>OZ014495.1:2460722-4921444 GCA_963966045.1 Xestobium rufovillosum | reverse complement strand
TTTCCAGTGACATGTCGCTCCAGCTAAAATTATTTTTAGCTATACAGCTCGTTCCATATTTGCTGTATGCAGGTCAACTTCGTTATTTCAAATGGAACACCTTGTATTTGACTTCATTTTTGAATTCCTTGATCGATTTTACTATGAGGTTGTATGAAATAATTTTTTTCTAAACTTCATATTTTTTGAGTTATGGGCATCTTCTTGCGAATATTTGCAGAAGCAGAACAATTTTGAAATTTTAATATCTCTGAATTGAATAAATTGTTGCAGTAATATTTTGATGAAATGAAAGCAATATTTAGGAATAACTGTTGCTGTAAGAAACAATCCAAAATATTATACAGGATATTAGCAACGTCCAAATTATGAAATTTAAAAATTGCTCTACATCTGTCAATATTAACAAAAAAATGCTCGCAACTTAAAAAATATGAAGTTTAGACAAAAATGACTTTATACAACATGATAGTCAAATCGATCAAGGAATTCGAAAATGAAGTGAAATACAGGATGTTCCATTTAAAAAAAAACGAAGTTAGGTGCTGTACAGAAGAAATGGGATAGTCTGTATAAGTGAAAATAATTTTATATGATAGAGAGTCACAAATTAAAGGGGGTCTATTTTATAACATTTCTCTCTAAAATGTACAAGGTGTCCCAAACTGGACGCGTTCTTATGGGAACACCCCTTATTTGAAGAGATAGAAAAAAAGTAACCAAGGTGTCCGGAGCTCAAATTTAATGAGAAAACCACTGGCGCAAACAAAACTTTGCTATCTCTTATCGTTTGGCCGCTAGAGGGCGATTCTCAAATTTCGTCGATTTCTTTTATGTCCTATAACTTGTTTATTAATAAAGATAATTAATTTTGGTAAAAACTTTCTTAAGGCACTTTTTTCCGTAAAATCCATTGCAATAGGCAGTTTTTTTACAGGGCGTTTAGATTTTCGTGCACCACCCCAAACTCATTTTTTTATATAGACCACCCTATATATTATGAGATTTTTGAAAAGCTCGTAAAGTTTCCTAAATTTTGATGTATCACTTGCCATGTTTATATTAAAAACCATTAGCAACATTACGATTTAAAAATTAAAATATTGTGCCTACAGAAATCAAGATTGCCATGACTAATAAAATGACATAGGATGCTAACATGTTATGATTAAAATCACAGATCTAAAGTTTCATGATAAGATTACTCATAGTTATTATATTAAATTAATAATTCTTTAAATGTTGCTAATGGTTTTTAAGATAAACATGACAATAAGTGATACATCAAAATTTAGGAAATTTTACGAGCTTTTCAAAAATCTCATAATATATAGGGTGGTCTATATAAAAAAAATAATTTGGGGTGGTGCACGAAAATTTAAACGCCCTGTAAAAAACTGCCTATTGCAATGGATTCTACGGAAAAAAGTGCCTTAAGAAAGTTTTTACCAAAATTAATTATCTTTATTAATAAACAAGTTATAGGACATAAAAGAAATCGACGAAATTTGAGAATCGCCCTCTAGCGGCCAAACGATAAGAGATAGTAAAGTTCTGTTTGCGCCAGTGGTTTTCTCACTAAATTTGAGCTCCGGACACCTTGGTTAATTTTTTTCTATCTCTTCAAATAAGGGGTGTTCCCATAAGAACGCGTCCAGTACAATAGAGGTACTATGAAAGAATCCCACACTATTGACTCACCCTGTATAGTTAACATAATCGATCTATTATTTATTAACCTTTCAGCCATCGTGTACCAATATCAAACCACGTAAAGCTAGTACACCGATACTTGTCAACGATTTTTTTCCATTCAATTGTAACTGGATTGTCTATCATCTTTTATTAACATATCAATTATGTATCACACAGAAAACGTGGACAATGGTTCTAAGAAAATTTAAATTAAATTAGGTTCTACAACATAGGTAAAGCTCGAATCATTCCCAAAAAATTTGTTACACCAACACAAAGCTGGATTCTATGAATTATTAATATACAACAGTGTGCTCGTCATTCTGTCTCGACGATATTCAGTTTGTAAGGGTGCGGTACTTGGCTAGATGATGGTTTCTCTTTATTTATATCCTACATCGCAGAGACCGTGATGTTGTGTAGGTCATTTTTAATCATATTGAGTTTATAACAAACCCCAAAACTGCAGGTTTTGTGCAGGCAAAATAATGTCAAATTATACAAAGAAATTTTCTTTTTGATTTGCTTCAGCTGTTTGTATCTTGTAAAGACATAAATAAAATTTGTAGCCATGGTCTCAAAAACAGGGAATCATTCTATAGGTACACAACAAGGACTTCTTTAACCTTTGTAACGTAAGGATTTCATGTAAGAAAAACGCAAAATCATAATTTCAGTCATTTAATTTAATAAAAATAAAATAAAAAATCTGCAATAAATTATTACCATATTAATTTAGTTAGGTACGTAAAAGTATAAAATATTTACTTATATCTGTGTGCCTGCTTATTCCAATTTTTGCACATATGCCAACGTTATTAAACATTTTTTTATATCACCTGACTTAATTCGTCAATAATCTTTTCTATACGCCTATCTAATTTTACGTACAATACTTTCCGCCTCTTGCCTTCCAAATTTAAAAACCGTCTACAATAAACAAAATCACTGTATACCGCTTCCTCTTTCAAACTTTTGATTAACTCGAAAACATTTGGATGATGTATCTGTAAAATTCTATTTAAGCGATGGTTCCATCCTTCCACAGCGTTATTAGTGTGATGTCGTTGTCCAAAATTGTTCCACATAGAACGCTTAATTATAGAATTTTCCATCCATTCGTCTACGAAGTAATCAAAAAAATTGCAGTTTTTCGTATTGGGGAGCAATTTCCATAATGGTTAGCCACCCATTTTCTATATGAGTAGGTGGAATATAGGCTAAGGCGGCGAACATTCGAATATGGAGGCGTATGTCTTCATTCATCTTATATTCTTCTGTTAAACCAAGATTTTGCACTTTCCTTCATAAACACTGGTTAAAATGGTAGTTGCATCCACTTATTTGCGTAGATGGAAACATATTTTTTAAGGAACCGATTGCCGCTTTTTTAAAATCAATTTTCGCAGTTTGCGGGCGCCATCCAGGAATTTGTATCTTTATCAGTTCAAACATACGATCGTATGTTCGTTGCTTTTTGTCAGGCAAAAGTGCGAACATCACAGGTACCACATTCACTTCTTCGTCAGTGCTTCCGATATCGATATGGAATGAGTAGATTTGCGTGAACTGCTTAATGCAACTTTTGAACGTTCCATCAATAAACACATCAGTATTGCTCGTGGCCAAGAGCTCTCTCCCATATTAGTTGTGGCAAATATTAAAATCCTCTCAGCAGTTTGATTATCGGCGAAGAAAAAATTGGATTGGTCTATGTGCTCAGAACTGGATGGTTCCATAATAGAGCCACGGACATTTCTTCTAATTCTATTTAAAGAGTGCTTCAACGAATGGAATGAAAGAACCAGTGGCGGTTTCTCCTTAAGGTCAATTGGTCAATGACCCTCCTAAAATATTCTAATCAAAACCATAATTTTAATAAAAATATATTTTGTCTGATAGTCTCAAATTTAAAATCCTCAGCGGTCTGCATTCGCAGCAATACTAGAAATAACCAAGCGTCAAGCAGCGCTGCGCGCTCGCTAGCAAGCCGGGACATTATTCAAATTGACCCTGCACAGCTCTTATGGCTTATGGAGAAATGCATGTAAAGAAGAACAGTGACAGCAGATGGCGAATTCTTGAGTGGAAGTGAGAGTCACCTTTTACTCCTATATCTCCAACGTGGTCAATGTCCCGATGACAACTGCGCAGTTAATAGTTCTTTAGGATGGAGTTATATTTTCTCTGGTCATCACAGTTTGTCGTAGACAGCGGTAGAAGCGTTGCGGTTCGCGTAAGTTATAATAAATCGTTAGGATTTTCACAATAATGCCAGTGTAATCGCCATAATACTTTAACTTTTGTCTGAAACATTTTCTGAAGCAGTGAACTTATTAAATATTTTGTGTACACTACCGATGACAACCTTGGAAAGTGAGAGATGTTTTTCAACTTTGAAAGGGGTAAAAATTAAAAAAACCTTTCTACGCAATACAATGGGACAGTCTAGCCTTGGTGCTTTGTCTATGGCGAGCATCGAGAAGATGCTTGTCAAGAGCATTCCAAACTTCAACGAAAAAGACCCTTTTGCAGAACAGAATTGACCTGAAATATAAGCACGTTTAAGGTATGTTTTATTTTGACAATATGTACCCCTTTCTTATATTTTAGTTTTGTACATATATGCATATAGGTACTTTTAGTATTAATTATAAGTTCCAAAACCAAAATGACCCCACTGGTTATTAACCCACGAGCCGCCACTGGAAAGAACTTCATTACGAATCGTACTCGTCATCATCATAAGGTTCTCAGTCCGAAGACTGGTTGGACGCGTACCTCCATTCTTTTCTATCCTGAGCTAACCTACGCATTTCCCTAAAAGTAGAACATCCTACATCCCTAACTATTTGAGAGCAGTAGTCTAATCTAGGCCTACCCCTACCTCTTTTTATTCCTATCTCTGACTCTAGTATGTCACGAACTATTCCTTCGTGTCTTAGAAGGTGTCCTACCATCCTATCTCTCCTACTCTTTATTGTTTTCCATACCTTTCGCTTTTCTCCAACTCTTTCTAATACTTCCCTATTGCTAACCTTATCTATCCACGGTATCTTCATCATGCGTCTGTAGCACCACATTTCAAACGCTTCTACTCTTTTTCTATCCGCTTCTCCTATTGTCCAAGTTTCGCACCCGTATAATGCCGTACTCCATACATACGACGTTAAGAGTCTCTTCCTAGTCTCTATATTAACCGTTCTCGAGCATAACAGTTGTTTCTTTTTGTTAAACGCAACTCGGCCCTGCGCCATTCTTTGTTTTATATCTTTAGTGCTCCTACCGTGCAGAAATCCGCGACCTCCTCTATCTTCTCATTTCCAATTTGTATTTCCATTTTAGTTCTATTTTCACATCCCCTACATACCAAAATTTTAGTTTTCTTTTTATTGATTTTCATGCCGAAGCCCTGTGTCAAAACTGCTTCCATTTCATTAAAAGCCGCTCCTAATTCTTCTTTGCTAGATGCTAACACTGCTATATCATCCGCAAATCTGAGCATGTTAATAGTTTGGCCTTGTACATTGATCCCTGAGGCTGTTCTTTCCTTAACAATATTAATCGCATCTTCGATATATAAGTTGAAAACTAGAGGTGACAATGCACATCCCTGTCTCACTCCCTTCCGGATATCTACTTCCCTTTGTTCCTGCTCACATTCTATAACTGCCTTTTGCTCTTTGTAGAGATTATGTATTATTCTTCTGTCCCTGTATTTCATCCCTACCTTTCTCAGCACTTCGAACATCTTCCCCCATTTTACGTTGTCGAAGGCTTTTTCTAAATCTACAAATCCTATATAGACGCTCTTTCTCTTTTCTATCGTTTTTTCTATAATTACTCGTAAAGCTAGAATGGCCTCGCGCGTTCCTCTATTTCGTCTAAATCCGAACTGATCTTCTCCTAATATTTCTTCCGCCTTTTTCTCCATCCTTCTTTGCACAATTCTAGTTAAAATTTTTGACGCATGGGAAGTTAAACTGATAGTTCTAAAATTTTCGCATCTATCCGCGCCTTTTCTTTTTGGCAAAGCTACTATGATGTTCCGTTTGTAATCTTCTGGAATCTCGCCTGTCAGGTATATGCGACTAACTAATTTAAATAAACGATCTATTACCTCTTGACCTGCGCACTTTAAGATTTCTGCCTGCAAGCCATCTATACCTGGTGCTTTATTATTCCTTAAACTTTTTAGTGCTATCTCAAACTCTTCTCTCATTATAGGACTCCCTAGGTTATCCCCCTCTACACTGCTTTCGCTTTCTAATATATCTTGCACTTCCTGTCCCGCATATAAGTTTCCTAAATATTCTTTCCACCTATCTGCCTTCTCCCCACTTCCGATTAGGATATCGTACTCGTATTATTAATTATTTAGAATTGCATCAGCATTTTTGTAAATTCCCACTAGATGCTTTTTTGACCATATTTTGGGACTTTTATGGACTGTAAACGAAAAATAAACGTACAGTGGTAATCATGAAAGCATTAACTGCGCGTGGAGAGAGAGGAAGTATACTGATATTATAATACTCAAATAAAGATCGCCAGAGCAAGATAGATCTAAACATTCAGTACAAGTTGAACCCGCGTTCGAGTGCTGGACCGGTTGGCTATAGATAACTTATAAACTCGGTATAGCTATGCTCAAACATGATTAATTATTGAGGGGCGTGATCAATGATTGACAGTGCGATTGCTGCACCGCGGGTGGTCAGGCGATCCAACTACGGACGCGGTCCTCCAAGTATGTTCTATTCTACAAAATACACAACTTGGAGAGACATTCTTAACATATTACACGTCCCGTTCCTCAGTCTCCATGATCTTTCTTTAATTTTCATAAATTTATCATCCTGTCTCGAGAAAGTGTACCAGAAAAATGCACCAGGTCCTCATCCTGCAAGCTTCCTTGAAGCCAAGTTGTCGTATCCTGTTAAATGTTTATTCCATTAATTCTGTTGGCGATTTCATCGAATAATTAAGGTTGAAAGCGCTCGAATTGACCAAAGCGCGGGCAGCACAGCGCTTGCACAATAATTGTGATGCATAGTGGGTCTGTCAGCGCGTGTCGGCCCGCTCTGGGTGCGGCCGTCTTAAGTACTGCTAATGCCTTACATCGCTAGTTTAACCTGCTTTATGAATTTATATCTTTACCTACACTTATTCATCAAAATCACGATACCCAGTGGGACGATCAAACTTGAGAATTAGTAACGGCGGCGACCCTCCTTTATTTGTGCCACGAATATTTTGAGCAGTCTAGTGCGGAGGTTGAACCCCGAGTAGGGCGCGTGTTTGCGTTTCTGGCATTTCAGTGTTCTTGAGGACCTTAGTTTTCGTTATTATCAAGGAGAAATAATGTTATCGATACGCTTCTAATAAATAAATTGCATAAAAAAACAATAGGTTATAGGACGGCAGTATAAACCAAAAAAATAACTGGAATATCAGCAAAACAGAAAGAAAGTAACTACAGTGACAGTGAGGAACAAAGCAATATCCATCGATTTATTAAATTTAGATACCCAGACAGAAGACAACCAAGCAAAATTAAATTTATAATGAAGAAAATAGGGAAGAAATAAATATTTTATCGTTGGTTGAGGCGACACCAAAAACTTCTTGTCGCAAAATCGAATCACAAGTTGGTGTTTCCAAAACGAAAGTCCAAAAATATTAAAAAAATGCAAATATAGACCATATAAAATTCAAATTATTCACCATCTCTTCCCGGGAGATCAAGAAAAAAGGCTTAATTTTTGTAGGTGGTACTTAAATAAAATTCAAGAAAATCCAAAATTTGGGCGGTCTGTCATTTGGACAGATGAAACTCGCATAAGCAGCGTAGGATTATTTAAGGCTGTCGGAACACCGACGAACAGTTACTGCGGGGGGGTATCGGAAGGGACGTAGCATTCCAAAAGTACAAAGTAGGCGGACACTGAATGCAAAAATTGCTGGGCGCGCTAGATTAGGGGGAACATTTCGCAGCGTACAGAGTAGGACTCGGAGCTTTCCATTTACTTTGAGCTAGAACAAACACAACACAGACGAAACGCGGGGTTTATTGAATATCGTAGTATAGTATTTATATTCCGAACGTTGAACCAAATTATAGGCGGAAAAACTAAACTCGTCTCGGGATGCTGGTTTCCCCAAGAAAACGCAGTGGGTTACTTATAAGTAAAAAAGAAAAACTAGGTAAGTATGTTTTGCGATTGACCGAAAAGTTCGTGTTTTCCAGAAAATTTTTATAACAGAAAATAAAGTTTTATGAGATTAGTACTGAAAATGGATGTTTAGCGGACTGTACCTAAGAAAAAAGCGGGAAATAATCAAATGTCGTCCGCAGTAAAATGACACTTTTCGGGCTTGACTCGCAATATACAGTGTGATCAAAAAAGAACATGATCGAAGTAGCCCATGAGCTTTTGCTGGCATGTCTTTGATTGATTGTTCTATGTCAACTTGTCAAACTATTCTTGCCGACAAAAATCCATGGGCTTCTATGATCAAGTTCTTTTTGATCGCACTGCACTAAGCATTACACCAAAATTATTAGTAAAAATATTTATTGTCTTGTTTTTGTGCTCAGTGTGAGGGCTAATCAAAATATTACCCGGTAATTTATAAAATATATCCGACGTCACCGTATTCAAGCGGATTCGGTGCAAATGATTTTCAACAGTAATTTGATGAGTACTTTTTATTTTTTCCGGATAAATTTCTGTTTTGAACGAAATTTTGTTGCTAGGCAATTTGGCGAATAAAACTGACAGCCAGTAAGAGCGCGAAGGCGAAGTCTTCTATCTTCTGAACTATAAGTGCTATTCAACAATAAAATTGACGCATATGTAATGGCCCAAACTCAGACAAATCTAAATTGTTTGTTGTGTGCACATATTTAGGGCGGATTTCATACATTGAAACATCGAAAAGGGGTCAAAAGATATTTTTTGTCTGCAACACTAGAGTATCATGTGAAACATTTTTTTTTGTTTTTCACTTTTTACAGTTCAGTACGACCACATGCGGGGAGTGTCCGCCTGTCGCAATTGGGAACTATTTAAAGTAGAATCGTGAAATTTGGTACTTACGTAGTCTTCACGATTGCAACTAATGATGCAATAAATAAATTTCATCAAAATCGGTTCAGTATGCGGTTTCTGATAAGTGCTTCAGTGCTAGCCAGTACGGAACACTTTATGTACAAACGGAGTTGATTTAAATGGGGCACTCTATAGATATTGCGTTTTTTAATTCTTCGATCGATTTTACTAAGTATGTATACGAAGTAAGTTGCTTCTACACTAAACCCCATATTTTTGTGTAATAAATTTTAGGAAGAATCGGAAATTACTTGGGAAGGTCGTCGATACGAAAAATAGGCCCCAAGAATAATACCTGAATACATACAAAAACTAGCCACGCCTGTTTCTTGAATCTGGGAAGTTTAAACATATCGCCGCTAGACACCGCCACCTCTAGGCCCTTGAAAAGGCGAATGCAGAGGTGCAGGAGCCAATTGATTACTTCATTATTATCAAAAATTTATTATATTTTTTTTGATACCGTCAAAATGAAAAGTCTAATCTATGATTCTACGATTATAATTTCTAAAAAAAAACGAAAAATGTGATAAATATTCTAGCTACAATAAGTCCGATTTTCATAGATTGTGAAGGAGATTTTAAAGTTGAATTTTTGGTTTTTAATGAAAATTATTAGCGAACAGTCCTAGATCTATGTTTAATTCAAACAAGAAAAAAATAATCACGCGAATATCTTAAACCATGTTGGAATAATCCATTGGCAGCGGGAACGTTACATCCCTTAAATATTCAAAGCGTTCCGACAGCCTTAACAGGCATAATGTGAGTCACTGGTCTGATACAAATCAGCACCAAACTTTTGAACGTCAGAGGCAAGGACGTTTTGGATTTAACGTTTCGTGTTTTATTTTGGGTGGTCAACTAGCATACCAGATTCTTTATGGAAACTTACCGGGATTGAGATACTTTAATTTATTGAATATTAACGCATCAGAGGCGGTAATGGAAAATGTTCCGTTAATAAACATAAACAGGGTATATTTCCAACAAGATGGTGCCCCTGCACACAATTCTGCAATAGCTAGAAATTATTTAGAAAATCATTTTCCGGGCAGATGGTTGGGTACAAATGGACCTATATTGTGGCCTGCAAGATCACCGGATCTGAGTATATTCCGATATTTGCAAGCCCATCTTATTTTTTTAATTAACGCCATCAATCTATTAACTCAAAGATTTACTTCGAAATATGTAAGTACTTTACATTTTATTTTCTGTACCTACGTTTCTCAAACAATATTCCGTCACATTTTAAGCTTAGTAAAATAGCTTTCAGCAGTTAGCAGTTGGCACACGTGCAAATAACACAACTTTAATAATAATTACAAACTAGGAATCGCTGCACACAGCGACTTCCGTCAAGCACGAAACTTTTGCTATTACAGTAAAGCTTGTTCGCCGTCTCTTTCTAAACTTTCCAAGTGGCATATGCAAGAAGGGTACTAGTGCGAGAGCATTTCTCGCATTTCCTTTTAGAATATGCATGACTTGGGTGCAAGCTCGGTTTGTACCTAAAGTCGTAAAATTTACGCATTCGCTCACCGCAATGTTTATGACTTATTCCTCGAGAATATAGTGCAACCTGTTATTATTTAAGTACGGAAAATAAAACAAGGTGCGTGACTTGCGCGCCGGTTTTGCTTAAATGTTGCAGCTCGTAGAGCGAACATGTTATATACCAATATTCTGTTCCGTACTTATATGCATATTGGGGCCCAAGGAATTATAGGAACTGCTCAAATTGATTTCCATGTTTTTCAACACATAATCTACATCTTTTAGTTAATAGATTGATGGCATTAATTAAAGAAATAGGATGGGCTTGCAAATATCGGATAGCTGCATGTGTTGCCTCTGCTAGCTCGGCTTGATTGTTGTATTTTCGTATGTATATTTTTTCTTTTAAAAATGCCCAAACAAAAAAGTCTAATATACTCAGATCCGGTGATCTTGCAGGCCACAATATAGGTTCATTTGTACCCAACCATCTACTCGTAAAATGATTTTCTAAATAATTTCCAACTATTGCAGAATTGTGTGCAGGGGCACCATCAAAAATTTGGTATGCTAGTTGACTACCCAAAATAAAACACGAAAAGTTAAATCCAAAACGTCCTTGCCTCTGACGTTCTAAAGTTTGGTGCGGATTTGTCTTCTTTCTGGGTATCTAAATTTAATAAATCGATGGATAGGTAGGTACTATACTGGAAATGGGTATCTAGGAATTTTTTGTGTACCTGTTGAGATATATGTACCGTGTGACAAACTTCCATGTGTGCATGGGGAAATAACATGGGCAATTACATTTTTGGGGATTCCTGCTCCCCATGTGTAGTTACAGTGGTGGTAAAGGTAGCAATCGAAAGACTATTTTTTTCTGCGTATATGAGGATATCAAAAACTATGCAATTTTCCTATTTATTAAAGCATTAAAAGCAAAAATTACACTAATAATATTTTCAAATTAAAACACGGATATTCATCAGATTACCTATGATTATTTTTCCGACCCAAATATCGACCAATAGAATTGCACCATTCGACGTCACGTGGTACAACCTACATGGTATTATACTGATAATTTTTTGATTATTTTCTCTGGTAGTTGCTATATATAAAAAACAAAACATAATCCAGTCAAATTAACCACACGTCAAACTGACAGGTTGAATTCAATTGTGAAAATCGGAGATTTTGCATGAAAATGAGTCGATTTGGAGTTTGTTCTCTGTCCACCATCGATAAAAAAGTCAAAGGAAATGTTCCCATTAATACGGAGAAGGCAAAAAAAACAGTTTGGAACCAATTTACTACTTTTTGTACTGAGAGGGAATACACATTGAGTGCTGAAACGAGTGAAGCGCAATTGGCAAACATTATGAAAGATTACGCTTACAATATGAAGAAAATGGATGGAGAAGACTATAAGGAAGGTACAATAAAAACAATGTGGAATCAGACTGCCAAATCACTTCAAGAAAAGTATTTGAACGATTTCGACATCAAAATCAACCCATTTTCGGATGCTGCATTCAAGACCGCTCGAGGAGCTCGTGATGCCAAGCGTAAGGCTTTACAATCTATTCCGGAAAAACGGAGGGCAAGTGCAGCAGCGTTGGAGGAAAAAGATTGGGATGCAATGACCACTGTTTGGGACGAGGAAACTCCTGATGGCCTCCAGAAAAAATTATTCATGATAATATCAGTGGAATTGGCTTGGAGAGGTGGTGAGGGCAGCATGGCGTCAATACATCACTTCAAGGCAGAACAGCGAAATGACGGGGAAACAACTGGGAGAATTGAATACAATCCAATTTTCAGCAAGACCACACAAGGTGGTGATAAGAAATTATCAGACAGCAAGTGGCTGGTGGAGAATCGGGAAATCCCTGACAAGTGCCCAGTGAGACTGTTCCAGAAATTGAGAGAGAAGAGAGATGCCAATATCAAGAGCGACAGACTATTCCTGACCCAAAATCCATTCTGGAATAAAGTTCCAGGCGCTAGGTGGTACAAGGATTCCCCAGTAGGCCAAAACACGATTTCAAAGTGGGTTAAGGAGTCAGCACAAAAAGCTGGGCTTGACCTTGGTAACAAAAAAATCACCAATCACTCCAGTCGTGCAACAGCCGTCTCCAATCTAGCGAAATCGGGCCTGGGAGAGCAGCAGATAATCAAAATAACTGGACATGCCAACAGTAACTCCATCAAGCCGTATCTCCAACTCGACCAGGAACACCACGAATTAATTGTCAAGAAACTGCGAAGGAGTGAGCCTACTGCAGAAAATGCCATCAACAGCATAAACCTCATGCCATCTACCTCTTCTGGGACCATTACCGATAACTCTGACTTGAAGAAAACATGCACCAATGTTTACAACAATTGTATTTTTAATTGCACTAGCCTGAATCTTAATTAAATGTTGTTTTATTCATTATGAAATTCTTATTTGTTAACTGTTCATTTCATCTCATGGTGCAATTCTATTGGCCGACATTTGGGACGGAAAAATAATCCCCCGAATACCACACGAGCTTCAAAATTATCTGGCATTTCCCTCAAGGTTCCCTGCAAACAAATAAAGTCGTCAAGTTTTTCAAGAAAAATCACTCGCGCTTCGCGCTCGTGATTTTTTAACCTGAAAAACTTGACTCCTTCATTTGTTTGCAACGAACCTATCGGGAAATACCCGATAATTTTGAAGCTCTTGTGGTATTATAAGTGACAATTTAATTTATTCTAATCAAAGACTCTCTTGAGTCTAATTTCTAATTCGTCTGAACTGTCAACATTATTTATCGACAATTTAAAATTTGGGTTTCAAAATGAACAAAAAAATTTATTCAGTTGAAGAAAAGGTTTTCATTGTGAAAACATTTTACGGCGGCAATAGTCTGCGGGTAGTCCGTGACTTATTTTCTGTAAAATTCAATAACAGTCCTATTCCTTCGGTAACAACAATAAAAAATTTAGTTAAGAAATTTGAAGATACTGGGAATCTTTCATTGAAAGAAGGTAATTTTTACTAATAAATTTACTTTGTTTTTATTTAGATAATTCTGATTCGCTTATTATTATTACCTAGTTGCTAATTCCTTATTGTTCGCTAACTTAAATTTTACTGGGATTATGAGAAATTTAACAAGTGATAACGTGGAGTGAAACAAAACTAAAATTAATCTTATCGTTTATTTTTTTAGTCGTTCCAAGAAATCTAAATGTTGAGGTAGAGGAAATGGTAATAGGCCTGATAACTGCTAGTCCAACATCTAGTTTAAGGTCTATTGCCCTAGAATGTAATGCTTCAAGAGAAACTGTCCGTAACATATTAAAAAAAAACAATTATCATCCCTTTAAATTCCAATGTCACCAAGATTTACTTCCTTTTGACGAAGAATCAAGGCAAACTTTCTGTGAAGAAATGCAAGAACGGGCTAATCGGGATCGCAGCTTCCTCTCATCAATTTGTTTTACCGATGAGTGTACCTTCACTTTAAATCAAGAGCCAAATTCACAAAACGTTAGGCATTGGGCCCAGGAAAATCCCAGAATAAATCTAGCCACTACAACGCAATACCCTCAAAAAATCAATATTTGGGCAGGCATTTTTAATAATCGCATTATAGGACCATTTGAAATACAGGGAAATTGAAATTCAGAGGCTTATTTAGATCTTTTAATTAACCATATTGGCCCTGCATTAGAAGAAGTTGCACATGCGAATTGGGAGGTCTGGTTTCAGCATGACGGATGCCCAGCACAAGTGAGGGAATTATTAAATGAAATATTTCCAGAGAACTGGATTGGTCGAGGTGGTGCTATCTAGATCTCCCGATTTGGCACCGTGTGACTTTTTCTTGTGGGGTCATTTAAAAAATATAAGATTTATAAAACTCGTCACCCAAATATTGATTCTTTAAGGAATGCTATTTTTAGGGTTTCGCAAGACCAAGACAAGACGAGACTTACACCAGTCTTGGTATTGGTCTTGCATCCTCGTGTTGGGCTTGGTCTCGGTCTTGGTCTTGAAACCCAAGACCAAGACGAGAACCACATAAGTATTGGTCTTGGTATTGGTTTTTCTTGGTCTTGTTTGGTTTTTATGAGAGTATGAGAAATTTATGAATTTCAATGTTTCCACACCCACTTAAGGGGGCTCGTCGAACTTTCTCCTGTCTCGCTCGGACTCGTTGATTGTCCCTGAGAACTAGGTGTTCGTTTTTCAAAGATTCCACAGCCAACTTTCAGAGTATCTACCTGAAATTTTGCACACTAAAGCTTTTTGTTGTGTAGAAATGCGCTATGATCCCAGTTTTTTTGTAATTTAAAAAAAATGATCATTTTGTTTACTTAAAAGCTAGCATTTTTCTCAAATGTTGTGTGTGAAATAAGGCATCCTTTTCTAAAATTATAAAGAAAACTGAGATCATAGCGCATTTCTACACAACAAAAAGCTTTAGTGTGCAAAATTTCAGGTAGATACTTGAAGTCCTATTTCATATTTGCATAATTTCATAATTATTTGGTCGGAAAATAATGATTGAAGTAATATAGTGCCATTTAAGATTTTAAAGTGAAAGTGGCTGGAGGTTGGGGGTTGGTTTCACCAACGTCAACTATACCTACGTCAAAATATATGTACCTACCACTCAATTCCTAAATTTACGTGTCTCGGCGATTTGACGTACATATTTCTATTCGTTCCTAAGATATTTGAGGTGGCTCGTTTTTAAATGATCACACTGTGTAGTATCCTCGGTATAGGCAGCCCAAACAGAGATTCGAGGAAAACACTTCTCCGTGCTGTGCGAACGCAATGATCAATGATGGGATGGTGTTAGTATTTTGTATTACGAGTAGGTATACGAATTTTAAACATTATTTCCATTATTTGTTATGAAAAAATTGCAGTTGTTTTAATTAATTTTTCAATAAACTAAAAAATAACTGTCAAACATTTTTTAAAATATCAAGACCAAGACTTTCCCAAGACTCTTGCTCCAAGACTCTTGGTCTTGGAGGTTAAGTCTTGGTATTGGTCTTGGATCACTTGTGTTAGTCTTGGTCTTGGTCTTGGTCTAGAATTCAAGACCAAGACAAGACAAGACCAAGACTTTTCTTGGTCTTGTGCGAAACCCTAGCTATTTTTGCGGAATGCAACTTAATAAACGATCGGCAACTTGCGAATGTGATGAATTCTTTCTATAATAGGCTGGGATACTGTCTCATACAGAATGGGGGTTTATTTGAATATTTGTTATAGTTATTTTTCTTTTTTATGTTACTTTAATTTCATTGTATATTAATAAGTTTTTGTCCTTACCTAGATATGAAATAAATAAGTATTAAATTGCCAGATTACAAAATTCATTAAGAGCAAAATAAACAAATGTTGCCGCTTGTTAAATTTTTCATAATTGCAGTAAAATTAAAGTTATTTTATTTTATTATTTAATTTTACTGCTTTAACATTTTCCCAAAAACTTTTTAATAGGTTAGACGACACCTACAATTTACCCTAAACTATGGACCAGCATTCACCAACGAAATATTCACACCAGTAAACAATTAATTGTCAACTATAGGTAATGACAATAATAATGTGAATGAGAATTATCTAAATAAAAAAAAACAAGTTTATGTATTAGTAAAAATTAACTTCTTTCGATGAAAGATTCCCAGCCTTCAAATTTCTTACTAAATTATTTGTTGTTATACCGAAGGAATAGGACCGTTATTGAATTTTACAGAAAATAAGGCACGGACTACGCGCAAACTATTGCCGCCGTAAAATATTTTCACAATGAAAACCTTTTCTTGAACTGAATAAATATTTTTGTTCATTTTTAAATGTTGACAGTTCAGAAAATCCATAAAAATCAAAGACGTCCGTGATTAGAATAAATTCATTTGTCATGGATAATCTGATAAATTTCTGTGTTTTAGTTAGAAAATTATTAATGTAATTTTTGCTTTTAATGCTTTAATAAATTGGAAAGTTGAAGAGTTTTTGATATCCTCATATGCAGAAAAAAATAATCTTTCGATTGCTACCTTTCGATTGCCCATGTTATTTCCCCATGTACACATGGAAGTTTGTCACACGGTATACTAAGTATCTATTAATGAAACTAGCTGAAAGCAACTTTTGCTAATGTATGTCAACAGATAATTATTCAGTTGTTAACATAAAATCACAGGTACCAAAATCGTTGCCGGTTTTTGAAATAACCCAGCAGAGTTGGGTTGGTAGCAGGCCCACGAACCTGTTTACTCGTAGCCATCAAACTACTTCGTGCCTTCGATGATTTCCTGATGATGATCTTCAATTGATTTCGATGATTCCCAGGCAAAATAAGGCAATTTGGTCACTTCAATATGCTTTTGGTATCATAAGATGACTAAAATCCATCACACAGGGCTTTTTACATCTTCACGTGTGTGTCCTATGCTACATAACTAAAACTTATCTAATACTACAGCGTCCACGATTATAGTTTCGAAAGTACCCACCACCGTCACGCAGTAAATGAGAGAGAAGAAAATTGAATGGCAACTAAAAGCGCAATTCAATATTACAAGACACAGCAAATGTAATAATACAGAAGTAAGGTACGTGGATGTTAAACACCAGCAACAATTTCTTATAATGTTTCACGTAACCCGACGTTATCTCGTTAAATATGTCGTAAAATGTAGCAAAGTACTGCGCCAAGAATGGCTAACTTCGTCTCTTTCTCATCATTCTTAAAGAAATTTACTACGGAGAGGTCACCGGTTGAAAGACGTATTCATTGACAAAGTCTTTATATACAGAACCGTGATTTCTTGTGATAACACTGAGAAATGTTGTATAAATAAAAAAACTTGTGTGTGTCAGCCCCGACGCACGACTGGAGTTTACTCCTTACGAACGATTATTTTAACTTCAATCACTTGATAACAGGGTACACGCGAATGTCAGTTTTATACCCAAATGTGTATTTATCAGATGGTTTACGTTCGAAAATGTCCAACTACATCAAAATATAAATTGTTTATAAATTCAGTAATTAAGTGACAATCTGCTAAACGTCGATCCCACTGGCAATGAAATAAATACTTTTCCTGGTGTTCGAATAGGCGTTGATTCACATTTCGGCACTAAGCAATATTTGGAGTATTTAATATTAGGTTTTTCCATATTAAATCAAGAGATTCAACAAATTTAGGAACGAACAAACACTGCAAATGCTGACTTTACAACGCCAACTTTCATATCTACTCTATGCCACTCTATTTTCACTGTTTCCATGCTCTATGCAGTCAGACATAAACAGCCGTATCCATAGATCCATACATTATTTCAATGTACGTAACGCGTTACTTGACGAATGCTCCCTTCCCTGTGGCGTCCATCTGGCAACGACCGGCCAAAAACCACAAAATCAATTAAAGAAAGTAATTTTCTCCCAGCATTGAAAGCGATACGAATACAAAATTCGTAAAGTACAACAGATCCAATCAGCATAACGTTAAATGTAAATAGATTCTATTTAGTTCTCGAGATGCTAGACTATTTTAAACGTATAATACTTCAAGATTTTAATATAGATGGGTTACCACATGAGCGATGCATCAAGTAAAAAAATATGTACCAGGATGTAACAAGATCTATATTCTTGAAGAACGGGCAAATAGGGTGTGTATTCTAATTTTCCAATTTGGTTGGGTCTTCCTTATGCGCGCCAACCCAGTGGCGTCTCGTGACAGCGAAATAATTACCTGCATAGCTACGTCACCTAAATGTAGAAGCGCGCAAAATATTTCAAACCATCAAAAAACGCAGTAACATCCAAATTTACTAAAGACTTAATTAATTTGATTTCCTGGAAATGTCAGACTAAATTGAACAAACTATGATAAGATATAAACGCGGAGCCTGACTTTCTAAATCCTCCTCGTAAACGATATGCTTGTTTGCGAACTTGAAAATTTGCGTGAGAATTAAAAATGAAACTTGTCAAATGTTTGCGGAAAGATTACTTGTACCTTTTCCTATTTTACTGTTATTAAAACAACATTGTTCAGGCCTTAATTAGGATTTGAACCTGTGTCTTTGGTAACCGTATTTTGTATTTTTTATTATAGGCCAACTATTTTTGTATAAATGTAAAAAACAAAAAGGTTTGTTGTTATATAAAATAATTTAATAATATGTCATAATTTTTGTACAAAATTTTTCCATGTAATAAATATCGCAAGATACATCCAATAAAAGTTTTCCATTCAAGAGAATTTACAGTCCACAATTACTAACCGGAGATCTGCTTATTGGGGAACGAATATTTCGCGCCTGAAGATAACAGATTCCACATTTTGGTCCTTCGAGCCGGATATTCATTGGAACCTGCCGAATTCGTAGACTACAGAGTTGAGCCGTAGCAGCGTTGCTTCTTTTCATACAATAAGGTAACCGCTGTGCGTTTCACCAACCATTGCGCGAATAAGTGAGTTACTTCTTTTAATTTTTATTGGTTATTTTCCTATTTATTGCATGTTTTTCACTGTAAGCAAATTACAGACGTAGTATTTTCAATTTATATGTCTAATTCAAATACATAATTTAGTGCATTTTCTGTTTTCCACGATTTAAGACGCTAGCTAATTTCGTAATTTCTTATTATATTTTGCGCATTTGTGTCTTAGATGTACATGTAGCTACAAGGTTTGTTACGTCTGTTCTAGTGATTTTTTTTCTCATTTGCTTATATCTATTTATAATACTTCCGGGAAAGCATTGTTGATATTTTATTTTTTCATCGAAATGGATGCTCTGAAATCAAAAAGGTCTATAATCAAAGGGAAACTGACCCGATTTGGAAACTTCATTGCAAAATTACAAAATGCTCATGAAGATCCCGAACATAATATTAGTCCGGTTCAATATATGCAACTGCAAACATACTTAGAATCTGCAATTTCTTATTTATCCGATTTCGAAGATGTTCATGCAGAAATAATCAATGTTAGCACAAGCATAGACAATGAGAATGAACAATTCGAACGATTTGAAATCGAATATTTTCAAGCAATATCACAAGCTAAACTTTTAATTCGCGCACTTGATTGTGCTACCAATGTTTCTCATGCCGCTTTAAATTCACCGATTCATCATTCTATCGTGAATTCCCCTCATTCAAATTTTATAAAATTGCCCACCATAAATTTGCCTAAATTTAACGGTGATATGGAAAATTGGCTGGAGTTTAGAGAGATATTCAGAGATTTAATTCATGAAAACTCTGAAATCAGCGATATCCAAAAGTTGCATTATTTGAAAGCTAGTCTCTCTGGTGAAGCATCTGGGATCATCAAATCTCTAGAGTTTACATCACGTAACTATCATATTTCTTGGAACTCTATATGTGAGCGATACAACAATCCTCGTATGTTGGTTCACAACCACCTAAAGGCAATACTTACTTTTGATCATGTATCCAAAGAATCAGCTTCCAAATTAAGAAAAATGAATGATACACTTTTTAAGCATGTTACAGCGCTCAAGTCGCTATCCACTGAAGGTGAACTTCTTGATGCATTCTTGATCCATGTTACTTCCAACAAACTCGATCCTACCACCTCCCGCGAATGGGAATCTTTCAAAAATAATTTAAGGTCGCGGTTGCCTACTCTGGATCAATTTAAAGATTTTCTTAAAAATACTGCTAATCTCTTGGAGTCTTGCGAGCACAGGTCAAACAAAACATTCATAGATAATCCCAAGACTCATTCAAAATCGTTCGTGGCTAGTAATCCTATTTGTATACTCTGCAAACAATTCCATTTTCTCTCCAAATGTGATGATTTCCACAAACTAACTCCTTAAGCGAGATTAGTTAAGGCGAAGGAATTAAAAGTTTGCCTTAATTGTTTGTCTAAAGGCCATTTTTTGCCTCAATGCAATTCAAAGTTTAATTGCAAAAGTTGCAAGTCTAAACATCACACTCTTTTGCACTTTAACACCGCACCAGCTTCGTCTCAGGAGCCAACGGGTTCCTCCTCTATGGGTGCTCCTATATTACCTATTCCATCCATTTCTGCATTCTCGTCAAAAACCTCTCAGGTTCTATTACCCACTGTATCTGCGCAGATCCTTGATTCTGCCGGTTATTTTTTGCCGTTTCTATTTTCCAATAAATGAACAGTATTTTTGATCACGCGTTTAATTCTGACCAATTAAATCATTATTATAGTGAGAATTTTTTACCTAACTTATCCCAGCGGGAATTTTTTTAGTATTTTGTTTTTGTTGATAAAACGACTTGTTTTCTGGTTTTGACATATTGTCTTATATGTTTTAATCGCAAATTGTGACATTGAAAGAATAATATTGACAGTTGTTTCATATTTGAACGTCAAAAAATAACCTTTCGAATACCACACGACAGTAAGAATAACTTGGAAAATAATTCTCCACATTTTACTCAAACTTGTCGCCATTCGGCAATAGCCACTCGAGCCCTACGGGCTCTCGTGTCTATTGCCTGGCGACAAGTTTTCGAAAATCTGTCGAATTATTTTCAAGTAATTCTCACTCTCTTGTGATATTACATACGGTTATTTTTTGCCGTTTCTATTTTCCAATAAATGAACAGTATTTTTGATCACGCGTTTAATTCTGACCAATTAAATCATTATTATAGTGAGAATTTTTTACCTAACTTATCCCAGCGGGAATTTTTTTTAGTATTTTGTTTTTGTTGATAAAACGACTTGTTTTCTGGTTTTGACATATTGTCTTATATGTTTTAATCGCAAATTGTGACATTGAAAGAATAATATTGACAGTTGTTTCATATTTGAACGTCAAAAAATAACCTTTCGAATACCACACGACAGTAAGAATAACTTGGAAAATAATTCTCCACATTTTACTCAAACTTGTCGCCATTCGGCAATAGCCACTCGAGCCCTACGGGCTCTCGTGTCTACTGCCTGGCGACAAGTTTTCGAAAATCTGTCGAATTATTTTCAAGTAATTCTCACTCTCTTGTGATATTACATACGGTAATTCCCATCCAGTTAGAATACTACTCGACTCCGGTTCTCAATCTAACTTCATACGTTCTCATCTATGTAGAAGATTGAACTTACCTGTTCAATCAGCCAATGCCTCCATATCTGGATTAACTAGGGTCACATCCCATGTTCACTCAAAGTGTGAAGTCGAGGTACATGCTCATCATTCCCCTTTCAAAACTCGCCTGTCGTGCTTAGTGTTAGATGAAATCGCAGGTACCATCCCTGGTGTTCATATAGATAGGCAGCATTTCAAGATTCCTGATAACATTCGGTTATCAGATTCCTCTTTTAATCAACCAGGTGATATTGACCTTTTAATAGGTGCTCCAGTTTTCTTTCATATACTTTGTATTGGACAAATTCGATTAGGTCCAAATCTTCCAATTTTACAAAAAACCCGCTTCGGTTGGGTAGTGTCAGGCCCCATGGATTTCAATTTAGATTCAAAGATTTACTGTAACTTTAGTCGTATCAATGAAGTTCCCGATCAACTTTCCAGATTTTGGGAAATTGAACATTATCCTACAGAAAGAGTTTTCTCGGTGGAAGAAAACGCCTGTGAGGCTCATTTCGTTAAACATACCCGCAGAGATTCGGATGGTAGATTCATTGTCTCCATACCATTCAAATCTCCTGTGGAATTGCTAGGTGATTCATACTCAATCGCCCAGAAAAGATTCCTTTCTCTCGAAAAAAGGCTTCAATCAAATCCCGATTTACAAAAAAGGTATTTATGCTTCATGCAGGAGTATGAGGATTTAGGTCATATGACCGTTTCTTCTTTTCATTCTGCACCTTCATATTTTCTACCTCATCATGGGGTCCTAAATGAAAAAAAGCCTTAATCCATTTTTGGATGCCGATGGCATCATTAGAGTTGGTGGCAGACTCCATCACTCCCAGTTTTCTTATAGCAAAAAGCACCCTATAATACTTTCTGGTAAGCATCCCTTATCCCAGATAATTGTTTTCTCTGAACACTTAAAATTATTCCATGCGGGGCCTCAGCTTATGCTATGTTCCCCGAGGGACAGATACTGGATAACATCTGGGAGAAATCTAGCTAGAAAAGTATTTCATGCATGTGTTAGATGTTTTCGTTTTTCTCCAAAATTGACACATCCAATTATGGGCAACTTACCTTTGTCCCGTGTCGTTCCATCTCCGCCATTCCATATCACTGGTATCGATTATAGCGGACCATTTATGATAAAGGACCGCAAAGGTCGAGGTTATAAAATTTTGAAATCCTATCTTTGTTTATTCGTGTGTTTTTCCACAAAATCCGTGCACCTGGAATTGGTGACTGATTTATCTACGGAAACATTTCTCCTCGCGTTTCGTCGTTTTGTTGCTCGTCGCGGCAAGCCATTACAAGTTTATTCGGACAACGGAACAAACTTTGTAGGTGCGAATTCTGAATTGTGTGAATTAGGTAACTTTTTGAAGAAAGAAAGTTCATCTATTTCAGGTATAATTGCTAATGACGCAATTAGCTGGCATTTCATTCCCGCGCATAGTCCGCACTTTGGTGGTCTTTGGGAGGCCGGAATCAAATCCTCCAAGCATCATTTAAAACGTGTTATAGGTAACTCTATTTTAAATTATGAAGAGTTCTGTACATTGCTTGCTCAAGTGGAAGCAACGTTAAATTCACGTCCCATTTCACCTTTATCATCTGATCCAAATGATCTTGAACCCTTGACTCCCGCTCACTTTTTGGTTGGGAGACCGCTAACAGCGTTACCTGATCCGGACGTCACACATATACCTGAACCACGTTTGTCTACATTTCAACGTCTACAGCAGTTTCATCAAACTCTATGGAAGAGATGGAGTTTGGAATATATTTCCGAATTGCAGCAGCGCACCAAGTGGCGCTCTCATCATTCCGATTTGAAAGCAGACATGCTTGTTCTGCTCAAAGATGACAACCAGGCTCCTCTTCAGTGGAAGCTAGGCCGAGTTGTCTCTCTGCATCCCGGAAGCGACGGAATCGTTCGAGTTGCATCTGTTCGCACTCGCAATGGAGTTGTTCGTCGTTCTTTTTCGAAACTGTGCCCATTGCCTGTGGACATTAGTGCGACAATGCAGTGAATTTATTTATTTGGTTTATGTTGAAAACTTTGTTCTTAATTTTTTTTTAGTTCCGGGTTCTAATTTGAAAGTTTGTCCTTTCAAGGCCGGGGGCATGTTCAGGCCTTAATTAGGATTTGAACCTGTGTCTTTGGTAACCGTATTTTGTATTTTTTATTATAGGCCAACTATTTTTGTATAAATGTAAAAAACAAAAAGGTTCGTTGTTATATAAAATAATTTAATAATATGTCATAATTTTTGTACAAAATTTTTCCATGTAATAAATATCGCAAGATACATCCAATAAAAGTTTTCCATTCAAGAGAATTTACAGTCCACAATTACTAACCGGAGATCTGCTTATTGGGGAACGAATAGTTCGCGCCTGAAGATAACAGATTCCACAAACATAATGTGACGTCATTTCGTTAAATTTACTTTGGTTGGAAATGTAGGTACAGGCACAGGAAGTCGTTAAAATGCTTCGGTATCTGAAGTTTAGTCCTTACGAACGATTATTTTAACTTCAATCACTTGATAATCGGGTACACGCGAATGTCAGTTTTATACCCAAATGTGTATTTATCAGATGGTTTACGTTCGAAAATGTCCAACTACATCAAAATATAAATTGTTTATAAATTCAGTAATTAAGTGACAATCTGCTAAACGTCGATCCCACTGGCAATGAAATAAATACTTTTACTGGTGTTCGAATAGGCGTTGATTCACATTTCTGCACTAAGCAATATTTGGAGTATTTAATATTAGGTTTTTCCGTATTGAATCAAAAGATTCAACAAATTTAGGAACGAACAAACACTGCAAATGCTGACTTTACAACGCCAACTGTCATATCTACTCTATGCCACTCTATTTTCACTATTTCCATGCTCTATGCAGTCAGACATAAACAGCCGTATCCATAGATACGTACATAATTTCAAAGTGACAGATAACGTAACTCCTCATAAAATTTACGTACCGCGGGCTATAACCGAAAATCGATTCTGTCGATAAGTATCTATATGTCGGTAAGTTAGGTTAGGTGCGTCAAGAATGTTTTTAACTTCTGCATACTGCAACAATCGGTGACCTAACCCACTAGATGTTGTTTGCAAATTAATATTTTGTCAGTAGCACATGAAAGGAAACATTATAATGTGGTAGCCATATAGAAACATGGCGAATAAGGTGCAGAGAAGAGATAAGATTTTTCAACGGCTCTGTCGAGGTTAAAGACATCACTAAACCTGACAGACGAACATGCAATAAATAATAACGTCCATCATTCGGTGAATATTATTAGCATTGAGCATGCACGGTGTACAGTCGGTTACCAATTTAAAAATACCTCTTTACGCTCTCAAATGTATTTATTTTAAGTGGACATGTGACGTTCTTATTATGTTTCCTCTTTGCGGAAGGTTAGTTCGCGAATTCCAATAAAACCTTGTAATTTATTGCTGATGATAAAACGGACAGAGTAGGTAGGTACCTATATCTTGTTTGAGGAGACACTCTACTGAAGAGAGAAGTTTGTACAGTTACAATAAAAACTTGTGTGTGTCAGCCCCGATGCACCACTGGAGTTTACTCCTTACGAACGATTATTTTTACTTCAATCACTTGATAATAGGGTACACGCGAATGTCAGTTTTATACCCAAATGTGTATTTATCAGATGGTTTATGTTCGAAAATGTCCAACTACATCAAAATATAAATTGTTTATAAATTCAGTAATTAAGTGACAATCTGCTAAACGTCGATCCCACTGGAAATGAAATTGTGACGTAACCTAAAAGACTAACGCCACAATGGAGGATCCTGCCGCAGCTATGCTCGAAGCCGAAGATGGGGTGGGCTAAAAACAGGAAAAGGGCGCCAAGGAGTTGTTGGCTGATCCTCTGTAGCCAACACACAACGACTACAACTCCTAAAAGCCGCTGGTACACAATAGGGCAAACAGTAACAAAAGAAAAAAATGTAGTCAAATAGTATATCATATAATAGAAAACAAAATAGGTATGAAACCCAGACATGGCAACATCTGACAATACACATATAATAGCAATACCAAAAAAACCACCAATGATATCAACAAATTAATTATTAATTATATATAATATAAATATAAAAAAAAGCAATGAACATAAACCTGGGTGAAATTTAGACACCCGGTACTAACGTTGCGCTAAAAAGGAAAATCAAAAATAGGCGCGGATGACGCGGTAAATACACTACACGAATGGAGCTCCGCACGCGCAGCGCACCGACGGGTCAATCGCACGCACGCTAACTACAACAATGAAGTCAGACGCAAACGGGAGTATCGACTGTTACTAAATCTTGACAAAAAAATAGATATTACTATAAAGTCAAAATGGAATTTACAAACAGCAAAATTATTGAAGTGACTATAAACAAAATGAATCAAAATCGCAATAGTGACTAAATTGACTAAATTGAATTTTAAACAAGATAAACTACTTAACTACGGAAATTATACTATGGCAAACAAATTAAATTTTTAAAAAAAGTACTTTACAGATTTTGTTCAAAAATAAACAAACAGATGACCACAACACGCCGTGGACAGGCAACTACATTAACAATAGCCGAACGAGGCGAAAATTCGAACGGACGGGCGACGCGAAGTCACAAAAAAACGAACACAAAAATTGACACAAAAAGCTGTGACGGGCGCTACATAAAAACCAGCCGTTGGACGCGATGTTCCAGACGGACAGGCGACGTAAAAATCAAACTTTATATCTGACCTTCCAGATGATAAGCAGGTCAGCTGTTACAACAAATCAGACTTGCAGCTCAGCACCAGGTGATCGGCGCTTGAACCATGGGGAGAGTCGGAGAGTGCAACAGAACCAACGTTTTGCACGAAAATCGCTCCCTCGGGAAAAAAATCATTCCCCCGGAAAAATCATTCCACTGGAAAAATCATTCCACTGGAAAAAATCATTCCCCCGGAAAAATCATTCCACTGGAAAAAACCCTAAAATGCCGAAAAGACAAATTAGAAGAGAAAATAAGAAAAAGGAAAGGAAACAACACTGATGACTGAAGATTTAAATAAAAGATGAAAAATAAAGACACTCACCACGTGGGGTTTCTCCTTGACAAATCCTGCTGAACCTCAAACGTGAATCTAAATCCCAAAATGGAGCAGATGACGATTTCTACAACTACAATAAACCGACATCTTCAAGAGGTGTACCAAGAAAATCCCATAACTGGCTAGAAAACTTAATTCCACAAAACTTGGAAACACCGCCCACTCACGAGAAGATCAACAGGAAGAGTGAAAAATGTCGAAGCAAATCGGAAAACGGAAATTCCAAAAAAACCGCCGACTAATAAAATACAAGGTAGCCACATCCGAAACTACAAATGTACCCAGAAGTACCCTAGATCACCAAATCTTCCAGAGGCGTCACCGGTAATAGAATAGGTAACTAAAGAAAAGAAAGCTTAAAACGACTTGCAAACCCAAAATAAAGGAAGATAGCAATGAGAAAAGTCATAAAGAGGTCTCAAGAGACAGAAGAATAGATAAGACAATGCATAAAGGACCGAAAGATGAGACAGGGAAAATGAAAATGAGAGGGCGCGCCACTGAGCATCTAAATGGGAAAATGTCCTGCACAAGTTGGCAGAACCGAAAGTAACTAAATTACCCTCAAAAATCTGACAACAGAAGAACAACAAATTGGAGGCTATTAAATGAACAACTGTACGATCAAATCGTGAAAAGGGAACGACAAACCTCCCAAGGTAGGCTCAGCAAATGATAAATATGAAAGATGAACAATTTCAAGACTCAACGTATGCAGCGACATCCAGCAAACTAAACTACCAAATACAGAGACAATAAGAGGACAACGATAGCAGGTAAGTGAGACAAACCCTATTAGAATAGAAAAGCTAACTAGAATTAATAATTTTAAGACAGTTCTACCCTCAACCAAATCGATAGAAACTCAAACAGACTATAGACGGAGGCATAATCGGAGAGCGAGGCAAGAAATAGGAACATTGACAATTAAAGCAAATAAGAAACTAAATATAAGTGAAAGACCTAAAATAGGAATACAAGAATGTTAATATGAGCATGATGTAAGTATAGCATTTTTCAGATTTGTTGGCGTTTGCGCTGCCATATCCGATTATCCAAGCAACCGCCAGCAGTTCAGTAGTTTCCAAAATTTTGCTGTTGCTAGGAACCGTGACAAGCGTGTGCGCCGAGACTCTGGACACGGCACACGGCAATGAGCATTTTGACGTTTTCCCTCAAGAAATGTATTCTTTTACCCACAACATTAGCCCATTCACACAAAAGACACCGGTTATTTTCTAGTTTGTACTTAAATCTGCTATTGGTTATAAATGCCACAAACCTGTGTCAGAAATATCCACTATTTGTTTTGTTTCTAATTCGTTATTTAAAATTTTTTCATGGAATAAATAGCATTCTTTACTTCGGTTTTAATGCTGTCAGTTACATCTTCACTTTTTCATTTTGATTTGCTGTGCCTTTTTCCGGGCGTTGTAGCAGACAAACCTCATTATTCCTCTCCAACTATGCGCGACACGCTGCGTAGACTTACTTTTGATGCATCGGCCAATCGCTCCTGGTCACAAGTTAAAGGCAATAGGGGACCATTATTTTCCTTCTTTCCAGTAAAGTATTCAAAAATATTTCGTAAAACTTCTCGACGCTGTTTGGTAAAAACATTTCCAGGCATCTTTACACCTGACAATCAAACTGACAGTTATACTTGAAAGGCAATCATTTTTGATAAATTGCTTGGTGACCACTGGATATTGCAAAATAAGCATATTAATACTGGAACCATTTTGTTTCACACAACCATAGTAAGAAAGAGTGAGATCAAATACGGAAACGTGAGAATATTCTCAAGTCATCTTACGGCAGCAATTAAAATTCAACAAATCCATTTTACAAAAGGGAGAAAGACATATGAACGTAATGCGCAGATTACTGCACACACACGCCAAGATATTTGAAAAGAACTATACTAGTCTATAATAAAATGTTAAAAATAGAGAGAATGTTCTAATAGCGAAAATTAACGTTACAAAATAAATACTTTTCCTGGTGTTTGAATAGGCGTTGATTCACATTTCGGCACTAAGCAATATATGGAGTATTTAATATTAGGTTTTTCCATATTAAATCAAAATATTCAACAAATTTAGGAACGAACAAACACTGCAAATGCTGACTTTACAACGCCAACTGTCATATCTACTCTATGCCACTCTATTTTCACTATTTCCATACTCTATGCAGTCAGACATAAACAGCCGTATCCATAGATACGTACATAATTTCAATGTGACAGATAACGTACCTAACGCTTGATTTTACTACTCATAAAATTTCCATACCGCGGGCTATAACTGAAAATCGATTCTTAAGGATTAAACTCCAAAAAATGTGTAGGTAAAATACTGGCTGAAGATACTCAGTTTGATTTTGCAAAAGCAATTTAAAATAAAGAAGAACTCAACTTCCGGATGTAACAATAAAACGGTTTCTCGAATTTTGCAACGCAGCAAGTAACCCAAGTACTCGTGTAGATTTTTTGTTTGAATGCCGGTGGAATGGACCGTACACACCGGATAAATGACGTCATAGGAAGCACTCAAGTTGGTACACTCATTATTCCTGCCCGGACACGAGGGACACTCCTTTTCACGGTAAGCTTTAAAGTTTAAAAACAGACGCCGAAAATTTCACTCCGAATCATTAACCTATAATTAGGCCAGCGTTATTTTCACAACTGGACAAAGAAGCGGTACTTATACCTACAGTAACGAGCAATTATAGGCGCACAGACCCGTGAAATAAAGGGATGCATCAAATCTCGGTTCATTGTTAAACAATCCTATATTTATGGGGCACAAAGATTCAGAGATTGAAACAAAAATTGACTTCTAGTATTTTGTTACAAATTTGTTCTGGTGTCTCCAAAAGCTCTTATGAAGGGCCTATTTTGTTTCCATCGAGAACATAAGTTTAAATTCGGAAATATTGCTGTCACTTTGGATTAGGCAATAGGAACGATAGGGGAGTACGACTGATGGAGTTCTGCGATAAACATAACCTAACGGTCGCGAACACTCTATTTCAACATCACGTTAGGAGACGCTATACGTGGAAGATGCCAGGAGACCCAGGGAGATATCAAATAGATTACATTTCCGTTAGGCAAAGATTTAGACTGTCCAATGTGAAAGGGTAACTTTCTTTTGCCACGCTTTTATGTATAAGAAAATATTTTAAAGAACAGATTAACTTTTCCACGTCATTGGCTCCCTGTATAATAATGCTGAGTCAAACCGCTGAATGACTATGGATGTACCTGAGTTCTAGAGCAATTCGCAATTAACTCTCTTCCTTAATTAACTAGTTCGGAAGATTTTTATTTCCATTAATAATAATCAATTCGGTCGAGTAGATACAAAATCCAACAACGGTACTGACATGGACATCAGACAATTTCTATACTCCGGCTTGTGCTGCTTGTAGCCGACTGTGCTGCTTGACACAGCATTCATCAGCTGTCTAGAAGAATCTTGTCTACATCCACGCACCAATATCATTATTAATATACGTCGATCACGACTAAACGTCGGTACCTGCACCTCACATACTGATGTGCGTCAAAATAGATATAGATATGTATACCCAGCATCCGGCGTGTACCAAGCCTGCTACAAGCATTTCATGATGGAATTTTATCGAGAAAAAGTTTAAGGTGATTAATCCGGTATAAAATCTTTTCGAAGAAATACATGATTGCATACACTTCCACCTAGTTTTCCACGCGCAAAACTGAGATCATAGACCATATTTACAAAAGAAGAAGTTTAAGTATATAAAATTTCAGATAGAAACTCCGAAAGTTGTTTGTGTAATCTTTAGAAAACGAATACCTAGTTTCTAGGATTTTTGAAATTAAATGGTAAAAGCCTACATGTACCATTTTCGGTGGTATATCCTGTATGTTTATTAATACGAATCTAGAAAAGAAATTAGAGGTATTCCTAAAAATAACATAAAACCAGCAAGGTGCTAATGCAGATAATCAAAAGTGTACAACTTTGTGCATTCGTCAACAGCAGAACGTAGGTAAAGTAACACTTCGGTGTACATGTACAGGCTGGCAATCAAGCGCGACTAATCAAAGTAATTTACTACGAGGGTTTACGATTGCAACGTCACTTTATTCTTAAGAGTTCGTGCTTGGAGTACAAACAACAAAAGTAGGTTCAAGTGCTATACGACTTAACTCATATCGGATTCTTAAGTAGGAATTTGTTGAAGAAATTGCGTGCGCAGTAGAAAATATTGAAGGATAAAAATGCGAATTTCTTTGCAAAACCACAGCCGCTCAAGTTATGGAATTTGAGCAGGAACGAAGAGAAGTAGATATTCGGAAGGGAGTGGTTAATGTACATGGCCAAACTATTAACGTGCTCTGATTTGCGAATTATATAGAAGTGTTGGCATCCAGAGCAAAGAAGAATTAGGAATGGAAGCAGTTTTGACAGAGGACTGCGGCATGAAAATCAATAAAATGAAAACCAACAATTTAGTATGAGGGGGACGTGGAAATGGGACTAAAACTAAAGATATTTGCAAATAATCGTTTGGTTGAGTCATCTGTCCAATTATTCGAAGAGACGTGGCTACTGTGCAAATATGTTTCGTCCAGGTAAACAACCCGCCATCTTACCTTCTCAAAAGCTCACCGGTATCTGAAAATTTTACCTGCGCCACTGGTACAGCAAGATATTTTATTACATACGTAAAGTATGCTAATGCGCAACCCCACCGTTCGCGAACTTAAATTGTTTGGACTGTAGGATGTTCTACAGTTCTGTCAGTCCGAAAATCATCGGTCTCTTTTTGAATTAACCGTAACAGTAAATGGCTACAAATATGGCACGTGAGATTCGTCATTTTTCCTTGATTAAATTACGAGATATATCTAATCAAATATTTTGACTAACGAAAACCCATTAATCAAGGAGTCAGGACAAGTTCATGTTCTCATTTCATAGGCGCTGATGGTTCGAGTAACTGTTAATACTATATTCGACTGCATTGCCGAAATGTACAGTGACATTTTTTAAAGGCTCTCCATACCTGCTCTGAATGATAAAGCATTTCTTCAGATAACGATCCATTTGTTAAGTCTGTTATTAAATTGATTTATTTTTGATATTATGGAGATTGGGAGTACTGACCCTCGAAAAAGGAAAATGTAAATATCGGCTAATTTTTCAAATTTCCTTTAAATGTTTGACTGAGTTGATTACTATCAAGGCTGACTTGATATACGAATGGGTTTCCCGAATTGGGTTAGTCGAACTGTGTAATAAAAACAGTCTAATAGTTAAGAGTCGTTCTGATGGGATTTCCCCTATGATTTAATCCAACTATTACGTAATACGCAACTATAAATCAAACTGTTAAGTGTACGGAAATGGTTAATTTATAATTTTCCAGAATAGAAACATTTAGAAGCAATTTTCTTTTGAAGTAATATTTATGAAAACGCATATAAGACAGTTATTTGTTATATTATATTACAATAATAATTGGCAGAAAGCATAATATACACAAAATTATACACTAAACAGGAACCAAAATTTTGGTTTTCTTTTTATTGATCTTCATATTACCTCTTGACCTGCACACTTTAAGATTTCTGCCTGCAAGTCATCTATACCTTGTGCTTTATTGTTTCTTAAACTTTTTAGTGCTAGCTCAAACTCTTCTCTCATGATAGGGCAGCCTACTTTGCCCCCTCTACACTGCTTTTCCTTTCTTACACTGCCGGACAAAAAAAACCGGACACATGTTTTTATTTTTATTTTGAGGCCCTACAATATTTTTATGTTACTTAACTTACGCAAATAATTAACGATTGCCCTACTAGTGAGGAAAAAGAAAGTTTTAGCTGAATATTGCACCTTTCGTAAGCCTAAACAGCCAAATCAGCATTTTGACTCTTGATGCATCTTTATTGAAACATCAAAATCTTTTACCTCATTGGGCTGCTCTCTATTTTCTATTGGTTTTTTGGTGAAATTTCATTTGTATATGTCGCCTTTTAACATTTTCCATACATTGAACCCCGAAATTTGTTCACAAATTGTTGCTTTAAGCCACGATGGCCGAAGAGTGCGGTATATTGCTCAAGTGCTGAATATACCCCGTAACACAGCGCAAAATGTACTCTTGCGATTTCGTGAAACTCATGGGTTTGTAAAGAAGGTCGGATCTGGTCGTCCACGGACTGAGAACCATCAAGATGTATGTTTTCTCCATGATGCTGCGCTGCCCGATCGAGCATTGCCATCACCTGTTCTTGCTGGACGGTTAGCCGAAGTTCGAAGAGTGGCAGTTTCAGCCAGAACAGTTCGGAAAAGGCTAAACGAATATGTTTTGACTTCAAGAAAGCCAGCTACGGGTCCCCTGTAGACCGTAGAACATCGCAGAGCATGACTTGCATTTGCGCGGCAATACGTAAATTGGGACGAACATCAATGGAGGAACGTGCTCTTCTCGGACGAGTCAAGATTTAGTGTCAGGTCACCAGATGGACGTGAAAAGGTGTGGCGAAGACCAGGGGAGCGGTACAGTCAATGTTGTATATCTCCCAGGGTCAGTTTCAATGGTGGTAGCATTACGGTGTGGGCCGGAATATCTCTGAGGGCTCACATAGAATTGATTTTCATTTAGAATGGAACAATGACTGCACACCGATACATTGTTGAGTACCTGGAACCCCATGTTACACCATATATGCCATTTATAGCGGACAATTTTGTGTTTATGGATGACAACGCCCACCCACACAGCAAAAATTGTTACCGAGTACCGTGAAGAGGTTGGTATTGGATGTCTCCCATGGTCAGCCAATAGTTCAGACCTGAATCCCATTGAACATCTGTGGGATCAGCTTGGGAAAAGGATTAGACGTCACCAACCCCTACCAGAAACATTAAATGGCGCTTCAAAAAGAATGTGAACAAATATCCCAAGAATCTATTGATAGCCTCATTTAGGGCATGCCACAACGTTTAAGGGAAGTAATAGGAGTTCGTGGTGGTAACACCCATTATTAATTTGGTTCTACTAGTGTGCTTTTCCTTTTAATATTTTTTTTTGTTTGTCTTTTCAAGAATATAGTTAAATATCATTTCAAACCATCCGTTGTTTTTTATTCACTAAAATAGTAATTCTGAGTGTCCGGTATTTTTTGTCCGGCAGTGTATATCTCCTACTTCTTGTCCCGCATATAAGTTTCCCAAATGTTCTTTCCACCTATCTGCCTTCTCCACGGTTCCGATTAGGACAACTCCTGCCTCGTCTCTAATGCTTTTGCTACCAATTTCTCTGAAATTTCTCCTAATTATTTTATATGCTTCATCAGTCTTTCCTACTTCGAACTTATGTTCCACTTCTTTGCATTTCCGAATAATTTCCCACTTTATCGCCTTATATCTTTGTTTGGACCAGTGTTACAATTTTGTAAAAGGTTTTTTTAAAGTTTTGGGCGTCGCTGCGGGAATAGCGATATTTTTGCTTTATTTTAAAATATAATTTATGGGTTTATGACCATCACAATATTGCAGCGCGTAAACGCTTGAATCGGGCTCCGAAAAATTGCAAATAGGAAAGAATATAAGTAATCAAAAAATCTGAATTTAGTTCAGGTAATCCTCCTCACAATCCGCTGTCGTTCCATTATTGGCAGGTTGATTTAATTTCTTATTCACGCTCAGTAGGAGTCTATATCGGAATTTTGAAGGAAATGACGAGGTATTTATGTGTTGGTGAAAGGGTCAATGCCGATTAAATAACGCAAGTAATCGAAAATCGACAACCTTCTGATTTGTAAATTGTATCGTCATCCACAAAATCCTACAAATAATTGAAATGGGGGTAGCATTTTTTCTTTGGATGTGCGTCACATAACTTTTTTACTCAAATGATAGATTGCAAATTGGCTTTAACGCTATTCTACTGAATTTTTCATTATTTCTCCACAGTTGCCATTATAACGAGAAATCAGAACGCGATTTCACGAATCAGGCGTCGAGTTTTTAGAGAATTTCCTCTGTACTTTTTGTTACAATTCCTCTCTGCTAGAAAGAGGTTAAAGGAAATGTGACTTGGCAATAAGTTGTATAAGTTTAGTCAACCAAATATCTGCATAAATAGCTAGCTACTTTTTTAAATTAACTGTTAGTGTCGGTCTGGTAGTTCAATAGAGCACGAGACTTTACTTCTCGTTCAATCTTAAAAAAATTGCTGTCTATTGAATTGCCAAATGTTTTGTTATATGTATTTAGTTCCATACATCCCATTGGATTTGATAGGAACTTTAAGTTAAGTTAAATAAAATATTTGCATATTTGCATGGAAACCCCCAATTTTGTTTACATATGTACGTTCTCCACAAAATTTCATGGATATACCACATTATGGGGTTTCCAGCAGTGAATGTTAAGATATTGCCATTTTAGTGCCAATCTGGACCCATCTTTGTGGCACTATTGACGCCTACTTTCCGAAGCTGTCTACGATTTCTTTATCGAACTAGATTCACAGACTATTCTATTTGCAGATTCTGTTAATAACTTTGCTACAGTACTTTTTATTATACGGGGGATGGTAAACATACGCATAATTGAATTTTTCTCAAGAATCTCAAATGGATCACCCTGTATATTAATTGCACATTTAATAGCCAGTTTACTAAGCTCTTAATTGATGCAGGCATTGTCAGGTCTGCGGCTGACAGTTTCTACGGAAATTAAAATTGAAACTTAATAATTTTCATTTTCACTGTTATTTTTTACAATTTTATTCGGATTTCCCCATTTAACTTAAATTCGGACCTGTCCCATTTTAAATCGATTTAGTCAGGTAACTTTGTTGCGTATTTTGAATTCCCTGTTTTGAAATTTCGAGTTGCTTCAAGACAGATAAATGGTTAAAAGTAGATACAAATTATTAATAAGTTAAATACGACTTTGTAGAGGAAATGTAATTTAAACGAAAATCTGGACAGAGAACAAATTTATAATGTAAATAATGTTTATTAAGAGTGCCATTTTGATGGAAAGTAATTCGAAAACATTGCTTTCCCGAGATATCTGTTTTATTCCCACTTTTTATAGAAGAATCATTATTTTGTAGTCAAAATGCAAATCGCGTTGAAATCATGTTACCTGTGATAAACAAAACTGCTCCAACTCGCATCTGTCATAGTTTGAAGGATTTTCTGCATTTTCTTAATTTTTTTATTTAATTTTAATTTATTTATTTATTTAATTTCAATAAACTTGTTCTCGCTGTAGTTTTTTGTTTAAATTACAACATTTTCCACTAATGATAAAAGCCAAATTTATCTCATTAATAATTTCTACTGACTTTAAAATATTTATCTGTTCTGACTTCCGCAACAACTCCAAATTTGAGAAGAAGAAATTGAAAAGACACAACAAAAGTACGTAACTAAATTGATTTAGAGAGTGAGTGGCTCAAATTTAAGTTTTCTTGGTTCTGGTAGACAGTAGACATCGCTATTTCGAGCTATTTTTGCTATATTTGGTCGCAATAATACTAATTTTGGGTGAAAAAATAGGTGAAATCCGAATAAAATTGCAAAAAATAACAGTGAAATTGGATATTTGTAAGTTTCAATCTTAATTTCTGTAGAAACTGTCAGTCGCAGACCTGGCAATGCCTGTATCAATCAGAAGCTTAGTAAACTGGCTATTAAATGTGCAATTAATATACAGGGTATTCCATTTTAAATTCTTGAGAAAAATTCAATTATTCTTATGTTTACCACCCTGTACAATGTAAAGCACTGTGACAAAGGTATTATCAGAATTTGCAAATAGAATAGTCTGTGAATCTAGTTCGATAAAGAAATCTTTGACAGCTTCTGTAAGTAGGCGTCAGTAGTGCCACAAAGATGGGTCCAGATCGACACTAAAATGGCAATATCTTAATATCTCCTGCTCGAAACCCATTAATGTGGTAATGGAGCAATCACTTATTTGGATGGTGGCAACGGTGAAAATTAAATTGTTAGTCATTGACCAGATTTGAGACCATCCTTTAGGAGTAACAGTAAATTGGTTTCAATAAATATAAATAGTTCTTAAAAACATAAATATTTGAAACGTTTCGTAATAAGATTGCAAATACCCTGAGCTCATTTAACGAATAAACTGTTAGAATGTAAAGGACATTATCATCTGGTTTCGGCTGACGTGTCGTACCCCAGACAGGATGGGAGTTCCGCGTGACCCCTCGCCGCGCGCCCCCGAAGACCAAAAACACCACGAAGGTGTGGTCATTTAAACCATTTCGTGCCGTACTAATTCACGATAACGTTCGTAACATCGCATGAATATTATACAAACTCGCATGAATAAACAAAATAAACAAATTAAAATGGGCGGATTAAAATATTTTTTATGAATATAATGCGAGTCATTACCGATGGAGAAAAGAAATTTAATGGTGAAATTATATGGCGACGATGTTTTTGAGAAGATTCCGTTGCCTACACGCCGGTTAGATTTACATTCGAAAACAGAACTTGGCCATAATTGCGGCTATGAAATTTAAATGAGGCTAAAGTATCATTTGAGACAGACGAATATTGAATAATGAACCAACTGATCTTATTTGGCTTCATTGCATAGATAACTTTTGAAAGTTTATGTTATTTCAGTAATTAAACTCGACACGTGTTTCGCTGACAACGTCAGCATCCTCAAGAGATGAAGATTAATCACTGTGAATCGACGAAAACAATTTTTCTGCATTTGCATGTAGAAGGAATTTGTGGACAGTGAAGTTGATGGCTTTTTTGGGGCCGCACATTTGATAAAATCAGGTACGAGCAGTCTGCCATAAAAAGTCTCCATACCGTAATAATGAAAGTTGCATAATTCGTTCTAAATAAATTGAGCACTCAGGATTCTCGTTTGTAAGAAAACTAAAGTTGAATTTTTAAATTCAGGGCAAATCTGAAGTGCGGGCATGCGCGATCATAAAAATAATAAAGCGCATTTAAATAATAGTCTGTAATGACGGTGTGCGCAACCAGTAATAAAACGGGCCTTTCCTTCCATTAAAAAGAATCATACACTGAAATTACAGCTCCATGCATATAAGAAGTGTAAAATCGAAATAAAAGGTACGAGCAGTTAAACCGTTACAACTGTTAGGCGAGTATAAAATTGAGAGAAATCAAATGACAAAGTTTACACCCTACGATCAAGCGTCTGGTGTGATATATGGGCAATGGGCAGGCTGGCGGGCCTTAATAACAGAGCGGCGTAATAATACGTCTCGCGGCCGGTGTTGGTATTGCAGACACAACCCGCGACCCGCCAGCGGACGGCCGCTATCCAACAAAGCGGTGTGCCCCCGGTCCAAAACAAAACACTAATATGTGTCAATTGACCCACCACGGCAGCGCCAGCTCACCAGTTCATAATAAAAATGTTGCGTGTTCTCGACGAAGATACACTGCCGGATAAGATACGATCATATTTTCGTTATTTATTAGTGGAATAATCCTGTCTTGGACTCAACAACAACGCCGGCGTGGAATTAAATGACGATCATCAGGAGAATTTGTGAGCAAAAGCGTAGACGCGGTTTTTAACTTCATAGTAATTGACATATTTCCTAGATGGCGCCTATACAGGGTGGGGCAAACTCCTGGGGATGGACGATAGAGGCCATACGGTTATAGTTAGAAAGAAAAACTAATAACAAACTCTATCTCGTTTCAAAAATTCTATTCCATAAAAATATTTTCAATTATACCAGGTGCGTCCAAATAGTTGGAATTAAGTACAACTTTGTTATTTCTTATGGAATGTGTATAATTTTATATTTTTTCCGGCTTCAAAATGATAATTTAATGGTACTTTGATAACATGATTCTATGTCTATTGTTAATGGTTATTGAGAAATAAATTTTTTCCAGAAAATTTTGACAGATAAATAGTCCATTTCAAAAATTTATATCTCGAAATTGGTAGAAGTTAAGAGGATGAAATTGGTATTGGTATTAGTAAATATCATGTAGTTTTTTACAGATTTGTTTAATTTTATTTATACTATACAGGGTGTTTGCAAAAAAATGTTTTCTGAAACTGTCGAAAAAACATCAAAAAGTCGAATTTTTCAAATGGAATGTTATATTTTTTCTTGCACTATCTGAAAGAGCTCAAAATTTTGAATGAAAGTAGCCAATAATAGACTAATGTTACATAATGAAGTTTTTTAGAAAAATCCTGTTTTCTTCAATTTTATGTAAAAATGAGGGATCGTGAAAATATCATTAGCCTTGGACGATTATTGCTTGTCAATCTGAAAATGGGTTATTGTTATAATTTTGCTAAGAATTTAATGTCATTGCTATTATGTATTGTTATTGGTGTTATTTTTTCATTTGTGTTGTTCCCGATTATTGTTTTCGTTTCAGTTTTGTCATCAATTTAAATTCATTGTTACATTCTCTTGCACCCTGCAAAAGGCTTATGAAAATAATTCATCTTCATGAGAACGGTTAACAAAATACTAAAGTTACATAAATGAAGAGAGTTTCATAACTTTTTTCATATTAAAAATCACAACAATATTAGATTTATGGCTACCTTTGGATTATCATTATTACTAATTTTATTTTTTTATTTTGTTGTACCTCTAATAAATTTCTTTAATAAATAAAAAAATTTTTAAGAAAACATTGAAAACAAAAGCAAACATTATGCAGGTTGAATTTTTATTAAACTTTGTTACAAATCAAAATAATTAATCTGTAAATAAAGAGCAGATTACAACAAATGCTCAATGATCTGGCCATTTTCATTGGAACAAAGAGCAATTCTTTGATGAAAGGATCTATCCACGTTATCCAAAACTTCGGGAGTAATAGCCGAGAATGCATTTTGAATTCGTATAGGCGCATGTCTTCTGGTGTGGTAGGAGGAATACTAAACACAATGTCTTTCACGTAACCCTAAAGAAAAAAGTCTAATTTATTTAAATCAGGACTCCTTGCAGGCCACGGATTTTGACTCCCAATCCCTATTCACTGTTCTCCAAAATTTTCATTCCAAAAATTTTGAACTAATCTTGCGCTGTAGGGTGGAGCTCCATCATGCTGAAACCACATATTTTCAATATTAACTTCTTCATTGGCTTCATCAATAAGTACAGGTAAGTTGTTTTTCAAAAAATTGTGGTAAACATTTGCATTTAATCTTCCTTCAAAAAAATGTGGCCCAATTACATTTCTTCCAATTATTCCTCCCCAAACATTCACTGACCACTGCTGATGTTGTCTATCAAAGACTTGTAGAAAATGTGGGTTTTCTTGTGCATAACAGTGGACATTCCTTCTATTAACTTTATTTAAATTTTGAAATGTTGATTTGTCTGTGAACAAAATATTTTTGGAAAAATCTTCATTTTCTGTCAGTTTCCCCTGAGCCCAATCACAAAATAAGGTTCTGTTGACCTGATCTTGTTCATTTAAAAAGTGGCATGTTCGGGGTTTATAATCATGGTAACGGTTTTCTTTTAAAACTCTATGTATGCTTCTCCTGGAAATATTCAATTCTGTTTCAATTCTTCTGCCACTTGTCTGCGGATTTTCAGCTATTGCCAGCAATACATTTTCCTTTGTCACATCGGTTAATACGGATTTGGTGATTTCATTGCGTTTTTCGTAGAGAACAAAACCAGTTCTTTCAAATCTATCCACCAATCTCTGGAAAGCTTCCACGCGTGGATGACAACGCTGTTCATATCTTTGCCCATATACTCGAGAAGCCAGAAGAGAATTTCTGTTGCATTCAATAAATACGGACAGCATATCAACAAGTTCTTGTTGTTGGAAATTCATTTAAAAAAAATAATAAAATTGGTGATTAAACACAAAGACAGAAATGAAAACAACAAACGGGAACAACAAAAACAATTACTTGTAACACCAATAACACAAGATTATAACAATAAACCCATTTTCAGATTGACAAGCAATAATCGTTCAAGGCTAATGATATTTTCACGATCCCTCATTTTTACATAAAATTGAAGAAAACGGGATTTTGCTAAAAAACTTCATTATGAAACATTAGTTTATTTGGCCATTTTCATTCAAAATTTTGAGCTCTTTCAGATAGTGCAAGAAAAAATATACAATTCCATTTGAAAAATTCGACTTTTTGATGTTTTTTCGACAGTTTCAGAAAACATCTTTTTGCAAACACCCTGTATAGTATAAATAATATTCAACAAATCTGTCAAAAACTACATGATATTTACCAATACCAATACCAATTTCATCCTCTTAACTTCTATCAATTGCGAGATATAAATTTTTGAAATTTACTATTTATCTGTCAAAATTTTCGGGAAAAAATTTATTTCTCAATAACCATTAACAATAGACATAGAATATTGTTATCAAAGTAACATTAAATTATCATTTTGAAGCCGGAAAAAATATAAAATTATACACATTCCGTAAGAAATAACAAAGTTGTACTTAATTCCAACTATTTGAACGAACCTGGTATAATTGAAAATATTTTTATGGAATAGAATTTTTGAAACGAGATAGGGTTTGTTATTAGTTTTTCTTTCTAACTATAACCGTATGGCCTCTATCGTCCATCCCCAGGAGTTTGCCCCACCCTGTATATATAAAATTAATATCCCCTAGCAAGCGCCAGGGTTGGCCTCAGTACGTCGGAGTATAAAAACTTGCCAGTAATTACAAACTAAGCCAAACATTAGCAAAAGTTGCATGCAGCTAGTTTTATTAATAGATACTTAGTATACAGGGTGATTTTTTGACCGTCTATTAGAAGTATCTGGAGAACTAAAAGAGATATTGATTTAAAATTTTGGCTGTGGCCGAAACCGGGTCGGATCTATTTAATGAAAATATTTTCAAAATGGTGGCATTTCCGGGAATACCGGAAGTTGACACCAACTTTGTTATCTTAAATGGAATGCTACGATTTTTTATGGTGGCAAGACGAGTTGTTGGAGTTACTAATCAGGCAAACAAATTTTCAAAATCTATTACATAAAATTTTCTAATCAACGACATATATGTTGATCGCACAAAAGCAGCAAAAAGTCATTTTTCTTAAATAGAATGATACCATTTTCAATTGTTTTTTAGATTCCACGGAAAGTTTTAATGTTAATTCTATAAAGGTTCGCTATGTCTAAAATTAATATTTTCGGAGATATGAAGTTTTTCCAATACCTATTTTGACAGTTGTGGTAGATTATGTAAAAATTAATATCTCGATAACGTCTAGCAGTAAGATGTTCGATTTTTTATGGTGGCAAGACGAGGTGTTGGAACTAATCAGGCAAAAAAAAATTCAAAATCTATTACATAAAATTTTCTAATCAACGTCATTATGTTGATCACGCATAAGTAGCAAAGAGTCATTTTTCTTAAATAGAATGATACGTATTTAAAGAAACCAATTAAAAAAAGTGAAAAAATGCGCATTTAACAATGTATGGTGTTTCTCTACCTAAAATGCATAGTATTTTAGATATTTGCTGTTTTCATCGATCAAAATTGAAGAGCGCCGCCTTCTAGTATATAGACCTTGGCTTGTAGACAAAACAAAATATTCACAAATTTCACAAATAATGTCTAATAAAAGCAATTGGTATTTTTTAGTAATTTAGTACGGTTGGTGTTTAACGAATAGGATATGGCAAATGATAATTATTCTTACTCGGATATTATGAATTTATTCAACATTCATGGAAAATGCGATAAAATAATTAATAGGACATACAGAACATTTAATGGAACATATCCTGAATTACCACCACTGAACTTATTTTAACTAAATAAAAAATAAAGTAGGTACGTGATAGTAAAACAATGTTAAAGAAACTGTTCAAAATGTAGTCCATGAACTTCTACACATTTAATAATTCGCTTATTTACGGCGTGTGTAGTAGCGCTACGAATTTCATGTAGATCTAAGCCTGCAAATGCTGTAGCAATTCTTTCCACCAATTCATCCCTGTTGTTGAGTGCATATTGATACACTTTATCCTTTATACGGCCCCAAAGATAAAAATCCAACGGTGTAATGTCTGGAGACCTGGCAGGCCAACTCCATGCCTGCATGGACCCAAACGTCGTATCCATCTATCTTCAAACATCTGGTACAATTCGTTAGTAACTGCTGCAGAACAATGACCTGGCGCCCCATCTAGTAGGTATCTAAAATACTATTCATTTTGGGTAGAGAAACGTCATACATTGTTAAACGCGCATTTTTCACGTTTTTTAATTGGTTTCTTTAAATAGGTATCATTCAATTTAAGAAAAATGACTCTTTGCTACTTATGTGTGATCAACATATGTCGTCGATTAGAAAATTTTATGTAATAGGTTTTGAAAATTTGTTTGCCTGATTAGTAATTCCAACACCTCGTCTTGCCACCATAGGAAATCGAACATCTTACTACTAGACGTTATCGAGATATCAATTTTTACATAATCTACCACAACTCCACAACTGTGAAAATAGGTATTGGAAAAAATTCATATCTCCGAAAATATTAATTTTAGACATAGCGAACCTTTATTGAATTGACATTAAAATTTTCCGTGGAATCTAAAAAAAAATAGAAAATGGTAGCATTCCATTTAAGATAACAAAGTTGGTGTCAACTTCCGGTATTCCTGGAAATGCCATCATTTTGAAAATATTTTCATTAAATAGATCCGACCCGGTTTCGGCCACAGCCAAAATTTCATATCAATATCTCTTTTAGTTCTCCAGATACTTCTAATAGACGGTCAAAAAAATCACCCTGTATACATAATGACACTTCAAAATTATTAAAATTTCGAAAAATACGACAGAATTGCTGTTTTCAATGAATGTCGTGAGAATGTAAATGAATCAATGGATCTATATCTCAACAGGTAGATAAAAAATTCCTAGATATCCATTTCCAGTATAATACCTATCAATTGATTTATTAAATTTAGATACCCAGAAAAAAGACAACCAAGCAAAATGATGTTTTCGAGATTAAAATCAAATTAAATTCACTATGGGTCATTCAATAAACCCAGAAACAAAATTTATAATAAAGAAAATAGGGAAGAGGAAGAAATAAATGTTTTATCGTTGGTTGAGGCGACACCAAAAACTTCTTGTCGCGAAATCGAATCACAAGTTGGTGTTTCTAAAACAAAAGTTCAAAAAATATTAAAAAACGCAAATATAGGCCATATAAAATTCAAATTATTCACCATCTCTTCCCGAGAGATCAAAAAAGAAGGCTTAATTTTTGTAGGTAGTACTTATATAAATAAAATTCAAGAAAATCCAGAATTTGGGCGGTCTGTAATTTGGACAGATGAAACTCACATAAGCAGCGTAGGATTATTTAACAGGCATAATGTGCGTCACTGGTCTGATACAAATCAGCACCAAACTTTTGAACGTCAGAGGCAAGGACGTTTTGGATTTATTTAGAAAATCATTATCCTGGTAGATGGTTGGGTACAAATGGACCTACATTGTGGCCTGCAAGATCACCGGATCTGAGTATATTAGACTTTTTGTTTGGGCATTTTTAAAAGAAAAAATATATATACGAAGATACAAGAATCAAGCCGAGCTAGCAGATGCAACACATGCAGCTTTCCGATATTTGCAAGCCCCTCTTATTTTTTAATTAATCAATTAACTAAAAGATGTAGATTATGTGTTGAAAAACATGGCAATCAGCAGTTCCTATAATTTTGTTGTTTGATGTTTTTCTTGTTTTTGTTTGTTTTGTTTGTTTTGCTGTTTCTGCTGCTGCTTCTATGAGAAACCCCCAAATCACAACGAAAATAGGACACCCTGGACTGGAGTATGTACAGGATTAAATGTTTCTCCGAATGTTTAAAAAAGGAAACAAATAATGACTGTACGCGTTGAATCTAAAATTATACACTGAACTCGATAATAACAACGTTGATATCTTCACATTTGTTACCAAGAACCGTACATTGCTAGAATTAAAATTACATCAATTATTTTAATATCGGTCCTTTTGACGCCCACACAAGAAGATTACAAAAACAAAGCTCGAAACCGATTCAAATGCGGCTTATAGAAGATTTAAATACATCTACATCTCTAAATTTATTATGGAAATTATTTCTATGGTGGTGTACGGAAATTGAAACTTGAACTGTGTTTATTGACAGGTTGTATTGTATTGTTATTAATAAAACGTTCACTTGGACTCTTGGAAAAAGAAAGGGTAAGGTGAGGTGCTTGATACGGTTATGCAGTGGCGTACGATGAATAAAGAATAGGTCTACTTCTTTTTGCGTAAATTATGCACTATGATCTCAGCTTTGTTGTAATTTCAGAAATAAATGCCTTATTATAACATCTTATCGTTATCGAGATATTAATTTTTACATTGTCGAACACAACTGTGAAAATGCAGTAAGAGACCGCATAAGTAGCTTTCTTAAAATGAGTCTTCGCGTTCTAATTTAGACGCAAATGGAATAATTTCTATACATTTCTAGCGGTATAACAGCGAGGTGCTCAATGATTTCCCAACTTCCTGCCTCAATTACGAGGTGGATAATTAGCGGGCACCGTCTTCCCCTCTTCCCCTCGTTTGCGTATCTGCAGTAGCAAAGGACAATGCTGGGAACGCCCTGGTGAGAGGTCGTGGGGTCAGATTCCCATAAGAATACTCCCACACTCTATATTAGACCATATATACACAGTATGTGTAGCAATGAAAGCAGAGTAGGGCGAAAGTGTATGCACGCTAATTTTCAATAGGAAGTAGAGTATATATTTGGCCAGACATGGTTATGTCATAATCGTTTGATGCATTTTTAGAATAGCTCATCATTTTCTCAATTTTTCTCTAAGGAAATTATAGTACTTCGGCATTTCAAAGTACTAGGCTGCTTGCTTCTACGTTAAGTATAATAAATGATGAAGCACCCTCGTAAGACCGATTTTGTAGTCAATTATCCTCGCCAGCAAGAAACCTGTGTCGACCTTGTTCATTTAACAAATTGCTTGACGCGAGGCATCCACAGTCGAGCGAAAAGGTTTAATTCCTGTTTTCTGTAAGTAATTAATGAATATATAAAAGAATATACGGTGTTTTCTAATGTAACGAGGTTGTAAAATTTATGAATGGTCATAATTTTCTTATGAATCATTACATTCACTGTAATATACAGCGAGACGTAATGAGTGAGTTATTAAAATTTGTACAGAAAGTTGCGAGACACGGTATAATAAATTGGCAAGAGGAAAGAGTTGCGGCGAAGTGGATGTCTCAATAATCTGCACGCTGCAAATTGACGATTTTTTAATTATTTCCTTCTGGGGGAAGATTTTTAAGGATTATCGCTTTATTTTTCTAAGTGTATAATTGAAAAACGCTGCAAATTTCCATGTTTCCATACAAAAATGAATTGCACCCCTTGAGCCAGGAATAAAATATGACTAAATAGGTTGACAGAATAAATGATGAACATTATGGGCAATAAACCCTCTCACTTCGTTAGTACGCGTGCGCAGAAGAATACTGACAATCAACTGTTCTTAGTTCTTAGAATATTCGTAAGTAAGTAGTAGAATACTAAATATGGAGGGTGTTTGAAAGACGGAAAATTACAAATGTCATTTGTGAGGCTGAATCCCGAAGATTACTACTAATTTATCTGTGACCAGCCAGGCCGTACCGATAGAATCTAGTGCGCACGTAAGTGGGGAAACGTGACGTCAATTGGGAGCGCGAACCTGGGAGCCGGGCATTTATCTTTACGGCAGTGGCGTTATCGCCCGAAGACTCTACACACTTTACTAACTTGCCAGTATCTTTGACAAGTTTATAATGCCTAATTGTGCTATCAACTAACAACTAGCAACTAGCTAGCTCAACTATGTAAACGTGCAGACAAAGTACTGCGTTGTCTAGTTCGGACGCGCACGTAATTTGAGAATCAAACAATTAAGTTTACGATTTCAGGGTTTATCAGAAACTGATAAGGGTAAAATTGTGAAGAAAATGCAAAAATAGCAAACTAAAATTAACTTTGTTGTGATTGTGATTCGCGCCGTATTTTTTAACTCATGCATTAAGTATTTTGTAAAACAAAATCACCAAGCAAGAGCTAAAATCGGTTATTGTTGAAAGGGACTAAGCATTTTAACAAATTTTAGACTGGACAAAAATACCTTAAATATATGTACAAAACCTAATAAGTTGAACTAAAGTAATCAGAAATGTTTACAGATAGGTATCTCTGTTAATGTACTAAAATTCCTCTGAAAAAAACTCGCTTTCGGAAAATGCAATGTTTTCTTGTCACCTATTAAATTAATTAAATATTTAGTTAGATCCTTTCACAAATAATCGATTCTGTTAAAGTAATTCACCGATTGAAATAACAGTTGTCATGTGAATTATCGTTGTATGGGGTGGCCCACTGAAAACAGTAAGTGCGATTTTATGCCATTTAGCATCATTTTCACGAAAAAAGCTGGGGCACGTCGAATTTGCTTGTAAGGGCCCCTTACAACCAAAATCGACGTGTCTGGGCTTTTTGCGTAAAAGTTATGCCAAATGGTATAAAATCTCACTTACTGTTTTCAGTGGGCCACCCTGTATAATGTATGTGAGTTAATTAGTCATTTTGTATTAATTTTTTTGCGCCGATATCGGCTAGATTTAGTAAAATTATCTTGCATAATATGTTTCTATTGCTTATTAGATGAGGGAAATTATAAATATAATATACTGCAATATCATTCGACCTTCCTAGAATGTATATTCAAATACTTTTTCTCCTTTTCTAACAAAATTAGTGTTCCTTTTAGGAAACACCCCTCGCGTTAACTTTGTTCTCAAGTTTAGAAAATATTTTTCTCGAATACAGTAAGGTAGTCTTCTGATAATTATTACCGAATTGGTTTTGTAATTAATAAATACAAGTTTAAGTTTACTCGAAAATCAAAGTTATGCTTCATATTTGAATAATGAACCGCGTTTTACAATATTGCACGAACCATAAGTCTTCCAAATTCATCATTTATTTATAGTAGAGTTAACGTGAAAGTTTATCTTGATGTTCGCTGTACATTGAAAGGTAAAAATGTATCAAGTACGTTTTCGGATGTTATTTGGGGTGCATAATTACCCCCTAAATTCGTCTGGCGATATCGATGTCCAAGACACCCCCAGGGGGTAAAAACTGAAAAAACGAGGAATTTAGAATATTTCATTTGCTATCCGGCCGTAAAAAAGTTTTTCTGTTCCGTCAAGTAATAAGCGAGTTACAACTAATTTCAGTTCAAAGTTTAACATTAGATGAACAGAAGAATATTTACTAAAATCGCTTGTAGTTCCATTATTATTCGTATTTCGATTTCTGACAAAATTGAAAAATTTCTAAACTGCGATAACTTTTTAACGACACAAGATATCGAAAAAATTCAGAAAATAAATGTTGCAGTCTGATACTTTTGCAAAGCAATGGTTTTTGAAATTTTGAAATCGAACAATAAATAAGGAAGATATTGCCAATTTACTCCAGGGATGTAAAGGTCGCTGCCGGGAAGCGCGCGCTCTGTCTCTACTTTCGCCCGTTTCCCATCTCATTCTGACGGGCTCCTCCGTGCCCCACCATGGTCCGCAAGCCTCCTAGTATCGTACTCGCCCATACCCGGTGGCGGCATTGTTTGTATTGGTGAATGGTGAATAATAATTAATAATCAATTATCAATAATAATTATTTTCGAGCAATTGTCCTGAATTTGGCAACAGAATGGAGAGTTCTTCAAGTGTTACAACAGACGATGAACTATTACATAAGTTTAAGTTAAAAACAAAACAATTAACGCGTGATGATAACAAATGTGTAATATGCAAAAAAGGTGAAAAACTGGAGGAATTTACTCTAAAAACTATGGAAACCATTAACAGGTCAATGAAAATGAGACTTGATGTGCAAACTTACAATAAAGACCTGAGGGTGCTTAATGATAAAATAAAATTAAATAATTCGTGTAAGTTAAGGTGGCACAGAAACTGTTACTCCTCGTTTACAAGCTTGAAAAACATTTCCACGACAATGAAATTAAAAGCACAAAGTAGTCAATGTATAGGAAATGAAGATGTAACCGAAAGCAAGACAGAAAGAAAGCCAATAAATTGGGATACCACAAACCTAATTTTAATATCAATTTATGTGTTTTCTGTCAAAAATTGAAGAAGGGTAAATCTGTGAGCCAGGTGTTGACAACTAATTTCAGTAATAAACTTCACGACATAGCTACCGGCAATTATAACTTTTTTAAAAATTAACACATTAGATTTAATTGATGCTGAAGTCAAATACCATAGTAATTGTTTCGCGGTAGAGTGGAAAAAATACAGTAGCAAATCTGAATCTAAGGTAGCTTCTATGGATGACTGCAATTCAAAACAATAAAGGGAGCGAGACCTGGCAAAAAATTGTTGCAGAAATAAAGCAAAGCATATCCAAAGGAAAAGTAAATAATTCCGCTGATTCCTTAATCATTCAACTTCGTTATAAGTATTATTTTGTAATTTTGGGTACATTCAAGTACCCTCATTACTTTTATAAGATTCGACAAAATCGACATCCTCCTTAAAACAAATTTTCAGTTTCATTAGGAAACACTGCGGATTCAAGCTACCACCCATTAGCGCATATCGGTCGTAAACTGCAGCGAAATTACATACTTTTCCTTTGGATATGCCGTGCTTTATTTCCGCAATAACTTTTTGCCAGGTCTGGTCTAACTCCCTTTATCGTTTTGACTTGCACAGTCACCCATAGAAGCTACATTAGATTCAGATTTGCTACATTATTTTTTCCACTCTACCGAGAAACAATTACTATGGTAGGTATTTGACTTCAGCATCGATTAAATCTAATGTGTTAATTTTTTAAAAAGGTTATAATTAACGGTAGCTATATCGTGAAGTTTATTACTGAAATTAGTTGTCAACACCTGGCTCACAGATTTACCCTTCTTCAATTTTTGACAGAAAACCCATAAATTGATATTAAAATTCGGTTTGTGGTATCGCAATTTGTTGGCTTTCTTTCTGTCTTGCTTTCGATTACATCTTCATTTCCTATACATTGACTACTTTGTGCTTTTAATTTCATTGCCGTGGAAATGTTTTTCAAGCTTGTAAACGAGTAACAGTTTCTGTGCCACCTTAACTTACACGAATTATATATTTTTTATTTTATCACTAAGCACCCTCAGGTTTTTATTAAGTTTGCACATCAAGTCTCATTTTCATTGACCTGTTAATGGTTTCCATAGTTTTTAGAGTAGATTCCTCCAGTTTTCCGCCTTTTTTGCATATTACACATTTGTTATCATCACGCGTTAATTGTTTTGTTTTTAACTTAAATTTATGTAATAGTTCATCGTCTGTTGTAACACATGAAGAACTCTCCATTCTGATGCCAAATTCACGAAAATTGCACGAAAATAATTGATAATTGATTATTAATTATTATTCATCATTCACCAATACAAACAATGCCGGCGCCGGGTATGGGCGAGTACGATACTAGGAGGCTTGCGGGCCATGGTGGGGCACGGAGGAGCCCGTCAGAATGAGATGGGAAACGGGCGAAAGTAGAGACAGAGCGCGCGCTTCCCGGCGGCGACCTTTACATCCCTGGTGTAAATTGGCAATATCTTCCTTATTTATTGTTTGATTTCAAAATTTCAAAAACCATTGCTTTGCAAAAGTATCAGACTGCAACATTTACTTTTTGAATTTTTTCGATATCTTGTGTGGTTAAAAAGTTATCGCGTTTTAGAAATTTTTCAGTTTTGGCAGACATCGAAATACGAATAATAATGGAACTACAAGCGATTTTAGTAAATATTCTTCTGTTCATCTAATGTTAAACTTTGAACGGAAATTAGTTATAACTCGCTTATAACTTGACGGAACAGAAAAACTTTTTTACAGCTGGATAGCAAATGAAATATTCTAAATATCTCGTTTTTTCAGTTTTTACCCCCTGGGGGTGTGTTGGACATCGATATCGCCAGACGAATTTAGGGGGTCGTTATGCACCCCAAATAGCAACCGAAAACGTACTTGATACATTTTTACCTTTCAATGTACAGCGAACATGATTTCTAGACGAGTTTTTCAAGCACGCGAACTCTACTATTAGTTTTGATTTATTTCTTTCAAACATCTTTAACTAATTTTATTTTATTTTGAGTCGCTCTATAATAAATTAATTATTGCAACAAATATGTTTAATTTTTTCTTGGTAGGTGTACAAAATCATTCTAATATAAACGAGAAAGGCATAGATACGCTTTGCCGTGCATAGCGGACCGTATATATTCGAGGGTTTGGCGCTCCCAAGCAACGTCATTGCGCGCCCCCGACCGAATAGCGTCTGCCTATGCACTCACCATACATGGTGATTCTTTTAAGGCGGCCATTAGAAAATTTCTTATTTGCAAATAAGATAGAAACTTGAAACCTGGGTTCCTGTCATAATCGATCATGGCGAATCCAAAAATACAATTTTCAAAATGGCGGCACTTTCGGAAATACCGGAAGTTGACGCCATCTTTGTTATTTTAAATGGATACCCCCCATTTTTATTTTATTTTTGAATTCGGTATTAAATTCTGCGTATAATGCACCCAGGCTGTCAGCACTTATCTGTCATAGTTTTTGACATATGCCACTTTTTGTTTTAAATTTAGCATTTGCATGGGTTCATTTAAAAATTCATATCTCTTAAACCATTTAAAGTGGGTAAATGAGCTTTTTTATGTTGATTCCCTAAAGTTCAAGGAATCATTTCCCTGTAGGGTTAATGTTCAACGACGTTTCCAATGGTTGCTGCGATTTTTTGAAGATGACAATCAAAAAATGCCAAAAAGTAATTTTTTTTAAATGGCAATGGGCAAATTTTATTATGGCAACCGACGTAGGATTAAATTTGAAAGGGACTTATATCAAGGTTTCCTATACCTATCTCAAATAGTTTTTTAATTATTCGTAGTTTTTTGTAAAAGATTAAACGTTATTCCCAAAAAACATAGAAGCCTATGGAACCAAAGAAAAAAATTAGTTTTAGAACTGTCATCTTTTAGTTCTCCATTAATTAAAAGTTCAGTTAAGTTAAGCACGTTCTTGATTTTGTTTTGTAAGCATAAATGGCTTTTTATTCGAATGAAGTTGTTTTTGATTTATTTCTCACAAATGGCAACTGCCAAAAAATCGTTGCAAGAACATGTCGCGAGTTTAATGCAAAATATCAAAATTTGCCGCCGATGAATAAACAGAAGTTTTCTAGACTTAAAAACAAGTTTCTTCAGGGAGGAAATATTCATCCTGCAAGAAGAAGGACTAAATTTGTTAGGGAATCTGAAGATAATCAAATAAATGTTCTGGGGTATTTTGGCGCATTTCCACGATCATCGATAAGAGCAGCAAAATTTGATTTGGGATTGACGTTCTCATCGATACAAAGAATTTTACATGACCACAAACGACATCCCTATTCTTTTATACGACTACAAAACTTCGTCCAACCGATTTTCCAAGACGAATAACTTTTTGTGAAGAGCTTTTGATAAAAAACAGGAAGACCCAAATTTTTTGAGTCGGATTATTTGGACTGATAAGCAAAATTTGCACAGGCTGGAGTATTTAATAGGAGAAATCGACATTTTTGGGCCGCAGAAAATCCACACCTGATCTATGAAGTTGAAAATCAAATTCAATTTTCCGTAAACGTTTTCTGTTTATTAATGGATAATCGGTTGCATTGGTACACGTATGATGAAAATTTGAATGGAGACAGATATTTAGACATTCTTAACAATGTAGTCCAAGATTTTGTCGATAATCTACCATTGCAGCATGCCGTCAACTTATGGTATCAAATGGATGGGGCACCAGCGCATTCAACAAATGCCGTAGATTTAAGACTAAGACAATTGTTTCAAGACAGATGGTGGGGAAATAGAGGTCCATGGTTGTGGCCCCCAAGATCCCCGGATCTAACACCATTAGATTTTTATTTATGGAGGCGGATTAAAGATATCGTTTATGAAACTGCACCCACGTCGAGGGAAGACTTATTACTAAAAATAACCCAAGCCATGAATGGCATTGATGGGAATGAAATCAGAAACGCTACCAGAGCCGTCCAACGTCGGATTATTGAGTGTTTGAATCAAAACGGTGCACATATCGAGCATATTTTGTAATACCGACCTAGCTCATTAATTTTTGTATTGATTTAGGTAATTTAAATTAATATTTTTTGACACTGTTACTATGTTTGTTGCTTGGTAACAAGCTCGGTAACAAGTTAATCTTAATAAATTATATTTTTTTACAAAAAACTACGAATAATTAAAAAACTATTTGAGATAGGTATAGGAAACCTTGGTATAAGTCCCTTTCAAATTTAATCCTACGTCGGTTGCCATAATAAAATTTGCCCATTGCCATTTAAAAAAAATGACTTTTTGGCATTTTTTGATTGTCATCTTCAAAAAATCGCAGCAACCATTGGAAACGTCGTTGAACATTAACCCTACAGGGAAATGATTCCTTGAACTTTAGGGAATCAACCTAAAAAAGCTCATTTACCCACTTTAAATGGTTTAAGAGATATGAATTTTTAAATGAACCCCTGCAAATGCTAAATTTAAAACAAAAAGTGGCATATGTCAAAAACTATGACAGATAAGTGCTGACAGCCTGGGTGCATTATACGCAGAATTTAATGCCGAATTCAAAAATAAAATAAAAATGGGGGGTTTCCATTTAAAATAACAAAGATGGCGTCAACTTCCGGTATTTCCGAAAGTGCGCCATTTTGAAAATTGTATTTTTGGATTCGCCATGATCGATTATGACAGGAACCCAGGTTTCAAGTTTCTATCTTATTTGCAAATAAAAAATTTTCTAATGGCCGCCTTAAAAGAATCACCATGTATATATTTACGACATGTGACCAGCTATCAAAAATTAAATTCCTGGCTCGGCTTGTAAGTCGCTTTTTAAGTATGTTTTCCCGGTTGCAGCTTACATTTCCGTAGTGTACAATAAAGTTGCCGATTTTTTTATATAATATTGTATAAAAATTTTCCATATCAGAAATTTTATCGACTGTGTTATTGACTAGTTCGTATTACACCAGGCGTTATATTTCCTGTTGCAACCGTAAACAATTATACCTGGCCGTTGTTTTGTTTGCACTGTAATTGCCTTGAATGAGACCCTCTTTACTAGAGCTTTTTTCAGCACTTTAACTCGATTGACCTGGTTCCCTGATCTATTGACTCTGAGAACTTGATCGCCTCAGATATCCAAAACTTAAAAATTTTTCAGTAATTTCTGCTCATTTCTATACGCAGAAATTTTTCATTTGTAATTCTCTTGCTGCCATCACATAACTTCGTTTTCTAGTAAAATAGGAAATGATTATTATTAACTTTTCCGATTTCCCATATACACTTTTTTAATGTAATTTTTAGTATGTCGTTAAATTAGGTTCGTGTGAAGGCAGTAATAATGCAAAGGTGCTCCTGTAACAGCAGTCGTTTTCTTAAGCGATAAACCATTCTTATCAAATAGTGGCTTATCTCACTTTGCCCGTGACAAGTAGAAACAAATACCGATAAGATAGTGCCTAATGCACTCCCGCATGTTTATATGCACTATGCACTTATGTAGATGACAAGGTACTCAAATGATCATGGTTTCTTCAATAAATTTCTTAATCCCCTAATAGGATGGCCCTTAATTAGCACATCCGTAGTTGAACATCCACTGCACCCATCTCTCTTAATTAGCCGGTTATACTTCTACAACGGGTTAACTACCGTATGTTTAATTATTGGTAGTCATACAGCAACAATAATTAACCAACGGCACTTACTTCTGGTTATATACCGTCGGTATATTTGTACCGGGTGGCCAGATAAGAATGCAAAGTGCTGTATTTTGGAAGCTATTCATCATAGAATCTTGCGGTTAAAAAAAATTATTACTAAAGTGGCCAAGAGAAGACCGTGGAAAATATTTTCAGATTTCCAAGATGGTCGCCAGGGGGCGTAACCGCCATCTTAAACTTTCAAAGTGATTTTTCACTGAAATCCACCTAGTAAATATACCAAAAAAATGTGTTTTTTAAAGATAAGCTTTATTCGAGTAATTCTTGTTTAACACTTTTTGACGTATCTATTAAAATGAAGTGGTGGGGGGTGATTCAATGTTTTTTACATAAACAGCTGTAACTCCTAAACGACTGAACGAATTTTAACAAACTTGGTCTCGTTGGAAAAAGCATTTATTGCTCCATCAAACCCATCTTACCTGTGATATGTCTAATTCTTAGTGATGTCGCTAGAGTGCGTTTTTTGATATAATAACAGAAAATTGCAAAATTCTCTAAAAAATTAAATGCAATAATATGACTTTTTTTCATAAAAATGTAGTGAAATGATACCTAAATAGGCTAGTGAAGACCACATCTCGATATATTATTCCTAGCCAAAAATATCGAAGAAAGAAAATTTAGTTATCATAAAATTTTAGAGAGACGCTATTACACCGGTATTTATTCTTATTTATTTGTCTTTTTTCAAGATTCAGTGATAAAATTTCATAATTTTTAAATAGTAAAAGTGTTCTTAGTTCAAACAATTAAAAAAAACGTGTAGGGGCATAAGAAGAAAGAAGGACCGATTTTGAAATAAAACTAATGCCTCCTTAAATGCTCGAACTGTCTTCCATCACACTCAATGCATTGTTGGAGCCGCTCATGCGTAGACATTACATCAGCTTCAATTTCTGCTCTTGACAGGCTACGAATGGCCTCTTGTATTCGTATGTTCATGTCGTCTCTCGTTGTTGGTGGAATTTGGTAAACAATATCTTTTAACCGACCCCATAGATAGAAGTCCAAACAGGTGAGGTCTGGGGATCCGGGTGGCCAAGGAAATAGCCTTCCTCGTGCAATCCACCTCTGGTGATATCTTCGAACTAAATACTTTTATTATTTAAAAATTATAAAATTATGAAATTTTATCACTGAATCTTGAAAACAGACAATTAAATAAGAATAAATACCGGTGTAATAGCGTCTCTCTAAAATTTTATGATAACTAAATTTTCTTTCTTCGATATTTTTGGCTAGGAATAAGATATCGAGATGTGGTCTTCACTAGCCTATTTAGGTATAATTTCACTACATTTTTATGAAAAAAGTCATATTATTGCATTTAATTTTTTAGAGAATTTCGCAATTTTCTGTTATTATATCAAAAAACGCGCTCTAGTGGTATCACTGAGAATTAGACATATCACAGGTAAGATGAGTTTGATGGAGCAATAAATGCTTTTTCCAACGAGACCAAGTTTGTTAAAATCTACTGTTCAGTTGTTTAGGAGTTGGCCACTTTAGTAATCAATTTTTTTACCGCAAGACTCTATGATGAACAGCTTCCGAGATACAGCACTTTGCATTTTATCTGGCCACCCGGTATACAGTCAATCGCACTACGTAAAGCCACTCAGGTACAGAAGCTCTTCCCATCAATCGACTAGGAAATTGCAGGCCGCACCCTTGCACATGATGGTAGTATCATTGGTCCCTTTTTCACTGATGAACATGTGCATGTTAGAGACTAGGTGGCGATATTATGTTCGTACTGTTGATGGCAGAAAATAATCTACAATTCATTTGAAATATTTGAAGCATGATTTAAAATTATCTCTATAATTAATTTGCTATTTGTACATACATTACGCGATTGTTCAGCAAACCTCGAAAATGTAGTTGAAAAAAGTTGCCAGACACATTATTTCTAACATTCCCACGATACTTTACATGCTGCCAACAAAAATTATGTAAATTTTGCAACCAGTGATACATAGGTGGGCAGTGGCATGTACTTCTCATAATCTAATGATAGAGGTTCTGTTTATGTAATTTCCTGTGTTGATTAGGTCATTACGAAAAATAGGACTTGAATTTATTTGTACCTATACGAACTGCGACGTTTTTTATATGCATACTAGCAACTCAATTTTAAGCCATTTGTCAAAAATGTATAATTTTAATTTGAATTATAAATAGAAAATAAAAAAAAATTGTAAGTACCTACTCATTTATTAAGTATAAGCAAGTAAAAGTTCTTTACAATTTTTTCTTATTGTACTAAAACAAAAATAAAAAAAAACTTGTGTATGTCAGCTCCACTGGAGTTTACTCCTTACAAACAATTATTTTAACTTCAATCACTTGATAGGGTACACCCTAATGTCAGTTTTATACCCAAATGTGTATTTATCAGATGGTTTATGTTTGAAAATGTCCATCTACATCAAAATATAAATTGTTTATAAATTCAGTAATTAAGTGACAATCTGCTAAACGTCGATCCCACTGGCAATGAAATAAATACTTTTCCTGGTGTTCGAATAGGCGTTGATTCACATTTCGGCACTAAGCAATATTTGGAGTATTTAATATTAGGTTTTTCCATATTAAATCAAAATATTCAACAAATTTAGGAACGAACAAACACTGCAAATGCTGACTTTACAACGCCAACTGTCATATCTACTCTCTGCCACTCTATTTTCACTATTTCCATGCTCTATGCAGTCAGACATAAACAGCCGTATCCATAGATACGTATACATAATTTCAATGTTACAGGTAACGTAACGCGTTACTTTTAGTTAACGCGAAATGTAACGCTTGATTTTACTACTCATAAAATTTCCGTACCGCGGGCTATAACTGAAAATCGATTCTTAAGGAGTAAACTCCAAAAATATTGATATTAAACAACAGCAAATAAATGCATGTATATCTAACCATTTACTGTGCTCATTCATTATCCAATTAGGCAGGCAAACCCGATAGGCGCATAATTCGAAGTTAAAAACCTTTTCGCATAATTTCCCGATGAGTAATCATCACCCACCGCAAATTCGCGAATGCAATGCAAAGGAGTGTGCATGGATGCCGTGTAGGTATATTAGGTGGCTAGAGACTCCAACAGTAAGTCAAGACACGTACCCTCTGGCACTCACGTGTCCATACATCCGTTCCGCGCGACATACTAACTTTATATAACGGAAACCATTTTTACCTGATCCAAAAGTGAATTTGTCGCAAGAACAAGAATTTTCATAAAATAAAATGCGGTATATAGGGAAAACCGGAACTCTGATGCTACGTTATTATTAAGAATTTATATACAGCGTGATTTTTTTAACTTTCCCAATTTGAAATCGAGTTAGAGATTTGAAATTTGGAAACCGGACATAATCAACGTTGCTCAATTCAATGAAAATATTTTCAAAATGGAGGCGTTTCCGGTTATACCGGAAATCGATACTAACATTGTTTTTTCAAATGGAAACCCCTAATTTTTATTCGATTTTTGAATTTCGCTCACTTTATTACGTATGATGAACCCAAGTTATCTGTCATTTATTCTGTAAAAAATGCTCATTGCAGAGGTCTATTCAAAAAATTCATATCTCCTTTACTGCGCAAACCCAAGAGGCAAAAGGTATTTTTTGATCGCTAGCCCAAAGTTTGAGGTGTCTTTTAGTATGCCCCCTGTTGAGAAAATTGTCTTGTTTGACACTGCAAAAAAATTTTGAAAATGTCAACTACGAAACATCAAAAACTCAATTTTTTCAAATTAGTCGGGGAACAAGGTGCTCTAATTCGACACCCTCTATACAACTCGAACACACACAAGAAAATGAAGCTGATTCTTATGTAAAATGAAAAATGACCTGCCGGATTCGAATTTTGAGAATGCGAAAAGATCGGGAATTGCGAAAATGCCGAAAACTCGATTTTTCGTAAAATTTCTCTAAACCAATTTTCGACCATTTTTAATACTTTTCTTGCTGTAGTTCAGCAACAAAAAGAGTTAGAGACCTGATTTTTTCGTGGAATATACACTGAAGTGTGCTGATCATCACAGTGTACTCACGTTGCCTCTACAATTTTCCAATTTTATTAAAAAAATGGTTTCTTGCTAGACCACAAATTTGTGTAATGTATTTTTCATGCACCGGGTAAGTAATCTTATTTTTCGGAATTAACATATACATATGCGAGACCCAAAACGTACAAAGGCTCGGAATTATTTTTGGTGAAGAAACGAAACATCAATGTTGATGCTGAAAAAAGTTACAGCGAGTTAAAATATAAATAATTCGTGCGCGCTAGCCGCGCTGATGGGTTGATAGGTAGCGACATGGGTTCGGGCACTTTTATCCTTGATAATAGACACATAGCCGAAACTCTTGGCCGGCTAGCTCCAGCTGGAGCCGAGATAGTGCAAAAGTAGGCCCGAAAGTTCAAGAAATCAGTCATTTCGAAAAAAATGAAAAGCCGATATTGGAGAAATTGACGCTTGTGCGTCACTGTCCCCATCGTATCCATCACATCTGCAACCACTTAAGGCAGTTTAAAGTGAAAAAGAAATTTCGTCCCTAGAAACAGTGACAGAAGGGGGGACCGGAGGAAAAAATCGCATTTTCAGAAAAAACGGCATAACCGGAGATCGGAAATAAATAATCTAATTTTGTTTTCACCAGTGTGTTTGGGGCGCCGAGCTGCTTCTGATAGACTACTTTCTACTCAAATAATTCTCGCCTGGGACATACGGGACCTTCGAGAAGAAACGTTCAAAGATGGATAAAATGCTCTGTAGTTCTCTCACAGAGCGGTTTAAGGTATTCTAATGTACAAATTTGAGATCAACGCGAAATTCCTAAACCAATGCCACTTGGTTCATCTCCCTAGCTCCAGCTGGAGCCGAGATAGTGCAAAAGTAGGCCCGAAAGTTCAAGAAATCCGTCATTTCGAAAAAAATGAATAGCCGATCTTGGGGAAATTGACGCTTATGCGTCACTGTCCTCATCATATCCTTCACATCTGGAACCATTGAAGGCCGTTTAAAGGGAAAAAGAAATTTCGCCCCTAGAAAAAGTGACAGAATGGGGACCGGAGGAAGAAATCGCATTTCCAGAAAAAACGGCATAACCGGAGATCAGAAAGAGATAATCTAATTTTGTTTTCACCAGTGTGTTTGGGGCGCCGAGCTGCTTCAGATAGACTACTTTCCACTCAAATAATTCTCGCCTGGGACATACGGGACCTTCGAGAAGAAACGTTCAAAGATGGATAAAATGCTCTGTAGTTCTCTCACAGAGCGGTTTAAGGTATTCTAATGTACAAATTTGAGATCAACGCGAAATTCCTAAACCAATGCCACTTGGTTCATCTCCCTAGCTCCAGCTGGAGCCGAGATAGTGCAAAAGTAGGCCCGAAAGTTCAAGAAATCCGTCATTTCGAAAAAAATGAATAGCCGATCTTGGGGAAATTGACGCTTATGCGTCACTGTCCCCATCATATCCATCACATCTGAAACCATTTAAGGCCGTTTAAAGGGAAAAAGAAATTTTGTCCCTAGAAAAAGTGACAGAAGGGGGGACCGGAGGAAGTAATCGCATTTTCAGAAAAAATGGCATAACCGGAGATCGGAAAGAGATAATCTAATTTTGTTTTCACCAGTGTGTTTGGGGCGCCGAGCTGCTTCAGATAGACTACTTTCCACTCAAATAATTCTCGCCTGGGACATACGGGACCTTCGAGAAGAAACGTTCAAAGATGGACAAAATGCTCTGTAGTTCTCTCACAGAGCGGTTTAAGGTATTTTATTGTACAAATTTGAGATCAACACGAAATTCCTAAAGCAATGCCACTTGGTTCATCTCGCTAGCTCCAGCTGGAGCCGAGATAGTGCAAAAGTAGGCCCGAAAGTTCAAGAAATCCGTCATTTCGAAAAAAATGAAAAGCCGATCTTGGGGAAATTGACGCTTGTGCGTCACTGTCCCCATCATATCCATCACATCTGAAACCATTTAAGGCCGTTTAAAAGGGAAAAAGAAATTTTGTCAGTAGAAAAAGTGACAGAAGGGGGGACCGGAGGAAGTAATCGCATTTTCAGAAAAAATGGCATAACCGGAGATCGGAAAGAGATAATCTAATTTTGTTTTCACCAGTGTGTTTGGGGCGCCGAGCTGCTTCAGATAGACAATTTTCCACTCAAATAATTCTCGCCTGGGACATACGGGACCTTCGAGAAGAAACGTTCAAAGACGGACAAAATGCTCTGTAGTTCTCTCACAGAGCGGTTTAAGGTATTTTAATGTACAAATTTGAGATCAACGCGAAATTCCTAAACCAATGCCACTTGGTTCATCTCCCTAGCTCCGATAGTGCAAAAGTAGGCCCGAAAGTTCAAGAAATCCGTCATTTCGAAAAAGATGAAAAGCCGATCTTGGGGAAATTGACGCTTGTGCGTCACTGTTCCCATCATATCCATCACATCTGAAACCATTTAAGGCCGTTTAAAGGGAAAAAGAAATTTTGTCCCTAGAAAAAGTGACAGAAGGGGGGACCGGAGGAAGAAATCGCATTTTCAGAAAAAACGGCATAACCGGAGATCGGAAAGAGATAATCTAATTTTGTTTTCACCAGTGTGTTTGGGGCGCCGAGCTGCTTCAGATAGACTACTTTCCACTCAAATAATTCTCGCCTGGGACATACGGGACCTTCGAGAAGAAACGTTCAAAGATGGATAAAATGCTCTGTAGTTCTCTCACAGAGCGGTTTGAGGTATTTTAATGTACAAATTTGAGATCAACGCGAAATTCCTAAACCAATGCCACTTGGTTCATCTCGCTAGCTCCAGCTGGAGCCGAGATAGTGGAAAAGTAGTCCCGAAAATTCAAGAAATCCATTTCGAAAAAAATGAAAAGCCGATATTGGGGAAATTGACGCTTGTGCGTCACTATCCCCATCATATCCATCACATCTGAAACCATTTAAGGCCGTTTAAAGAAAAAGTGACAGAAGGGGGGACCGGAGGAAGAAATCGCATTTTCAGAAAAAAACGGCATAACCGGAGATCGGAAAGAGATAATCTAATTTTGTTTACACTAGTGTGTTTGGGGCGCCGAGCTGCTTCAGATAGACAATTTTCCACTCAAATAATTCTCGCCTGGGACATACGGGACCTTCGAGAAGAAACGTTCAAAGACGGACAAAATGCTCTGTAGTTCTCTCACAGAGCGGTTTAAGGTATTTTAATGTACAAATTTGAGATCAACGCGAAATTCCTAAACCAATGCCACTTGGTTCATCTCCCTAGCTCCGATAGTGCAAAAGTAGGCCCGAAAGTTCAAGAAATCCGTCATTTCGAAAAAGATGAAAAGCCGATCTTGGGGAAATTGACGCTTGTGCGTCACTGTCCCCATCATATCCATCACATCTGAAACCATTTAAGGCCGTTTAAAGGGAAAAAGAAATTTTGTCCCTAGAAAAAGTGACAGAAGGGGGGACCGGAGGAAGAAATCGCATTTTCAGAAAAAATGGCATAACCGGAGATCGGAAAGAGATAATCTAATTTTGTTTTCACCAGTGTGTTTGGGGCGCCGAGCTGCTTCAGATAGACAATTTTCCACTCAAATAATTCTCGCCTGGGACATACGGGACCTTCGAGAAGAAACGTTCAAAGATGGATAAAATGCTCTGTAGTTCTCTCACAGAGCGGTTTGAGGTATTTTAATGTACAAATTTGAGATCAACGCGAAATTCCTAAACCAATGCCACTTGGTTCATCTCGCTAGCTCCAGCTGGAGCCGAGATAGTGGAAAAGTAGTCCCGAAAATTCAAGAAATCCATTTCGAAAAAAATGAAAAGCCGATATTGGGGAAATTGACGCTTGTGCGTCACTATCCCCATCATATCCATCACATCTGAAACCATTTAAGGCCGTTTAAAGAAAAAGTGACAGAAGGGGGGACCGGAGGAAGAAATCGCATTTTCAGAAAAAAACGGCATAACCGGAGATCGGAAAGAGATAATCTAATTTTGTTTACACTAGTGTGTTTGGGGCGCCGAGCTGCTTCAGATAGACAATTTTCCACTCAAATAATTCTCGCCTGGGACATACGGGACAAATTTGAGATCAACACGAAATTCCTAAAGCAATGCCACTTGGTTCATCTCGCTAGCTCCAGCTGGAGCCGAGATAGTGCAAAAGTAGGCCCGAAAGTTCAAGAAATCCGTCATTTCGAAAAAAATGAATAGCCGATCTTGGGGAAATTGACGCTTATGCGTCACTGTCCTCATCATATCCTTCACATCTGGAACCATTGAAGGCCGTTTAAAGGGAAAAAGAAATTTCGCCCCTAGAAAAAGTGACAGAATGGGGACCGGAGGAAGAAATCGCATTTCCAGAAAAAACGGCATAACCGGAGATCAGAAAGAGATAATCTAATTTTGTTTTCACCAGTGTGTTTGGGGCGCCGAGCTGCTTCAGATAGACTACTTTCCACTCAAATAATTCTCGCCTGGGACATACGGGACCTTCGAGAAGAAACGTTCAAAGATGGATAAAATGCTCTGTAGTTCTCTCACAGAGCGGTTTAAGGTATTCTAATGTACAAATTTGAGATCAACGCGAAATTCCTAAACCAATGCCACTTGGTTCATCTCCCTAGCTCCAGCTGGAGCCGAGATAGTGCAAAAGTAGGCCCGAAAGTTCAAGAAATCCGTCATTTCGAAAAAAATGAATAGCCGATCTTGGGGAAATTGACGCTTATGCGTCACTGTCCCCATCATATCCATCACATCTGAAACCATTTAAGGCCGTTTAAAGGGAAAAAGAAATTTTGTCCCTAGAAAAAGTGACAGAAGGGGGGACCGGAGGAAGTAATCGCATTTTCAGAAAAAATGGCATAACCGGAGATCGGAAAGAGATAATCTAATTTTGTTTTCACCAGTGTGTTTGGGGCGCCGAGCTGCTTCAGATAGACTACTTTCCACTCAAATAATTCTCGCCTGGGACATACGGGACCTTCGAGAAGAAACGTTCAAAGATGGACAAAATGCTCTGTAGTTCTCTCACAGAGCGGTTTAAGGTATTTTATTGTACAAATTTGAGATCAACACGAAATTCCTAAAGCAATGCCACTTGGTTCATCTCGCTAGCTCCAGCTGGAGCCGAGATAGTGCAAAAGTAGGCCCGAAAGTTCAAGAAATCCGTCATTTCGAAAAAAATGAAAAGCCGATCTTGGGGAAATTGACGCTTGTGCGTCACTGTCCCCATCATATCCATCACATCTGAAACCATTTAAGGCCGTTTAAAAGGGAAAAAGAAATTTTGTCCCTAGAAAAAGTGACAGAAGGGGGGACCGGAGGAAGTAATCGCATTTTCAGAAAAAATGGCATAACCGGAGATCGGAAAGAGATAATCTAATTTTGTTTTCACCAGTGTGTTTGGGGCGCCGAGCTGCTTCAGATAGACAATTTTCCACTCAAATAATTCTCGCCTGGGACATACGGGACCTTCGAGAAGAAACGTTCAAAGACGGACAAAATGCTCTGTAGTTCTCTCACAGAGCGGTTTAAGGTATTTTAATGTACAAATTTGAGATCAACGCGAAATTCCTAAACCAATGCCACTTGGTTCATCTCCCTAGCTCCGATAGTGCAAAAGTAGGCCCGAAAGTTCAAGAAATCCGTCATTTCGAAAAAGATGAAAAGCCGATCTTGGGGAAATTGACGCTTGTGCGTCACTGTTCCCATCATATCCATCACATCTGAAACCATTTAAGGCCGTTTAAAGGGAAAAAGAAATTTTGTCCCTAGAAAAAGTGACAGAAGGGGGGACCGGAGGAAGAAATCGCATTTTCAGAAAAAACGGCATAACCGGAGATCGGAAAGAGATAATCTAATTTTGTTTTCACCAGTGTGTTTGGGGCGCCGAGCTGCTTCAGATAGACTACTTTCCACTCAAATAATTCTCGCCTGGGACATACGGGACCTTCGAGAAGAAACGTTCAAAGATGGATAAAATGCTCTGTAGTTCTCTCACAGAGCGGTTTGAGGTATTTTAATGTACAAATTTGAGATCAACGCGAAATTCCTAAACCAATGCCACTTGGTTCATCTCGCTAGCTCCAGCTGGAGCCGAGATAGTGGAAAAGTAGTCCCGAAAATTCAAGAAATCCATTTCGAAAAAAATGAAAAGCCGATATTGGGGAAATTGACGCTTGTGCGTCACTATCCCCATCATATCCATCACATCTGAAACCATTTAAGGCCGTTTAAAGAAAAAGTGACAGAAGGGGGGACCGGAGGAAGAAATCGCATTTTCAGAAAAAAACGGCATAACCGGAGATCGGAAAGAGATAATCTAATTTTGTTTACACTAGTGTGTTTGGGGCGCCGAGCTGCTTCAGATAGACAATTTTCCACTCAAATAATTCTCGCCTGGGACATACGGGACCTTCGAGAAGAAACGTTCAAAGACGGACAAAATGCTCTGTAGTTCTCTCACAGAGCGGTTTAAGGTATTTTAATGTACAAATTTGAGATCAACGCGAAATTCCTAAACCAATGCCACTTGGTTCATCTCCCTAGCTCCGATAGTGCAAAAGTAGGCCCGAAAGTTCAAGAAATCCGTCATTTCGAAAAAGATGAAAAGCCGATCTTGGGGAAATTGACGCTTGTGCGTCACTGTCCCCATCATATCCATCACATCTGAAACCATTTAAGGCCGTTTAAAGGGAAAAAGAAATTTTGTCCCTAGAAAAAGTGACAGAAGGGGGGACCGGAGGAAGAAATCGCATTTTCAGAAAAAATGGCATAACCGGAGATCGGAAAGAGATAATCTAATTTTGTTTTCACCAGTGTGTTTGGGGCGCCGAGCTGCTTCAGATAGACAATTTTCCACTCAAATAATTCTCGCCTGGGACATACGGGACCTTCGAGAAGAAACGTTCAAAGATGGATAAAATGCTCTGTAGTTCTCTCACAGAGCGGTTTGAGGTATTTTAATGTACAAATTTGAGATCAACGCGAAATTCCTAAACCAATGCCACTTGGTTCATCTCGCTAGCTCCAGCTGGAGCCGAGATAGTGGAAAAGTAGTCCCGAAAATTCAAGAAATCCATTTCGAAAAAAATGAAAAGCCGATATTGGGGAAATTGACGCTTGTGCGTCACTATCCCCATCATATCCATCACATCTGAAACCATTTAAGGCCGTTTAAAGAAAAAGTGACAGAAGGGGGGACCGGAGGAAGAAATCGCATTTTCAGAAAAAAACGGCATAACCGGAGATCGGAAAGAGATAATCTAATTTTGTTTACACTAGTGTGTTTGGGGCGCCGAGCTGCTTCAGATAGACAATTTTCCACTCAAATAATTCTCGCCTGGGACATACGGGACAAATTTGAGATCAACACGAAATTCCTAAAGCAATGCCACTTGGTTCATCTCGCTAGCTCCAGCTGGAGCCGAGATAGTGCAAAAGTAGGCCCGAAAGTTCAAGAAATCCGTCATTTCGAAAAAAATGAAAAGCCGATCTTGGGGAAATTGACGCTTGTGCGTCACTGTCCCCATCATATCCATCACATCTGAAACCATTTAAGGCCGTTTAAAGGGAAAAAGAAATTTTGTCCCTAGAAAAAGTGACAGAAGGGGGGACCGGAGGAAGTAATCGCATTTTCAGAAAAAATGGCATAACCGGAGATCGGAAAGAGATAATCTAATTTTGTTTTCACCAGTGTGTTTGGGGCGCCGAGCTGCTTCAGATAGACAATTTTCCACTCAAATAATTCTCGCCTGGGACATACGGGACCTTCGAGAAGAAACGTTCAAAGACGGACAAAATGCTCTGTAGTTCTCTCACAGAGCGGTTTAAGGTATTTTAATGTACAAATTTGAGATCAACGCGAAATTCCTAAACCAATGCCACTTGGTTCATCTCCCTAGCTCCGATAGTGCAAAAGTAGGCCCGAAAGTTCAAGAAATCCGTCATTTCGAAAAAGATGAAAAGCCGATCTTGGGGAAATTGACGCTTGTGCGTCACTGTTCCCATCATATCCATCACATCTGAAACCATTTAAGGCCGTTTAAAGGGAAAAAGAAATTTTGTCCCTAGAAAAAGTGACAGAAGGGGGGACCGGAGGAAGAAATCGCATTTTCAGAAAAAACGGCATAACCGGAGATCGGAAAGAGATAATCTAATTTTGTTTTCACCAGTGTGTTTGGGGCGCCGAGCTGCTTCAGATAGACTACTTTCCACTCAAATAATTCTCGCCTGGGACATACGGGACCTTCGAGAAGAAACGTTCAAAGATGGATGAAATGCTCTGTAGTTCTCTCACAGAGCGGTTTAAGGTATTTTAATGTACAAATTTGAGATCAATGCGAAATTCCTGAACCAATGCCACTTGGTTCATCTCGCTAGCTCCAGCTGGAGCCGAGATAGTGGAAAAGTAGTCCCGAAAATTCAAGAAATCCATTTCGAAAAAAATGAAAAGCCGATATTGGGGAAATTGACGCTTGTGCGTCACTATCCCCATCATATCCATCACATCTGAAACCACTTAAGGCCGTTTAAAGAAAAAGTGACAGAAGGGGGGACCGGAGGAAGAAATCGCATTTTCAGAAAAAACGGCATAACCGGAGATCGGAAAGAGATAATCTAATTTTGTTTACACTAGTGTGTTTGGGGCGCCGAGCTGCTTCAGATAGACAATTTTCCACTCAAATAATTCTCGCCTGGGACATACGGGACCTTCTAGAAGAAACGTTCAAAGACGGACAAAATGCTCTGTAGTTCTCTCACAGAGCGGTTTAAGGTATTTTAATGTACAAATTTGAGATCAACGCGAAATTCCTAAACCAATGCCACTTGGTTCATCTCCCTAGCTCCGATAGTGCAAAAGTAGGCCCGAAAGTTCAAGAAATCCGTCATTTCGAAAAAGATGAAAAGCCGATCTTGGGGAAATTGACGCTTGTGCGTCACTGTCCCCATCATATCCATCACATCTGAAACCATTTAAGGCCGTTTAAAGGGAAAAAGAAATTTTGTCCCTAGAAAAAGTGACAGAAGGGGGGACCGGAGGAAGAAATCGCATTTTCAGAAAAAACGGCATAACCGGAGATCGGAAAGAGATAATCTAATTTTGTTTTCACCAGTGTGTTTGGGGCGCCGAGCTGCTTCAGATAGACTACTTTCCACTCAAATAATTCTCGCCTGGGACATACGGGACCTTCGAGAAGAAACGTTCAAAGATGGATAAAATGCTCTGTAGTTCTCTCACAGAGCGGTTTAAGGTATTTTAATGTACAAATTTGAGATCAATGCGAAATTCCTGAACCAATGCCACTTGGTTCATCTCGCTAGCTCCAGCTGGAGCCGAGATAGTGGAAAAGTAGTCCCGAAAATTCAAGAAATCCATTTCGAAAAAAATGAAAAGCCGATATTGGGGAAATTGACGCTTGTGCGTCACTATCCCCATCATATCCATCACATCTGAAACCATTTAAGGCCGTTTAAAGAAAAAGTGACAGAAGGGGGGACCGGAGGAAGAAATCGCATTTTCAGAAAAAACGGCATAACCGGAGATCGGAAAGAGATAATCTAATTTTGTTTACACTAGTGTGTTTGGGGCGCCGAGCTGCTTCAGATAGACAATTTTCCACTCAAATAATTCTCGCCTGGGACATACGGGACTTTCGAGAAGAAACGTTCAAAGACGGACAAAATGCTCTGTAGTTCTCTCACAGAGCGGTTTAAGGTATTTTAATGTACAAATTTGAGATCAACGCGAAATTCCTAAACCAATGCAACTTGGTTCATCTCCCTAGCTCCGATAGTGCAAAAGTAGGCCCGAAAGTTCAAGAAATCCGTCATTTCGAAAAAGATGAAAAGCCGATCTTGGGGAAATTGACGCTTGTGCGTCACTGTCCCCATCATATCCATCACATCTGAAACCATTTAAGGCCGTTTAAAGGGAAAAAGAAATTTTGTCCCTAGAAAAAGTGACAGAAGGGGGGACCGGAGGAAGAAATCGCATTTTCAGAAAAAACGGCATAACCGGAGATCGGAAAGAGATAATCTAATTTTGTTTTCACCAGTGTGTTTGGGGCGCCGAGCTGCTTCAGATAGACTACTTTCCACTCAAATAATTCTCGCCTGGGACATACGGGACCTTCGAGGAGAAACGTTCAAAGATGGATAAAATGCTCTGTAGTTCTCTCACAGAGCGGTTTGAGGTATTTTAATGTACAAATTTGAGATCAACGCGAAATTCCTAAACCAATGCCACTTGGTTCATCTCGCTAGCTCCTCGCTCTTGGCCCCCTGAATTAATTTGAAACGTAAGCAAAAATAATTCTAACAAATATGTGGATTCAATTCTACATTTTATTGAAATGCTTTATCACATGTAAGGTTATTTTCATGGAAGGAGTACACGTCCAGGAATTAAATTTAAGAAAATGTCCGAATTAATTTTTTTTTGAAAAGCTCAAAGTCTTCCCAAATGTGAGAAACGAAGATGTCAATAACAAGTATGTCCTTTGTTCTCGAGCAAAACATTAACACGTCTGTACATTCCAATAAAAAGGTTATTAATGGCTTCTTGCGGTATGTTGTTCCATTCTTCTTGAGCAGCAACAATTAGCTCCTGAAGGCCCTTTTTAGCATATCCCACACGTTCTCACAAGGATTCAAGTCAGGTGAATTTGTTGGCCAATTCATTCTTGGAATATTCCCTTAATGTAACAAATTGGCAACCCTTCTTGTGCGGTGGGGCGGGCGTTATCGTCCATAAAAACGAAATTTTCTCCAATGGAAGAATGATTGGTTGGATAATGTTTTGGACGTAAATGTTTCCTGTAATGGTTTGCGGCACGTGAATAAGTGGAATGCGGCGACCATACATTATACCACCCTCAAAACATTACTGTTCCGCCTTGATAAGGAACAACTTCTCTGGCAAAATTAAGTCTTTCTTGTTGTCCCGGTACCCTAGAGACCCTTTCACGTCGATAATCACTCATTAACCCAATTTTTGTCTCATCAGAAAAATGATATGTTTTTTTGCTTTCAGAGATCTGCCTCATACGGAAAACGCATTTAATCGATTTTCCGACATTTTCGCAATTCCCGATCTTTTCACGACCTCAAAATTCGAATCCGGCAGATCATTTTACTTGAGAATCAGCTTCATTTTCTTGTGTGTGTTCGAGTTGCATAGAGAGTATCGAATTAGAGCACCTTGCTCCCCGACTACTAGAAAATTTTCAACATAATTGCTAATAATATGCAAATAACGTCCCCCATTTAAATTTTCTTGATACATGTACATGTTTGGTCCTTTGTAGGATCCGATAAGGAATACGGAATACCCGAATAATGGCCATCCTTTGGCCCTATAACGAAATCCACCCTTCCACAAATTTGTAACAATTCCTACCGCTTATTATCATTATTATCATTATTATCGCAGGCAAGTCAAAGTAAACAATCAAGTTGGCGCGTGCTGCAAACAATTGCCAGCAAACGCATGTTAAATCTGTCAGGTATTCTCCAGCAGTTCAACAATTTAACAGGCGTTCTTTTTTCATTCTGAACCGTTAGGGTAAATGAATGGACTCATGAATGAATGTAAAAGTCACACGATCTGAACAATAAGCCCTACGGTTTCAATTGTCTTACTTGTGAGCCTACCGTTAGGATTATTTTGAAATTTAATCTACGGAGATTAGTTTATCTCCACGTGCGACATTTTAAGTAAATTAAGCATGTATTAGCATGTAATTCTTTGCGCGATAAGCAATTAAATAAATCAGTGTTACAATGAGTTTCAAGGCTGCCTTGTTGCAAATTAATTCGTCTGGTTTTATGTGAAAAACATTTTTGGAGTTTACTCCTTAAGAATCGATTTTCAGTTATAGCCCGCGGTACGGAAATTTTATGAGGAGTAAAATCAAGCGTTACATTTCGCCTTAACTAAAAGAAAGGCGTTACGTTACCTGTAACATTGAAATTATGCACGTATCTATGGATACGGCTGTTTGTCTGACTGCATAGAGCATGGAAATAGTGAAAGTAGAGTGGCATAGAGTAGATATGACAGTTGGCGTTGTAAAGTCAGCATTTGCAGTGTTTGTTCGTTCCTAAATTTGTTGAATCTTTTGATTTAATATGGAAAAACCCAAGGAAAAACCTAATATTAAATACTCCAAATATTGCTTAGTGCCGAAATGTGAATCAACGCCTATTCGAACACCAGGAAAAGTATTTATTTCATTGCCAGTGGGATTGACGTTTAGTAGATTGTAACTTAATTACTGAATTTATAAACAATTTATATTTTGATGCAGTAGGACATTTTCGAACATAAACCATCTGATAAATACACATTTGGGTATAAAACTGACATTCTCGTGTACCCTATTATCCAGTGATTGAAGTTAAAATAATCGTTCGTAGGGAGTAAATTCCAGTGGTGCGTCGGAGCTGACACCTGACACACAAGTTTTTTTAATAAACAAACCTTTTTGTTCATACGGCCCGCTACATATTACAATTTTCATCTTATAGTTGTTTTCTATACTACAAATTCTCTTTCTATGTTATGTAAGATTGCCTGCCTCTAAAGTTAATAATTTATGTATCACGATCTTTTACGGCCGGAGGTTTGATTGACGCCCGAGGCGCAGAGCGCCGAAGGATACAACACGCCGATGCCCGTTTTTACATTTGAAATTTATATGAGACGATCACGAGAAAACGCATGAAAGAATGTTGTAATTAAGCGTATTTTTTATAGATAAGAACCGATCTAAGTAACACAATTAATATGCAATCTACATCTATAAGATACAAATCTACAAAGCTATGTACATCAGTCTGATTGTATATAATAGATTTGGTGACATGTGAGACGAAGCTCGATTCGCAGATTGCTAGATCATCTTATAATGATCCGTTACATATTACATAACCTTCAAGTAACACAACCTTAAATTAATTTTTATTTCCCAGAAGAATTGCAATTATACGGTATTAATTAAAAAGCGTTTTAATTTAATTTACATACGCGGATGTTTTGACCTCACCGCTATAAAATTCCATGCAAGTGTTTACAGCAAAAAGCGATGGTATACAGGATGTTTCCTTTTCACGGTTAAGACTTAACAGCAGAAAAAGCCCGCCAAAATAGTGTTGGTGATATTTTTATTAAGCGGTTTTCTGGTAATCAATTAGTAAGAGCTCCACGTCCTGATACGCGGATTAATGAAATTATTGACGATGTGAGAGCGACCTAGAACTTTTCTATTTGGTGAAAATTTTCTTACTGAAGTAATAGGTAAGAAAAATCACGGAATCGAAATGAGAAAAGATGAATGGTACTGCATAAAAGATAGTTTAGATTCTGGCAGCTAGAGATTTATTGGGCCACAAACAGATTGAAAGTAGAAAACTCTGGATAACAAAGGATATGGTGAGTCTAATAGACGAGAGGGGAAATTATAAAAATTGGCTAGATGCAGGAGAGAAACAAAGGTATACCTAAGTGATGGGAAATTATTCGGAAATGTAGGAAAGCGAAATAACAGTGAATTGATAACAAATGCAAAGAAGTGGAAGATATGTCAACATTATTTATCGACAATTTAAAATTTGGGTTTCAAAATGAACAAAAATATCTATTCAGTTGAAAACATTTTACGGCGGCAATAGTCTGCGGGTAGTCCGTGACTTATTTTCTGTAAAATTCAATAACAGTCATATTCCTTCGGTAACAACAATAAAAAATTTAGTTAAGAAATTTGAAGATACTGGGAATCTTTCATTGAAAGAAGGTAATTTTTACTAATAAATTTACTTGGTTTTTATTTAGATAATTCTGATTCGCTTATTATTATTACCTAGTTGCTAATTCCTTATTGTTCGCTAACTTAAATTTTACTGGGATTGAGAAATTTAACAAGTGATAACGTGGAGTGAAACAAAACTAAAATTAATCTTATCATTTATTCTTTTAGTCGTTCCAAGAAATCTAAATGTTGAGGTAGAGGAAATGGTAATAGGCCTGATAACTGCTAGTCCAACATCTAGTTTAAGGTCTATTGCCCTAGAATGTAATGTTTCAAGAGAAACTGTCCGTAACATATTAAAAAAAACAAATATCATCCCTTCAAATTCTAATGACACCAAGAGTTACTTCCTTTTGACGAAGAATCAAGGCAAACTTTATCTGTGAAGAAATGCAAGAACGGGTTAATCGGAATCGCAGCTTCCTATCATCAATTGTTTTACCGATGAGTGTACCTTCACTTTAAATCAAGAGCCAAATTCACAAAACGTTAGGCATTGGGCCCAGGAAAATCCCAGAATAAATAACCACTACAACGCAATACCCGCAAAAAATCAATATTTGGGCAGGCATTTTTAATAATCGCATTATAGGACCATTTGAAATACAGGGAAATTTAAATTCAGAAGCTTATTTAGATCTTTTAATTAACCATATTGGCCCTGCATTAGAAGAAGTTGCACATGCGAATCGGGAGGTCTGGTTTCAACATGACGGATGCCCAGCACATTTTGGAGCACAAAGTGAGGGAATTATTAAATGAAATATTTCCAGAGAGCTGGATTGGTCGAGGTGGTGCTATAAACTGGCCAGCTAGATCTCCCGATTTGGCACCGTGTGACTTTTTCTTGTGGGGTCATTTAAAAAATAAGATTTATAAAACTCGTCACCCAAATATTGATTCTTTAAGGAATGCTATTTTTGCGGAATGCAACTTAATAAACGATTGGCAACTTGCGAATGTGAGAAATTCTTTCTATAATAGGCTGGGATACTGTCTGATACAGAATGGGGGTTTATTTGAATATGTGTTGTAATTATTTTTCTTTTTTTATGTTACTTTAATTTCATTGTATATTAATAAGTTTTTGTCCTTGCCTAGATATGAAATAAATAAGTATATTAAATTGCCAGATTACAAAATTCATTAGAGAAAAATAAACAAATGTTGCAGCTTTTACCACCACTGTAACTACACATGGGGAGCAGGAATCCCCAAAAATGTAATTGCCCATGTTATTTCCCCATGTACACATGGAAGTTTGTCATATGGTAGGTATGTTAAATGTTACCGATATTCACCTATCCAAAAATATCAAATTGTCGGAACTGTTTTTATACCAAAGAGTTCTCAGTACCTCTTGAATAATGCATTAACTTACAGCGAATAAAATCTCTTCACGTTAATTCAGACAGTGTCTTCAAACGCCACGAAAAAACCCACCCAACATGACATTTCATTTTTGGAGGTCTGTTAATTTGAATCACACAGTAACATTTGGTCGTTGTAAACTTTTGGAGTATACCTTGAATATTTAATTATATCGGTTCGGCGTTTCTTCAAAAGACATCCCAGGCTATGTGTTCCTAATAATAATCAAACACCTGTAAGTTAGTATACTTATAGAGTATCGTGCAACAACGGTAATAGATGCATCGCACAAAAGTGTTTATCAATTTTAAATTCAAAAGAAGTACCTACCCGACTGGGAATGACAAGAAAGTTTCACGCATTCATCATCATAAGGTTCTCAGTCTGAAGACTGGTTGGATGCGTACCTCCACTCTTTTCTATCCTGAGCTAACCTACGCATTTCCCTAAAAGTAGAACATCCTACATCCCTAACTATTTGAGAGCAGTAGTCTAATCTAGGCCTACCCCTACCTCTTTTTATTCCTATCTCTGCCTCTAGTATGTCGCGAACTATTCCTTCTTGTCTTAGAAAGTGTCCTACCATCCTATCTCTCCTACTCTTTATTGTCTTCCATACCTTTCGCTTTTCCCCAACTCTTTCTAATACTTTCCTATTGCTAACCTTATCTATCCACGGTATCTTCATCATGCGCCTGTAGCACCACATTTCAAACGCTTCTACTCTTTTTCAATCCGCTTCCCCTATTGTCCATGTTTCGCACCCGTATAATGCCGTACTCCATACATACGACTTTAAGAGTCTCTTCCTAGTCTCAATATTAACCGTTCTCGAACATAACAGTTGTTTCTTTCTGTTAAACGCAACTCGGCCCTGCGCTATTCTTTGTTTTATATCTTTAGTGCTCCTACCTGCGCTATTCTTTGTTTTATATCTTTAGTGCTCCTACCGTCTTGAGTTATTTTACTTCCTAAATAGCAGAAATCCGTGACCTCCTCTATCTTCTCATTTCCTATTTGTATGTCAACTTTAGTTCTATTTTCACATCCCCTACATACCAAAATTTTAGTTTTCTTTTTATTGACTTTCATGCCATAGCTCTGTGTCAAAACTGCTTCCATTTCATTCAAAGCCGCTCCTAATTCTTCTTTGCTAGATGCTAACACTGCTATATCATCCGCAAATCTGAGCATGTTAATAGTTTGACCCTGTACGTTAATCCCTGAGGCTGTTCTGTCCTTAACAATATTAATAGCATCTTCGATATATAAGTTGAAAACTAGAGGTGACAATGCACATCCCTGTCTCACTCCCTTCCGGATATCTACTTCCCTTCGTTTCTGCTCACATTCTATAACTGCGTTTTGCTCTTCGTAGAGATTATGTATTATTCTTCTGTCCCTATATTTCATCCCTACCTTTCTCAGCACTTCGAACATCTTGACCTGCGCACTTTAAGATTTCTGCCTGCAAGCCATCTATACCTGGCGCTTTATTATTCCTTAAACTTTTTAGTGCTAACTCAAACTCTTCTCTCATTTCACGCATTATGAAACTTTTATTTTATAAAACGGAGTTGAACTTCTGAGGATGCTGACGTTGTCAGCAAAACACGTGTCGACTTTAATTACTGTGTCGCTGTCTTTTGGCTTGCAAATACTTGCATATATTACCCACAGCATTATATTTGGAAGGTGTATTCATATCATCATGGGAAAAGTCCATAATCCCAAAGAAAATTGTCCTCGAAAATTTTGGTGATCTCAGGCCTAGGTATCTGTGCTCTCTGTAATACCTAAAATTGCAGAAAACATTTTCTACGCTATTAAAATCTTATTTGGAAAGAAATAATTTATTGCCATCTACTCAATCAGACTTCAGGGAAGATTGTACAGCTGTTGCAAGACATATTTTGCAGGCCAGTGATGCAGGAGAGGTGGCCAGTCCTAGTTCCACTGGACTTATAGTATAGGGCATCATCATTACTGTTTTAAATTCTTACATACCTATTCGATTTTCAAATTGTGCTCTATATCATTATTTAAATCTTGTTTGCCAAATCGCCCCCAGATTGTTAAAGTTAAAGTTGCTACAGACGCATGATGAAGAGGTACCGAGGATAGATGGTCAGCTATAGGGAGGTATTAGAAAGAGTGGAGGAAAAGCGAAAAGTATGGAAGACAATTTTTTTTCTTCCAAAACTTGACTTTGGGGTTTGCTGAATCTGCTCCAAAAGCAAGACTTCAAACGAAGCATTACGGACAGTTGGTAACGGAAGCACCTGAAGTCGATGGCAAGAGATGAGAGAGGAGGATATTTCCTGCAGTGCGAGAGATACCTACGTTTGGCAGAGTTCATGGAAGTGGTGTTGGCTGCAATCCATAAGATGTGGATGGCAATGCCGAAAGAGGCAGTAATGCCTTCAAAAAACTATGGACGTCTATAAGAAGTACTAAAAGTGGTCTTTCTCTCAGATTTACAGATTCTTGGCCATTTCAAAAACTACCCCCCCCCCACTTCCATAAGTCATAACTTGCTTCTGGGATAACATATGGATAAATTCCAGCCTCTACAAATCCGTGTTTTATAATCATTGGATCAATATCTGACCGCAGATTTTTGATATGAAGGCAGAAAATAGGTAGTGGTTTCGGTAATTTTGATCCATAATTTTTCCTTTGCCACTTGATAATCTCCTCTTCCCGCTTCAATTTCAAAGGCTTAAATACACTCAGATCGGCTGAAGTAGGTACATGACTCTTTTTAAAATTATATACGTTCAATCATTGAGATTCCGACATGTGAACTGTGGCCACTCTCAGAATTACTATTTTAGTGAATAAAAAACAACGGACGGTTTGAAATGATATTTAACTATATTCTTTTCATCTTAACAATAAATAAAAAACAAGAAACAAAATGATTCGTCAACAAAAACCTAACAAAAGTATTTTTTAGAGATCAACCTGTTATACTTAAGGACTTGAAAAGACAAACAACAGCACACTAGTAGAACCAAATTAATAATTATTACTTCCCTTAAACGTTGTGGCATGCCCTAAATGAGGCTATCAATAGATTCTTGGGGTATTTGTTCACATTCTTCTTGAAGCGCCATTTAATGTTTCTGGTAGGGGTTGGCGACGTCTAATCCTTTTCCCAAGCTGATCCCACAGATGTTCAGTGGGATTCAGGTCTGAACTATTGGCTGACCATGGGAGACATCCAATACCAACCTCTTCACGGTACTCGGTAACAATTCTTGCTGTGTGTGGATGGGCGTTGTCATCCATAAACACAAAATTGTCCGCTATAAATGGCGTATATGGTGTGGCATGGGGTTCCAGGCACTCAACAATGTATCGGTGTGCAGTCATTGTTCCATTCTAAATGAAAATCAATTCTTTGTGAGCCCTCAAAGATATTCCGGCCCACACCGTAATGCTACTACCATTGAAACTGACCCTTAGGAGATATACAACATTGACTGTACCGCTCCCCTGGTCTTGTGACCTGACACTAAATCTTGACTCGTCCGAGAAGAACACGTTCCTCCATTGATGTTCGTCCCAATTTACGTATTGCAGCGCAAATGCAAGTCATGCTCTGCGATGTTCTACGGTCTACAGGGGACCCGTAGCTGGCTTTCTTGAAGTCAAAACATATTCGTTTAGCCTTTTCCGAACTGTTCTGGCTGAAACTGCCACTCCTCGAACTTCGGCTAACCGTCCAGCAAGAATAGGTGATGGCAATGCTCGATCGGGCAGCGCAGCAACATGGAGAAAACGAACATCTTGATGGTTCGCAGTCCGTGGACGACCAGATCCGACCTTCTTTACAAACCCATGAGTTTCACGAAATCGCAAGAGTACATTTTGCACTGTGTTGCGGGGTACATTCAGCACTTGAGCAATATACCGCACTCTTCGGCCATCGTGGCTTAAAGCAACAATTTGTGAACAAATTTCGGGGTGCATTGTATGGAAAATGTTAAAAGCTGACATTTACAAATGAAATTTGGCCTTCTGGTGCAAGACATTAATCCGATACATTTTTCCCTTCCAATAGAGGTAATTTTTCACCAAATGCATTGGCTCCCATGAGCCGTTTGTTGCCCTATATGAGTAGCAGTACCCCTCTCGCCAACAGTTTTTATTCTACTTGGGTCTGGGCAAAAACTATAGTTTAAAAATTTTAAGGCTGTGGAAGTGAAACCTGTAAGTTGCACTTGCCCCAAATAGCATGAGTTCCCACATGCCCCAAGCGGTAATTTCCTTGGGGAAAGTGGAACCTACCCAGTTTTCATTACATTTATGAAAATATCGCTATATACCATGTAATTCTTCATGGCTTGCAGCTCTGACTCTGCAATATTTGAACCGAAGAACAATATTCCACCAAAGCGCTGTCAAATATTAGTACCTTTCTTTGACAGTAGCTTATAGTAAAATAAAAATTCACAATGTGACCTACTTTATAATGAATTGTTTGTAAAATAACAGGAATGGGTCCCACTTACCCCGATTTTAATATAAACGTCAGAGGGGTAAACTGGACAGCCAGACATGCACGAATCCCTACAGCAGTTTTAGAGCATGCGAAAAGAAAACATTCATACTATGGGGGCAAAATACCCTTTTCTTATATGAAAATTAAGTAGGCATCGGTATCTAAGTGGTCACAACATTGTTTTTGAAGTGTTCGTTTTACCCATAAGCTTATAACTCATTTTGCCCCGCCATCTGGGGGTAAAATGAGTTTTGTCGAATAAATTTTAAGTGTTTTAGCAAACAAACTCTGAGAATAGGTAGGTATATACCTTCGTAACCTTGTATAACCGAAAGGCAATACTTATTAGGTATTTCCTTATATTCATCTGCTATGTTGCTGTGATGCACAATGATGTGACTATATGCGCCCTCTTTACCCCATTCTCAGCCACAATTATTTTAAAACTGAAAACCTTCTAAAATCTATTGAAAATGAAAATGTTGTTATCCTTTATAAAAAATAAAATAATTTTCACCCCTAATAAATTAATTGCAAAAAATTCCTCTCCACGTTAAAAAGATAAGGCGGCCGGGTCCGGCCCGAGAGCCGGCCACTGTCCAATCGCTGATAAACAAACACTGGCAACATAAACAAACGCTGCGGCCATTTTCTGCGGCACTTGTCCTTAAAACAAAATAAAGGGGAATAATTGAAGGTTGGCGGCGATTGGCTGACCGGACTGCCGGTATCCAATGAGGCTCCGCGGAGGAGAGCGGAGACCGACCGCCCGCCCGCTGACTACGTGTACAGGCTCAAAGCATCGCACAGAGTCAGCCGAAAGTCCATTAATCCGCATCTAATGAGATGCACAAATCTCGTCCGAGAGTACGTGTATTCCCTTTCCTTTTTCGTTCGGTTGACACCGCCGCCGCTAGGGGATCGGTAAATACTCGTCCTCGTCCTGGTTGGATAGGCGCAGGGCGGACGGCGAAGGTAACGGTGAGGATGGTGATTATGCATATCTTTTGCATCAAATGTGACTTTTCAATAGAGCTGACATTTGTTTGCGCTCTCGTTGCGCTGATATCACGATGATTAGCGGGTTAGCGCAAGCCCAAGCGATCGGATATTTATTGGTACCTACTACCTATACAGGGTATCCCACGACGACCTTACACGATCTGTATATAGAAAAGTATAAATAGTAGAATTACACAAATTTGCACAAACAGGTAATCGAGGGTGCTCAATTCGACTAAAATATCTTTGACTTTCTGCGACTTCCGGTTATACCGGAAATAGACACCAACTTCCTTATTTTAAATGGAATGCTCACATTTTTATTGCGGATTTAGATTTTTGGTCACCTTATGTAAAACATCATATGTGTAAAGTGCACCCTCTTCGAGATATTAGACGTTAAAAATCGTCATTTTTCAAATTTCATCAATTAGCTTGGAAACGGTACGAGATAAATAAAAATGACTTACATGTCCCTATCCCAGTTTTTAATTCTCTATCTAATGGGACTGGAAAATACTGCTTCCCGATTGGCAACTTTTGTCATTTTTTGACCAATCAGGAGGCAGTATTTTCCAGACCCTTTAGATAGAGAATTAAAAACTGGGATAGGGACATGTAAGTCATTTTTCTTTATCTCGTACCATTTCCAAGCTATAATTGATGAAATTTGAAAAATGACGATTTTTAACGTCTAATATCTCGAAGAGAGTGCACTTTACACATATGATGTTTTACATAAAGTGACCATAAAATTTTACCAAAAATCTAAATCCGTAATAAAAATGTGGGCATTCCATTTAAAATAAGGAAGTTGGTGTCTATTTCCGGCATAACCGGAAGTCGCAGAAAGTCAAAAATATTTTAGTCGAATTGAGCATCCTCGATTACCTATTTGTGCAAATTTGTGTATCTCTACTATAAACACACTTTTCCATATACAGATCGTGTAAGGTCGTCGTGGGATACGCTGTATACAGGGTGATTTTTTTTGACCGTCTATTAGAAGTATCTGGAGAACTAAAAGAGATATTGATTTGAAATTTTGGCTGTGGCCGAAACCGGGTCGGATCTATTTAATGAAAATACTTTCAAAATGGTGGCATTTCCGGGAATACCGGAAGTTGACACCAACTTTGTTATCTTAAATGGAATGCTACCATTTTCTATTTTTTTTTAGATTCCACGGAAAATTTTAATGTCAATTCAATACAGGTTCGCTATGCCTAAAATTAATATTTTCGGAGATATAAATTTTTTTCTCAATATTTTGACAGTTGTGGTAGATTATGTAAAAATTAATATCTCGATAACGTCTAGCAGTAAGATGTTCGATTTTTTATGGTGGCAAGACACGGTGTTGGAGTTACTAATCAGGCAAACAAATTTTCAAAATCTATTACATAAAATTTTCTAATCAACGGCATATGTTGATCGCACAAAAGTAGCAAAAAGTCATTTTTCTTAAATAGAATGATACCATTTTCAATTGTTTTTTAGATTCCACGGAAAATTTTAATGTTAATTCAATAAAGGTTCGCTATGTCTAAAATTAATATTTTCGGAGATATGAATTTTTTTCCAATACCTATTTTGACAGTTGTGGTAGATTATGTAAAAATTAATATCTCGATAACGACTAGTAGTAAGATGTTCGATTTCCTATGGTGGCAAGACGAGGTGTTGGAATTACTAATCAAGCAAACAAATTTTCAAAATCTATTACATAAAATTTTCTAATCACACAAAAGTAGCAAAAGTACAAAAGTAGCAAAGAGTCATTTTTCTTAAATTGAATGATACCTATTTAAAGAAACCAATTAAAAAACGTGAAAAAATGCGCGTTTAACAATGTATGATGTTTCTCTACCCAAAATGAATAGTATTTTAGATACCTACTAGATGGGGCGCCAGGTCATTGTTCTGCAGCAGTTACTAACGAATTGTACCGGATGTTTGAAGATAGATGGATATGACGTTTGGGTCCATGGAGTTGGCCTGCCAGGTCTCCAGACATTACACCGTTGGATTTTTATCTTTGGGGCCGTATAAAGGATAAAGTGTATCAATATCCACTCAATAACAGGGATGAATTGGTGGAAAGAATTGCTACAGCATTTGCAGGCTTAGATCCACATGAAATTCGTAGCGCTACTACACACGCCGTAAATAAGCGAATTATTAAATGTGTAGAAGTTAATGGACTACATTTTGAACAGTTTCTTTAACATTGTTTTACTATCACGTACCAATAGAATGATACCATTTTCAATTATTTTTTAGATTCCACGGAAAATTTTAATGTTAATTCTATAAAGGTTCGCTATGTCTAAAATTAATATTTTCGGAGATATGAATTTTTTTCCAATACCTATTTTGACAGTTGTGGTAGATTATGTAAAAATTAATATCTCGATAACGACTAGCAGTAAGATGTTCGATTTTCGATGGTGGCAAGACGAGGTGTTGGAATTACTAATCAGGCAAACAAATTTTCAAAATCTATTACATAAAATTTTCTAATCAACGACATATGTTGATCACACAAAAGTAGCAAAAAGTCATTTTTCTTAAATAGAATGATACCTATTTAAAGAAACCAATTAAAAAGAGTGAAAAAATGCGCATTTAACAATGTATGGTGTTTCTCTACCTAAAATGCATAGTATTTTAGAAATTTGCTGTTTTCTTATTTCATCGATCAAAATTGAAGAGCGCCGCCTTTTAGTAAGTAGACCTTGGCTTGTAGACAAAACAAAATATTCACAAATTTCACAAATAATGTCTAATAAAAGCAATTGGTATTTTTTAGTAATTTAGTATGGTTGGTGTTTAACGAATAGGATATGGCAAATGATAATTATTCTTACTCGGATATTATGCATTTATTCAACATTCATGGAAAATGCGATAAAATAATTAACAGGACATACAGAACATTTAATGGAACATATCCTGAATTACCACCACTGAACTTATTTTAACTAAATAAAAAATAAAGTAGGTACGTGATAGTAAAACAATGTTAAAGAAACTGTTCAAAATGTAGTCCATTAACTTCTACACATTTAATAATTCGCTTATTTACGGCGTGTGTAGTAGCGCTACGAATTTCATGTGGATCTAAGCCTGCAAATGCTGTAGCAATTCTTTCCACCAATTCATCCCTGTTATTGAGTGGATATTGATACACTTTATCCTTTATACGGCCCCAAAGATAAAAATCCAACGGTGTAATGTCTGGAGACCTGGCAGGCCAACTCCATGGACCCAAACGTCATATCCATCTATCTTCAAACATCCGGTACAATTCGTTAGTAACTGCTGCAGAACAATGACCTGGCGCCCCATCTAGTAGGTATCTAAAATACTATTCATTTTGGGTAGAGAAACATCATACATTGTTAAACGCGCATTTTTTCACGTTTTTTAATTGGTTTCTTTAAATAGGTATCATTCAATTTAAGAAAAATGACTCTTTGCTACTTTTGTACTTTTGCTACTTTTGTGTGATTAGAAAATTTTATGTAATAGATTTTGAAAATTTGTTTGCTTGATTAGTAATTCCAACACCTCGTCTTGCCACCATAGGAAATCGAACATCTTACTACTAGTCGTTATCGAGATATTAATTTTTACATAATCTACCACAACTGTCAAAATAGGTATTGGAAAAAAATTCATATCTCCGAAAATATTAATTTTAGACATAGCGAACCTTTATTGAATTAACATTAAAATTTTCCGTGGAATCTAAAAAACAATTGAAAATGGTATCATTCTATTTAAGAAAAATGACTTTTTGCTACTTTTGTGCGATCAACATATGCCGTTGATTAGAAAATTTTATGTAATAGATTTTGAAAATTTGTTTGCCTGATTAGTAACTCCAACACCGTGTCTTGCCACCATAAAAAATCGAACATCTTACTGCTAGACGTTATCGAGATATTAATTTTTACATAATCTACCACAACTGTCAAAATATTGAGAAAAAAATTTATATCTCCGAAAATATTAATTTTAGGCATAGCGAACCTGTATTGAATTGACATTAAAATTTTCCGTGGAATCTAAAAAAAAATAGAAAATGGTAGCATTCCATTTAAGATAACAAAGTTGGTGTCAACTTCCGGTATTCCCGGAAATGCCACCATTTTGAAAATATTTTCATTAAATAGATCCGACCCGGTTTCGGCCACAGCCAAAATTTCAAATCAATATCTCTTTTAGTTCTCCAGATACTTCTAATAGACGGTCAAAAAAAAATCACCCTGTATAAGCAAACCTTTTAACATTGAAAATGGCTAACGAATTGGACGTATGACGGCAATAGTCGAGGTTTCCATTATGGCCAATGTTTTTGGACGTCATTTTGAAATTCTCATCAAATGCGAACTTTGGGGAGAGGGGTAGAAAATATAAGATTCGAGGGGGCAAAAATACGGTGGTTAAAACGATATCTTGGACAGGGGTGAAGCGTTCGGTGTTGTTACATCGCATACTTTGTCAAACATTCAAATTTTATTTTGGAAAGAGGATGGAACCAGCGCACATCGCTGGTTTTTGGGCTCTGGGATGAAGGGGAGCGATATTATAGGGGAGTGAAGTTGAGGTACGTTTTTAGCAAATTTTAAGCGTTCGGTGCTGTTATATCGCATACTTTTTTAACGTGCAAATTTGATTTTGGGCTGAACCAGCGCACATCGTGTGGGCTGACTTTATGGTTTTGCGATGCATGGGAGCGATATTATAGGGGTGTAAAGTTGAGGTACGTTTTTAGCAAATTTTAAGCGTTACTTTTTGTAACAACCAAATTTCACATTGGGCTACTTGAAAAGAGGATGAACCAGCCCACATCTTCGCTTTTAGAGTATGCGATGCATGGGGGCGATATTATAGAAGTGGTAAAATTAGGGTACATTTAAAAAAAATCAATTCCACTTATTTATAAAGTAGGTATACCTATACCTTGTAAAATTTTCAGATTTTGCAAATTTCATGTCTTTAGACTTGAAATTCGGCATATACATGTTGTCCCATCCATCACTACGAAATGGGAACTGTAAAAGGCAGTTCCATGTAACATTTTTCCCTCGAAAGCATCCTGAACCTCGAGTTTGCAATTTTGGTGACCAAAGAGTTATAATAATGACGATTTTATATTAGATTTATACAGGGTGGGCCAATAGTGCGTAGTCAGCCCATACCTCTGATTCTATTTAAGATATCAACATGAAATTTTACGTATGTGTGGAGAACCCCACGAGCCACGAAGTTATATTTTTTTAAATGGAATGCCCCACATTTGTTTACATATTTGGATTCCCCATAAAATTTCATGAAAGTTGATATGCTACACGGTGGGGTTTAGAGTAAGCGATGTTAAAAGATATGGTCATTTTAGAACCAGTGTGAACCCAAATTTGTGGTACTACTGACGTCTGCTGGTCAAAGCTAACTATGATTTTTTTATTGGACTAGTTTCAGAGGCTACTCTATTTGTAGAATCCATTAACACTTTTTTCAAAATAGTTCATATTGTACAGAGTGGCCAACTTGGGCAAAATGGAGCTTTTCTCAAAAATGTTAAATGGAACACCCCGTATATTATTTGCAGGTTTGGTAGTCAGTTTATTAAGCTTTTGACTGATGCAGATATTGGCAGGAATGCGACTGATAATTTAGGCAGAAATAGAATCTTAAGAATTGAAATTTTTGCCGTAATTTTGTATAATTTTTCAGCAGTATAACGAACAATAAAGGACCTAGCATAGATCTTTGAGGTCCGCCACAATTAATTTTAAGAGAGTTCGATCGGTGATTCATATAAAATACCAAATGCCTTCGGCTTCGAGTACCTAATCCAAGAGTACCAATTATGTCAGTTTCGCTGGTCCCTTGCAGGCAAAAAATTATTGAATACCGCAAGCAGGATAACAAAAAATAGTTTCTAGAATAGTCAAAAGCAATTAAAAACGTTTCTTACATATGCACGTAAGTCCTGTCCAGTTTTGGGGTAAGATGATTGGGGCAAAATGGTGATGATCTCATCTTATTTTGACATACGTTTTCCATCTAATTAGTTTATACCTACCTAATTACATATAATTCTTTTAATAATTAAACATTGCAAGAACGTATATAATATGAGAAAGACATTTGGCATCAATTTGAATTTAGTGGTTATGTAGATACGCTACATCGAAGTTGTACAAATTTGTAACGAAAATTGGATAGAATCAGTGTTCAGAATGGTGCCCTAAAGACTGCATCAGTGCGTATATGCAGACTATAACCATTTATTTGCAATACTTGGCTCTAGTCGTCATTTTACCCCAATGTGTTGTCATCTTACCCCAATGTGTTAGTCTAGTCACCTTACTTGGACCTTGCGGTAAAATGGCTGAAAAGCAATGTTTTGCTTTTTTTATCTTTTTACAGTAAAATGCATTAAGTATACTAAATATGAATAAATAAACCATAATAATGTACCTACTAAGTAAACCTTTTAGAAGATTTCGGGCAAATGTTTACCAGTCTGTGCACAAATCGTCAACCAGTTTTTGGAAATAGACTATTTAAATGTATTGCGACACCCTGTATATACCTAGTAAGACATTTAAACTGCATTGCTGCCATTCGTTGTAGAAATGAAAGATTTGACAGTTCATCAATACTAAATAAAAAAATATCAAAAGACAAAAACACGTTCTTGGTACACAACATTTCAAAACAACGCACTAAACAATATGTAAATGACCGACGTCCCGGTAATTTAAAAAATAACACGAGCGCAGATGAGAAGGGTCCAGCTTCGTGTGTGTGAGTGTGCGAGGGTTTGGCCCGACAGAATCAAGGAGTGTCCCGGTAGGTGCGCCCCTGTCCTGTCTGTCAATCACGCGGATCAATAGGTCACTTGATGATTCTCGCTGGTTCCACTCATTACGAAGCAACTGTCACTAGCGTGTTATTTTGTAAATGTCTTCCGCTGTTTGGGACGGTGTTTCGCAACGCCGAGTTTCAAATTTGTTTCTAATGTTTATACACAGCCGCCCACGCGCCTTTTTACGTGAAACCTCTCGCAAACTCGGGATAATTTGTTTCGTTTTTTATCTAAGCCTGCTGAGACTCTGCTGTAAAGGTGGTAAACGTGTTTTTGACATCCTTTTGTAATACTCAGTTCGGTTTTCCTGAAAATTTGATTAAATTTGTTTCTTCGTACTTGCGTGATAGAAGCAAAATGTTATTACCAAGGGATATGCGAACGATGCATTTGTAGCAGCGTCTGGGGTACCGCAAGGCTTAAATTTGGGGCCTCTTCTGTTCTTCCTGGTTTGTGAATGATATAAATTTTTTGCAGGCAGCATTCGAACTTTGTTCTATGAATTAGGTAAGATAGGTAGGTACATACAAGATACCTGTGATTTTATGTTAACAACTGAATAATTATCTGTTGACATACATTAGCAAAAGTTGCATGCAGCTAGTTCTATTAATAGTGGAGTAAAAACCAAGGAAAAAGTCGCTTCCTTCTCGATTTTATTTATTTTTTTTTATCTTAGAACAAATTGAGACATATCTCATTTTATTAGTTACGTCATTGTTTATGAGAAATCATAAGATACGACATTTTTTTGTGGTCACGAAGTTTTTTATTTCTAAAAAAGTGTGGATGCGTACCTACCTTTCTTAAATAAAATTCAAGAAAATCCAGAATTTGGGCGGTCCGTCATTTGGACAGATGAAACTCACATAAGCAGCGTAGGATTATTTAACAGGCATAATGTACGTCACTGGACTGATACAAATCAGCACCAAACTTTTGAACGTCAGAGTCAAGGACGTTTTGGATTTAACGTTTCGTGTTTTATTTTGGGTGGTCAACTAGCATACCAAATTTTTGATGGAAACTTAACGGGATTGAGATACATTAACTTATTGAATATTAACGCAGAGGCGATAATGGAAAATGTTCCGTTAATAAACATAAACAGGGTATATTTCCAACAAAGATGGTGCCTCTGCACACAATTCTGCAATAGTTAGAAATTATTTAAAAAATCATTTTCCGGGTAGATGATTGGGTACAAATGGATCTACACCCTGGTATAGATTTCAGTACATTTACTTAATAGCCTTAGGCTATCTAGGGCAGTCAGCGTGAAAAATCCTGTGTGTTCACCTAACGTTTATCAGTGGGTGGAAGTAGGGGGCATTATTTACATCTTTCAGATGCATTTTGATAATAAAAGCATCATTAATGTAAATACCCTGTCATTTCACTAGAAATTAGCATAGAAACGGGTCGAAATAGCTCATTAGCACCCGCCCTACCGGAACTAAGCATCAGCTAAAGAAACAGAAAAATTCATTTGAATTTCATAGAATTTAATTTACCATAAAATACATAAAATCTTTTTCTTGACTTATTAACAAGTTAATCGCCGTAATGTGTAACATTTTAGAAAACAGAAATGAACTCACCCAACATTTTACTCAAATCAGCATTATGAAGATCAGGATTCTCATCGGCCAGCTTTTTCCTTTCCACCTTAGCCCAAACCATGAACGCATTCATGGGCCTCCTTATCCTGGCTTCTTTGGGGATCTTCTGTCCTTGTCCACCCATCTTTGGCGTAAAACTATTTCTACTTTGCGAGAAAACCTGCATGGGTTCCGAATAACTCGTCCTCATGTACTCATTCTGAAATCTACCGTTATCGTACGTTCTAAAGTCTGTGCCGTACATATTTTGAGTGATATCAGTCCACATTTCTTGAGAACTTTTAGGTAACACCTGAGGAAGCACTTGTGAAGCAGGGATGATGTCTTGATCTTGGTACTCGTATCTAGGCGTCATGTGAACCGGGTATTGTTGGGATAACAAAGGGGATGGCGAACTTGAGGGTGATAAACAGTTCGTGTAGGGGTTCGTCGTCGTCGGCGATGGTGTGGTATCTTCCATTATCCTGGAAAAGGAGCCAATATTAGACCTTTGTAAATTACCTATCTGTACAAGATTAGCAAAATTTTATGTAAAGGAAATGCAGAAGAATAAAGGAAGTAAGAGCGACAGAAGAGATGGTCAAAAGTCCAAAAGAATAACGCGACCAACCTCACAGAAAGAGATATCCATTCAAAATTGCATGTTTACCTCATCTTGTGCAGTTTTTCATACGTCACAGAAGATAAAAATGTCCAGAATGAAAGCAGAACAAAGGCGCTTATTCGTATGCAAAATATCCCACTGACTTTAGAAAAAAAATGTGCACGTGGCTTAAGAGGTGTACTTCAGAAAGATAAGCAATATATTTTCACATGTAAGCTGTTATCAGTTCTTAAAATTCATGTATTTTGCAGTAAATTCTCTACCACTTCATATTTTTTGTCTTAATTTGTTGACAGCTTTTCTGCCCTCAAAAGAAAAAATCATAATTTTAACTTCCAGATTAAAATAACTTGTCAGTTAAAAAGAAGGGAGGTATAGGTAGACCAAAAATCAACAGAAAAATGCAGAATTCAAAGTACTGATGGCGATCTGTAACGCAGATTGAAACAAAAAGATTTTGATTACGTGAACTACATACAACAAGCTGTGAGAATTTTACTGGGAATATCTTATCAAGAAACTGTATCGACAACTTTAAAAAAATAGGGAGCCCCATCACCTTGTAAATTATTCGTAATTTCATGACATGTAATGGCTATAATGGGGAACTTCATCAATATGACGTAGTTGTGAATTATTCGTAAATCGTAATGGCCGCTTTCGGTTTATTTGACAGCTGATGTGGAAGTTTTCAAGCTGTTTTGTGCTCGTATTTACGGCGTTTACTGTTGCAGTTTGTTACTGTGCAAATACAACGAAAACAGCCCTAAGAGTCTGCTTTCATGGACGAGTCTACGTTGGGTAGATTTGTGCTTGCACAAAACATTTTTCAGCCATTGATCCGCGATATATATTTCTGAAACATGCCGTAAAATAATAGCAACCCCATCACAAACGCGCGAATGGAAAATTATTATTGTCCATGTTCCACGTTCAATAAAAATCTTTCATTTACGTATTGCAAATTTATAAATTATACCTACTCCTTATTAATCGCAAGATTCCCATCTAATGTTATGCATTGCAAGTACGTACTGGATTGTACGGCCACAATGAAGTAATCAATTTCTAACTAGAGAATTGCAATAAATGATTTATGTTAATGTTTTCGCTAGAAGATAGGGAATTAGCAGAGTAACACGGTGCAGTTCTGTGCGCGGGAGTAGAACATTCAGGCGCGTTATGCCAAGTTTACACGGGTCGGAGAGTGCGCAACACTTAAGATAGTTGATAAGTTTGTTTGCCATGTCTCCGGTTTGCTTGAACCAATTTTAATGAATTTGGTCTCGTTGGAAAGGGAGTTTGTAGCGTAATAGAAGTCTGCATTTACACTTGAATTTCATTTTACGGGGGAGCCACCAGATGGCGTTATTTCGAAACTTACCTTAATTGCCAAATTTTCTCAAAAATTTTAAATGGAATGGTAAATTTTTCATAACACGGTGTCATTGCACACAGAATTAAGAACAAAATGCCGCAAACCGGAAGTTATCTTTTTTCAAACTGAAGTAATCATCAAGAATATGGTTTAATCAAAAATTTCTTAATTGGAATCTCGATTGGAATGGTACATTTTCCTAACATAGCATGAAAAATATTATGCCACAAATTCAAAGTTACAGAGGATATTTCTATAATATAGAAATATCCTCTGTAACTTTGAATGTTATTCAAATAACTCGCGATGGTAGGAGTTGTTCTATCTCTGTCTAGCCTCGCGAGCGAAGAAAAGGTTCCACGCTGGCCGCGCTCCTGTTTATATTCCATCGTGGGTTCGCGTGGTTTGAATGGTTGACTAATAATTTTCGACATACGAGGAATATTTGTGCCTGCTATCAGATAAAAAAGGCTATATTTTTAAGTTGTCGGATGTTGTTGTGATAGGTCAAGGCAAGTATTTTGCCTACTTTACTTACCTATATATCTTATACGTAATGGTACTTAAAAATTATCTGAAACAATAGGAACTACAGGTTCTTTGTTCTAAATAATACGAATTGTTTTCATGTTTCTGTTATTCTTTCTGATTTTTAAACTAACTATCAAATACCTATACCTACTAAATTCATTCAGCATTTTATTCATCTTGCCGGGGTTTCGATCTGTGCTTGTTCAAAAATTCAAACGAGAAGATCTTTATGTTCAATTAATGAAATAAATGTTTAAATAAACTTATTATTCCTTATCTGCCGATACACAAAGTGAAAAAGAAATATGTAATGTGATAACAGAAGAGCTCCTTCGTCGTAGCAATAAAGGAGTACTCAATAATACCCACAATTTTTATGATCTGTTTTGCCGACTTGAAATTTACAAGCCGTGTTATGCGGTGAAATAAAACGAATTATTCGATAAAGTTTTTTAAGGCTAGTCAGTGGAATCAAAAATATTAATAGTCCGATAACTGGCAACTCGATTAATTTATCGTGTAATTGAAAACTTTATTTCGCAACTGCCAATAGGGAAAATATAATATTTGCGAATGCAGATTAAAAACTACTAAGCTACGCATAGCAACAGACTTAGTCGATATAACTAACTATAGGTATAGCGTATAGCGGATAGATGTATATTAGCGGATGTACATTAGCGGATATGTGTTTCTCACTATGAAGGTATAGAGAAGCTGAAATAATTTGTAGCACTTGAAATCAAGTAGTAGTAGTTATCGAGTACCTGAATTGAACAAACATCCTAAATATAGCTTAAAAATACTTGCAATACAACAAAGAAATATATAAAATATGATTTCCTCATTCTTAAGTAGGTATTTTAATCCAATGTTTACACCTACACTCGCTCTAAATTCATAAAAGATGACTATCAAAAAAATGTTGACTTCTCAATATTTGAAACTCAATTGCTTTGTTATCTGCTAATTAACAGATCAAAATTACGTTGAAATAGGTAAGCAAGTCATTTCGATAAGTGCCCAAAAGTTCACTGACTTGGTTCACATTTGCTATAAAAAATTCATCATCATGATCATCAACATTTCAATAACATTTTTGTGTCCACCATTCGCTTGGATACATTTTTCAGTGCGTTTCCTGAGAGACCCCCGAGTTCGAAACAATGCCCCTGGATTGCCTTTGATTTCATTGGCAGCCGCTTGTATTCTTCGCCACAGCTCATCGGGTGAATCAACAGCTTCTTTATAGACCATAACTTTCATTCTAGATCACATTGAAAAATCCAGAGGATTTAAGTCGGGGCTTCTAGGCGGCCAAGTAAATTCACGGCCAATCCACCGATGTGGAAAGACGTTGTCTAAGTACCTACTCCCGCACCGGCCGGGAAAAATATGCGGGCGCCCCGTCCTGCATGAACCTCATAATTTCCCTTAAATTAAGTGGTACTTCTTCAAGCAGTTCGTACAAATTTTGCTGAAGAAAACTTAAATAAAGTGGACCGTTCAGATTGGGTGGAAGTTGAAAAGGCCCAATAAAGAAATCTGAAATTACACTGAAAAAAATATTTGTTAATCGACGGATTGTACTGGCAACAAAATTTTGGTTCTGGCTTCCAAATAGTTTAAACTTTGTTCTGTTGTCTACACAATACAAATCTGGTACTTTGCAATCTTGTTGACTCTGCCGTTTGTTTGGTAATAGTTACATAACGTTTTGTAAAGAGAGTAGGGAAGCAATTAGCAATATGTTTTGCTGCATCTGCAATTGTTTGAAACGGATAACAAACAAATCTGGTTACAGCTAAAGAAAATTTGTTGGGATTTACAAGATTCATTTTGTACGAACAGCAAGAAATTATTGAAACACCTACAAGTTAAATTTAGTAGAGGTAACCAGTAGATTTTGTTATTGGAAACTGCATTTTGCAATAATTATGGTGTGATTACCAGATAGTCTGGTCAAACGGATAGTTTCGTTTTCTAGTTACATTTACAGAACATTCGGAAGAGACAACCAAATTTCTTATTGGAGACAGCATAGCAACACGTTGTTCTGCAGTATGCCATGCACAAGAGATCCATTATTATCGGCTTTGTGATAGTAGCTTTTGAATGCGAGATACGATGTCCAATTCGCGAGTTCGCCATTTAAAATTTAGAATTTCTAGTTTTATATTGTTTTGTGTGGTGTGACATGGCTGATAAAGATGTGGAAGATTTTTTAACCGCTTGGGGACTAAGCCAATACTTACAAATTTTCAAAGGTAAGTCGTTTTCTTCAAGTTCTCTGTAGTGCGCAGAGCGTGCATTCCTCAACTTTTGTTCAATTTTCATTTGCTATTGTTTGCGTAGTTATTTTAGTCAAAAATTATGCCATCAGGTTTAGTGTAGTGGGGCAGGTCAGATAACTTTTCATTTTCCTACCCATCATTTTGATACCTAAGTATTTTTTTATAAAACCTTGGGAAAGTGCCCTGTGCATATTGCTTTCAGAATTTTCATTCTGTGTAAGTGGTTCGTTACCTGAAATATACAGGCGTTCCGTGTTCGATAAGGGTTTTTCATAAAATTTGAAAAGTTATTAAAAATGAAGTGGATTTTTTGGCCCTTATTGTCTAAGGGTGTGGATGTGGGTGATGGTTTTTATTCCACTTCTTCATTATTTTACTTTTAACACTAGATTATGAATCTATGTATCAACAGAGCACAAACTTCCTTTTTTATTATTTAATATCTTTATTAGTTTTGAAGGATCAACTAAATATTGCAAACGCTAAATGCACACCACTAGGTTCATCCTAGTGGAACTCATCAGTACGGTACAACCGTACACACTTGGACAATGCAACAGGACTTACATATACGCATATTTAGCTGCAGAACACTCGATTCGACCTTGGTGGGGTGCATAAGTAAAGTCCGCTCAGTGAAAGATGAGCGGTCTACTAATTTTAAAATTTATAGACAACCCCATTCAATTCTCTATTACCCACTCTCTAAGTTTATGGGCGGGCTGCAAACCTCCAAAGAATTTTTACTGTCAAGTTCCTCTTTTTCAAATAAAATCTTTATCAAGGTTGTATTTCCACCAATCTCTCTGATGTTAAGCAACAAGAATTATAGTCCGACCACGTTAACTTGGCGAGCCTAGGGAATGTAACTGATCTATTTTAATAAGGTAGGTAGCGCACGAGCAGAATAATAGTTTCGCCTAAATCCTAAATATTAAATATTGCCAGTTTCGCATTGCGTGTGGCGAAATTATTATTCTAATTATCGTAGGCTGCCTTGTTAAAATAGATCAGTTTCATTCCTTAGGCTCGTCAAGTTAACGTGGTCGCACTATACGCTGCATCTTACCACTTTTTTGTTTCCAGGTGGAGGAGAGTTGGCAAATTTAGGTGCAGTGCTGCCAATTCCCTATCTTCTACCAACGACTATAGTAAAGTGTAGCAATAAATCAAAGAAGCCTTGGCGGCCTACAAAACTGCTTTATATTTTTAAAGAGAAAAATAAATGTATGTGTTTAAAATTATTTGATAGTTTCAATTAGTCATATATCTATTGATAAAATTTATTTAATTTATCTACTTCAAAATTTTGGGGGTCATGAAAGCACTAACAAAATTGCTTGAATGCATTCAGACATTCAAGCATCCTTCCACTAAGTTTATTTATGCATACTACCAAAATTTCATTCAAATCGTTTAAAAACAAGGAAAGAAAAATGCATTTTTTAGCTTTTTGGGGGTATTTCAGAAAATATTTGGAGTGGACAAGATTTAATAAATTCGTCAAAAATACTGCCTTCCCCTGTATGTTGTTACATAACAACGTAGTTGCAAACGCAAAATGAATAGTAAACACAAAAGAATAATCTAGTTAGAGTAACAGTAATACAATGTAGAGGAAGCCTGGCGATTAGAAGTCGCAGCAAGAAATTCTTGGTAACATAACAGAAGTATTTGGTGAGTATAACATTACAGTTCGTGTCATCATCATCATAAGGTTCTCAGTCTGAAGACTGGTTGGATGCGTACCTCCACTCTTTTCTATCCTGAGCTAACCTACGCATTTCCCTAAAAGTAGAACATCCTACATCCTTAACTATTTGAGAGCAGTAGTCTAATCTAAGCCTACCCCTACCTCTTTTTATTCCTATCTCTGCCTCTAGTATGTCGCGAACTATTCCTTCATGTCTTAGAAGGTGTCCTACCATCCTATCTCTCCTACTCTTTATTGTCTTCCATACCTTTCGCTTTTCCCCAACTCTTTCTAATACTTCCCTATTGCTAACCTTATCTATCCACGGTATCTTCATCATGCGCCTGTAGCACCACATTTCAAACGCTTCTACTCTTTTTCGATCCGCTTCCCCTATTGTCCATGTTTCGCACCCGTATAATGCCGTACTCCATACATACAACTTTAAGAGTCTCTTCCTAGTCTCAATATTAACCGTTCTCGAACATAACAGTTGTTTCTTTCTGTTAAACGCAACTCGGCCCTGCGCTATTCTTTGTTTTATATCTTTAGTGCTCCTACCGTCTTGAGTTATTTTACTTCCTAAATAGCAGAAATCCGTGACCTCCTCTATCTTCTCATTTCCCATTTGTATGTCAACTTTAGTTCTATTTTCACATCCCCTACATACCAAAATTTTAGTTTTCTTTTTATTGACTTTCATGCCATAGCTCTGTGTCAAAACTGCTTCCATTTCATTCAAAGCCGCTCCTAATTCTTCTTTGCTAGATGCTAACACTGCTATATCATCCGCAAATCTGAGCATGTTAATAGTTTGACCCTGTACGTTAATCCCTGAGGCTGTTCTGTCCTTAACAATATTAATAGCATCTTCGATATATAAGTTGAAAACTAGAGGTGACAATGCACATCCCTGTCTCACTCCCTTCCGGATATCTACTTCCCTTCGTTCCTGCTCACATTCTATAACTGCCTTTTGCTCTTCGTAGAGATTATGTATTATTCTTCTGTCCCTATATTTCATCCCTACCTTTCTCAGCACTTCGAACATCTTCCCCCATTTTACGTTGTCGAAAGCCTTTTCTAAATCTACAAATCCTATATAGACGCTCTTTCTCTTTTCTATCGTTTTTTCTATAATTACTCGTAAAGCTAGGATGGCCTCGCGCGTTCCTCTATTTCGTCTAAATCCGAACTGATCTTCTCCTAATATTTCTTCCGCGTTTTTCTCCATCCTTCTTTGCACAATTCTAGTTAAAATTTTTGACGCATGGGAAGTTAAACTGATGGTTCTGAAATTTTCGCACCTATCCGCGCCTTTCCTTTTTGGCAAAGCTACCATGATGTTCCGTTTGTAATCCTCTGGAATCTCGCCTGTCAGGTATATACGACTAACTAATTTAAATAAACGATCTATTACCTCTTGACCTGCGCACTTTAAGATTTCTGCCTGCAAGCTATCTATACCTGGCGCTTTATTATTCCTTAAACTTTTTAGTGCTAGCTCAAACTCTTCTCTCATTATAGGATTCCCTAGGTTATCCCCCTCTACACTGCTTTCGCTTTCTAATATATCTTGCACTTCCTGTCCCGCATATAAGTTTCCTAAATATTCTTTCCACCTATCTGCCTTCTCCCCGCTTTCGATTAGGATATCTCCTCCTGCCTCATTCCTAATGCTTTTGGTACTAGATCCAATTTCTCTAAAATTTCACCTAATTATTTTATATGCTTCATCAGTCTTTCCTACTTCGAACTTATTTTCCACTTCTTTGCACTTATTATCGATCCATTGCTCTTTCGCTTTCCTACATTTCCGAATAATTTCCCACTTGATCGCCTTATATCTTTGTTTCCCTATTTCATCTAACCTATTTTTATATTTTCGCCTTTCCTCTATTAGACTTACAATATGTTTTGTTATCCAGGGTTTCCTACTTTCATTCTGTTTATGACCCAAAATATCCCTAGCTGAGGAAACTAAACTATTTTTAATGCAATTCCATTCTTCCTCTATGTCCCTAACAATATTTTCGCCCGCGCCCTTTAGTACTTCGTTTGTCTTTTTCTCGAACTTATCGCGCGTATCATCATCTTTTAGTTTCTCTGGGTCAAGATACCTTCTTCCGCTTCGTTTTTTCAAAATCTTAAATTTAAGATTGGCCTTCATAACGACTATATTGTGATCACTATCTATATCTGCTCCTGGATAACTTCTACAATCCCTAACTTGATTTCTAAATCTTTGCCTAACAAGAATGTAATCTATTTGATATCTCCCTAGGTCTCCTGGCATCTTCCACGTGTAGCGTCTCCTAACATGATGGTGAAATAAAGTGTTCGCGACCGTTAAGTTATGTTTATCGCAGAACTCTATCAGTCTAACTCCCCTTTCGTTCCTATTGCCTAATCCAAAGGGACCAACTATTCCGCCCTCTCGCCCTGTGCCTACCACTGCATTGAAATCTCCTGTAATTATTAAATTTTCGTGTCCTCTCACAAAATCTAGCACATGTTCAATATCACTATAAACTGCCTCTACGACCTCATCACTGTAGTTAGAAGTGGGCATATATACCTGTATTATTACTGTTTTTACAGGTTTCGAATCTAACCTAACCATAACTACCCTGTCACTTTGCTGTAAGAAATTTTCTACACTCTGCCCTACTTTTTGCCGCATAACAATTCCTACTCCAGAATTTCCTCCTACAGATCCTGTGTGTATTACTCTAAAATCTCCGCTCCATTATAAAATGATATGCTGCCCTAATTTAAAATTCGTGTTACGGCAACCATAATATTTTGCTGACTTCAGCAAGCATTTGGAATGTGGCACAATCCAGTTCTGGTTATCCCTACAGAATATGCAGCTACTATAACACAATGATGTTTGGTTGTGCCCACCTAACATTAGGTTACCATAAGGAATTTGTTTAACAGGAATCATTTTGTAACGGCAACAAAAATTACTGAAGTCACTATACTAACAGGAATTTATGGTTATAAGAATCAGATTCTTGCTGTGGTAACTAAATATTTTTCTCAGTGTACGTCGCACCAAACATTGATCTTAATTTCATGTTGGAAGTGTCTTTCTTTAACGGCATGGGGGTTTTCAGAATTCCACAAATGATTGTTTCGCCAGTTGAAAACTCCACGTCTAGTAAACGTTGCCTCATCTGTGAAGAGGATTTTGTTCGAAAAATTAGGATCCGCGCCTTGCTGCTCTTGTAAAAAATTAGCGAAACGTAGACGAGCAGGAGGATCTTCCGGTAACAAATTTTGTATTGGTGTAATGTGGTATGGGTGAAGCTTCTCTTTGTACAAAATTCTCCAAATCGAAGGGCTACTGTTGCCGCACTTAAACGACGGGTACTTACGCTTGGATTTTCGTGCAATCTAATCAAAACCTCATCTTCCTGCTCAGCCGAAATAATCTTCGGAGCGCTATTTTCACCTTTTGGACGGAAAGATCCTCTTTCGCCTAAGCGATTGTACAGATTTCTAAATAATTTATGATTTGGTTGCCTTTGGAATTTAAACACTATCTGCATTAAGTCGGTTTTTCTTGAAAATGGGCTGGAATATCAAAATGAGACAAGAATACATTTATTATTTAAAAAAGGTTGGTCTTTCAGATTTTGGAGCCGATTTGACGTTAGATATACATGGTAAAAAATTATGGGTCAATTTACCAAAACAATAGGTTATAAGTAGCGCACTCTATATGGGCAACGTCAAAAATGTTATTGGAATCTTTTTTTCCCGTAAGAAAAACCATAGGATTGCAAATTTTCAAGTCGACAACCTAAGAAATTTCGTAGTTGTATTTGAAATAGACACTGATATGAATAATATATAAACATGCACCTAATTTGTTTTATTCAATTTACACAGCTTCTGTTGCAATAGAATGCTTACCATACTGTCGATACTAACTGATTTTGAGATTAATAATAGCCAAGGATAAGTATAAACGCTCTAAAAGATCGATAGATTATTAACAATAATAAATTACACTGTGACTGACTTATACCAAACGTACTTACAGCTCTTCCTCTGGGTTTTCAAGACTTGACAAAATATTAATACATCGTGGTTAAAACTCGAACAACAGTTTGTAGAATCGGTGATCTAAGTACCCAAGTACTATAAATATTATAATGCTGTTTGCACAGAAAACGTGACTGCAAGTTACTTTATAACTCTTGTACGTACACATATGTTATATCTATAAATATGCTTGAAAATAATATTTATTGTTCAATCTGTCTAGCAAAATAAGGTATTGTTGGAAACGAGAGGCGCAGAAGAGTTTTCACGTGCATGAAAACTGTTGATTGCAAACAGTTTGATTGATTGCGTGCTCTGGATGCCAGATAATTAGTTGCAAGCGAAATTCAGACTTCCATGGCATATTCAAGGTTGGCGGTATGTGCACTCAAGCTCTCTACGGTACAAAAAAGACAGAAAATGTATATTTATCATTATGTTAACACATTAAAGTGTTATTTTTTGCTGTTCTGCGCTTCTGCTGTTTAGATGTTTAAATAATGTAATCTCCTGGCTACATCTTCATTCACTTACCTTCTAAAGCAGATTTGAATAATTTATTTGCGTAATGATGTAATCGTGTCTTAAATTATTAATTAAATGAAATTTAGTGCGGTCGCGTACTTATAAATAGTAATGATTTAATACACTCTATTAGATTTAAATATTACACTTAATCGTGCAACATCCCGGTTAATATTTAAGTAAAAAAATTAAACAAAATATTAAAGACCACCTACAAGTACTCAAGGTCTTGGTAGAAGCATCATTGAGTATATTCAGTAAATCTGTGGTTCTGACGTCTCTGAATTTCCAAACTGCACTGACGCCATAGCTGGGTTGGAAATGAAAAAGGTTTTTCCAGGGTGAGCTATTAATTTTACCGGGGCTATTTTGTTGAGGCTGTTTTGTCGGGTCACGGTTTTTTGTAGGTAAAATGTGAAGATATAGTACTGTTGCACCAAAATAAGTTGGTTTGTAAAAATTTTCACCAACGTCACCGCTTCAGTGCTTTTCTCTTCTGATTGCAGGTCAAATGTAAACAGTAAACTTCTGTTTTTGTCTAAATTTTGACAATCTGATGCGATCCACAAAACCCGTGTTTCTTTTTAAATAAAACATTTCAAACAATAACATAGGTTCTGATTATATCAACAGCCAGTGCGAAGGTAACTTCAACTTTCATTAATGTGGGTGTCAGTGCATTTCTTGGCTTTTGAAGATCGTTCAGTTCATCTTGTATTGTTCTCGCAAATACTTTCACTTGTTTAGAACGTTTATAATTATATTTATGCTTTTAATGATGAAATCATGGGATAGTCTGATGCCTATTCGTTGTTTGATGCGGTCCACATTCCTGGTTATATACTTTTTATTAATATCCTGCTTTACTCACGTCCAATCTACACGTGGTTTAGTTGTAGTGATCTTGAGCTACGAAACATTGTAGTAGGTATGTATAATAACGTTAAATAGAAATCATAAACCAATAAAATAGGATATCGGCATGAGAAATTAATTACATCAATAGGAAAATATTTACTACGTTTACGGTTTTCGTGGAGTCATCAAAACTAAGTACTAATTCACAACGTGAAAAAAGGTTAAACACAACAATAAAAAAAACTATATATAATATTATTTATCAAAGGATTAGAACATTATGCCACTTGAGATTCTGTCAGAAAATATTCCACTCTTTATCTTAATTATAGTGAAGATTGTGCTCTATATTTAGTAAGGTTTTAAGTAATAGTCTTACAGGACTCAGATTTTAGGATATTCTGCCAAGCACCAAGGTAATAATGTTGATGATACAACTGTGGTTTAAAATTTGCACAAGAATGCTACGCAGATTGGGGAGCAGGCAGCAGTATCAACTGAATGGACCAGGATATATTGCGCTGAATGAACAGATGAAAACGGGGATCTGCGTGAAATAATCCTACTCTTTAGATCGCGCTCTGCCGTTACCACCGAGAACAAGGCCTGAGCCGAGGGGTGTCTCACTGGGCTAAAATTTGTACACCTACTGCCGTACTGCCCATATTGCCTAATAATGCAGAGTACTGCCTAATAATTCCGAGTACTGCCTAATAATGCAGGGTACTGCCTAATAATGCCGGGTACTGCCTATAGTAATGCCGGATACTACCTAATAATTCCGTGAACTGCCTAAACAATTCCGCCCAGTTGAGCGTGAATAATTATCTGTATTAATTAGAAAAACAAAGTTGAATTTATTTATTGCGTTAAATCAACAAAATAAGCAAAGTAACATAATTTGTTTGTCCTACAAAATAGAAAACCTACTTCAATATACAATGAGAACATCATCAATGTAGTCGAAGTCGAGGTCGAAGTCAATTAAATACGCATTATTAAGGATAACTCAAAAACTACTGGTCAGATCTTGATCAAATTTATATGGGACCACACGAGAAGCACCAGCTTTCAAATAAAAAAAGAATCATCAAAATCGGTTCAAATAGAAAAAAGTTCTGAGGTAACGCACGCATAAAAAAATACAGTCGAATTGAGTACCTCCTACTATTTTGAAGTCGGTTAATAAAAACGTATTGTAAACATGTAGGCACTGAAAAAATTAAACTAATTGCTGAAGCAACAAAAAAGTAACAAAGTACAAAATCAACATACTGTTCAGTCGAAAATCTACACAATGACTCTTTTTAAACCGACTTCAAAAAAGGAGGTGGTTCTCTATTCGACTGTATTTTTTTTATGTGTGTTACCTCAGAACTTTTTTCTAGGTGAACAGATTTTGATGATTATTTTTTTATTTGAAAGCTGGTGCTTCTCATGTGGTCCCATATAAATTTGATCAAGATCTGACCAGTAGTTTTTGAGTTATCCTTAATAATGCGCATTTAATTGATGATGTTCTCATTGTATATTGAAGTCGGTTTTCTATTTTGTAGGACAAAAATATTATTGTAACATTGTAAGAAAAGCATAGAAGGGGATGTGTGAGGCGACCAATATTCAACGACAAAATCAGTCGTCCAGCACCTTGCTCCCCGAAACATTATGTTTGAATTCTCGACTAACAGTTGATAAACATTGAAAACAATAACATTATTTAATAATGTATAAATAAAAATCATATTAATGAAAAACGTAAATTAAGTTTTATAATAAAAAGAAAATAAAATACTCATACCTACAGAGTAACTGAGAGAACATCTTTTTATGATACACTTTTAAATTATTTTCTGAATTTTAGGTCTTCAGACCTTCTTGCCTTTATATTTATATACACAGTGGATCAATAACACTGTACGAATTTGAAATTTTTAAACTGTGAATACGCTTCTTGGTGCATTATCCTGTATAATTCAAACTAATTTTGAATTTGTACTTAGGTAGGTAGCGGTAGGTACTTACTGTGAGCCTGCTTTAAAAATATTAGAAGACTCCTGTGATACTGATATCGTCGCTGATATCACATGCTAATTGCACTTAGTATTTTTCATATCTCTTGAAATCTCCATTTTTCTTTATCATCTATCCACGTTATCTTCATCATGCGTCTGTAGCACCACATTTCAAACGCTTTTCTTCTTTTTCGATCCGCTTGTCCTATTGTAAAAGTTTCGTACCCGAACAGTGCCGTGCTCCATACATACGTCTTTAAGCGTCTATTCCGAGTTTCTACATTAACAGTTTCCGAGCATAACAGTTGTTTCTTTATGTTAAAAACGCAATTCGACACTGCGCTTTTCTTTGTATTATATCTCTAGTGCTCCTACCATCGCTAGTTACTTGACTTCCTAAATAGTAGAAATTCGTGACTTCCTCTATCTTATCATTTCCTATTTGTATTTTAGTTTTAGTTCTATGTTAACGTCCTCTACATACCAAAATTTCGGTTATCGTTTTATTGATTTTCATGTCATTTCATGCTTCCATTTCTTTCAGAGCTATTTCTAATTCGTCTCTGCTGGATGCTAACTGCTCACACTGCTATAACATCGCGAATCTGAGCACGTTAACAGTTTGGCCCTGTTTAATCGCATCTTCGATATAAGTTGAAAACTAGAGGTGACAACGTACATCCCTGTCTCACTCCCTTCCAGATATCTACTTCTCTTCGTCCTGCTCAAATTCTGTAACTGATGTTTGCTCTTTGTAGAGATTATGTACTATTCTTCTGTATCTATATTTCATCTCTGCCTTTCTGAGCATTTCGCAAATCTTTCCCGATTTTACGTTGTCAAAGGCTTTTTCTGAATCTGCACATAGTCGCTCTTTCCCTTTTCTCGAGCCTTTTTATTTTTTCTATAATTACTCGTAAAGCTAGAATGGCCTCAGGCGTCCCTCTATTTCGTCTAAATCTGAACTGATCTCCTAATATATTTCTTCCCCCCTTTTCTCCATCCTTCTTTGCACAAGTCTAGTCAGAATTTTTGATGCGTGAGAAGTTAAACTAATCGTTCTAAAATTTTCACACTTATCCACGCTTTTCCTTTTTGGCAAAGCGACTATTATGTTCCTTTTGTAGGTAATCTTCTCTCTGGAATTTCACCTGTCTCGTATTTGCGGCTAACTAATTTAAATAGACACTCCTGCACCTCTTGAGCGGCACACTTTAAAATTTTTGCCTGCAATCCGTCTACACCTAGTGCTTTATTCCTTTCTAAACTTTCTAATGCTAGCTCAAACTCTTCCCTCATAATAGGACTACATTTCCTTTTCTAATAAAACTCGTACTTAGTTCTTGTCCTGCATATAAGCTTCCCAAATATTCTTTCCACCTATCTGCCTTTTCCTCTCTTCCGATTATATAGAATGTTTCTAATGCTCTTGTTGCTAAAATCTCCTACAGTTATTAATAATAATATTGCTGATGTCTCCCCTCAAAGCAATCCCCGCCCGGAGATCCGAATGTCGGACTTATTTTACCTCCGGAATATTTTACTCCAAAAGGTGCCATCATCATAAAATTTTCAGTACACTGAGGCGGGGGGATACAATAATGTGGTGGTTTCCCGTTGCCTTCCACGTCACAGAGTGAGTATCAAAATGCCATACCGAATTCCACAGTATCTGCCACTCTGATTACTGAAAGAGCTGCTGCCTTCTCTCAAGGACTTGATTTAGTCTGTCTTCTCAATACCCCCCCCCCCCAAATATGGTTAAACCTTTGGTTCGGCTCTTTAGATCATTGAAGCACACAAGTCATCTCACCCGTTTCAGTATAAGATACTGGAAATACGTCAAGGTACAAGTCCGTTGGGATCGAAACAAACGGACCGTTTCTAAAAATTTCAATAGTTGCAAACCGTCAGATGCCTAAAGTTGCTCATTACCCCGTTTTCGCAAATTCTGGTCTACATTTCTTATCGTATAGTATTTGGCCCAATTCGGTTAAATCTTCTAGGTTTAGTTTTTCATTCTCGAAGTGAAACATAATGTAGATATTTTATCAAATTTTTGTAACAGAGTGCCATTAGTGCGATGTACACCCTTGCGCATTTTAGAGAAAAAGTCCCAAAGACCCCTTATTATATTTCGCAAAGTACATAGTCAAAAATTGTTTTCACTGTATACAGGGTGTCCTACTTAAATAGGGCAAAGTTGTGCTGTATCTCAAACTTTGAAACTGCATGTGGTTTTCTAGATTTACGTAAGTATATTAATAATATTGAAATAACCTCGGCAATAACTGAAGAAATAACCAAGTTTTTTTTTCATTTCTTAGTACCATAGTACCTAACACGGTTATGGTTTATTCAAAAGGCATTCGAGCACTTTAATTAAAATTTTTTACAGAAGTTGCAATTTAGCAACCTTCGTTAAGGCAGTCAGTATTACAACTACATTTCGAAGAACAAACCGCGACATCCCCGCCCTTACTACGCAATGTCAGCGCACGGGATGGCCAATGACAACACTTTACATTTTGCGTTACTGCCCAAAAATGCCCAATAATTGCCGCGTACTGCCTAGTAATGCCGTGTAATGCCCAATAATGCCGAGTACTGCCCACATAATGCCGTACTGCCGAAGTAATTCCAAGGTACTGCCCAACTTTTGTACACCTACTGCCTACAGTGAGACAACCCTCGGCCTGAGCGCTTCTGCGTGACATCAGCATAAGTAGGTCGACCGCTGTGCTAGCAGCATACGCGCCGTACACATTAGGCATTATAATATGCTAACATTTTGGTGGTTTTACAAGATTTTAGGTGTAAAGAGGGTACCATACGCCAATATTTCTGCTGATTTATATACCACTAATGCATTTTGAGCAAACCGCTATTCTTTCCACTTTTTTTATTGCTTATTAAGTTCCGTTATAATCATCACACTTAATAATTTGTTTGATGTTTCAATGATATTTTAAGTGGTTGGTGAAAACATTTAACTTAATTTTAAGCAGTTAACAACTACTAAATCAAAGTTTAGGTACACCGAGTTGCTATTCCGATTCCACAGCGGAGTCTGTGGCAAAAACTCACCAAATTTTACCTAAATGGACAGCCGAATTACCACAGAACCTTTTTGCCGAAGCTCCTGAACCGCCTTTTCGTATACATGCGAGACGCAAAAAAATCAGGTCGATTCGATGAAGAGATAAAGCAAGTACATAATGCATTTATATGATACAACTTGAATTAATTGAAATTCATGAAACAAACTGATTGCAAATGACCGAGAAATCTGCTCGTCTATATTTTTCCCCGCCACGTCAAGTACATACGAGAACCGCAATAACAAATAATACATATCCGGCGTATTAAAACTCGTTTGTCATACATCAACGTTTTTAACGTAATAAGTGTAGACACAAGCACTCTTTAATCGCTTTTGTCGCAGTGCCTGGCCTCTACAGCGGCGGCGATGACCAATACACGAGATGGTTCAAAAGAAAAACAGTAAAGAAGAAGATTCCAGGTTGTCAAAGTCTTCCTAAAAGAGAGGGATAGAGATTATCATGATTCCAAAGTTATTTTCCTCCTGCTCGAGGTAAGTCTGTCCAAATACCAGAAATTGGATGTAGCATCAAGAACATTAGATACGAGAAAGCTGACATCCTACTCGTAACAGAGGAAAAGACAGATAGGTGGAAGGAATATTTGGGAAACTTATATGCGGGACAAGAAGTAGGAGATATATTAGAAAAGGAAATCAGTGTATGGAGTACGGCATTGTAAGGGTGCGAAACTTGGACAATTAATAGGAGAAGCGGATCGAAAAAGAATGGAATAGGAGAGATAGGATGGTGGGACACCTTCTGAGGCACGAAGGAATATAGTTCGCGACGTACTAGTGTGTGAAATAGGAATAAAGAGAGGTAGGGATAGGCCCAGATTAGACTGCTGTTCTCAAATAATTGGGATATTCTACTTTTAGGTAAAAGCGTAGGTTAACTCACGATAGGAAAGGATGGAGGTACACGTTGATGATTCTATGATACCTGTTCTCCTCTGAAAAGTTTTTATGCAGATATTTAGAAACATAGAAACGCGTCCTAATAGATAATTTAAAATGGTGCGCCACTGGACGTGAACATTTATGAAATAATAGGAATAATTGCGAAAAAGGGAGTTCTTCAGAAGCAGTGGTCATTAACATAGTTGCTACTTGATTTAAACGTGATATCGTGCAGCAAATGTCTTAATTATTGACCAATGCGACGGTGCGAATCTAAACGGTCTACTAAGGCCTTTTCAGGACATCCAAGTTAGCCAGCTTTAGAACAAAAACAGGGCAGTCTTGAATAAATGCACGTGAGATGAATGCAGAAGCCACATTTTGTTCGTGAATTATTTTCAATGAAAAAGAAGCTTTTTATCGGCTTCCAGTTTTTACGGGCAGAGTTTTAGTGTTATGGAATTTTAGGAGTTCTTCACTTTTTCGTCCTTTTTGGTCTGAAACGGACGCAAGGCGTGCTTATTGGCCGGTCTTGGATTTTACGCAACGTTTAAGAAAGTAGCCAAATAAAATGATGCGACGTCATGATGGTGCCTGGTTCATAGTGCCAAGAGGCAAAATGTAGCAGAGTTAGCATTCAGCAAAGAAGAATTAGGTAGGAATCGCTCTTCACTTTATGATGCTGATGAGACACATACGAACAATGGATCCTTACGCTAGTTCCAAAGGCAGTAAATTGCGCTCTCAAATTTGAAGTGAGCATTTAATACAAGTGTTGTTTTGAGTGGGAGGCCCATGCTTCAGTCAATTATTACAAATCACTCAAATAATTAGTCAATTATTAGTTATCTACAATGTAAAGGTACCATCACATAACATTAAAATAAAATCACGTAGCTGCTCAGATCTGATGAAGCTTGGAGTATTAGTGGTATAATCTTTTTAATGCATGATACCAAATTTTGAAATGAGTGTCTATCATCTTCTCGTCACTTGTTGCTAAAGTGATTGCTACTATTTATAACGTGTCAATTTTCTTTATCGCCTACATAAAGGCAAAACGGAGAATTTGACTAATTCCTAAACAAACAGAATTTTTGCGTTTGCCTGTTGTACATTATTTTTATTCCTCGTAGACTGCGTTCCCAAAACATGGCAATCGAAGACAAAGTTATTAATTTACATAAGATTAGATCTAGTTTCAGTATTAAAGAGTTTACTATCACATGTTTCTTCTACCACATTTGAGATAATCTCTCCATACTGCTAGTGAACCAGTTTAAAAATCATGCTAGACGTGACATCACGATCATTTAAGATTTGTTTTACAGTATTTAAGTCAACATTTATCAGTACTGATAATTGTTACTGATAAAAAGCAGACTGCAACTGATTATTTGCTATACAGGTAGTTTGTGTATAATAATAATAATATGTAGAGGTGAATACTGAATACGTAACCGAAAGCAACTGTCAAATTTTTAGGTTATATTCAATGTAACATGTAAAACGTAATTTGACTATTGGACCTAAATTTGATGCAAGGTTTTATTTATCCTTTTTATCAATCCATTTTTTGACTCCTCATCCTTGTTTTTCAATTGCCCTTTTTGAGTTCTCTTTCCTCTTTCCTTTTGGTGGTTCACATTTATTGTTTTCTGTTGTTATACACAACAGGGTGACCCCAATTGGGTGCAAATATGGTGTATCTTGGTAAATATTAGTGATAGAGAAAAACTGATAAAGCACTTGCGATCTCTTTTTTTACGTTTCGAAATTATTTTTTATTTCCGAGCTATGAACGAAAATTGAGTTTTTTGATATTTAGAGGAATGCTTGTACCTCGCTTATTGTAAGAGATGGTGGAATACAATGTAGACATTCTTAATGAACTTTTTTGAGTAAATTACAGTGGCGCAGTTAACATTTTTATATTATGAAGGGTTTGGGAACTGATGCGGGCCAAGCTTTGTAATTTCAAATGGCGGCCATATTTGATTTCCATTTCGTTGAATAGAGGATTTTTTTCTGCTTTCATCAATATAGTTTGACATATCTGACTTCAATAATTACGGAGTTATGACGAATTTTCTGTTTTAAACATAAAACATTACCTATATTGTAATTAAAAATTATGCATGTAATGAATGAATAAATACCTACCTATCAAATTTTTATCACAAATAGACATACAGAATGATACTATTATTATATTCTAAGCAATAAACATGCCAATTCAGCTGGCGATTTATATTTTGAATGGTATCTTGAGCGTCGCCAATCTCATCCCAAATATTAAGAAGATTTGAGAACATTTTCATTAATTTTGGACCTTCAAGCTGCAGAGTCTTCTGAATATGGACGGATGAGGTTGATGACGCTCGGGATAGCGTGCAAAATATAAATCGGCAGCTGCGTTGGCATGTTTATTGCTTAGAATATAACACTCATCATATTATATTTCTCCAAATTAGAAAATTCCATTTTGTGTTAATGATCCACAACAATAGCACTAACAATAATTGTTGAAATGTCAAATCATACATAAAAGTCAAATGCTGTGTTAGTTTGTTTTATCATAGCCACCTTATGTTTTCGACAGACAGTAATTATCCGCATAAATTAATGAAACAGAAAATTCGATATAGCTGCGTTAATATTGAAGTTAGATATATCAAACTATATATTTCTGAAATCAGAAAAAAATATTCCATTCACTCTGTGTGAAAATCAAATATGGTCGCCATTTAAAATTACACAAGTTTGGCAGGCAGTTCATGATATTAAAAATCTGACTACGCCACTGAATTTTGCTCAAAAAAGTGCATTAAGAATGTCTACATTGCATCCCACCATCTCTTACAATAAGCGAGATACAAGCATTCCTCGAAACGTCAAAAAACTCATTTTCGTCCATAGCTTGGGAATGAAAAACAATTTCGAAAGTTTCTCTGCACCATTGACTTGAACGTAAAAAAAGAGATCGCAAGTGCTTTATCAGTTTTTTCTATCACTAATATTTACCAAGATACACCATACTTGCACCCAATTTGGGTCACCCTGTAAAGAATGCTCAATATTTCTAAATCTGGCGAAAAGTACAATTTTACAATCTCGTTATTTAATTATTACGAAAGCTCCCTGGTATTACCAGATTTTTAATGTTTAATCTCAATTTTTTTCTCAATATATTGACTTCTTTCCCAATATATTGACTTTATTCTTAATATATTGACTTTTCTCGATATAGTGACTTTTTTCTCAATATATTGACTTTTTTATTCAATCGCGCTTCGTTCCGTTTGCATAGTGACATATTTCCTAGATGGCGCATACGTACAAAATTCATATTTCCTCCTAGTTTCGGCTGCGGGAATAAATATTTTATATCTCCGGCATCAGGCATCTGGATATATTTGGGCCTGGCAACTCAAACAGCAAGCGCCAGGGTCGGCCTTTGTACGTCTGAGTATAAGAATTTGCCAGTATGTAATTACAAACTAAGTCAAACATTTTTATTCATTTTTCATTATTTTTCATTATTATTATTATTGTATTGTTAGCAGTAGAATAAATCAATAATAATTAATACGTAGGCGCATCTTAACAGAACGAAGCGCGATTGCATAAAAACGTCAATATATTGAGAAAAAGTCAATATAACGAGAGAAAGTCAATATATTGAGAAAATAGTCAATATATCGAGGAAAGCTCAATATATTGAGAAAATTCAATATTTTGAGAAAATACAATATACATATTGAGAAGTCAATATATTGAGAAAAAGTCAAAATATTGAGAAAAAAATCAATATATTGAGAAAACCTAATATTCTTTGAAAATGGTCAATATAGTGAGAAAGAACTCAATATGTTGAGAAAAAAGGCAATATATTGAGACAAAACATTAAAAATCTGGTGACATCAGGGAGCTTTGGTAAATTCCTTGTAGAATTTTGGCAATTATACCCTGGAACTTCCAAAATCTTTAAAAAAAATCTGATAAATCGTCGCAGTCATAAGCCTGCGATAGCAATGTTGCTGTTAAGAATCATGTCGGCCGTCGTCATTTTTGAATGCTCTTATGGCAGGGTAATTAACCGTTTCTTGCGGCCGATGGGTAGATAACCGATTGTTTAATATTTATAACCATGCACATAGCGCAGCGTCGTATTAGGTTCGTCCGTTAATACAAACGCAAATGTCCCTATACTTGCTCTCAACTTCAATAATTATCTCAACATTCCATCTCTGCAATTCATATTAATGACCATCTACCGAACATTAACTGTGGATATTACGAATTCAATCGTTCAGCATATGCGCCGTTCCTCAAGAAAAAAGCACATAAATCTGCCCCGTTTTTAGACGTCCAAATTCTACAAATATTATGGTAAAATATCCAAATTTATTCAGTCGCAAAAAATTGCAGATGCAGCAGGACGGGAACTGTGGATTTATGGCACTGCGTTTCGGGCCTTTCGACGACCGCAGCCGCAACAAATAAAATTTACTTAACTCTTTAAAATTGCCGAATTTCGTTGTTTTCTAAAGCTGAGCCCTTAAGCCAACCGTCAAGAGAGAACTCGCGTGGTTTCATTCTTCAGGGCAGAAAACAACCAGACAACGGTAAAAGCAACCATAAATGGAATTTGCTCTCTAAATTTTACAACTTATACATTAAAATTTAGAGTGCAATACAAATACAAATTCAAGCGCAACAAAACAATAAAATTGTGTGAAACAAAAATAAAATGCTATAAGAAAAAACCAAAAATATAAATACTATTGCAAGTCTATACAATATCAATCAGTACCAATTTGAAACTTCAGAAAAATGCACCACGAAGGCATAATAAACATACAGGGTTTTCTAAATTTAATGGCCAACACGCCAACTTCCATTTTTCCAAATGGAACCGCCTGTGTATTTTAGAACAGCTGGAAGGGCAAAGTACTTATTTTAGGTACCTATGTCATTTATTTTAAAAAGTGAAACTCATGTTCGAATTACTGTGTCATCAAATAATCATACGTTTTCTTTATCTTAAATCACTGTGAAATACACTAAGCTAACTAGATTAATGTTAATCGTCTTAGATTTTTCGCTTAATTCTTCAGAACGGGTATTTATAAAATTGAAGACATCAACAGATTACGAAATATTATTTATCAAATTTCCTGTAGTCCATAAGAATTTCAGATTAACGTTGTTTCGGGTAATAGACTCTCCTATTCTCGTTGTGACTTGGGAGTTTTTCATAGAAGCAGCAGAGATAGAGCCTTGGGGTTTTCGCGAACCTGAGCTACTTTCTTGAGTACAATAGAAACCTACGCTACGTAGGTACTAGGTACTTGTTTAACAAAAAGAAACAACTGCTATATTCTGGAACGGTTAATGTAGAAACTCGGAAGAGACTCTTAAAGACGCATGTATGGAGTACGAAATTATACCTATGGGTGCGAAACTTGGACAATGGGAGAAGCGGATTGAAAAAGAGAAATGTGATGCTACAGACGGGTGTTGAAGATACCGTGGATAGACAAGTTAGCAATAAGGAGGAATTAGAAAGAGTTGGGGAAAAGAGAAAAGTATGGAAGGCAATAAAGAAAGGATAGGGTCGTAGGATGGTAGGATGGTAGGACACCTTCTGAGACATAAAAGAATAGTTCGCGACATACTATAGAGTCAGAGATAGGAATAAAGAGGTAGAGGTTGGAGCAGATTAGACTTCTGCTCTCAAATAGTTGGGGATGTAGAATGTTCTACTTTTACGGCAATGGGTAGGCTAGCTCAGGGAAAGGATGGAGGTACGCGTCCTACCAGTCTTCAAAAGAGAACTTTATGATGACGTACTATTTAATTATTATTGTAAAATAGTTAATAAAATTTCCTTTTTTAGTTCAGGGAGGGAACGCCACGGCGATTCAGTATTTGGCTCCGTCATGCTCCTAGCATCCTGTTTCAAATTATGCTAACCGTAACACGTTACCAAGTACCAAGGGGTCCCAGAAAACTGTCGATGAATTACATTATGTTCGATTTTATTTAGAGTGGCTGCAATGGGGCAGCCGATAATTTTATAAACTTTTGCAATGATAAACTAACTCGCGAAAATATCGATAATGCTGACCGATTTTCCTTCTGGCTCCAACGAACCACTTTTTCCGTTTTATTGGTGTGCTGTACGATGTATTAGTCTGGGTACAAAACAGAAAACACCAGTTAGAACCATAGTTAATAATATTTAACAATTTAACTACATATGCATATGCATAATACTTATGGGACTGCTGCGCGCTGAAGCTGGGACTTGTACGTTATACTAAGTTCTGACGTCACGCGGCCTACTCTCGCTGCAAGGTACGATTTCTAGCCTCGCACCGACGGAAAACTTTGCAACGGCTTCACAGGCAAAGGAATTTTTTTAACAAATATTAACAACATAACTGCCTTCAGTATAATAAACTCTATCAATTTTAATGAAATTTGAAAATTATCGAACCTGCCTATTCTTTTTGTTAAGATTGATTCCTATAGAAATATATATACTTTTGTATTGTTATTTCAAAAAACGGCAAAGATTTTGGTACAGCAAACCAGCATATATAAATAAATGAGTACAGGTATCAGATCAGCTAAATAAACGGAACATAAAGGAACAAAACAATGAATGGGATTCCAAAACTGATATGAAAGAAGCTGTGCATTCTTGTTCCCCATTGTTTTTAAATTCAATTGTTTAGGTAACTGCCTACCTTGACCTAGCTACTGAATGTGTGTGCTCCATTTCGTCAAAAACGTGACGAACAATCGAATATAGAGCAACACTTTCATCCAAGAAAAAAAATGCTATACAGGGTTAAATAACTTAAGAGCATGTAGTATGACCCCTTCAGCGCCTTCTGGCCCATGAATCTATGATCTGGCCCAATCTAATCCACCCATTGCTGGCGCCCTACGACAATTTATTTTCCCAAAGACACTTCAAATCGCACTTAAATCGCCCCGATCAAAATTCTAAAAACAAAATCTGCGGTGAGGCACCAAGAAAAATTTTATCGACTTCTCTCATTGATACAATTAACGGAAAAATTTCGAACGTCGATGTATTGAGTATTGAGTATTGAGTATTGACATGACAGTTTCTATCGTGCTTAAGCTAAAAATTGACTTATCACTTTATCACGACTACAAGATATGCAGATTCTCAACAAGTATACACTTAAAATTTTCTTTAAATACTTGGTTTTTATAAGTGTGTTTACACTTGTCGGATATTTGAATAGCAATGAACAGAAGGCGCCTATACTTTTTGCTTTAAATTAATAATCGTTATAAACTTCTCAGTCTGAAAGCTAAGTCCCCTATTGTTCCTTTTGCTTTAAATCGCCAAAACATATTCAGAGCATAATGTAACTTTATCTAACATAAGTAACTATATTTATCCTTTTCAAAATTATTTCCCTCTGCATCTGCTATTGTCATATATGTCAAATGTCAAATTTTCTGTCACTGAATTTAAGTTGGCACCACTCCTCCCTAGCTTTGACGTAAATGCCTCCAGCAACAACGGAATAATATACGACTTCCGTCTGTTTGTTTTCCATTGGCGTATAAATTTTGTGTGGATGTTAACTTTGTAAATTTCGTAGCTGAAGACGGACGAATTTTACGCTGGTGAGACTCAGCGAAGTGTGCAGTCTGAATACTTCATATTTATGCAAATTATGAGAACAAAGAATGTGGGTTTCTTACTGTAATCTAACTATAACTTACACGCTACTACAATGAAGATAGGAAGATTCTATGACAGATGTAGATATCGGGTGATCTCTCAAAAACCCTGGACTGTACTCAAACTATGTGGCAGAATTTTCTGGACCTTTATTCGTTGGTTAAATATCAATGTGACTGTCAGTATTTTTATAGTTTTACGGTTGCCCTAAATATTTTAGATTATTTTTGATTACATGTTCAATAATATTTCCAACATTTGATCGTATTATCTCAGATTCCACAATTTTACCTTAAAAAATGCTTGTATTACGACGTTTTACTATCGAATGGTAAATATTGACAGAGAACACAAACTATGATTTCTATGAGTACACAAACGTTTAAGAATGTACATAATTCTGGTCATGTTAGTTGTTTTCATCAACTGCTTTGCGACAGAAACACATTTATTTTAACAGAGTATGTTTGGATACCAGAGAACAATTTGAAAAGTCGGAGGACCACAGCAAAATGCACCATTTGAAAAACGAAAAAAACATGAGTCTATGTTATTAGTTAAGTTAGAACTTAAGTGTTTTTAAGCAAAAATTTTAAAAAAAGTCTTTAATAGATTTATTGTTGAGCTGTACAAACAATAATTTGACTGAGTTAGAGGCCGTGCTCTTATCGCAATTATTACCTGTTATTTTATACTATTTATTTTAATTTATGCAACAGCCCAATAAATTAAACCGTGACACTTGATGGGGATTAGAAATGTGCAAATAATAAAATATATTGTGCAGATTACAACGATTCGCATATATGTACACGTTATCAGGAATATTTTGGCATTTTTAGGGTACAAAGGACGCTATCATAATACAGTATCTACACAATTCATGTATTATTGCCTAACCCGCGCCGTCTGATATCAAGATTTTGTTAATGAAATAAACGATTTCTGACATTTTCAAGTAAAGGAGTACCGCAAGAAAATGGCTTGGGCGTTAAATAGCAAATTAAAAGAGGAAAGGCATTTTCAGTTATATCCCGCTGTACGGAAATTTTATGAGGAGTAAAATCAAGCGTGAACTAGTGAGCGTTACGTTACCTGTCAAATTGAAATTATATACGTATCTATGGATACGGCTGTTTATGTCTGACTGCATAGAGCATGGAAATAGTGAAAATAGAGTGGCATAGAGTAGATATGACAGTTGACGTTGTAAAGTCAGCATTTGCAGTGTTTGTTCGTTCCTAAATTTGTTGAATCTTTTGATTTAATATGGAAAAACCTAATATTAAATACTCCAAATATTGCTTAGTGCCGAAATGTGAATCAACGCCTATTCGAACACCAGGAAAAGTATTTATTTAATTGCCAGTGGGATCGACGTTTAGCAGATTGTCACTTAATTACTGAATTTATAAACAATTTATATTTTGATGTAGTTGGACATTTTCGAACATAAACCATCTGATTAATACACATTTATAAAACTGACATTCGCGTGTACCCTATTATCAAGTGATTGAAGTTAAAATAATCGTTCGTAAGGTTTAAAAAATTGCAGGTCAGCATTTATTATATTTGACTTTGCGAGCAAAGCTATCAAAAACGTTTTTAAAAATTAGCTTAATGCCGTTTTCAGCAATAATCTTTATGGTTGCCTATAAAACCCGGTAGTGACGATATCCCCAATAACAGCATATAAGTTGCGATAAAAGTGCGCTAAAAATTCATAACACAACACATGTTTAAAAAGATAACAACTTACGGATAAGTAAAGGTAGTATTACAGTCGTCGTCAGACGCCATTTTGAACCAAATCAATCACGTTTAATTACCACCTGCATTAACTTTTATCACAAAAAATAGTTTTAACTTAATCAGTCCGGATTTGCTACATTTTGCGATTCTCTTTCTCTATCTCACACACGCACCACAGTCCTGTCCGAATCCGAAACTTAAAACACCACTAATTTCAAAATCAAACAATACAAAGTGTTTTTGACATCAACCAAAATTGAAAAGTGACATATGAAGCGAATTGCACCCTTTTCAATCTTACAAGAAACGCACAGAATCCTGTAATGTCAACTCGAGCGCAAAGTTCCCAAAAAAGTCACAATTTATTGAGCAAACATAACAAAGGGCTGCTAAACTGACACATAAAGGTGTTGGGTAAACACAAAAGTTTTGTAAAAGTGTAAACACTTGTTGCTTGGTCTCCGACGGATAACGCAGTTCGGCGGCAAGGTGCGCGATATACTCCACGGCTGTGTTTTGCTACACTGATACTCGAGACGTAGTGGGCCGTGGGCAGGACGCACGTTTACCTGGCAGCGTGTGCAGAGTTACCTTACCTGTAATTCTGAAAACATTATTTCGAGTGCTGCCCTCTGTATTCGCGCGGTTCTTGCTTACGAGTTTCTGTTAAAAGCTCTGTTAGTTGCGAATTCAGGATTTGAGTTAGTCTCTTTCCATAAAAATAATTACCTATATCCAAAATTATTTCATAGAATAGCGAACAAATTTTTTGTCTTACGAAACAGCCCAAAAATTTCCAAAAATGCTCAAATGCTTCAATAACATCTTCCATTTGAAAATTTCCGAAATATTTCAATTTTCCTAATAAATCCGACAATTTTTCACTGGGAATATAAAATATTAAAATAAAGTCCTACAAATTTAATTAGTGCCCATGCTGAAACCACTTTTAGGCCTAAAATTATAAGCTTCCGTTATACAGGGTGATTCAGAACGGGTAAGCCAAACTTCAGAGGACAGTAGAGAAGTTCAAAATAAGTAGAAAAGTTACTATAGGGTGTTAAATTTTTCTATTTAAAAGCTTTTCTTAAAACCATTTTTTCTTCGCAACGTTCTCAATATCAGGATAAAAAATTCTTAAGCAAAAAATGGAGAATCTTATGAAGGTTCTGAAGTCCAAATTTTAAAGCCGTTTTAAAACCTATTGGTTGACATACAAAATACCTTAAAATACTTTTTTAGTCAATTATAGAACCGGATAAAAACTTGCTATAAGTCAGTGATAAGAGTTTAAAGTAGCCTTATATAAAAAATGGCCGAATGGTCTTATAAGAATACTTTGATTTATAAGGAACCTCTTTTGGTATTGTTAAAAGCAAGTTGAAGACCTTGTGTGATAAAGATTTACGAAATATTTCCCTCCGAGCATCAAAAAGTATTATTAAAAACCAGGAGAAAATAATAGTGATAAAGGTCACTAGAAGGACCCTTTAAAACAGCGCATAAAAGTTATAACAAAACCCTTAAGACTTCCTTTAGCAATTAAAAACAATACTTCATTTAAGGCCGTCTTAAGATCAATAAACCTTTATAATGGTCGTAGTGTCTACTAATAATACTTAAAGAATTTTTGAGAGCAAATATCGACAAATATCTTTGGACGTTGCCCATCTGGCAACAATTTTCTGCCAAATTAAAGGTGAATATCCTTCTAACTACATTATTTCACTCCTCAAATAAACCATTTAAAGCTAATAATGCTCGCGTGCTTAGTTAAGCTGTTCTTAAAGCACGTGTTTGACAGAAGACAATGTGATGTAATTTCAATGCATGTTAAAAACGAATTGAATATAAATTCGTTTTATAGATTAGAGCTTGTAAATAGGTGGTTCACTTTTCTTTGTTGACGAAGTTCAAATAATTAGACATTCAAAATTGGTAAAGTTTGACAAGAAAGAGGACCTGGACGACTCGGAATAAATTTTAATGTGCACGTACCAGGCTCCAGTCAAAGTGTGTTCTGTGTTTTTTGTTTATTGGACAACTTGCGGGGAATAGTAAACAGAAAATTCACATTTAAGTAAAATTTCATTACGGATTATTTTTGAAAAAGAAAATTGTTACGAGGCTTAGAAATTTTATAATTCATCTACACACAGTTTAATGTTTTTGGTTATTTAATGAAGCTGAACTTTCTCCTGGATATTGTTATTAAATCCCAAGATATTTAATTTTCAAAATACCTCTGTATCTGTCAAAATCTTCGAAAGAATGCTGATAACAAAAAATATGGAATTTTCTCTTACACAGTAAAAAATATTTTGTCAAAATTTACTAACTCACTAAATGTTAATAGTTTTTTGTTATTATTAACAGGGATTCTTAGTTACTTTAACTTAATTAGATTTTACCTGAAATTGTTAAAATAAACTTTTGTCATATTTAGAATATTTTTTGTAAACTTTACCACTGTACATATCAATAAACTTCGTTGTTAATTCAACCGCCAAATAACTTATTTTAACAACATTTATTTGTATTACGTCACTAATTCTTTCTGTAAATTCAGAAAAATTAAGTATACGTAATTGTATTTTTTACTGAAATACATGGCAATATATGACATGTTAATCTATAAAATTAATTAAATTTTTGAGTAATACTAACGGCAATGAAAGCATGTATTACAATATTGTATATCAATTTGACAACTGCTTCAAAGTTAACTGGGAATCTTTGTAAGATTTACAAAAATATTCGATGTAGTGGTCAATTCTCTCGTTTTCATTTTATTGGGCCGTGTGCAAATCGGGAAGCCGGAAACATCTTATTCTTCGATGATCGTCGATCGCGGGTGCATAGCGGTTGTGCGAAGTTCTAACGTTATAAGTTTATCAAGGAAGAAACACCACAAATGGTGAGTTTTACAGAATTTCCATATTTTTCTCTTCTTCTGTGTTGCTTCCTATACCTATATTAACACGCATTTGTTATTTAACCATCTAATGAAATCGCTTCTATTTTTTTACTAACATGCATACAAAGGAACGAAATGGGTATTAGGGATAAGAAACTATCAGTTAGTAGACTATAGGTACTTTTCTATTGCGATACATAGACATGAGCAGAGGTTGTTTTATCATTCCTATTACCTATTTCAGCAATATCTACATTTAATTTAGTCCCAATCTTTATGACTGTATCTAGAAAAAAATGCGGGACAGCTGTATCAGAAACAGTGGCGTAGCGCGGCTTTTGGGGCCTGTGTTTAATTTCTCTTGTCATAATAACTGTAAAATAATAATATCAATATCATATACTTACTTATTATTAGGCACATTTTATTTTATAGTCTGATATGTAGGGTGTCCCATGATGACCTACTCTTCACCTCCCCCTTTGGCGGAGCTGGATTTAGGCGCATATGTTTATATAAAAGACCCCTTATCTTTCAACAAGGAATCATCTAAAGTTTTTCCGTTATATTTTTAACACACCCTGTTTTGTTCCACTTTCAAATAATGTGAGGATATATTTGTATGTTTCAATTAAAGTTTGAATAAAGCATTTATTACATAATTTTATTGATTTTTATTACCTCCCTGACCCTTGAAGCACCATTAGAGATGTACTAATTGCACACTCAAGAATTTAAAATAAGAAACACAAATTTTGTGTGATTTAGATAAGTGGCTACTACCTAACGTTATAAAAAAAAGGTAAGTATACTTTAAATGGCATTAATGATATACCTAAATACATATTAACGATTTAACAAATAAATACTTCGCGAACTACCAATATATAACGTTTTATTTAAATATTTTACCGGTTTCAGGATTCACAAAGATCCCATCATCAGAAATGTACGAAAAATTGTAAACAAATTATTATGACAGTTGACAAGGAAACTAAAATTGACAAAACAATACAAAGAATAATGATATCCATGAAAAAAGATAACTAGATAACTGAATTTCAGTATTTACCTACGGGGTATAAGAAAAACACAAAGGAAAATCGAATACCTCGTAGCTTGAAGGGAAAAAACAATGAATTTAAAGAAAACCATATTGGAAAAAACAATAAATTCAATTGAAAAAACCTTCAAGTGAAATATCAGAACAGAAAAAACTAAATAAACAAAATATCCATGGAATCTTGACAACTGCCAACTGCTAATCTTGAAATAAACTCTGTGGTCAAGTCTATGTGTTCTGTCTTGACAACTGCCAACTGCTAGAATTGTAATAAACTAAAAAAGAGAGAAATAAGTCAAAAAACGGCATAATGGCAAAAAAGAAATAAGTCAAGGATTAAGATGGAGAGACTGTTGTTGAATAATTAATTCAAGAATCAATCCTAATAATACCAATAATAAAACAAAAAGAAGAAAAAGAATCCCATATTGCCAAATAACCTCGAAGGTCCATGGTTAATATGGGCTAGCAAATAAACTGTAATTGATTATTGAACTAATGTCATAATGGCAATAAGAGAACCTGTCCTACCGAGACATGAGAATCATTTTGATCAAAAGACATTTACAAAAGTTTAAATAAACTAGATTGTATTAAATCTACTTGGTCATTAAGTAAGTTACAATTTTTATCATTTTTATGTTTATAAATTTCCATAGACTCTAATATATCTAACTGATAACTTTTTACAAAATTAAACAATAATTTAGTATTTTCTAAAGGAGGGAATCGATGATTGTTATCAAAGAAATGATTAGCAAAACTTGAATGATCGTTTTTTAAACGAAACGATCGTAAATGTTCATTATATCTAATACGTATAGATCTGCCAGTTTGTCCTATATAAATGCTGTTACAGTCTAAGCAATTTAGTTGATAAACACCTGTGTGGTCAAGTTTATGTGTTCTGTCTTTACTGTTAAATAGAATATGTGATAATATATTTGAAGGTTTAAATGTGACCTGTATGTTGTTTTTTCTTAAAATACTGGCAATCTTTTCAGAAATATTTCCAAAATAAGTAATTCTGCAAAATTTGGTAACTTTATCATTACATAATTTAGGATATATGTTGTTACAAGCAATTTTAAATTTTTTATTGTTAATGATTCTATTGATGATTTCAATTTTAAAACCATTATTTATAGCAATTGTTCTAATTACATTTAGTTCTTTATTCAATTTATCCAAAGATAGTGGTACTGTAAAGGCCCTGTGTATCATAGAATTGTAAGCAGAAATTTTTTGACAAAATGGGTGAAATGAATTTGATGAAAGAGTAATATCTGTATACGTTGGCTTCCTAAAAATATCGAAAGTTATTTTATTATATTCATTTATTAAAGTTAAATCTAAGAAATTAATTTTGTGTTCAGTTTCTATTTCTTTTGTAAATTTTATTTTTGGGTGAATACTGTTCAAAAAATTTTGAAAATTGTCTAATTGTCTTGTTGTTCCTTTAAAGCAAGCAATTATATCATCTACATATCTATACCAAAATAGAATATGTTGTTTGCCTAATTCTGAATTCATAATTTTTTCTTCAATATCTGACATGAAAATATCTGCTAATAAAGGACTAATTGGAGAACCCATAGCAAGACCTAAATTTTGAGTATAATATTTATTATTAAACTGGAGATAATTTTGTTCAATACAAAGTTGGAAAGCAGTAATAATATCATTTTTTATAACAATATTAGTATGAGTTTTATCTAAAATATTTTCAATTAATTTCAAGCATTCATTAGGAGGAATATTAGGGAACATATTTGTAACATCAAAAGAAACCAAAAAAGACCCTGTAGGAATATTTTTATTTTTGATATTGTTAATTAATTCTAAAGAATTTTTTAAACTAAATTTGGATTTAAAATTTGTTGTAGTTTTAAATATATTATTAATGTTTTTAGCTAAATTTCTTGTGGGAGCATTAATATATGATACTACTGGTCTTATAGGTGTATTAATTTTATGGTTTTTGATTAGTCCATATAATTTAGGGGCACGTGCATTCATATTAATTAATCTTAATTTTTCAAAATTGTTATCAAAAATACTGTTGCAATTTTTTAACCAATCCTTTAATTTAGTTTGAAAATGTTTTGTTGGATCTTTTTTTTAGTTCAGTTAAGTTTTCATTTCTAATAAAATTTTGCATCTTTGTTATATATTCATCTTTAGGTAAAATTACTATAGCATTGGATTTGTCCGCTTTGGAAACTATCAAATTATCTTTATTAATTTTTTCTTTAATAGAATTAATGGTACTTTTATCAATTTTATCAATTTTATTAATGATTAAGTTTTTGTACTGAAAAGTATTATGAATTTTATTTCTAATGTTCTGAGAATCATCATCCTTTTTTAAAGCTACCTCAATTTCTGAAATTAAAATTTCGGTTCTATTAATATTGTTTATATTAGGGGCAAATTTTGGACCTTTTGATAGTAATTCTGTTTCATTTTTGTCAAATATTGGTATTATTAGGATTGATTCTTGAATTAATTATTCAACAACAGTCTCTCCATCTTTATCCTTGACTTATTTCTTTTTTGCCATTATGCCGTTTTTTGACTTATTTCTCTCTTTTTTAGTTTATTACAATTCTAGCAGTTGGCAGTTGTCAAGACAGAACACATAGACTTGACCACAGAGTTTATTTCAAGATTAGCAGTTGGCAGTTGTCAAGATTCCATGGATATTTTGTTTATTTAGTTTTTTCTGTTCTGATATTTCACTTGAAGGTTTTTTCAATTGAATTTATTGTTTTTTCCAATATGGTTTTCTTTAAATTCATTGTTTTTTCCCTTCAAGCTACGAGGTATTCGATTTTCCTTTGTGTTTTTCTTATACCCCGTAGGTAAATACTGAAATTCAGTTATCTAGTTATCTTTTTTCATGGATATCATTATTCTTTGTATTGTTTTGTCAATTTTAGTTTCCTTGTCAACTGTCATAATAATTTGTTTACAATTTTTCGTACATTTCTGATGATGGGATCTTTGTGAATCCTGAAACCGGTAAAATATTTAAATAAAACGTTATATATTGGTAGTTCGCGAAGTATTTATTTGTTAAATCATGAACTTCTACCAAAAAGTAAAACAAGAAGATATTAACTACACATATTAACGATATTATTATTTTGGTTTGTAGACTTCCGTGGCCGATGTCTGAAACAGAAATATTATTACATGTTCCGGGCTGGCTGCCACGTCGTCTAATAGATACAATAAAAGGCATACTTGACGTTTCGACACTCATCTCGGTGTCTTCTTCAGAAGATGCTCTGAAACTGGTAAGTGGTGGCCCATGTCCTCCATCAGGAGGATGTATAAATAAGGACATGGAGCTAGCTTTTACCAGTTTCAGAGCATCTTCTGAAGAAGACACCGAGATGAGTGTCGAAACGTCAAGTATGCCTTTTAGTGTATCTATTAGTCGACATGGCAGCCAGCCCGGAACATTTAATAATATTTCTGTTTCAGTATTATTATTATTTTTTATTTTTTATAAAACAAGTTGTCAAAATAACAACTGTAATAGTGACATTAACAAAAAAACCTAGTTCAAGCCATACTAATTTAATATTAAAATAACAATAATATTTGTTAAAAAATCGAATTATTTTGTTATGGATACATAAAAAGTAGGGTTGGGCGAGATCGAGATCTCGGCGAGAGTTGGCCCACTCTCGTCTCGATCTCGAAAATTCTCGAACCTCTTCGGTCTCGTCTTGATCTCGAACAACTCTCGACTGCGAAAATCTCGTCTCGCCTCGAGACTCTCGGTTCTCGATCTCGAATTTATTAAGAGGTAGGTGGCATCCTTTGTACTGTGGAAGCCAAGTACCATACGGTCGATTTTTGCCTGCGATAAGGGGATGGTGTATCGCACGACGCGGCACCAGCAGTTTTCGTGTCAGGATCGCATTCAGAACAGTTTGTTTGGGCTCGGGAACGTTTTTAGAACGCAGAATATTGAAATAAAAAGTATCCAGAATACAAATACCTATTCAAAACATTTTTTAACAGAACGTCTTATAAAAAGGTACAGGATGATCCAATCAAAATACCACCCTCCTAATTATGAAGTGAAGGACATTTTTGGGCCTAATGACGCAGATCTGTTCTTATTAAGTGAACCACAGTTTGCAACAAAATACTTACATTTTCTTTTTCGCGATTGAACGATTGAATATTGTGTTAAGTTTGGATTTTAAAATACGATGCCTTTGTAAAAGTTTCTATAAGCGGATGCAGTTTTAAAAATTGAAAAATAAAAGCTCTTACCGCAATATTTCACAAAATTTAGTTATACTAAATACACATTTCGCCAGCAAAGATGCCAAAATACGTATTTAGTACAGCTACACAATCTCGTAGCTCGTAGGCTACTGATGAAGGCACCTTAGCTGCTGAAATACGTATTTAGTATACTTCAATGTCCTGAAATATTGTGGCAAGGGTTTTTATTTCTCCATCTTTATTAGTAAAACCACACGCGATCCGTAAATATTGTATTAAGTTTTGTTTTTTGAGTTGTTCTGTAATGTATTGTTTTTGCACTAAAATTGTACATTATATCGTGTTTAAATCAACGTTTCTTGTGTTTTAGTGACTGAAATACGCAATGATTAAGTAAAACTGAGTTATTGCGAAAAAGTTATCAAGGGGAAAACTTCACAATTATATTTTACAAAATCTAACAAAATCACACTTACCTATATTTGCATCCGTTGGAATCTAAAAAAAACGGACACAGCATTTTTCGCTCTGTTTCTACATTATTTTTATCAATTATTTTCCAAATAAGTATTTTTGTTGTGATATTAACGAGGATATTAATTATGCAGTTAGTTCTATTTTATTTTAAGTTTATTTTCTAGAAGCTTTACAAAAATAAATATAATTTTCTCACATAACTGTTTAGTTTAGTATTATTAATTATCACCTATTATTCTTGACAAAAATACAGAAAAATAACATCGATCAAAAAAAATAATGTCGAGAAATCGAGACTCGATGATTTCTCGAGCGAGAGTCTCGATCTCGTGCAATTGACTCTCGGTCTTGATCTCGATTTTATTGGACAGTTCTCGTCTCGGTCTCGCACCCGAGATTTTCATTCACTCTCGATCTCGGCGAGAATCGAGACGAGAAATGCACAACCCTAATAAAAAGTGTTAAAATGACAAAAATAAAATAGTAAAGGTAGCATTTATTTTTAGTTAAAAATGATTAAAAGCGACGTGAGAAATATATTTGGGCAAATAATAATAACAAAAATTACTGGTTAAATATACTTTATTCAAGCTTATGTTTAATAAACCAATTTTGTCAAATGTACATTCCATTATGTTAAAGTTGCACTGAACCCTAGTTAGTCTGACGCATATTTAAAGTAAAAGCTGACTACTCGCTGGACTTATTTTTACATCTAAACAACCAGTAATTTGAGTTACATTTAGTCATGTTGCGGTTGTAAAAAGTAACTCCTACAAGGTTAGTTAATGTTACTAAATTTCGTAGTGGACCTGTGGGAACTAAAATTCCTTGTTGGTTTGACTAAATATTTTTTACTGTGTAAGTCTATCACATTAAAATCGACGAAACATTTTAATCTGCATTTTATTGCCCATAAAGTTGGAAATTTGCTAAGATAAACGGATGTACAGGTTGTTCTATTTTCGTTGTGATTTGGGCGTTTCTCATAGAAGCAGCAGAGATAGAGCGTTGGAGTTTTCGCGAACCTGAGCTACTTTCTTGAGTATAATAGAAAGCTGAAACCAGAATTTGGATATCGTTTTTAGTTTTCGAGAAAAAAATTATGTTGATTTTATCGATTTTCAAAAATTCTTTAAGCTATCAAAATATATATACTTTTATATTGTTATTTCAAAAAAAGGTAAAGATTTTGGTACTCTTTACTTTTAGAAAATGTAAGATAGGTAGGTTCATCCAAGATACCTGTGATTTTATGTTAGCAACTTTTAATAACAACTGAAATAAAAGCAACAAAAACAGAAAAAACATCAAAACAAACAAAACAAACAAAAACAACAAACAACTAAATTATAGAAACTGCTCAAATTGATTGCCATATTTTTCAACACATAATCTACATCTTTTAGTTAATAGATTGATGGCATTAATTAAAAAAATAGGATGGGCTTGCAAATATCGGAAAGCTGCATGTGTTGCCTCTGCTAGCTCGGCTTGATTGTTGTATCTTCGTATGTATATTTTTTCTTTTAAAAATGCCAAAATAAAAAAGTCTAATATACTCAGATCCGGTGATCTTGCAGGCCACAATATAATATGTCGATTTGTACCCAACCAGAATTGTGTGCAGGGGCACCATCTTGTTGGAAATATACCCTGTTTATATTTATTAACGGAACATTTTCCATTATCGCCTCTGCGTTAAGCCTGTACATTGTTCGTATCATTTTGATAAGTTCTCACTTTCTTCAACGAAAGGGAAACCGCAGTCATTAATTAAGTGAGTGAAAACGCATAACTTGCACCCCATTAGACAAGGGCACGTAATCCCAATTATATTTCTTCTTATTAGCGAATAAAAAGTGACAAAGTTAGTTTTCACTTTTCCAAAGAGACGAAGCAGAACGGCACATACGTTAAAGCCGATTTAATTTGGCGCGACGCGACGGCTGTTTCACATGTGACAGTTCTTGTGCCCTGATTGTTCCAAAGATAGCCTTCCAATCAACGAGGCTGTGAAAGTTTACCGCTGCTTGCTTGCGAAGATGGGCCCTGATTTCGAAATCGCAAACGTTTGTTGTCATGAACGCTGCGGACCTATACATCATTAGGCGGAAATTTTAGAAAAACGACTCCCGCATTTTGCGATAACGCATCCGTGAAGTTCCAAACAAAGAATTACTTTACGAACTGTAAAGGAACAGAACACTGCCCCTTTTGGCATAATATACATTTTAAATGAAAATGTAGTTAAGTACAATAATAATTACTTTTACAAATGATTAATTATTCAAATTTTATATGTATACATAATAGATACTTGAATAATATAAGATAAACTTACACTAAATTCTATAAAAAAAAGGTTATCAAATCTAGTTATTTCTAAAGCAGGCAAATCTAATGCCAGTATGATTCTACCTAGAAAAGATTATTTAACGAAAATGTAAAATTTTATCAGTAATGAAAAATTAATAGAACTTCCTAAAGATCCAACAAAATAGTTTCAAATAAAAATTAAAAGATGGGTTAAAAGATTGTAATAGTATATTTTTGAAAGTAATTATCATAAATCTAAATTGTTCCTTTATCTAAAATTAACTTAGAAAAATAATGAAATACAGTTAGAACAATAATTACTATTAATAATGGATTCAAAATAGAAATAATGAATAGAATAATTGACAATAAAAAATACTCTGCTAGCTCGGCTTGATTGTTGTATCTTCGTATGTATATTTTTCGTTTAAAAATTCCCAAACAAAAAGTCTAATATACTCAGATCCAGTGATCTTACAGGCCACAATATAATATAGGTCCATTTGTACCCATCCATCTTCCCGGAAAATTATTTTCTAAAGAATTTCTAACTATTGCAGAATTGTGTGTAGGGGCACCATCTTGTTGGAAATATACCCTGTTTATGTTTATTAACGGAACATTTTCCATTATCGCCTCTGCATTAATATTCAATAAATTAACGTATCTCAATCCCGTTAAGTTTCCATCAAAAATTTGGTATACTAGTTGACCACCTAAAATAAAACACGAAACGTTAAATCCAAAACGTCCTTGCCTCTGACGTTCAAAAGTTTGGTGCCGATTTGTATCAGACCAGTGACGCACATTATGCCTGTTAAATAATCCTACGCTGCTTTTGTGAGTTTCATCTGTCCAAATGACAGACCGCCCAAATTCTGGATTTTCTTGAATTTTATTTAAAAGTATATACCACCTACAGCAAAGTGACAGGGTAGTTATGGTTAGGTTAGATTCGAAACCTGTAAAAACAGTAATAATACAGGTATATATGCCCACTTCTAACTACAGTGATGAGGCCGTAGAGGCAGTTTATAGTGATATTGAATATGTGCTAGATTTTGTGAGAGGGCACGAAAATTTAATAATTACAGGAGATTTCAATGCAGTCGTAGGCACAGGGCGAGAGGGCGGAATAGTTGGCCCCTTTGGATTAGGCAATAGGAACGATAGGGGAGTTAGACTGATAGAGTTCTGCGATAAACATAACTTAACGGTCGCGAACACTCTATTTCACCATCATGTTAGGAGATGCTATACGTGGAAGATGCCAGGAGACTTAGGGAGATATCAAATAGATTACATTCTCGTTAGGCAAAGATTTAGAAATCAAGTTAGGGATTGTAGAAGTTATCCAGGAGCAGATATAGATAGTGATCACAACATAGTCGTTATGAAAGCCAATCTTAAATTTAAGATTTTGAAAAAAAGAAGCGGAAGAAGGTATCTTGACCCAGAGAAACTAAAAGATGATGATATGCGCAATAAGTTCGAGAAAAAGACAAACGAAGCACTAAAGGGCACGGGTGGAAATATTGTTAGGGACATAGAGGCAGAATGGAATTGCATTAAAAATAGTTTAGTTTCCTCAGCTAGGGATATTTTGGGTCATAAACAGAATGAAAGTAGGAAACCCTGGATAACAAAACATATTGTGAGTCTAATAGAGGAAAGGCGAAAATATAAAAATAGGTTAGATGAAACAGGGAAACAAAGATATAAGGCGATCAAGTGGGAAATTATTCGGGAATGTAGGAAAGCGAAAGAGCAATGGATCGATAATAAATGCAAAGAAGTGGAAGATAAATTCGAAGTAGGAAAGACTGATGAAGCATATAAAATAATTAGGAGAAATTTTAGAGAAATTGGATCTAGTACCAAAAACATTAGAAATGAGGCAGGAGATATCCTAATCGGAAGTGGGGAGAAGACAGATAGGTGGAAAGAATATTTAGGAAACTTATATGCGGGACAGGAAGTGCAAGATATATTAGAAAGCGAAAGCAGTGTAGAGGGGGATAACCTAGGGAGTCCTATAATGAGAGAAGAGTTTGAGATAGCACTAAAAAGTTTAAGGAATAATAAAGCACCAGGTATAGATGGCTTGCAGGCAGAATTCTTAAAGTGCGCAGGTCAAGAGGTAATAGATCGTTTATTTAAACTAGTTAGTCGCATATACCTGACAGGCGAGATTCCAGAAGATTACAAACGGAACATCATAGTAGCTTTGCCAAAAAGAAAAGGCGCGGATAGATGCGAAAATTTTAGAACTACCAGTTTAACTTCCCATGCGTCAAAAATTTTAACTAGAATTGTGCAAAGAAGGATGGAGAAAAAGGCGGAAGAAATATTAGGAGAAGATCAGTTCGGATTTAGACGAAATAGAGGAACGCGCGAGGCCATTCTAGCTTTACGAGTAATTATAGAAAAAACGATAGAAAAGAGAAAGAGCGTCTATATAGGATTTGTAGATTTAGAAAAAGCCTTCGACAACGTAAAATGGGGGAAGATGTTCGAAGTGCTGAGAAAGGTAGGGATGAAATACAGGGACAGAAGAATAATACATAATCTCTACAAAGAGCAAAAGGCAGTTATAGAATGTGAGCAGGAACAAAGGGAAGTAGATATCCGGAAGGGAGTGAGACAGGGATGTGCATTGTCACCTCTAGTTTTCAACTTATATATCGAAGATGCGATTAATATTGTTAAGGAAAGAACAGCCTCAGGGATCAATGTACAGGGCCAAACTATTAACATGCTCAGATTTGCGGATGATATAGCAGTGTTAGCATCTAGCAAAGAAGAATTAGGAGCGGCTTTGAATGAAATGGAAGCAGTTTTGACACAGGGCTTCGGCATGAAAATCAATAAAAAGAAAACTAAAATTTTGGTATGTAGGGGATGTGAAAATAGAACTAAAATGGAAATACAAATTGGAAATGAGAAGATAGAGGAGGTCGCGGATTTCTGCTACTTAGGAAGTAAAATAACTCAAGACGGTAGGAGCACTAAAGATATAAAACAAAGAATGGCGCAGGGCCGAGTTGCGTTTAACAAAAAGAAACAACTGTTATGCTCGAGAACGGTTAATATAGAGACTAGGAAGAGACTCTTAACGTCGTATGTATGGAGTACGGCATTATACGGGTGCGAAACTTGGACAATAGGAGAAGCGGATAGAAAAAGAGTAGAAGCGTTTGAAATGTGGTGCTACAGACGCATGATGAAGATACCGTGGATAGATAAGGTTAGCAATAGGGAAGTATTAGAAAGAGTTGGGGAAAAGCGAAAGGTATGGAAAACAATAAAGAGTAGGAGAGATAGGATGGTAGGACACCTTCTAAGACACGAAGGAATAGTTCGTGACATACTAGAGTCAGAGATAGGAATAAAAAGAGGTAGGGGTAGGCCTAGATTAGACTACTGCTCTCAAATAGTTAGGGATGTAGGATGTTCTACTTTTAGGGAAATGCGTAGGTTAGCTCAGGATAGAAAAGAATGGAGGTACGCGTCCAACCAGTCTTCGGACTGAGAACCTTATGATGATGATGACCACCTACAAAAATTAAGCCTTCTTTCTTGATCTCCCGGGAAGAAATGGTGAATAATTTGAATTTTATATGGCCTATATATTTGCCTTTTTTAAATATTTTTTGAACTTTTGTTTTGGAAACACGAACTTGTGATTCGACAGCCTGTATGTACATTAGTAGTGATAAACACAATAAATAATAAAAAACATTTTTTATCTGTTTTTTATTTTTGCGTATAATTTTGGAAATACGAGATTATTTCCTTGTAGGGTATTTTTTACCGATTTTCTATGCAATATTCAATTTTCGCGAAGCAGTGGAATTTGGGAAACAAAGATATTTCCGGCTCTGACGAGATATATCCGGCACCAGTTACAACACATTTAGTGCATGTTACAGTAATACGTTTATCATTAATTAAATAAAAGAAAATGTGTAAATTTTTGTTAATGTCAAAAACAAAGTCCCTGAAATATGATTTTGCTGTTCTTGATTTACGACTTTATATAAATATCTTTTGGTATTTATTTGAATATCTCCATTTTTAGAAACTGACTGCGTGTGCCTGGTTTAAAAACTACGAATAACGTATTACACAGAGAAATAAACTAAGTTAACCTACGTATTTTCCCAAAAGTAGAACATCCTACATCCCCTACATCTCCATACCTTTCGCTTTTCCCAGCTCTTTCTAATACCTTCCTTTTGCTAACCTTTTCTATTGTTATATGTACGTATTTCGACAACTAAGTTGCCATCCTCAGTAGAAACAGAAAAAAATACTAATACATTTCATTTCGATATTCTCTACGACTAAGTAAGTACGTCAGCCGTAAATCCATGTGATTTCATAGTTCAGCTGCTCCCGGTCGTGATTCTGAAGTCTTCAAGCATGAAAGTATAAGCAAAAATGCTTTAAAATAATATTAGTGCGACATCTAGAGCATATGACGCCTCACGCTGTCAACTTTCCCTCAATCATACCTAATACCGAAAGCTCTTTTAAGAATTCAGGAGAAATTTCTAACAATTCCAAACAATTTGTTGCGTTACGAAAAAAATAAAACTCTGCTTGTGCAATGCATACGTACTTAGGTATTAAAAACCACACGTACTTATAGCAACAGGAAGTTTAAGAATAGATGATGACCCAGATTAATATTCAAATTCGGATTTATGCAACTTTTTACAAGCACCTTATACAGTTGCAAAATACGTTGGGAACTGTAGGCACTTATCTATTTATCTGGCTTTTTTTTGATTTAAACTCGCAGTAATAACTTCAATGGCATAGCTGCACATATTTTACTTCTGTTGCCAACATCAGGAGACAGAATCAATTTGTCCGAATTAATAGACTATACAATAGTTCAGTTTTAAAATCTATTTTCGTCTCCAGGACTAACAAGCTCGCCTTCTTTTTGTCCCTTTTTCTACAGAGAGGGTATTTAAAGTTTTACCAAGAGAAACACTCACCCACTTAATTTAGGAGCACTGAAACTGTTCAGATAAAAAAGGTACGTTAAGCTAAATAAATTGAAGAAGTGTTACCAAAATTTGGTTTTATTTGTTACACTTTTTATTCGTTGTTTATTTGGGGAATTTTTGTAGTGCGCTATTTTTCTTATCATATTCAATGTAGAATATTTCAGTTATACTACAAAGTTGTACAAACACGTACTACGAGCGCCACAAAATACTGCAAGTACGAAAAAGTACTGCAATCACTGCAAAAATGGGTATTTGGTACTAAAATGTCTCTATATCCATTTAAGTACGTAATACTTTAAGTAAGTACTTCAGGTAAGTACTAGTAATGATATTGATATTGGATTTGAAACAAAAAGTTTAGATGCTGTAAGTACTTTATTGTGGTACTTGTAACAGCTTGGTATTCACTTGAATACTGGATAAGGGGCAGAGTTGGTATATAGCTTAACATTTTATCTGTTGTCGAATACTTAAATTGGCAGTAGAAAAATTTAATAACCAAATATATGTTGACGTTTCTGTGGAGTTAATAAAAACTAATATTAAAAGGATTAGAAGAAATAAAAAATATATTTTCACACGTGACCTCTATTTAACCTATGTTTTCGAATTTTGACAAATTCATTTCTCCTTGGCTCTATATCCATTTAAGTACGTAATACTTTAAGTAAGTACTTCAGGTAAGTACTAGTAATGATATTGGATTTGAAACAAAAGTTTAGATGCTGTAAGTACTTTATTGTGGTACTTGTAACAGCTTGGTATTCACTTGAATACTGGATAAGGGGCAGAGTTGGTATATAGTTTAACATTTTATCTGTTGTCGAATACTTAAATTGGCAGTAGAAAAATTTAATAACCAAATATATGTTGACGTTTCTGTGGAGTTAATAAAAACTAATATTAAAAGGATTAGAAGAAATAAAAAATATATTTTCACACGTGACCTCTATTTAACCTATGTTTTCGAATTTTGACAAATTCATTTCTCCTTGGCTCTATATCCATTTAAGTACGTAATACTTTAAGTAAGTACTTCAGGTAAGTACTAGTAATGATATTGGATTTGAAACAAAAGTTTAGATGCTGTAAGTACTTTATTGTGGTACTTGTAACAGCTTGGTATTCACTTGAATACTGGATAAGGGGCAGAGTTGGTATATAGTTTAACATTTTATCTGTTGTCGAATACTTAAATTGGCAGTAGAAAAATTTAATAACCAAATATATGTTGACGTTTCTGTGAAGTTAATAAAAACTAATATTAAAAGGATTAGAAGAAATAAAAAATATATTTTCACACGTGACCTCTATTTAACCTATGTTTTCGAATTTTGACAAATTCATTTCTCCTTGGCTGATTTTATTAAGGAAGCAGTGCCATTAGACGGACACCGAAAGCGTTACGCAAAGTGTACCTTATCAGAAAAGAGGGTAGTAATTTCCAGGTCCCCTCTAGCGAGTTGCTCTGTGTACAGCATATTAATTAGTTGCGCAGTGACCCGCGTCTTCAGAGAGAGATGAATGTCGGTCTAGCCGCCCGCCTATCGTTTCTCATCTACAAATGCCACTCACCTACCGGAACCGGAAACCAGCAGACTACACAAGCGTTAAACTTGCTTTCTGTATTAAGTACCGACAAATCATCCTTGGTGGCCAACTTATTCACACCATGGAGACGTTCCCCGATTTCAAAACCGCTGGTTCGTACAAGACCCACTTGATGAACACATCGAACAAAAGATTGTAAATTTATTTGATGAAGTGAGGTGAATTATAGTCCTCGCGGCGGACCCTAACTCCTTGAAACGGGTAAATTGTTTTACTGCGCATTAAAGTCACTGGAATCACATTTTAATGGACAAGGAAACATAAACAGCGACCGTGATTAAAGACCGAATATCCCACATAATTAGAAATCAGAATTTTTTGTCCAACCTAAAATTCGTTCGCGTTAAGACTGCAGCGGTCGTTGGTGTGACACCCAAAATAACCACTTCTGATTGGCTTATTGCCCGGTCGGTTTTAAATGATACCCGCAGTATTGTCTATCAATGATGGCGTGAAATTTAAAAATTTGAAATATTTCGATGACTTAGTGGAATATTGGATATTTTGGAAGAAAATTCAGTAAGTTCAACAAAAAAAACAAACAAACGAAAGTTATTTTTATTTATTTATTTACTTTGCGCTACACAAATCACATTAAAATTATAAATAATATCAACTAAAACAAACTAAAATTGCGAAAGTAAAAATTGGTAAACCACACAGAATTTCAAACATGAATAAAAAACATTATAATAAGAAAAGAAAAATGTGGCCGTGTGCGCGCAAATAATACTCGAATTGAAATTAGAATTATCCAAAAAAACATGTACGTAAAATATTCGTTTGTAAGACGTTAGTTTGCTTTAAAAGACGTTCTCGTTTGAAAATTAAACGTATATTTTGGAAATAATTTTCATACGTATCAATTTTGACCTAAAATAAACGTAAAAACTGTAACGCATATTAAATATTCTGTATCAGACCCATAATACACGTTACTGTTCGTAGGAAAATCATCCAACAGTCTCTCAATTTACGTTTTTAATGCGTAGTTTTCTGTGTCATATTTCACGTGGAAATTAAACATTAAACTCCTAACCGTTTATTTACAAATTCATTTTACGTTATGTATCAATTGTGTTCATTTTAACGTTTTAGTTTGATAATTAAAATACCAAGCAAAATTTAAACGTAGGGGAGATCGGGGTAAGTTGGCGATGCTAAGAAAAAATGTCAATTGAACATACAAAACGTTTATTAAAAATCTAAAAAAAAAATGACAACTGTGTGATGACTATACGAAACATATCCGACAAGAATATTTATAAAAACAAAACAATTTTTCTCGTAATAGTATTAGAACAAAGAAATTGCATTTAAGTTATCTTACCCCATACCCTGTGTAAGATGACGAACCTTATGGGGTAAGATAACTACAAACAAAAATCACATTGAAACTCGCCCCATCCTTCATAATTGGTGCATGCTTCGTGCTTCCATGACAAACAAGAACAACATTGGATCCAATTTTCGATTGGAGGATCTTCAAATAATTCATCCCAGCCTGGGCATTTTATAAATTGACTGTCGCTATTTGCATTTTCTCTTGTGCAAGGCCACTATGACCAGCTTTTGAAGAAGCATTACATGGTTTGTTAACACGCTTTCCTTCCTTTTGGCCACTAGGACCAGCTTTCGGAGAAGCATTACATTGTTTGTCAACACGCTTTCCTTCCTTTTGTGCTGTCTTTTTTCTTTGATTTTTGAGATCTTTTTTTCTTGTCCTATTTTTTTCTTCTTTTCCTTTTCTTCCATTTCCTTCTGTTTCAATTCTAATGCTTCTTTAACAGGAGTGCTGCTAATTATAGATACTGACATCTTTTTGCGAGTGGCAGAGGATCTGTCTAATGTTGGTAATGGTCGTATTTCCCAAAAGCTAGACTCGTCAGATAGCACCTTTCGTTTAACGGATTCCACATTCATCTTCATTGGTTTGTCAAGTTTTGGTGATTTTTCTGCAGTTTTCTCTGGAGTTACTACCAACTTGCGTTTAACTCGAACGACAGCTAAAGGTAGCTCATCATCAGACGATGAATCTACTTCTTCCGCGTCTGGCATGGCTTCAATATTATTTACTGGCGATTTGTTTCCTGTTTCCGGCCTTTGCACTTTAGCTAAAACTGCAGTAGAAGCTACGTTTGGTGGTTCGTCACGCTCAGTGGTTGTGGCAGGAGCAAAGTCGTTGTCGTCGAATACTAGTGGATTGAAGGGTTCGATTCCAGTCGCCTTGAACCCTTTTACAGCATTCTTAACAGTTGCTGCTTTGCAGTAAGCTTCTCCAAACAAAGGGCCCAAATTTCTGTCTGTAATCAAAGTTCCAGGGTGATTGACAAGAAACGAGTCGCACATTTGATTATAATATATCTTCAGAGGGCCGAAAAATGCCACATCGAGCGGCTGCAATCGATGGGTAGTATGAGGAGGAAATCCTACCAAAATTATGCCATTTTCCCTGCAATAATTTATTCCTGCAAGCTAAACGTGCGACCCATGATTATCAACCAATAGCAGGACAGGATCATCGATGGTTGGTTTCGTGAAACGTGCGAAGTGTTTCAGGTAGGCAAGAAAACTGTCAGCAGTCATCCAGCCCGCGCTACACCATCCGATAACGGATGACACCCTGTAGCAACTCAAGTTTCATTCTTTTGCGAGCGAATACAAAAAATGGTGGCACATACGAACCTACAGCATTCATGGCACATACTAAGGTGGTATTACGTCCTCTTTCAGCCGATACTATTTTTGAAATTCGTCGTTGTCCTTTTGGCGTGACTAATTTTGGTAGTTTGGTTGGCACGGTAGACAGCCCAGATTCATCAGCATTGTAAATGCGATCAGCTGTAAAATTATATTTAGCTTTAACTTCTTCCAAAATCTTAAAGAACTTCTCGACTGCAACTCTATTGAATCCTCTTAGTCGAGCAACTGAGGTTGCCTCCGGGTTTCTAAGACTAAGGTTATTAGTTGAACTAAAACTTTTAAACCAGTCAGTTCCAGCTGATTTTTTTTCTTATTGAATCTGTGCTCAATTCCATTTTGTTCACAAAATTGAAATGCTAATTTCCGAACTTGTGTTGAGGTCAGACCAAGTCCTCGGGCATTGCATTCTGTTAGATATTCAACAAAATCTCTGGTTTGTTGGGCATTCAAGGTATTTTTAAATCTACCACCGTGCTCCGGAAGCTCTTTGCCTTCAGCAATTCGCTTTAAATATCGCCTTAGTGTTGCTTCGGGAATTCCATACCTTGTAGCGGCTCCATTGGAAGAGAGAATGCCTTCTCGTATGTCATGCATTGCCGCCAACAGAGAATCGTCACTCCACTCATTACGATTGCTTTTACGTTGGTAAGTCCTCGGCATTCTATTGATGAAAAGAAAGAGAAGCACCCATTTGTATTTGTAGATACTATTTCCATGCTTGTACCATGCTTTGGGGGAGTGTATGAGGTAAGATGACGAATACTATTCGTCATCTTACCTCTGGCATCTTACCCCGAATGTATATAAACACTACTTTTTGAGGTTAAAAAAAATACAAAACCAAACGTGAAAAATTATTAGGCTTTAAGTTACCATTAAAAGTAGTTTATTCTGTGTTGTTAATTAGAAAAAATCACTTACTTCAAAACGAACGAAAAACGTTAACGAAAATTTATAAAATTTACAACGAGTAGATCCAAAACAGAAGCTCTCATCTCAATGGCGCAATACCAACTGACGCGGAATTTTACTGAAAAATCTTAGTACAAGGCATCTGCTCCTAGATGGAACCGACAGTAAATCATTTGAAATATCTTATGTAAAGTAATTAAATGCGTTCGTCTCCTTACCCCGCTCGCCATCTTACCCCGATCTCCGCTATATGTTAAGTAAGTTATTCACGTTCTATAATTGGTAGTTTTCACTTATTTTATACATCGAAAAATACGTATAAGTGCACGACATTTTGTCGTTATGTTTCAACAACATAGTTTTTACCGAATTTTAACGTAATTTTTCATCTTTTAATAAATGTACATGTGTTTATTGGAATATAATAATATTATGAAAACGATACGAGATACGATACACGTAACGTCGAACTATAGCGGTATGCCGATTTAAAATTCGTATCTATACGGTATCAATATATCGTATCGAATAGCCCTACACTATTTATAACTTTTACAATACAATTTTATTAATTCTAAGCATTAATTTACTTACATTTAGAATTTTTGAAGATGCGAAGAGATTTTCAAAGCAATATTTATTCGTTATAAAATAAAATAGGTACAACGTAACATCCGTGAGAAGCAGTAGGCTTGTATCATGCACCGTGCACTTAATGGGATTTTCAGAATAGTTGTGTTAGTACGGTATTAAGCCGCAACTGTCAAATAGCGTTAGAGCGTCATGTCATTTTTTGAAATTTGAATTCCTATGCGCTATTAATTGCTGTTGGATTGAACGCATTTTGAGTTTTATATTTTGTTGGTTTTAATTTGCGATTGTGTGGGTGGGATGGCTTGCGCGCGTCAATGATATAAAGAGCCGAACCATAGGTTTAACCATATTGGAGGGGTTTTTATTTGAGAAGCCAGACTAAATCAAGTCCCTGATAGGGGGCAGCAGCTCTTTCAGTAATCATAGTGGCAGAGATCGTGAGGGTTGGTATGGCACTGTGATACACACTACTGCGATGTGGAAGGCAACGGGAAACCACCACATTATTTTATCCCTAGTACAGCGTACTTTAATTTATGATGATGGCACCTTCTGGAGTAAAATATTCCGGAGGTAAAATAGTCCCACATTCGGATCTCCGGGCGGGGACTGCTTCGGGGGGAGTCATCAGAAATGATAAGTGTAACATCTCACGAGTCGGAGCGTGGAATGTTAGAAGCATGAAACAAGTAGGGAAGTTAGAGAATTTGAAAATTGAGATGGATATGTTAGCATTAGACGTAGTAGGTATCAGTGAAGTGCGATGGCCAGAAGCTGGAGACTTCTGGAGCGGAGATTTTAGAGTAATACACACAGGATCTGTAGGAGGAAATTCGGGAGTAGGAATTGTTATGCGGAAAAAAGTAGGACAGAGTGTAGAAAATTTCTTACAGCAAAGTGACAGGGTAGTTATGGTTAGGTTAGATTCGAAACCTGTAAAAACAGTAATAATACAGGTATATATGCCCACTTCTAACTACAGTGATGAGGCCGTAGAGGCAGTTTATAGTGATATTGAATATGTGCTAGATTTTGTGAGAGGGCACGAAAATTTAATAATTACAGGAGATTTCAATGCAGTCGTAGGCACAGGGCGAGAGGGCGGAATAGTTGGCCCCTTTGGATTAGGCAATAGGAACGATAGGGGAGTTAGACTGATAGAGTTCTGCGATAAACATAACTTAACGGTCGCGAACACTCTATTTCACCATCATGTTAGGAGATGCTATACGTGGAAGATGCCAGGAGACTTAGGGAGATATCAAATAGATTACATTCTCGTTAGGCAAAGATTTAGAAATCAAGTTAGGGATTGTAGAAGTTATCCAGGAGCAGATATAGATAGTGATCACAACATAGTCGTTATGAAAGCCAATCTTAAATTTAAGATTTTGAAAAAAAGAAGCGGAAGAAGGTATCTTGACCCAGAGAAACTAAAAGATGATGATATGCGCAATAAGTTCGAGAAAAAGACAAACGAAGCACTAAAGGGCACGGGTGGAAATATTGTTAGGGACATAGAGGCAGAATGGAATTGCATTAAAAATAGTTTAGTTTCCTCATCTAGGGATATTTTGGGTCATAAACAGAATGAAAGTAGGAAACCCTGGATAACAAAACATATTGTGAGTCTAATAGAGGAAAGGCGAAAATATAAAAATAGGTTAGATGAAACAGGGAAACAAAGATATAAGGCGATCAAGTGGGAAATTATTCGGGAATGTAGGAAAGCGAAAGAGCAATGGATCGATAATAAATGCAAAGAAGTGGAAGATAAATTCGATGAAGCATATAAAATAATTAGGAGAAATTTTAGAGAAATTGGATCTAGTACCAAAAACATTAGAAATGAGGCAGGAGATATCCTAATCGGAAGTGGGGAGAAGGCAGATAGGTGGAAAGAATATTTAGGAAACTTATATGCGGGACAGGAAGTGCAAGATATATTAGAAAGCGAAAGCAGTGTAGAGGGGGATAACCTAGGGAGTCCTATAATGAGAGAAGAGTTTGAGATAGCACTAAAAAGTTTAAGGAATAATAAAGCACCAGGTATAGATGGCTTGCAGACAGAAATCTTAAAGTGCGCAGGTCAAGAGGTAATAGATCGTTTATTTAAACTAGTTAGTCGCATATACCTGACAGGCGAGATTCCAGAAGATTACAAACGGAACATCATAGTAGCTTTGCCAAAGAGAAAAGGCGCGGATAGATGCGAAAATTTTAGAACTATCAGTTTAACTTCCCATGCGTCAAAAATTTTAACTAGAATTGTGCAAAGAAGGATGGAGAAAAAGGCGGAAGAAATATTAGGAGAAGATCAGTTCGGATTTAGACGAAATAGAGGAACGCGCGAGGCCATTCTAGCTTTACGAGTAATTATAGAAAAAACGATAGAAAAGAGAAAGAGCGTCTATATAGGATTTGTAGATTTAGAAAAAGCCTTCGACAACGTAAAATGGGGGAAGATGTTCGAAGTGCTGAGAAAGGTAGGGATGAAATACAGGGACAGAAGAATAATACATAATCTCTACAAAGAGCAAAAGGCAGTTATAGAATGTGAGCAGGAACAAAGGGAAGTAGATATCCGGAAGGGAGTGAGACAGGGATGTGCATTGTCACCTCTAGTTTTCAACTTATATATCGAAGATGCGATTAATATTGTTAAGGAAATAACAGCCTCAGGGATCAATGTACAGGGCCAAACTATTAACATGCTCAGATTTGCGGATGATATAGCAGTGTTAGCATCTAGCAAAGAAGAATTAGGAGCGGCTTTGAATGAAATGGAAGCAGTTTTGACACAGGGCTTCGGCATGAAAATCAATAAAAAGAAAACTAAAATTTTGGTATGTAGGGGATGTGAAAATAGAACTAAAATGGAAATACAAATTGGAAATGAGAAGATAGAGGAGGTCGCGGATTTCTGCTACTTAGGAAGTAAAATAACTCAAGACGGTAGGAGCACTAAAGATATAAAACAAAGAATGGCGCAGGGCCGAGTTGCGTTTAACAAAAAGAAACAACTGTTATGCTCGAGAACGGTTAATATAGAGACTAGGAAGAGACTCTTAACGTCGTATGTATGGAGTACGGCATTATACGGGTGCGAAACTTGGACAATAGGAGAAGCGGATAGAAAAAGAGTAGAAGCGTTTGAAATGTGGTGCTACAGACGCATGATGAAGATACCGTGGATAGATAAGGTTAGCAATAGGGAAGTATTAGAAAGAGTTGGGGAAAAGCGAAAGGTATGGAAAACAATAAAGAGTAGGAGAGATAGGATGGTGGGACACCTTCTAAGACACGAAGGAATAGTTCGTGACATACTAGAGTCAGAGATAGGAATAAAAAGAGGTAGGGGTAGGCCTAGATTAGACTACTGCTCTCAAATAGTTAGGGATGTAGGATGTTCTACTTTTAGGGAAATGCGTAGGTTAGCTCAGGATAGAAAAGAATGGAGGTACGCGTCCAACCAGTCTTCGGACTGAGAACCTTATGATGATGATGTGTGTTTTAAGTTTTACATCGAGTTTCTTGTTCTAATTTGCGACGTGCGTGTTTAAGTTTTCGTCGAGTTTTCGCTACGTTTTACGCGTTTCTAGTTTTTGAACTCAAGTTGTAGTTTTCTTGTTTCTTGACAATGGGTTTTAAGTGCATCGTGAAGAACTGTAATCGACTACAGGCAGGTGGAATAATGCATTGCCTTCCAAAAGATCCAAAGGTATTCCTAGACGTTACAGTATCTTTTAATTTTGTGCTAAAATGACTTCTTTTTGTACTTCAGATGTTCGATGCATGGATGAAGAAAATTCTTCGAACTGATACAAACATCAGCAAACGATTGTCATATCGTGTCTGCGATGCACATTTCTCCCAGAATATGAAGTTTATGACAGTTCGTAATCGCTCCAACCTGAAAGTGGATGCTGTTCCTGATTTGCATATATAAGGTAAGTTACCGAAACAACAGTTGTTTTGGTTTCTTTTAAATGTTGATTATGGTTTTTAAAAAGAAGATGGTAGCAATTATAAGATACTAACAGCCAAAAATTTACATTTTTCATTGTTTCCTTTTATGGATACATTTAAATGCATTTTTTCTACAAAAAACCTTATACTCGACAATTTCATATTTTCAATACATGCTGTTCTGTCTCACTGTGTGGGGTAGGTTTGATTGTCCAACAAAACTTCAATGAACTTGTACCTTCCTATTTTATTCCATTTTTAAGTTTTAATTAGAAAGGTTCCTTTATACAGACGATATTACAAGAAATGCAATTGATGCATTGCCTCCAGTTGGATCTGTACAGAACTTTTGTCCAGAATCTGTTACCTCTGCAGGTTACATACCACCAACTCATATGCTTATGAGTGAAGGAAAAAGAAAACGTAAGTTTCAGTTGCTGCACATTTTTCTGTTTCTGGTGTTGGAAAAGTTACATCTGCTACAGTTTATTTCTATGCTGTAGCTAGTGCACCGTTCATCAGTACACTACTGTAGTACCGACAACCCATATTACATCACCTTCGTTTATAGATACTTTAGTGGTGTCAAGAAACAACCAACATAGCACGATAGGGAAACGCTATCGAAAGAATGGTGCAAATTATTGTTTTAAATTTTTTTGCAATTTATTAAATTAACAATTTTTCTTTTTCCAAGTTAGGTCAGGGGTCGTGAAAAGTATGTTTTTCAAGACAATCTGCGATTACAAATAAAAAGCTGCCTTTCTGCTACGTCATGTCTCATGTATGTTGATGGTACTGCAAGTGTACTGATGATGCATTAGCCATATAGTATAATATTCTAATAATATGCATACCTTTTTAGTACAATCATGTATCTATACACTGTGTTTTGAGACTGCGATACACAAAGACACAAAAAGCTATAGATATAGTACCTACCTTATGTACATATAAGGAAGAAATAGATATATCGGCGGTAGCAAGCATTCTTTTGGATGTTCCTATTTTTTTTGTTTTTGTATTTGAAAAGGTTTTATTTTTGTTATATATTTGAATAAAAGAGGCTAAAATAACAATCTTTAAAAAGGTAATTATTTCAATAACGGCCACCGCCGATAAGAGTAAGTTCGTATCGGCTATTATATTATGCACAAATGCACATACATGTATCGGCCTGTTGAACCATTCTCGTTAAAACACAGTGCATAATTCCATGGCTAAGATCAAGTTTAGGAAGTACATATATGTGTACAAACATTTTGGTGTTTAGGCTCTTATTCGGTCTCTATTGCATCTTCGCACAGGAAGAAACCTCAGAGGACGGAAAATTCTACCAAGACTCCGACATGTAGAGCAGGTAACACACAATAAATAATAATAGTACTGATTTACTTTTGTATTAAGAAGAATACATATGTACCAAGATTGCAAGAAATTCAATCTTTATTATTATATGTCTTTGCAGATATCAGGCAAAAAGTAAATTTGTTGAAGCAAACCAATGTGGGAAGAGCAGCTCATTTGTCTCCAAAAGCATTCAGATATTATAGAATTGCAAAAGGCATGTTGCAAACAGCAAGGCAATTGGATTTTGAAAACACAAGCAATAGAAAAAGATTGGAAGAGGCTTTGAAAGTTGCAGAATCAGCTGAACATTTTCAAGGGAAACTAAATCCAAGAACGCTGAGATTTGTACAGTGTCAAATTCAACAACAAACGAGGAAGTTGCGAGGCCGCAGATTTACGCTGGATGATAAAATATTTGGATTATCATTACTTAAAACCAGCCCCAAGGGTTACAGAATGCTACAAAAGACCTTCGCACTCCCTTCTAGGCGTACACTTTCTAGATTGCTCGCACAACTTCCTTTTACATGTGGCATAAATGACCGGATAATGGAGAATTTGAGAATATCTGTCAAACAGATGGAAGCTTCAGATAAGTACTGCACGCTGGTTTTTGACGAGATGTCACTTGAAGCTGGACTCTCATACAGTGAAGCGCAGGACAGGATTTGCGGGTTCGAAGATAATGGCACTAGCAGAAATTTGAAATTTGCTGACCATGCGATGGTTGTTATGCTGCGAGGCATCAGGAAAAAATGGAAACAACCTTTGTGTTTCTATTTCTCAGAAAGTGGGATGAGTACAACTGAGGTTGCATTCACTGTAATACAGAAGAGCATAGCAGCTGCACAAAATATTGGACTGGTAGTCGTGGCAACTGTATGCGATCAGCTATCTATGAATTCAGCTGCTATAAAAATGCTGATGTCGGAAACGGAAAGGAAAGCTCTTCGACAGCAAACAGAAAATCGAATGTTCGGTTTTTCTGTAGGGGCCAGTGAAATCATACCAATTTTTTGATCCACCACACCTTATAAAAGGCCTCAGAAACAATTTCTTAAATGGAAGAGGTAGTTAAAAATGAAGGTAGATTAGACAATTTAATAATATATTTTAATGTATTTCAGTAAAATTCACGTGGAAGAAGAGCGAACAGATTGCAAGTTGGAACGATGTTGTTTCATTGTACGAACTGGATGTCGGTGACCATGACACCCGTATGCTGAACAAACTGACCGATGCACACATCTATGAGGAGAAAATGAAAAAAATGAAAGTTAATCTTGCTGCACAAATATTTTCACAGCGCGCTTCTTCTACCATGAGGGGTTTGGTGAAATTCGGTAAGAAAAGTTTTTGCTGAAACGCTTTGCTATACTAATACATAGAGGATGCCTTCCGGATAGCGCCCTGGACACCGCTGATTTTTTGCTGTTTTGTGATAAGGTTTTTGACAGTGTCAATGGCATTTCCTTATTACCTACCAATGGCAAAGACCTCAGATGTTCTGTCACTACAACGTCTAAGCATGTCACATTTTGGTATGAGGCAATTCAAGTGTTTGAAAGCATGAAATTTATTTCTGATAAGGAAAAAGAGTTTGTGCCTCCAACCATTAAGAACTGGATAAAAAGTCTACGTGGCATGATTTATCTATGGGAGAAATTAGAAAAAGAGCAATTCCAGTTTTTGTGTCCCAGAAACTTGAACCAAGATGCAATTGAAAATTTCTTCGGATGTATAAGGAGCCATGGCTGCAGAAACATCAATCCTACTTGTAGTGCATTCCAGGCATCCTTCAAAACATTAATTATAAATAATTTTCTTTCGCCTCATTCGCCGGGAGCAAATTGCGAAGAGGATGAATCTGAGGGAGCACTGTCCTCTCTAACAGAATTATTAAATAACGACAATTTAGGAGTACAACCTCTTCCGGAAGTAAATGCAGATTTATTTGACGCTGGTTTTAAAATAAAGGAAAATACAAATCCTGTTGTGTTCCAGACACATGCGTATCTTGCAGGTTATTTTGCAAAGCAGATATTTAAAGACATTGGAACTTGTAATACTTGCATTCAACAATTAAATGCATCACGATCTGAGTATTATGAATTAATAGAGTGTAGGGCATACACTCCCAAAGCACTTGTGCGCCCCGATTCAAATTTTTTGTCTCTGTACCGTAAATGCAACGAGATAATGCATCATTATTTGCCTAATATATGCAACAAAAGTTATGTACATGCAAATTTAGTTTCTATTACAAAATTGTATTTCGGAGAGGAATATGTTCAGAATTGTGGGGAGCATAATTTGCTGGACATATTCATAAAGAAATTTGCACACTTTTACATTCTTACATGGATTAAAAATGTTAATAGAACTTTAAAGGGTTTAGAAAATAGGGTATCTCAAAATAATGATCATGTGAAACGTTTGGCTTATGATAAATATAGAAAATACAAACACATGAAAAACAAAGTGAAATTGATGAAACAGTTAGCTTGAACAACAATATCATGTGCACAGTTTAATCTTTTTCTTCATTTTATGCCTACCTTCCACACTGTATATTTCTTGAATGTAATATTATAAAGTTAGTTTTAGATCCATGTTAGCCGCAATAATGTTCAGAATGTATATTTTTCATGTATCATGTCTGTGTAGTTTAAATGCATAATAAATGTATTTGCAACCTATACAGATTTTCATTTCAATTTAAACTCAAATGCGTTCATAATACAGATTTCTTTGAATTTAAAATAAGCGCGCGCTCCCGCCTCGTTCTCAGCGCCGTGCGTGTCATGATACTGTACTATAATGGCGTTTGGTTTGTAAACATGCAGTTGCTAGTCTATATAATTGTAGAGTGAATGTAAATAAGGCTCTAAGTGCCAAAATCAATAAAATATAGATAAGTATCAAAAAATGCTCTATGTGCCATCGCCAACAATCTGTAAAAAGCTCTAAGTTCCAACTGAAATAGAAATAGTGAAAGTAAATTTTGGAAGATGTCACTGGTTGTATGTTCCCCATGAAATTGCTGTTTGAAAAGCTCTAAGTGCCGCAGTTATCGGTTCGCGCGTTTTGGAGTGTCGGTGTCTGTTTTGTGCTGTCAGGTGTCAATGGACGTTCTTATTTCCTGTCGAAATGAGTGAAGAAAGTGGTAAGAAAAGAAGGTCTAAGGGCGAAGGCAGACTCAGCCAAGAAAATAAACGAAGGCGGGCTGAGGGTAAACAATATACAAATGCAAAAAGTAAGATTGTAGTTGAGAAACCTATACCTGAAAGAAATGTAAGTTTGTCTAACCTAAAATATTAAATTGAACCAAACTACCGTTATCCTAGTTGTTTCTATTAAAGTTAAACATATTTTGTCCTTACAGGTTGCTTGTAAGTGTTTAAAAAAATCCAAACAACATAAATGTGCCGAGATTTTATTCGAACATCGACTGAAGTTGTTTAACGAATTTTATGCACTCCAAGACAATGTTAAGCAATCCTCGTACATAATGGGCCTAATGCATATTGTAAGAATTAAAAGGCGTAGACATGGACAGTATGAAACCCCCAGTCAAAGTAGACGCCAAACTTCAGTTACCTATACGATCCCCGATGGAAACGGAAATGTAGTGCAAGTATGTAGAGCAACTTTTGCAAATACATTTGGATTAACACAAAAGAAGATTCAAGTGTTGACCGAAAAAAAGAAACTAGGTGAAAGTATTTACACAGAAAAAAGGGGAAATAAGAAGAAATATAGAAAATTTACGGTTGATCATGAAGAAATGGTGATAGCACATGTCAATAGCATTGCATTCCTAGGGACAAAAGCCACTACACCAGACAGAAAAGCGATAAAGAATACCTTAGCCCCGAATTAAATATAAATCGACTGTATAAAAGTTTCAAGATTAAATATCCAGACACTACGATTAACTATAGATTTTACTCCAGGGTTTTTAAGAAATCTTTCCCAAAATTAAGTTTCCACAGCCCTCGTGTTGATACGTGCGGTACATGCGATATCCTCCATGCCCAAATAAAAACGGATCCAACTAACAGAGCTAAATTAGAACTCCACCACAGGAAAGCTGAGAAAGCACGCCAACATATGAAGCAAGATACTGAGCAATCTCAACTACCCAATAGTAACCATACTATGGCTGCAATGGACTTGGAACAAGTTTTATTTCTTCCAACTTTAACACACAGCCAGATGTTCTATGTGAGGCAGTTATCTAATTACAACCTTTGCATTCACATAGGAGATGACAATACCGCTTATATGAATATTTGGCACGAAGGAATTGCTGGCCGTGGAGGAAATGAAATTGCCTCATGTGTCTTGAAAATATTTTTAGAAAGGCAATCCCTGAAAAAAAAGCTGATAATGTGGAGCGACAACTGCTGCGGCCAGAACAAGAATCGCATGATGATTTTTATATGGATTTATCTAATCTGCAAAGGAAAATTCGAAGAGGTGAATCAAAAGTTTCTTGTATCTGGACACTCATTTCTTAGCTGTGATAGGGACTTTGCGAAAATAGAGGTCAGGAAAAAAGTTGAAAAGTGCATGGTTCCAGAGGATCTTAAGAAAATGATAGAAGGTGCAAACGATATCCATCCATTCAAAGTGAATATGCTTGAAGAAAATGAGTTTTTTGATGTTAAATCTGCAGCAGACTCAACATTAAATACTTCCAAATTGAATATCAGTAAGGTCTCATGGATAAAAATCGAGAAAAACAATCCAGGGATTATAAAAGTTAAGGAGTCTTTTAGTGATCTTCAAGACTGGAAAAACATTAAAGTATTTAAGAAAAATGTAACTACTGAAACCATCCGAAAAATGACCCTCCGTAATCTACCAATCGTCAATCACATTTCAGATGAAAAGAAAAATAATCTTCGAGACATGATACCTTTTTTAGAAAAAGAAGAGCACAAGGAATTTTTTCGTAAACTTGTAGCTTAAATTTAGATATTACTATTTTTGTTTTTTTGTAAACAGTTAGAAGTTTCGTTTGTACTGCATTTTCTACGTTGTGTTAATAATTTTTTTTCGATATTCTGACTACATTTTTGTGTCTTATGCCCTAAAAATTGCATTTAGAATCGAGAAGATCCTAAATGCCTTACGTAAAAGGGAATTAGCATGTGGATTTCAGATTCTTATCAAAAAATATCCCTGGCACTTAGAGCTTTTACAAAAACCTTTACTATGGCACTTAGAGCATTACAAAAAAAATCTAAGTTTTTGCCCTTTCTTGTAACAAATCAACTTTAATTGGAACCATATTTTATAAGGCATTATTTCAGCATACTAGGTCAACATCGTGAAACCATAATTGAACCATTTAAACTGAAAGAACAGTTCATATTTTTTTCAAGTCAGTTTATGCAAAACTGACATTTTGGCACTTAGAGCCTTATTTACATTCACTCTACAATTATCCCTTGTCTATGGCTTGTATAACAGATTGACGTTACAATTTAGAATTAAAGTCCCAAAAAATGAATTTGAAAACGTCCGTCACTTTAAATGCCATCTGTCCATTCTTGTTCTTCATTAAATTTTAAATTTTGCTTGAGACCACTCCAAATGAAAAGTGTAAACTTTTCAAATTTTTCGACTACTAGAAGTTCCAAAACCATTTTTCCAAAATATATTCAAAATTCTCTCTAAATTAAACCAATAATATGCATCATCAGAGAATGTTATCATTATTTGAAATTAATAACAGAATTCCAGTGGAACCCAGTAGACAGCTTCAAAAACTTCAAAAATACTTCAAACAACGAACCAAGACACTCTTGCAATCTAGAAAGACTGCAAGAAAATAAATATTAATGACTTTGACATCATTATTGAGAGATATTTCTATCATCATGAAGTTCTCAGTCCGAAGACTATGGTTGGACGCGTACCTCCATTCTTTTCTATCCTGAGCTAACCTACTCATTACCCTAAAAGTAGAACATCCTACATCCCCAATTATTTGAGAGCCGTAGTCTAATTTGGGACTATCCCTACCTCTTTTTATCTCTATCTCCGACTCTAGTATATCGCGAACTGTTCCTTCGTGTCTAAGAAGGTGTCCTACCTTATTATCCATCCTATTATTATTATTTCGCTTTTCTAATACCTCCCTATTTGTTTCTCTTGGAAGAATTAAAAATCAGGTGCACCGCCCAGGTTGGTGTTTGAACGGCAACGACACTACATGGAGCAAAGACATTCTATACTAATAGACACCAAGATCCCATGTATTCGGCATACGTACCTTATTTCCAACATAAAAGACGTGCCTTTTTCTCTCCCACTTTTTCTACCTAATTTTGCCGTGTTAACGTCATCTCTCTTTGGGCAAAAAGTCAAAATTATTTTTTTGGCGTAGCGCGCTAATTAAATTGCATGACATTTAAACGTCAAATCGCCTTGTCATTTGAATTTTTATTTTTCGTACGGGAGAAGAAATTTTTATTACTGTCTACTGTTTATTGTTCTGTTTGTTGTTAAGTGTTTCTATTTTGTGTTTTTCTGAACTGGTACCTAGTTTAAGAAATGGTTTCGTATTGTTGTGTTTGTGGAGCCAACTCGAAAGATGGTACCCTCTCATTTCACAAGTAAGTTTCTTCAACACATACCAAAATGTACTAAAATACGGCGATTGTCACATATAAGTAACATCGATTCTGACAAGAAGCACCCAAAATACATTTCATTTTAGACTTACTTACTTACTTACTCGCTTAATAATTTGCTTCAGCAGCTTCCTACTTATTTTAAAATACCTACGCTACATATTAATTTCTAAGACCATTTTCAACATGCCTACAACTCGATGCTTACTCTCCTAAAAGATTTAATTTTCTCGTATCTAATTTGACAACTAGCACTGACAACTCGGAAACTTGTGAAATGAAGGTTACCCAGTGAATGTCATATTTGACTTTTTGCCTTAAGAAAGATGCAAAATCAATTTTTGCGTGCTCCAAACGAAAACAGAGAATATTTTCTTGTCGCACGCATGTTTTCAGCTATATTAAATTGCATCTTGGTATCTATAGAAATAGAATATCTTTGACATGGAGACATTTTTTTTAGATCTAGCACACCATGCTACAGAGCAAGTGAATAATATTAAAAGACTGATATAAATAACAATTACCCATTTAATTAGGCAGATAGAGAGAAAGATCACTATCATTCAGAACAATGCAGATATTTCACTGTTGCTTAGTTATGGTAATATGTGCGGTGTTATTCTCAGTCCTTTCCATTGAGCCATTTTTTTCTACTAGTAGCACACGATTTAAAAAGCGGAAAATTAATGATTTATTAATTTATGGTATGATGAAATTTGTACTAGTCTATAATTTGGACGTATTTACATATTTGAATAAGTGCATAACATCGATTTTATCTTTTTCAATATCGGTATCTTGGAAATTGTTACAGGTGGAAAGTTGGTTAAAGCAACTACAAATCCTCTTAGGATAGAGTTATTTTCTACTCGACGTCTAAACAATAACTTAATAAAACACCATATTAAGCTACCTACTTTACAAAGCAATTTACGTCTGTTTGAGGCAAACCGTTAGTTACCCCAGTAAACAAATGAGCTGAAATTTTGTAAACCTTCCTCCTTCTCTTTTCATTCCTTTAAGAAATCATCGCTCTAGAAAGAGAGGAACTCCATTCTGGAACACAATCTCCTTGAGTGTTATTCGTAATTGTAAAATTTCCGCGGAGAGTATGGGAAAATTTCGAGTGTGGGACTAGATGGCTCTTTGTTCTTTATGAATAACGCAAGGTTACTTTTTACATCCCAGTAACGGTTCAGTCGAATACTTTAAGGAAGGAACTCCATTTTAATTTGCAATTAAATGAAGTTCACACATATTAAATGTATATAACTGCTCTTAAGAATGCCCTAAATGAATAAAATAATACTGTAGCTGGCGATGATGATCTCGTGCGCGCTTGAGTTGGCATGTTTTGATATTTTCTAATTATTTCTAGATTCTTTTTCTTGTGTGCGTGGGATTCAATTGGGCATGAAGGGGATATGACACGTTTTTTCATTCAAGATTTAATAAAAGTAACCTCTGAAATTAATTTAACAATTAAACTTCTAGAAATTTGAAATTAATTAATTTTCGAAGTTTTTTATCTAGTGTCTAACTAAATCGAAATAATTTTCTAATGAGTCTCGCTGGGACCAACTTTGCTTTTAATACATAATATGTATTATTGGTATGGTCGATGCTACCTACACCTTCTGCAAAACTAATTGTAAATGCAAAATGCTTGATTATTTCTGACAGCAATGTAAGTGGTGCAATCTTTGAGTGGTATCCTCTACAAGTGGATAGGAGCTATTTCTGGTGATACAGCAACCCACGTGTGAGGTTTGCCCTCCTTTTTCATTGATGGAATTACGCAATTTTGAAACTAAAGCAGCCATAATATTCTCCTGTTATAGTGTGACCAAGTGGTAAGAAGCCCAAAAGGAGAACTCCCTCAGTATCTGAGAAAACTGTTTCCACGATCTTCCTCGCAGATGCTGTTACACAAAAGTGAACCCATGTGCAACCATTCGGACGAAATTTTACTGTAAAGACTCGATGATTGACGGACCAATCGACATAAGTGGGTACATCACCTTTTACGTTTTCCAATTTTATTTTAATTTTCAAAACTATAGTCAAGTATTCAATAGAAATTCTATAACAATTATTGCTATTGGCATAGAGCATATAGTATGGCATAGTATGTACTACAGTACGAACTGCCATGAGTCTACTTAATTTCTAGCATTTTTTTGTATTAGTGTAGAGAATAACTAGACAAATAGTACGTTTGTACGCACCTATACGCACCTACGCACAACATTAAAAATCATAAACGAATACTTCTCCATAAATTACGAAAATGACTGTGATCAAAGTCGATTACAGTTTGCAGCCTGGTATTAAGTATTACAGATTATCGTGCAGCTAATAATAAGGTTGAAACCTATTAAATTTCATAAGTAAATAACGCCACATCTTGATGCACGACATATTGTAAATTACGTTCGCTCCAAAACCGTCCTCTAGCTGACTAGCTCTATTAACGAAGCTCGCTGATTGAGCAGATCATCTATTAGGTAGTACCTAGTTTTACCATTCGCACAGTGCGTCGAGTATCTGACCGTTTTCTAATAAATTATTTATTTCAACTAGGTCATCTCGCGCGCTACGCGCGCTCACTGCCCTAGTCGAATCATGACTTCAAAGAAACGCATTATTGCCTGATTACAGAATAATTTACATCTGATATAATTCCCTGAAAACGTAGTTTTGAACTATACGGCTATTTCTTTGATTTCCTAAATAAATTATCAAACCTTCCCAAGAACGAACTCTTGAAAAAGCCACGCATAATTGTCCGTGAGTAAATATTCCTTTTCGGAGATCAATTCCTATTTGATCAAATGTTTGGCCTTGTGATTTGTTAATAGTCATTTTGCAAACACTAGTTTAATGGGAAATTATTGTCGTCTTTTAAAAGTAAAAGGATAAACATTTTCACAGTACAACGCTATACGGTTAACGAAAACTATATCTCCATGTTTATCGCCTGTTGAAATTTTGCACTGTAGGATATTGTCTCCCAATTGTATAATTAACAATCTCGTACCATTACATAAGCCTTCAATAATGCTGAGATTTCTAACCAACATCACAATACAATATACTCTCAACTTCAATTCATGCGGAGGAAAATTTGGCGGGTTTAAAGTTTTTAAATATTCAGGAAGAATAGCAGCGTTTAAATCTCCATTATCACAATTTTCAACACTATCCATGTTTGTAAACATTTTTTTTGTTTTTATATCTAACAGTTCTACCACTTTTTTGTTAATGTCTTCAACATCAGAATAGCTGATTAGGGTTTATCTATGAATCGCTTATCTCTAATTGATTCCTCCATATACAGGGTGGGACAAACTCCTGGGGATGGACGATAGAGGCCATACGGTTATAGTTAGAAAGAAAAACTAATAACAAACCCTATCTCGTTTCAAAAATTCTATTCCATAAAAATATTTTCAATTATACCAGGTGCGTCCAAATATTTGGAATTAAGTCATCATCATAAGGTTCTCAGTCCGAAGACTGGTTGGACGCGTACCTCCATTCTTTTCTATCCTGAGCTAACCTACGCATTTCTCTAAAAGTAGAACATCCTACATCCCTAACTATTTGAGAGCAGTAGTCTAATCTAGGCCTACCCCTACCTCTTTTTATTCCTATCTCTGACTCTAGTATGTCGCGAACTATTCCTTCGTGTCTTAGAAGGTGTCCTACCATCCTATCTCTCCTACTCTTTATTGTTTTCCATACCTTTCGCCTTTCCCCAACTCTTTCTAATACTTCCCTATTGCTAACCTTATCTATCCACGGTATCTTCATCATGCGTCTGTAACACCACAGTTCAAACGCTTCTACTCTTTTTCTATCCGCTTCTCCTATTGTCCAAGTTTCGCACCCGTATAATGCCGTACTCCATACATACGACTTTAAGAGTCTCTTCCTAGCCTCTATATTAACCGTTCTCGAACATAACAGTTGTTTCTTTTTGTTAAACGCAACTCGTCCCTGCGCCATTCTTTGTTTTATATCTTTAGTGCTCCTACCGTCTTGGGTTATTTTACTTCCTAAGTAGCAGAAATCCGCGACCTCCTCTATCTTCTCATTTCCTATTTGTATTTCAATTTTAGTTCTATTTTCACTCCATCTACATACCAAAATTTTAGTTTTCTTTTTATTGATTTTCATGCCGTAGCCCTGTGTCAAAACTGCTTCCATTTCATTCAAAGCCGCTCCTAATTCTTCTTTGCTCGATGCTAACACTGCTATATCATCCGCAAATCTGAGCATGTTAATAGTTTGGCCCTGTACATTGATCCCTGAGGCTGTTCTTTCCTTAACAATATTAATCGCATCTTCGATATATAAGTTGAAAACTAGAGGTGACAATGCACATCCCTGTCTCACTCCCTTCCGGATATCTACTTCCCTTCGTTCCTGCTCACATTCTATAACTGCCTTTTGCTCTTTGTAGAGATTATGTATTATTCTTCTGTCCCTGTATTTCATCCCTACCTTTCTCAGCACTTCGAACATCTTCCCCCATTTTACGTTGTCGAAGGCTTTTTCTAAATCTACAAATCCTATATATACGCTCTTTCTCTTTTCTATCGTTTTTTCTATAATTACTCGTAAAGCTAGAATGGCCTCGCGCGTTCCTCTATTTCGTCTAAATCCGAACTGATCTTCTCCTAATATTTCTTCCGCCTTTTTCTCCATCCTTCTTTGCACAATTCTAGTTAAAATTTTTGACGCATGGGAAGTTAAACTGATAGTTCTAAAATTTTCGCATCTATCCGCGCCTTTCCTTTTTGGCAAAGCTACCATGATAAAATCTCCGCTCCAGAAGTCTCCGGCTTCTGGCCATCGCACTTCACTAATACCTACTACGTCTAATGCTAACCTATCCATCTCAATTTTCAAATTCTCTAACTTTCCTACTTGTTTCATGCTTCTAACATTCCACGCTCCGACTCGTGAGATGTTACACTTATCATTTCTGATGACTCCCCCCGAAGCAGTCCCCGCCCGGAGATCCGAATGTGGGACTATTTTACCTCCGGAATATTTTACTCCAGAAAGTGCCATCATCATAAATTCGAAGTACGCTGTACCAGGGATATAATAATGTGGTGGTTTCCCGTTGCCTTCCACATCGCAGTAGTGTGTATCACAGTGCCATACCGACCCTCACGATCTCTGCCACTATGATTACTGAAAGAGCTGCTGCCCCCTTTCAGGGACTTGATTTAGTCTGGCTTCTCAAATAAAAACCCCTCCAATATGGTTAAACCTATGGTTCGGCTCTTTAGATCATTGAAGCGCGCAAGCCATCCCACCCGTCCCAGTATTACTAGAACTGCGTCAAGGTACAAGTCCTTTGGGTAGTGGAATTAAGTACAACTTTGTTATTTCTTATGGAATGTGTATAATTTTATATTTTTTCCGGCTTCAAAATGATAATTTAATGGTACTTTGATAACATGATTCTATGTCTATTGTTAATGGTTATTGAGAAATACATTTTTTTATGGGACGCCGTTTGGGTCTTTAATCGTCTATTTAAGGATATGTTACAGATGTCTGTAAATCGGGAATTATGGATATCCCACAGATATTTTTAAATATTTAAAAATATCTTACAGATATTTTTAAATCATTTTGGATATCAAACAGTGAACAATGATTATTTTTATCTGCGAGATATCTTTAAATATTTAAAAATATCTCACAGATATTTTTAATTCTATAATTACGGATATCTACTAAGCATTTTGATATCCAAAATTGTGGCGCCACCTATAAGGCGAAAGATGTAATTATTATTTTCTTTTGGGCTGGTGTAAATGGGTCGCGCGGCTCCAGTGTTGCCAACCCTACCGAAATTTCGGTAGATCTACCGATTTTATATGTTATCTACCGATCTACCGAAATGATACATAATTCTACCGAAATTTCATTTTTTAATTATGCAATAGAGTCCATTAGTGTAACGGCAAAATCAGAGCGCGAAATTTAAAACGCTATCGGCTGTCCTAAGACATTTCTTAACATTAAATCAATATATGACGATTACTATGAAGCTTTTTCGGTGTTTGTCTTGTAAAAGCATTTATTTATGCAGTCATTTTGTTTAAAACCAAAATGCAACAAACTACTGCAATTTACGGCGCTAGAACCGGCGCAATAGATGGTTTAAATCGTCCATAGAAGTCCTTAATAACACTAATTTTTAACACTTTCTTTTCCATTTTACACTTTTTAAATATAAATAAATTCTTAAACCCCCTATTAAATAAAGATTAAACAATAAATTAGCCGGAGAAATAAACAACTTAACCTCAAACCCTGTGCATCAAACGTCAAAATAATAATGATCTGGTCTAAACAAGACATAAGTTCTTTTATTATATGTACTGTACTCATCCGTTTTAAAATATTTCTGAAATTAAGTTGTATTTTAAGTTGTTTTTGAAAATGTAACAGCTGGAAAGAGCAGTCTATTTGTCACTTGCAGAATCCCTGTGAACAGTAAACCGTTGTTAATATTGAAGTGGCGTGTAAATACTGTGAAAATATTGTGAAAATCCCTAATGAATATGTGTCCAAAAATGGCTACAAAAATAGATACAGGATGTTGAAATTTCTTACAAAAATGTAATATCTGCTTGTATCGTTACCTACTATTTTCAGCTGTTTTGTGCTATTCTCGAGTATTTACACGCCAATTCGATATTTACAACACTTTACTATTAGAATGAATGGATTGACAATTTCGTTTTTAAAATCTCGGACTAATGCACCGTGTTACACAAAATTATTTCTCTCTGAAACTATGCCTCGAACGCAAAAAACAAAAGAGAGATTTTTTCTTGTAAATAAAACAAAGATTCTAATATTTTGCAACATATCTATGTACGTCAGTAGCGTAACATAGTTTCGGTAATAAATGTGGTCTCCCCACCTCGTAGTGACGCCACTGGTGAGAGTACAAAACTCAAAATTTATAAATTAGTAAATAACTTCAAGGAATTATTATGCCCAAAATTCCAAATGAATAGGTCCGGTAGTTTTCCAGATATTAAAAAAATAACATTTTTGAAAGAAATTTCAACACCTCGCTTAGCCGGCATTTTTGGACATACGTTGATTAAGGTTTTTCGCATTATTTTTAAGTATTCTATCTACCCTAGAAGTTTGTTACACTCATTATAGATCACCCTGTATTGCATTATACTCCGATCATCTGTTTACCCTACAAAATTTGCATTCCTCTAAAACGTTGAAGATTCACTTCTATCGCGAGTGGCGACCACGCATCCAGTTTTGTTAATCATGTTTTTCCTTGCCCTTAGAGTTCAGGTTATTGCCAATAAGTGGTGTGAATAATATTGAAATATTAATAACGGTCAACGGCAAAACCAGCGCCGGCAACGAAAAGTAAATTTGCTGGCTGCCGGCGGCGACAACGCAGGCACTTCCGGGGATAAATATCCCAGGAAGTACCAACGTTGCCGAGCGTTTCCAATGTGTAAATATCCATCAAGTAGCTCATACAAGAGCCTACCTTGCATCGGCACCTTGGTTAATGGGATACACATGAAGTTAGCGGTTCAGGTAGCTTGGTGTGCAAACCCGCTGGGGATGACTTTTTTAGTCATATTTTTCCTTGCCCTCCAGGCAAAATGCTTGCCGTCTGTAATTTTCAAGCTTATAGTTTCTTAGGGCAAGGGAAAGGTATTTTTTCCCTTGCCCTACAAATGAAAACGACGTAATGCAACGTTGCACATTGGAATTGCAGAAGCTTGACAACGTTGGTATTTCCTACGATATTTAGCACTGATTTTATAATATTATAAAATCACTGATAATTTAGCCGTCCTCTTTATCCTCGGTAAGAAACGTCAGTTATTGCCGAACACGAACACAAAAGTTTCACCAATCAGAGTGCTACCGAGACACAAGTCCTGGGGAAACAGAAAACACGACCGCGCGCAGGCTGGAGATTTAAAGCGGGAGAGCGCGTAAGTCAGATTTACACTAGACCATAAATACAACTAAGCTTACTTCCTGGAAATTAGAGGGCGCTGCAATTTTGGATATCAAAACTGGCAAGTGATATTCATAAATAATTAATTCTATCTTACAGATAATTCTAAATATTTAAAAATTACCGCCCCATATCTAAAATTGTTGATTTAAAAATATCTGTAGGATAAAAATAATTATTTGAGGATATCTCACTGATAGCATTAAATATTTGAAAATATCTGTGGGATATCCTGAAACCAATACTATTTTTGCTCACTTTGGATTCGTATGTAATTCTTTAAGCAATACTTACGTGCTAAAGTCAAAGCTAAGCAAAAATTGATTTGATTTAAAAATATGCTATAGATATTTTCAAATATTTAAAACTATGAGTGAGATATGCATTAATAAATATTTATATCTCGCTGATATTTTTAAATAATGAATTATGGATATATCCGAGATATTTATGTCGATTTAACAATATCTGGTAGATAGAAATAATTATTTATGGATATTACTTGCATGGTTTGATATAAAAAATGTAGCCTTCCACTTGCTACTCTAAATTGGATAACAATTACAACATGTAAAGGATGGTGTAATTGAATTATTGAATCTTTCGCCTTATAGGTGGCGCCACAATTTTGGATATCAAAATGCTTAGTAGATATCCGTAATTATAGAATTAAAAATATCTGTGAGATATTTTTAAATATTTAAAGATATCTCGCAGATAAAAATAATCATTGTTCACTGTTTGATATCCAAAATGATTTAAAAATATCTGTGAGATATTTTTAAATATTTAAAAATATCTGTGGGATATCCATAATTCCCGATTTAAAAACATCTGTAGGATATCCTTAAATGGACGATTAAAGACCCAAACGGCGTCCCATATTTTTTCCCGAAAATTTTGACAGATAAATAGTACATTTCAAAAATTTATATCTCGAAATTGGTAGAAGTTAAGAGGATGAAATTGGAATTGGTATTGGTAAATATCATGTAGTTTTTTACAAATTTGTTGAATTTTATTTATACTATACAGGGTGTTTGCAAAAAAATGTTTTCTGAAACTGTCGAAAAAACATCAAAAAGTCGAATTTTTCAAATGGGATGTTATATTTTTTCTTGCACTATCTGAAAGCTCAAAATTTTGAATGAAAGTGGCCAATAATAAACTAATGTTACATAATGAAGTTTTTTAGCAAAATCCTGTTTTCTTCAATTTTATGTAAAAATGAGGGATCGTGAAAATATCAGCCTTGGACGATTATTGCTTGTCAATCTGAAAATGGGTTATTGTTATAATTTTGCTAAGAATTTAATGTCATTGCTATCAATGTATTGTTATTGGTGTTATTTTTTCATTTGTGTTGTTCCCGATTATTGTTTTCGTTTCAGTTTTGTCATCAATTTAAATTCATTATTACATTCTCTTGCACCCTGCAAAAGGCTTATGAAAATAATTCATCTTCATGAGAACGGTTAACAAAATACTAAAGTTACATAAATGAAGAGAGTTTCATAACTTTTTTCATATTAAAAATCACAACAATATTAGATTTATGGCTACCTTTGGATTATCATTATTACTAATTTTATTTTTTTATTTTGTTGTACCTCTAATAAATTTCTTTAATAAATAATAATAATAATAATAAATATAATATAATAACAAATCAAAATAATCAAATCAAAATAATTAATCTGTAAATAATGAGCAGATTACAACAAATGCTCAATGATCTGGCCATTTCCATTGGAACAAAGAGCAATTCTTTGATGAAAGGATCTATCCACGTTATCCAAAACTTCGGGAGTAATAGCCGAGAATGCATTTTGAATTCGTATAGGCGCATGTCTTCTGGTGTGGTAGGAGGAATACTAAACACAATGTCTTTCACGTAACCCCAAAGAAAAAAGTCTAATTTATTTAAATCAGGACTCCTTGCAGGCCACGGATTTTGACTCCCAATCCCCATTCACTGTTCTCCAAAATTTTCATTCAAAAAATTTTGAACTAATCTTGCGCTGTAGGCTGGAGCTCCATCATGCTGAAACCACATATTTTCAATATTAACTTCTTCATTGGCTTCATCAATAAGTACAGGTAAGTTGTTTTGCAAAAAATTGTGGTAAACATTTGCATTTAATTTTCCTTCAAAAAAATGTGGCCCAATTACATTTCTTCCAATTGTTCCTCTCCAAACATTCACTGACCACTGATGTTGTCTATCAAAGACTTATAGAAAATGTGGGTTTTCTTGTGCATAACAGTTGACATTCCTTCTATTAACTTTATTTAAATTTTGAAATGTTGATTCGTCTGTGAACAAAATATTTTTGGAAAAATCTTCATTTTCTGTCAGTTTCCCCTGAGCCCAATCACAAAATAAGGTTCTGTTGACATGATCTTGTTCATTTAAAAAGTGGCATGTTCGGGGTTTATAATCATGGTAACGGTTTTAAAACTCTATGTATGCTTCTCCTGGAAATATTCAATTCTGTTTCAATTCTTCTGCCACTTGTCTGCACATTTTCAGCTATTGCCAACAATACATTTTCCTTTGTCACATCGGTTAATACGGATTTGGTTATTTCATTGCGTTTTTCCTAGAGAACAAAACCAGTTATTTCATATCCACCAATCTCTGGAAAGCTTCCACGCGTGGATGATGACGCTGTTCATATCTTTGCCCATGTACTCGAGAATCCAGAAGAGAATTTCTGTTGCATTCAATAAATACGGACAGCATATCAACAAGTTCTTGTTGTTGGAAATTCATTTTAAAAAAATAATAAAATTGGTGATTAAACACAAAGACAGAAATGAAAACAACAAACGGGAACAACAAAAACAATTACTTGTAACACCAATAATAATGACAATGAATTCACTACAGAACAAGATTATAACAATAAACCCATTTTCAGATTGACAAGCAATAATCGTTCAAGGCTAATGATATTTTCACGATCCCTCATTTTTACATAAAATTGAAGAAAACAGGATTTTGCTAAAAAACTTCATTATGTAACATTAGTTTATTTGGCCATTTTCATTCAAAATTTTGAGCTCTTTCAGATAGTGCAAGAAAAAATATACAATTCCATTTGAAAAATTCGACTTTTTGATGTTTTTTCGACAGTTTCAGAAAACATTTTTTTGCAAACACCCTGTATAGTATAAATAATATTCAACAAATCTGTCAAAAACTACATGATATTTACCAATACCAATACCAATTTCATCCTCTTAACTTCTACCAATTTCGAGATATAAATTTTTGAAATTTACTATTTACTATTTATTTAACCATTAACAATAGGCATAGAATCATGTTATCAAAGTACCATTAAATTATCATTTTGAAGCCGGAAAAAATATAAAATTATACACATTCCACAAGAAATAACAAAGTTGTACTTAATTCCAACTATTTGGACGCACCTGGTATAATTGAAAATATTTTTATGGAATAGAATTTTTGAAACGAGATAGGGTTTGTTATTAGTTTTTCTTTCTAACTATAACCGTATGGCCTCTATCGTCCATCCCCAGGAGTTTGTCCCACCCTGTATACGTTCAACGATATCCGGAATTATAAATACACCTCTGTGGCAATTCTAAATTGCTATTCATATCGTTCAAAACTCCATCTCCAACATCAAAAAAAAACTTGATGAATTCTTGTTCCTGTGGTAGAGCCCGAATATTTTGTGTTTAAGAAAATTTACGGAAATAACTCCAAAGAGAACTAAATTTTGATACTTAAATTCACTGTTTCACAGCGGGTAGCATTTATTTTAACTGGTAACAATTGTCAAAAATCTCCTCGCAACACCATAATTTTTCCACCAAACGGAACATCACAATTCATAAAGTCTCGTAAGGTTCTGTCTATAATGTCTAAAGCATACCTTGGCGCCACAGGAGCTTCATCCCAAATAAAAACATCTACACCCCTTAAATAATCTGCTTCTTTTGAATTTTTCTTAAAGTTGGAAGATGAATCTAAAAACAGAGGGACAGGTAACCCAAACGTTTTATGAACTGTTCTGCCATGAGGAAGTAGTGTTGCTGCTATGCCCGTGAAGGCCATGGTACAAACAATTTTATTTTTACTCTTCCAGTAAGCTGTAAAGGGTTGTATAAACATAAGTCTTACAGGAGCCTCCTGGACCGTCTATATAAAAACATGAAGATTCAGAAATTGATTCATTTATGGTAGCATCACATTCTGACCTCTCTAGATCGAAACGGTACGTGTCTATTGCGCATTCTTCACGACTAACATCACTTTTATTAGATAGGATAGTAGGATGTTTGGTATTTATAGCAACGTAGTGTAAGTTTAGACTTAGATTAATGTTCAACTCTGAGGATCCAAGTCATTCTCTTATTTATTTCTCTTCATGTTTCATCGTTCTATAAGATTCCGGGTATCTGCTCGCGAAATGTTGCATGAAATGTATTGCCGATGGCACCTCCAGAAGCTGTTACTCCAAAAGTTGTTTAATTAAAAAACAAGGAGAAATTCATAAATGGAAAGAGAAATATTAATTCACCGTATTGGCCAATAACCTTTTAAGTATTTACGCTCAATAAAATTCTATTTATTATTTTGAAGTGCGCGGAATGGCTCGAATTCGGTTGAATAAACTCCTAACCCTCGGCTTTTCTGCCTACTCAAAGTAAAATAGTAGAAATTAATCGGAGCCGATCAGTGTTTTTCCCTGGGGATTGGGTTGTTTGTTGTACTTGTTGCATTAACGGAAACGTTATAAAAATACTTGATAAATTGTTTTTTTAAACGTTTAGTATGATGACACTGGCATGTAATTGACTTTTGAACTGCTTTCCGTCGACGTCCAAACGGACTTCTTTCATATTCATGAATATTCACGATAGCTTGTTGTAATGCCAGCCGACCGATTTCAAATTCTGAGAAATGCCATCAGAGTTCAAGAGAAAGGGCATCACACGCGGTGGTGAACTGACAATTTTATTTATGATTTACTTATTTGCTAATTCATGTGTCCTCATATGCAAGTTGTTCATTTATAGTTGTTTTAATCCAGTTTATGCATTTTTCATTCCAAAACACCCAGCCATCAATACATTCAATAAAAACTTCCTGAGAGACCCAGTCACCCTTAGCCAGATTGCGAAGGAGGGGGGCACTGGGTCATAATCAAACTAATAGATTCGAAAAATTGCATAAACTTTAGCAATGCCTCACGCATATTCAAATAATGAATTAGTATAGGCATCTGTGGCGAAGCACCAGGAAATTCTGAAGGAGCAACTCGAATTTATGCAGAAAGATTTTCATATCGTGGTGTGAGATGGTGAACCCGGTAGACCGGGAAGAATTTATTAAATGTAAAAGAGCAGGTTTTACAACTGATGGAAGAAGATCCATCACAAGTATGAGAAGTATTGGTCTTCAGTTGGGTGTTTCAAAATAGGGTGAATTAGTTAATGTGTCTTTATTTGGTATTTGCGATTTCCCGAAAAGGATAAAAATGGATTTACTTACTTGAACTTCCTCCGGAATGATTTAGAAGATCTTTTGGAAAATGTACCATTATTAATCCGACATGATGCAGCTCCTTGCCTCTATCAGGCCATGTACGAGGATTTCTAAATCGTGAGTTTCCAGGAAGATGGATTCGACGTGAGGGAACAATTCCATACCCCCCACGTAGCCCTGACTTAAATCCAACGGATTTTTACTTTGGGAATTTATAAAAAAAATTCTGGATTACCAGAATCTTAAAATTTCGACGAGCTGCATCAACGGATGCCACAGCTGCATGGGTTAGACAACAGGGTGCTATGGGTCAAGCCTATCAGTCGTTACCAAGACGCGCAATGCATTGGAAAAATTCTTTGAGCATTTGCTTTATAATAGCAGCGGTGTATTCATCAACATGAAATTCTCAGTCCGAATACTGCTTGGGCGCGTACTTTCATCCTTTCCTATCCTGGGCTAACCTAAAAGTAGGGCATCCTACATTTCCAACTACTTGAGGCCAGTAGTCTAATCTGTGCCTACCCCTACCTCTTTTATTCCTATCTCTGACTCTAGTATGTCGTGATCTATTCCTTCGTGTCTCAGAAGGTGTCTCAAAGTTCTTGATCTAACTACTGTGTGTATTCCATTATTATGAGCAACATGTCATTAAAATTTCTACCCCAAGCCCGTAAACACCCTGAAATAACTATGAATATAGGGGAAGGCGAAAGAAAACGTTCAGTTTATCCCACTGTATCTTTAAAAGGAAGAATTTTTGAACGAATTGATGATTAAGGGAGTGCATTCTTTTGGAATACCATTTTGCATTTCGACAATATTTTATAAGTGACAGAAATTGCAACTCATTCGGTCTTCATAGATTTACAGAAAGCTAGCCATATAATACCTACCACAAAATAAGTTATGGATATAACAAAGATTTGCATGCCGGTATGTGGTAAAGGTAGGAAGGAATTGTACTCCAGAATTACCGGTTTCGAAAGGGCTGCATCATCAAAGTTCTGCTATTTCACAAACGGTTTTGGAGGGAACCCTGAGACAGAAAATGTGGTGGTTTGGGAATACCCGTAGACGATTACATAACTGTTATACTCTTCTCTTCGTCGACGATCAGCTCATTGTAGATGATTAAATCCATAACCTTAAAGAATAGCACGAGAAATGGAATTTAACGATTAGTTTGTAGAAAATCGAATATCTTAAGGTATAGGATTACGAGGTAGAAAACTTGAAGATAGAGACTCATAGAATTAAAGGGTACAAAGCGTTGGAACACTTGGAAGTCACCATATCGTCAAATGGTAAAAGTATAGACAATACGAATAACAAGATTGGACGTGGTAAGAGGGCGAACGGCAGAAAATTCTGCTCTATAGTACAACCAACATTACCTAGCTTTTAAATAAGCAATAGAGATAGCTTTCTGGAGAAGGAGTAGAAGCATTCCTTGCCGTAACCATTTATACAAAGAAGGTGGCCCAAATGAGTGTGTCTTTGTCCCTTATGTAACTTAATTGTCCATTATTTGTTGAATACTTTGGAAATCAAATTTAAATATTTTTTCTGTTTCCTCAAAAGCTTACGTTTCATCTGTACTATTCCAATTATTCCCTCTCTTCAAATATCTCTCAGACATAATCACAATACTTAGTCTAGAAAGGAAATAAAGATGTACTTAGGGAGTCGGTACGATGCTCGTTCATTCCGTTCCTCGGATGTAATTATTTCGGCGCGATGGGATCTCGTGAGAACAGGAAGTGCCTTGACGTCACAGGTCAGCTCCGCACAGGTATATTAGGTCGATTTAACTTCGCGCTCATCAACGCCAAAAACGCTAAAATCAAGTAGGTGACCGTCTGTTTCAGCTGACTCGATTGTGTGACTGAATATTTTGATTGTGAGCGGAGTTGATGATGAAAAATTTGTTTATTTTCTGTAGCTACTGGCTTAACAACCTGTGTTTAGTCTGGAGGGTCATATGTTGGGGGTTTTCAAGCGTGAAGCACTATAATTAAGGTATCAAAATAAGAGCTAAACAATGCCCTTTAAATTTCATGTTTTTATTAAGAAATGAAGCATATAATTGTAGAACTTAACACGGTTGTTCTGTACCTTCGCTATCCAAACCCAGAAGTTTGATTATCTGTAGATTACACAACTCATTTTGTCGGCTTCATTATCTCTTAACAAAGCATGTGGAAACACAATATGACCCACTGCCAACTTGAGTGGGTTCTCACAATTAATATTAAAGGAACACATCAGTACCAATATCGTTCTGAAAGACACTAGGCGGACGTCTTACTTTCACAATACTATGCCTAAAACCATATTTCACAAATTACTAGTGGTAATCAAAATTAAGAAAGGGGTCTAATTAACGAATGAGTGGGTACGTTAGTAGTTTCGGAATGCAATTTTAAAAGGAGTATTCGCTTAATTGTTCAAACGCCAACGTATTTTACTATGAAGAATGTTCAGTTATCACTTTGTTCCAATTTATTATTGAAACTTAACCGCTAATTCTATATCATAAACTGTTTTCCTGTGCTCTCCTGCGAGCCTGTTACTACGTTTCTGCTTTCCAACTGAGTTTATTGGGCCTGTTTACTTTTTGAGTAATCCGCGTTTCGAATAACTTGAGGAGGCAGCTGTTCCCCGTCTTCAGGAGGATTTCTTCAACGTGTTCCGGGTTAACTGACGTTCCTTCGATCGTTTCCTAAGTGTGTCCCAGACGAGCTCGATAGGATTGAGGTCTGGATTGCGGACGGGCCAATCCATAACCTCAATATTCTTCAACAAAGAACCTTCTTGCTCTGCGATGATAACGGCTTAAAGGAGGTACCTTAGCTGGTCTTCTTGCATGAAACTGACGTTCGTGAAGCCTGTTACGTCTCGTTTGGGTACTTATTCTGATTCCTGTGGTCTCTACGAGTTGATTTTGGAGCGTTGTAGCGGTACTTCTGCGCATTCTGGTGGCCCAAATCCGTATTAGACGGTCTTGTCTCCCGTAAGTTGCTCTTGCGCGACGCGGATAACAATACCATACATTTGAGACCTTATCCGGGCCCTATTTATGGCAGCTCTACAGCTCTACTGACATTTAAAATTCGGGCTACTTGCCATCTTGAGTGGCCCTCTTGAATGAGAGTTATGGCCCTAGCAGTCTGAATCTCTGTTAGGTACACTCTACGCCTTCGTGGTCTACCAAGCACATCAACATTCATATTTTTTATTCTTTCACATTTGAAAAGAAACTAAAGAAGCAAGTTGATAAAAACATTTATCTCTTGATAAAAATTGAAGCGGAAGAAAAGATTTGTACTTATATTTTGTGGCACAAATGAAATTTGTCAAAAGAAAGAAACGGCTCCTTTTTCGTTTTGATTAGTGTATTTCGATAACAGTTTTCGGTATTGGCAATCGACAAAACTGTGCATGAACCTGCTGAATAAGAATTTTCCTCGCAACGAAAAATCTATTAGTCAGAATTCTTGGACTTTTCAGAATTTATACAGAGTTCATTTAAATTCTGAACAGATTTCGGATAAGGTGTATAATAAGCATTATATGCACGCAGTGTAACATGTCTGGCGCGTGCTCAAATATAAGTAAAGTGTGCCGTCAGAACCGCAATAAGGAAAACAGAAAATATGGGGACACTCCAAACTCAACAAAAAAAATAACAAAACTAGGTAGGTATAATTCATTTTTTCATTTTCAATATGAAATGTATCAAGCTCAATAACAAAAATTTGTAATTTTCTAAAACTGTACACCCCTTTAATGTCATCAGTATGCGTCAAGTAATGCTCATACGCAGTGCATGTTTCCCCATAATGAACAATTTTTGCTGTTGATGTAACGAACCAACGATTTGGGACATTGATAGTGCAAATAATTATTCCTAGTACGGTCCTGCAGGCCTTGCCCCCGGAATGTTTGTCTCCTGTCAACAAACAGACGAAGAATGAACAATAATGACGTGGTAGGTCTTGACGATTCAATATTCCTACGGTGTAAATAAAACTGCATATAGAAAAAATAGGCACACGAAGAGTTCTTTCATGTTCAACTGTTAAATGGGTGCTACAAGTAGTTGGTAACGTTAGAGGAATATCAAATTCTGGGTCTTCACTCTTTTTGCAGTTCTATTACCATATCTGTGTTGTTTTCTTAAAACTCGAGGGTATTCAAAATAATACTTGATCACTATGTATATTAAACGATTAAACGCTCAATTCGGATCACTCTGATTACACCACTTCTAATTCTTCGTTAGGCAGAAGACGAATGAACACATTAAAGCAACTGAATTTGACAAATTCTTGAGACCAAGAGAGATTGACGGATAAGTTGCTGTCGCAGGCCCCCTGCCGCCTGACAAATGAGTAACTATCAATATATGACTACATACGTCTTCAAAATTTGTGTCCAGGCAAAAAAGGTTTAGTCTAATAATTGTAGACTTATTTTTCATCCATTCCAAAATACAAATGAAACGGGTAAACATACTGCTGACGATTACAGCTCCCCAGTCTTTTATCTTTTTGAGATATGGTGGCGATTAGGTAAGGACCTACATTTTGTGTTTGTCCAGGTATTTACCTCCAATCTAGACCTGGCATCGGCATAATTGAGTAAACACAGAAAGAATCAAATGGTATGCACCTACTATGTAGTTCATATAAGTACACATTTTAATCAAATAAAAATTGAATTGTGTGTGATTATTTTAACTTCAATCACACGCGAATGTCAGTTTTATACCCAAATGTGTATTTATCAGATGGTTTGTGTTCGAAAATGTCCAACTACATCAAAATATAAATTGTTTATAAATTCAGTAATTAAGTGACAATCTGCTAAATGTCGATCCCACTGGCAATGAAATAAATACTTTTCCTGGTGTTCGAATAGGCGTTGATTCACATTTCGGCACTAAGCAGTATTAGGGAGGTTCGGAGAAACAGATATCTATTTTTGGCATGAAAATGACAGAAAATTGTTATTGTAATTGATTTACGGCGAAATTTTTTTTCTAACAAATTTTTTGCGACGTAATAAGCGAAAGAAATTAGCTTATCACGCCCACATGCTAGTTCGCTTTGTTATTGGTTTGACGTCAGAGATTCGTAAGGCGCTCCTCCCACTTCTCTTGAAGTGCCCGTGAAGCGGTACCTATCTCATAACATACTTATTGGGACTATTTCTAGCGTGAATCTTTAAAGTAAGGTGTCAAGGAAACATAAAACAAAGACAACATAATCGATATAATGATGCAACAAGGGTATCAAAAGTCCGATTCACATAATTTGCCATATTTATGTAGTAGGTAGGTAAATGTCCCGGTAAATGTGGAAATGGTGTGTGATTCTTGCATCTAACCCCAATTTCATTCAACCTCAAAACACTAGTTTAAAGGCAGACCGGTATAAGTAAAACAAAGTCAACAATTTATTAACTGAACATGCCTTTTATAATTCAGTAGGTATTTATGTAGATTGTAGATACCTCCTTAATTCTGTTTGTAAAATAGGTACCTACCTATATTCTCTAATACAATACAATACAATACATACCTACTCATTTATGTAGGTATGTATACCTAAGTGATTGACAATTTATCAAGTTAACAGTTTTATAACGGATTGGAAATTTTTATTTTATTTTATTTTTAAAACGGAAACAAATACAACTCACGCGAATCAAAAAACAACGCTACGTAGGTACTAGGTACTTGTTTAACAAAAAGAAACAACTGCTATATTCTGGAACGGTTAATGTAGAAACTCGGAAGAGACTCTTAAAGACGCATGTATGGAGTACGAAATTATACCTATGGGTGTAAAACTTGGACCATGGGAGAAGCGGATTGAAAAAGAGTAGAAGCGTTTGAAATGTGATGCTACAGACGGTTGTTGAAGATACCGTGGATAGACAAGTTAGCAATAAGGAGGAATTAGAAAGAGTTGGGGAAAAGAGAAAAGTATGGAAGACAATAAAGAATAGGGGATAGGATCGTAGGATGGTAGGACACCTTCTGAGACACAAAGGAATAGTTCGCGACATACTAGAGTCAGAGGTAGAGGTTGGAGCAGATTAGACTACTGCTCTCAAATAGTTGGGGATGTAGAATGTTCTACTTTTATGGAAATGCGTAGGCTAGCTCAGGGAAAGGATGGAGGTACGCGTCCTACCAGTCTTCAAAAGAGAACTTTATGATGACGTACTATTTAATTATTATTGTAAAATAGTTAATAAAATTTCCTTTTTTAGTTCAGGGAGGGAACGCTACGGCGATTCAGTATTTGGCTCCGTCATGCTCCTAGCATCCTGTTTCAAATTATGCTAACCGTAACACGTTACCAAGTACCAAGGGGTCCCAGAAAACTGTCGATAAATTACATTATGTTCGATTTTATTTAGAGTGGCTGCAATGGGGCAGCCGATAATTTTATAAACTTTTGCAATGATAAACTTACTTGCGAAAATATCGATATCGCTGACCGATTTTCCTTCTGGCTCCAACGAACCACTTTTTCCGTTTTATTGGTGTGCTGTACGATGTATTAGTCTGGGTACAAAACAGAAAACACCAGTTAGAACCAGTTAATAATATTTAACAATTTAACTACACATGCATATGCATAATACTTATGGGACTGCTGCGCGCTGAAGCTGGGACTTGTACGTTATACTAAGTTCTGTCGTCACGCGGCCTACTCTCGCTGCAAGGTACGATTTCTAGCCTCGCACCGACGGAAAACTTTGCGACGGCTTCACAGGCGAAGGAATTTTTTTAACAAAAATTAACAACATAACTGCCTTCAGTATAATAAACTCCATCAATTTTAATGAAATTTGAAAATTACCGAACCTGCCTATTGGAGTATTTAATATTCGGTTCTTTTCATATTAAATCAAAAGATTCAACAAATTTAGAAACGAACAAACACTGCAAATGCTGACTTTACAACGCCAACTCTCATATCTACTCTATGCCACTCTATTTTCACTATTTCCATGCTCTATGCAGTCAGACATAAACTGCCGTATCCATAGATACGTACATAATTTTAATTTGGCAGGTAACGTAACCCTTGATTTTACTCCTCAAAAAATTTCCGTGCCGCAGGCTATAACTGAAAATCGATTCTTAAGGAGTAAACTCCATTTCCTCTACTTTTTATCCCTGTTTTGAATTTGAGAGATAAAAAGTGACACTTTTGTTCTTAAAATTAAATATAAAAAGTGCGCAAAAGTGCGAAAAAAATATAATGTATGAAGCTGTAAGGTATTTGCGTACTTTTGTATGACTATTTATTATCTTACTTTCTGATTTAAAGATAATATTGTAACAGGTCACAATGTGATGTTCCCACTGCATATTAAACGCATACATTTTAATATACAGTTTCATTAGAAAACAGCGCACCATAAGAAATAAGAGCACATGCGTTTGCTGATAAAATAATCCACTGACTTTGAAATAATAAATTCTGCTGCATAGTAGTAAATTGGTTACACTGATGCATTCTTTGAAGAACGCATAGGCCAGCTCGTTAATTTATGAAGGGGGGAAGTGTTGAAACAAAAATTAACCTCTACCACTCAACCCTCAATAGAGAACACTTGCGATCGTTCAAGATTGTCGTTATGATCATAACCCCATAGAGCGGTGGGAGTAGGGTAGATTAAGACAACTATCCAAAGAATTAATGCACCTTTCCGAATATTTGCTATTTTACGTCTAAATTGATATTGGTAACTCAGGAACTTCCTAATTTAAGGACCCATAAAGTAATCAAAAGGTATCAGAGTTGATGGAAGTAAGAAGAAAGATGCGAGATCCTGCTTGCCTTATAAATAGATGATAGGATGAATGAAGAACATGTTTTTAAAATGGAAAAACTTATGGGAACTTTCTAGACCTCAAAAATACTTTGATCCGTTGTTACAATTTCTAAAGCGTAGGAATACTTTTTTAACCATCCATTAGCAATGCAAATCCCGGTCACGTGGTACGAGCAATGTATTTTCTCCAACCTTTAAATACGCTGATAAAATTTAACAACACGATCATCGGAAATATGCACAGTACGCGTGGGTGTCCGACGGGCCCCAGAATCAAATTGATTATATATTTACTCTGCATGATTATAGTTATTAGTGAAAACATTATCTGGTAAGAGGAGTGGTCGTCCATGAGTTTTTAATAAAACTACACTTTTTTAAATGCGATCTATTTATTGTTCTCTTTTTAGATATTATGGTTATTTATTGCCTCCCTTACAGAACGGCTTATTAAGCGCTAAATCGAGACAACAGCGACGACAAATTAACGCAGAGATTCTTTTATTAATGTCTGAGAGGTTCTTGTGCCTATATTCTTACCCCGGACGTTTCTGCGTGGAGGTAAAATAGTCCCGCATTCGGATCTCCGGGCGAAGTCATCAGCAATGATAAGTGTAACATCTCAAGAGTCGGAGCGTGGAATGTTAGAAGCATGAAACAAGTAGGGAAGCAAAAAGTGAATCAAGAAAGTATTAACTGCTTTAAAAATAGTTTAGATTCCGCAGCTGGAGATATTTTGGGTCATAAACAGAATGAAAGTAGAAAACCCTGGATAACAAAACATATTGTGAGTCTAGTAGAGGAAAGACCCAAAGTTTAAGTGAAGTTGGAGCAAGAAACAATTTAAATATATTTGAGATTCAAAATGAATCGGGAAGTAGGTACCATTTGGTTTAGGTACTAAAACATCGCACTTCTACGGAAGCGCTGAAGGGCCAGGCGGTGATTTTTTGCTTTAACTCGGCCGGTCAAGTTTGAACTCGGCCGGTCTAGTTTGAACTCGGTCGGTCGAGTTGCTGTGAGTTGTGACTTGGAAGTGCAAGATGGAGGATTTTGAGGCGCTGGAGGAATTTCTTCCGAGTAGGGGTTTAACCTCTATTGAAATTAAAGCAGAAGAGGTACGAAGTATGTATCATTGATGAAACAGTTCTTTTAAGCCCCAAAGATTGTTATGTTTCATCAATAATACAGACTGCTTACCTTTTCTGCTTTAAATTTTCCAATTTCAATAGAGGTTAAACCCCTACTCAGAAGAAATTCCTCCAGCGCCTCAAAATCCTCCATCTTGCCAGTGGCGTAACTTCAAATTTCGGGCCCACCCCCAAATAAATTTTGAGGTATTTAAATTCTTATTTATTTTTACTTATTTTGTTTTACTTTATATAAAAATAATTAAAGCATTCTGATTTTAGAAGTTCTGAAAATTCAATCAAAAGTAATTCTTTATGTATTTATAATTGGGTTGTATTTAACCGAACACCAAAGTAATATTGATTTGATCTTTTTATAACATTTTTAGTGCTCAAAGTATTAATTTGCGGTAGCGGTATTTTGGTGCTCATTTATGAATTTTGGTTTACAAATATTTACTTAGGTGACAAAGTATAAAAATTGTTACTCGATAATTATTTTGGTGCTAATATAAAATATTCCCTTTATAATTTATAAATAATTGGGTACTTGCATGAAGTTGGGATTTTGCGAAATTATAATCTTTGGGAGGTCAGAAATACATTCCCAAAGCAATTTTTTCTGAAAATTCAAATTATTGCGGAAAAAATATTTACCGCTAAATATATGCTTATGACGCCATGTGTGAATTATTGAAACTATACGGTGACGTAGCCTGTGACTTCCTAAATGGATATGACCGCTTCCGGTTCAGTTGACAGCTGTCTTGTAAGGTTGTAAGTCTTGAAATTGTTTCGTGTGTACGTTCATGGTGTTCGCTGGGAAAATGGAACTATGGTGGAGCTCAGTAGCAATTTGTTGTTAAAAACCGATTATATTTTATAGTTCGCAACTGTAAATAGCTAGAACAAAAACACCTCTAAACTCTACTATCATGAACGCGGCTACTTTAGGTTGATTATAAGGTTCTGCTTGCAAGAACCTTCTGCGGGAATTTTACAGATGGATTTATGATATTCGTACTAGTTGTGAAATAACAACTACGTGGACCCAAATGAGTGAAACGAAAATTCTGCGTTTGCCTAAACTGTAACTGTCACTATACGACAGGGCTCAGGGCGTCAGGGCAGCCATGGTGACAAATTAAAATGTACTAATAATCCCGAAATACACTAAAAAATTAGCTTATTCTTCTTCTTAACTTATTTCTAGTGTTTAACAGTGCATTAATAAAAGATTGATACTACTCAGTAATGTAATGAACTTCAAATTGAAGCGCTGATAACAAGTGATACAGTTAGGCGACAACAGAAGCGAAGTGTTGGCAATAGGCAAAAGTAGCACGTCAGAATGTGACGACAGCAAGATTATGTGACGTCAATACGACTGCTCAAGGCCAAATGGCCCACGAGCACGTGCTCCGCGATTTGAAACCAAAAATGAAGTTATATTCTTATTACTACGCAAAATAGTCTCATTTTATACGGTCACGATAAACTTAACACATATTTTCAAAATATGATAAAATGAGGGCGAGTTTCAATTTATGTAAGTACCCAATTGCGGGCCCCGGGCCCCTACGGATGTCGGTCCCCCCGCGCCGCGGGGTCTCGCGGGTAGGTAGTTACGCCACTGCATCTTGCACTTCCAAGTCACAACTCACAGCAACTCGACCGACCGAGTTCAAACTAGACCGGCCGAGTTCAAACTAGACCGGCCAAGTTAAAACTTGACCGGTCGAGTTAAAGCAAAAAATCACCGCATGGCCCTTCAGCGCTTCCGTACACTTCTGATACCGCTTCTGAATTAATTTACTTTTGACTGACAGTTGATAACGAGATATCCAAGACAAAATATTAGGATCATCAGGAATAATTGTAGATCACTGATCTAAGTGATAGCTAAGCCGTCTGCATAATGGAAGGACACCTTATTTATTTGTGGAAGCGTCCTCTCGGTTGTACATATCTGTTCTCCTCCTCTTCTCTTCTTGGGGCCGGTAGTTTAAAGACAATCCTGACGTTCTTATCTGAGGTGCAAAAGAAATCCTGAGACCTGCGGCAAGGGAGATGCCACTCTGGTTATAGGAAGCTTAGCTTCTCAATTTTTTTCCCAAATAGAAAAGTACCAATGGGGCATTCATCAAAAATGGTCTTCACTTCAACATCCAAAAAGGGGAGAATCAGATGGCGCCTGCGTAGAGATAATGAGTAAAAAGCGTCTGCCGGGAGTTTCATGGGATCTCCCAACTTTCCAAACTAAGACTGCATCTCTGGTGACGAGTTTGTTCTGACTGCAACATATTGCTGAGCGAAAGATTGTGCTAAAACACTTTTTTTTCTTTCCCTTAGGGCCTGCCTGCCAGTAGGCTCAGATGCACTGCAGCCACAAAATGGGCTTATTGTGCTCACCCTAATTCTAAGTCACACCCATTCCATGATCTTGGTGCCTTGGACCAAACGGAACAAGTCATACATTGAATTCGTGGAAAATTCTTCCGGTTCCATCAGACATCGCCCGAAAATTCGCTACCTCTTCTGGTCTAGAGCTTCACATCTGCACAAGATGTGCATAGCTGTCTCCTGTTTCTTATTACACAAGCGGCAGTTAAGGTCTCCGTAATATTTACCAATCTTCCACAGGTGTTGTTTAACGGTCGTGTGTCCCGTTAGGAAGCCTGTTACGATTCTAATTTGCATCCTACTAAGGCAAAGTAGTTCTGAGCATCTTTTCCTGCAAGGTCCCTTTATATACGACTTGCTGTGCCTGTGTCCTGGAATCATGTTCCAGTGATGTTGAGCGCGAATCCATCCGTTTACTCGGTGTCTGACTGCACTCTTAGTTATGCCTAGGGCAGGTTCCGGTCCAACTAAAGGGTCGTTGGAGTCCCACTTTGCTAGTTTATCGGCTTCCTCGTTCCCTATCAGCCCACAGTGACCTCGAATCCAAAGCAGTCTCACTGCGTTCCACATGGCTAGGATATTAAGTTGCTCGAAGCATTCCCACACCAGTCTGGAAGACATCTTTGGGCTCAAAAGAGTCTTCAAAGCTGCCTGGCTGTCTGTTAAGATAAAGATCTGCTGATTTTTGTAGCGCCTCTTAATGTTTTCCCGCGCACATTGTAGTATCACGTAGACCTCTGCTTGAAAGACAGAGGCATATTTGCCCAGAGAGGAGCTGAGACACTTAGAACTGCCGCCAACTGGAGTTGTAGCTTAAAAAGATATCCATCCTGTTTCAACGCTGCCGCTTTGAGGCACGATTTTATTTCAGGATTGATCTCCGGTGGATGCATGGGCGCCGGCAGGGGGGGGGGGCAAACCGGGCATTTGCCCCCCCTCCCTGGATATTAAGAAGAAAAAATAAGTTGTTACAACAAAATCATATATGTATTTATTTTTCGTAAAAACAAGTTATAACAAAAATTTAGAAATAGGTCAAAAACTTAAACACTTTCTAGAGCATAAACGAACTTAAAATATTAAAAAAAACACTTAAACACTCTTTAGGACCCAATGGTATAAAACAAATTTAAAATATTTTTTTTAGTTACCTATTTTTTGAACAAAAACTGAATTCTTCGAGGGCGAAGCCCGTATTTATTAATTACTGCATCAATAAATAATGCTTTATTTTCATGGACCCTTCACAGACCAGAGAGTCTATTATGCCCCATGGTCGATCTTAGCCATGTCTTAACTCTTCTCAATGTGCTAAACGACCTCTCTACGGTACAGGTTGTGACCGGTAGAGTTAACCCAATTTTGATTGCGTCTGTTATAGCTGGCATATTGTTTAACGAAAATTGAAGCAAGTCAATATATTTAAATTTTCGGTTTCGGCAGGAGCAAGTTCAGACAATTTCCACATCTCGTACCAGGTTTGTGCCTCTGCCAGAAAGTTTTCCAAAATATCACCGTAAAATTCTTGAATAGCTGCTGCTACCTCTAAAAATTCTATTACAGTCAAATTTCGCATTGTTTTTGGATGAAGTTCATATAAATTGTATCCTTTCGTATTGTTTTCTGAAAATCGATCATCTAGAGACTGAGATAGAGCGTCTAAGTAAGGAATGAAAATTGCTCTTCGATAGTACTCATTCAATGACGCTGATGGATGATTTTGACGATGAGTCTGTTTTGATGCCAGACGCGGCATCACCAACTCAAAACCCAACTTTTCTGCGTCTTCTTTTGCTTTCTTTAAAATATTTTCAAATTCAGTTTCGCAGTTCTCTCTATGTAGTTTGATTATGTTTTTCATTGTCTCAACGTGCTCTCTCACAGCTTGAATATCAGCAGTTGTAGCTTGTAATTTGTTGGTGATAGGTTCCAGTTTAGCAGAATAGCTTGCAATTATATTCAGTGAAATAATAAAGGATGTTGTAGTTGCTGCACTATGCAGCTGGTAAGCTCTTTTTCTAGTAGCTGATGTGTTCGACATTTCAGGGAGAGTTAGATTGTCGAGTGCTTCTACTATTTTTATAAAATGTTCTTTAAATAGTCGAACACTTTTATATTTTTCAGACCAACGCGTTTCGCATAGAAGAGGAATACGATTCATATTGAGACCATAGCTTTCCAGCGTTTTATTAATAACATTAGAAATTGCTTCAGCATTCAGTTCATTCAAAGGAGTATATCCCATAAATTCTTCTGCCGTAGCTGTGTCAAAATGCACGTAACGAATACCTATTGACATTTGTTCTGTGCCACTAATATCAGCAGTTTCATCGGCTAAAACTGAAAAAGCAATACTTGCATTTATTTCTTGAATTATGTTTTCCCTTAAAACTTCCTGACAATTTTCAATTATGTCATTTTGAGTTTGATGGGAGATATATGTTGCATTCTTAGCACAGTTTTCAAAATGATTTTTTAAGATGGAATCCCCAGACTCAACTCTGAAATGAAGTAAATCGTTGAAGACAGCAAATTCTTCAGTCTTCCCACGAAGAGACGTATCATGTGTAGCACAAAAAACTATTGAAGAAATAATTGAAACCAATTTTTTTCGATTTGCTACTATTTCTGCTTCTAAAGCTTTGTCCAACTGCGTTTGAACATCAATGGTTTTTCCATTCATAACATCAAGAAAGTTTTTGGATTTTATTATTGCCGCGCAGTGCCACTGGGGATATATGTGAGCAGCAGCAGCTTCGTGAAAATGTTTGTAATTTGTAAAAGGATTCAAGATAAAGGCACCCTGATATCCACGATGAATCGAAGGTCGGAATAAGACGCAAATTCGACAACAGCAGAATACGTGAGCCAGGGAAATTGTTTGAACCACTCTAACCGAAATGTTCGCTTATTTTTGAGGTGTAAAACATCTTCCTTAAAATTGTATGTTTTATCTGGCGTCCAAGGTGATTCAAGTAACTTAAGTCTACGTTCATCAGTTAAAGTTGTAACGTGCTCTTCTTTACAGCACGCCCCGATATCTAATTCACTGAGCTCTAACGCTGGCAATTTTTTTTGGCGAAAGGCTAGAATCAGTACTAGGATGATCAGAAACATCCAATTCTGTATTGCTTTGGCTTCTTTCAGTTTGAGTCTGCGATGTACCCGCTATTGGCGCTAATGACGAATGCGAATGAGGATGTTTGTTAGGTGAGGGTACTGTGTCTGTTTCTGCTAGTGATTCTGGTCTTGGTCTCTTACTTGTGTTAACTTTAAAATATTTTCTGATATCCATTATGGTTTTATTACACTACTTACACCTAAAATCAGAAATGGCGATAACACCAACCACCAACACCATAACTATTAATATTAACTCACCAGGCACCACTAAAAGACCAAACTTAACCTCACTTCTGTGTCGGGAGACAGCGCGTGATCATAGAGTAGATATGCGCGTGATCGCGTGCACAGGCACAGTGTCTAAAATGTTTGCGAGTTCGTGATATACAAGCGTCTAACTTCAACTTAGTTGCTATACACAACTAAGATACTGCCAACCTAACAATAACGATAAAAACTAGGAAAACTGTGAACTCATTTTGTCGGGCAACCTAATGTTGTTGTTATTATTATTATTATTATTATTATTATTATTATTATTATTATTATTATTATTATTATTATTATTATTATTATTTGTATTATTATTATTATTATTATTATTATTATTATTATTATTATTATTATTATTATTATTATTATATGTTAATACCCCTTGCCCCCCCCCTACGAAAATTCCTGGCGGCGCCCTTGGCGTGGATGTAGAGGAATACAGTTCTTAAAAGACGGGTGTGCCTCGAGAGTAGCTCTTCGAACTTCCTTATCAATACCTTTGGTAATGAAAGTGGAGATTTCTTATTGCACAGAAATCGGGACTGTGTCGCAGCAACATACTTTCCGCTGGCAACTACTGATCCAGCATTTCCGCCGTTCAACGCACGATTTGCGAAATCTATTTGTCTCCAAGAACTTTCTGTAGATGGGATGTTCAAAATGATACCTCTCATTGAAGATCCATTCTGCCACATGGATGGTATCTCAATAGACAATATCTAGTCAGAAGGGATAATCGAAAAATCGAATCTGCTCTTTATAGTAGAAAACTTACACAAATCTTTTAATTAAAACAAGCGACAAAGGATTTACGCAATGGTATAAACTGTACAGGCACCAGGACAAGCCGGTAGCAATCTACATAAATCGAAATTTCAGCAATAAATTCCGTCCCAAGTAATCCCTCATTGCCGGTTTGCGATAGTCCTTAATTTAACTCGCCGATGTAGATAAGATCGGCGTAATGAATTGTCGGACACGTTTACCGATTTAAACTTAATAACCTTAATAATTCCCGAAGCCGATAAAAAGTGCAACTCCATCTCCGCGAGAAGACGATCATAACTCAACCTCTACAAGCAAAAATCCGAGCACAAAAACGAATCGGACACAAAAAAGTACCCGCACATTCAGGCTTCTCGGCTACAAACGAGGGTTATAAACAATTGAGCGAACGGCCACGGTAACGCGATATCGGAGACGGTTTCAGACTCTAATCCGGTCGGTTATAGAGACGTGGTACTTAAACTGTACTTAACGAATTTAAAAAAATGACGGCGATGATGATCGTGTTGTATGAGCGGTAAATTGATGAAAACGTCGGTTATGAATGAAATTTTGGACTAAATTGGTTGTTTTCTTTTGCTTAATATGTTAAACTGCCAGTTATACTAGCACAAAACGAGTTTCGTTACCTGCCTCTAATCAAGGAATTACGTGCTTCTAAGTTCTAATCTAAGCTTTTTGAATTGTTTTGTTAGCTTTGGACCTTCTTATAATCACCCTTCGCGTAAACAACGTGAGCTTCGCTTATGGGGCCACTCTCTCTAGTTCAAGTGTTTGCCATTTGGGCTCTGCATGGCTCCATTTTTATTTACAAAAAATATTAAAATCTGTCATTAACTATGTTAATCTTCTTTAAAGTGCGTGCTTTTTTTTCTCCCCTTAGGGCCTGCCTGCCCGATGGCTCAGATGCACTGCAGCCACAAAATGGGCTTATTGTCATCATCATAAGGTTCTCAGTCCGAAGACTGGTTGGACGCGTACCTCCATTCTTTTCTATCCTGAGCTAACCTACGCATTTCCCTAAAAGTAGAACATCCTACATCCCTAACTATTTGAGAGCAGTAGTCTAATCTAGGCCTACCCCTACCTCTTTTTATTCCTATCTCTGACTCTAGTATGTCGCGAACTATTCCTTCGTGTCTTAGAAGGTGTCCTACCATCCTATCTCTCCTACTCTTTATTGTTTTCCATACCTTTCGCCTTTCCCCAACTCTTTCTAATACTTCCCTATTGCTAACCTTATCTATCCACGGTATCTTCATCATGCGTCTGTAACACCACAGTTCAAACGCTTCTACTCTTTTTCTATCCGCTTCTCGTATTGTCCAAGTTTCGCACCCGTATAATGCCGTACTCCATACATACGACTTTAAGAGTCTCTTCCTAGTCTCTATATTAACCGTTCTCGAACATAACAGTTGTTTCTTTTTGTTAAACGCAACTCGTCCCTGCGCCATTCTTTGTTTTATATCTTTAGTGCTCCTACCGTCTTGGGTTATTTTACTTCCTAAGTAGCAGAAATCCGCGACCTCCTCTATCTTCTCATTTCCTATTCGTATTTCAATTTTAGTTCTATTTTCACTCCATCTACATACCAAAATTTTAGTTTTCTTTTTATTGATTTTCATGCCGTAGCCCTGTGTCAAAACTGCTTCCATTTCATTCAAAGCCGCTCCTAATTCTTCTTTGCTAGATGCTAACACTGCCATATCATCCGCAAATCTGAGCATGTTAATAGTTTGGCCCTGTACATTGATCCCTGAGGCTGTTCTTTCCTTAACAATATTAATCGCATCTTCGATATATAAGTTGAAAACTAGAGGTGACAATGCACATCCCTGTCTCACTCCCTTCCGGATATCTACTTCCCTTCGTTCCTGCTCACATTCTATAACTGCCTTTTGCTCTTTGTAGAGATTATGTATTATTCTTCTGTCCCTGTATTTCATCCCTACCTTTCTCAGCACTTCGAACATCTTCCCCCATTTTACGTTGTCGAAGGCTTTTTCTAAATCTACAAATCCTATATATACGCTCTTTCTCTTTTCTATCGTTTTTTCTATAATTACTCGTAAAGCTAGAATGGCCTCGCGCGTTCCTCTATTTCGTCTAAATCCGAACTGATCTTCTCCTAATATTTCTTCCGCCTTTTTCTCCATCCTTCTTTGCACAATTCTAGTTAAAATTTTTGACGCATGGGAAGTTAAACTGATAGTTCTAAAATTTTCGCATCTATCCGCGCCTTTCCTTTTTGGCAAAGCTACCATGATGTTCAGTTTGTAATCCTCTGGAATCTCGCCTGTCAGGTATATGCGACTAACCAATTTAAATAAACGATCTATTACCTCTTGACCTGCGCACTTTAAGATTTCTGCCTGCAAGCCATCTATACCTGGTGCTTTATTATTCCTTAAACTTTTTAGTGCTAGCTCAAACTCTTCTCTCATTATAGGACTCCCTAGGTTATCCCCTTCTACACTGCTTTCACTTTCTAATATATCTTGCACTTCCTGTCCCGCATATAAGTTTCCTAAATATTCTTTCCACCTATCTGCCTTCTCCCCGCTTTCGATTAGGATATCTCCTGCCTCATTCCTAATGCTTTTGGTACTAGATCCAATTTTTCTAAAATTTCTCCTAATTATTTTATATGCTTCATCAGTCTTTCCTATTTCGAACTTATTTTCCACTTCTTTGCACTTATCATCGATCCATTGCTCTTTCGCTTTCCTACATTTCCGAATAATTTCCCACTTGATCGCCTTATATCTTTGTTTCCCTATTTCATCTAACCTATTTTTATATTTGCGCCTTTCCTCTATTAGACTCACAATATGTTTTGTTATCCAGGGTTTCCTACTTTCATTCTGTTTATGACCCAAAATATCCCTAGCTGAGGAAACTAAACTATTTTTAATGCAATTCCATTCTTCCTCTATGTCCCTAACAATATTTTCGCCCGCACCCTTTAGTACTTCGTTTGTCTTTTTCTCGAACTTATCGCGCGTATCATCATCTTTTAGTTTCTCTGGGTCAAGATACCTTCTTCCGCTTCGTTTTTTCAAAATCTTAAATTTAAGATTGGCCTTCATAACGACTATATTGTGATCACTATCTATATCTGCTCCTGGATAACTTCTACAATCCCTAACTTGATTTCTAAATCTTTGCCTAACAAGAATGTAATCTATTTGATATCTCCCTAGGTCTCCTGGCATCTTCCACGTGTAGCGTCTCCTAACATGATGGTGAAATAGAGTGTTCGCGACCGTTAAGTTATGTTTATCGCAGAACTCTATCAGTCTCACTCCCCTATCGTTCCTATTGCCTAATCCAAAGGGACCAACTATTCCGCCCTCTCGCCCTGTGCCTACGACTGCATTGAAATCTCCTATAATTATTAAATTTTCGTGTCCTCTCACAAAATCTAGCACATGTTCAATATCACTATAAACTGCCTCTACGACCTCATCACTGTAGTTAGAAGTGGGCCTATATACCTGTATTATTACTGTTTTTACAGGTTTCGAATCTAACCTAACCATAACTACCCTGTCACTTTGCTGTAAGAAATTTTCTACACTCTGCCCTACTTTTTTCCGCATAACAATTCCTACTCCCGAATTTCCTCCTACAGATCCTGTGTGTATTACTCTAAAATCTCCGCTCCAGAAGTCTCCGGCTTCTGGCCATCGCACTTCACTAATACCTACTACGTCTAATGCTAACCTATCCATCTCAATTTTCAAATTCTCTAACTTTCCTACTTGTTTCATGCTTCTAACATTCCACGCTCCGACTCGTGAGATGTTACACTTATCATTTCTGATGACTCCCCCCGAAGCAGTCCCCGCCCGGAGATCCGAATGTGGGACTATTTTACCTCCGGAATATTTTACTCCAGAAAGTGCCATCATCATAAATTCGAAGTACGCTGTACCAGGGATATAATAATGTGGTGGTTTCCCGTTGCCTTCCACATCGCAGTAGTGTGTATCACAGTGCCATACCGACCCTCACGATCTCTGCCACTATGATTACTGAAAGAGCTGCTGCCCCCTTTCAGGGACTTGATTTAGTCTGGCTTCTCAAATAAAAACCCCTCCAATATGGTTAAACCTACGGTTCGGCTCTTTAGATCATTGAAGCGCGCAAGCCATCCCACCCGTCCCAGTATTACTAGAACTGCGTCAAGGTACAAGTCCTTTGGGTAGGGGCTTATTGTGCTCACCCTAAATTCTAAGTCATACCCATTCCATGATCTTGGTGCCTTGGACCAAACGGTACAAATCAAACATTGAATGCGTGGAAAATTCTTCCGGTTCCATCAGACATCGCCCGAAAATTCGCTGCCTCTTCTGGTCTAGAGCTTCACATCTGCACAAGATGTGCATAGCTGTCTCCCGTTCCTTATTACACAAGCGGCAGTTAAGGTCTCCGTAATATTTGCCAATCTTCCACAGGTGTTCTTTAACGGTCGTGTGCCTCGTTAGGAAGCCTGTTACGATTCTAATTTGCATCCTACTAAGGCAAAGTAGTTCTGAGCATCTTTTCCTGCAAGGTCCCTTTATATACGACTTGCTGTGCCTGTGTCCTGGAATCACGTTCCAGTAATTGTGATGTTGAGCGCGAATCCATCCGTTTACTTGGTGTCTGACTGCACTCTTAGTTATGCCTAGGGCAGGTTCCGGTCCAACGAAAGGATCGTTGGAGCCCCGCTTAGCTAGTTTATCGGCTTCCTCGTTCCCTATCAGCCCACAGTGACCTCGAATCCAAAGCAGTCTCACTGCGTTCCGCATGGCTAGGATATTAAGTTGCTCGAAGCATTCCCACAACAGTCTGGAAGACATCTTTGGGCTCATAAGAGCCTTCAAAGCTGCCTGGCTGTCTGATAAGATAAAGATCCGCTGATTTTTGTACCGCCTCTTAATGTTTTCCCGCGCACATTGCAGTGCGTGCTACACAGCTTACGAAAAATTGCGGCTACAGTTATTTTTGTAATTCTGCGAACGGCAATACTAACGGACGGGAACTCGCGATCTATAACGCATCAACCGATTACCTAGATTGACGCATACAACTAGACTTCTGCAGCTTCACCGCGATAAGTTTCACTCCGTTCTGAATGTAGTTGCGACTACAGTGACAGCTTTGCTGGAAAAATCTAGCACATCAGTGCAAGAAGAACAATGACACGGTAATTAAACTGTACACCCATAATTACTGCTTTTATTTTCGTATATTTCACTACTTTCCACGCAATTGAAGTCAAATTTGTTATTGGCTTACTTGAAAAGTTTTAAATTATAAACATTAAATTTATGGTTCATATACTAAAATGTTTGAAAACGGGCTGCATCCCCAACTTTGACGATCCCGCCCAAATCCCGCCGAAAACAATAAAAATGCAAAGCCAGCTAATTAGAGAGAATTAGACAGATAAAAGCATCTCGGCACGAGGCTTTATATTCGCCAGTCTCTCTTTCGTGGCAGCAGTATATTTCAGGGCAGCTATCGCGAGCTACCATTTTTGTCCGAAGCGCAAAGCTCGCATTCTGAGGTAGGTATATCTCCTCCTGAACAGGGATCGCGGGAACACCGGCATCTTTGATTCTGGATTTGCATAGCAGACTCCGATATGGTAATGCTGCACCGTTCTTGGACCGGCTGTACGTCCTGCAGTGGACACTCTTGCAGCGGCGGCTCGGGCTCTTTGAAATAAGTTTGAAAATAAATACACACGGTAAACTAGGGTCGCTTCGACATAAAATATATACCCCCTTCAATTGCACAGAGTCAAGGTAGTTTTTTGTATTAGTAATTTTAACGCCAATTAATGCATTTTTAATAAATAGCAGTGTAAGTTCTGGAAACACGTAACATGAGCTTATTTTGTAATCGGGGTGGGCTGAAAAGGAAAACAGGATTGATGTCCTCCACTCTGAGCCATTGTGAGCCTCTGGTAAACTTGGGGTTTCCCTCCTTTCTTCAGTACTCTTACACATTCTTCAATCACAAGATAATCCTATTGGGCCCAGTACGACTTCAAAGCCACACTCTTGTCGGACACTTCTGCCTCCCGATCTTCTTCCTACCGCCTTCCATCTCAGCAGATGCTCTAAGTTTTATCATTCCGTTTCCCATCTCTCCAGGTCTATACGTGGTCTTCCTTAATCTGCATTCGGGTGCGATGCTTCTTATTGGCGTTACGTGCTCTTTCTTCCTTGCCTCTTGCAATACTTACATTCCTCTGGGTAATATCTTTTGGAAAGTACATCAGCATTGCCATGTTCTCGTCCTATTCGGTGTTGGAAGGTAAAATTGTACTACTATCCTCAGTAGTTTCTTTCTGGTTTTGACAGTGCCCTACTGAAATAGTACGCAACCTTTTTTTATCCATTCTCTCCTTGGGATACCACGCTTCCTATGCAAACATTACTCGCATCAGTATATATCGATGACAAACTTGCTTCCTGGTCGATGGAAAGAAATTTTCAAAAAAAAATAAAATATGATGAACTGGTTACAGATTAATCCATCTATCGATGGATCAATCGGGATTTCGGGATAGAGACTCTCCTCTTCAGGCATGGCGTCCCGTTTGGCATTTACCTGTACGGCCGCCACTGTCAGTGCGTCCAGCAGTGGACACTACGCAGCCTTCTTCACCGGCTACTGCTAGCTGGCAAGCAACTGCCGCTTTTCGGCATACACTAAGTTATGTCAACTGATTTTTGCAATTCTCTACTGCGAGACCTTATAGCACGCGAGCGGCCCTTTGTTCGATTAAGTCCGCGGTGATTTGTTGTTGGGGTCATTGTTTGTAAATTGTGAGAACGTCCCGTGTTTCACATTAAACATTTTTTTTTCAATTTTAATAGATACTTTGGATAGTTTATGAATTTGCGATCGGTCTTACTCTATCTACATTTTGTAAAAAATGACTTTGTATACTATTGGGCTAAGTGCAATATTAATTTTATGTAGTTTTGGGGAGGCCATATATACGTGGGGGGAAGATAATTTTGTATTTTAAGTTTAGTGCTAAGATTACAAGAAATATTATTTTCATTTAGTACGTAGTACCTAATTTAGAAACTGTGGAACTCCGCATGTAATTTCCATTTTAACGTGTTTATTTACGATTTACCTTTTAGTATTGAAAATACTTCTGGGCTCGTGTACATGGGACTCATCTTACGAAAAATGTATCGACGTAAGATGCGAGGTCTGTGAATTTTAGATAGCTGTTTCAGGATTCATGGCAGTCGTGATGGGGAGAAGTACTGGGTCTTTGAACTGTTGTAATCATAATAGACTAATACACTTACATATAGCTCAGTAGCTTCAAGGAAGTAGCTACTGGATAGCTGTAAAGTACTTAGCTACTCTATGTCAAATGCCCAATATTATTTTATAGTCAGCGAGGGAAACTTATACGCATTGTCCATAACTGAATTTGTTGAATCAATTTTACAGTCTCTAAGTTGGACGTTTCAGCACCAAATGCAGTATCTAAGAAGTCTTTCCACGCATCTAATTTAGGAAAAAAGATGCAAAAGCATACGGAGTATCAATACCAGATCGCTGCTTATGGGCAGTGGCTATGATAATGCATAATCCGCTTCGTGTAGCTGGTGACCAGTACCACTGTGACGGCAGATAGTGGTGCGCGCACGTGACAGGCATAAGTTAGACGGGCGGCCGCGGCATTCCGCGGTACTGCCTGTCACAGCCCGCTTTGTGAAGCCGCGCTAGACACACTGCTAAGTTACCGTAGCTTAGAGAAGTTCGGTTCCATTCTGTATTTACAGGGTGCATGGTAATTTTTCTTTCAAAACTAATGCAGAAATTTCAGTGACGTTGCAAATGCGTACATCTATTGACTGTCTAAGCTAACTTGATATATGAATACCCCCTTATATGTACGTTCCGGAGGGTTAATCATTCCTGAATTCAGGTGTACGTTTTGCATGAAGTCCGAATTTAACTCAAATGAATTCGCATTAATTTAATGAATTCATATTCCTCCGTGAACTTACTTGGATTCTGTGAAATCTCCCTAAATTCTTCGCGGATTCCTCGTGAAGTCATGAATTCTTTAACCAGTTTCGCGCCAATCTTATCATTGTTCTTCTAACCTAATGCACGGTGTTACTATTGGGGTTGATTGGGGATGTTTATTGTGTTATTTGTGGTACCTACTTCGATTTGAAATTCATATGCAATGGATGCCGCAAATGTAACGGTAAGTAGATAACCATTAATTTATAGCGTTTATTTGTAAAAAAGAAAAGGAATTGTGAGATATCAAAAAAACAACTTTACACTAAAAAATAGAAGTAACATTTGTAAGATACAGCATAGTCTGAGTGGTTTAGTCCCATTTCGTGCGTTCCCGTTTCGTGCGTCGATGAAAATTTTCCCATTTCGTGCGTCATCCCAAATCTCTACCTGGTTTGAGTGCCGTTTCGTGCGCTGGCCTGCTGATAATGCAGTAAGCCACTAATTCGAGTTTATCTTTACAACACAACGCTGTTAATAACGAGACTTCAATGCGGAAGTGTATGTAGATTTCTCTCCTATTGTTTTCAAATGTTAATGTTTTTGTTTGGGGGAGACTTAAACGCTCCGCTTGCCCACAGACCGGAAATAGTGGGCCGTATTCAGTGACGGGCAACACCACTTTCTGGCCGTATTCAGTGACGGGCAACTATAAAACAAAGCAGTACGTTTTGTATGCCTTTATTGCAACAGGTATAACATGTTCAAAGTAAAGGATATCGTTGTGCAACGCACGAATTGGCACTACTTAATTACCCAATAAATTCTTGACGCTCGAATCGGCACGAAAACAGGTAGAAAGTAGAGATGCGTAATTTTAAATTTCCTTCTAAAAAGAATATTGAACACAATACAACAACAACAATATTGCCAACAGACAAGGAAATTTTAAAGGCAATTGAGGAGGCAAAAAAAAATTGAACGACAGGGTTGTGAATTTCTAATTTCTCCACTTTATTTGGTTTCGTCCAGGACGTAGATATTATTGGACAAAATCACATTATTGGACAAAATTGGACAAAATCACACAATACTGGACAAAATCAAGTTTCATTTGTATTTATTAAATACTGTAAGTTAGTAGTTAGTCTGCTAACCTATCCAGTCAAGCACCAAAATGGGTTTTCATTTCCATTTGTTTCATTTTTAATATAAAATATAAAAAATAAGTTTTTTTTATTTTTGCCGCGTTTTATTGATTTTGTTCATTTTTGTCCAATTTGTCCACCACTATTGATTTTGTCCGGACGGACATAATTGGACAAAACCGTCCAATTATGTCCACTTGGAAAAATTCGATCAACCCTGTTTAACGAACTGAAAATTCGTGTAAAAGAAGATTACTTACCAAAAATAGACAAAGTAACATTTGAGGAGCCTTATTTAAATAGAACATTTATTGATAGTTCAAGTTGCTCAGAAAACGATACTGAGGATGAAGAATATGGAAAATCTGAAGAAGCAGAAAGTAGTGAAAATTATCAGTTAGGTGAAGTGCCCGACATCTCCCTGAAGATTCTTCTGTAGTGATGGTGAATGATGGCAATAAAAATATATCTGTTAAAAAAAGCACATATTGTTGGTTACTTCAGAATTAGTCTTTTGCTACGCCAGAGTAGCTGTAGGTTACAACGAGTTGCAGGGAAATAGGTCACAGAACTTTTTGTTGAAAACTTATTCTATTCAATTATTATGTTTGTTTATTTATTTTTAGAATATATATTATTTGTTAATTGTTTTAGAATTTAAATTTTGTCTGTTTTGGAATTAATATTTTGTGTACATTCACACCATGCAAGTTTCTAACTTGGTAAGTGGGCCTAGTTCACTGAGGTACGATGGGGCACGTATGGAGGCTTTCAAGCCCAGCTTTGCTGGGGTAGGCCTCTTGTGTGCATCCTAATGTACATTCTGCCGACGTAGGCCTGTTCTGTAATTCAATGCCTAGCGGAGTATTTGCTCGAGGTGTAGTTGTTTGAGCGGGTCTATTAGTCGACAGCTGTTCATATTTTTATAAAAGAATAAAGAATATAATTTGCATCGTAAAATCTTATGTACAAGTACTTTTTCTTTTATTCCTTTCCTTTTTATAGTTTGTAAAGGCTTTTTACCACTTTAGTACTTCTGAATTCCTATGAATTCCTTTAATGTTTTTGAATTCCTTGCAGAATCATGAATTTATTTGAATTCCGATGAATTTAATTAAATTCATTTGAATTACATGCATTCTGAACTTGGTGTACAATAAATTATTAGATGATTAACCCTCGGTACGTCCTTTTACGATGATGTAATATGAAAAATGATTGCTGTTATTGATCGATCAGTTGATCACGTGAACGCACTCTGAGTGTACCTAGGCAGTGTTATTTTATTTAAATCTTTTGCCTACTTGTGAATAGCTGGAAGTTTTGTAGAATTGCATGAAAAAGTTCCCCGCTAAGTGACATGAACCTTCGAGACTTAATGGTCTGAGAAACGTAAAAAAAGTCGTCCCCAGGCATCTTTTGACGAATGCCCATTAATCAGTCACAATCTATATCTACCTGTACGGTTCGGGTTTTGGTGACCAACAGAATTTCGTACCATGATAGAATATCAATTAACCGATTCAAATTATTCATTTCTTGGTGCTTAAGTATATGTTCTATGAAATCACGTGGATTATACAGGATGTAGGATGTTCTGCTTTTGGGGAAATTTGTAGATTAGCTCAGGATACGAAGGGACGGGGGCACGCTTCCAACCAGTCTTCGAATTGAAAACTTTATGATGAGCTTTTTGATGACAAAAGAGTTAAACACAAAAGAATCTTTTTATTGGAAGTACATACCAAGCTTTTCTCAGTTAACACTGATAAATAAATTAACAACAAAATCCCGCTTTTCACAGTTCTGCATACTTATGTAACAAAAAAACGAAGAATCATTAGTAGTCAGGTTTGTCCCAAATTAATTACAGGCACTTCCTATCCGTTTCTTGAACACCTGTGTCTCATTTCCATAACACACGTCGTTAAAAAATTCAGGAGCAGTAGCAACAGGTAGAGAGAGGTATAAGCTCGCCGGTGCAGTTTGTGTTCACAGAACTGCATTTAATCCATGTTCAAACAACTTCGAGCGGTATCCATAGTCTACGTTAAACGACTAGAAGTCGATTACCTTTTGTAATTTAATCACCCAACAATTAATTAAATGCAAACAAATGGAAGTACAACTTGAAATCGTGGTTTCGGTAAAACGCTGCGATGCTAACACATGCTTTAAGTCTTAGTCGGAGAGCAGGACGTTCGAAATATGCAAAATAAAAGTGGGGTATGCAACTCGCGAACATACAAAAACTGATGTCGTATTCTTATGTAAAATGACCTGCTGAATTCGATTCTGGAGGTCGCGAATCGATTCGGGATTGCGAAATTGAAAAAAATCGAACTTTATCATATTTTTACAAAATTTCTCGGAAATACATTATTTTATATTTCCCATTCTATATCTTTGTCTGTAACAATTGGATCGGTTTAAAACTTTGCATACATATAGTCTGAAATATGCCGAATCCGTTGCCATACATAAATGTGCACTAATGTGTAAAGATATGGTAGAAAAATAATATTTTCGTCACAGATCCCATGGATTTTTCAGTAACTGCATTGAGAAAGTTGGTATCGAGGTAACTTTTTTATTATTGGAGATAGAGTAATAGTATAAGCGAGTCAAATATAGTGTAAGGTCTGAATTAATTTATTAAAAACAAAAAAAATTTGTTGGTAAAAGTTTGGTGGTCATAAAAGGCTAATAAAGTTGAGCGTTGTACGCGCTACGTTGTCTCCTGGGTTGCACCGAAGCAGACCGCGTGGAGAACTTCAATGAGAACTGTTCTTATTTTTCTTAATTTGTACTTACAGAATAAATACATTTTTATTATTCGATATACGTACATTTTCCTTCACAAAAACAGCCTATGGAACACAGTACATTAGCTTTTAAACAAATACAGGTTGTGCTAAAATTTATTGAAATATTTGAAATATTTACAAAATCTGGTTTCGCACTTATTGTGGTCATGATTGGCATTACGCTACCATTTTCTTTCATGCACCACCCAAATTCCAAAAGATTTGGGCCCGGTTTTTCAAAGAATCCAATTAAGTCTGACACCGGCTCGTTGCTATGATTCAATCAATCAGAAAGCCGGTATCATAGCAACGAAGCCGGTGTCAGACTTAATCCGGTGTTGGATTCTTTGAAAAACCGGACCTTGATAGTTTTGGTCGAACTAGGTATGCAGTTTTGTAAACGACGGACTGCAAATACATACGTCCTGAGGACATGAAAACGAAACGTGTTTTCGGTGGGTGGTAAATCCCTAAGAAGCGAAATTTGTTTTGTAATAAATAGGTACCTTACTGATATTCGTTTGCTTACTTACCTAATGTCTGTTTTGCATGTTGGAAACAAATGTGCTCTTAAATGGTCCATACTGCCGGTAAATTCTGGACGACCATATATGTAATGAATTTCACTCTGTTCTCGCTTGACATTTGGTGGAACATATCGAATATTTCAATAAAACAAATTTTTTTAGTGTTTTCAACGGGTTGAATCGTTATCTACAATATTGTTTCGACTTACTAGGTCATCATCAAAGGTTCTTACAAAACAAATCTTAAAACTAAAACAGTGCCTTACATACAGTATTCTATTTTATTTTCGTGTGGTGGGGTAAGACTGCTTCTATGATTGGTGAATAGTTAAATTCCAACTGGTCATTTGTTATCTGTTGATCTAATTTCTAAGCAAACTTGATCAAAACCAGGTTTGCTTAAATAAAATAAATTTAGGTTCATTATTGGTCAATAATAAAGAAAAAAGAAACACAGGAGATAAAAGTGGTGTTTCTCAGTTAAATTGCAATGATTGCAGTGCGATTTACATAGGTCAAACCGGGAGGGATTTCAATACCATACTGAAAGAACATAAAGTCTATGCGGTTTTCCATACACATTCAAAACATGCAATATTTGAACAAAGACCTGCTTAAAAGCACGTACGTACATGGAGACAAATTAGGGTTGTTTCAAAGCCATCTTAGATGGGGTAGCAGTCTGAAACGTCTCGTAGTACAAAAAATCTGGATTTAGTTCTATAATTCAATGCCTGGCGGGGTATTTGCCCGAGGAGTAGTTGTTCGAACGGTCCAGTACCACTAATTAATACCAGATAATTACTCAAAGTAGTTGTCACTTGCTGATATCTGTCCAGAGCGCGGCAGCATATATAGCAAGATTAAATTGCATGGTTTGAGTGTGTGGGGGAAAGCACCGTACTGATGAGTCCCAGAAGGACGAAACCAGTTGGTCTGCGGTTTTCCATACACATTCAAAACATGCAATATTTGAACATAAAGTCTATTGCCAACAATTCAAACAGGACGGGTTTTTGGGAACATTGTACATATTGTAAACAACCATAATTTTGTCGAAAGTGATTTTAAAATATTATATAAGGATCTAAAGGTAGAAAATTAAATTAAGTGGAAAGTTTTGAAATTTGCAAAGCCATTAAATTAGATCAACAGATAATAAATGACCAGTTGGAATTTAACCATTCATCAATCATAGAAGCAATCTTACCCCACCACACGAAAATAAAATGGAATACTGTATATAAGGCACTGCTTTAGTTTTAAGATTTGTTTTGTAAGAACCTTTGATGATGAGAATAAGTCGAAACAATATTGTGGGTAACGATTAAACCTGTGGAAAACACTAAAAAGTTTTGTTTTATTGAAATGCCCTACACACATTTAATAAATGAAAACTCTAAACCGTCGGCGTTGGCACGGCAGTCAGCTTTTGTCCGCGACAACGCGCGCAGGGCGCGACATATGACTCACGTTTAACACACTTTTTCTGACTTACTATGCATTTTATGAAAAAATACTAAACGTCAGGGGAAACAAAAAATGCGGTTAAAAATTAAAAATATCCATCCCCTTAAAAAATATGAAGTTAAGAAGTTAAAGGGTAGTTCACCCCTTGCTCCCCTGATGCGCTATCAAAAAACGAGCCGCATTAATTTATCGACATTCAATCACTACGTACGTCACCAAGAAAATGATCGAAATACAATTAAGAATAAAAATTTTATGGCAAAAAATGATTTTTTTTCTCCAATTTAAGGGAGAATATCTCGGCAGGGGAAGATAGTAGGAGAAAACTTTATATGAACTTGGGGTGTTATTTTCGTGTAATCTATACGCACCCGAGAGATGTCCCACCTTCACCGGGACATCCTGTATATCGAAGATGCTATTAATATTGTTAAAGACAGAATAGCTGCTGGAATTTATATATACAGGGCCGAACTATTAATATGCTCAGATTCGCGGATGATATAGCAGTATTAGCATCCCAGCAAAGAAGAATTAGGACTAAAATTAAAATTCAAATTTGAAACGAGAAGATAGAGGAAGTCTCAGATTTCTGCTTTATGAAGTCAAATAACTCACAATGGTAAGAGCTCTAGAGATCGGTAAAACAAAGAATAGCGCAGGGCCGAGTTGCATTTAATAAAAAGAAACAACTGTTATGTTCGGGAATGATAAATGTAGAAACTCGGAAGAGGCTATTAAAAACGTATGTATGGAGTACGAAATTGTCCGGGCGCGAAAGTTGGACGATAGGAGAAGTGGATTGGAAAAAATTAGAAGCATTTGAAATGTGGTGCTATCGTGCTACAGACGCATGATGAAGATACCTACCGTGGATTAAGATAAGGTTAGCAACAGAGAGGTATTAGAAAGAGTTTGAGAAAAGCAAAATTTATGAAGGACAGTAAACTGAAAACTTTATGATGATGAAGAAATTATTATTATTATTGTACGAATAATTATTAAAGTATACAAACTCATTTGATTCCAGTAGTACGTCAATCCGAACCAACCGGGGGCTATTATGGAATCGAAAGTGAAGCCTCTCAAGATTTAGACAACCCACAATACTTACGGATCTCCTTCTCTTTTTAAGTCAGTCTATTCTTTGCCCTCTCATACAAACAGCCGTTTGACTTGATGAAGCGAGTAACAGGCGAGTTGACATTTCTAAATTTTAATACTTACACTTGCTTTTTCGGACTCATCATTCAAGGAATCAATAAAATATATATAAAACTCATCTCACGTAAATGTATTTTCAAGTATATTATTTATTTAGCATGTTATTTTACACGTTGATTTACATCTTGCGAGCATACCACTGTATCATGAAAGTAAATATACAGGTCGAAGCCGTTAAATTTCAGAGGAACAACAAAAATTCAGGAGTGTTAAAATAACAACTAAGGTTTTGGCATAGAATAAAATAATCTATGGTTTTGGTTAGGTAGTATTTTAAATACATAGAAAAAAATATGAAACCCTCGGTAAATTTCAGTTTAGCTTTGTATTTTGTGTGAAACCTAAAAATATTGGCTAAGTTAGGACAGACTGAGGGTCAAGCATAAAAAATACAAAAACATAGTGCAGCGAAAGGCAAATAGCAAAATATCGAGCTTAGAATTATCTACTATGTATTTAGTATTTTCCTACTAAGTATGAACTAATTGATATAGGTTGGACTTACCTATTATTTTAAAATGAGAATCATAAAGTTGTCAGTCCGAAGACTGGTTGGACGCGCCCCTCCAACCCCTCCTATGCTGAGCTAACCTACGCATTTCCCTAAAAGTAGAACATCCTGCATTCCCAACTATTTGAGAGCAATAGTGTAATCTGGGTCTGTCTCTAGTAAGCCACGAACTATTCCTTCGTGTCTTAGAAGGTGCCCTACCATCCTATCTCACCTATTCTTTATTTACTTATTCTGTATTTTTATGAGAACATAGCATAAGTTTTTAGACTGGGTAAACGAATGTTGTAAGTGTAACAGAAGCACTAAATACAACAGAAACAGTAATAATTATACATTACAAAATAAAATAGTTTTCGTTTCTGGAGCAAAGTGGCGTTTTCACCTTGTATTTTCTCAGCAACCTTCTTTGCATAACTATTAAGTGTAATTTTCAAGTACGTTTCAGCTATTTTTTTAACCAGTTGCACTTCATGTAAATCCTCAACCAAATTTGTTGCTTACCCATGAAACGGTAAGTTATTATCCGGCTGTTGAAGGCTTTTACAGTCGCGAGCAACGCAAAATATTACCATGGTATACAGAAAACTCCTACCTGTGCTAAAGCACCTGATAAGCTCTTCGTGTTAGAAAAGGATGGAGATCCGTAAGTAGTACGGGTTGCATACACAACAGATATGCCTCAAAAAGTTTTCACGGGGTAAACGGCAATGGGCCTATCCAGTAGGGACAGTCATCATTGATCCGAACGTAAGTTTTTGGACCAGTGACATCTAACGCCTGTATTTTGTAACACTGAACCATTTCATAATCTTCTACAGTACCCATTTTAAAGAAAATACTACACAACTTTAGCAGGGATCATCTAATATTAGATATTGTACCTACATATCTAATGTTGCATGTTCTTTGCTTTTAGATATGTGGGTATTATTTAGGGAAGCTTCTATTTAAGGCTCAGTCACAGACGAATTTAACTTAAATTCGTCTGTGGCTCAGTTTTCCAGGAAACTTTAGCTCTTGAGCTTTAGATGGCGCTCGATACTCCAGACGTGTAGGGTCCCTGTATTTAGAGAGTACCGCAATCAATAGCTCCACTTAGGCTGGTCTGACACGAGACTGATTTTAGCACTAAATTCAGTACAATTTCAGCGAGCACAGAGTAGGTGTAAAATTTAGAGTGACAACAGAATTGTGTGTGGCAGGTAAATACTAAAATAAGCATGTTGGCATGCGCATTGAACCAAATTAAGTTAAATGTCAAATATATTACCCCATGTTTGTCTTTATAATTCCTGTTTTCAATCGCACAGAACTTATTTTAATACTTACCTGTCATACACAATTCTATTTTCACTCTAAATTTCAAACTTACTTTGTGCTAGTACTGAAATTACTCTCGTGTCAGACGGCCCTTATGTTTCAAAACTGTGAGTAAACATGGCGGACTGCCGTGACAGCAGCAAAAGTCAAAGTCGAGCTGAAATGTTGGTTTGTTTGGTGTTTATGTTTTATCCTTTTTTTGTGAATCAGTGATATATATTTCCACAATCTGGTCTGTAGTATTATTCTTCAACGTATTAAAGCCAAATTTTATTTGTTTATGGATCAAAAATCAGAAGGTGAATCCGCAATTTGTAACACATGTCAAATATAAAATCTGACGTTCCGGCAAAATTCAAATTTGGCACCTATATTGTGAGTAAACATGGCGGAGATTGCGGTACTCTTTCAATACAGGGACCCTACAGACGTGGTTAATCACGAGAATCACGGCCCTCCCTCAATCCACCACAAAAGTGACGCGTCACAAACGTCAGATTTTCATTCCAAACAAAACAAAGCCATGTGCTTCCTGACGTTTTTAACTTAACCTATGCTATATAATTGTAGTTGTTTTCAAGTTTATACACGTAAGCGCAATACACAAATTGAAAATAAACTGTTTCACTATAATTATATTGCAAAAACTAGTTTAAGACTTTGTAAATAATATTTGGAATGAATATCTGACGTAAAATGGAGGCACTTGTGTGATGTATTGAATTTTTAGTTTAAAATAATGAAATAAACGAACACAATCAGCAGATTCCTAGTCCGATACACTGTCCTTTACCCTTATACAGTACGTCCTAGGATGCCGGCCAGAGGAGAGACCGAGTTAGTTGGTGTCTAAGTTGGGGCATCGTTGCAACCTTGTTATTAAAAATCAAACGCAAGAATTCAGTGCGACACTCTTTATTAATCGTTTAAAATATAAAAGATACTGCCCATTGAACGTATGCGAGTGGTTCTATCATAAAAAATACTATTAAAAAATACGAAAGAAAAATTTAAAAACTTAACAATTAAAAATACTGATGCGCACAAAGTACTAAAACGTCACAACAATTACATTGTTTGTAAACTGTAAAAATTAGGCGTAACAAAAATTTTCTTCACAAAGTGTAATCACAAAATTGCATTTTAGGCATTTTATATATTCGAACTGTTTATTGCTTGGAACCTAAAGCTACTAAATAACCCTTCGATGCCAGAACTCCCCTTCCGAGAATGTGCACGAGAAATCGCACAGCCCATTTAAAATTCAACGGCTGACCGAAAGTATTTTTGATGGCTGTGGCCGGAAACATTTCTGCGACAAAAATAATGGATACTAAACATTGCAAAAAAAGAGAACTATATCAAGTTTAGCCCTTACCGACAGGATCGCTATGTGTCAGCAACTGTACACCATTCTCTTTACAGAAAGCTTGGAGCGTAGGAGGAACAACGCAACAAGTAGCGAGATTTATTTGTATTATGGTCGGTTTTATTTCGGCCCATTCGAAAACACTTCTAAAGGCACTTTCTTCGATGTCCGCTAAGCCTATCTGAGAAATCTTGGCATTTTTTACGTAAACTTCCAGAGTCTTCCACACATTCTGGATTTTGCTCGTTACGTCTTTTTGGTCCTCTATCACCTTTTGATCAAATGCTATCACTACGTTATGAACAGAATCAATGCTCAACGTTCTGAAGGCTACAAAAAACAAAAAAAATGTTATTCATAGTCAAAGTTCTGAGGTTTCAATGACTACTTACCGTTTTCTACGGCTTCTATTAAGAAACCTTTGTCATCACTGTTTAAAAACACTTTTAGACCAACTTTGAGGTCACCCTTTTCATGTTCTGATAATTTCACACGCAAGTCATCATTTTGTCTCGTCACTTGTACTGATCCATTTACGTGATTTCCTTCACTGATTCCATTCTCCAAATCTTTCAGTGTGATAGTAACAGCTTCTACGAGCTGAACAAAATTCAGTTAAGCAACAAATTACATTCAATTCGATATCGGCACAATTCGAAATCCGATTGCGGAGTGGATATCGTCGATATCGAATTGGATGTAAATGCAACTTGTTGCAAATTAATAATAATAAATAAATGAAAATGCCACCTGATGCAACAGAAACACGAGTTTTTTATAGACGTGTGCAAAGCAAATGACATGCAGTTTCTCATTTTCACTCAATCATTTTGAAGTATGTAATTCGAACATTACTTATACATAACCTATCAAATGAAAAAATGATAAACAAAGGAAATCTTACCTCGTCACTGGGATTCTGACCAGGTTTTTTCGTGATGTCATTCAGCGATAAAATATTACCAGTATTAATTAAAATTTCCTCCTTATTCAAGATATAATCCAGTGCCATAACTGATAATAAAAACAAATACCTACTATGGCAGATTATTCGGTCTAATTTTTGGGCAAAAGAGGGCCTACTGTATCTCCAGAAATGAAATTATCAACAATTATCTACCTTACGGTTCTACAAAACTGCTCGTTAATCTACACAGTTTAAATAGTCGCTCGTATTTAATCTAAAATAATTAGTGGTATGGCATTTATAGTTTAATATTGCATAATATGCCCATAACCCTGAAAAAAACGCGCCTGTCAATGGGTAGTTGTAATGAACTGCGGAGTCATGGCCAATTAAAGCAGAGGACCCACGTGCTCGATGAGTCACAGTTTTATCATAAGGGTTTTGGATGAAAAATGTATAATTCCAATATATGATGCGTTAACAAACAGAATAGTGATGTATTTATTATAAAAACATTAAATGCTACTTAGCACTTATTAATTAACATTAAACTATATCTATTTAATTAAAAATTATTCCTTTAAAATATCTAAACGCAGCCAAATAAAGGAAAAATTGTAGAAAAGTAAACAGATATACAATGACGTGAAGAGTACCTACATAGTGGTTTTGCTCCAAATCATTTGATTCAATAAACGTGGAAATAGAGGAATGAAGAAAGTTAAAATGTCATTTTTAGGGCGTGCCGCCACTGGAGTGTTGCAGGTAGAAACCACGAACGTATAACTAAACTGGACTGCCAATCCCCCAACTTCCCGTCGAAATTTCTTTGTTTACAAGATTCTTTGCAATGACTATTAGTTTAACGATCGCTAGGCATTATATATCAATAAAAATTAAACCAAATAAACTAAACCACCAAAAAATATAAATGTAAAGACAACTTTTAAATACCATCGATGGTCCGTTTATGTAAACGTTCGTGACCTATCCTCTCTCACTTGCGTTTTTGAAATTAAAAAGAAAAAACTGTCATTGTTGCGTTTATACTGGCTGATATCTATTGTAAGTTTGATTACTGGTAAGTACTTTTAATCTCTGTATTTTTTAAACAGTACGCATCCGAATTACGCATTAAGTAGGTCGGCTGGACTTGTCAAAAATCGGGAACGTCAAATTAGTTAAGTTGTAAAGTGTAGTGTTTGGGACTTCCAAAGAAAACTGGGTCTTCCTTTTTAAATCTATTCAAGTAGGTATACTTTCTAAGCGGAAAAATGCCCGTAGATCTTCCCGGATTCGCCTATGCTGCAATAGTTACAGCCGGAGGCATTTTTGGTTATTACAGAGCAGGTATGTAAATGTAAATTTGTGTTCAGCAATGATTTTGCATGTTTTGATCAAAACACTCTGTTAATCTTGTTTTTTATCTTGTCACGTATCATTTAGTTCTTTGAATATGATGCGATTTCGTAAACAACTGAGGACGGTTTTCATTTGTTGCACCATCGTTTTGTTTTCTAGGTTCTGTACCGTCGTTGGGAGCTGGTTTGTTATTTGGGAGCGCATTAGCGTATGGTGCGTTTCAAGTAAGTCAAAATCCAGCGAATTATTCTACTCAACTAGCAGCCAGTTCGTTACTAGCCGGTATAATGGGCTACCGGTTTTATAACTCAGGAAAAATTATGCCAGCTGGGATGGTGTGTGCCATATCTTTGGCTATGATTGTTAGAATTGCTATGAAAGCTGCGACCTTACCTTCCGAGACGAAAGTTTCAAACTGAGTTACGCTTTTAAGTTTTCGTATGTAATTTTTTTATGAAAGAAGATTAATAACTTATTGGTTAGTAATTTAGTAGGATGTAGTAGAGTCTAACAGACAAATGAGTAAGGTAAAAAATAATAAATGAGGTGCATTTAAAGTTGTCTAACGAAGAGAATATCGGTGAAACAAAATAATTTGTCTGTCACTTGTTTAATGGTTAAACCAATCACAATTTTGGGTTGCATCTGTTTTGACAGTTCATGACAGCTTTAGCTGTTCGCAACTTTAAAATTAGTTGTGAAAATAGTGAGGTTACGAAGGAGCTTAAGGCATAAGAGATTAACTTGAAATTTGGTTTTAGAATTTAATTTGAGACCTATGCGTACCTCAATAATTTTATTTGTATATGCTTGTAACTCAGTACCTAAAGAATATATATGTAAATGTAGATTGTTGAAAAGTTATGTACTTCCTGTTTGATGTTAATATATTTTTCTTCCATAAATTGTTTTTCTTGAAGTATCGTTTGGATTTTAGGAATCTTTCATTTGTAACACCAATGTGTCTTCCCCCACCAAGAATGCTTGCAAAATATGAAGACTCGCATCACACCCCTTCCCTTGAATATAAGGACCTATTACCAATAAGTATATTATTATCCGTGTTGTCCAAAGAGGTGGAGCCACTGTTCAGGATAGTATTAGTAGAGAAAAAAGAAATTAAAATAAAGTAACACAAGTGAAGGTACATATTTCTTTCTTTATCCAAAGTAAATAAAGAAAAATTTACAACTGAAACTTGCTTTAGGAACTTAACTAACTTAACTAATACTTCTCTTAAAACATAACTAAAAGTAATAAAACCACATAGCGGTTGTTAAAATAAGACAATTTAACAGTGTTTTATAAAAAATAAACATTTCGTAGAAATCGGTGTACATATTTGTAGAAAACGATGTTCAGGCAGTTGCGGGATATTTTAAACGTTCTAAAGCAGTGTTGACACTTGGCACTTGCTTTTTTTACTTAAGGCAGTTTCACACAACACTGACTAAATCATACAAAAAGAAATAATAATAAATGAATGAAAATACTACACGAACAAAAACGTCTAAAAATTATTACAGCCAGACTAATTTTAAATGAAGTAAGTACATCATGCATACTATACAGGGTGTTTCAAAAAGTCTTTTATAATATTATTGAAACACCCACTGTATTGTATTATCACACAAACCTCAGCTATAAGGTATGGCATACGATGTTTTTTTTAGTTATCTAGAAATTTCAGTTCGTTTTCATAAAATACTGTTTAGGTTTTTTTTTAGATAATAATAAGTATTGCCGGTTCCTTGGCGAAGAAAGGTAATATATTCGGCCGATTTTGTTCTATTGCGGCAGTTCTTTATTTAGAAAAAAAATGGAAAGAAGAAAAACCACGTTTGTGTCCTTACGAAATAACCTGCTTACTGCTAAGTAAAAGCTAAGTTTACAATGTTCAACAATCACATTATTTACACAAAATCAACTATACACACTCACACCTAGTCTTTTAAGGCACCGTTTTATCCGTTACTTTACTTTTTTAAAGCTGATTCATTGCACTTATTTATTCTTTGTCTCGCGACGACTTCGTTGAGAGGTTCCTCTTCGTAGATTTTCTTAAATTGTTCCACGCGTTCCGGAGTATCTTAATGGCGGAAGCTGCAATGTACAGGTTACTTTAAGTTCCGTCGACGCATTGCGTAGAAAATAAAGTGAAATAAATACTAAATATCAAAAATGAATTGTTAATTCATAACGATGATAAAATGCGACCATTTAATTCAAGAATTTTAGACACAAAATGTCGAATATACAAAGAAACATTCCAAAGTGTTAGTGTAAAGTGTCAAATAAATTCTAACATACATAGATAATAGGAAAACAGGCAGTAGAGAAATCTTACGAGCTGTACGATACATGCAATACAGCGATACTTAAAGAAAGACGTGTAGATAGTATCGTGGAAAACGATGGGACGATGGCATGCCTTGTGATGTACGCAGTAGCAACACGTAATGGAAACATTCTGACATTCTAACAATGGAAATGTCATTTCACATTTTTATGTTATGTATAGTACAATAGACTGTTTTAGAATGGCCGCCATTTGTTGCTGGAGGGCACACGTTTATTCATATTTTATTTGGGAAGTTAAAATTAAGTTTCTATTACCAGAAAGGAAATGTCTAGAACATACTCGCCAGTTATTTAATTGGTTTTTGCTAATTAATAGTTTTAGATTTACTGGTAGGGTTATGTTGTGTAAACTGTAAACAAACAAATGTTTGCCCTCCAGCTGTCAATTGTGCGACGACATTCTGAAATGATCTACGGTACTATTCGAACTAAAATTAATCAACTTTTCCACCAAATGCAATTTCCATGTTAAAATGTTCTACTGATGATTCTCGAAGAGACAATCTCATATATTCCACGTCCTCCTTACCCTATCCGTTAACTCTTGCTACGTTAGCATTCGCAGTACTATTTCTCAAGTTGCTACTGTCACTGTAATAACTGGCCGCATTGTACGACCTTTTCAGATAATTGTTGTTGACGTTCTCGTGAAAATTGACGGGCCTTTTCCCGAAATTTGCAAAGTCGTACGGATTTTTCGTCGTCTGCTTTATCAGTTGATAGTAATTGCCGACGTACGGGTTTTTTGTTGTCGCCCCGTTCTGAGCGACCTGTGTAGTAAATTGGGTTTTCAAAGTTTGCGTCGAAGATTGAAAACCGAAATGTTCGAAATTGTACGGAGATTTCGTGGTGGAGTAAGAGAATGCGAACGGTTTGTACGTGGAGCTGAAGAGGTTTTGGTAAGGCGTAGGAGATGTAGGTGGGATAGTGTATTGGTTGACGTTGGGGTCTTCTGATTGGACTTGGTAATAATTGTAAGGGGGTGGCGGAGGTGACGTGGTGTATTCATTGTAATACTGAGGGGGTGCAGGAGGATTTTTGTTTTTTTCTTCCTCTTCTTCGTCATAGAACCTGTTGTGAGTGTAAAAAAGTTATAAATTATTAGTACGTGTTTTTGTGTTTAGGTATTGTACACTGTATTCTTCAGCTGCTGAATTGAGCGCTAAATTTAATATTTCTCTGAACAGTTGGGCCTGTATATTTTTATCTATTGAAACTAATGTTTTAGCTTGTTTTTGTATAGTGTAACTTCCCAAAAATGCCAACAGATGTCGGCTGCATTTCTCCTTGTTTTATGTGTGCAATGTTTTTGGGTAAATTTGATTTACCTACCTATAGTTTCCGTTTTGCCACCTTGCGGCTGATTTTTAACAGACACGCTCTCATCCCTACAACAAATAATAACGCAACTACATCCCGTTAATATATTAAATTCAACCGCACCCCAAGCTGTTAAATAATTGTTTTGAATAGCTGCAATTGCTTTTCAGACTACATTGTTTCAATAGATAAAAATTGTTCGATGTAGCCCTTATTGAAATGTGCACAGTACTTACAATGGTCGTCCTTGAATGTTGCCGTTGCCTCGGATATACGACGGCGTGTTTTGGGAATAATCTGGGATGATGTTTTCGTGTTCGGCAACGCATTTCCCGTTAAGACAATACTGCGAAGATAAAATTAATTTTGTTGAAGCAAAAGTAGGAAACATAAAGCTTACTTGTCCGTCTCCACAAGGAGAGCCTTCCGCCGCAGGTCTATAAGCTACACAGTAGCCACTACCAGAGTCGAAGCAGAAGAGCTGAGCACAGACGCGATCGTCTTTCTGTAATTTTTTTTTCGATAGTGCTTTAATCACTTTTATGGAAGTGTTAACTTACAAAACAGGCACTTGTTCCTCTATCTCTTCTACATTGAGCATCTAAAGTCAGTAACTTTCCCGGCAATACCCTTGGTAAACTGGTATCTTCGTGCGGGGCATTGTATAAGCAAGTTGCTGTATCGCCACTAGGAAAAACATTGTACGATACTTATACAATAGTTGTAAAGAGTAGACTTACTTAAGGAAATGATGGAAACTAGATATACTACAAGGAGACCACCGGAATCCTCTCTCCGTATGTCTTAAATCAGACATGATATATCCATCAGCCCACTGACATTTTTCCGCGCCCGGTCCTCCTAAATACGACGGTGGAGGGCTTCCGTCATGCACTGCTCCCAATCTGTTCGCGCAAACACAAATATTAAAATATTCTGCAAGTGCGAATTGATTGGGGTACTCACAAATGACCGACTTCGTGAGCCGCTACTATAATTCCACTAAAACCGCCTGTATCTTCGATAATAGCAACGGAATTGACCTTTTCTAGTCGTTTGTTCACGACACAAGCGCCTCCCACGTAAGCAAATCCTAGTTTTTTAAATTATACTTAGTTTTTCGGGTTGTTTGTACACTGGTTAATTTTGGCAAATTACTTTTCTATATGAAATGTACTTTGCAATTTGTTATTGATTATTTTTTATATTGATGTAAGAATGAAAATAGTTATATTGGTTATTAAAGTTGTTTTATAGTATTTACTTGTAGCGGAATGTTAAATGTTAAGTTACCAAGGAAGAAATTTAAAACGATAAAAAATATTTCTGTTCTTTATTGCCATTTGTATAAATTTTGTTTTTACACAGACATGTGGAATTGTTACCAAGGTACTCTTGAAGGTGAATCAAAAACTAACAACAGCGTCGAAGGATGGCATAGAGGTTTCCAGGAGTTACTTTCGGTGAATCACCCTAGCATTTGGAAATTTATAGATGCTGTCAAACGACAACAAAGCCTTACCGAGTTGAAAATAGAACAATTTTTGTCTGGCGTTGAACCTCCAATGGGTAGTCGTAAATATCGCGATTGTGCGGGAAGAATATTGCGCATAGTGCAAAATTTCTCGAGGTCAAGAAGTCTTCTTCTTCTTCTTCTTCTTCTACACTTCTCCTTTTGCCTTTCGGCGTCGGATTTTAGGTCTGGTTGTCTTTTATCCATCTATCCCACTTCTTCCTGTTTAATTCCATTATACTCATCTCTGGCACCAATTTTCCCCTGCTGTTTCCAATTTCCTCAATTCTGTTCTTCCATGTTTTCCTAGGCCTGCCTCTCTTCTTTCCCCTGCCTACCCCTGCATCATGTATCACTTTTACTAGTCTCTGTTGGCTCATTCTTTCTATATGTCCATACCCTTGTAGTTGTTTATTTTCTATTTTTGTCACTATACTCTCCTGTTTTGTTTGTTCTCTTATAACTTCATTTCTAATTCGATCTCTCTTTGTTACATTTTTAATCTTCCTGAGAAATTTCATTTCCGGCTGTCAGTTGTTGTTCATGTTTCCTCTGTGTCGTCCATGTTTCGCTGGCATACATTAGTGATGGCAGAGTCACTTGATTGTATATTTTCAATTTGATGCTCTCTGATATTTCCTTTTTTCCCAAGATTGCATTATTTAACGAGTAATATATTCTATTTGCTTTGTTTCTTCTGTTATTTATTTCCGTGTCTATTCCTCCATCCTCCGTTATTATACTCCCTAAATATTCATACGTAGTGACTACCTCTAGGGACCATTCTTTCTAATTAATCTGCTCTTATTTATATTTATTTATATTTATCTCCATTTGCATTTTTTCCACTTCCACTGTCCATGTGTCTATTAATTTCTGCATTTTTCCCGGTGTGTCTGCCACTAGCACTATGTCATCTGCATACATTAAACTTCTGATATACACTGGGTTCACTTTTCTATATCCCACTAGCGTTCTTGGCGTATTTAAGTCTGAATTTTTATTAATTCTGTCCATTATTATAATAAATAGCAGTGGGCTCAAGGAGTCTCCTTGCTTCACTCCTTTTTCCATATGGAATGTTCCTGATGTAATCCCATTAATTTGGACTTTTCCTATTACTGTTCTGTATACCTGCTCAATATTTCCTATCAACTGTTGTGGCACTTCCAGTTGACTGAGGCATTTCCAAATCTCCTTTCTATTAATTAGGTCAAATGCTGATCTTAGATCGATGAATGTTAGATACAGTATTCTTTGTTCATTTATTGCCCTTTCTATAATATTTCTTAGTATATAAATATTATCCGTTGTTGTTCTGTCTGGTCTGAAGGCTGTCTGTTCGTCTTTAATTTTTTCTTCTATGTATCCTCTTAGTCTTTTTTCAAGTATTCTTGCGTAGATCTTCAGACATACTGATGATAAGGATATGGCCCTATAGTTTTCACATTTTGAATATTCCCCTTTCTTATATATACTTGTCCAGTCATTTGGGAGTCTTTTAATCATTTCTGGTACTATTTGATCTTCGCCACCCGCTTTTCCTAATTTCAATCTTTTAACTGCTTCTTCTACTTCTTCGTATGTTATATTTTCCATTCCTTGCTCTTCCATTTACTCCTGATTCGTTTCTATGTTGTCTTCCTCATTGTCGTTCTTAAATTTAATTTCGTAGTGCTCTCTCCATGCTTCCAGTATATCTTCTATGCTAGTCTTCAGAACATTCTGTGCGTCTCTCACTCCTCTTATTTCTTTGCGTTTCTCGCTTTTTAGCGCCTTTACTGTATTCCAGAATTTCCTATTATTCTCTTTATAATTCTCGTTTATTTGTTCTCCGAATTCTTCCCAGCTTTTTATCTTAGCTTCTTTAACTGTCTGCTTTGCCTGATTTCTCTTTTCTACGTATTTATTCCTATCTTCTTGAGCTCTTGTTTCTATATATTTTTTGTAGGCTTGTTTCTTTTCTTTCACTTTCGATTTGACTTCTTCATTCCACCATTTGGTCATTTTTCTGCGTGTATCTATTGTTTTCTTTCCGCAGGTGTCTTCTACTACTCGTATTAAGGATTTCTTAAAATATTGCCATTTTTCATTTATAGTCCACGATGTTTCCTGTAGATTTCCCTTTTCCAATTCTTCTTTAACTCTTTCTCTATATCTATCCTGTATCACTGGTTGTTTTAGTTTTTTAATGGCGATTCTTTGGTATTTTTTGTGTTCATGTGCTTGTTCCTCTTCCAAATTTGTTTCTGTCTTCTACGATTTCATTTTTTCATGTTGAAATATAGTGTTCACGACAAGAGACAATTTAATTTAATTTTCATTAAAAAATAATGTAAATTTATAAGAACAGAAATATTATTTATGTTTATGTTATGAAGAATATGTTGCGGCCTGGTTAGTTTCTGTTATCCTTTTAGAGCATTTTCCCAATGTTCGAGCAAATATCTATGTTTTTAATTTATTAGAATCTAGTAAAAAACCAAAAAACCAAACTATAAGTACTGTCGTGGTCATGCGGTCAGTCTAATTTTTCAGGCATATGTCATGAGAATAAAAAAATACATTCACGTTATGATGATCGGTCAAATTCTACAAGTCATGCGGAAGTCATTCCGATTAATCAATAAAAATAGAAATCTGACGATGAGGAATGTCGTAAAAATGGGGCATTCGATGGCAACGTGAAAAATAAAAAAAAAATAACAGATATGGTGCAAAGAGATAAAATTGTCAGAGAACGTGCTTGGTGCAATTTGAAATTGTCGTACCTGCCGTGCCCCTATTGCAAACATCGTTTGGGTAAGACCTTCTGCACATGTCTAGTCTGTAAAAAATACACCCTGTCATTCTACGGTACGGGTAAATGAGTTTCTACGCTTAATTGTGCGCTTCTTCGATTTGTGCTCTCCCCTCGCAATTAGCCAGTAATCTAGTGGGGTTCCTGTTAATTTTAACCATGCTTTTGCAACAAATATTCATCTAAATGTTCATTAGAAACAAGTGTTCTCGTAATTGCATCATTGCGAAAACATGGTTTTAATGTTAGTCAAATTATTATTCATTATTAGTAAAGTCCCAACTAGCGGTGGTTCAGCCTCGAACCATTGATTTATTAGTGCAATCCCACCCTGTACGCTCCAATGAGCGAGACTACTTGATATTCCTAAGCAGAGATTTTCCGTTTCGTACGCGAAAATCACGTATTTAAAATTAAGAGTACGAAGCAGTCTCTCTTATTTAATACAATCCTGCATTTACCAGCTGTTCCTTTGGTACACCTTCCGCCCTTTCGTCTTCGACACATGTCATACCTATATAAAATTGTTTTTGAGTAACACATTTAGGCAACTATTAAAAAAATATTAGTCACAAAACACTTACGAAGCAGGTGAATCCCGATCAGACCTAGATATCAAAAGATTTTGGCTAAACAAATTTTTTTTAGGTACAGTGAAGTGTATGGAAGTAAATTTTATGGAGAATCCAATAACGAATTAAAAAATGTAACTATGCTTCTATTATAAACTACAAAGTTTCAGGTTTTTGAAATTTTCTGATTTGGTCATGTAATTGCTCAAACCATGTATAATATTTTCTGGTTCACTTTATATTTACAACCTCTTAATAAAATCTATCAAGCAATCTGAAAATAAATTCAAATACAGAGTATTCCATTTAAGATATAGAAGTTGATTTCCATACAACAAATTTTGGACATGCTGTATGGCAAAAAAATAATTTTAGCAAAAAATTTCGAAGACCCACAATTTAATATACCAACCATATTCTGACCATGATAAAAGTAAATAGTTAGCAGAAATATTTTATAAGGTTACGATAAAAAAAATTATTTAAACGATTCTGTATTTAAATGTACCGGTCAATGACCTATATGGAACGCCGTTTTACTTTTTAATCGTGTTATTTTAGATAATCATAAATACACTTTGCTTTTCCTATCATTCATGATAGTTTAAATCAATTTAGATTATCGTGAATAACATTTTAAACTATCTTTCAATATATCCATAAATAACTTCTGTATACTTCATGTAAAACCAATATCCTGATAATCTCAAATTCAATTTCAGATATCATAAAATATGTTTGGCTTTTCTTATTTAAGGTAATCTGAAATTCGAATTCAGGATCTTCTTTAGATAAATCGCTTTGCTTTTAGATAATCATAAATACACTTTTGTTTTAAGATTATCTAAAATTGAAAGTGTATTTAAGATCATCTAAAATTGAAAGTGTATTTAAGATTATCTAAAATACAACGTGTATTTGAGATTATCTAAAATTGAAAGTGTATTTAAGATTATCTAAAACAATCACTTTTGGGAATGGGCAGATTGATTTTGTAAAAAAGTGCAAGTTATTGGGCATGCATTTTGACGCAAACTTGCGGTGGACAGCCCATTACGAAGCTTTGAGATTGAAGTTAAATAGAGCACTGTTCGCCATGCGTCGTTTAAAGCCTATTTGTAGTAGTAAGACTCTCCGAATGGTTTATTTTGCATATTTTGAGTCCATACTTCGATACGGGATACTTTTCTGGGGGAATTCTCAATATATTACGCCTATCCTAAAAATTCAGAAAAAAGCTATTCGTGTGCTTGCCGGCCTGGGTATGCGTGATTCTTGCAGACAAGTGTTTCAGGAACTTAGAATAATGTCGGCCATAAATCTGTATATTTACGAGGGTGCTTCCTTTGTTAACAGTAATGAATCTCTTTTTGATCGAAGTAATGATGTGCACAGTTGTAACATTATAAACAATAACGTTAGACCACAGCACTCAAATAGTAATATGCACTACAATTCTTTTATTGGTACTTCAGTTAGGGTTTACAATGGATTGAATGATGACCTAAAGGGTATCACGCAAATTAACATAGCAAAAATTAGGTATTTTAAATAATCTCAAATTCAATTTCAGATATCATAAAATATGTTTGGCTTTTCTTATTTAAGATAATCTAAAATTCGAATTCAGGATCTTCTTTAGATATCCCGGAACAGTTACATTTTCACAGATTGATCGAGTCTTTTACAACGTTGTCCGTATTGGTCTGAAACCAGCTGTTGCTGTCAAAGAGCACGACATCGGCATTGTGATTGGTCACCTCAAGGTCGTTCGGCAGGAAGCTCGATTTACAGAAAACTATTTCAGATAATCACAAATTAATTCATGATTATCTAAAATAGCTAATTCATGATTATCTGAAATACCTCATTTTTGCTATATGTATTAATATGGTACTTTGTTTTAGATAATCTCAAATACACGTTGTATTTTAGATAATCTTAAATACACTTTCAATTTTAGATAATCTTAAATACACTTTTGTTTTAAGATTATCTAAAATTGAAAGTGCATTTAAGATTATCTAAAACAAAGTACCATACTAATATAGCAAAAATTAGGTATTTTAGATAATCATGAATTAATTCATGATTATCTAAAATAGCTAATTCATGATTATCTGAAATACCTAATTTTTGCTTTATTAATATGGTACTTTGTTTTAGATAATCTCAAATACACGTTGTATTTTAGATAATCTTAAATACACTTTCAATTTTAGATAATCTTAAATACGCTTTTGTTTTATTCTATCATTCACGATAGTTTAAATCTATTTAAATTATCATGAATGATATCCATTTTAACAGTTTCAGATTATCATAAAATAAGCTATTTTTTTGATAAATAATCTAAAACAGATTCTGATAATCTGAAACTGTTAAAATGGATATCATTCATGATAATTTAAATAGATTTAAACTATCGTGAATGATAGAATAAAACAAAAGCGTATTTAAGATTATCTAAAATTGAAAGTGTATTTAAGATTATCTAAAATACAACGTGTATTTGAGATTATCTAAAACAAAGTACCATATTAATATAGCAAAAATTAGGTATTTAAGATAATCATGAATTAGCTATTTTAGATAATCATGAATTAATTTGTGATTATCTAAAATACTTTTCTGGGTATTGTAAATCGAGCTTCCTGCGGAACGGCCTTGAGGTGACCAATCACAATGCCGATGTCGTGCTCTTTGACAGCAACAGCTGGTTTCAGACCAATACGGACAACGTTGTAAAAGACTGGATCAATCTGTGAAAATGTAGCGGGATATCTAAAGAAGATCCAGAATTCGAATTTCAGATTATCTTAAATAAGAAAAGCCAAACATATTTTATGATATCTGAAATTGAATTTGAGTTTATCAGGATATTGGTTTTGCATGAAGTACACAGAAGTTATTTATGGATATATTGAAAGATAGTTTAAAATGTTATTCACGATAATCTAAATTGATTTAAACTATCATGAATGATAGGAAAAGCAAAGTGTATTTATGATTATCTAAAATTACACGATTAAAAAGTAAAACGGCGTTCCATAGACCTACGAACTGCAAGCCAATGAGAAATAATCTGTAATATGGGACCTGTATTACCGACATTGACATGACTGTCAAACGCAAGCGTGAGCTGTGAGGTTATGTTATGTGTGAGTGTTATTTATTTTGTAGGTATTGATAAAGTGACCATATTTGAAAACGCTCAAGGAGGGACAGTCAGCAGCGAGCCCACGGGTGGGGGGGGGGGGGGGGGCGCACCCCCCCCCCCCTCGAAAGGTTCGGCACGCCTTGCCCATGATAAATCCTGCCAAATGCCAAATCCAAAACTTACAAAATGGCAGAGTTATTCGTATAGAAACGTAGAAACGTCACACTGCATTCTGTGACCCACACGCGTACTGTATAACTGTATGTAGTTTTACTGTTAGTACATAGGTGGCAGGCAAACATTAAAGTGGAAATTAAAATACAACCGCGCGTCGTTGTCGCATCGTATAACATAATTATTTGCTGAGGACCACATGCTAAACTTGAAGAAAGGAAGAGCATGATATTCAAAATGAGGGACAAAAGGGGGACAGCTGCGGATGTGGGACATAGGTCTAAAATGAGGGACTGTCCCTCCAAAAGAGGGACGTATGGTCACTTTAGGTATTGATTAATTAATTTCTGTTTAAAAACAGATATAAATTTTGAAATTGCAACAGGTGATAAGTTGCCATCAGTTGACAGTGATTAACTTTTATAAATAAATGTGAACGTTTCAGGCAAGATGCACAATTCACAGAATCGTGAATTGTGATGTATAATTTTAGAAATAAAGTGCTGATCTTTTAGGAACAAATAAGCAAAAAGATCTACAAAACGTTTATACTGACTTTGTGATCGCAACCGCGATGTCATAAACAGGAAGTCTTCTTTCTCTGAATAAATATTTCCCCATGTCGGTCAAGGCTGCGGCCGAATCTATGGCGTCCGTCCCGACCCTGTTTTTCTCCAAATATGGAGTGGCGTCTCTCCCCTAAAAACAAATGAAACGTGTTCTTTGTTTAAGGTAAAACATGGCGGGCGATGCTGTTTTCGATTTCATGAAGGCGCAGAACAGGCCGTTTTCGATAAACGATATTCAGCAAAATGTGAGTAAAGATTTTGGAAAATCTGCTATTCAGAAAGCTTTAGATAAATTAGTCGATAAAGGAAAGTTATTCGAAAAAACTTACGGAAAACAGAAAGTTTATTGCTTAGTGCAAGATGCCGAAGCAAGTGCTGGTGGTATGGACGAAGAATTGCGGCAAATAAATCGTGAAATAACCGAAGTGACGACCAATATGCAAAGTGTTACAAATAAATTACAAACAAATATGGCGAAACTAAGCAGTCTTAAAGGTAAAGTAAGTGTCGAAGAAGCGGAAAGGAACAAGAAACAACTGGAACAAGAAATCTGTATAACAAAAAAGAAATTAGAAGGATTTGGAGAAAATTTCAAACTGGTATCCGAAGAGGAGAAAAAAAGGATAAATATACAATACGAGAAGTACGAAAAAGAATATAAAAAAAGGAAGAGAATGTGTAAAGAAATAATTGGACAAATAATGGAAAACTACCCCAAACGAGAAAAGCAGTTGCTGGAAGAGGTGGGTATTGAAACAGACGAAGATGTAAATTTTAAATTAGAAATATAGTTCGTTAAAATATCAGTCGTTTAACTCACCCTGCTGATTATAATTCCAGCGATGGAAACCCTTATTTTTGGCCCCTTGAGCAATTTATATCGAAGATCGACCCCGTTCCAGAAAGACACGAAATATCGCTTGATTTGTTGGTTATCTCCACCATGCATTCTGTACCCGTCATAGTCGACTATAACCAATATTTCTGGATAAATCGTATAAGGCGCTTCTCTTTTAGTCCTTGAAGAAGTCTTCGTACTTCGTTTGTATCGTTTTGCCAAATGATCGGGTTCCATAAGAGCTGAAATTTTAGTTATTTTACATGAAAAAGAAAAATTAATTAAAATTAAAATGCTTTTGCATCCCTTATTTAAAGCGCTCCATTTATTCTACTTCCCCATTTTGACAGATGTAGTCGAATTTTTTAAAATGAAAACGAGCCGCCACTGGTTGGTGCGTTGAAATTCGAAACTAACTCTATATGTTTATATACTTAATACAGCCTATTTAGAATAAGAAGCGCCCAGGACCTTCATCAATTGGTGACGCAATCTGCGCAACAAAATGGCTGCCTCAACTGTTATAAAATCTAACATTTTTCTGCGTGACGCCACAAATTAACCTTTTTACGTTTTGCCACTCGTTTTTGTTTACAAATACACAATGCACGTTGGTTTTTATACTTTCAGTTTGTATATCTACATATTATGTAGATTAAAAGCAAGTATAGTTCTCGCAAAAGCCATGTCTAATACCAACATTACTAAATACACCTGCTAAAATTACCAATGCCAAACAACACGATAATTATATAATAATTTTTTTCCAAGGCTGTGTAAAGTGTAATAGGTATCGCTTTAGATTAAAATCTTACATAATAAAACTGCATGTTCCATTCCTGCCGCGACAGGACACACCCAAAATAACAAGAAACTTGCAAGATTCTTTCATGTCGTATAAATATGGCTAACCGAGAAAAATGCTAAGAAAAATAGGCAATTTTATGTTTCAATCTGGTAACGTGAACTTACCGTAGTCGCTCATGCTGTCGTCCTCCTGCTGCTTCCTCTTATAAATAATGTGCGTGTGACTCTGCGACACAATTTCTTCGTCGTTTAAACTTTTGCCTCTCCTTTTGATGGGAAGTCCCGTGTCAATAGCAACCTCAGAACTGAGTTCTCCATCGGCATCCAGGAACATTTCGTCATCGTTACCGTCGTGGCCATCCACAAGTTCATAATCTGCAGTTTCGTTTTGTACTTTCTCTGTTGCATTGTTTAGTGATGGGAGCAGTCTTGGAGGGATGGGCCTGATTACCATGTCGGATCCTATGCTGCCTTCCTGTTGGTAAGAAAATTGCCTAATGAACGTCAAGTTGGTACGACTTTTATGACACTATTTTGACAGGCTGTCAAATAAATATGCAGTTCAGTAGTTGATTCATTGTGATTCATTATTTGTAAAAAAAACGTTTTTGTGAAGTGCTTCTGTCGATTTTTATGAGAACCACTAGTTCAAAAGTTCTAAAGATACGGTAGGTAATGTTTACATCTGAATGTAAGTAGAAATTCCGTTCTTAAGTTTCATTTTTTAAGTACAAACAGCTATTTCTAAACAATAACTGCATGTTCAAGTTTAGAGAAAGGGAAAAGGAACTTGCGTTGAAAATTACGTAATTCCAGCGTGTGCTTTTTTGTTTCAAATTCTATAGAATGACTTCGGTATTGCTGCAATTTTAATTTTTTGTGAAATACAAGTGAAGTGAAGTACTAGAAGGAATAATAATAAATAATCTAGTTGTTTTTGTTGATAATAAGTATGCTGCGCTCCGATATTAATGCATAAGTAGGTATATAAAGATGTTTTGAAGCAAATTGTTATTTGGAGGTTATGTAGAGTGCTGAAAATGAAAGTAAGAAGTTATATAATACGACTTGTACAAATCAAATGTGCACATAAAACTAGAACGTTTTAAGGGATCGAGGGATTGTAGAAATTTGACTTAAATGCTGGTAGGAACTTGGACAGCACATGAAACTTTGGAATAAATCTCACGTTCTTAGAACACAAGTTAACCTGTTCCTTGCGTTATAGGTAGTTTGACTTAGATACAGTACAGAAGTACGAGGAAAGGAACACCCTGTTCAGAAGTAACTTAAACACTTTGAGTCTTTCAAGAACTTGTTTCAATGTGGACAACAAAATCGGGTAGTATATTTAATTCTTGCAGTAGGACAGTCACAACATTTTTTTTATTTCTTGTAGACAACTAGGAAGACTTCTTTTTTATTCAGTTGTGACAGCAACATGCACTCAAATAATAATTAATGTTATTACAATATGTAATATTTTTTATTCCGCCATTCGTGAACACAATGTTTTTTTTTCAAAGTTACATAACGTTAAGTAAAAGTTTTAAACAATTACCCGGCATGTTTATCTACTTAATAATTTATGAATAGGATTAGATAGTTCTCTAAACAAAAGATGATTATTTTATTATATTAAAGCGGCGATAGCGAGTCTTCAGGAAGCATTTGGCATTTGGAAAAGCCTTGTATATTAAATGAAAGGTCATGGAAGAAGATTTTTGCGTAGAATTAACAGATTTCTTATCTGCATTTAGAGTTTGTAAACAAATTGGCTGTATAGGTGTGAACTGACTATTTGAAGGTTGGGCACTAATACCTGTTATTACTGGAAGATTTCTATTGCAGTTTTCTTGGAAAATAAAAATTTGGTCAACGGGAACAATTGGTTATAAAATTTTGGTGAATGGCTGTTATAATAAAATGAGAAAGAAAAGTTTGCCTCTCTTTTGAATAACATTTATATTACAATTGTTTCGATTTAAAGTTCAAGACTGCACCTCCTCGTGAAAGAAAGTACTTTTACTAAAATATTGCAAGTTCAACAAATAGGTAAGGGGTTTTCGAAAGTGTTTGAACTTTGTACAGTAATTTCATTTTAAAAATTTTGAACAATCATTCATTCCTTTATAGATTTATAGATAACAGTAAATACATCAACCTAATCGCTTTCCTGAAGAAAAAGGATTATGGATTCAAATATTTAAGGTAGCAGATGATGACAGCTTCTTATTGATGAAGGTAAGGGCATGCAGAAAAACAATTTCTAGGTTTTTTTTGTTTTTAGCACCTGAGCGTAAATACTAGAAACCCTGAAGCAAAGATGATTACAGATGAGGAAAACAATCACAAATGATATCTTCATTGTTTACGGTAGATACCGAACTGCTCCAGTTTCTTAAATGCAACAGATATCTTTTGCAACTTCTACATAAGTGGGTACACGCCTAGCTCGATTTTTCAACGGCCAAGGTTACATGAAACTAAGGTCGAACCGTTAATTTCTTGTGAACGGTTTCGATATGTGTCCGAAGAACAAAAAGCGCCGTAACAGACACACATTACCTACATACAAAGTATGGGTGTTTTGAAATTTCCTCGGCGCGTGCCTCCACCTTGAACTATATGTTCTGAGAAATGCGAGGCGCAATTATTACTATGTCATACACGAGTCGTGTGCTGCAATAATTTTTATTACTCGGCTATTACATAGATACTAGAGCAGGACGTGCATATTTATTTATTTTAATGGGATTTGTAAATTACGTTTCTTACGTCTGACATGTTTTTGTTTGAGCAACGCAGATAAAATGCAACATATTTGAGCCTGGCAAAGATTGTGATCTGCAAGGAAAGCATGAAGACAAGGGGGCGTAAGATTGTGTAATAGATCATGTGGTGTTTTCTATTAAGTGTGGCTATCTCATTGGTAAATGCTGAAGACATTCAAGTTACTAAGTTAGCTAATTTTAGTCTTTGTTATTGTAATTTTCATTTTAGGAAATCCAGTAATCATAATTTAGAAAATTGATTTATTTCAATAGGTTACTATTTTAAGAATTTTTATTCGAAAACTCCAAACTAAAATGCTGAGAAGTGTAAAAGTGACATGTTTGTCGACTGCTAATTGAGAGGAGGACCACATATTGTTTTTAAATGATCTATACGCTGCTGCTGCTGCTGCTACAATGAGCATATTAACTGTTCGTACCTTAGACTATTACTTATTTAGTAGCTAGTGACGAAAATAGCTTTAGACTTACACATGGTACCTAAGTATTGAAATAGGCATAATAGACAAGTGGACACGTTTGCTTAGGAAATGTCTGAGCGTAAACAGCAATTTAAAATAGACAAAGTGGACATTTTCAGCGAACGTGATAGGAATGACGAATTTGCGATTTATGTAAGGCATTTTCTTCGTGCCGTTTTGTAACGTTGTTTCCCATGGTCAGTTATACGAAGAAAAGTATGCCAAAATATGCTAAGTATGCCAAGGAACATTTTTTTATTTTCGGCTTAAATGATATTAAAAAAATGTTTTTGTCTAACATTTGGTTAATAGATCAGTGTTGAAACTACTTCTAACTAATGTTTCCCTACGCCTTGAATGCCGATAATTCGTAATTAACGAAAACAAGAAGACAATCTAATCCTCTACATTTCTTACTTTCACAGCGTTATTAGTGCGATGTCGTCCAAAATTGTTCCACGTAGAAGGCTTAATTATAGAATTTTCCATCCATTCGTCTACGAAGTAATTAAAAAAAAATTGCAGGTTTTCGTATTGGGTAGCAGTTTCCATAATGGTTAGCCACCCATCTTCTATATGAGTAGGTAGAATATAGGCTAAGGCGGCGCACATTCGAATATGCAGGCGTATGTCTTCATTCAAGTTATATTCTTCTGTTAAACCAAGATTTTGCACTTTCCTCCATAAACACTGGTTAAAATGGTAGTTGCATCCACTTATTTGCGTAGATGGAAACATATTTCTTAAGGAGCCGATTGCCGCTTTTTCAAAATCAATTTTCACAGTTTGCGGGCGCCATCCAGGAATTTGTATCTTTATCAGTTCAAACATACGATCGTATGTTCGTTGCTTTTTATCAGGCAAAAGTGCGAACATCACAGGTACCACATTCACTTTTTCATCAGTAGTAGATAAATGAGAATACTGGGCCACATCCCTGGCCGAGGCGGTTGACCGCTTTGGCGGGAGGAAGCCGGGCGCCCGTCTTTCTGGCTGAAGAGCGATGGGGCGCTCGAGCCAGCCCGCCGAGGCGGTTGACCGCCTCGGCGGGAGGAAGCCGGGCGCCCGTCTTTCTGGCCGAGGCAATGGGGCGCTCGAGCCAGCCCGCCGAGGCGATCGATCGCTTCGGCGGGAGGAAGCCGGGCCCCCCGGCTTCTCCAGGTGCCATCCACTTCTTCAGCAACGACTTCTGCGGCAGCCTCTCTCGGAAGAAGCGAGTGTCATTGCCGAAGAGTGCGCCCCCCAAGCCGCCATTTTGGGCCCCCTTGGTTGTGGCTCAGGCGCCTGCGCCGGGGCTCTGAAAGTACACGTGTTGCTCATTGTTCAGGCCAGTCCATCCAGATGCCATCAATGACCAGAGGCTGCTGAAGGAGTCATGTCTTCAGCAACGACTTTTGCCTCTGGTGTCTTTGGGGGCCTTTGGTTGTGGCTCAGGCGCCTGCGCCGGGGCTCAAAAAGTGCGCGTGTTGCTCATTGTTGCGCAATGGAAGAATGTTCTGGAAATGCTGATGCAATAGTACGCAGATGTTGCAGAATTAATGTTTTTTCTCGGAAATTCCAACGTTTGCAATTGTTTACACTAAATAACTATTGTTATCAAAGTTTGAGAAAGAAACAACAGATTCGAAGTCGATAAGAGATGTTATGATTTATTGTTTTTATTATGATGAAATATTAATAGCTAAGAACGTTCTAGAAAAACCTTTCAACTTTGCCGACAGGATATGTATATGTGTTTGGTTTGACTCCCACGTTCTGCATGCTAATAAGTACATGTGCACTTAATATTATGTCGTAAACTCTACAAGATGATCGAGATTATTTTATACCCCAGTTGTTTGTATTATTATAATAAAATCATTCTAGAACATAAAAAGTTTGAAGGCCACCGCCAGAAACATAAACACTCGATTGATTGTTGTTTTTGATAACTTCTGCATGTTACCAAAATTTTGCAAGCTCGGCAAAAGCTGCGAGATAAATAGAACGAATATAATTGCGAGAATTATTATTTAGTAATCACTTCAATAGTTCAGTTGGTTCCCACGGAATAGGTGCGGTAAAAGTTAGTTTCCCAATATGGATGTTGTAATTGGCCAAGATGATGTTGGAGATATTTTATTGTACCATTTTATCCACCAAAATTTACCGGAAAATTTAAAAGTAAGTCCATTTGCAGTAATCATTTCTTTTATTGTTCAAGCATTCTGTTAATAAAACTCATTCATAATAAAACTCATTCATAATAATTTCATTATTTGTAGTTAAAAAGCTCACGTATCTGTTCCATAATTGTAAACTATTTTCTATCTTTAGAACCAACCCAAAATGATTATGTGCGGAAATGTATCGCACATGGCAACGGAAACCGAAAATGTTTTATTTTCTGGACTATTCATGGAGAAAGAAACCAAGATAATTTTGTTGGAATCGTGCAGTGAACTTGTGGTCATTTGGGTCAATATTGTAAATCGTAAGTAAAGTATTTAGATTTTTTAATAAGCAGTGATAGTAGCTAAAAAGTGCCAGTTTTGGATTCACAATTTTAGTAGTGGAAAATTAATTGTTTTTATAATGAATGAAGTTATTTCTTTGTTTGTCCGCCCGTTTGTTTGTTTGTTTGTTTGTTTGTTTGTTTGTTTGTTTGTTTGTTTGTTTGTTTGTTTGTTTGTTTGTTTGTTTGTTTGTTTGTTTGTTTGTTTGTTTGTTTACTAGTACAATTTCTTATCTTTGTTTGTCTGTCAGTTTGTCTGTACGTTTTGTTTGTTTGTTTGTTTGTTTACTAGTATAATTTCTTAATTATGGTATTTTTCTCTTGTTGCAGTCAACGATGTATAAGCAGCGTCACGAGTTTGATTACACTGTTATATTATCTTAATGAATAAAATGTATTTTAATATAATAATATCATATTATGAACAGTATGATATTATTTTAATTGACAAAATGTATTTTAATATAATAAATTATATTATATAATTTACCGTATTCCATGGGAACTAACTAAACTAATGAATTGATTACTGAATAATACTCCCCATTATGTTAGAAATATTTGTTGTGTGCTTTCCAATAAATGTATGCTAGAAGCGTGATTTTTTTTGACAAGCTGTCTGTTGACACTAGACAGCTGTTGACACAGCTGTCTGTTGACACAGACAGCTCTATTCGCAAACACCATGGCTGATGACACAAGCAAGAATAGAAAGAGGAAAAACCCCTCTATGTAGATGCAGCTTAGATGCGGCAGTACGTAAACGTCTTGTTGGTGGATTGGTATGCGAATTTCGTCATTGGCATTGAATGTTGTTGTTGACACGAACGGCTGATGTAACAGACAGACAGACAGGCAGACAGACAGACAGACAGATAGACAGACATACAGACAGACAGACATCTGATGAGAATTCTGAAGTAGGAGAATAACTAGATTCCTATTTGTCTCATCGAGCTGGTTAATTTGATACCCTCCATGACCTAAGTGGGCGGGGCAAGGGGGCGTGTGCAGTGGGTCCTAATCTACATGCGTTCTATATTACCGACATTCAATTTGCACTTTCCAGTAAGTGTAACAGAAATCTACATGTGTTCTATATTACCGACACTCAATTAGTACTTCCAGCACTCACCAGATGGTTCCCACACGTGTCCGAAACGCATTAAGATAACAAGTAATTTCAAAACATAGTACGTATCAAAATAAACAAACTGACGAATGTTCTAGAATGTTATTTTATTGTAATAATACAAACAAATAAACGGGTCACCTTGTAGTGTCTACAACGTAGTATGTGCATATACAGAACGTGGGAGCAAACCTAAACAAACATAATCCTGTCGGCGAGTTGAAAGGTTTTTTACCCATAATAAAAACAATTATAGCATCTCTTATCGGCGGCGAACGTGCTTTTTTCTTAAACTTTGATATCAATATTTATTTAGTATAAACAATTGCAACCATTGGAATTTCCGAGAAACTTCTGTTTACAATCCTAAGTATATATGGATGATTTAAAAGACGGGCATGTAGGCAGCCCGATTAGCTCAGTGGGTTTTAGTGAGGGCTCCGGTGCGCGGGGACCCGGGTTCGAATCCCGGTCGGCGTCATTTCCAGAACGTTTGCGAAAACCCCGGCGCAGGCGCCTGGGCCACATCCAAAGGCATCTAGCAGTAGTTGAACCTTACCACCCACAACCACACCCATTGGATGCCGCCCACAACCTCTATCATTGGCTGTTGCCCCGCCCACTCTCATAGAGCCCCGGCGCAGGCGCCTGAGCCACAACCAAAGAGCCCAAAGACACCAGAGGCAGAAGTCGTTGCTGAAGACATTACTCGAGGACTCCTTCAGCGTAGAAGGGGAAAAAACATTAATTCTGCAACATCTGCGTACTATTGCATCAGCATTTCCAGAACATTCTTCCATTGCGCAACAATGAGCAACACGCTCACTTTTTGAGCCCCGGCGCAGGCGCCTGAGCCACAACCAAAGGCCCCCAAAGACACCAGAGGCAGAAGTCGTTGCTGAAGACATGACTCCTTCAGCAGCCTCTGGTCATTGATGGCACCTGGATGGACTGGCCTGAACAATGAGCAACACGTGTACTTTCAGAGCCCCGGCGCAGGCGCCTGAGCCACAACCAAGGGGGCCCAAAATGGCGGCTTGGGGGGCGCACTCTTCGGCAATGACACTCGCTTCTTCCGAGAGAGGCTGCCGCAGAAGTCGTTGCTGAAGAAGTGGATGGCACCTGGAGAAGCCGGGGGGCCCGGCTTCCTCCCGCCGAAGCGATCGATCGCCTCGGCGGGCTGGCTCGAGCGCCCCATCGCCTCGGCCAGAAAGACGGGCGCCCGGCTTCCTCCCGCCGAGGCGGTCAACCGCCTCGGCGGGCTGGCTCGAGCGCCCTATCGCTCTTCAGCCAGAAAGACGGGCGCCCGGCTTCCTCCCGCCGAAGCGGTCAACCGCCTCGGCCAGGGATGTGGCCCAGTATTCTCATTTATCTACTACTTTCATCAGTGCTTCCGATATCGATATGGAATGAGTAGATTTGCGTGAACTGCTTACTGCAACTTTTGAACGTTCCATCAATAAACACAGTATTGCTCGTGGCCAAGAGCTCTCTCCCATTAGTTGTGGCAAATATTAAAATCCTCCCAGCAGTTTGATCATCGGCGAAGAGAAAATTGGACTGGTCTTCCAATATGTATTAACAATCCTTCTGGGAAAACTATGTGCTCAGAACTGGATGGTTCCATAATAGAACCACGAACATTTCTTCTAATTCTATTTAAAGTGTGCTTCAACGAATGGAATGGAGAAACTTCGGTAATAAAATTATAGGTTTAGACATTCTTAATCCATCTGAGTTGGGTGTCTAGACATATGCAATAAGCCCTACTTTGCGATATTCACTGTAGTGTCGCTTTTTCTACCAAAATACCTTGCGTCGCTTTTGCACTGTGTCGCATTTGGCCCGATACCTTCCCAATATAATAGGTGTTAAAATTCTTATAGGTTTTGATCAGTAGGGAACTTGGATCAGTAATTATGCCATAAATAAATATATTCTGAAATAGTTGGGTGTGTTGAGACTTAAGAGTGTTTAAAAATCAATTTCTTAAGTAATTTCCTGTCCGAACTGCCCACTTTGAAGTCTTAATTAGTATTTAAGAATGATTAATACGCATTAGTCCAAATTAGAAATACATAATTGCACCGACAGCAGTAAGTGAAACAGTTGGTTTCTAACAGTGTTGATTTGGTTCAATACGCCATCTAAAAGAATACTTACCACAATTAAAGCACCTGTCGACGCATTTTTTCTTAAAACTATGGCTGCCAAGTTCTCTTCGTCTTGATAAGTTACGCCCAAATCTTCATCGTTAGGCTGGAACAAATAAAAATCGAATTATAGCAGACAGAAGGGACAAAATGGAAATTTTTTCTTCGAGGATTTGATTTAGTCTGTTTTCAGCCATCCCATCAGTCCCAGTATTAGATGCAGTTTATGTAGCTAGAGGGATTGGAATTGAAGACTTTTCATAATAGTTTGTTGCAAATTTTATCACACCGAGAAACGAGAATGCTAAACAGACACTAACAAGCAGTATTAAGTGGCACATGGATGTAATAACATTTTTTTGTCCTTAATAAAGTAATTGCTTGTAAATATGATGTACCGTCTATATTGCTCCAAGATGTTAGGTACATTTTGAACCATCAAAAACAATCGGCAATTGCTCAAAAGTAAAAGCGATTGGTTATACTCATATAAACACACATAGATAAATACCAACGGTTACATAACGTTTATTTCGCTAAATGCAACTTATAAAAATATTGTGTCAGGTCAATAGTTGTAGGAGTAAAAAATAATAATTAATGGACTTTCTTTTCACAACCATTATAATTACAAAAAATTGTGAATTCGTAACCGTTGCTCAAAGATATCTGCAATATTTGGGCACGCTCACATAAGAACAACAAAAAAATCCTTTCATTTCTGTGTGTGTATTCCGTGGCTGAACCTGATGAAAATCGAGTACAAATTGAGAAGACACGAATTCGGTATGAGTCGTGAATTTCGCATTCATTCGAGTTTAACTTTCTAGTATATGGTCTCTAATGTTGATCACGAATATCTTAACCTTTCTTGTTTTGTGTTTAGGAAACGCTATGCGTTTGTGAATTACGTAACTCTCTGTTAACTCCAGTTCATCACGCGAGTATTATTTCATTGCCACACACGTTTGAAATCCGTTGCTTATGAAAAATTAAGGCATTTTAGAGGTGTCATTAATTAAATTTGGCCTTCTTGCTGTTCACAAAAAAATTATGTGTAGATGCTAAATATGCTGATTACTTATTTACGGCTTCCTCTTTTGTTTTGTTCGCAATAGGTATTTTGGCAACCATACAAAATTATTCTATCTGCATTATTGTTATTTAATTCAATTCTTTTGCGCTCTTGATTCCTGCTTCTCACAATCCACCAAAATGTGGAGAATGGGGTGGTATAAAGTGCCAATGGGACATTTCTGATTTTTGCGTAAAAAATTGCCCAAGCCTTTTAGTTCACTGTTCACTAAGTCTTAGAGTAGGTTCTTGAAAATGTGCCACGTAACGGATTATTAAAATTCGTTGATGGAAAAATTATATGCACTTTTATAAATAAACTTAACTTACGATGTATGGCTTAACAGTTTTCTGGGCAAATGAGCAGAAAATTAATTTTATTCGCTGCTTTTTTATTTTTGTCTCATGTTCTGGTCTGACGCGCAAACTTGTGCAATTCACATCGAAATTAATTTCTAATAAAGTTTGGAGTTTAATTATTAATATGTACCTACCTATGCAGCTTTAAATCAGGAATATAACATAAGCATTGATTTTAATGGTCATCGCCCATGGGGACACATAGATTTATCATGATTTATCATTGCAATATATGGTTTTCGAAACATCCGCTCACCAAAAGTAAGTTGCCAAGCAGTTGCGATACTTGGTAGGTATACATTAATTTATTAGAGTGTACTTATATAAATAATGTTTTCTTTTAAACAAACTATTTAAATATTATACTTTAAATCTTATTCTGACATGGAGAGTGAATAAAAAAATTATTACCAAAAATACAAGTTGACGTATTGTCAATAGTGCAGAAAAAATAAGAATGCCTGGCAACAAAATTTCGTTCAAAACAGAAATTTATCCGGCAAAATAAAAAGTGCTGATCAAATTACGATTGATTATTTTTTTCATCGTAAAATTGACCAATAGGATCAACTGTCATTGTAAACGATAAAAACCTGATAAATATGCGCCTTGCTTTTAATCAACTATGCTGTGAATGATAGTTTTGAAATTTCTACCTTGGCAACTGTCACTGTCATATTATTTTCGAGTTTTCTTGCAACATCGTCGTTTTGAAATGGCAAGATTTGGCCAAGAATCTTTGGAAGATATTCAAAAAACTGTATAGAGTGTTACTCCGAGGAGTACAGTTAAAAATCAAAAGTCAATATGGAAACAGTTCGAAATATTTTTAAAAGAGAAGCATTATGAACTTCTAGAAATTACTTCAAATCAAGAGCTTGGACTGATTGGGCTTTTAATATGAAGAGAGCTCATGGTGAAGATTATAAAGAATGCGTTATAAAGACCATGTGGAATGTTACTGCAAAACTCCTTCAAGAACTTCTTCTGGTGAGAGCTTATTTATGCTGCGATTTGTATGAAAATTGGACCCGATGTACTTGGATGCTTATTCTAAAATATTAAATATTAACTTTTGTGATAACTGGAAGAGTTTTATATACATATATATTTTTTTACTTCCATGTCCAAAAGGGGGTTACTTGCAACATGCCTCGAAAATACAAAAAAAAATTAGGGGGCAGAATTTACAAGAACTATTCCGACGAAACGTTGCAAAATGCATTAAGAGATGTCGAAAATGGAATGTCCTTGGGGGTGGCAAGTCATACATATGGAATTACCAAGTCGACTCTATCGAGAAAAATGAGAAATTTGTTCTCACTGACCCCTGGGAGACAGCCTGTCTTTTCCAAGGAAGAGGAGGAAATATTTGTTAATAATATTCTTTTGGCTGCACAGTGGGGATTTCCTTTAACTTCCTACGACATCAGGTTAATAGTGAAATAATACTTAAATCGCAAAGGCATTCGGGAAAAGCGATTTGGACGGAATAACAATATGCCTGGCGTGGATTGGGCGAGGCACTTTTTAAACAGGCATAAATCCAAGGTAAAACGCAAATAGTAACTCCGTTTGTCAAATTCGGTATTTCTATTATTATTTAATTTCAGCTCTCTGCAAGATTATGTGAAAATATAAAGCGAGCAAGAGCTCAAGTGTCCAGCGACATTATTAATGAATATTTTTCCGAATTGGAAAATAGTTTAGAAAATGTGCCACCTGAAAATATAATTAATTATGACGAGACCAATTTTTGCGATGACCCCGGTCGTCAAAAAGTCATTGTGAAAAGAGGAGCTCGTCATAGTGAGAGATACATGGATTCATCCAAAACCTCAGTGTCTGTCATGATGGCCGGAACGGCTACAGGACATATATTGCCACCGTATATTGTATACAAATCTCTACATTTATATGATACGTGGACAGAAAATGGCATAAAGGGTGCAAGATATAATCGATCTAAATCAGGTTGGTTTGACATAACAATTTTCGAAGATTGGTTTCTCCAAATTGCAATGCCATATTTCCGAAATCTAGAGGGACCCAAATTAATGGTCGGAGATAATTTATCTAGCCACCTTTCGGATCGAGTAATGCGTGCATGTAGGGAAAATGATGTAAGATTCGTACTATTGCCACCTAACTCTACGCACTTATGTCAGCCCTTAGACGTAGCGTTTTTCAAACCAGTCAAATCTGCTTGGAGAGATGTTTTACTCACATGGAAACAAAAAAATAAAGGTTGCATTCCAAAAGACCAATTTCCGAGATTGTTACGGCAAACTCTTGAAAAAGTTAATCCTGAAAATTTGGTGGCAGGGTTTAGAGCCACAGGAATACATCCTTTGAATAGAGAAGAGGTGCTGAAGTGACTGCCAAATTGGTGCAAAGAGCCTGTTTTAGATGAAGATGCTGTAAACAACACTTTTGCTGATTTGCTACAAAAAACTCGATTTCCTGATGCAGACAAACAAGTAAAACGAAAGAAAAGGCTCAATGTAATTGCTGGACGAAGTGTGACTCTACATACCACTGCAGACAATGAAATCGAAACAACAGAGCGTGAAATAGAAGATGAAGATGAACCAACATCTGGTTTAGGTAGACCAACTACATCTGGTTTAGAATCAAATCCGCCAAAAACTCCCAACTTTAGAGGATAGCGAATCATCACTCTCGGACACGCACATGTCTGTTCATGATTCAGAGTCCGACTGGGATGAATTTGATCATGAACAAGTTGATTATAAAGTGGGAGACTTTATTTTAGTTCAATTTGTTGCTGAAACAAAAAGGCGTCAGGCTGTTATGTATGTTGGTCAGATTCAGGAAGTTTTACACAAAGATATGAATAACGATTTGCTGTATTGAAAATTTTTAAGAATAGCCTCAGGACAGAAGTTACTTAAAAATAGCTTTAAGTTTCCAGATATAGATGATTTATCTATCGTCGAGATATCCCAAGTAAAGATGAAATTACCCCCGCCAAAAATAAAACGTGGAATTTATACATTTGCCGAAAATTTAAAACTTAAATTATTCGACTGATTTTTTTGTTCTATTCTTTGTTCAGGTGTCTAGAGATTTTAGGTTTAAATATATGATCTCATTGATCACAGGTTGAAAAGTTTCTATAGGATTTATGTTGCGTTATGTTTTCTTTGGCGTATTTTGTAATAAAAACTGAAAACAATTTTGTTCCCTTATTTAAAACACCCCTGTATGGTTCATATAGCTATTTTACTGTTTTTTTTCATATTCTGTGGTGCAAGTTAGCTTATATGTGCTTCTAAATGCAATTACTATCTAAATTCTACATGTGTTGCAAGTATCCCCACTTTACGGTCTAACTTGCAACACCCTATTTTTTTTAAAAAATATATAGTAAATTTTAGTTTTTCGTAAATTTTTCATCATTAACGGATAATAGAACCTAAGACTAAAGTTTTGAGACCGGTTGGGGTAAATTCGACAAAAAAGCAAAAAAGATATGAACGAAAGAAAATCAAAATTGTTGCAAGTAACCCCACTTTACGGTATGCCCAAAACGCACTTAGGCTTCAGCAAGGAGATTATCATAATCTTGTGTAGGAAATGCGACTTAACGATCCAGAAAAGCATTTCAATTATTTTCGCATGTCTGCAGAACAAAGAGTGCGCCCGAAAATTTAATCCATTTACAGACATTGAATTCAAACAAGCAAGGGATGCAAAAAATGCGAAACGAAAGCAGCTTCAGTCTATTCTCAGAAAGAGGAAGCAAAGTTCGACTGCTCTGAGTAAGAAAGAAATATATACAATAATGAATCTGTGGAACGAAGAGTGTCCAGAAGGACTTAAAAAAACTGTATCATATAATAGCATTCGAACTAGCCTGGAGAGGGGGAGAGGCAGCAAAATACAAAGTGCATTTTTTTAAAGAGGAAAAGAAATCAAATGGTAACGTAACCGGAAGAATTGAATACAATCCGATTTTTTCCAAAACATGCCAGGGTGGAGCTCAAAAATTATCAGACAGTAAGTGGTTAGTGCCTAATTACAATAATCTCGATATGTGCCCGGTAAGGTTATTTAAAAAGCTTATTTCTAAACGCACTAATAGAATTACGTCAGATCGACTATTTCTGACTGTAAATCCTTACTTGAATAAAAGCAATTCTGAATGGTACAAAAATATGCCTTATGGAGTAAATGAGATTGGAAAATGGATCAAACAATTTGCTGAAAGAATAGGGCTTGATACTCTGACAAAAAAAATCACGAATCATTCAAATCGATCAAGTGCTGTATCAAATCTTGCTAAATCAGATGTCCCGGAAGAACAGCTCATCAAAATGACTGGACATGCAAATGCTAAGTCATTAGGCCCTTATTTACAGTTAGACGAGGAACATCATGCTAGTTTAATAAACAACCTGAGACCTGGACCTTCTGGAATCCAAACTACAAGAGATATAAACATAAGGCAAGAACATTTTACCACTGAAAACATTAATAATAATAATATGCAAAAAAAATCTGGTCATAATATAACATATAACCATTGCACTTTAAATGTTCAAAATATGTATGTAACTAAAGATCAGTCAAACTCTACACAATATATTTAAATATTTTTTTCTACACATAAGTATGAAAATAGCAATTTTTCAACTGTCTACTCTGTATGAAAGTGACATTTTTTTACTCTAGAGATGAAAATATTTTCATCTCTAGAAGTGAAAATGAAAATGTCAAATTTATAGTTTTAATAATGGATAAAAGAAACACGTTCATTTAGTAGCCTGCGTATGTTACCTAGCAACGACTAAATAAATAATTAATAATTTGCATTGTGAGGGTTCGCTTATAATTTAATAGCATTTTAAATGGTCTCGGAAAGTGAATACTGTGAATCTGCAGACCCCCAAATATACATATAATATGTGTAGAAAAAATAGCATTTCCTGCTCGAGATGAAATACGTTTTTTGACAGAAGATCACTCGCGCTACTGTCAAATTTACACTCCTGGCTACCAAGCAACGCAACAGCTTTCGTAAAATTTCCGACAATTCCAGACCACTTATTGTATTACTACAGATAATAAATTTTAAAGCTCTGGTGGTATTACCCCCATAAATTTTTGCTACCATGATGACGTTCCAAATTTCGTATTTTTGATTGTAAAATGTTTAAAAGTCGAGTCTCCCATATGCGTATTCTCATATTCATTAAAATATACATAATATGTAGATACATTTTTGCTTTCAAACAAAACATGTTTTTGAGTGAAGCCTGACAATCATCCACTCTTGCAAATCACTAATAACAACTGAAGTTAACCATGAACAGCAATTCCGGATCATCAGTAGAACAGAAAAATAAAATTGATCTTAAAGATTTTTTTATGTTTTACTTATTTATTAGAAGCGTTGCAAAATGAAGGTATTTGCAAACGACTTTTTGATAATGAAGACATGTTAGAAATTTGTTTGTGTTAAGCATTATATCCATCTACTTTCCACAGCCATAAATACTGTATATGAAAGTTACTATTTAAATGTAAGTATAGATATTTTCTATGAATTTGCATATTGGTACCCTTATACTTGTTCCATTTTTTCTGCATTTTACCGGAAGCGAATAAAGTTGCTTTTCACCGCAGCAATTTTATTGTAAATCTACTTTTATTTTCTTTGAGCTTTTATCAGTAGAATTAAGATCTATCTCATAGCAAATATTTGACCAGGTAAAGCTAATAATGAGTTAGGTAATAGTTTTTTTGTATTTTTATACTTTGCTTTATATTTACGTCTGTTTTTGTATTCGTGTGGGTTTCAATTTATACATGTATCAATGGGTTAAGTAATCGCCAATCATTAAACATTGTTTGTACAGACTTTAATTACACAAATAACATGCAATGTAGCATTGAAAAAATCTCAGAATACGTTAGATTGCCACTTCCGGTATTCTAAAAATATGTTCATCCGCAAAGTCTACCAACATTAATGATTTTTTTGCATAAGAACTCGAATCTTGGAGAGACAGAAGTCAAATATCCTCAAACAAAGTCCTTTGCCAAGCCTGTGGACACTCAGCAACTATGTTTTACCGAGATTCTGACGTGTGGGTGTATATGCTGAAGGCGCATCGATGTTATTGAAGAACTTAACACATTTAACGAGTTTTGTCAATGAATGAACACAAAAAGTTTATAGAAGAATGAGGAAATGAAACTTCCAATTAAATCAAACTGTAAAAGAACTTTATAAGTCTTCATTGTAAATAAACAATGGGTGTCTAATCATTTCTTAGAATCACACTGGATTTCGCGCTAATACCGCTTTAATGCATTCTATTAATAACACCTAACGGCGTTGTACGAATAATTTTCTATTTACTAAATTTACACCTGATATTATCTCCGTCCTTGGTCATTATAAACGTTATGTAATTTACTCAGTTTGTTGTGTGTCACAACAAGACAAGACAAATTCGGTATTCAAATCGCACCCGATTCTAATTTTTCGTCACGTACTCCTGTACAATGCAAAAAAAGCAAATCAGGAAATCTGTCTTGATTAATGACCGTCCGTCGAAGAAAATTAAATTATTTATTCGCGCAATTATAATCAATTGATTATTGAAATGTAGCTGTCGCCGTTGACAATGTTGATTGTTGATTGTTTTAAAAAATTACTTTTACAGGACGATTTAAAATTCAATTGGGAGAATTATACGCATTTAATTTGTGATTTACAACACGTGTGTGTCGAGTGTCGTTTAATTGATGGGAAATTAATTGAAATGAACGGCAATTTTTTATTTCAGTAGGTATATTGTTTTAACAATAGATAATTCATCGACTTTTTGAAAGAGGATTTGCAACAAATTTCTGCCCTGGGGGCTTTAATAAATTCGTCTGTGGGTTCATTGTCTATTGTAATGTTCGTTTTTTGTAGCAAGTTGTTCAACAAATTCGGCCAACGAACTATTACTGCTATATAATTTTATTATTTATCGATCCGCCCTGGATTTATCCGCCTCCTCTATCCTCAAACCTGCTCTATCACAACCTATAGTTAGTTATAGGTCCCCTCTTTTACATTTTCTATAGCATATTTTACCTTCCGCTGTAAAAGTTTATTTTCCCACTAGGTAAGTATTACTATCTAGCTAATAAGTTATTATAAGAGATAGTATGAAACCATAACAGCGTTGAAAACGATGTCATTTAAAAAAATACATTTTCTTCATCTTCAGCTGGCGTCGGAACAAAAAGTGATGAAAAAGTGTAAAAAAATTAAAGCGAGCAGTTATAAACCATATCGACATATCTAAAAGAAGAAACATTTTTGCAGAATTTCTTAAAATACGAAAATGATAAAATATTTCAGCACGCTGACTGATATTACACGGTTAGCCATGACCAAGTTTGTGTGCACCCTTCGGGCGCAACACAGGAATCTCCGCATCACATCATTTTCCGTCCAACAATGAACTTATTTAAGAACGCCACTGATTTAATTGGAAAAGTACTTATTTTCTTGTAGGTATCTGTATCACGACTGCTTTTAGAAATGATGTATATAAAAAAAGAACAAAACTATTAAAGATTAATGAATTGATATACAAAATTTAAGACACTTATTGTAATATAATAAAATAAATCATACTCTCCGCTACTTATTACTTATTAGTATTATTGTTAAAATACATGTCTTTTTCTCTCATAAAAAAATTCAAATGTTTCCAAATCAAAATTACCGTATACGTGTCCAAGATAAGGAGGGCCAGTATAGGGATATTGGAAATGACAAGAGATACGGATTTGGTTAAATGGGAAAAAAGTTGTGTAATTAAAGGACCAACAAAATGGCGCCCAGAAATCCTTGATAAGATTTTCTGTTTTTGAATTATTTTGAAAAAACTGAATTTATGGATTTTTAACTATATTTTTTTCTGACTTTAATATTAAAGTTAGAGCGAAACTGACGAAACTTCTTCGTAGCAACTTTTGATGAAATTAAAGATTTCATTGCCAATTTTTTTATTCTACGTTTCGTCTTCGAGCAACCATCATCAACTTCATTTTTTTAAATACGGTCCTGATTTTCTGATATCAAATTTTATGAGCCCTTTTTATTCTGAATTCAACAATGTACCACACATTATGGTTTAATTACGTTTCGACCCTTTTTTGGCCATCATCAAAGAATTTTTAAGATACGGACCTGTATGTCTCATAGTTTTGTAAAAAATATGTACATACAGTATAAGTTGGGCAATTTTTAAGTGCACCACAAGAGTTTTACGAATCTGTTAGATGATACTAGCGATAAGCACCTACCCTACTCTAAGCATAGCGCATCTTGCAGTTTTGGGAAATCTTGTTCGTTTCTGATATCAGAAGAAAGCCCAACTAACTGTATTTCTCATAATTTTTAGAAAATTAAGAGAAATGCAGGTCCGTATCCTAAAAATTTCTTGACGATGGTCAAAAACGGGTCGAAACGTAATTAAACCATAATGTGTGGTACATTGTTGAATTCAGAATAAGAGGGGCTCATAAAATTTGACATCAGAAAATCAGGACCGTATTTAAAAAAATGAAGTTGATGATGGTTGCCCGAAGACGAAACGTAGAATAAAAAAATTGGCAATGAAATCTTTAATTTCATCAAAAGTTGCTACGAAGAAGTTTTGTCAGTTTCGCTCTAATTTTAATATTAAAGTCAGAAAAAAATATAGTTAAAAATCCATAAATTCAGTTTTTTCAAAATAACTCAAAAACGGAAAATTATATCAAGGATTTCTAGGCGCCATTTTATTGATCCTTCAGTTACGCAACTTTTCTCCTATTTAACCAAATCCGTATCTCTTGTCATTTCCAATATCCCCATACTGGCCCTCCTTATCTTGGACACGTTGTATAGTACTTCATCATCATCATCATCATAAGGTTCTCAGTCCGAAGACTGGTTGGACGCGTACCTCCATTCTTTTCTATTCTGAGCTAACCTACGCATTTCCCTAAAAGTAGAACATCCTACATCCCTAACTATTTGAGAGCAGTAGTCTAATCTAGGCCTAACCCTACCTCTTTTTATTCCTATCTCTGACTCTAGTATGTCGCGAACTATTCCTTCGTGTCTTAGAAGGTGTCCTACCATCCTATCTCTCCTACTCTTTATTGTTTTCCATACCTTTCGCCTTTCCCCAAGTCTTTCTAATACTTCCCTATTGCTAACCTTATCTATCCACGGTATCTTCATCATGCGTCTGTAACACCACAGTTCAAACGCTTCTACTCTTTTCCTATGCGCTTCTCCTATTGTCCAAGTTTCGCACCCGTATAATGCCGTACTCCATACATACGACTTTAAGAGTCTTTTCCTAGTCTCTATATTAACCGTTCTCGAACATAACAGTTGTTTCTTTTTGTTAAACGCAACTCGGCCCTGCGCCATTCTTTGTTTTATATCTTTAGTGCTCCTACCGTCTTGGGTTATTTTACTTCCTAAGTAGCAGAAATCCGCGACCTCCTCTATCTTCTCATTTCCAATTTGTATTTCCATTTTAGTTCTATTTTCACATCCCCTACATACCAAAATTTTAGTTTTCTTTTTATTGATTTTCATGCCGAAGCCCTGTGTCAAAACTGCTTCCATTTCATTCAAAGCCGCTCCTAATTCTTCTTTGCTAGATGCTAACACTGCTATATCATCCGCAAATCTGAGCATGTTAATAGTTTGGCCCTGTACATTGATCCCTGAGGCTGTTCTTTCCTTAACAATATTAATCGCATCTTCGATATATAAGTTGAAAACTAGAGGTGACAATGCACATCCCTGTCTCACTCCCTTCCGGATATCTACTTCCCTTTGTTCCTGCTCACATTCTATAACTGCCTTTTGCTCTTTGTAGAGATTATGTATTATTCTTCTGTCCCTGTATTTCATCCCTACCTTTCTCAGCACTTCGAACATCTTCCCCCATTTTACGTTGTCGAAGGCTTTTTCTAAATCTACAAATCCTATATAGACGCTCTTTCTCTTTTCTATCGTTTTTTCTATAATTACTCGTAAAGCTAGAATGGCCTCGCGCGTTCCTCTATTTCGTCTAAATCCGAACTGATCTTCTCCTAATATTTCTTCCGCCTTTTTCTCTATCCTTCTTTGCACAATTCTAGTTAAAATTTTTGACGCATGGGAAGTTAAACTGATAGTTCTAAAATTTTCGCATCTATCCGCGCCTTTTCTTTTTGGCAAAGCTACTATGATGTTCCGTTTGTAATCTTCTGGAATCTCGCCTGTCAGGTATATGCGACTAACTAGTTTAAATAAACGATCTATTACCTCTTGACCTGCGCACTTTAAGATTTCTGCCTGCAAGCCATCTATACCTGGTGCTTTATTATTCCTTAAACTTTTTAGTGCTATCTCAAACTCTTCTCTCATTATAGGACTCCCTAGGTTATCCCCCTCTACACTGCTTTCGCTTTCTAATATATCTTGCACTTCCTGTCCCGCATATAAGTTTCCTAAATATTCTTTCCACCTATCTGCCTTCTCCCCACTTCCGATTAGGATATCTCCTGCCTCATTTCTAATGTTTTTGGTACTAGATCCAATTTCTCTAAAATTTCTCCTAATTATTTTATATGTTTCATCAGTCTTTCCTACTTCGAATTTATCTTCCACTTCTTTGCATTTATTATCGATCCATTGCTCTTTCGCTTTCCTACATTCCCGAATAATTTCCCACTTGATCGCCTTATATCTTTGTTTCCCTGTTTCATCTAACCTATTTTTATATTTTCGCCTTTCCTCTATTAGACTCACAATATGTTTTGTTATCCAGGGTTTCCTACTTTCATTCTGTTTATGACCCAAAATATCCCTAGCTGAGGAAACTAAACTATTTTTAATGCAATTCCATTCTGCCTCTATGTCCCTAACAAAGTACTTAATAAATTTTATTTGTGCCAGGAAAATATAATAAATTATACTGGTACAAATTGAACAACAATCTTAATAAATAATTGAGTTAGGGCAAAATTGATAGTAACAAAATTATTTGGTCTTAAAATACATAACATTTTTTGTTTAATTTTTTTTCATATTTCTGATAGTTTAGCCACAATACTTTGTTACAGTGTAGAAACGCCGATCCCATGATCCTCTTTGATTTACTTCAGAATAGCGATTTTTATTGTACTTTGCCGCCCGGTTGGAAGGCAACCCTTTTTGCGACCCTGCTCAGTGGGAAGATGTTCCCCTTGACTTCATAATATGGATATATTATATTCGAAGTTAGCGGTTTTTTCGTTCATAAGCTTAGAATTAGGGAGTTCCTCTTTTTGTTGCTGTAAATAGTAAATAGTTCTAAAAGTAGATTTTGTGCTTATTTCCTAAAGAACAGTGTGTAAACTGATAAAATTTAAGATAATTAAAGCCCTCAGAAATGTAATTGTTGTCGTTCCATCAAAAGTTTGAACTAAAGAATAATACTCTCCATAAAATGAAAATAATTCACCAGTTTTGCTTCTCAAGCTCGTTGCCGATCGAAAATACCCCCTCCGGCCTGTCGTGACGAGTTTTCGAAAAGTGTATGTTTATATTCTATTTCACTTCACAAATTCAAATGTCTCAATCCTTAAACATTATCCTGCCTGACACTAATTACAATCCTGCATTAAGATAATAATCGGGCGTTACAGTTTTTTTCAGTATCGAAAGTAACATGACCTTTTCAGTTTTGTTATCGCCGTCAGGCGCCGCGACCTTCTTGTGTCGAAGAGCTCAAAACTAATATAATAATTGAATAACAATGCAAGAAATTATTTAAATCGGCGCTAAAAAAGATGGTGAAAATTTCAAGGCGAGGTAACCATAATTTGCAAAAAAGCATGTCGCGCGTTCTGTTGATAACGTGCACTCTTGCCGGGACTAATAAGCAGGCGGGTCACAGTCAGATAACGCAATGCGTTACTAAATTTGTGCGTAAGGCCAGTGGCAAAGGTTTGTTTGTTTTGTGGCAGGATTTGCGCAATCATTCTTTAGTTTTTCTTCCCCGAATAGTTGTTGTTTCAAGCTTCCAAAGCCATTGAATAGGTAAATTGTGATAGCGGTTTGAATTTTTCATACTATGCATAACGTCTCGCTGTTTTCTTAGACCGTATTTTCGATCTTTGAAATTTGAAATATGTACAAAAATTTGCAAAAAAAATATATATATTTATAATGATCATTGTTTTATATAGTTTTCTTTTCAGGTGTTTTTCTTTGTGTTGCATTAGTAATTGTTTAAACTTATCGATTCCTGAGAAATATGTTGATTTCTATGACAGACAATGCCCACAAAAATATGTTTAACATATTAGTGTTTAAACCGCTTCAATTTATACACCGAGCGCGCAATTGACCGAGGGTAAAGGTACCCCTTCACGTTCAGTTTTTCGTCAGTTTTGGACTGACAGTCCTTCAGGTCAGTCCAAAACTGAACGTGAAGGGATGCAACATTCCCGGCGCGTCTCAGTCCCGGCGCGGTCTGAAGAAATCCAATCGGACAAAAGATTTGGCGCGGCCTGAGACGCGCCACAGGCAAGATCTGAGCGTGTAGCTGCGCTTCAGTTCCCAGTTGGCGATTAGCAAGAGAGCGGCGACAGTGGTTTGCGTGAATGAAAGAGAGACGTGTGCTACGTTCTCAGTTTCGTACACAATCAGCCGTGCATTTTGCTTGCGTAATTTAGTAGTGGCCCACTACTAGTGGGCATTATTAATTATTAATTATGTTAATATATTATATTGTATAATAATTGTAGAGATAACATGGCACCTCCTCTGTCTATGGAGTTTTTAACAGAATTTATCGAAATATACAGAGGTTGTACATGCTTATGGAAAGTAAAAAGCGCGGAATACGCTAATAAGCATTCGAGGGAAAAGGCTTTTGAAAAATTAACTGAATTTTGCAAAACGGTTGTAGCCGATGCAAATAAAGAATATGTCACTAAAAGTGAAAAGTGCAGAACAGCCTACAGTTTCGGACTGAACGTGTAGGGTTGAACAATTAGCGTCAGTCCCGGATCGCGAGCCGGGTTTTCAGTCCAGGCGCGCAGGCAATAACTGCACGTGAAGGGGTACCTTAACCAGCGCGCAATTGAGCCATAAAATTTCAGTACTAGCCGCGCGCTACTGTCCGTTGCCCCTGTCAAAACGTGCCTGATGTTTTTCCCAATTAATTTTCCCCGAATTTAGTCCAGTTGAAAATTCCACTTTCTGTGTGATCACTGTCAAATTGTCTATCTTGTCTTCATTAAAATTATGTAAGGATGTCAAACATTAACAGCTTTTTACAGCGCGTAAAACATCCAATTCGTCTAGGCTGAGGCAGGTAACGAACCCAATTGGTTACGCTAAGGCATTCAGTACTGCAACGTAAACTTTTTGCCGCAGCATTCAAATCTGATTTGATCCGACAATTTGGTTACAAATTGGCAAATTGGGTAATTTCGAATAAATAAACTGTTTTCGCCCATTTAAACATGTTTCAGTCTCCTCTAATAACCGAGACTTTATCTACATATGTGTAACCTAACAACATATTATTATGAATGCATGTTTCTTTTTTATTATCAAATAAATAGTTGAATAACATAGACCGTGTCATAATTTATATCAACAAACAAAATTAATGAGTTATTGACATTTAAACAACATTTTACATTCATATCCGTTTAAGTAAGTAACGGAACTTGATATGTAATATACTAAATAAATAAATTGAATTAAATATACCGTGTGACAAATTTCCATGTGTACATGGGGATATAACATGGGCAATTACATTTTTGGGGATTCCTGCTCCCCATGTGTAGTTATAGTGGTGGTAGCAATCGAAAGACTATTTTTTTCTGCGTATGAGGATATCAAAAACTCTGCAATTTTCCAATTTATTAAAGCATTAAAAGCAAAAATTACACTAATAATTTTCAAATTAAAACACAGATATTCATCAGATTACCTATGACAATTTAATTTATTCTAATCAAAGACTCCCTTGATTCTAATTTCTAATTCGTCTGAACTGTCAACATTATTTATCGACAATTTAAAATTTGGGTTTCAAAATGAACAAAAATATTTATTCAGTTGAAGAAAAGGTTTTCAATTTGAAAACATTTTACGGCGGCAATAGTCTGCGGGTAGTCCGTGACTTATTTTTTGTAAAATTCAATAACAGTCCTATTCCTTCGGTAACAACAATAAAAAATTTAGTTAAGAAATTTGAAGATACTGGGAATCTTTCATTGAAAGAAGGTAATTTTTACTAATAAATTTACTTGGTTTTTATTTAGATCATTCTGATTCGCTTATTATTATTACCTAGTTGCTAATTCCTTATTGTTCACTAACTTAAATTTTACTGGGATTATGAGAAATTTAACAAGTGATAACGTGGAGTGAAACAAAACTAAAATTATCATATCATTTATTTTTTTAGTCGTTCCAAGAAATCTAAATGTTGAGGTAGAGGAAATGGTAATAGGCCTGATAACTGCTAGTCCAACATCTAGTTTAAGGTCTATTGCCCTAGAATGTAATGTTTCAAGAGAAACTGTCCGTAACATATTAAAAAAAAACAAATATCATCCCTTTAAATTCCAATGTCACCAAGAGTTACTTCCTTTTGACGAAGAATCAAGGCAAACTTTCTGTGAAGAAATGCAAGAACGGGCTAATCGGGATCGCAGCTTCCTCTCATCAATTTGTTTTACCGATGAGTGTACCTTCACTTTAAATCAAGAGCCAAATTCACAAAACGTTAGGCATTGGGCCCAGGAAAATCCCAGAATAAATCTAGCCACTACAACGCAATACCCCCAAAAACTCAATATTTGAGCAGGCATTTTTAATAATCGCATTATAGGACCATTTGAAATACAGGGAAATTTAAATTCAGAAGCTTATTTAGATCTTTTAATTAACCATATTGGCCCTGCATTAGAAGAAGTTGCACATGCGAATTGAGAGGTCTGGTTTCAACATGACGGATGCCCAGCACATTTTGGAGCACAAGTGAGGGAATTATTAAAGGAAATATTTCCAGAGAGCTGGATTGGTCGAGGTGGTGCTATAAACTGGCCAGCTAGATCTCCCGATTTGACACCGTGTGACTTTTTCTTGTGGGGTCATTTAAAAAATAAGATTTATAAAACTCGTCACCCAAATATTGATTCTTTAAGGAATGCTATTTTTGCGGAATGCAACTTAATAAACGATCGGCAACTTGCGAATGTGAGAAATTCTTTCTATAATAGGCTGGGATACTGTCTGATACAGAATGGGGGTTTATTTGAATATTTGTTATAGTTATTTTTCTTTTTTTTATGTTACTTTAATTTCATTGTATATTAATAAGTTTTTGTCCTTACCTAGATATGAAATAAATAAGTATTAAATTGCCAGATTACAAAATTCATTAGAGCAAAATAAACAAATGTTGCCGCTTGTTAAATTTTTCATAATTGCAGTAAAATTAAAGTAATTTAATTTTTATTATTTCATTTTACTGCTTTAACATTTTCCCAAAAACTTTTTAATATGTTAGACGACACCTGCAATTTACCCTAAACTATGGACCAGCATTCACCAACGAAACATCCACACCAGTAATCAATTAATTGTCAACTATAGGTAATGACAATAATAATGTGAATGAGAATTATCTAAATAAAAAAACAAGTTTATGTATTAGTAAAAATTAACTTCTTTCGATGAAAGATTCCCAGCCTCCAAAGTTCTTACTAAATCATTTGTTGTTATTTCCCCATGTACACATGGAAGTTTGTCACTTGGTATATGCATAAATAAAGGAGGTTGTCCAATACAGGATATTCTAGATAACCATTGTAACTCTTCGGGCTTACCTCCGAAATTTCCACATATTCGACTCCGTGCTGCGCTGTTGCGTTGGGTTCCACCGACCATATCCTGAGTCCTCCCTTCTTGAAGAGGCCCTCGGTTCTGACCAGTTTCAAGTTCAGTGGTTTCCCGAAAGCTATCAGTCTTAAATTGGCAGTGTCGTCCGAGAATCTTGAAACGGTCGCCTTCTCGTTGGTGTCTTTCGATTTGCTGTGCTTGTAGTCGGTTTCTATCGTATTGTCTAATTTGTTTTTATGGCTAGTACCTATGCTTCTTCTTCTTATGTGGTGGATTTCGACTGTTTCGTATTCAGGAACTGCAATGAAAAAATTAAAGACTCAGTTTCATATACGTAGAACATTCAGGATTTTTTAAGAGAAGGCCCATAACTAAAGATTTTTATCAGCCTTGTCTGACATACCAAATGTAATTTATTATTCTAAACACTATTTAAAGCTCCCTTAGGTGAAATTATTTTTTGACGTTTTTTTTTCGTTTCAGTCAATCATGTCATTATTATAGTGAGAATATACATAGTGTCTACAAATATTTCCGGTTGGTTGCATAACCGAAAGATATGTTGTATGTTTGGTTGTATACCAAGATAGCAATCTGTAGACATTGTCCAGCATGCTAATGTGAATTGGTATGTTAGTGCCACCTCGTATGAAAACTCAGATCGACAAATCCTGTATAAACCATTTGGCGTGACTATAAGTCATTTGGCATTTTTACAACTACGCAATTCATGTATATTCAAGAATTACAGTTACTCAGTTTTTAAATGGCAACGAGCTAGCGAAATTACTATAATCATTGCAATTTACTCAAGCAATTAAATGTACAATTTATTTGCATGTTGTCAATCCTTATGTACGTTTTATTAAAATCGTGTTAAAAATTGCGAATACTTGAATTGAATTTGTTTCGTTCTAGTTGAGTAATAAATTCATTAATTCGTTATTGCTCTGTCATCTGTTAACAATTTAGAGCTCAATAAAACACAAAATGTAAGTGAAATGAAGTAAGGAATATGCAGGTTGTTCAATTTATTTATTGATAATTGTATGGGTAATTTTGTTATCATTTTCCGAAGCTTGCGGCAACGGCCTAGAAATCTGGAAATCTTTCAACAAATAGAAGACTGATGTGCGGGTATACAAGGCAAATCTAAAGAAACAGGGCTGCATTGACGAAATTCAAAACTACCGGTGGGGGACTAGCCAAAAACACAATATGTTTTGAGTTGGTTAGGTCCGGAAGAGCCGAATGGTAGAGCGCTTAAGATTTATGCACCTATGAGAACACTTTCAACCGAAAAATAGAAGGAAAATGCAGCATTGTTTCCTGAGAAATGAAATTATAGTGCAATCCAGTACCTACACTGCCGGACAAAAAGAACCGGACACTCTCAGAATTACTATTTTAGTGAATAAAAAACAACGGACGGTTTGAAATGATATTTAACTATATTCTTTTCATCTTAACAATAAATAAAAAACAAGAAACAACATGATTCGTCAACAAAAACCTAACAAAAGTATTTTTTAGAGATCAACTGTTACTTAAGAACTGGAAAAGACAAACAAAAAAACATCTTAAAAGGAAAAGCACACTAGTAAAACCAAATTAATAATGGGTGTTACCACCACGAACTCTTATTACTTCCCTTAAACGTTGTCGCATGCCCTAAATGAGGCTATCAATAGATTCTTGGGGTATTTGTTCACATTCTTCTTGAAGCGCCATTTAATGTTTCTGGTAGGGGTTGGCGACGTATAATCCTTTTCCCAAGCTGATCCCACAGATGTTCAGTGGGATTCAGGTCTGGACTATTGGCTGACCATGGGAGACATCCAATACCAACCTCTTCATGGTACTCTGTAACAATTCTTGCTGTGTGTGGGTGGGCGTTGTCATCCATAAACACAAAATTGTCCGCTATAAATGGCATATATGGTGTGACATGGGGTTCCAGGCACTCAACAATGTATCGGTGTGCATTCATTGTTCCATTCTAAATGAAAATCAATTCTGTGTGAGCCCTCAGAGATATTCCGGCCCACACCGTAATGCTACCACCATTGAAACTGGCCCTGGGAGATATACAACATTGACTGTACCGCTCCCCTGGTCTTCGCCACAGCTTTTCACGTCCATCTGGTGACCTGACACTAAATCTTGACTCGTCCGAGAAGAGCACGTTCCTCCATTGATGTTCGTCCCAATTTACGTATTGCCGCGCAAATGCAAGTCATGCTCTGCGATGTTCTACGGTCTACAGGGGACCCGTAGCTGGCTTTCTTGAAATCAAAACATATTCGTTTAGCCTTTTCCGAACTGTTCTGGCTGAAACTGCCACTTCTCGAACTTCGGCTAACCGTCCAGCAAGAATAGGTGATGGCGATGCTCGATCGGGCAGCGCAGCAACATGGAGAAAACGGACATCGTGATGGTTCGCAGTCAGTGGACGACCAGATCCGACCTTCTTTACAAACCCATGAGCTTCACGAAATCGCAAGAGTACATTTTGCACTGTGTTACGGGGTATATTCAGCACTTGAGCAATATACCGCACTCTTCGGCCATCGTGGCTTAAAGCAACAATTTGTGAACAAATTTCGGGGTGCATCGTATGGAAAATGTTAAAAGTTGACATTTACAAATGAAATTTCACCAAAAAGCCAATAGAAAATAGAGAGCAGCCCTATAAGGTAAAAGATTTGGATGTTTCAATAAAGATGCATGAAGAGTCAAAATGCTGATTTGGCTGTTTAGGCTTACGAAAGGTGCAATATTCAGCTAAAACTTTCTTTTTCCTCACTAGTAGGGCAATCGTTAATTATTCGCGTAAGTTAAGTAACATAAAAATATTGTAGGGCTTCAAAATAAAGATAAAAACATGTGTCCGGTTTTTTTGTCCGGCAGTATACATATTTTAATATAAAAGCATAATATATTAACCAAAATACATAGGTATGTTGGCACATCAAAAAATGTACTTTACGTGTTCTCCATAACAGTTTATGATTATCCAAGTGAACTAAACATTTATTACAACATAAAAGAGGCAGCTGAAGGAAATTTCATAGAGAAACCAGGGAAAAATGACCGATACACTGGTGATGAAGTGAGTAATCGAGTATTTGGTAAAGGAGACAAATGGTTGTCAACTGATGATAGAGATGATAGAAAGCCTTATTTATGCTGGTGTATAGAAGCAAGGAAAGCCGTAGAAAAAGCAAAAGTGGGGGATGGGAGAGTAGATAAAGGATATTTGACCAGAATATCGGGTATGGCGAGGCCAGTGAAGCATTTCGAACACTGAAATCGTCAAGATCAGTAGCAAAAAATTCCGCATTAATTTAGCATCCCTTTAACAGTAGAAATGACTTCTTGCATTTGTCTATAATTGTCAAAGAAGGGTGCTATAGAATCATCGAGGTCTATATATAACCAGTTCCATTTCGAGGTTCTATGGAACAGTCATTAAAGGAAGCATTGACAGCATCTTCGTTAAAAAATTGTCAGAGAAAATAATTTTAAGAAATCTGGAAACCCATTTATTTAAAACTCTTAATTCTTATCTCAACACGTCTTCACTTCTTCATATGTGGTTGAGGAAAAGACTCACAAAATAGTACCAGTTCGTCATCTGAGTCGCACTGCAGATGGCTCTCTTCAGAAAAGTTTGGGATCGTCTGGCCCCCACTCGCGACTATTTAATGTGTAATGAGCGAAAACACAAAAACCAGTTAAAAGATGACCACCAGGCAGACAAAACTTGAAAACTATCAGATGTTGGCAATGATGATCAGATTATTATAGCTGAAGATGAGGAAGAAGGAAGTTAAATGTGGAATACCACAGAAAACTCAAACGTTTTGAGATGGTATGGACTGCTCCTGAAAGAAGAAGCAGAGGAAGGCCACGAATAATTTTTGGAAGGAAAGAGTAAGAAAAACTATGGCTCAGAGAAGTCTGAAGGAAGCATATGCTGTGGAAACTAACAAATGATAAATTTCAAAATAAATTTATCGCTAATCTACTGATCACTCAGAGTAGATGCAATTTTAGTAGCTTCAGCGAAAATTCAAGACCACATTTGACTAAAGAATTTATCAGGATTTACGAGGTTTTTTGGGGATTTGTAGAGATGTCCGGAAGTATGTTTGTGGTGTGCAATGGCCCCAGAAAAGCATGTATGAGGTCAAAAGTTATTTACAGACGTCAGTATGACGTGTACTGGGGAAGGCCCTGGTTGACACACCACACATGGCACATTTTAGTCAAACGTTAATTGTTATTAAATTTACTATGCCTAATTGGGGCTCATAAAGAAATTATAATTACCCGGAATGTGTGGCTTTGTGCCAAGGAAAAACCACTTGATAACTTGATAGGTGTAATTGGGCACTAGAACAAAAATCTTAGCGCTGGTTTACACATTAGCAAACTTCTTATGATCTTACGTTATGTAAACATATAAGGCTTTATATTCTTGTAATGTAATCGATACGTTGATTTAATTAATTAAAGAATAAACACTTTTTATACGTTGTTTAGATCACTTTTCTGTCACTCACCTAAACTATGATGGTCTACGTGGAAGGTGCTTTTTAATTCTCCTATCGTCATGTGCGAGTGTAACTGAAACAAAAATAAAGTAAGTTGTACATAGTTTATTACAAATTTGGAAGTTTAGTACCGACCCGAATAGACTAAAACCCTTTACATTTATTATTGGTACGAAAAACACAGTTATATATTCTGAAAAGAATATCTAATAAAAGAATCTAATATACAATAATTATGTAGCTAGTAAAGTAACAACATTTTGACGTGGTACATCAATGTACGATTCAATTCAGTCTCTGTAGTCTGTAGTAGGCAGATTTCTCTTTAGTTTCCAGTAAAACAGAGACGTTATGAAATAACAACTCTTTTCCTTTCTTAATCTTGCCTAATTACAGACAATGGTTAAATGTTAATTGCTTGCTACTTGGTGGGATTGCGCCTACTTGGAATCAGCAGGCCAAACAAGAATTGCAAGGTACATTGTTACAAGTTAGTGAAGTTGTAAATTTAATTTTTACGATTTTCTGCAGCAAAATTGCAGACACATACTGCATGAAGTCGAGAAAATTGTCCACTGGACCTTTCACTTTAAAAATGTAATTAGTATACAAAAATCTGCTTAATTCTTTTGCAATAATAACGGAATCGCAGCATAGACATAACTGTCAGATAATCGCAAAATGGCGGCGTGACGTGCAACATGCGCAGACACGCAGTTCATGTTCAAGGTCAAGAAGCATATAGCATATATAGCATATAGAAGCATATAGCATCAAAAATATTAATTTTAGACATAGCGAACCTTTACTGAATTAACATTAAAATTTTCCGTGGAATCTAAAAAAAAATAGAAAATGGTAGCATTCCATTTAAGATAAGAAAGTTGGTGTCAACTTCCGGTATTCCCGGAAATGCCACCATTTTGAAAATATTTTCATTAAATAGATCCGACCCGGTTTCGGCCACAGCCAAAATTTCAAATCAATATCTCTTTTAGTTCTCCAGATACTTCTAATAGACGGTCAAAAAAAATTACCCTGTATACAACGAACAACAATAAATCTAAATCAGTTGCAGCACAATTTCAACTGCACTTTCAAATTAATGAGATCCATTTTATGCGATTTTATCTACTCAATCAAGCGTTCATTAACAAAAAAATCGCCAAAAATACAAGCATAAATTATTTATGAGTCGCTAATCACAAGTGAAAGTATAAATAAACGCCAACCTGCATACACGTTACCAGATTTCTTTTGTCAATTCCTAAAGTGCATCAAGTGCAAATTATTTTGTCATTTACTTAACGACAGCGAAGACGATATTTAAAGCCATTAAATAACAATAATTATTGCGAATAATATTTATGTTACGACACCCGCTGAGTTTTTTTAAATAAGTACTTTCCAGATTTTAATTTCACCTATAGCTAATTAGACATTTAAGATTCATGTAGCAAATTGTGAGTTATAAAAAAATGATTTCAAAAATTCGCCATAATTTTGTTATTTGACCTTTTTATTTGAGCCGTTTGCACATAAATTTAATTCAAACTTATATATGTACTTACAAATACGACAAATTATACAACGTTTTTCAAATGTGCGAGTTACGCAAGAATAATTTGAGAAATGAACATTTTAATGACTAATATTTTTCCATAAAATGCCCATATTTGCTCAATCGACCTTTTCGCGTGATTAAAAATTGCTTTCTCCTATTAAATTACAAAAAATCCCAAAAGAAAATAATTAAATTAAAACCCATTAGAATTTATAAAATGAATTACAAAATGTTTATAATAATTAGTCTTGTATAATGCGCGAAAAACTGCCGGCTCTTGAATCAAGTAATAGGAAGCGATAGGGGTTTGTCATTAAACTATTATTCAAAAACGCTTTCTTTAAGAGCTAAAATGGCACCAAAGTTCCAATATTTTAAGGCTCTTCCTCAATAATCTGCTAAACGGAAATTTGACACATGTACTTTGTGGTTCAAAACTTTCAAACAATAGGGAATACCATGAGGAAGAAATACCTGATTAAAAAATCCGGGTACCCCATAACTAGTTTCTTTAAAACCACAGATTTCTTAATACTTTATTTTTTACGTTATAATTTTATTTCTTTAATTATTTCTGCGAATTTTTTTATTATATAAATTTGTTTTAGTGAAATATTGGCAAACAAAATAATATATGTAAAATATCGACGTATCGGCCCCGTTTAGGGCCTTCGTCAAGATTTATTCAAAAAAGAAAACATATAAAAAATGATAAATATTAGCTAGTTTTATTAATAGATACTTAGTACATAATGGCACTTCAAAATTATCAAAATTTCGAAAAATACGACATAATTGCTGTTTTCAATGAATGTCGTGAGAATGTAAATGAATCAATGGATCTATATGTTTCCAAACAACATTTATTAAAGATTAATCCCAAGAAATCTTCTGCTATTGTGTTTGGGGGTGAAGGGTCCAGGATGACCATGGCAAACGGCATGGTCTTAAAGATAAACGATGCCGTGGTACCTTTCACGAGTTGCGTTAAAAGTTTGGGGTTACTCATCGATACTAACTTGCGTTTTGCTCAGCATATTAACTCTCTGTTACAGAAGGCTTACCTTGCGTTGAAACTCGTGTATGGGCAGAGGCACTATCTCAATTTCAATACTAAGAGGACGTTGTGTGACTCACTTGTTCTTTCTCATTTCAACTTCTGTGATTCTGTCTATGCTCCCTGTCTCTCGTGTCGTGATAAATTTCGTATTCAGAAAGTTCAGAATTCATGTCTTCGCTTAATGTTTGGAATTCGAGCTCGTTCACGCGTCTCCCATAAGCTGAAAGACGCGAAATGGTTGAATATGTTCAATAGACGTCGCCTTCACATGGTCTGCTTCTTTCTCGGAATTGTTCAGTTCCATTTGCCTTTGTATTTGTATAATAAACTTGTTTTTCGAACTGATGTGCATGGTGTTGCCACTCGTCGAAAGTCGCTAATGCTCACGATCCTGCGGCATCGCAAGGAAATATTTAAAAGATCATTCTCATACAATATTGTGTCCTGTTTAAATAACTTTCACTCATTTCTAACTCTTTCTTGCGATTCCGCGAAACATAGATTATTTAAAATTTTTCTTGACCAGCAGTAAATGGTTCCTCTGCATTACGTGGGCTGTGCATAGATGTCCTATCTTTCCTTTCTCCACTTCCTTTTCTTTTACTTTCTCTGTTCTTCCTCTTCTTGTCTTGTTTTTCTTTGTCGTTTGTTCTCCCTTCGGATACGTTTTTTTATTTCTAACATATTTTTTTTTCAGATTTAGTTTAATTTATTTTATTTTGCAAATTGGCCTGCATGGAAGATCAGGCTATGTGAATGCTGTATTAGGTATTCACAGATGCCTGAATGCAGGCCATTTAACACCAGTTTCGTTCTGTGTAGGTATAATTTTATTTTTTTGTAATTCATTGTGGTGTTAATAAACGTATTATTATTATTATTATTATTATTATTATTATATATCAACAAGTACACAAAAAATTCCTAGATACCCATTTCCAGTATAATATCTATCCATCGATTTATTAAATTTAGATACCCAGAAAGAAGACAACCAAGCAAAATTATGTTTTCGAGATTAAAATCAAATTTAATTTACTATGGGTCATTCAATAAACCTAGAAACAAAATTTACAATAAAAAAATAGCGAAGAGGAAGAAATAAATGTTTTATCGTTGGTTGAGGCAACACCAAACACTTTTTGTTCCGAAATCGAATCACAAGTGGGTGTTTCCAAAACAAAAGTTCAAAAAATATTAAAAAGGCAAATATAGGCCATATAAAATTCAAATTATTCACCATCTCTTCCCAGGAGATCAAGAAAGAAGGTTTAATTTTTGTAGGTGGTACTTAAATAAAATTCAAGAAAATCCAGAATTAGGGCGGTCTGTCATTTGGACAGATGAAACTCACATAAGCAGCGTAGGATTATTTAACAGGTATAATGTGCGTCACTGGTCTGATACAAATCAGCACCAAACTTTTGAACGTCAGAGGCAAGGACGTTTTGGATTTAAGATTTCGTGTTTTATTTTGGGTGGTCAACTAACATACCAAATTCTTGACGGAAACTTTCTGGGCCACCCTGTATAAACATATGCCTAATGTCTTTTTTCGGACGGGACGAAGATTTTAATAACAGAGTTGCTGGTCTACGCTTCCGGTAACACACATTTTGACTTAACACGGTTATAAATCATATCGTGCGACTAAAATATTATATTATGTGGGTACGTGTGTAATTTCTCCGCATTCAGGTTGAGGTCGTCTATAATTAACCTTGTTGGTAAACTCAGATTTATTACGATATATGTATTCTTCGATGATAATGTGAGCGATGACGAAAATCAAATAAAAACAGAAGTACATGTCTTATAATACTTATTTGTGTGATCTTCCGGTTTCGTCCAAACCCATTAATAACCGTTATTTATGTTTATTTGAAATTAATTCTAAGAAAGTTGGTACTCATGCTCCAGCGCATCCGCCAAATTGTTAATTCCGAGTTATATTTGCTTGCCTAGATTTATTTTTTTGTTTTGTTTTTTATTTTATTGTAATCGGCCACCTAACTGAGCCGATGCTGTATCTTCGCGATTATGAGTGTGTATCTATTAGTGAATACACTCGTTTCCTAATACAGTTTCTTTAGCTGGGAGAATAAGTGACATTTAAGCTTCGATTGTTACTGTTGTGGAGTCCCATCGTTTTACGTCTAGATATAATGGCGCTAATAACAAAATAATAAATATGTGAAAGTGAACAAACCAGGATATAAAATGAAAAAGTCGAATTACAAGACTGTAATGTCAAGAAATTTTGTAACGATTATGAAATGGGGATTTCTTTTATGATGGCTGACCGTCTGCAATTTGACCTTACATTTACTAATTTTTTGAAAATTGAACTACTAGGATCTGCAAGATATCTTTGAATGCGTACTTAATGGATTAAATTACAGTTCGACGTCTCTCAATTTCTTAAGAGTTAAGTGTTAACGAATATTACGTATTTAACAAACCTGTCCAAGTTCGAATTTTATAAGGAAGTTTAAAAATTCGCTAAGTATATTTACAGGAAGTAAGGATATATTGCGACAATGAATCCCATTTAGTGCTAAACGAATAATTCTTACCGCCAACAGTACCAGCAAACATAAAAAATTATTCAATCGGAAAATTTCTTCTTCGAAAAACCGCGGCAGTAGCAATTATGTGTGAAAACCCGACAATTTTAATTAAATGTTTTTTCAATTACCTATGTTATTATTGATTATTACCTATTTCATTTAAAATTACACACACGTGTGGAAGAAAATATGCGTCTTATTATCGACAATAATTAAACGAGATATTTCTATTTCAGCGGATAAATTTCTGTTTTGCCCTGACAGTTTTTAAAGTCAAATTGCTGATTTGCAATTTTTAAGTTCTTGGTATCAAATGGATGGTGCCCCAGCTCACAGTTGCCATGATGTCACCCAGGCGCTCAATCAAATATTCGAAGATAGATGGATAGGTAGCCAGGGTCCGTTGCATTGGCCTCCGAGATCACCTGATCTTACCCCGTTGGATTTTTACCTTTGGGGTAAAATAAAAAGTCACGTGTATGAAACACCGGTCAACACTCGACAGGAACTGCTGAACCGCGTAAATGCAGTGGAGAAGAAATCAGACGGGCTACCACAGATTCAGTGATGGATAGAATTCGTATTAATAATAAATGACACTTGTTACGCAGTTTTATCGTAAATATACTATTTTTGAGTTTCATCTAAAACTTCTGTTACGGCTCTATTAGTCGGGGAGCAGCTTGCTTAAATTCAAAGGGGCGTCCGAAGTCGAGGACACACTTGTTTTGAAGACTGTTTTCTATGTAAAATCACCCGCTGAATCCGAATCCGGAGGGCGCCAGTTCATTTGGGACGGCCTTGACCCTGAAAAATGCATTTTTACGTAAAATTTTGAAAAATTGAAAACTCGGAACATCGCCATATCTTCGTTCTGGAGACAGCTAGGAAGCTAAATTTGAATTTGAATTTTTTGAAATGTTCTCCAGGCATTTTTGATTGCAAACCTCTATACACAATTAACTTTCGAAAAATAACTACGTCAGAAATTTGTAATTTTGTACACCGCGTCATTTTTGTGCACCTTAATTTTCACCACGCGAGAAAGTTTTTTATTGTAAAAGATAGATACCTATTCAATCGAAATAATATGTCGTGAAAAGTATGCAGAAGTTTTTAGTAAAAAAATTATCTCGATATCTGCAATACTGACCGAGTTACAGCGATTAACAAAATATTGCTTTTTGCGCTGCGGCATATAGTGTTCTATCTCTACTCTACGCATCTACCTACTCCGTGCATCTGCGCCTGCGGGCGGCTAATCTCCGTCATATGCGGGAAACTCGTGCAAATACCTATTACTTTTCTTTGGCGGAGTGATAAAACAGTTTCCGATGTAATGAAGTTTATGTTTAAGTTTAATTGTTTACAAATAACATATCATAACTGTAAAACTGCTCTTAATTTTTCAAATTCTGCGACAGACATACCTACACTAATTCTATCTGTTTTTGTACCTGCCGCCAGGGCCGTTTCTAGTGAGCGGGGAATGCGTGCCAAACACACAGGCGGCCAATTTTTGAGGCGGCGCGGCGGGCTGTATAGTATACACCCGCCGAAAAAACGAAATCGGATTACCGAATGCCTCCTTTAAAAGTTAAAGGTGGCATGCACTTTAAGGCGGCACGCACGGAGAACAGGAGAACTTCATATTATGCAGTTACTTCTTACTTACATTGTATTTTTTATGCATTTCGATGTAGATCTTATATCAAATTTATGTTACGCTCATGTAAGGAGTTCAGATTTTTATATATTCCTATTTTGAGAACAAATATAAAAACTTTTTAAAAAATGAATCTTTTTCTTCGAATGAGGAACGGTATAGGGGTGTAGATCTCGGTGTAGATACAGTGTTCGTTAGCTTAGGTTAGGTTGAGGGCAGCAATCCGGCTATACGTAACTTGACACGCAGGCAGCCCAAAGACTTCTAGTCTTTGAGGCAGCCAAGGGGTCAGAAACGGCCTGCCTGCCGCCTTGAACAATGCGTTATATCCATTTCCAGTTACAGCTTGAACTGTTTCTGCTGAATCATTCATCTGACAAATTATGCACAAATTGTAATTGATTTCCATTTTCACTAATAGTAAACTTAACCTCAGTCTTCAATCAAAATCGCACGAACAGTGATTCCAAAACAATTCCACATATACCTACTACTCGCACCGGCTCGCACATAGTTATTGTTATTTGTAAACAATTAAACATAAACTTCATTATATCGGAAACTGTTTTATCACTTTGTCAAAGAAAAGTAATAGGTATTTGCACGAGTTTCCCGCATATGACGGAGATTAGCCGCCCGCAGGCGTAGATGCATCACGGAGTAGGTAGATGCGCAGAGTAGAGATAGAACACTATGCCGCAGCGCAAAAAGCAATATTTTGTTAATTGCTGTAACTCTGTCAGTATTGCAGATATTGAGATGATTTTTTCACTAAAAACTTCTGCATACTTTTCACGACATATTGTTTCGAATGAATAGGTATCTATCTTTTACAATAAAAAATTTTCTCGCGTGGTGAAAATTAAGGTGCACAAAAATGACGCGGTGTACAAAAATACAAATTTCTGACGTAGTTATTTTTTAACAGTTAATTGTGTATAGAGGTTTGCAATCAAAAATGCCTGGAGAACATTTCAAAAAAAAATGTAGCTTCCTAGCTGTCTCCAGAACGAAGATATAACGATGTAAACTGAAATGTTCAGAGTTTTCAATTTTTCGAAATTTTACGTAAAACTGCATTTTTCAGGGCCAAGGCCGTCCCAAATGAACGGGCGCCCTCCGGATTCGGATTCAGCGGGTGATTTTACATAGAAAACAGTCTTCAAAACAAGTGTGCCCTCGACTTCGGACTAACTCTTTAAATAAGCGCTTTTTGAGATGGCTGCTCCCCGACTATATGCCTCCTTTCCGCTAATATGTATTTTATAAAATTTGCATAGTTACGTTGATTTTGTACAAATAATTTCTACACAAACTTAACTTTTCAATTCTCCATTTTAAACTGAGCGCCTCTACACGTGACTAATATAGCTTATTGGAGGAGTATGTGAATTAAAAGGAGATTCAACTTTGAGTACTTTTTTCTAAGTTGCTAAAGCGTCTGGTAGTAGTCTGGTGATATTAATGAATATGAACATATCCAAATGCAAATTTTTAGAATGGCCATATACAGAGCACGCCACACCCTGTATACAATATTAAATATGCGAGCAAATATTAAACTTCTTTATTCGTTTGCGCACCTATTTACTTTTTGTTCAAACAAACTTAACCTTCACAGTCTGGGCGAAACTGAAGGTTTGTCGTATAAACTCTTTTTGTGTTCTGCTCAAGCAAAGATCCGTATCAGCACACAATAAGATTCTTCTCGTTGAACCCACCCAATATCCGTTCAACAATTGCTTTTATTGCAAATAAAACTATTGCTCTCTCAAACGGAAAATTGCAAGTTACTAGAGATGAAATCAGTGGAGGGTGAATGGGGAAGTATAAATAGGTACAATAAATTAATAGGTGTACGAACAAAGAAGTTAAATATTAATATTAATTTTGTGTTTAAAAAACCCCGTCGTCGAAAAACCAGTAAGGAAATTGTGTTTGTGTTATAAAGAACTGCGGTTAGGAGCTGGACACAACGACCTCCGCTCCTGTAAAAACTGTTTTAGAAATATATATTACGTTTTATAGTTATTATAATAGAATATAATATCTCTGACTCTAGTATGTCGCGAACCAAGCCTTCGTGCCTCAGACGGTGTCCTGCCATCCTATCTCTCATATTCCTTACTGTCTTCCACAAATTTCGCTTTTTTCCAACTCTTTCTAATATCTTTCTGTTGCTAACCTTATCTATCCACGGTATCTTCATCGTGCGTCTATAGCACCACATTTCAAATGCTTTAAATTTTTTCCTATCCGCTTCTCCTATCGTCCAAGTTTCGCACCCGTACAATGCCGTACTCCATACATACGTATGAATTATTCTTCTACCCCTATACTTCATCCATACATTTTTGTGCACTTCGAACATGTTCTTCCATTTTACATTGTCGAAGGCTTTTTCCAAATCCTATATATAGGCGCTCGAGCCGAGCACTACTAGAAGCACAAATGGTCAAAATCCAATTTCTCCTAAACCAAGAAACGAATTTTTTTTTGCTACCATACATAATTTAACGAGTTTAAAGTTTATTTTAATAACAGTTAGAAGTAATAGTTGACGACAGGGTCCCGTTTTACCAGAAAACACTACCAGAAGGTGGCCGTTCCAGCTATTTATAGTGAAGACATAAAAAATTCATTCATTAGTCTAGAAGCTAGAATTTGTGTAAAACATTCAAGAATTCTTGGTAAACTGTTTGCATTTTTTTGCGATTATTTGACAACAACTTAACCCAAAATTAAACCTCTTGAAATCGATGAGACACGCCAACAAGTCGAACTAAAAATAGATGTCCGATTTTTGGTGTACGTGAGAAATTCGGTGTGTATACACAATTTCCGCAAAACTCAAGTGGAATCTAAAAATTTGAAATTCAAATTACATCAAACCGAACTAAACAAATAGGGATATAAAATAGCATTATATAAAGTTACCAGAGCGGAGGCTGCATGGAAGTATAACTTCATCTTTTGCTATCCTTAGTTAACCTACGCAGTTCCCCATAAGTGGAACCTCCTACATACCCACCTATTTAATAATTATAACAATAATACAGTATCAACTCAAACTAAACTTCTAAATTATGTGCTACACCTCGCAAATAATTCAAGAGTTCCGGTGCAATTTTGAAAATGTCGTCAACGAACCATCCGAAAATTAAAAATTTAAATGGCGACAAACCGAAGTGTTATAGCATACATAACCCGTTTAGAGCTTTAAAATCAGAATTACACTTTGTAATTTCGGCAATAGCCGTAACGGACTGGATTTTTTACGGAGTTGCGTAATAATAATCCAGATAATTAAAGTGGGCCGTTCTGCACTTTTTGTTATGGTAGAGGTGTATTAAGTTTCTTTTTTGTTCATAAATGGAAAGTGTTTAATTGGTTGTGTATGAGTATTATGCTGTTGTAAATATTGTTGTATACATGTTTTCCTGCTGGAGTTGCTATTTGCATTTACTCATTTCCTTCCGGATATGTACGTAGTGAGTATAGTTCGGTTGCAAAAAGAAGTCTAAGAAAAGCTGTCCAAACAAATAATTTTATTACTTTATTATTTTCTGTCGATGGTAATTTTGATTTTCTTGTTATTATTAGGTAGGTACGTAGTGATTTTAAGAACCTAGAGTGTTAGTTATTATAAAAATAATATAAACAAATCGTTGCTGTGAAAAGACGCAGCGACGCAGGACAAGTTTCCAAAACAAAATTTGATTTTACTTTGCCTTGACGTGCACGACTCTTTTATTTCATAATTTGCAGGAAGTTGTTAATTATTATTTAATACTTATTTATTATCCTTTATTCTACGTCACGTATTTGTACAGAAATAAATATGTAAACACTGCGTCTTTTGTTTTCTTGCACTATTTTGATTGGCAGCATTGTCATATGACGTATACCATCGTATCAACGACTAATTCAAACTTTATTCTTATATCATATGGCGTATACAGGTTGTCTCATGAAAATGTGAGCTGTAGATAAGTCCCTGAAGTTTAGTAAATAAATGTAACAATATAGTTACAGGATATCCTTATTTACACCTGTAAAAAGTCTACTAATTAAACAAATAGGTTACCGACTCCCGATTATGTTCGACGTATTACAAATACATATTACGTCAATTTGCTCATCGAACAAACAAATGTGCCGTGTTAAACTTGAACAAAATTTAATTTCGTATTTGTCTTTACGTGCACAACTTTTTTTTTATTTACAGGAACTTGTCAACTTATTTCGTCTACGTTTTTTTTTACCGTTTTCTTCTCCGTCACATACCTAGGTATTTGATCAGAAAAAGTATGTAGATAAATAGTGCGTCTTTTATTCGCTAACGTCATCGAATTGGTCGACTGAAAGTGCAACGCCAAAAATTAAACTTTTGTAGAAAATGTACCTGTACCCATATATTATAGGTATCGATATCTGACTAACCTGGGCAGCTTCTTTGCAAAAAGAGTTTCATTACCCTAGCAATCAACAATGAAAGAAAAAGTAATAGGTGTGGATGGCGCTAAAAAACACCAGCGCGGTAGAAGCTTCGCCCACGTTAGCGTACCGAAGGGTCGATCTACGCATACTACCTAATCAATAATCACGACTTCCAAGGAATTGCTTGCAATATACTACAAAACACCAATCAGTACACCTTTTAATATTAGTGAATACATGCCATAAAACTAATCAAATTATATGCTATTAATCCATTACCGATTATAGCCATAAGAAAAACTGAAGTGATCGATTAAATTCTAGTTGCGAGGTCCACGTTACCTGACCTATCGAGCTGCCATCTATCATTACACCGAAACCAATAGCAATAATCAGTTAAACTGAGCAAAAAACGGGTTCAATACCTTGCAGGACCTGAGCATGCTATTTCACTTTCTCAAGGAAGATGCGAGCCGATCGTGATAGAGATGAAAACCGAAAATGACCTCGCACACGAAAAACGGGCGCACTTTCACTAGCGCTGGAGGTCTGAAAACGAAAGGAGCCTTTGCCGCGTCGGTTTGCTTTATAACACGACTGCCATATCGTATTTTGCTTCATGAATATTTCATTTTAAATGTAGCTGTCAAGTTCAAAACGTCAAATGAAATATTAACTTATCGGTTATCGCGTTGCCTGGCAACGTTTTTTAATTCGCCCAATCAGTATTAAATGCAAGTCGATGGGTCACTTCAACCGTTAAAACGTTGGTGAGACAAAATTACTTGGTAGAGTTCACTTGAATAGAGAAGGGACGGCATGACGTCACATGCGCCTCGAGAAAATTTATTAATACTTGATACTGGCATCTCTCATTCGCAACAACAGAAATTGAGATTAACAGCTTTGACTTTGTTTTGCTATTATTTTTCTGTTTGTATGTTCCTTATATATTTAAAATGAAAAGCAAATGAAAGGTATGCAATTTAAAATTAAAATGTTATCGTCTGTAGTATTCTTTTTGTTCCTTAACTGTGTGTATATGTATATGCTTACATAAGTATTTGCTCATTACAAGACACCAACAAACATTAAACGATTAATTAAATAGGTAAATTGATTGACTGCAGTCTGTTTGACTCACCCACGTGTAGAGATAAGTTCGCATATCTCGTATATTATATAATGCATGTGCATGTGTGTACACGCGAATCGTCTCGTGACTCATCGGGCCTAATGTTGCTGAACTTAAAATTGCATCCTTAGGCAATGGCTGCGCTGGAACCATTAGTAAAAATAATAAAGGGTAATCAATCTAGAGGTAGCGAAATGCCAATTCACACGATTGTATTATATAAGTGGTCAGTTGTTGCCTACTTCGGAGTACTTGTCTTCATTTTTAACAAGGCTGGCCTCGCAGACATATTTTTGTTTATTTATTGGTATTGTTTGTTTGAAAGTGCCTGTGGGGATTATTTGATTGAATAACGGGCTTTTAATAACACTCCAGGTAGTTTAGAATACTGCGTTCAGTGTAGAACAGGTACCTATATACCAACTAAAATGGTCTGATTGTAATAACAGTATTTTTATTTGTCAGACTGGTAGGCTTATTCATATAATAAGATATAATGAACATTCAAGATCATTTCAGTTGAGGAATAACGATTCAAATTTTGCAAACCATTTTTTCGAGTATCAAACTATGGGGTTGATCAAGATAAATTATATTTTGAAAAAAGGTGTTTCTCTTCTTGCCACTATTGGCTTCGTGGAAGATTTAATTGATAGGTATGTTTGGTAAATTGACGAAAACATTTTATACATTAAAAATTGACAAGGCCAGCTCAGGTCAAATCTCTTAATACTTGGACCAAAAACAGGTGTTCCAAGTCCCATACGCGTTACTCGGCATTTCTATTTTCAGTTCCAGCTGCATTGCTGCATTCGTCAAAAAGTGATTGTACGGTGATTTTTATTATTTTGTAACTTTTAAACCTTCAACCAACGAAAAGAATATTTTTTGCAACATTTCGCAGTTCAATGGAAACGTGTTGTGCGCTTATGCGTTTCTTTAATTCCTTTGTTTCTATCTCTTGTTAATTGTTATTATTTGTTTGTATACAAAGCAAGTTGAATATAATTGTACGTCAAGTGACGCAGTGAAACACGCTTAAAACATTTTAAGAATTGCGTTTTTTCTATCCGCAATTTCCTTGATATGCGCAATTTCAAGTTTCAACGACAATCGAAAGTAATTAATTAACCGAGTGATTATCAAGTCAAGCAAGACAACCAGTCGTTAATGAAATGCATATGTAATGCCTTAAGGTCGTTCTATATTTTATTTTTGCAGCATAATTATTATATTATGAGAATCGTGTGGGATTGACTCACTGCCCCGCACTGTTTTATAAATTATTATAATTATGATTATTTTTTTCATCGTCAAATTGACCAATAGGAACATTTCATTTGAATCTAGAAGCGTGTATTATTTCGGTTAATACACGCCTATTCTAAGAGCCAATGAGATTTCTTCAATTTCTTAAAATCGACCAATCAATCAATCAATCATTGTAAACGATAAAAACCTACCTAGCTTTCCCAATAACTGATAAATATGCGCCTTGCTTTTAATCAACTATGCTGTGAATGATAGTTTTGAAATTTCTACTTTGGCAACTGTCACTGTCATATTATTTTCGAGTTTCCTTGCAACATCGTCGTTTTGAAATGGCAAGATTTGGCCAAGATCTTTGGAAGATATTCAAGAAACTGTACAGAGTGTTACTCCGAGGAGTACAGTTAAAAATCAAAAGTCAATATGGAAACAGTTCGAAATATTTTTAAAAGAGAAGCATTATGAACTTCTAGAAATTACTTCAAATCAAGAGCTTGGACTGATAATGAATGATTGGTCTTTTAATATGAAGAGAGCTGATGGTGAAGATTATAAAGAATGCGTTATAAAGACCATGTGGAATGTTACTGCAAAACTCATTCAAGAAAAATATTACAAAGAGTACGCCCGAAAATTTAATCCATTTACAGACATTGAATTCAAATAAATAAGGGGTGCAAAAATGCGAAACGAAAGCAGCTTCAGTCTATTCTCGGAAAGAGGAAGCAAAGTTCGACTGCTCTGAGTAAGAAATAAATATATACAATAATGAATCTGTGGAACGAAGATTGTCCAGAAGGACTTCAAAAAAAACTATATCATATAATAGCATTCGAACTAGCCTGGAGAGGGGGAGAGGCAGCAAAATGCAAAGTGCATTTTTTTAAAGAGGAAAATAAAACAAATGGTAACGTAACCGGAAGAATTGAATACAACCCGATTTTTTCCAAAACATGCCAGGGTGGAGCTCAAAAATTATCAGACAGTAAGTGGTTAATGCCTAATTACAATAATCTCGATATGTGCCCGCGGTAAAGTTATTTAAAAAGCTTATTTCTAAACGCACTAATAGAATTACGTCAGATCGACTATTTCTGACTGTAAATCCTTACTGAAATAAAAGCAATTCTGAATGGTACAAAAATATGCCATATGGAGTAAATGAGATTGGAAAATGGACCAAACAAACTGCTGAAAGAATAGGGCTTGATACTCTGACAAACAAAATCACGAATCATTCAAATCGATCAAGTGCTGTATCAAATCTTGCTAAATCAGGGTTCCCGGAAGAACAGCTCATCAAAATGACTAGACATGCAAATGCTAAGTCATTAGGCCCTTATTTACAGTTAGACGAGGAACATCATGCTGGTTTAATAAATAACCTGAGACCTGGACCTTCTGGAATCCAAACTACAAGAGATATAAACATAAGGCAAGAAAATTTTACCACTGAAAACATTAATAATAATATGCAAAAAAAAAATTTGGTGATAATATAACATATAATCATTGCACTTTCAATGTTCAAAATATGTATGTAACTAAAGATCAGTCAAACTCTACACAATATATTTAAATATTTTAATATGTTCTGTTAATTTAAAATGTTTATTGTTTCATTATATCTTCTATTTCCAATTAAATTGTCCGTATAATGTAGTTGTGTATTAACCTCCCTAAAATACATTCGAGATTATTTTTTTCATCGTCAAATTGACTAATAGTAGGAGAGCCCGCTGCAAAATTATGCACCCATCTGTTAACGAAATGAAATGTGCGGCAAAGGCATGTAAAAACACCATACTCAACGGATCGGCACCCGTGCCGGTCACCATTTGGTGCAAAAAGGTAAAAACAATGGCACTTCCGGTACGGAAATTTGCGGAAAATTGCGCGATTTGTTAACGAGATGAAAGTTGTGCCATCTTGTAGCCTGCGATTAATTGAATTGAAATCGGTACCCGTGCCATCTTTTACCCTAGTACAAGTCCCCGGCATGGCGACATTCTTGCAGCCCGTAACTCGGACAAATTCCCGTCATGTGTTAACGACTTGAAATAAAGTTCAATGGAAAGGGCATTATGTCCCCTTTACGAATATCCGAACGTGCCGCGATTCAAAGCAGTCTAAGAAGGTGGCACGGCCCGATTCATAACGCGCTACGCGGCGTCAAAATGTCACTTTTTAATCAATTCCAATGGTCGCGCAACATGTCGAATATTAAATGTTTTTTGTGTGGTGCACAATTGACATCTGTCACTGTGACACCTGTTAATGGTAATGGTAACTAAGACATGATACAAAGAACTAACTAACTAAGTAACTGCAGTCCTTCTTTTTAACTTGATCCTTAGGTCATCAACGTAATGTGTAAGTTACTCCGCACGGGCAGCTGTAATAGTGCATGTTGAAAAGAGACACTTTCGAAAAGAATGTCTGGAATGCCGGTATGGCGATTTGCATTGTGCAAAAAGGACGGTACATAAAAGTAGCCGCTGAATTGCATGCCGGCTTACGTTCTTTTCAGCGTTCGGACTGCTGGACTGAGTGACATTAGGATCAAGTTAAAAAATGACTGTATAGGGAGCAAGTAACTAGGTAAACTTTCGCTATTAAATCATGTTGCATATGTGAGTGACACTTTTGCTGAATTTCGGGCCTATACTACGAACATAAAAACATTTCCAATATTCCAATGTTAAAAACTCGCGCGCGCCGACTGCCGAATTCCCTGAAAATGGCGCCGCGTAGCGCGTTATAAATCGGGCCGTGCCACCTACTTAGACTGCTTTGAATTGCGGCACGCTTGGATATTCGTAAAAGGGACATAATGCTCTTTCCATTGAACTATATTTAAACTCGTTAACACATGACGGGAATTTGTCCGAGTTACGGGCTGCAAAAATGTCGCCGTGCCGAGGATTTGTACTAGGGTAAAAGATGGCACGGGTACCGATTTCAATTAAATTAATCGCAGGCTACAAGATGGCACAACTTTCATCTTGTTAACAAATCGCGCAATTTTCCGCAAATTTCCGTACCGGAAGTGCCATTGTTTTTACCTTTTTGCACCAAATGGTGACCGGCACGGGTGCTGATCCGTTGAGTACGATGTTTTTACATGCCTTTGCCGCAAATTCCATTTCGTTAACAGATGGGTGCATAATTTTGCAGCGGGCTCTCGGACTATAATGGGAACATTTCATTTGGGTCTAGAAGCGTGTATTATTTCGATAATTTTTTCGATAATTTTGCTTGTTGATAAGTTGCCATAGTTGCGAATTTGTAGGTGCATTTATAATGTGTAATCTAGTTACTTTAGTACCTGCCAAACGTCAAATATTCCCAACACATTTCTTTGTATGTGAATTAATTGAAATAAAATTTCGTCTTGAACTACCTTGCTTCGATTCAAAAAATAATCTTGTCAAATACAATTCGTGGTCTGGAATTTTTAGGTAATTTTACTCAAGCTGTTGTTTTTACTAGCCACTGGTGTAAATTTGACAGAAGATCACTCGCGCTACGCGCTCGTGATCTTTTAACCTGACCTGACCTGACCTGAGACCTGGACCTTCTGGAATCCAAACTACAAGAGATATAAACATAAGGCAAGAAAATTTTACCACTGAAAACATTAATAATAATAATATGCAAAAAAAATTTGGTGATAATATAACATATAACCATAGCACTTTCAATGTTCAAAATATGTATGTAACTAAAGATCAGTCAAACTCTACACAATATATTTAAATATTTTAATATGTTCTGTTAATTTAAAATGTTTATTGTTTCATTAAATCTTCTATTTCCAATTAAATTGTCCGTATAATGTAGTTGTGTATTAACCTCCCTAAAATACATTCGAGATCATTTTTTATAAGATAAATACATTTCAAATTGTATTCAAATTTTATTGCCATTCGGCAAAAAATCTCGATTCTCGATTATTGGCCATGACAATAAAACTTTCATACAATTAAATATTAAACATTTATTTATCGATAAAAAAATGATCTCTTATGTATTTACCCCCTGTAATTTTTCGATAATTTTGCTTGTTGATAAGTTGCCATAGTTGCGAATTTGTAGGTGCATTTATAATATAATAATCTAGTTACTTTAGTACCTGCCAAACGTCAAATATTCCCAACACATTTCTGTGTATGTGAATTAATTGAAATAAAATTTCGTTTTGAACTACCTTGCTTCGATTCAAAAAATAATCTTGTTAAATACAATTCGTGGTCTGGAATTTTTAGATAATTTTACTCAAGCTGTTGCTTTTACTAACCACTCGTGTAAATTTGACAGAAGATCGATTGGAATCGATTTTTAAAGTCGATTTTAAAAATCGATTAATCGGTTTTTCCCAAAATCGTCGGAGTTAGGTAGTTGTTAGATGTTAGAACAAAAAATTGCAGAAGACATCTAAATAAAAATGCAAACGCGTGGAAACACGTCTTTCTGATGTCATATAAATTAAATAACAATCAAACATATTGCACCATAATGAATGTGAGAACCGAATTTTAACCTACGTATATTACACAATTTTTATTGAATTGCATAACCGCATTTTCTTCGGCAAATAGTACCTATTGAATTATAAAATATTATTTAACGTTACACTGTTTACCTAAAATTCGACCACAAAAAGAAAATTGCTATATTCTTATATATATACTTACTATAGGAGTTATTTCGTAAACGCGATTTCTCTAGACGTTTTTGTTATTCAATTTCAGTAAAAATGGTCCTCAGTCCATGATTTCTAAGACCAAGCAGCCATGCAGAGAAATTTTATAAGTAATAACTTTAAAAGTAGCTGATCATATAAATAACTTGAATTGTTTTCAAATGAGGTAGAAAAACGATGATGTGGATGAGTAAAAAGATATATTGCCAATTTCCATAATGTGTCAAAATGCAATTCTGCGACTACCCTGTATAGTCATTTCGGGTGGATTTGAGGTGATTTTAATAATTTGGGCAACTTCTTCATCCTGCCTTTGCCAGCTATGTCGTTAACAATTCGTGAGCTACTTTCTTTCCTTTTCTGCCATGTGATCGGAACTAAAATTTGATGTTATAACATTTGTCTGTTTAGTAGACATAGAAAGTAATTTTTAATCAATATAAATATTACCCGCTTGATTAACTATAAATTGCTAATGAAGCCAGAAAGTGGGCCATTTCGTCTGGATTGAAATTATTAATTGTGAACAAAAAATAATTATTCATAACTTTACCCCACACGTCAAAACAGTGATAGTAAAAACTCGACACGTGTTTCGCTAACATGGGTAGCATCTTCAGGAGTGTTTGAAACCCAACTAAAAGATGGGCTCCCAAATTTCCCGAGGGAGTGGGTGAGATATGTAGACGATATATTTGCGATTTTTGGTACTGGTAAATGTAACAATGAAGATTTTTTGAGCAACTTAAATAGTAGATTTAATCCTGCCAAATTTACCCATGAAATATAGAAAGAGGAGGACATCTTCCATTTTTAGACATTTTGGTAATAGGAAAGAGAGTAAGTTAGAATTTGACATCTATAGGAAGTTGACAGATATTATATGTAGAAATACCTGACTGATTTTCGTTTTTAGAATGAATCATAACACCAATTATACTCGGGTTCTAATTACAGCTTTTGTAAGACTCGAATCCACCATTAAATTATAATTTTCGTCCATTTAGCGGTCATTCGGTCGGGTATTGTTTCACTTTCCCTACTCCGAATACAATAGAAACAGCTATTCTCGAATTACAATAGCCTCTCAGCATATAGTGTGTCATAACATATCTAACTTGTTTTGTTCCAGCCAATAGGTTTGATAAAATTCCTTCTTAAATTTTTTATACGTAGTAATTGTATTGACCCCCGTCTTGCACATAAATTCGATTGTATGCGTTAAAGATCACAAGTAATCGGCACTGTAATAATTACGATGAAATTTTGCAGTGTCTTGATTTTTTGATCGTGTTGTCCTTGACAGCTCGACACATTTAGAAGAATGGTTAAGTATTGTTTGCTGTACCTGCAAGGCTTTCAGCATTTCCTTTAGTTACTTTAATTTTGGTAATTTTTAAGTTTTAACTTTAGAAAATATAAGATAGGTAGGTAGCCTATTATAGAAAGAATTTCTCACATTCGCAAGTTGCCGATCGTTTATTAAGTTGCATTCCGCAAAAATAGCATTCCGTAAAGAATCAATATTTGGGTGACGAGTTTTATAAATCTTATTTTTTAAATGACCCCACAAGAAAAAGTCACACGGTGCCAAATCTGGAGATCTAGCTGGACAGTTTATAGCACCACCTCGACCAATCCAGCTCTCTGGAAATATTTCATTTTAATAATTCCCTCACTTGTGCTCCAAAATGTGCTGGGCATCCGTCATGCTGAAACCAGACCTCCCGATTCGCATGTGCAACTTCTTCTAATGCAGTGCCAATATGGTTAATTAAAAGATCTAAATAAGCCTCTGAATTTAAATTTCCCTGTATTTCAAATGGTCCTATAATGCGATTATTAAAAATGCCTGCCCAAATATTGATTTTTTTGAGGGTATTGCGTTGTAGTGGCTAGATTTATTCTGGGATTTTCCTGGGCCCAATGCCTAACGTTTTGTGAATTTGGCTCTTGATTTAAAGTGAAGGTACACTCATCGGTAAAACAAATTGATGAGAGGAAGCCGCGATCCCGATTAGCCCGTTCTTGCATTTCTTCACAGAAAGTTTGCCTTGATTCTTCGTCAAAAGGAAGTAACTCTTGGTGACATTGGAATTTAAAGGGATGATATTTGTTTTTTATTAATATGTTACGGACAGTTTCTCTTGAAACATTACATTCTAGGGCAATATACCTTAAACTAGATGTTGGACTAGCAGTTATCAGGCCTATTACCATTTCCTCTACCTCAACATTTAGATTTCTTGGAACGACTAAAAAAATAAATGATAAGATTAATTTTAGTTTTGTTTCACTCCACGTTATCACTTGTTAAATTTCTCATAATCCCAGTAAAATTTAAGTTAGCGAACAATAAGGAATTAGCAACTAGGTAATAATAATAAGCGAATCAGAATTATCTAAATAAAAACAAAGTAAATTTATTAGTAAAAATTACCTTCTCTCAATGAAAGATTCGCAGTATCTTCAAATTTCTTAACTAAATTTTTTATTGTTGTTACCGAAGGAATAGGACTGTTATTGAATTTTACAGAAAATAAGTCACGGACTACCCGCAGACTATTGCCGCCGTAAAATGTTTTCACAATGAAAACCTTTTCTTCAACTGAATAAATATTTTTGTTCATTTTGAAACCCAAATTTTAAATTGTCGATAAATAATGTTGACAGTTCAGACGAATTAGAAATTAGAATCAAGGGAGTTTTTGATTAGAATAAATTAAACTGTCATAGGTAATCTGATGAATATCCGTGTTTTAGTTTGAAAATTATTAGTGTAATTTTTGCTTTTAATGCTTTAATAAATTGGAAAATTGCAACGTTTTTGATATCCTCATACGCAGAAAAAAATAATCTTTCGATTGCTACCTTTACCACCACTGTAACTACACATGGGGAGCAGGAATCCCCAAAAATGCAATTGCCCATGTTATTTCCCCATGTACACATGGAAATTTGTCACACGGTATATACAGGGTGAGTCATTAAGGCGAAATCGGCCGATAACAAGAGTACAGTTCAAAATGGGAGAAACTTTTTCAAATAAAAGTTTTTCAAAAATAAGTGCTTAATGAGATAAAAATATTTTCAAATATGGCGAACTTCCGGTTATACCGGAAATGGACACTATGTTATTTTAAATGGAACACCCTGCATTCGTTTGCATTTTTGGATTTCGCATGAAAAATAAATGTCAGTTTGTTAATCAAACATTGGGTCTAAGTCGAACCGCTATGGAGTTTTTTAATTTTTTTTGAAAATTTTGACGTTTGCAGTAGTTGGCGCCATTTTGAATATCTTCGAAACGAAAGCACTTAGAGGAATGCGGTTTCGACAGTTCGTCTCTGAAAGTAACAGCCTATTAGACACAAGTAAAACATGGAATCATAGCTTTTTAATTAAATGAAATTTATCCATGCCAATATTTACTAATTCAAACAGGAATAACTCTTTTTTTTTAAATGGAATGCTACATTGGTTCTCAAATCATAAGACGCAACATTAAATTTCCTTTCTGACGATGTATGGTTGTTGGCATCTGTCACCAGCAGTTTTTAAGAAATTTGCGTTTTTCTGGAAATTTTAAATAATATCGTGTTATTGCGTTAATAATAGTTGGCGTTCAGCGATTTTGTTTTGTTTTGCCAACGAAATGTCATTTCTATTAAATTATTGTTAAATAAGAGTGCAATTTGAGTTCAATTAGTGAGTATTGATTTCAATTTTAATAAATATCACAATTAAGAAAACTGAAAATGTACACTTAAGAAGAATTAATTGCTATGGTGTATTCCTTGGGTGAAGCAGAAGGAAATTCGTTACTTGCCTCAAGAATGTATGCGCAACGTTTTCCGGAGCATAGACATCCAAATGTAACAGCAGCATTCGCAAAATTAAAAGAGAGGTTTGAACGAACTGGTTGTGTGGGATACGAGAAGAAAGAACGTGTAAAATCAGTGACACGTGAGGAAAATCAAGTTTTAGTAGCTGCTACTGTTGTCTGAGATCCTCATTTAAGTACCAGAGAAATTAGTCGCCAGTTAGAAATAAGCCAAACTTCTGTATCTCGAATACTGCGCAAAAATAAATTTCACCCGTACCACGTTCAGTTGGTTCAGGAACTATGTAGATCAAAATGACTTCAACAATCGGTTGCAGTTTTGTGAGTGGGCTTTACGTAAACTTCAGGAGCGAAATGACTTTTTCGATCATGTTCTCTTTACGGACGAAGCTTCGTTTCATAAGAACGGTTTTGTTTCAAGATACAACTGCCATTATTACAGTACTGACAATCCCCATTGGATAAGGCCATTGCATCATCAACATAGGTGGTCTTTGAATGTATGGGGTGGCATAATTGGACGACACGTAATTGGACCACATTTTTTCGATGGAAATTTGAACGGTAATAGCTACCTACAATTTTTACAAAACGATTTGCCAGAAATGTTAGATAATTTACCACTTGCTGCAATACAACAGATGTGGTATCAACAAGATGGAGCGCCTGCACATTACGGGAGGGATGTAAGGGAGCACTTGACTGCAGCATTTCCAAACACATGGAAGAGGAGGTCCGACACCTTGGCCAGCGCGATCTCCAGACCTAACAAAACTTGACTTTTTCTTGTGGGGGTACGTAAAGCAGTTAGTTTACAGGGAACCTCCAACTACTCGAGAAAATATGATGGAACGAGTTCGCGATGCATTTCAAAGTATCAATGAAGATATGTTGATAAATGTGAACAATTCTTTGTTGAAACGATTGCGTGTTTGTTATTGTGAGGATGGCGGTTATGTCGAACATTTAATCTAATTACATTAATTTATTTTTGTTGCTGTTATTATCTAATGATCTTTGAAGTTTTGGAAATAGTATAGAAGATTTGGAACGAACATTTTGTAAGACAAAACAAAACAATATCGCCAAACATCAACCATTGTTAATGCATAAACATGATATTCAAAATTTCCAGAAAAACGCAAATTTCTTAAAAACTGCTGGTGACAGATACCAACAACCATACATCATCAGAAAGGAAATTTAATTTTGCGTCTTATGAGGTGAGAATCAATGTAGCATTCCATTTAAAAAAAAAGAGTTATTCCTGTTTGAATTAGTAAATATTGGCATGGATAAATTTCATATAATTAAAAAGTTATGATTCCATGTTATACTTGTGTGTGATAGGCCGTTACTTCCAGAGACGAACTGTCGAAACCGCATTCCTCTAAGTGCTTTCGTTTCGAAGATATTCAAAATGGCGCCAACTACTGCAAACGTCAAAATTTTCAAAAAAATTAAGAAACTCCATAGCGGTTCGACTGAGACCCAATGTTTGATTGACAAACTGACATTTATTTTTCATAAGAAATCCAAAAATGCAAACGAATACAGGGTGTTACATTTAAAATAACATAGTTAGTGTCCATTTCCGGTATAACCGGAAGTCCGCCATATTTGAAAATATTTTTATCTCATTAAGCACTTATTTTTGAAAAACTTTTATTTGAAAAAGTTTCTCCCATTTTGAACTGTACTCTTGTTATAGGCCGATTTCGCCTTAGTGACTCACCCTGTATAATGGCACTTCAAAATTTTCAAATTTTCGAAAAATACGACATAATTGCTGTTTTCAATGAATGTCGTGAGAATGTAAATGAATCAATGGATCTATATCTCAACAGGTACACAAAGAATTCTATCCATCGATTTATTAAATTTAGATACCCAGAAAGAAGACAACCAAGCAAAATGGTGTTTTCGAGATTAAAATCAAATTTAATTCACTATGGGTCATTCAATAAACCTAGAAACAAAATTTATAACAAAGAAAATAGGGAAGAGGAAGAAATAAATGTTTTATCGTTGGTTGAGGAGACACCAAAAACTTCTTGTCGCGAAATCGAACCACAAGTTGGTGTTTCCAAAACAAAAGTTCAAAAAATATTTAATAAAGGCAAATATAGGCCATATAAAATTCAAATTATTCACCATCTCTTCCCGGGAGATCAAGAAATAAGGCTTAATTTTTGTAGGTGATACTTAAATAAAATTCAAGAAAATCCAGAATTTGGGGGGTCTGTCATTTGGACAGATGAAACTCACATAAGCAGCGTAGGATTATTTAAGAGGCATAATGTGCGTCACTGGTCTGATATAAATCAGAACCAAACTTTTGAACGTCAGAGGCAAGGACGTTTTGGATTTAACGTTTCGTGTTTTATTTTGGGTGGTCAACTAGCATACCAAATTTTTGATGGAAACTTAACGGGCTTGAGATACACCCGGAGTTCAAATTTGGTAATAGTAATCGGGATGTAGGATCTACCACTTTCTGGGAAAGTCAGGATAGGAAAAGAAGTCTTCGAACTGAATATTTTATTTTGATGTGGAAAGGTTGACCACAATAAAATTTCAATAACAGGCTGTTTTTGTCCTGCAGGTTTTGGCCAAATTTATCGTTATCGTATTGCCTTCTAACAGCCGACAACGCCTTGACATATAAACAATCTCTGTCTGAAAGGATGAGTTTGGGTTAATGAAGGTTATTTTTTCCAAAAGATAGTTGGGTACAGTCAATTTAATCAGTTACTATACCTAACTACCTCTGAAACTCGTTTTCGTATAGAAGAACCGAATTTTCTTAAAAAATACGAAGATTTATGAAAACTTTCCCACGGCATACATAATGTATAAGTTTCGATTCAATACTGCGTCTTTAAATTAATCGAATTAGGAACTGCTTTCGCTTTTTATAACACATAATTCCAGATTATTATTAACGAATAACGCTTAAAATAACGAATATTCAGAAGCTCCACGCACTTAATCGAAGTAATAATGTAATAATAAAGTCATGTAATCTAACGTATAATAATAATTTCACTTACTCTTAGCAAAGCGGAACGCATGCTACTTTAATGTTAGTGCAGGTAACTATAGGAAGTGTAGGAACAGGAACTGAAGTTAATCGACCGAGCGACTGCATATTTCATTTCTGAAAAGGACAACGAGGGACTGATAACCTTGTCATTGGCAATTCGAAACTTAACTGTTAGGTCATTGATAAGATATGCAAATTTTGACAGTACTTCAAGGCTCTTTCCGAAGGTTCACTTGATTAACAGTGACAATCTAAGAACTTTACATTTTTACTGGCAGTTGTTGACGTTTTTATAAATGTTTCATGCTATCAGTAAAGAGTGTTCGTCTTGCACACTTGCAGTTTCATGATGTAAATTAATCTCTGCTGTCTCATTGGTAAATGCTAAACTTTCATCAGGAATTAATTGAGCAAATTATAGCGAAATGGCGATAACCCTATAGGAAAATTTCTGAAAATGCATTTAGTCTCAAGTGTTTCATACAATCTTCATGGAAAAGGTTTAAAGTCTCTGAATTTGCTCAAAAATTCACACCTATTTTGGAACCATTGAATGGGCCATATCTAAGGAACCGTTCATGGTACAGCTACGGGAAAGAAAAAATAATAATAAAAGTAGCCAAGAGAAATCGCTGGAAATTATTTTCAAGTTTCTAAGTTTGTTGCTAGAGGGCGTAATAGTCATAGACGACAAATAAAACATGGTTTTCTCTCAAATTTACCCAGATAAAGTAGATGAAAAATACGAATACGCCCCTAAAACTCTTTTGTCCATATCTCCGGTTAGAAAAAAGATATCAATGTGCAGTTTTCACTGTTTCTCTCGTTATTTTGTCCTCTTTTTAATTAATTTATAATTATTATACCGTTCCATTTAAAATTTGCAAGAAAATCTTAAAAGTTTGCTGATCTTTCAAATAACGCCCTCTAGCGATCACTACAGAACAAAAATGACTTAAATTATAAAAGTATCTGATTAAAGGAAGATAGCTCTTTTCAACGAGACTAAGTTTGCTAAATTCGGTTAAATCAAACCGAAGTTACAAGCATCTCCACAACCAGATGCTCCCCTTTCCCCTCCGCTGCGATTTGATGAGCTAGAGCAAGAAGTGGTAAACCAAAATTATACAAAATATATTCTAGATTGCAATATTCATATTTTTGATCTACTTTATCTTGGGTATATTTTAGAGAAAACCATGATTTTTTGTCGACTATGACTATTACGCCCTCTAGCAGAAAACTTAAAAACTTGACAATAGTTTTCAGCTATTTCTCTTGACTACTTCCTTAGATATGGCCGGCATCCTTTCTTACTTGGACACCCGGTAGAAACCAAGAAAACTGACTTAATTAAACGCAAGGTCGGATGATAACTGCAAACCCGAAATCATAATTCTGCGTCAAGTGTTTTGCAGTAAACCATGACTAATAACTTAAATGTTACAATGGCATTTAAACGGTCGTTTTAAGAGTACACTTATTGTCTTCGAACGTTCTAATCCAGAACCTTGTACCTTATAACACCTTGTTCCTGAAGCTGTAAAAAAATTAAGGTCAATTATCTGCCGAATTTTCGCTAATCCGGCAGCGGCATCTTGTAGTTTTGTGGGTCATTATCAGCTACACTTTAACGATGTACCGTAGTGCATTTTTCTATAGCTCGACCTTAAATACCTCCCCTGCATTGAGAGTTTTCGTGCGATAATTCATGACCAGTTGTTTGCTCATTGATTTAAATAGACGGAGTATTTATCGTATGAATAATGAGATACACAAATGTATGACAGTTGGTCATGGCAATAGTAATTCTGAGAGAACAAGAACAGCGAACAATCAAGGTCTAACTGAAGTAGTAAGGTAAGAAACGCATTTTGGTTGCTAAATCATAGATCTTGTTAGGTAAAATGTGACTGTTACGAAAGGGTAAATAATGCCTTCAAGGAGCATCAAGCTCATTCAATACAAATACGGCCGTTCAGATAAGTCTAGTATGGCGTCGCACGCTTTGGAAATGGGTCAAATATTTTACGGAAATCTTAGTCATGCTTCAAAAAAATTGTACTGCAAAGTGTACCGTAATTGGAATTCTAGTGAACCTTATGAAGTCGATTACCACTTCATTAACTACAATAATTATTAATGTTGTGTTAACAGTTGGTCCCGTGTTTGACGTTTTTTAATATTGTAACTATGAAAGAAATCGTTTTATTTAAAGAAATACAAATGAATATGGATTTTGAACTTATTAACATAATCTTGTGGTTAAATTATAAAACTGGATATCAGTTTCTTGAATTATAGAATAATAGAAGGTCGGGTTAATTAAGAACATAAAATTATTGGGTTTTTATTAAATTTCGATTCTAATATCTATCTTGGTGTTATTGTCCGAAGGCAATAGAAGGTTACGGTCAAAGATGATCGTAAATATTTTTCCTTTGCTCGTACCCTTAATTTCTGCTTCTTGGAAAAAACTGGTTGTAACTAGCGAACTATTTCAAAACTAACCTATGTATGTGCATACTAAAATAATGTTTTAGATTAAATTTTCTTTAAATGTAAATTGTCAGAGAGAAGTGTGAGATAATTATAAAACAAATATCCAATTATACTTGCAGGTACAAAAAGAATACTTTTACCCGGCGAGTGTGAAAGAGAACGCTTTTTCTTCGACTGGTTTAAATTAATCTAAGTTCACATCATTATATTCATAATGTCGAGAATATAGAAACATGTACTTGCAGTGCATTGATCCAGTAAGGCTCTAGAAAATTTCACGTTTCTAAGTGTGATTTTATCAGCCACCAGTTTATTCCGTTTTTAGTTACCCAGTAATTACGTTTGTTCTCAGAATGATGCATCTGTTACCAACTTGTTAACGCCAAACTGTTGAAAAGCGATTATCTGTAAATTTATGTCCCCCCCCCCGCGAATAATCTCTGGAGAGAACAATATGAAAAACGCTAACGACTGAGACTTACAACGCTCCACTCGCTTCGCTCCGCTTGACCTTAACCTGACAATTTTCAATTATCTGATTCTGCGTTGCTTAATAACAAATATGATTTTTCCTCACTTGAGTTTTTCCTCTGGATAGCGAATATCCATTTCAAGTTTGTTTGAACAAATCCTTTATAGTTTTTTGGATCTGTACAGTATGTAGGTAGTTATTAATGCAAATTTATATAAATAGTAAGTCACGTGAAAAGTATATTAATTCACTCAAGTCAATCGAGAGCATATTACGTAACTAGGACAAACAATATAATATGATCAACTGGCAATGGCACCCAAACCAGTTCGTTAAACGCGATTTTTTTATATTTTTATATTTCGTAAAAAAACTTATTTAAACACTTACGTCAGATGCAGCGCAGGAGGTTAGCAGCCATGTGAACAAGAGAAAGAGGTTTCGTGCCATCCTGAACCTGAAAAAAAAACGTACGCATATTCGTTAGTTCTGCCAAAGAGAGAAAGCTGCCGATAAAACAAGGACCTACTTTTATCACATGTCACAAAAAACGAAGAGGACAGTGGATAGTTTACAACCGTTATAAACTTGTCTGGTGGACGTAAATTCTGCCAGAATGCAAAGTAATACGTTCCACCTTTGTACTTAGAAAACGAAATTTGCATGAGACAGAAAGACTTGGAACTGTTCCGTGAAGTTACATTGAATTATTTTGTAGTTTTTCTTTTATATAAATTTGTATAATTACATATTAATGTGTCGGTCAATTGACGACACGACGGAAGATTAATAAATTTGCTGTATAGGTTTTTTCCTAAGGAAATCCATTAGTAGTACTAACCAAGGATATTTTCAAATTTAGTAAGTACTCTACACTCCAAGAATAAAGCACAACTATGTCAATTACACTACTGAAAACTAACTCAGATGAAAAATATAGCAATAGTGTGGTTTCGTTCCTCATGCGGCATAGGCGTACGGTTTTGGAGGGGTCTGGGTAATAAACAAATATTTTATTATGATTATTATTTGTCATCGTCAAATTGACTAAAATACTTCAAATTACAATATACAACAAAAATACCGGTACTTGGCGAAACAGTTATTAATCGTTTCACAGAAGAACGGACAATTTCGTCATCAAAACTGCGCCACCAGTGGCACACTATGTAAGTCAGAGAGTGTTAAAAATAAAACGCGCCGACCATTCGGCACTGCAGCGAGAGGGAAATTGACGGTCGCGTCTTTGTTGCCTAGCAAGCGCGGTACGTTCAGGAAAACTTGTCATTTAAAGAATTTTGTCCAAGACTATCTTATAATATACTCTTTATACTTGTGTTTCTTCAATCATAATTAGATACATTAATCACTGCAGTGATTAATGAATATTATTCACTACACCAATAGGAACATCGCTTTGACCCTTTTTTACATTTATTTAGTAGGCCGCGATCGCGATGTGTCAGTTCAAATTTAAACATCAAATCAGCATGGTTTGCTTTTAATTTGAAATGCATATTCTAAAAAAAAAGATATAATGAGTAGTGAGAGTGAAAACGAAGTTTCTTTAACAGCACCAGCAATAAAAGAAGCTGCAGAACTTGCCTCATTAGATTCATTGCCCAAAAAACCAAGAAAATTATACCTGAGAGCGTATGTATGAATCTTTCTTACACTGGAGAAGGGAAATGAAGGTAAATTCTTTCTGGGAATCTGTTTTGATAGTCGTGGACAAAGTATAGTATACAACTCTTTATAATGATGCTATTATTACCTCGGATGATTACAAAATTCGCTCGTTTCACTCGCTCGTGTTGTAAACTTCATCCTCGGTAATAATAGCATTCATTATAAACTCGTGTATAATATACTATTATTCAGTTGAAGAAAAGGTTTTCATTGTGAAAACATTTTACGGCGGCAATAGTCTGCGGGTAGTCCGTGACTTATTTTCTGTAAAATTCAATAACAGTCCTATTCCTTCGGTAACAACAATAAAAAATTTAGTTAAGAAATTTGAAGATACTGGGAATTTTTCATTGAAAGAAGGTAATTTTTACTAATAAATTTACTTGGTTTTTATTTAGATAATTCTGATTCGCTTATTATTATTACCTTTAAATTCCAATGTCACCAAGATTTACTTCCTTTTGACGAAGAATCAAAGCAAACTTTCTGTGAAGAAATGCAAGAACGGGCTAATCAGGATCGCAGCTTCCTCTCATCAATTTGTTTTACCGATGAGTGTACCTTCACTTTAAATCAAGAGCCAAATTCACAAAACGTTAGGCATTGGGCCCAGGATAATCCCAGAATAAATCTAGCCACTACAACGCAATACCCTCAAAAAATCAATACTTGGGCAGGCATTTTTAATAATCGCATTATAGGACCATTTGAAATACAGGGAAATTTAAATTCAGAAGCTTATTTAGATCTTTTAATTAACCATATTGTCCCTGCATTAGAAGAAGTTGCACATGCGAATCGGGAGGTCTGGTTTCAACATGACGGATGCCCAGCACATTTTGGAGCACACGTGAGGGGATTATTAAATGAAATATTTCCAGAGAGCTGGATTGGTCGAGGTGGTAATAAACTGGCCAGCTAGATCTCCCGATTTGGCACCGTGTGACTTTTTCTTGTGGGGTCATTTAAAAAATAAGATTTATAAAACTCGTCACCCAAATATTGATTCTTTAAGGAATGCTATTTTTGCGGAATGCAACTTAATAAACGATCGGCAACTTGCGAATGTGAGAAATTCTTTCTATAATAGGCTGGGATACTGTCTGATACAGAATGGGGGTTTATTTGAATATTTGTTATAGTTATTTTTATTTTTTTATGTTACTTTAATTTCATTGTATATTAATAAGTTTTTGTCCTTACCTAGATATGAAATAAATAAGTATTAAATTGCCAGATTATAAAATTCATTAGAGCAAAATAAACAAATGTTGCCGCTTGTTAAATTTTTCATAATTGCAGTAAAATTAAAGTAATTTAATTTTTATTATTTCATTTTACTGCTTTAACATTTTCCCAAAAACTTTTTAATAGGTTAGACGACACCTACAATTTACCCTAAACTATGGACCAGCGTTCACCAACGAAACATCCACACCAGTAATCAATTAATTGTCAACTATAGGTAATGACAATAATAATGTGAATGAGAATTATCTAAATAAAAAGACAAGTTTATGTATTAGTAAAAATTAACTTCTTTCGATGAAAGATTCCCAGCCTCCAAATTTCTTACTAAATCATTTGTTGTTATACCGAAGGAATAGGACCGTTATTGAATTTTACAGAAAATAAAGCACGGACTACGCGCAAACTATTTCCGCCGTAAAATATTTTCACAATGAAAACCTTTTCTTGAACTGAATAAATATTTTTGTTCATTTTTAAATGTTGACAGTTCAGAAAATCCATAAAAATCAAAGACGTCCGTGATTAGAATAAATTAAGTTGTCATGGATAATCTGATAAATTTCTGTGTTTTAGTTAGAAAATTATTAATGTGATTTTTGCTTTTAATGCTTTAATAAATTGGAAAGTTGTAGAGTTTTTGATATCCTCATACGCAGAAAAAAATAATCTTTCGATTGCTACCTTTACCACCACTGTAACTACACATGGGGAGCAGGAATCCCCAAAAATGTAATTGCCCATGTTATTTCCCCATGTACACATTGAAGTTTGTCACACGGTATATCAGAGGGAAGGACTAAAATATTTGCTTTGAAACAGTAGGTATCTAGAATGCAACAGAGTTTTGTAGCTCAGTGAATAATATCAATATCAGGTAGGAGGTATAACAATGTGTAAGATGAGCAGCTTGCTGCAGATGACAATAAGAAAGTGGTCGTTTATGAAAGGATCTCGGCAATGATATAAATAAATAACAGTGTCTGTGAACATGTGGCATTAGGTAGGTACTTGTTCTGTAAGGAGAAATTCCATGAAGTTAATCTTCCAATTCTTAGGAACTTATTTACTTTTCGCTCTTTATTTTAGTTGTAGATAGTGGATAATAAAGCAAAATTATATATACCCCATACCGAACTCAGTATCAGTGACGTCATACCTGCCCTCTGACATCATTCACCAACTTTGTCGTTAAATTAGTTTTTTTCGTCGAAAGTTATTCTCCATATTTATCTAATAGTCTTGTTTGAACTTTCATACTTTTCTTTTACGAGTAAAAACGACTCTAACAAATGTATAGCTGCAACATCTGACATCTGACAGATGCGACGAAAATATATTCTCGCGCATTCCTGAAATGATTTTAATTTTTAACCAACCTTCCGTGCTCTCGGTTGCGTGCCGTCGCCACAAACGACTCCTTACATTAAAATGCATGCTTCCGGCGGAGACTCGAACGCTTGGTAAGAAAACGAAAGTGTTGCTCATTGATTTAAAGCCAATTACGTGTCAAATTATACTTACAAGACTTACATTATGTGTATGACAATGAGCATAGTTTGGCAACACTTATCTAATTGAAAAGGTCGCCTGTGTTTGTTTAACACATGTCATGAGCGTTAATGCTTGTGCATTGTTTGAGAATTCCCCTTGACGTATATACAGGATAGCCCAGCGCTCTAGAATTCTCTCATACATTTATTGGTAGCTGAGAATAAACCCTTAACGTAAATGTAAGTTGAGACACCCTGTCTTGTGTAGTATAGACCAGAAAAAAAATGTAACGGCTCATTTATAAGATGAAAACACAAAATAACTGCTTACGTTGCATATTGCTGTGTTCCTTTCGCAATATCAGTACCAATTTTTATCAGAGCATGGTTCAGAACTTTTCATATAAATTAACCGAAAAAAAAACTTCGATACATTACATAACGCTGTAGCAATCAAATTATGAGCTATCTAGAAATGTTTTTCATTTACAAATTGATAATGATACCGTAGTCAGAACAGCCTAAAGAATATAATCAGTGTTCAATTAAATACCAATTTATCGTAGAACCAGGTTTCGCTTCTTATCGCCCGTTGAAGTCTCCAGCTAAATAGCTTACGAACTGTATCAGGTTGTATGTCATTGCTTGTTGCAAAATAAGTAGGTAAATGTTACATGTTTTTCTAACTTATTCTTATGTTACGTTTTTAATAACATTGTTTTTATATAATAATCGAGATATTTCAGTCCACAAACAAGTTTCTAATGTGTTGAAGTTGAATACGTTTCAGATCAGCCGTTATATGTGAATTAATAAAACTGTATCCAGTGAAAGAAGTGAGGGGGGTATTGCAGCAGATTCGGTTGAAGCAGATTTGGTTGTTTAAAATACCATTTTATCCTAAACAAATTACCTAGCCCTTGCATCATCTGGTTTAGGAAACCGTCAACTGAAATTTTGAAAACGGAACGCATTGCGCATTGCTTACAGTATGGGCAACCTGAATTGTCTTTCAGTTGATGTAATTTGAAATTATTTCCACTCATTTGTCACATTAAGGCGATTTCTACGGTGAAACTTTTGCATAATAGGAACTTACAAATCGACAATTTCGCTTTAAAAATTGAGGAATCTGCCTAGAACTGTTTTGCAAAAATATTGCGCCTTGTTTACTTACTTTGTACCTACATATTAAATTAATATTGCATATATTTTGTTGCAGAACTGTTATGTTGTTATCTAGGACAGTTAGTTAGTAAATTTATACCTTAATGTCTTTCTCAATATTACTGCAACATGATTGAAACTTTTCAGAAATACAGTGCTAAAATCTAAATGTCAGTGAGATAATATATTCAGTTCTTTACTACTTTCTGGCCTTTGAACTCACGTTGTGAGAAGATGAGGTTTGATTCGATTAAATCCATTTGTATTTCACAAATAGAAAACATTCTTAGAAGCTAATACTAATTATCAGATACCCGGAGGAAGGCTGAATGAAACGTGATGATGGAAAGTGAAAATATATGTGCAAAGAAATCTTGGATGCTCAATGACTTAAAAATCACTATAGGTATTGTTGGCGTTTAAAGCGCACTTTTAGAATTTAATTATGATATTCTTGACCTCTATTAACCTTTACGGATAGCTTTTATTTCCTTCATTTTCAAGGCAAAGTCTGTTTAAACATAAAAGTAACATTTGCACAAGGAAACTATACCTAGATTAGAAAAAAAATTCTGTGTTACTGATTTATCAAAGTCTTAAAAAATGTAAGCATTCCTTCGTGTTTCCTATTCTTTATTGTCTTCCAGACCTTTCGCTTTCCCCAACTCTTTCGAATACCTCCCAATTGCTAACCTATAGTGCTCCTGCCATCGCGAGTGATTTGACTTCCTAATAAATAGCAGAAATCCGCGACTTCCTCTATCTTCTCATTTCGTGTTTGTAGGTATTTTAGTTTTAGTTCTATATTCACGCCTTCTATATACCTATACCAAAATTTTGGTTTCCTTTTTATTGATTTTCTTGCCGTAGCCCTCTGTCAAAACTGCTTCCATATCATTCAGAGCCATTCCTTTGTTATCCAGGGTTTTCTACTTTCATTCTGTTTGTGACCCAAAATATCTCTTGCTGCAGAATATAAACTACTTTTAATGCAAATCCGTTCACGGTAGTCAGTAAAAAAATTGCGCTCCCTTTAACAGAAGTACTACTACATGAGTTCTTTTTGTAGACGAAAAAATTGTTACTTTTACTCCCAACAAATTAAATATGAAAATAAACAAGGCTTTTCCATGAAAATACTAACAAAAGTAAATGCCAAATTTGGGGATAGTATTTTGTGAAACACTGGCATCAAAATATTGTAAAACATTTTAAAAATATTTAAGATTTTGTTAGACACAAGTAATTTGTAATTTTTATATATTTTACTTTCTTGACAAAGGTCCCATATGGGCCCGAAGCGTCGATTGCTTAAAAATGTCTTACAATAAATTGTTTAATGCCAATATTTTCGAAAATATAAAATTATATATGTACAATAACGGCAAATCAGTCAATAGAACTTCTTGGTACCGTTACTATGGTAACCTACACAGCACCACTATAACTACTGATAATAAATTAGAACCTCAAATTATTTTACTTTCGACTATACAGGGTGATTCATAACGAGTGTAAAAGATTTCGAGGGCTGATAGAGGAGGTTAAAATAATAAGAAAAATCGATGAACTATGTCCTAAAATTATTTCCAACAAAAATACGGGGTGTTCAAGTTTCTCGAAAAAAACTGATTATTTTTAATATTTCCGAAACTAAGAAAACTATTAAATTAAAGTTTTAGTTACAATTTGTCGCTTGCAGACATCTATCATAAGAAAATACTTTTATATCCAAGAATAATTTATTTTTTATTAACAATTCTTTAACCGAAAATTCAGATTTTAATGTTTTTACAAAATGCTGTTTTGCTTGGAAGTTAACAGTTGTACGGAAAAAATCAAGAATACCTTTTTTCTTTGAAATTGAACGCAGAATCCAAAACTTCAATCTTTTCTTTAGAAACCAGTGGCGTAGCATAGTGTAAGGCAAAGGAAAGAGCTCTCCAGCTTACAGCGGCGCCACTGGTGGCAGTAGAAAAGCAAATCTTTTTAGGACGGACGATAGAGGTTCACAAAGGACAATAGCCCTCAAAATACGAATTCATTAACTTCAGTAGATTCGGAGATATCAAAAATAATCAATTTTTTTCGGGAATGTTCTACACCCTGTATCTTTGATGGGAGCGATTTTAGGACAGATGTTCATGAAATATTTTTTCTTGTTTTGACTTCCTCTATCACTTCTCGAATTTATTTACACTCGTCATGAATCACCCTGTATGTATATTTTGATTTAAAATTATTCGGGAGTAATACAGGGTGATTCAGAATGGGCGTGCCAAATTACAATGGGTGCTAGAGGAACTCCAAATAAAACGAAAAGTTTATATGTTCTAAAGTGACTACTAACAAAGATACAGGGTGTAAAAGTTTTAATATTTTTTAAATATTTTTTTATTATCTTAGGGAAAGTTATTAAGTTGAAATTTAAGGTGTCGTTTTCATTTGCCAAGTTCTAATTTTCAAAAAAAATTTGCTCTGCTAGCCCCATCAGTAGCGTTGCTACGGGGTAGGCCGTTTATTTATTTCCCCAATCCAATATTACGCCACTGGCGAATGCAGGTGATATTAATGTATTTTGAAATCTACGTTCAATTTGGTAAGAAATTGGGGTCTTCAAAATTTTTCGTAAAATGCTTAGTTTTTGAATGAAAAAGCTTTTTGTGAAATCGTGAAATTTTCCATAATGCAATAATGGCTTCACCGAGATATGCAAGGAAAGAGAAAATTGAAAAAATTGTTTATTAAGAATAACACTAACAAAACTAACAAGAAGAACGAGAAAACACATCAATTATTACATTACGATATTAAAAAAAAATATTAAAACTTTTACACCCTGTATCTTTGTTAGTAGTCACTTTAGAACAAATGTTCATATAAACTTTTCGTCTTATTTGGAGTTCCTCTAGCACCGACTTTTAGGTGTTTGCCATTTGTACGAAACAACATTTAATATTGACCACCCTGTATAAAATTTATTTGATTAATTTGACTATGTTCATGGGGACATAAAATGGTTTCTTTCTAATTTTTCATATCCTGGCATTTTCAAGAATACCGACGTCACAAACACATGAATTTTTTCCGTATTAACGAGAAATTTTCTTAAATTGATATTTCTCAAAAATGACTGAAAATTCAAAAAATTGGAGACATCTTTTTTGGTACGAAAAATAACTACTCCTCGGGCAAATACCCCGCCAGGCATTGAATTATAGAATTAAATATATAATTCAATGCCTGGCGGGGCATTTGCCCGAGGAGTAGTTGTTCGAACGATCCAGTACCACTAATTAATACCAGATAATTACTCAAAGTAGTTGTCACTTGCTGATATCTGTCCAGAGCGCGGCAGCATATATAGCAAGATTAAATTGCATGGTTTGAGTGTGTGGGGGAAAGCACCGTACTGATGAGTCCCAGAAGGACGAAACCAGTTGGTCTGCGGTTTTCCATACACATTCAAAACATGCAATATTTGAACGAAAAATAATTAACGAAGAATGGGGATGAAAAATTTTATAGCAGCCTGAGAAAAAATATAGAATACGACATTTTCTAACACTTATCTAATATCTTAATAATAATGAATGAAAACCCTATGGCGGTCTTCAAGAAAAGAACAAGAAGTGATAACAATGCATATTAATTTACTTGTTAGCTATTACGTTATGGCGTTATGCCTGTGTAAGTGTAATACAGAGTGTAATACCATGACCACGTCTGCGGAGCAAAAATTCCGACCTGCCTCTAGTTCCCTTTCACTTAATGTTACTTTCAAATACCCAATACAGTAAACCCACAGTTAAATTTATTCATTAACTGCGAAATGCCTTATATTCAACAAGGTTCCCATCGATCTGATGGATTTAAGATTTCTCTCTTACCTGGTGTCTGGCTGGAGCCTTATCCGAAAAGAAAAAGAAACGATATCACAGATTTCACACAAAAAGAGCGGCAAATAGTATTTTTCAGAAATTTAATAACATTTTTATCCGCACGAGTTGGTCCGCGAGTATTACGTTAAAACATTACCCGGTTATTGTCATTTTCACTTAATCTATATTTAATATATCCTACGTATTGTCTAATACACAATCATTTAGGAGACGCTTTCTTCTCTTACAAATTGTCTGGGGAAAAAAATGCAAAAAGCACAATTAAAAATCGATATGTTTCTAATAAATCGAAAGTGAAAAATTAGAAATCATTCCGTGAAAATTCAAATTTATTATTTAATTAATTTATTAATAACATCCGTATGTTATCCAACAATTTGTAAGAGTTTTTAAAATCGATTACGAACGTTTAAACTAAGTGCTTCGACAATTGTGTCGCGAGTTGCACTAAAAGTACAGATACACTTAGTTTTAGAACTGTGGAAAAATGCGCGCGCACCCGCCACTCAGTTATTATAGAGAGGGAAAGTCCCGGAGAAAGGAACCAAAGGACAAGACTGTCTGGTGGTGCGGACTCTGATTGTGATTGTGTCTCGGCGTCACGCCAAGTCACTTGTTTTATACGCGGCACTGTTGATTTTGGCTGTGACGCGCAGTCTGCTATTCTGGCATTTGTAACCGGCCGTCAATTATGAACATCTTCTTCGAATCGGGCAGAGTATTATAAAAATTAAGTAGGTAAATATTATTCATCCTGGGAGAAGCTTGCATGATGCTTTGTAGTTGTAATAAATTAGAAGAAAACAAACTATTCTTTGTACACAGCGGTCTTCTTTCGCCAAGATTTATTGACTTCATTTTAAGACACAAATATTGTAATAATTTCTTGAATAATTTCCAAAAAAAATTTTGGGCTAATGAACTTCTTGGACTCGGGGTATTTTCCAACAACGCAATAAAAGCAGGAGTGAGTAGGTACGAGAAAAAATTTATTGATAGTCAAGCACGCAGTGAATTCGGTAAGAAAATTTCACATCGAAAATGTGCATGAAAAGATGCAGGTAAATTTTATTACTTTGGGAGCCAGTGTCGCTTTTGCAACCACTGAGAATGTCTCATTCCGAATATCTTTCTGGTTTTTATGACTGTGTCGCATATGCTACCACTAGTGCTAGTGTCGCTTTTGCTCCGTGTCGCTTCTGCCCCATATTCGAAATTTCTATGGCAGATGCAGTAAACAAAATTTTATTATTGTTTATTTGAATATTAAAGTGTTCAGTAAAGAGTAATAAATTCTTTTTAAGTTCCAAATATCATCGCCACGGTTTTTTATGATTGAACAACAGATTATGCTTCTCAGAAATATGGGAAAGTAACTTCAGAACTTTATTTATGTTGGTAAATCATATGTGTAGATAATAAAAAGTAAAGGACTCAATACAGAGCCCTGAGGTTCTATAGCTCGCATAAACCAACTACTTAGCTTAAAATTCCTCCGGATCTGGTAATATCCAGAACTTCAAAATCTTCGTTCATCGCCTCCTTCGGTTAACAAAGCAACAAAACCGAAGACAAACAATTGAAAGACTATTGTCTTGCACACATTTTTCGTAAAGTAAATACACGAATTTAAGTTCATACATCTACCTTTTCCAAAGTTAACGACCTTAAAAAACACTTTGCGAGACTCCAAACACAAAACAAGAGTGAAGAAAATATGAACCCTAAAGTTTGTGCAAATATGCTGTCCAATCAATTCTAATTGTTTAGGGTTCAATTTCTGTTTAACCAAGGTGACTAATCTGCATTCCTCCGCGATATTTTTAATACCCATATCATGTTGTTAAGTTAGGATCAAACTAAAGGAGTCATTGGCGCTAAGAACTGACCACAGGTTAGGCCATTGTACCTGTTTGGATCCAGGTATTTTTAAATTTCTAGAAACAAATAAAAGGCCCACACAGAGCTTCAGAATTAAAGTGTTTATTGTTGTTAACAAACGTCTAAATAAAAACTTTATTTCCAACAAACCGACACCACAACAGCACTAGATATAATCTAAAATTAATAAAGTAAAACTAAAACTTTAAAAAGTGCCATCATTACCTTAAAATCCCTTTAAAACTTCTTAAATTAAGAAAAAAGTACAAGAAATACTAAAACTATTTTTTCTTTGGACTTTTCTTTTTCTCTTCGTGTGTGGATAGCTTGTGTTTTCTTAAGCTCCTTATAACCTCTTTTGGAGTTGATTTTTTTTGTAACGTTTTGAACGTAGGGACGTCTTCTTTCTGAAATTGCAAATGTTATTAACATTTTGCAACCTCATTACTGTAAATCACTTAATTGTCAATAATTATTTGTGACAAGTCACATTAATTTCATTGGTATAGTCAAATGCAGTCAAGTGAGGCAGATCTGAATAAATGAATTTAATCAACTTATCCAGAGTTCACAAAAATGTTCATCATCATAAGGTTCTCAGTCCGAAGACTGGTTGGACGCGTACCTCCATTCTTTTCTATCCTGAGCTAACCTACGCATTTCCCTAAAAGTAGAACATCCTACATCCCTAACTATTTGAGAGCAGTAGTCTAATCTAGGCCTACCCCTACCTCTTTTTATTCCTATCTCTGACTCTAGTATGTCGCGAACTATTCCTTCGTGTCTTAGAACGTGTCCTACCATCCTATCTCTCCTACTCTTTATTGTTTTCCATACCTTTCGCCTTTCTCCAACTCTTTCTAATACTTCCCTATTGCTAACCTTATCTATCCACGGTATCTTCATCATGCGTCTGTAACACCACAGTTCAAACGCTTCTACTCTTTTTCTATCCGCTTCTCCTATTGTCCAAGTTTCGCACCCGTATAATGCCGTACTCCATACATACGACTTTAAGAGTCTCTTCCTAGTCTCTATATTAACCGTTCTCGAACATAACAGTTGTTTCTTTTTGTTAAACGCAACTCGTCCCTGCGCCATTCTTTGTTTTATATCTTTAGTGCTCCTACCGTCTTGGGTTATTTTACTTCCTAAGTAGCAGAAATCCTCGACCTCCTCTATCTTCTCATTTCCTATTTGTATTTCAATTTTAGTTCTATTTTCACTCCATCTACATACCAAAATTTTAGTTTTCTTTTTATTGATTTTCATGCCGTAGCCCTGTGTCAAAACTGCTTCCATTTCATTCAAAGCCGCTCCTAATTCTTCTTTGCTAGATGCTAACACTGCTATATCATCCGCAAATCTGAGCATGTTAATAGTTTGGCCCTGTACATTGATCCCTGAGGCTGTTCTTTCCTTAACAATATTAATCGCATCTTCGATATATAAGTTGAAAACTAGAGGTGACAATGCCATCCCTGTCTCACTCCCTTCCGGATATCTACTTCCCTTCGTTCCTGCTCACATTCTATAACTGCCTTTTGCTCTTTGTAGAGATTATGTAATATTCTTCTGTCCCTGTATTTCATCCCTACCTTTCTCAGCACTTCGAACATCTTCCCCCATTTTACGTTGTCGAAGGCTTTTTCTAAATCTACAAATCCTATATATACGCTCTTTCTCTTTTCTATCGTTTTTTCTATAATTACTCGTAAAGCTAGAATGGCCTCGCGCGTTCCTCTATTTCGTCTAAATCCGAACTGATCTTCTCCTAATATCTCTTCCGCCTTTTTCTCCATCCTTCTTTGCACAATTCTAGTTAAAATTTTTGACGCATGGGAAGTTAAACTGATAGTTCTAAAATTTTCGCATCTATCCGCGCCTTTCCTTTTTGGCAAAGCTACCATGATGTTCAGTTTGTAATCCTCTGGAATCTCGCCTGTCAGGTATATGCGACTAACTAATTTAAATAAACGATCTATTACCTCTTGACCTGCGCACTTTAAGATTTCTGCCTGCAAGCCATCTATACCTGGTGCTTTATTATTCCTTAAACTTTTTAGTGCTAGCTCAAACTCTTCTCTCATTATAGGACTCCCTAGGTTATCCCCTTCTACACTGCTTTCACTTTCTAATATATCTTGCACTTCCTGTCCCGCATATAAGTTTCCTAAATATTCTTTCCACCTATCTGCCTTCTCCCCGCTTTCGATTAGGATATCTCCTGCTTCATTCCTAATGCTTTTGGTACTAGATCCAATTTCTCTAAAATTTCTCCTAATTATTTTATATGCTTCATCAGTCTTTCCTATTTCGAACTTATTTTCCACTTCTTTGCACTTATCATCGATCCATTGCTCTTTCGCTTTCCTACATTTCCGAATAATTTCCCACTTGATCGCCTTATATCTTTGTTTCCCTATTTCATCTAACCTATTTTTATATTTGCGCCTTTCCTCTATTAGACTCACAATATGTTTTGTTATCCAGGGTTTCCTACTTTCATTCTGTTTATGACCCAAAATATCCCTAGCTGAGGAAACTAAACTATTTTTAATGCAATTCCATTCTTCCTCTATGTCCCTAACAATATTTTCGCCCGCGCCCTTTAGTACTTCGTTTGTCTTTTTCTCGAACTTATCGCGGGTATCATCATCTTTTAGTTTCTCTGGGTCAAGATACCTTCTTCCGCTTCGTTTTTTCAAAATCTTAAATTTAAGATTGGCCTTCATAACGACTATATTGTGATCACTATCTATATCTGCTCCTGGATAACTTCTACAATCCCTAACTTGATTTCGAAATCTTTGCCTAACAAGAATGTAATCTATTTGATATCTCCCTAGGTTTCCTGGCATCTTCCACGTGTAGCGTCTCCTAACATGATGGTGAAATAGAGTGTTCGCGACCGTTAAGTTATGTTTATCGCAGAACTCTATCAGTCTCACTCCCCTATCGTTCCTATTGCCTAATCCAAAGGGACCAACTATTCCGCCCTCTCGCCCTGTGCCTACGACTGCATTGAAATCTCCTATAATTATTAAATTTTCGTGTCCTCTCACAAAATCTAGCACATGTTCACTATCACTATAAACTGCCTCTACGACCTCATCACTGTAGTTAGAAGTGGGCATATATAGCTGTATTATTACTGTTTTTACAGGTTTCGAATCTAACCTAACCATAACTACCCTGTCACTTTGCTGTAAGAAATTTTCTACACTCTGCCCTACTTTTTTCCGCATAACAATTCCTACTCCCGAATTTCCTCCTTCAGATCCTGTGTGTATTACTCTAAAATCTCCGCTCCAGAAGTCTCCGGCTTCTGGCCATCGCACTTCACTAATACCTACTACGTCTAATGCTAACCTATCCATCTCAATTTTCAAAAATGTTACGGACGTGAAAATGGCAAGCAATAGCCGCCAACTTTTTTGAAAATTTGGTCAAGAATCTTCAAATATAAAACACTAAAACTGTAATATTTTGGGTCTATATTATATGAAATAAAAGGTTTATTGGATAATATAAATTTGGTAATAGAAACAATTTTATTTATTATGCGGGTATATACTGCCCGCCGCCTTAAAAATTGGCCGCCTGCGTGTTTGACACGCATTCCCCTCTCACTAGAAACGGCCCTGGCGGCAGGTACCGAAACAGATAGAATTAGTGTATATGTCTGTTGCAGAACTTGAAAAATAAAGAACAGTTTTACAGTTATGGTATGTTAGTTGTAAACTTCATTACATCGGAAACTGTTTTATCACTTTGTCAAAGAAAAGTAATAGGTATTTGCACGAGTTTCCCGCATATATGACGGAGATTAGCCGCCTGCAGATGCACGGAGTAGGTAGATGCGCAGAGTAGATAGAACACTAGGCCGAAGCGCCAGAAGCAATATTTTGTTAATCGCTGTAACTCGGTCAGAATTGCAGATATCGAGATGACTTTTTCACTAAAAACTTCTAAATATTTCGATTGAATAGGTATCTATCTTTTACAATAAAAAACTTTCTAGCGTGGTGAAAATTAAGGTGCACAAAAATGACGCGGTGTACAAAATTACAAATCTCTGAAGTAGTTATTTTTCAAAAATTAATTGTGTATAGATGTTTGCAATCAAAAATGCCTGGAGAACATTCAAAAAAAAATTAGCTTCCTAGCTGTCTCCAGAACGAAGATATGATGATGTAAACTGAAATGTTCGCGGAGTTTTCAATTTTTTGAAATTTTACGAAAAAATGCATGCTCCCCGACTATATCTTCTTATTAAACAAAAATCGTTTTGGAAAGGTTCGATTAATAAGATGACATTGGAGAGTGACAATCTGTCTCGCATCTGCAACAATCATAAACCGTAAAATCTGTTCCCAAACCAAGCAACACTGCATCCTAGTACCAAATACATTATAGGCTAATTTAGAAAGAATATAAGTTTCTGGGGTCTTTAGAAGAAAAAATATCAAAAGTCATCTTTATCCATAATAAAACCACTCAAAATAAAAGCTGGGAATCTTTCTGGTAGGTAACCCCTTACCGATGTCGCCTGCCAAATTTGTTTCCAAGAGTCCGGGCTCCGAATTCCCGGAGTGGTTGCTCCACCCTTACTCTGTGTCTCGCTTCTTTCCTCGATGCTCGGTTCTACAGTCCCGCTCACCAAATCTTGTTCTCTTCGGAACTCAGCCGAGGCGTTCGGTAGGGAATGCGCGGAGGGGTGCACCTTCCTGTCAACAGATTTGTGACGACCCTTCAAAGTCTTGCTCTTCCTCCTCTTTCTCTTCTTCATCATTTGATGTTGAAGACATTTCGAAGACGTTATTGATAACTGAGAAACGCATTAAGAATTGTATCTACATGTATCATTCTTCTGAAGCTGCTTACCAGTTCAGACTGCATCTCTCCAGTTTCCATGATTTCGTGATCAGTGGCGTCCTGCTGTGGCACAATCAGCAGTTTCGGCTCGCGATTGTCAAATTTTCCGTCTATCTCTCTGATCAGCGTCAGCTTTTTGGTGGTTCTGTAGACACAAAAGGTGAATGATCGCTCTCACACTCACGTGGTGTGTAGCATATAACCTTGGAATATTGCAGGGAGCGACGAAGAACTCCAAGGTGTTGCTGTCGGCCACGACTCCCTCGATCAGTATAACGTCCTCCATCATCTCGTTCAGGACCAAAGTTTTAAAACGGGACAAATCGGGAACGAACGATCGTTCCAACATGTAACGTATTTTCTCTTGCTTGTAAGACTGGTAAGCCGGCACGGTCATCAAGAGAGCAGTCGCGAGCCGCATGGAAATAAACTTCCACAACCTACACACCAAACTACAAAGAAGAGATTTTGATGATCTCGCTCTGATTGCCTGTTTTTGATAACGCACCCTTGGGTGGAATCGGTACTTTTCGTGGTCGCCTCCTTCATGACATCGTGAGTGAGTAGATACGCTTGGCTGGTCGTATCCGCTGTGATGGTGCAACAGTACATGCGATTCGTGAGGAAACTCAACTCCCCGATGCTGTTGCCCGAAACGATGTAATCCATGAATCTGTCTTCGAATTTCGAAGACCCGATGTAGTCGATGATGGGCAACTCCCCCAACTCTTTCAAGTCCTCCAGGGTCTTAGCTATCGGACTATACTTTAATTTGAAGAGACCTGTTACTAAAATGTAGATTCCGTCAGACATTTGCCCAATGGAACAGATGACCTCGCCAGGGTCGAAATTCTTGGTCTGCACGTTGTCGTACAAAAAGTTGATGATCGCCTGATCGTTCGCCATCCAAGGAACTTCCTTGAAGATCACCTGAGGAGGACTGGGCTGCACTTTCCTTATTTTCTTCACGTACTTGAACTGCTTCTGAAGAGACTCATCCAGCTTCATGTGCTCCACATCATCGACCCATCCTTTACAAGGATACTGAAGAACGTAATCGAAACGCTTCAATTTTATTTACCTGATATCTTCAGTTCGTACACAATATCCGACATGCTGTTCAGTACGGTCATGATTGCCTGTCTGGTCTTCACTGTTATCGCTATCCAAGGCCTGTATTTCTGGACGATCCCCAGCTGCTTGGCGATTTTAGTCTTGTCGTTTTCCATCCGGGCTCTCATGTCCTCCCGGATATCCACGTTGTCTATCATCTGATTCAGCATGTCCAGAACTTCTTCCTCGCCAGCGACAAAACCCTGCGGTAATGTTTTTAGAACATCATCTGACCCATCGCTCGTATTTGCGAAAAATTTATCAAAAGGAGATGAAAATACAAGGGCCGCAGATGGTATGGCTCCTTCTGGAGTAAGAAGAATTCGTTCGAGGAGGTAGGAGTAAAGAGAGGTAGCTTAGCATAGGAAGGGAAGTAGGTACGCCAATCATTTATCGTCATACCTTTCCTATGTCGTAGGCCTTAGCCAGAATGAAGTCAATTCTACTGTCGAGATGCCTGATAATCCTGGGGTAGTACGCGTTGCAAACGCGCAGCAACCTGAGCAACCTGAAAAGCCGCAACAAGCGTATAGCCAGCGTGATGCGCGCCAAAAGCGACTGGTTCTTATCAAAGGTAACATGGGGCATATATTCCATTGCGTCCAGTACTAGATCACAAGAGGCGGCTAGTATGACCGCGAAGTCGAAGACATTCCACCACGACCTAAAATATTAGGAAGGGTTATTATTCCAGGCTTAGAATCGAACAGATGGCTGTCCACGGCTTGGTTATAGAATCTGAAACCGTACATACAAAATGCCCTCTGAAATCTGTCAGTTCCTAGTTTCAGATACATGGTCAAGGTCTATTTTACAAATTGGTAAAGATAAATATTATTTACGAACTCTAACCTGAAGTATGTCCCGAAGCCATCTCTACAAATGTAAATATGAGAGTAACCGGCCACTTTGAAGACAAACTCCACCACATAGATTAGGAAAAATATTATATTTATGATGGCCAGAGAGTGCCCCAGTGGACTATTGATCCTCACTTCCATGGCTATTTCAATCGCTATCGGAATCACGTTTAGTATGATCACAGAGTAGATGACCGGGTCGAACCACTTGCTGGTGATTACGTGGTAGCACTTGCGTCGCCAATACGTGCACGGCGGTTTGATATTCAGCTCCTTAGTCGTCTGTTTCACCAGCCTCAGCATCAGTTTCCTGATGATGTGGAACACGTTCTGCAAAAGGCGTGTTTTGTTGTTAAACTGAAGACGGCGATTTTAAAGAGACACCAAGAGTTGAAAGGATTCGCGGAACACACTGAAGAAGAGGCTCACCTGCCTATTGAATATCTTAATAAGTCCGTCGACCTCTATGAGGTAAGATTCCGAATCCATCGCTATTTCTATGGCCTGGATGAGAGCTCTGTGACTGTTTTTCGATATCATTCCGTTCTCGTATTGTTTGGTATAGGATATTCTTTTGGCCTTCAAGATTCTCATCCTTGCTTCCCTTCAATTTGAAAATACATTGAGTCAACCACAGCCTAAAAGTGTTACTACAAGGCAGTCGGGACAAATAGTCAGTCAGCCGTGGCAAACGAAATGTGATAGTTGTATACAAATCATAATTGGAAGTCTCGTGCAGTCGACAGGTGTGTAAGTCTAGTAAGGATGTTCAACCAAGAATTCGCAAAGGTGGAATGGATTTAGTGTGGTGAAAATAGCACACCTCCATTCAACTAATGCAGTTGAGTTTCAGAGCGATTATACAACTGCGAGATGCAAGTTAACGACCCTAAATAAATAGGTATACAGTGTGTCCCAATCTCTAAGTAATCTGCCGCCAAAATCATTTGCCAAGGTTGACAAACCATTATTCTAATATAAATAGAATCTTCAATCTCACTTCAATCACTTAATGAAATATGGCGACACGCTTCGCTCTGAAGCCAAAGATAACCAGCTGCTTAATTTATCAACTTACTTGGTCATTTCTATGAACTCCTTGGCACTAGGTTCGTCAGCAATTTCCAGTTTGCAGTCCGGACATACGGTGAACCTATACCCCAGGGTGTAATCGTCTTCGTCATCGCTGTCTTTTAATTTTACGTGATGGGGATTGTTAAGATAAGTATTTTCCAACACGGTTACCCAATTAGACTCAACTAGAAACCTAACCAACGAGAACTATTCTAAACAATACCCAGAAAATTATGGTCAACGACAGTTACATACCTATCCATCTTCAGCATAGAAATCATGTGATTCCTCCTACTCATAAGCTTCTTGATGCAAGTATTCATATTCGTCTTTCTCGCCACCGAGAGTTCTCCGAGTCCAAAAACTTTCACCATCAAATTCATGGAACTGATGTTCAGCAAGTGAGTCAGCACCACGAGTCCCGTCATGTGAATCACGAAATCTTCCTCTCCGATCTGATATTTCCTCAAAGAGTACATCAGCAGCGAAAACAGCAGACACAAGCTACCTTTTACTCCGCTCCAAACCACGATCACCATGCTTCGAAAAGTCAGACCGTAGGACACGCGACTTAGGATCGGGGCCATCACTATGAACGCCAGGAAGCGACCGAATATGCTCACCACGTACGTCACCATGATGGCGGTGAAATCTACAATCTCCGTGTTTTCCAAGAACAGGTCCAAGGACATAACTCCTATCGTGAAGAATATCGCCGAGTTCGCCAGGTAATCTATGAACTCCCAGTTGTACACGAGGAAATTGTTGAGTTCTTTCGTGAAGCTTGTCCTTTCCTTGTTCAGTATTAATCCCACCGCGATCAGTATGAGCGTTGAAGAGATGTATTGGCTGTTGAAGAAGAGGTAGAAAATCAGCATGGGGACAGACATGGTGAGGCACATCAGGCTGATCTTCTCCGAGCACAGCTTCGACAGCAAACGGGCGATAAACAAGCCCGCGACGATTCCTATCAGAGGTCCTGCAATCATGAGAACAGTATTTTTGAACTGATTCAAAGTGGATTCGTATTTTTTCTATTGCACGAGAATGATATCGGCACACCTATGTGAGGAAATATGTGGTATTTTCGATAATGTGGACACCAAAAAATATGCAAATTCTACCTGCTGTAAATTGAAGGGAAATAGTCGCCGCATATGAAACCCAATTTGTCAGCCTTCCATCCAGGTAGGCGTATAAGACGTTGATGAGTATTATGAGATACGCTACACCCATCACAGATTCGCCTTCCAAAAGGACAACCAAATGTTTGGAGCCTTCGATGTCTCTCAGCCGCTTGAGACTTTCTCCGATATCAAGAGGAGTGGCAATGATTCCAAACGTGAACGCCATAGGGATGGTCCACCTAATTTCTTTCTCGTTCAACACAGCCATTGCCAGAAGTCCGGTAAACAGTACCATTATCGAAACTCCCACCGTCGAAATCAGTATGATTTGCGGCAGGGCTCTCATGGTAGTGTGAATGTCCATACACAGAGTCAGCTTAAATATCATGTAAGGAAAAGTTAAGACCATGTAACTAGCCGCGTCAGTGTTATATACAACTTCCAAGTAATCCCCTACAAACAGCAAGTAATGTCCCATCAATCCTGAAAGTAGCCCAGTCGCCATCAGAATGAGCATGCAGGAAACATTGAGATTGCACAAGTCGACGATTATGCGTATGGCGACGGAGTACGATATGACAACGGCTAGGTACGTTAACGTATACTGGTGTGGGGGAATATCACCTTCTACCGGTATGGTCTCTTCTACTATGTGTAGTTTAGGTCCTTTGCTGGTGTTCTTGGCGCTATAAATTTCAGTAAACATAGCCAAGGAGATGGTTAAAAATACAAAAGCCTTCATTTCTATTCTTGAAGTTCGCAGTACGTCAAATTTGCGTTCAACTCTCTTTTTACTTTCAAGCCTACTGTAAAAAGGTAAAACAAACGGAACAGTGTCCGACGTGCTGGTGATATGTTATTATTACTGTCCAGACGAAACACGCAAGCAACAACACAGTCCAACAGATTCAAGTTGGCGAGGGGTGGAGTTGCGCATTAGCTTGTCTATTAGTTCTATAGAGAGAATAGTTAGTGAAGGCAACACTAGCGCGTCTATATGTAATGTACTATGTTTTAAACTTTGGCAAAGTTTTTTGTTACCTAACCATTTCATAGACTTACCTTACCTTATTTATTTAGTATAAAGTAGTCCTTACCTATCGTAAATTGAAGAGAAATGGTCAGAACATATGAAGCCCAGTTTACCATCTTCCCTTCCAAGTAGGAATACAATAAGTTGATGAGTATTATAAGGAAAGCTACACCCATCACGTATTCGCCTTCTAAGAGGACTACCAAATGTTTGGAGCCTTCGACATCTTTTAGCCTTTTAAGATTTTCACCTACGTCCAGTGGGGTGGACATAATTCCAAAGGCGAAGGCCATAGGTACGGTCCATTTAATCTCTTTTTCGTTCAACACGGCCATTGCCAAGAGTCCAGTAAACAGTACCATTATCGATGTCCCGACCGTAGAAATCAGCATTATTTGTGGCAGCGCTCTCATGGTTGTATGGATGTCCATACACAGGGTCATCTTGAATATCATATAGGGGAAAGTAAACGCCATATAAGCCACTGGATCCGTATAATATACAGATTCCAAGTACAGCTTTACAAACCGCACATAGTGTCCTACCAATCCGGTAAGTAACCCAGTTGCCATCAAAACAAGCATGCAAGAAACATTTATATCGCATAATTTCACTATTATACGTATGATAACAGAGAACGCTACCACAACCGCTATGTACATTAACGTATATTGATGAGGAGTATCAACTTCTGATGGTATCGACTCTTCTACTATGTGCAATTTAGGTTTATTCTTGTTCTTCATTAAACAGTAATTTTCATTTAAAATCGCCAAAAGAAGGGCTAAAAATATAAATTTCTTCATTTTTAGTCTTGAAATTCACCTTTTACGTCAAGTCGTATTTAGTTTTATTTTTACTTTGAAGCCTACTTTTATAAAGTAAAAGAAAATCGAAACTGCTATGGTGCCTTCGATCGTTCTATATTACATCTCCAAATCAGACGCGAGAGAGCATCTTTTTGGCTCAATCAGCGCATGGTGTCGCTATCCATCACATCCAGAATTTCTTCAATTTCTTTAAATGAAAAGTATAGTAGGCGGTGCTACCACCCAGTTAAACTGCCATCACAAAAAAGTATGTAATAAAATTTGCTCCCTTTTATGAAGCATTCAAGATTGAAGCCAAATAATTGTAAAAATCCAATAATACTCATTGTTCCCGTTAAAATTCAGTTAGTTGTTCGGCGAGCCTCATCATTCCATATAATATTTTTGAAATTAGAATTTTCATTTGTTTCTTGAATATACCAGTTGTGAAACTGAAGGCGTCTGTTGCGATCTTCAGGATACAAAAACTGGCTTATTCTATACTTATGTATATGGCTATGTTGTTTCAAAATTTTTAAAGCATGCTTCTTTTGGTAACTTCCTCGGTATTCTCGATTTACTGTAAAGATATGCCTGGATTTCTCTTCGACACTTCCATCTTCCATGAACTGCAATGCTCCGGATTTCATGTTGGGACTTTTCAAAACACTCATAATTTTTTAAATTTTGCTCCAATTTTTTTAAAATAATTGATTTCGGTTAGCGCCGCTTCAAGTATGTCTCCAACATATCAAATCGCTTTTAATTTTCGAATTTCACCATTATTAATATGGACATAACATAAGTAAAATAATGTAGAAACAAAACCAAAGGAAGTAATACTCGAGTGACGCAATGTTTGAAATATCAACAATGCAGGATGCTTTTTGGAACGTCTATTAGAAGTATCTAAAGAACGAAAAAAGATACTGATTGAATTTATTGAAATTTTGGCTGTGGACGTAATCGGATCGGATCTATTTAATGAAATCAACAAATAAATGTGTAGAAACAGATAAATGGTTAAATGTGCATTTTTGTCCTTTACTAATTGGTTTCTTTAAATATATAAGTATGATTCAATTAAAAAAAATGAATTTTGCTACTTTTATACGATCAACTTGTCGTTGATTAGAAAATTTTATCTAATAGATTTTGAAAATTAGTTAGCTTGATTAGTAATTTCAACATCACGTCTTGCTGCCATAAAAATTCGAACATCTTACTGCTAAGGGTTATCGAGATATTAATTTTTACATTATCTAACGCAACTGAGAAATTTTTTGAAAAAAATACTCCGAAAATATTAAGTTTAGACATAGCGAACCTTTACTACATGAACATTAAAATTTTCCGAGGAATCTAAAAAAAGTAAAAATGGAATGGAAATAATTTCCATTCCCTTGTCGGAAAACAAGGAAGTAAAAAACATGGTTTTGCAGTAAACGGGACTTGAAAGATATTAATTGATAGGCGAAAGAAAAATTAAAAATATAAGTCTTCCCAGATGTTGTCACAGCCCAAATTTATTCATACTGTTTCTGTCTTTTCAGATAAACTCACTTTTTGTAAAACAAATTCGCTTATTACTTATACGAATGTTCATTATTTGTGCGGGCCACTAACAAGTTCCGCATAATTCCGGCAGAGGCAGCACTTTACTATGCATAAATTCTCGACAATTTTACTCATGTAGACCTGTAGTAAAAGACAAATATCACGCTTACTTTTTAACTAATCGACTCCAAACAGGAAGCATTAGATAGATAAAAGCTTCGACTTCATTACGTGTGTTTTACTTTTTTATTTTTTTTTGTTCGGACTGGTAATATTTACCTTTAAAAATCAATGAAAATAAGAAGTTTTTGACTGTCATTTTGAGAGCGAATATTAGAATTTTCAAATTTTGAAAACACAGTTATTGAAGATGCATCTTTCTTCTAACCGTCAGCGAAAACCGCGTGTCTGTAACTGTTAAGATGACAGAAATATTTTGCTTTTCGTAAAGGTCTAAAATCATGTAAAATGGCCCCCCTTAAACTCTGTCCACAAAAGTTGAAGGCAGTAGTCGACATCTCGAAGGCGCAAATCGAGAGGCGACCAAGATTAAGGGCGTTTTACAGCAGCAAAACGGGGGTGGTGTAGAGCAATTTGGAGATTGGATTTAAATACCCCCACCCTTCGAATCCAAAATCAAACATCATTCCCCTGGGACTAAAGTGATCAACATTATTTGACAGTTATTAACGAAAAAGGATGAATTTTCGTCGGGTGACTACCAATAAATGAAGATTTCCATTGATGGAGACGCATTTTTCTCTACGCATACAATTTTCTTGGTTAGCTCGGAAGAAATTTTCATCTGGCAGCCACTGGCGTTCAAGATGAAGGCTACATTTTCTAACCACATTCAATTTTGCGAAAATCTTGAGGTGGAATGCTTGATATTTACCAGCTAAAACCGCCGCTAGCATGCCATCGTGATTATTAATGTTATACAGATTCTAGTACTAAACTGGAATTGGCCCGGAACACAGTTGAAGGGACATATTTTGATAATAAGTAAAAGCCAGTAATGAATTCGAGCTAATCGAGTAGGCTATCACAATTAATCACAAACCTAAGCTCTACTGTCAGCGAATACCTACTTCGTTTGGAGTTAAACCAGGTGCAGAGTTCTTTAGTACATTATTGAACGGCTTGCACACGAATAAGCAACATCACTAACACTCATTAAGGAAAATTAAAATTATACCAAAAGCCTTCTAACGTTTATTTATGAACAAATTTACAATCTAAATATTGTCCTTATTATTAAAAATACAAACTAACGAACGTTATAACTTCATCAGTAACGTTGTGTCACTGCAATTTCCACTTGCCTGTTTGGCTCGGTTTAGGACTCAGTCTGTAGAATTAAACAAACGCTTCATAAAATGAAATACAATTTGGCAAAAGTTACCCTTCGAGTTGAAGTCGCTCCTGAACTCGCGCTGCTTACATTAGTTCTTTTCTGAAAGTTAATAAAAGCATTACTCTATCCCATAATAGGTACCTAAATTCTACGAGCAACCACAGGAAAAGGAATAGACAGTGCATCCTCCCTCTTTCTGCTACTATTGGTATAGAAATGTCGATCCCTATTGATGGGGGACATTACGTAAATCTAGAGGAGTAAAGGGGTGGAGATGGATTGGATGTTGGACTTGCGATACCAAACAGTACTCACATCTGTACTTTTTGAACTTTTTGAACTCTTTGATGAATGGTCTTCTTTCGCCCCCGTTCGCCCTCTCTTTTTTCTCCTCCTAATTTTCTTCTGAATAACGTGATGGTGGCATTTTGACGACGTAACGGAGACCTACAATAGTACAGTTTATACCCAGATATTGGTACCTCGAACCCCCTGCAAAATTGTCTTGCTCACCATATCCGACTGTTCTTCCCCAATTTGCATGACAGCATGGTCAGTGGAGTCTTGCACGGGAACAATCAACAACTTCGGTTCGAAAGTGTCCGATTTTCCTTCAATCTCTCTGATTAGCGTCAATTTTTTAACAGTCCTACGGAAGAACTTCACATAAATTATTATCACCAAGATAGAAAAGGCTAAAGGGGCTGGCTAATTATTCGTTTTTCTGGTATTCATGCTCAAGAATTTGTAACGCTGCACAAGGAAACACTAAAGTGTTTACTTTGAACGTTCTGACGTCACGCCTGGATCCAGAAGAGGTGTACGTCATCTGCGTTCGGAGAAACAAGCGCGCGCCATTCGAAATCGCCGTCGAGCGAGATGGATGGTAGTTGCGGCCGCCACCAATCTGACGTCATGCATTTTTCATCCGACACTACTCCCGCTGGACATCTAGAAGTCAACCGCCGCCGAAGCCCCCACTCACCGCTTATAAAAGTGGGTGCTCCGCAGAAGAAAATTGAGTATTTGGCCGTCCGGCCCTCAACTGGAACAAATACTCCCAGCATCCGGGATGATGCTGGCCGCTGACATCCGACCTAGTAGTACTTGATCGACCGTTCCGATTTTGCCGTGTGATCGACTAATAGCAACCGTCCTTTAACTTTTGAGTAAGAATCTGTTGAATTAAACACTAACCAATCATAGTCTAGCTGACCTACCTTGTTGGTAGCAAATAAGTAAATACGTTCATACTGGGGAATTGAAAGTGCTGTCTGTGAAGATTAGATCGTTTTGGCAATCCTGTGTGGCACTTGTGTCTGTAATGGGACGATATACCGGCGGGATTCGATCACATCTTTGTAATGGGCGGCTTTTGGTGAAATCTTAAGGCAGGACGTTTACTTATTTGCAACGGACAAGCTAGCGGCATCCCCCCAGGTGATTGCACTCGCGTGCTACGACGAAAATTGCCCACCGAAACCCGACTCGGAGTCGGCACCGTTCGGTGCTTCCACGAAAACTCCGAGACACCGTAAATGTTCAGTTTTGATTACACGACGGGTCGCAGCGCACCATCAGGATACTCCGCGTTTTATTTTAATGTAAATATCTCGTATTTTGTATATATATTCTGTTTTTATCCATTCAACTCTGTTTATCGATTCAATTCTTTCAAATGTACATAGTTAAATTAATAGAGTACCGTTTCATTTTCTTTCTGTTTTGTTATTCGACGTTTAGCAATAGTAATAGAACCCAACCCTTCTGCGACTAAGGGTGATCAACGACTAAGTCTTACCGACCTGACCGTAAATGCAACTCCAGAAATCGTTCTTAAGAGAACGACCAGACCCGCCTAAATATACAGCGTATCCCAATAAGTAATACCGAGGGATTACAGCTGCATATTTAGGGACCGAATCCAGAAGCACCGTTTTTGGACTAGAATACGCCATTGGAAAATTTGGCGTCCCCGAAAAAGACAAGTAATCGTTGTAAATTCACCTATTATAACTCACCTCGGTATATTGCAAGGAGCCACGTAAACTTTGCCCGTATTAGTGTCGACCACTATTCCTTCGATCAGTATTACATCTTCCATCATGTCGTTCATAACCAAGGTCTTGAAGCGGGACAGATTCGGTACGAACGATTGCTCCAACATGTAGCGTATCTTTTCCTGCTGGTACGTCTGGTACGCCGGTACGGTCATGAGTAACGCCGTCCCCAGCCTCATGGAAATGAACTTCCACAGCCTAGACACCAAACTAACAAAGAACAGGGTTCAGTATTATACGCCGCGAAGGTTATATCCTAATGGTACCCCTGAGTGGGATGGTCGCTCATCTTGATTGCTTGCCTCATCACGTCGTGGGTCAAAAGGTACGCCTGACTGGTTGTATCCGCTGTTATGGAGCAATTGTACGTCCGACCAGTCAAGAAGCATAGTTCCCCTATACTGTTGCCTGACACGATGTAATCCATAAATCTATCGTCGAATTTCCAGGACCCAATGTAGTCGATAATCGGGAGCTCCCCGTTTTCCTTCAAACGTTCCAGTACGATGGTTTGTGGAGTATACTTAAGTTTCAAAAGACCTGAGAATAATCGTTAAATTCTCTTTCTACCCATCTTTTGGTCACTTTACCTGTCACCAAAATGTATATGCCATCAGACAGAGTTCCCACCGAACATATAACTTCTCCCGGATCGAACGTTTTAGTGAGCACGTTATCGTACAAGAAGTCGATGATCTTCTCGTCGTTTGCCATCCACAGCACTTCCTTGAATATCACCTGGGGCGGGCTCGGATGCACCTTCGATATTTTCTTGACGAACTTGAACTGGGTTTGCAAACACTCATCTAGCTTCATAAATTCCACATCGTCAACCCATCCTAAAAACACATCTTGTGCTGTGATGTGGGTGTACAGTAGTAATAATTTAATAAATGCCCACCCGACACTTTCAGTTCATAGATGATTTCAGACATGCTGTTCAGGACCGTCGTGATGGCTTGTCTAGTCTTCACCGTAATCGCGATCCACGGCCTGTATTTTTGCACTATACCCAACTGGGTTATGAGACTCTGTTTATCGGTTTCCATCCGAGATCTCATATCTTCGCGTATGTCGATGTTGTCGACCATTTGGTTCAGCATGTCCAAAATCTCATCTTCTCCAGTAACAAAACCCTGAAACGGATAATTTGTGGTACTCTCAAGATGTAGTATTCTTCTGTGGTCTTCCCAGTCATGCCCACGATCCAGTCCAACCTACCTTTCCCATATCGTACGCTTCTGCCAAAATCAAATCCAAACTGTTATCCATGTGCCTTATTATCGACGGATAGTAAGCGCTAAAGACTTTCAGCAATCGAAACATCCTGAAAATCCTCAAGCACTGGAGCGGTATCGTTATTGCCGATGGAATCACCTTCTTATTATTAGAGAACTTCTTGCTGTACAAATATTCTACGCCGTCCATGAGTAGATCGGCCAGCGCCGCCAGCAAAACCGAAAAGTCGAATATGTTCCAACCTGAACTGAAAACAACCTTGAACATATTACCCATTATGGTCCCGAACCGACACTATATGTCTACTTGCATATTGAATTACCTGAAATATGTCCGGAATCCATCACGACAAATTGACTTATACGAGTACCCAAGGATTTTCAAGCCAAATTCTGCGAGGTAAATCAAAAAAAAGAACATATTCATCAAGCAAAGGGTTATCCCCAACGGATCCAGTATCAAAGGTTGGTAGTGTAATTCCACGGCCATCGGAATTATGTTTAACAAGATGGCCGCAAGAATTATCGGTTCAAACCACTTGCTGGTTATAATGTGGTAGCTCTTGCGACGCCAGTATGTTCCCGGAGGACGCACCTCTATGGATTTGATGGTCAGCTTCAGTAATTTAGCTAGTGTCGATCGTATCTTATACAAGGTGCCCTGTAACGCAAATTCCTTGGTCAGAAATACATTCCTTAAAGCTAGGGTCTTCTCACCTTCCGTTCAAAAGTTTCAAGCAAATGATCCACTTCTATGAGCGCCTCGTCAGAATCCATGGCCAATTCTATGGCCTGAATGAGTATTCTGTGGCTGTTTTTCGATATCATGCCGCTCTCGTACTGCCTAGTGTACGATATCTTTTTGGCCTTCAAGATCCTCAATCTAGCTTCCCTAAATTAAATTTAGTCGTCAAGAATTAATAGAAATTGTGAACTGTTAAATGTCGGGGTATTAATCTAGACACGTGTATCGCTGACCCCGAACACCTACTTATGTATCTCGGGTGGGGGAAAATGCTGACGATGTCAGCGAAACACGTTTATTACTGTGTCACCAATTTTTCGTGTGGGGTCGCCAACTAACAACTCACTTAGTCATTTCGGTAAACTCTTTGGCACTGGGCTCCCCAGCAATTTCTAATTTGCAGTCAGGGCATATAGTAAACCTGTATCCCATTGTGAATTCATCTTCGTCGTCGCTATCTTTCAGTTTTAATTGGTAGGGATGTTTGATGTTAGTATGCGCCAGCACCGTATCCCAGTTGGCCTCAACCAGAAACCTAAACAAAGAATTAGGCCTTCTAATCACTTCCTTCCTTCCTTCGAGTTTATTTACCTCTCCATCTTCAACATGCCGACTATCTGACTCCTCTTGATCAACAACCGCTTGATGCAAGCGTTCATGTTCGTCTTCCTCGACACGGACAAGTCATAGAGCCCCAGCAACTTCATGATCCAGTTCATGGTACCGACATTCACAATTTGCGTGAACATAACCAACCCGATCATGTGTTTGACCATCCCTTGGTTCAACGCGCTGAAGTCTTTCGACGAAAAGATAAACAGGGTGAAACATAACGTCAGACTACCCTTGACCCCAGCCCATACGGCGATCAACAGACACCGGAATGACATTCCGTAGGAAATTCTGCTCAGCACCGGAGCGAGGACTATGAAAGACAGAAAACGGCCGAAAGTAGTTACCACGAAAGAGACCATGGCGGTGGTGAAGTCCGAATAGTGTCCTTGAGTGTCATACAGGTCAAAGGCCATCACCCCGAACGTGAAAAAAACGAAGGAGTCCATCAGAAACGCTATCAATTCCCAGTTGTTTACCAGGTACGCGTTCAGTTCTTTAGGCAAACTGTTGCGTTCCTTATTCATCAGCAATCCAACGACGATTATGCAAAGGACCGCAGAAATGTATTCGCTCTGCCGGCATGTATAGTAAAGGACCATAGGGAACGACAAACTGCAGGCCATCAGACACACCCTGTCTCCAGAGATTTTCGTAAAAATTAGGCACCACAATCTGCCTATTATGTATCCATTAGTAGGCCCTGAAATTTTAAAAGTGAGCATCAAAATTTGACTGAGCTATGACAAAAGTGTTTAACCATAATTTCAGCAGTTAAACTTAAAAAGTTCAATATAAATCCTAAGAAAACATGGCCCGTGTGGCGAGATTCCATGCATGGTCAAAGCAAGCACAAAAACAGAAATTGAGCACAGACAGTACCTGATACGACAATGAGGAGCACTTTCCAAATTCCGTCGCTCCAACCAGCAATTTTCTTGGTGTCAAAAAGAAGCAACGTAGTCGCGAAGAAATTAAGGATAGCGCATCCAATCATGTTTTCCCCTTCCAAGAGAACGATCAGATGCTTTGTTTTCTCGATCTCTTTCAGCCTCTTGACAATGTCTCCAGTGTCTATAGGACTACACATAATACCAGTCATAAATGCCATGGCGAATGACCATTCGTGGTGGACGCTAACGACAGCCATGGCCATCACTCCGATGAAGATTGCCGATATCAACTCCCCCACAGTGGATATCAAAACCACTTGAAGCCATGCTCTGTTGAAAGTGTAAATGTCCAAGGTGAAGGCAATCTTGAATATGAGAACTGGAAAGGCATACATCGCGTATGCCTTAGGATCTGTGTGGTAAACCACTTGAAGATACTCTCCAATGAAATAAACATATTTTCCTAACAAACCATGAAATATTCCATCGAGCATGAGGACCATCAGAGCGGAAATGTTTAACCTGAACACATTGATTGCTGTTTTTATTAAAGTTGCTTGTAAAACGACATAAGCGAGATATGTCAGTGTGAATTGCTTCAGGGGGATATCGCCTTCGGTCGGGATTGTCTCATCTGCTATACGTAGACTGTGCGATCTTGATAAGACCGCTGAAGCATTTGATGCCATCGCTGCCAAAATTGTTACTACCAGTGCAGCCTTCATTCCAATTTCAGTTGAAATTATTTGCCGTTTTCTTTAACGTCAAAAGACAAAATGTATCTATGACAATCAAAACAAGCAGGCACGTATGTCACGTGTCATTTATTATAAATTTTAATTGTAAAAAGAAATACTTCATTGCGTACACGAACGGTTTTTGACAGTAAAAATATAAGGTAAGGCTTGTGGCCACAGTTGCGCATTGGTTAGAGTTGGGAGACCCTGGTCATTGTGCTTCAGCGGTAGTGGGTTCAATTCCCGTTAAAGGCAGGTTTGATCTGTGTCTTTCACTGGGTGTTGTGTGTGCATCAAAGATAAAAAACGCTCTCTGATGGCAAAGACAATAAACTCAATAAATGGCTAACTCTGCGATAAGCTAAGGCCAATAGCGTGGAAAAAAATAACGTATGGCATGCTTAAAATACTCTGCCTGTTACTAAGTGACAGTAAAAATTACTACTGTCAAAAATCTAACAATTGATACACATGCAACCTAGTCTGCAATAGATCATTTTAGAATGTCGTCGCACAATTGACAGCTGGAGGGCAAACATTTGTTTGTTTAAAGCTTAGAGGAGGGAAGAAGAGGAGGAATAGCAAAGCAGGTGTGTGTGTTAGTCTCTTTACGCAGAGAATTGAACGAAAATTCTTAAAATGATATGACTAGTTACACTATTGCAAACGTTGCTTTCATTATTTTGAGTTGAATTACATGAACTCTAAACAGTATCCTGGTTTCACCACTTTGTTTGGCACCAAATCTGTTCAAATTTTGGTAAACACGTGCATAGCAAAAATCGGGCGTTATGTATCCATCATTGATCCATACTTTGCCCCCCAATAAAAAATGGCGGCCTGTCAAAACCAGGCATTCTAAAATAGTCTATAGGCAAAACAGCATCTTGTATTTCTTGTTGTGTGGCTCTATCAAATACGACATAGACTAGGTGCATTTTCGGAAATTTTCTTTTCATCATCAGAGAATGTTTATTATCGAAAATTAATAACAGAATGCCAGTAGAAAACAGACAACTTAAAAAAACCAACCGAGGCACTCTTGCATTTGTAGTTACGGTACTTAAACATTGCAGACAAATATGCACCTGTCTACCAGATCCTTATTCTGCTTTTTTTTTAAAGAACGTCTTCGGGATTCGGACTCACAATTTTCCGTCTTTCAAAAACCCTCCTTATTTGGTATTCTACACAGAATGGTATTCTACTATTTACTTACGAATATTCTGCATGAAGTTCAAGGTCCGTCAGTGACACTTGTCAGAATAACTAAGAACAGCTGATTGTCAGTATACTTCTGCGCACGCGCACTAACGAAATTGCCAATTTATTCCCATGATGTCCAGATGAAAAGTGAGTCACTCTGTATTTAGTTCTGCTGCAGGCACATCAGATTTACAAATTTATTGTTGATTTATTTATTCTAGACAATTTATAATTGGAGAAACTGATTTCTGTTTCACTTCATGGACGACAAAATTAGAATTTACGTTTGTGCAAAATTTTCTTTGATTGTATAATATAATCCTCTTTAAAAATTAAATATTAAAATTATGTAATTATCATAATCTATTAGAGATGAGTCAGTTTAATGGTCCATCTTAGGGGAGTGGCGATTGGAAAAGATTAAATCTGGAAATAATAAAGCATTATCATAACTCATATGAGTAACAAGAATTGATATTTAGCAACAAGAATTTTTGCAAAAAACGTATTAGGTGCTTCATTATTTGAATTATTAATGATAGTACCAATAACTATCTTTCTGTCGAAGAATGCAATGTTTCTTTTTGGGTCCCCAGAAATACATAGGTCTCGACGGTCAAATTTCCGAATTTGCTGTTACTGACGTCACTGGCAATACAGCGTTTTGTAGGCATAATATTTGTTTTGTAGTAAACATTTCTAGAGTATTTGTTTGTCACTTACGTTAAGTTTATAAATGTTATTTTCCTCTTAACATCGACACTCTTAGTTGACGCAAGTTTTTAAGTACGTGGTTACTCCATTGAGTATTTCTAGGAGAATTCGAGAAGAAAATAAAATTCCCTTGCGTTGAGTCAAAGGTATAAGAAAAATAATAACTAAATTATCAGTCAAACAAATTACTACAGTGTTGACAGCAGGTGTTCACCGAATAATTATTACCTACGTTATTTACAACTTATTTCATAAAATTCATTAGCAGAAAATTGTGGTGGGGAAATGTGTTAAATTGCTACTAAAACGTAGGCTGAAGTTAACGACTTAAAAGTACCCAAACAATTGGTTCCCTGAATACATTGTACGTATATGCTTTTTTGTGCGACGCACGTGTCTGCACAAGCGGTTTGTGGTAATTCACAGTACGCATTTGACAAAAATTGTTTACTCAATGTATCCTCTTGCATGTACCACACCCCCAGTCCAAAAGTTAAAAAGTCCATAGATGTTAAGTCCAGGAATCTTGAAGGCCAAACAAGGAGAAATGTAAGATGCATTATTGGATATAATGTTAAGTACACCAAATTGAATCTACCGATTATAATACTACTCTCAATTAAAAATTAATGTCAGAATGGACCAGCATATATTTAGTAAATCATAACATTAAATCAGTGTCAGCGATGGAATTAAAGAAACATTTTTTTCTCGCAAAAAACCGATTGTGGTTTAGTGCCACTTAAAAATCAAGCAAAATTAATACAAATAAGGTTTTTGAACTGAGCTAACTAGACAATTCGTCATCAGATAGCGAAATGATAAAGGTCATCCCATTATTTTTAATGTCACCGATTTATCAAAGGTCTTCTTCAAAAATAAACCTTGAACTTGGTTAAGGCACCTGTTCGACTTTTTATTTTATGTATATTAGGTAACCAATTTATAGTGTCGTCCCAATATATTAACATTTTCCCTATATTTGTGTGGTAATTTTAAATCGATTACAATATCTGCTTTATTGTTTTTCCGCGAATCGAGGAATACTATAGATCACATTTTGTCTGATACACCCAGCTGTTTCTGTATTTGTCGTTTTATGGGAAAAGACACAAAAAATCACTGTTTTGCATAATTTTCCCATTCACTGGATCGCCAGAACAAGCAGTGTGAAATAGGCAAGGACCACCTATTCACTTCTGCTGATCCCCATAAAATTATCCTGACGTAAGACGTTACCAAGATTATGTAATGGAACTTGCAGAAAAATGCCCAAGTTAGACAAGCTGGTGGTGCATCAGGTAGGTATAAAGAAATAGGAGAAACCAAAATTAAAATAGACAAAAATAAAAAACGAACATCTTGGTGAAAGAAAAGAAAAAGGCATGGAAATTATATCTCCAGTTGTCAGTCCCAAAGAGAAGAAGATTACAAACTGTGCAAGGTTAAAAGAAAAGCTATTAAATACCTAATAGACAATGACAAGAAGAATTCCTGAAAAGAATTTGGGTGGGGGGGAAGGTGGAGCAAGACAATAAAGGGAATCAAAAACTAAGTATTCTTCAGAGTATTGGAAACTCTTAGAAAGGGTAAGAACGTAAGAGTAAAACAAATAAGGGATAAGACTGGACAAGTTCTAAGAGAAGAGGAGAGATTGAGGGAGTAGGTACTTCCGAGGAACAGGAACAGGAAAGAATGCGAGCAGAACAAATGATGAAGTTGAGAAAAGTGAAGGCGTACCAGAGGATGAGATAACGCCAAAATTCCAAAAATATTTTCTATAGTTCGCCGTGCTCTTAAAAAGCGATAGATCAAAACTTTTTTGGACAAAATAAATGATTGGGGACGTCAAAAAAGAGGACCTGAAGGTTTTGTCCTTGAAAGGAGTATCTAAATCTGAAAATTTTCCTGCGTATTCTTAAGACCCTGAAAACCGGCCAAATCTATCGGTCTTGAAAAATCAAATTTCTGTTTTTGTGAGGCACATCGAAGATTTGTCGCTGGAAAATTCAGAATTGCAAAACTTGAGTTAGGTAACCTGACCTGACCTATTATGATGACACGATACTATCAACAATAATAGTGTTTCTCAAAAAACAGTCCACTTACTTATCCAAGCATATAATTAGTCAATTATTTACTATTCGGTTTGTATAGCAATTTTGTTTCGATTAGTATAGGTTAATTAATCAACCACAGCAACACAAATTGTATCCAATTGATTTCGTTTTAAATGCTTCAGGTGAAATACGCGTAAGAAGTAAGAAGTATCAACACACCAGCAGCAGCAGCAAGTCAAAAAGGCAAATTGTAGAACTGAAAGTCTATGGTCTATGTCACATTCACTCAAAGTTACGTCATCATTGTTAAAATCTAACATTGGTTTTCTTAAAAAGTGTTGACGAATCAACATCTCTCGCCAAGTCTCAAAACGCGTTTGCTCAAACTGTTTTCTAAATTTTTAGGCTACTGAAATTTACTTGAAAATTTTGACAAATGTGGAGAGCGATTGAAAATTAAATATTCTAGTTTATGATTCTAGTTTTGGCTAAAGATACAGCAGTGATATTTTTGAGAGACGAAAGCAATATACCTATGGGAGTTAATATTGCACCATTACAAAACCCGAAAAATATACAGGGTATTAGAAATCATGGACCAAGCTACAAAACTTTAAACAAATTCGAAAGGAATCGCTCATTTTTCAAATTTTAGCTTGCTTTAAAGGCACACAATACAGTTGGATAATTTTCTAAATTTTTTGATTAGTATTCATCAGCAGATATTACGATTGAACATCAAAATTTTTGAATTTCATTATTAGTTTATAGGTACTCTTTTTGGCGAATTCCCCCTGTTCTGTTGCTCTAAACTCACAATAATGTTTATATTTTGTATTTCCAAATTGGTATCAATATAAAGACGATAAGTCTTACTGTAAAATGGTTTCTTGATGGTTATAATCTTAAATGTATAATGTCTTTTTAAAGTCGGGTATAATGTTCAAACAAGGAGTGCCATGGAAGAAAATATTATTTTTAAGAAATAATCTTGCAATGGGATTTTTTGTGTTAATGTAAACTTCATTTGCTAAATATTTTATAGAAACAAAATGCAGACCTTTTTTTGGAGTTTTTGGTGACAAAATAGGGGAGATCGTCAAAAATAATGTAAAATACTAACGAGACTCTATATTTTTGTAATTCAATTGTACATTCTGTCGAAACTTTTACTGGTAGACTTGACAATATCGACATCAATAAAAACCTTAGTAAAATAACCATCAATTGCACAAATAATATACATGGTGTTCCATTTGAAATTTTTGAGAAAAATGCTGTTTTGCATAACTTAACCACCATTTCCCCCCAACAGATGAAAATGAAGTTGAAAAAATTATAAATTCACTCAAGTCAAACACGGGAGTTGGAAATGATAATATCCCTACAAAAATATTACAAATATGCACTCCATATATCAAAGGATTCATGGCTAACCTTTTCAACCTATGTTTGGAGAAGGGAATCTTCCCTGACTCAATGAAAATTGCAATAGTTACACCGATTTACAAAAATGGAGACAACAAAGACCTGTCAAACTATAGACCTATATCAGTTTTATCGGCAATATCAAAAGTATTTGAAAAGATCATCAATTATAGAATAATATCATACCTTGACAAAATGAGAATCATACACAATCGCCAATATGGTTTCCAGAAAAATACTGGAACGTTCGCCGCCGCCACAGATGTTGTTAACCACATACGTGAAGAATTAAATAATAAAAACGGCACAGTCGGTATCTTTCTTGATCTGAAGAAGGCCTTCGACACAGTAGATCATGAAGTACTATTTGAAAAATTGGAAAAATGTGGAATACGTGGCACAGCAAACTCGCTGGTCAGAAGCTATCTAGAAAACAGAACGCATATAGTCAAAATCGGCAATCTGAAGAGTCAGCCAATGAAAATCAGATGTGGAGTACCACAGGGGAGTATACTGGGACCCACCCTGTTCTCAATATATATAAATGAACTTTTGTTTCAACCCTTACATGGAACGCTGTACTGCTATGCGGACGACGCATGTATCGTTTATGGTGGACCGAGTGAAAGGATACAAGATCATACAAACTCAGACATGGCACAAGTGAATGAATGGCTAAAAGAAAATAAATTAACGTTAAACACACAAAAGTCAAACTATATCATATTCAATACGGGAAAACATGACAATGACATAAATATAAAAGTAGAAAGACAAAAGCTGGAAAGAGCAAGAAAAGTTAAATACCTGGGACTATTATTAAATGAGAGATTATGCTGGAAAGAACAAATAGACATAATTATACTTAACATAAGACCAATAATAGGAGTACTAACAAGAGTGAGGTACCTCATTTCAGAGAAAACCAGACTGACAATCTATAACGCATTCATAAATCCCCACTTGATCTACCTGAATACCATCTGGGGTGGTGCTCCGATGACCCACATACAGCCCCTTCAGAGACTTCAAAATAAAGCAATTAAAGTTATTTATGGCCTGCCATATCTAACACCGAGCAAGGACCTCTTCAAAAGAGGAAGCATAATGGACTTACAGACTCTCCATACATATAAACAATGCCTCTTGTTATACAAAATTTCTAACAATCTAATAAAATCTAATCTCTGCATAACAAATAACAACGAAATCCATAATCACAACACGAGAGGTGCAAATAAAATGCACATAAACCACATGAGGACAAATACAATCAAATCCGACATTCTACGACACGGGGCAGTGCAGTATAATAAACTACCAAGTGACATTAAGGACTCAAAGACAATTCCGATATTTAAGAAAAGACTAAAGTGTTACCTGAAAAACCAAAAAGACTGAACCATGACGTGCAATAAAAAAAAAAACTGTAAATAATAGGAATAACGGATGAAACTCTTAGTTACCATAATTATAAGTTATTATAAATTTTATACCCTTATGCTGATATAATTTTCAAGTTGCAGATAATGTTTTTTTTGTTGAGGAAAAAGTGTAAACATGAGAGCAAGACTCTCGCACACCTGTACTTTCCTAAATAAATAAAATAAATAAAATAAAATGTATTATCTCAAGTATTATGATAAAATTATTTATAGATTTCAAAAATACAGCAGTTTGTGAACCTATTTCAATAAAGAAATTTTAGGTGGCTTTGGTTAGTATGCGTCAGTAGCGTCATAAATTTGGGTCCATGATGGCACCAAAAATGTCAATATCTCAATATTCCTTAGTCAAAACCACATCATGTAGTATATCAATTTTCATGGAATTTTTTGGGGAATCCATATTATGCAAGGACACGTAGGGTTTCCATTTAAAGAAATAGAACTTTGGTCTGGTACTTAGAATGTGAACATCCTGTATATACCTAAATAATTTTGGGAAATGATCCATGTGGTTCCCTACATTCGTGCAAAATTTCATTTTGATATCTTAAATAGTTCCAGAGATATGAGCCGATTACACACTAAATCCCCACCAGGTATTATTGTAAATTATTGTAAATTTAAATTATTTAGGTAGGTAATTTTCATTTTTAGGTTTTCTAAAATGTGTATTATTTTGTAGTCTTTCTGGATTGCAAGAGTGCCTTGGTTTGTTTTTTGAAGTTTTTGAAGTTGTCTGGATTCTACTGGAATTATCTTATTTATTTTCAATAATAAACATTCTCTGATGATGAAAAGAAAAGAAGAAAATGCATTGTGTAATAATTATTGGTGGTGACCAGAATTTTTTATAACAAAGAGTTGTCTTATAGTGAAAATAATGTACCATTTATGTCGAAATAATTTTATTCGAGTTATAGCATGAAAATGCAAATTAGACAAAATGTCCCTAATAAAATCCGATGTTGTCTCCATCAAAAATTAATTGAATTTACACTGCCCGATCTTATATTTATTATAGTACTAGTTAAACAGGGTTTTTTTTAAACTCTATTCTATTTTTACGAGTAAATTTACAGACCATTAAAAATAAATCTTAATAAAATCGGTTATTAATGTTTTCAGATGTTAGTGATCACAAAACATGGTAGTGTTCATGTTACATAAAGTAATTTATTCAATTCATAAAAATGTACAAGAGAAACAGGGCCGGCTTCAGAAGAAAATTTGATCCTAAGACTTGAGCATTCGAGTTGAATAATGAATATGAATAATTCCACTTTTCACCCATCCGCCCCTGTCTCAAGGTGGGATAAGTTAAAAATTCTATTTTTCCTCTGTATAATTTCCTCTTTTGCAATTGTGTCGACTTCAGGGGTCTTTCTCCAAACCTAATAAATTTTGTGTTACATAAGAATGTGCCGTTATTTTTATCTTTCCGAAATTTAATGATAAACGATGCAGAGCGTGAGAATGGACTTATAGGCACATCTCCGAATCAATAATAGCTAATAACTGCCTTGACATTTAAGCACAACTATATAACTTTTCTTTCATAGTCTTTAAACGTTTTTCTCGATTCGGTGGAATATCTAATTCAACAAATTAGATGACCATTACTAATTTTGTCTTCTGAATTAATACGAAGGTCGCCACTTTATACATAATTAGAAAAACAAAAAAATGTTTATCTCCGAACCAGACGTCCAAATTAATCTAAATCTAAAACTTTGTCGGGGAAAATCGCATTTCTGTAACTGTACAACTCTGTATGTTAATATCTGATAATGCCAATAATATCCGACAAATATATTTTCCGCTTCAAAGGCTTAATGCATTTTTTGAAATCGTTTTTCGAATTGCATTTTAATGGTATTTTGCTGCCGAATGATTTTCGTAACGCCAATTTTAGGTTTATTTAAATCAGACAATGCACTATTAATTGTTGCATAACTATAAAATTAACATATAAAAATATAAATTTAAGCATAATTATACTAAATCTAAGTACGTGTTTTTTATGTGCGCCACTGATTTTGGCTGACCAGTGGCTTTGATCAAGGTTATCTGAAAATGATAATCAAATAGTTCTTGAGGAACAAGTAACGTGTAAACCTACGGCTCTGCCATAAAACAGAACCTATTAAAAAGATATCGAATTTTTATAATGACCAAAATGTGTCAAATTTAATTTTATAGAAGATTCAGCAGTCTGGTGACATTTTCGTTAACATAAGGTCACGGTCAAGACTTGTCTTCACCTGTGCGATTCAACCAGCCACTCTGACTCCATTCAAATGTTTCTAATTATTTACGATATGATAATACGTATTTTTTTTAATTGTCAGGGTCGCCTTAAGGTAGACAGAGCTAACGTAATGTCACAGAATAAGAATTAGTCGTCTACCTGCTCCTACGTTTTAAACATGCAAAACCCAAACAAAATTTAAAATAAAATAAGTAAAAAAAAAATTAAGTTAAACGGTTTTATTGTAAAGAAACATAATAATGAAGCAGATAATGTACTGGTGTGATGACTGGTACCTGGTACCTACCTACACCTAATTATTTTTTAGCTTTTAGTACATTATCTGCATCATTATTATGTTTCTTTACAATAAAACCGTTTAACTCAAAAATTTTGTTTACTTATTTTATTTTCAAGTTTTTAGTTTTTTTTTGTTTTTGTTTTGTTATTATTTTTCTAAAGTGTACTGTGTTCTACTTGTCAAGCCCTTTCATTTGATACCCATATTGAGGAGATTGAAAAAAGTAATCCGCCATTTTGTGTTGGCGGCCATCTTGTATTTTGTATTTTTCATGGTGTACTGTATTGTAGTAGTTAAGCCCTTTCATTTGATACCCTTATTGAGGGGATTGTGGTGGCGGCCATCTTGAATTTTAAATTTTTCATTGTGTACTGTATTCTACTAGTTAAGCCCTTTCATTTGACTTCTCAATCAACGTTTTAGTGCATAATACTATCTCCATTTTCACTGAAAATGTATATCGTTTATACGACCGCAAAAATAGACTGGCCGGCTAGATTCTACCGGTTGCGCACGCATAGAGTATTCCATCTTTTTTATTCATTGCCTTTAGTGCATAATACTATCTCTTACGTCAGTCGAGTAATTTTTCAACAACGTCGCGAACAAAATTGGGCACCTCGAGTCTACAATCGATAAATTTTGACAGGTAAAATCTAAACTCTAATGATATTCGTCATGACTATTTCACGAAAGAGACCCCAAAGCTCAAACATAAAGATGCAATTTAAATTTTTATTAACGATGTCAGAAATTTATTGCAGTTGACAGTTGAGGCAGCCATTTTTGTCGCGCAGGTACATCACAAATTGATGACGCCACTCGCCTTTTCCGATTTTGAATGGACTGCACTTCAAGTGAAGAAAGTAGAGGGCCCGGGGCCCGTAAACTTTTCTTGTAAGCTAATTTTTGCACATAGTTGCAGATAAACACCAGAGTAAACTTGATAAGATGCAAACAAGGCGAAAACCGTTCCTATAGCAACAGGTAGTTTCTAAGTAGGTATAAATGAATCAAAGAAGGCGATAAATTGTCTGCACAAAAAATGCAAAACGTGTAAATAAATATTGAATTAAAAATTATGACGTACTTTTTTTCTTTCATTGCGTAATATGCAGATTTCGTAAGGTAGGTCTCTTCTTGTATTTTTAGAAACGATTGAACAACTTTTTCTATTTAAAATTCGATCGAAATATATATCACTTTATAACGTCTTTTTAATTGCCGAGTTTTACGAGTCTATCGAAAAACTATTTTCATTAAAATAGTCAAAAATGCGAATCACAATCGTCTCAAAAATTATTACTGCGATTTTAAGAACAGATTATTTAATAGGTATGTTAATTTTGCGAATTTTTGTCACCTATTTTGCAAAACAAATTATAAAAATGAATGACCAGGTGTCGGCAGTTTAAATATTGGTTTATTCGCATTTGCAGACAACCGGGCAACTTCTCTATTTCTTTGGGAATAATACAAAATAGAAAATACAGTGGCGTACACTGCATACAATTATTATCTATCCTCTCAACTGCTGCTGCCATCTTATGATAATTCTATAATGTGAACAGCGAGTGCAGATTTCTTCTACATTTGTCCATCTAACGGGTTATGGCTGTAGTTTGCTCATTTATAGAGATTCCATTTTCACAGGTTTTTTCCTTTATTGTCATTCTTTATTATTGTCCTATGTATGATGCAGCGTCATTGATTGCATTTACTTCCCATTTCGGAATTATTAGTTTACGTAATTCCCAAGAATTACCGACGCGTAAAGTTAAAATGGCATCTGCGAGCACTACGAGTGCAAGAACTTTATTTGCTGATTCAAAAATGCGTCTTGCTGACAGGGTACAAGTAAACGTAAATAATGTTGCATCTTTGGCTCGCCAAATAGTTCGAGGGTCTAAAAGTAACGAGGTATTTAACTGAAACCTATTAATAACTGTTATAAGATCGTTTTTTTTGCTTGTAGATTTTGATGCACTCAGCTCGGAATTTCGCCATGCAAGAACACGCAATGGACAACAGTAGAGAAAACCTGAAGAAAATGCAGTTGCTGTGTGTTCACCTAGGATATCAGCAAGATTCGATGATAAAATCGGTCCAACAACTCGAGGAAGTTACAGAACAAGTTCGGGCTATGCAAAGATGAAAAATAGACTAAATTTTCGCACGTGCCTTCAAAAAAAGTGTTGGTATGTTGGCATCTTGTCTTGAACAAAAGTGAAACGCAGAAACTAACCTAAAATAAATTTGTTTTTGTTTTTAATTGAAAATGTCAGCTTCTGCCAAGTAGAGCGGCGGCATTTGTATTTGTGATCGTACGCGTTGTATATTTGTAATTCTAGTCCAGTGTTTGTAGTAGGTGAGTCTTGACTATTTTGCCAAAGTATTTTTTAATATTCAGTCGGCGCCCATACTTTTTTTTAGCAAGGTGCTTGACCTTGGCAAAATATTTGTATTAATCTGATTAGTTTATCTTTTATTGTATTTTATATAATACAGCAATACTATTCAATATATTTATATTAATTTTAGACCCCCTTGTCATGTTGCGATATAATTCCTTCATAAAATGTCAAATTCAAGTTCGAACTTCGATAAATTTGCAAAAACGCCTGCAACAAACGAGTGCAAAACCGCAAGCAGCAGGTGTCGCAAAGGAAATAGTGCCAGTTTTTCGCAGGGCTAGTCTTTTTGTCGAGAAAATCGCAATTCGAGATTCTTTGGGGGTGTACTCTTACGGAAACATATTCTTAGCAGCCAAAGAATTATCAGACACAATAACCCAAAAGTGTAATGGAAAAACTGGTGAAAGAGTTATGTTTTTGTGCCAGAATGACGCAAATTATGTTATCACACAATGGGCGATATGGATGTCCGGACAAATTGGTACATAATTGTTTTTCGCACGTGACAATGGTTTTAAACGATAATTTCAGGTATCCCTCTAAGCGGTCAGCATCCGAAGAACCTTCTGTTATATTACGCTAATGATAGTAACGCAAAATTAGTCGTAACAACTCCAAAATATGCAGAATTGGTGCATCAAGTTGTTAAGAACGTCGATACACAGTTACATGTGCTCGATGAAAAATTGCAGGCTAATGCCTTGGAAAAGGTGCCGAAGAAGCTGAGCGATATGGAATCTGGGTATCACGGAAGTTTTTACGAGAAAGGAAATGCCTTGATACTGTATACCAGTGGGACAACTGGCAATCCAAAAGGTGACAATAATTATAAACCATTCTTCCAAAATTCTGCTCGTATTTTCTCGTTACAATAAATAATGTAATTTTCAGGGGTCGTGTTGACACATAAGAACCTAGTGAGTCAGGTAAATACCTTGGTGGATGCCTGGAAGTGGGTGCAAACTGACGTTATCTTACATACTCTGCCGTTGCACCATGTACACGGCATTGTCAACGCCCTGATGTGTCCGTTGTACGTGGGTGCCAAATGCATCATGTTGCCGAAATTTAGCTCCAACACAGTCTGGTCATACTTGCTTGGAGTGAATACAGACACAACGGATCGTAAAATAACTGTTTACATGGCAGTTCCGACAGTGTATTCAAAACTCATCGAAGAACACAAGAAAGTGTTCAGTGCCGATAGCAAAATGTGCGAACATATCAAGAATACCTTGAAAACCAAGACAAGGTTGATGGTAAGCGGTTCTGCACCTTTACCGATTCCGGTTTACGAAAAATGGTTGGAGATCTCGGGGCATAGATTGCTGGAACGTTACGGAATGACGGAAATTGGAATGTGTTTGTCCCACGAGTATGATTCCAATAGAGAGCCTGGCTACGTTGGGGCGCCTTTGCCAGGTGTTTCGGTGAGGTTAGCTGAGGAAGTGGACGACGGAGATGGTGATATGACCACTATACTCGAGTGCACAAATCAGGATGGGAAAATAAAGGTTGCCAAAGAGGGCAGTTTTTTGAATGATGGCGATCCTAGTGGGGAACTCTTGGTATGTAGATTCTCTATCAATGTGATGTTTTCTGAGCTGTACAGTAAAAAATACAGTAGAGCCTCCATACGTCCAATCTTAATTCTGAATTTCTCTGTCTAATAAAGTTATTTGTTGATGTTCTGCCATTTTCCATGGTTCTCAATTGTACCCTGATCTATAGGTTTTAACTTGAATGTCGTGTAAGTAAGCAAGATTTCAAAATTAATAACGTGTGTGGCCTCCTCTAACTCGTAATACTTCAGCGCAACGACGGGGCATACTTTCAACTAAATTTCGAATAACTTGAGGAGGCAGCTGTTCCCACTCTTCCAGGAGGATTTCTTCAACGTGTTGAAGGTTCCGGATTGGCTGACGTTCCTTCAATCATTGCCCAAGTGTGCCTCAGACGTGCTCGATTGGATTGAGGTCTGGACTGCGGGCGGGCCAATCCATAACTTCAATATTGAGGAAATTTTGCACTATTCTGGCGATGGGTGGGCGGGTATTATCTTGCTGCAGAATGAATACTGGACCCATATTCTCGGCAAATGGTACAACATGTGGTTCTAGAACTTAGTCTATACAGGGTGATTTTTTTTGACCGTCTATTAGAAGTATCTGGAGAACTAAAAGAGATATTGATTTGAAATTTTGGCTGTGGCCGAAACCGGGTCGGATCTATTTAATGAAAATATTTTCAAAATGGTGGCATTTCCGGGAATACCGGAAGTTGACACCAACTTTGTTATCTTAAATGGAATGCTACCATTTTCTATTTTTTTTTTAGATTCCACGGAAAATTTTAATGTCAATTCAATAAAGGTTCGCTATGTCTAAAATTAATATTTTCGGAGATATAAATTTTTTTCTCAATATTTTGACAGTTGTGGTAGATTATGTAAAAATTAATATCTCGATAACGTCTAGCAGTAAGATGTTCGATTTTTTATGGTGGCAAGACGAGGTGTTGGGAGTTACTAATCAGGCAAACAAATTTTCAAAATCTATTACATAAAATTTTCTATTCAACGACATTATGTTGATCGCACAAAAGTAGCAAAAAGTCATTTTTCTTAAATAGAATGATACCATTTTCAATTGTTTTTTAGATTCCACGGAAAATTTTAATGTTAATTCAGTAAAGGTTCGCTATGTCTAAAATTAATATTTTCGGAGATATGATTTTTTTTCCAATACCTATTTTGACAGTTGTGGTAGATTATGTAAAAATTAATATCTCGATAACGTCTAGCAGTAAGATGTTTGATTTCCTATGGTGGCAAGACGAGGTGTTGGAATTACTAATCAGGCAAACAAATTTTCAAAATCTATTACATAAAATTTTCTAATCAACGACATATGTTGATCACACATAAGTAGCAAAGAGTCATTTTTCTTAAATTGAATGATACCTATTTAAAGAAACCAATTAAAAAGCGTGAAAAAATGCGCGTTTAACAATGTATGATATTTCTCTACCCAAAATGAATAGTATTTTAGATATCTACTAGATGGGGCGCCAGGTCATTGTTCTGCAGCAGTTACTAACGAATTGCACCAGATGTTTGAAGATAGATGGATACGACGTTTGGGTCCATGGAGTTGGCCTGCCAGGTCTCCAGACATTACACCGTTGGATTTTTATCTTTGGGGCCGTATAAAGGATAAAGCGTATCAATATTCACTCAACAACAGGGATGAATTGGTGGAAAGAATTGCTACAGCATTTGCAGGCTTAGATCCACATGAAATTCGTAGCGCTACTACACACGCCGTAAATAAGCGAATTATTAAATGTGTAGAAGTTAACGGACTACATTTTGAACAGTTTCTTTAACATTGTTTTACTATCACGTACCTACTTTATTTTTTATTTAGTTAAAATAAGTTCAGTGGTGGTAATTCAGGATATGTTCCATTAAATGTTCTGTATGTCCTGTTAATTATTTTATCGCATTTTCCATGAATGTTGAATAAATTCATAATATCCGAGTAAGAATAATTATCATTTGCCATATCCTATTCGTTAAACACCAACCGTACTAAATTACTAAAAAATACCAATTGCTTTTATTAGACATTTATTTGTGAAATTTGTGAATAATTTGTTTTGTCTACAAGCCAAGGTCTACTTATTAGAAGGCGGCGCTCTCCAATTTTGATCGATGAAATAAGAAAACAGCAAATATCTAAAATACTATGCATTTTAGGTGGAGAAACACCATACATTGTTAAATGCGCATTTTTTCACTTTTTTTAATTGGTTTCTTTAAATAGGTATCATTCTATTTAAGAAAAATGACTTTTTGCTACTTATGTGTGATCAACATATGTCGTTGATTAGAAAATTTTATGTAATAGATTTTGAAAATTTGTTTGCCTGATTAGTAATTCCAACACCTCATCTTGCCACCATAGAAAATCGAACATCTTACTGCTAGACGTTATCGAGATATTAATTTTTACGTAATCTACCACAACTGTCAAAATAGGTATTGGAAAAAAATTCATATCTCCGAAAATATTAATTTTAGACATAGCGAACCTTTATAGAATTAACATTAAAATTTTCCGTGGAATCTAAAAAACACTTGAAAATAGTATCATTCTATTTAAGAAAAATGACTTTTTGCTACTTATGTGCGATCAACATATGTCGTTGATTAGAAAATTTTATGTAATAGATTTTGAAAAATTGTTTGCCTGATTAGTAACTCCAACACCTCGTCTTGCCACCATAAAAAATCGAACATCTTACTGCTAGACGTTATCGAGATATTAATTTTTACATAATCTACCACAACTGTCAAATTATTGAGAAAAAAATTTATATCTCCGAAAATATTAATTTTAGACATAGCAAACCTTTATTGAATTGACATTAAAATTTTTCGTGGAATCTAAAAAAAAATAGAAAATGGTAGCATTCCATTTAAGATAACAAAGTTGGTGTCAACTTCCGGTATTCCCGGAAATGCCACAGCCAAAATTTCAAATCAATATCTCTTTTAGTTCTCCAGATACTTCTAATAGACGGTCAAAAAAAATCACCCTGTATACCTACGTGCAGTCATAGACCCTTCGCGAATTACCACCAGCTCCGTGCGCCCATTCAAATTTATCCCACCCTAAACTATGTTGGACCCTCCTCCAAATGGGACCCTTTCTTCCACAGTGCAGTCTAAAAAACGTTCACCTGGGCGTCTCCAGACTCGAACTCGTCCATCAATGTGATTTAAACAGAACCTGGATTCGTCAGTGCTCCACTGCCCTAAGTTCCAATTAACATGTTCTTCAGCAATCAACCTACTTGCTCTGAGATGATCACGGCTTAACTGATCGTCTTGCATGAAACTGATGTTCGTGAAGCTTGTTACGTATCGTTTGGGTACTTATTCTGATTCCTGTGGCCTCTTCGATCTGATTTTGGAGCATTGTAGCGGTGCTTCTGAGCATTCTGGTGCAGTTTTATTCGAGTTACGGAAAAATTCTACTAAAGGAAGTTTTACTGTATGCACTAACAGTATGATATCCTAAAACCTAACTGTTCAATTTGCCCATTGTATAACTTAACTCAAGTGTGTTTCAGGTAAAAGGTGATGGTGTTTTCAAGGAATACTACAGAAGACCCGAAGCAACGCAATCAGGATTTACTCTGGATGGGTATTTTAAAACTGGGGACATTTGCAAATATTCTTTAGAGAAGAAAATGTTTAAAATGCTGGGTCGTTCGAATATCGACATAATCAAGACTGGGGGATACAAGGTGAGTGCGTTGGAAATCGAGACGCACCTGTTGGTGCATCCGGACATTTCTGAATGTGCCGTCGTCGGTATCAAAGATGAACAGTGGGGGGAAAAGATAGTCGCGTTAATTGTACTTAAACCGGAGAAGGCGTTGACTTTGGAAGAATTGCAGGAATTTGGGAAGACTAAAATGGCCCCGTACGCTGTGCCGAAAGAAATTAAAATTATCGAAAGTATACCGAAAAACGCGCTGGGGAAAGTGAACAAGAGGGAGCTTGTGAAGATATTTTTGGATAAGAAATAAGTGTTCGGTTGGGACGGTTGTATCGAAAAGACTGATTTTTGGAGCCATCGGTATTTATGAAAGTGTATTTTTAGTTTTATAATATTTAAAAGTTGATATTTATTATTTGTTTGTATAATGTTTTGTGCATTGTATGTTTCGGTTGTATTTTTGAAGTGCGATTGTAGGCTGTCTTTGGCTATGTTTGCTGCGGTGTTTGGTACATCTTGCAGATTCTATTTCATTTTGGAAACTCTATATCGATAAATTAAAGAGATAATAAAATAATAAAAATCTCTAATATGACCTGGTAATGAATTGTACAAAACCATGATGAATGAATGAACTTTATTCTTTGCTTAAAACTACACACCAAAAATATAATTCAAAATAAATAAATTCTCACTAGTAGGTACTGCAACCACTATCTAACTGTTTTTAACATAAATTGCACTTTTCTTTTTGAAAATCCTAAAACTACTTTCGTCTTTCAAATTATTAAAATAAGAATATCCCTTAACAAACGCTTGATTTTGAGCAAATGCAGTAGTTGCATCAGGTACGAAAATGTCTTCCCTTCTTCTTGTGAAGTAATCATGCACATCCGTTCGTAGTTTAACTGGATCATCCATATGAAGCATATTGTTTCACTTTATATACAAAAATCAATGTCTTATACCTAATTCTCTGCGCAACACTCATAAACTGACGCGTCTCCAACATAAACGAAATACTAGTATACCTGCTGCAGTTCAATATAGCTCGCATTGCTTTATTTTGTCTTTTCTGAAACTCCTGAACAAAAAATCTGTCACCATATATGGATCTGTTGTACAATATTCAAAATACGGGGCAACCATAGTTTTATTTATATAAGAAGCCGTGACCAACAGCTAAGTTTGCCACTTATTCTAGACCGGGGGGTAAACCGCTGGGGATTTATGGTGTACACTATGCAGGAATTACAGGATTTATAAGGAATTATGGGGGATTTATAAGAAATTATGGGGATTTATGAGGAATTACGGAGAATTATTGGAATTTATCGTGAATTACAAGGGATTTATTAAGAATTATACGGGATTTATTGGGAATTACAAGAGAAATAACCGTTGCGCTTGCGCAGCAAGTTGCCAGACAAGTTAGCACGATGGTACTTCAGGTGAAATTAAAAAAAAAATACAAAAAGGAAGAAAGCAGAACCAAGTATTCATTTGAACGAAAATTAAGCAACACATAGCAGTAGTTTTCGCACGCCAGTACGTTTTCTATGGGTCAATAAAATTTGCAACTGAATCTCAACCATTTCATATGGATAATGAAACGTACACAACAATTTCTGAGATATTGCAGTTTCTGTTCCAATTTCTGTTAAAGAAAGGGAATTGAATGTCATGATCCTTTTTGGTTTTTTCTGGATCTCTTCACATTTTTTATTGTTTCCCATAGATGTAATAGAACGTTAAGCAACTCTTTGTTCAGTTGTTGTTAATTTCTTACGTTTATTGTAGATTCCAGAAGATTACAAACGGAACATCATAGTAGCTTTGCCAAAAAGAAAAGGCGCGGATAGATGCGAAAATTTTAGAACTATCAGTTTAACTTCCCATGCGTCAAAAATTTTAAATAGAATTGTGCAAAGAAGGATGGAGAAAAAGGCGGAAGAAATATTAGGAGAAGATCAGTTCGGATTTAGACGAAATAGAGGAACGTGCAAGGCCATTCTAGCTTTACGAGTAATTATAGAAAAAACGATAGAAAAGAGAAAGAGCGTCTATATAGGATTTGTAGATTTAGAAAAAGCCTTCGACAACGTAAAATGGGGGAAGATGTTCGAAGTGCTGAGAAAGGTAGGGATGAAATACAGGGACAGAAGAATAATACATAATCTCTACAAAGAGCAAAAGGCAGTTATAGAATGTGAGCAGGAACAAAGGGAAGTAGATATCCGGAAGGGAGTGAGACAGGGATGTGCATTGTCACCTCTAGTTTTCAACTTATATATCGAAGATGCGATTAATATTGTTAAGGAAAGAACAGCCTCAGGGATCAATGTACAGGGCCAAACTATTAACATGCTCAGATTTGCGGATGATATAGCAGTGTTAGCACCTAGCAAAGAAGAATTAGGAGCGGCTTTGAATGAAATGGAAGCAGTTTTGACACAGGGCTTCGGCATGAAAATCAATAAAAAGAAAACTAAAATTTTGGTATGTAGGGGATGTGAAAATAGAACTAAAATGGAAATACAAATTGGAAATGAGAAGATAGAGGAGGTCGCGGATTTCTGCTACTTAGGAAGTAAAATAACCCAAGACGGTAGGAGCACTAAAGATATAAAACAAAGAATGGCGCAGGGCCGAGTTGCGTTTAACAAAAAGAAACAACTGTTATGTTCGAGAACGGTTAATATAGAGACTAGGAAGAGACTCTTAAAGTCGTATGTATGGAGTACGGCATTATACGGGTGCGAAACTTGGACAATAGGAGAAGCGGATAGGAAAAGAGTAGAAGCGTTTGAACTGTGGTGTTACAGACGCATGATGAAGATACCGTGGATAGATAAGGTTAGCAATAGGGAAGTATTAGAAAGAGTTGGGGAAAGGCGAAAGGTATGGAAAACAATAAAGAGTAGGAGAGATAGGATGGTAGGACACCTTCTAAGACACGAAGGAATAGTTCGCGACATACTAGAGTCAGAGATAGGAATAAAAAGAGGTAGGGGTAGGCCTAGATTAGACTACTGCTCTCAAATAGTTAGGGATGTAGGATGTTCTACTTTTAGGGAAATGCGTAGGTTAGCTCAGGATAGAAAAGAATGGAGGTACGCGTCCAACCAGTCTTCGGACTGAGAACCATATGATGATGATTGTAGATACGCCAAAATTTTTATTTTGTTGAATTTACTGAAATATTTACTTAGTTTAACTAGGTTTACTTAGGTACCTATTGCTTATCTGTGTAAGTGATACTATAGTAAACCAATAGTGATGAGTGGTACTGGACCGTTCGAACAACTACTCCTCGGGCAAATACCCCGCCAGGCATTGAATTATAGAACTAAATCCAGATTTTTATGTACTACGAGATCCATACTGAATGCTACCCCAAACATATCGTTGGGCTTGGAACATCCTTAGATCTCTACGTACTTCCTGCTCCCAGCAGTAGGTTATGTATGTTAAAAGTTTTTCAATATTGCATGTTTCGAATGTGCATGGAAAACCGTAGACCACTGGTTTCGTCCTTTTGGGACTCATCAGTACGGTGCTTTGCCCTACACACTCGAACTACGCAATATTGCTTGCTTTATATATACTTACACGCTTGGTGTAAGTATTAGCAAGAGCTAATTATTTGCCGAATTATGGGGCGGTTATGAGTGGTACTGGACCGTTCGAACAACTACTCCTCGGGCAAATACCCCGCCAGGCATTGAATTATAGAACTAAATCCAGATTTTTATGTACTACGAGATCCATACTGAATGCTACCCCAAACATATCGTTGGGCTTGGAACATCCTTAGATCTCTACGTACTTCCTGCTCCCAGCAGTAGGTTATGTATGTTAAAAGTTTTTCAATATTGCATGTTTCGAATGTGCATGGAAAACCGTAGACCACTGGTTTCGTCCTTTTGGGACTCATCAGTACGGTGCTTTGCCCTACACACTCGAACTACGCAATATTGCTTGCTTTATATATACTTACACGCTTGGTGTAAGTATTAGCAAGAGCTAATTATTTGCCGAATTATGGAAAATCTGGATTTAGTTCTATAATTCAATGCCTGGCGGGGTATTTGCCCGAGGAGTAGTTGTTCGAACGGTCCAGTACCACTCATAACCGCCCCATAATTCGGCAAATAATTAGCTCTTGCTAATACTTACACCAAGCGTGTAAGTATATATAAAGCAAGCAATATTGCGTAGTTCGAGTGTGTAGGGCAAAGCACCGTACTGATGAGTCCCAAAAGGACGAAACCAGTGGTCTACGGTTTTCCATGCACATTCGAAACATGCAATATTGAAAAACTTTTAACACAATAGAGTGATGGCGAGCGGTGCGGGTGCGCACTAGAGGTAGTTGCATTCCGACAATTACGCTACGATTGGACGGGATCTTGCCTGCGCGCACTGACTCCCACTGTTCGCCATCACTCGATCGGGTTTTGTTGTCCTTAAAAAATGAAAATGCATATTATGTTGAATTTCTGTTGCCTTGCTTATTTACTTACTTATAGTCCGACCACGTTAACTTGGCGAGCCTAAGGAATGTAACTGATCTATTTTAAGAAGGCAGCGGGCAGTTAGAATAATAGTTTCGCCTGAATATTAAATATTGCCAGTTCCGCCACATTGCATGTGGCAAACTGTTATTCTAATTGTGCGCTGTCTTATTAAAATTAACGTGGTCGGACCTATAAAACCTATAAAAAGTAAAAGTTAAAGTACACTGGTTGTGAATCTTCTTATGAGTAAATGTGCGTATAGTAAATAGCCTATACCGTGTGTCCCGGCCATTCTAAAGCACCCTGTTTAACATGGGAAATTTAAAAATTGCGATTTCTATGTCCCCAAAGTGTTTTAAGGATATTTTGAGTATAAGAACAGATAACGTTTTTACGTAATAATTTTCAAAGTTTAACAAATATCGCGTCGGAATTAACTTAGTTTAAATACAATCGCAAAACCGCCGATATGGCATCTAGTATACGGAGGTTCGAATCCAACGACGGTTACTTTTTTTTTTACTTGTATGTTGGATGCCATCTCGGCCGTTCTGCGATTAAACTCAATAATCCATTTCGCAGATTGCTGTCGCGCTCTTTACACTTGCATTTAAACTAGTTGATTCTCACGCTACACATTTTTGGAAATATTTTTGATATGTTTAGTTACACTTTGAAAATTATTGCGCAAATTTCCCATGTTAAACAGGATGCTTCAGAATTCCTGGAACAGCTAAGAACGATACCACGCGATATTTTCATCGTGGAATCTGTACATTTTGCATATTTTTAACTAAGTCCTAAATCAAAAATTAAAGTCAATGTTTTTTACTCCAAAGCTTTTAAAAAGATGTTTCCAGTATTTCTGAAAATAATTTCCACAAATTAGTTATCAAGTTTCGGCTCTTCCAATAATGGAATTTTTCGTAAAGTTTGGCTACCACAGAGGAATATCTAAATTATAAATGACATTGGGAAAACAAGCGATGGATTGGGTGAGCGTTTTTGCGTGAATTTTAGAAGATTGTAAAGATGACCGCACATGATCAATATTATTGACAATAATATTGACAATATCGCTATTTGACCAATCAAAACACGGTATTATTGGTCAAATCACGATATTGTCAATATTATTGTCAATAATATTGATCGTGTGCGGTCAGCTTAATAGCAAATGGGAAATTGGAATTGTTTATGAATCAATTTGACAGCTGGGACTTTTTGGATGAATTTTTGACATGTGTAATTTTAAAAATTGTACTAAATATGAGCCGGTATAAGTACCTACTTAAAACCTTAAGAATCCATATAGGAATTACAGGAATTACTAAGAATTTATGGGAATTATTAGGGAATTACAGAGGATTTACAGGAATTAGGGAGAATTATGAGGATTTACGGAGGATTTATGGGATTTATTAAAGAATTACAGGAATTATTGGTGTATTATAGAGATTATTTTCGTAAAAGGGATTTATGGTGTACATTTTTTCGCCAGTGGTTTACCCCCCGTTCTAGACAGAAGGCCTACTCTTTGAGTTACTTTCTTCAAAACATAACTAGCATGCTCTTTAAAATTCAACTCATTGTCTATAATAACCCCTAAGTACTTAATTTTGCAAACACGCTTTAACTCGATTTCATTCAACCATATGGGACACGATTTGCTACACTCTTGCCCCCCAAATACATCACTTCAGTCTAATCAGTATTTATAACCACCATATTGTTCTTAAACCACCTAGAAATTGCCTTCAGTTCACTATTGATAACTTCTGCTACCTCAGCCTTACTCTCCCCAATGTAATAAATAAGAGTGTCATCTGCAAACATTTGTATACAACACTTATCCAACGTATCGACCATGTCATCTATGTATAATGTAAACAGTACTGGCCCCAACACTGAACCCTGCGGCACACCATGTGTTGTTTGAACCTTCCCTGAAATTGAATTATTATACTTCACCACTTGGAATCTATCGCTCAAATACCTTCCAAACCACTTCAGTGCACTGCCCCCCACTCCCATTTTCTTTAATTTGCACATCATCAAGTCACGATTCACCGTCTCAAAAGCCCTTCTGTAATCCAAGAATACCGCCCCAACACATTTTTTTCTGTATAAAGCATCCTTCCATCTGCCAATAACTGTTTGTACTGCTGTTTTACAGGAGCGCCCTTTTCTGAATCCTGCTTGATGTGGTGTTAGGATATTGTGGTCTTCCATAAATTTTGTGAGCTGGTCCTTTACTATGGTCTCCAACACCTTTTCATATGGAGGTAGCATATTTATTGTTCGAAATTCCTCACACTGCACTGTATTTCTTACTTTTTTACTGGTACCACTGTCGATAACTTCCATGTTTCCGGGAATATTCCTGTATCCAACGAAGAGTTTACTTTTTCAAAGAGTCTATGCCCCAACACCTCAAACACACATATCAACAATCTAGAGTTAATTCCATTTGTGCTACTCTCTTTATTCGATAAATTTTTAACCACTCTCCTTAAGTCCATCATCTTTACATCCTCAAATTTTGTGAGTAATAAACCATCCTCTATTTCCTCCAAATTAATTGTTGTGTCGCTAGTAATATCTGCAAGTAATCTATCTATGCTCTCCAGGAAATAGACATTAAATCTATTGGCTATTTCTAACTCGTTGAAAATTTTGTAATTATTTTTGTCAAGAAAAATCAGAGATTGCTAAAATTCTTGGGTTTATTAAGCTGCTTTTAATATGCAATAAATTGTCTTGCAGTACCAGTGGCGCAGGTAAAATTTTCAGTTACCGGTGAGCTTTTGAAAGGTAAGATGGCGGGTTGCGAACAGAAAGGTGTTTTACGTAGCCAAACACGGGAAATAGTGCACAGTTTGTTTTGTTATTTTAAAAGTGGGCAAAATGAAACAGAAACATTGGAAAGTGTGAAAATGAAGATGTCTGTTGCAACGGGCATGTCTATTAAATCTATAGAGAGAATAGTTAGTGAAGGCAACACTAGCCCATCGGAAAATAATGGCAAAGCGATCTTTAGAACACCAGGAAAGAAGCGTACAAGGGAGAGTTCCTTAACAACTGATTTACCGGAGTATAAGGGAGCTGATATACGTCACATCGCACCCGAATTTCACAAAACTGAAGGTTGTCGTGATACCCTTGCAAAATTGAACCAAAAAATACGGACCAAGCTAGAATGGAATTCTTTTTCGTAAAATGGGGTTCAGGTGGAGAAGAACGCAAAATAATAGACCGATTTTTTAATTTTTAATATGAAGAAAAAAATGTAAACATATATCCATTTACGCATAAAAACCCAAGAAAATATAATATACAGGGTGTATCCAAATAAGTGCGAAAAAATTTAAGAGGCGATTCCTTGTTGAAAATTAAAAGGGGTGTTTGATATAGACAAATCCTCATATGTCCCTCCCTTAGGAGTTACGCTCCTCCAAAGTGGGAGGTGGAAATTATGTTTTTTATTTTTTTGTCAAAATCTGAAATACATAGTTAGGGAAATGAAATTTGGTGGAAGGTTTCTAATGTTAAAAAGGCTACTTTCGAAGATTTTCTTGACTGATCCATATTGTTGTAAGTGGATGAAACTCGCAACCCCTCTAAGCAACTTTGTGCCGCCTACTACTTTTACTTGGAATTTAATTCTTTCAGTGCATAATGAAGTTAATCATTTTTTTCCCGAAAACTATTGATTTTACAAAAACAGCAAAAGAGATATGAAAGTTTTTAAATGAATGAAGCTTTTTCTAAGGCATATTTTTAAACAATCAAATTCTTACACGGTAAAAATGTAAAACGTTAAAAGGGAAAAAATTAAGAGGGGTTGCGAGTTTCATCCACTTATAACAATATGGATGGGTCAAAAAACATTCGAATGTAGCCTTTTTAACATTAGAAGCCTTCCGCCAAATTTAATTTCCTTAACTTTTTCAGATTTTGGCAAAATAAATAAAAACCTAATTTCCACCTCCCACTTTGGATGAGCGTCACTCCTAAAGGAGGTACATTATGAGGATTTGTTTATATCAAACACCCCCTTTAATTTTCAACAAGAAATCGCCTCTTAAATTTTTTCGCACTTATTCAAATACACCCTATATACCCCTTTCCCCTATTTAAATGAAATACGCCGTTGTATTTTCTTACAAAAGTTTATTCAAAATTGAAATAAACAACCGAAAAATATAATATGGAAATAAAACTGAACAAAACATGAATACAGAACTGAAATAGGAATTTATTCACAATCATTAGTTTTAATAAACAATGAAGGAATAAATAATTATTTTTATTTTTTAAATACAGCATTTTCGATCATTCTTGGTAGGCAGTGAAATTGACATTTATATTTTTATTAATTATTAAACTGACCAGCATTGTTTTTGTGACAATAAGATAATTGAATATGAAAGAGTATTTATTTCTGGTCGTAAAATATGTGTGGTAGTCAGTTGGAGTACATAATACACTCAAGCAGAATATATGTCTACTTATACCCTTTTTCCCTTCTGTACTTCAAAAATATATTCGTGTAAAGGGAGATAAGTATACTATTTACCAAAATATGAAAAGAGAAATATTTTAACCGGGGGGGTAAACTGCTGGCGTAAAAATGTACACCGCATAAATCCTTTTTAAGGATATAATCTCTATAATTCACCAATAATTCCTGTAATTCTTTAATAAATCCCATAAATCCTCCGTAAACCCTCATAATTCCGCCGAATTCCTGTAAACCCTCCGTAATTCCCCTATAATTCCCATAAATCCTCAATAATTCCTGTAATTCCTATAAGGATTCCTAAGATTTTAACGAGAATTTTAAGTACTTATACAGGGTATCCCACGACGACCTTACACGATCTGTATATGGGAAAGTGGGTTTAGTAGAGTTACACAAATTTGCACAAATAGGTAATCGAGGATGCTCAATTCAACTAAAATATTTTTGACTTTCTGCGACTTCCGGTTATACCGGAAATAGACACCAACTTCCTTATTTTAAATGGAAAGCCCACATTTTTATTACGGATTTAGATTTTTGGTCGAATTTTAAGGTCACCTTATGCAAAACATCATATGTGTAAAGTGCACCCTCTTCGAGATATTAGACGTTAAAAATCGTCATTTTTCAAATTTCATCAATTATAGCTTGGAAACGGTACGAGTTAAAGAAAAATGATTTACATGTCCCTATCCTAGTTTTTAATTCTCTATCTAATGGGTCTGGAAAATACTGCTTCGCGATTGGTAACTTTTTGTCATTTTTTGACCAATCAGGAGACAGTATTTTCCACACTCAATAGATAGAGAATTAAAAACTACGATAGGGACATGTAAGTCTAATATCTCGAAGAGGGTGCACTTTACACATATGATGTTTTGCATAAGGAGACCTTAAAATTCGACCAAACTATTAGCATACTCAGATTCGCGGATGATATAGCAGTGTTAGCATACAGGAAAGACGAATTAGAAATAGCTCTGAACGAAATGGGTGCGGTTTTGTTACTCAATGAATGATGAATGAAGAAGAGGAAGTGAAAATAGAACTAAAACTAAAATACGAATAATAGAAATTGAGAAGATAGAGGAGGTCGCCGATTTCTACTATTTAGGAAGTCAAATAACTGGCGATAGTAGGAGCACTAGAAATATCAAAAAAAGAATAGCGCAGGGCCGAGTTGCGTTTAACAAAAAGAAACAACTTATGCTCAGGAACGTTTAATGTAGAAACTTGGAAGAGACTCTTAAAGACGTATATATTGAGTACGGTACTATATGGGTGCGAAACTTGAACATGCAACACGAAGTAATAGTTCGCGACAGACTAGAGTCGGAGATAGGAATAAAAAGAGGTAGGGGTAGGCCCACATTAGACTACTGCTCTCAAATAGTTGGGGATGTAGGATGTTATACTTTTAGGGAAATATGTAGGTTAGCTCAGGACAGGAAAGGATGGAGGTACGCGTCCAACCAGTTTTCGAGCTGAGAAATTTATGGTTATGTAAATTTACAGTAGAATCCGACATGAAGTGAGAATTATGGGCATATTTAGATTAATAACTTCTACAATTTGTCGTCGAATATCATCTAAGGTATTAATTTCTCGCAGATTAATTTCTGTTTCTTAGGAGCCCTTCTCAGAGCGTGAACCAACTTGTCTGGCAACTTACTGCGCTTGCGCATAAATTGCTGCCAACGGTTATTTCTCCTGTAATTCCCAATAAATCCCCTATAATTCCTAATAAATCCCTTGTAATTCACGATAAATCCCAATAATTCTCCATAATTCCTTAAAAATTCCCATAATTCCTTATAAATCCCCATAATTCCTTTGAAATCCTGTAATTCCTACATAGTGTACACCATAAATCCCCAGCGGTTTACCCCCCGATTTTAACATATACCCATTTCCACAAGCCATTTCAGTAAGATAAAATCTATAAGTATTCCTATATCCCTTTTCACAAACAATTTAATTCAAATTATATTCGCAAGTGAACTTAACAAAACATATACCCCTTTTCACTAAAAAGTCAATCAATTTTACAGATATATTCCTTCGCACAATGAGTTATGTCGCGTTTATAAGGCGTTCTGACTTATATCCTTTTTCACGGACGTGGAAAATGATTTCGGAAATGGTATGGTCGACTTATTCCAATTTTGCAATTTTTCGACTTACACCCCTTTTCCCACCCATGTGCCAATTATTCAATTATGCTGTTAGATGCAGACTGTAACAGGCACCAATGCGTCGCGGCTCCTCTGCTCGCCAACTTAAATCTATTCTACTGTACCTAAGTGGTATTTTATACTGATGTTGTTTAAACTGCCTAATATTTATCTAAAAATGCAGGTAAAGAAAAATGTGACAAGACTAAAAATGTTAGAGACTGTGATTAAATAAAAGTAAAAGAAACAACTACCGCTAGGTACTCTTGTAGATTGAGGAAAATGTTACAACATTGATTTTACATCGACTTTGGCCGATATGACACAATGGACAGAAATAACGGAATAGGTAGTATTATCCTAGTATATCTCGTTAAAATCTCGATGTCTTACGATCAAAATATGAATTACCTTTTTCTGATTTTCTGCATTTTACTGAATTAAAAAACAGGAATATAATTTGTACTATTAAATACTACTTTCATGACAAAATTTATTTATAAAACAAAATACATACTCCTAATCTTCGAAAAACAACCAGGGCCGGCAACTCTAGTATTGCCCGGAAGCTGAGGCACAACAGGCAAAATGAAGTGGTGTTGCCCGGCACCACCACTTTGCATTGCAGACTTGATACTTTAGAATACATTATCACAATAGGCAAAAATACACAGAGTAAAAAAAATTAATCAGAATGCTGGGGAATCCATAAGCTAAACAAAAATATCAAACGCCCTCTTATGCTCGTTTTGTGTACTGTACCGGGTGAACAAATAAGAAAGGTCGGCGGCCGTATATCCGTAACCGTTTGCCCTAGAACTTTCGGAAAAAAAATTTAAGATAAAATTGGTCACGAGAAATGGCTGGAAATTATTTTTGAGTTCGTAGATTGGCCGCTAGGGGGCGTAAGGGCTACACCAAAGGAGAAAAATATTTTTTTTCCTGAAAAATCACCAATAAAGGGTTATCAAAAATAATTTTGTTGAATTCTACTGAAAATTCTGAATAACTTTCGTTTAGGATTTTTTGCTCTAGCTCGTCATTGAGATGAAAGAATGCTTCTAACTCCGGTTTGGCTCAACGGAATTGGACAAACTTGAGCTTCTTGAGAAGAGCTTTCCTTGTTCTATCAAACGAAAGTTAAATAAAGTCATTTCGAATTTCGTGGCCACCGGTAGAGGGCGCGATTTTACATTCAAAGCTATTTTCGCGTTTATCTTGAAAAATTCAAATGGAATAATATAGTTTTTTTAATACTGCTAGAAAGAGGAGAAAATTATAAGAAAAATGGCGCAAGCCTACTAATTATTTTTTTAAACTTGTGTATTATAACAAAGAAACATTTTAATATTTTTCTTTATTATTTTTAATAACAAAGTAATAATATTGTCCACGACTATCTTACAACATACTCTTTATACTTGTGTTTCTTTAATCAAAATTAGATACATTATTCACTGCATTGATTAATGAATATTATTCACTACGCCAATAGGAACATCGCTTTGACCCTTTTTTACATTTATTTAGTAGGCCGCGATCGCGATGTGTCAGTTCAAATTGAAACGTCAAATCAGCGTGCTTTGCTTTTAATTTGAAATGCATATTCTAAAAAAGAAGATATAATGAGTAGTGAGAGTGAAAACGAGGTTTCCTTAACAGCACCAGCAATAAAAGAAGCTGCAGAACTTGCCTCATTAGATTCATTGCCCAAAAAACCAAGAAAATTATACCTGAGAGCGTAAGTATGAATCTTTCTTACACTGGAGAAGGGAAATGAAGGTAAATTCTTTCTGGGAATCTGTTTTGATAGTCGTGGACAAAGTATAGTATACAACTCGGATGATTACAAAACTCGCTCGCTTCGCTCGCTCGTGTTGTAAACTTCATCCTCGGTAATAATAGCATTCATTATAAACTCGTGTATAATATACTATTTTCTCATAGTTTTGTATTGTACGAAATGAAAATGGGTCATACCGAAGCCTACTTGATTTTTGCACTCAAAATTTCTGTTCAAGTTAATGGAGCAGCCATTCTCAATATTCCTTCATTTATATCTTCGGTACTAAAAAAGATATCACCATGCGGCTTGCGCAATTTTTCTTATAATTTTCATCTCTTTTTAGCAGTATTAAAAAAACTATATTATTCGATTTGAATTTTTCAAGATAAACGCGAAAATAGTTTTGAATGTAAAATCGCACCCTCTACCGGTGGCCACGAAATTCGAAATGACTTTAACTTTAGTTTGATAGAATAAGGAAAGCTCTTCTCAAGAAGCTCAAGTTTGTCCAATTCCGTTGAGCCAAACCGGAGTTAGAAGCATTCTTTCATCTCAATGTTTGTCCGCCCTTGCCATCTCTATTTGACGAGCTAGAGCAAAAAATTCTAAACGAAAGTTATTCAGAATTTTCAGTAGAATTCAACAAAATTGTTTTTGATAACCCTTTATTGATGATTTTTCAGGGAAAAAATTGTTTTTCTCCTTTGATGTAGCCCTTACGCCCACTATCGGCCAATCTACGAACTTAAAAATAATTTCCAGCAATTTCTCGTGGCCAATTTTATCTTAAATATTTTTTTCCGGAAGTTCTAGGGCAAACGGTTACGGATATACGGCCGCCGACCTTTCTTATTTGTACACCCGGTACATACACTCTACGCGCGCTGGTCGTATTGATCGATAAAACAGATCGTTCAGGCATCAGCTGCACTTTTTATTTATTTTTCTCGCTTTTTTACTTTTTTGTCACAATGGCTTTGCTGATCCGACCTGGGCACCATACGCTAAAATGAAAAGTTGCCGGCCCTGAAAACAACATAATAAAACTTACAACGCTAGAAGGTAATGTGTATCTGGCAATTTCTTTCCGAAATTCAGCTTCCCGGCTTGAGGCGAATATACTCTTCTCATAACTTCTTTCACTTCGCTTACACTGAATGGCTGTTGCACGCAATAAGCCTTCATGTTATTCAAAGGATCGGGACCTCGCTTACTATCCAACCGAACCAAAAATAAAAAGTCTACCATCTGCGCCACCGTTTCATGGGCGTAATACGCTAATACTTCGAGTGCCGATTTAGTAAAATTAATTTCCTTTTTAGGGTCTACCCATAGGCGCAATTTATCTTCCATTGCAGGCTGAGTGCAGCGAAGAAATGAGGTGCAGCGAGCTTTTTGATACTCCAAATATTTCTTCTCGTCCAAGATTATGGAAATTCGATCAGCACGCATTTTCCGTAAATGCTTCGTTTCGTCAAACTCCGTCAGGTCCGTGAATTCTCCAGTTTCATCGATTAATTCTATAAAATCCATCAACGAACCTTTCGGTCTCGGATATTCCGCAACACTTATTTCTCGTAATTCACTTTCCGCCTCTTTCTTCAATTCCTTATTATACAAATACATAACAAAGCGGCGCATCTTGTACTTATTGTGGCGCATCAAAAATACTAATTCTTCACCTCTCAGCAAGTTTCCCTCGACATACTTCGATGCTTCGTAAACTATTGTCTGCAATTGCTTTAAAACTATACTTTCAACCAGCCTTACGGTATCTACGTTAGGTTCCGATGAATCTCCGAAACCAAACAGCATTCGTCGCATTTCTTCGAAAAATCTGACTGAATTGTCCTCCATTTCAATCAATTACATCAAAAAAATTGCCTTTTTTCAATAAATCTGACAATTTGATGACAACATAACCTAACAAATATTCGTTTGAGAACATCATCCAGCACCTTTTAGGCTTTTAGCATGGGCGGAACTTGAAGGAGGCAAAAATAAACCCAGATTGTTTTTACCTTGGTGGGAGGAAACATGGTGTGCTTCTATCCATGTTGCGATCTATTTTTGACAGTTATGTGGTCTACTTTTGACGTTTTGTAACATTCCGGCATATTTTTTCCAACATAATTTAACAGAATTTAAACTCGATATTTTAACAAATATCTATACATATGTGTATCATGACGCGATGAAATTTCACCCACTACGTACGTATACCGTATCTTTAGTGTAACTTATTATTGGTTAAGGCATTGTTTAAAATTAAAATCATTTTTGTTATATTTCATACCGATTATATCGACCAGTAAGAAAATATCGATAGTTTCCCACCTCTATAACTGACAATCAACCGTGGTATAAAAAGAATGAAATTCAAAAGTCATAGTATTTTGACATTTAAACCACAGAAGGAGACGAAAATGAAATCTTGGACGAGCACACCTATCTTATTGCACTATGGTTTTTACTAAATTTGTATGGTAACTTCGCACTTGCGCAGACAATACGACATCTTAGTGTAGATGCAAAAACATTTTAATTTTCTAGTGTTATTAACAATTAGGTTATTACCCACATCCTATTTTTAAAAAAATCCAGCTATATTTGTCATAATAATTTTAGAATGAAGCAAAACAGTGTGACTCAACCAAAGATATTCTATTTCTATAGATACCAAGATGCAATTTAATATAGCTGAAAACATGCGTGCGACAAGAAAATATTCTCTGTTTTCGTTTGGAGCACGCAAAAATGGATTTTGCATCTTTCTTAAGGCAAAAAGTCAATTCTGACATTCACTGGGTAACCTTCATTTCACAAGTTTCCTAGTTGTCAGTGCTAGTTGTCAAATTGGATACGAGAAAATTAAATCTTTTAGGAGAGTAAGCATCGAGTAAAATGAAATATATTTTGGGTGCTTGTCATCAGAATCCATGTTACTTAAATGTGACAATCGCCGTATTTTAGTACGTTTTGGTATGTGTTGAAGAAACTTACTTGTGAAATGAGAGGGTACCATCTTTTGAGTTGGCTCCACAAACACAACAATATGAAACCATTTCTTAAATTAGGTACCAGTTCAAAAAAAAACACAAAATAGAAATACCTAACAACGAACAGAACAATAAATAGTAGATAGTAATAAAAATTTCTTCCCGCGTACGCAAAATAAAAATTCAAATGACAAGGCGATGTGACGTTTAAATTTCATGCAATTTAATTAGCGCCCTACGCCAAAAAAATAATTTTGACTTTTTGCCGAAAGAGAGATGACGTTAACACGACAAAATTAGGTAGAAAAAGTGGGAGAGAAAAGGGCACGTCTTTTATGTTGGAAATAAGGTACGTATGCTGAATACATGGGATCTTGGTGTCTATTAGTATAGAATGTCTTTGGACTCAACATTATTTTTGACCTACCAAGGTCACACTTGTTTTTGAATATTCAGGGTTAATTCAATGCATAGAAACCATACATGATAGAAACTACTTCGAGTCTACAGACACCGAATTTCACTTTGGCTCCCTGACTCACTGTCTTCAATAGTTGAAAAACCATATCTGCCTTTTCTACGTTAATTCGCTGATCAAACTTAGCTTTCTGTGGTGTTTTTGCGTTAATCCCGAATTTGTTTTTAAAGTTTCGCCGCTAATTTTGTGGGTGCCTGTGCCTGGTGACCCGTCAATCACATTCCAAGAAAACAAACTGCTCGCAAAACAACATAAACGCGTTACTGCGCATGCGTGAAGCGGTGCCTAAGTGAAAATCGGTGCCTGTAGACGTAGAGGCGAGTTGGAAACTAATGCACGCCACTGGCCACTGTTGGAAGTAAAAAAATTGATGTTATTCACGGCTTCCACCTACACAACGGAGCTCCATTCTTTACATCACAGCTATGATTTTATTGATGATGCAACAAAACATAAATTTCTTTGTATATACGTCTTTAATTCTTTGATGTAAAACTAGCATGTGATGACGTAACTAGGTAGTACCGCCTCCAAATTTTCCGGCGAACTCCTGATAAAGTATTTTATTCATTACTGTTGATTGCAGAAGCTAGGCGAGCTGCTTTTTAACCGTGTGCAGTGTAAAATTGTGTAAACGTCACGGTGATAAGTAGCGGAAAGGCGATATTTTCGATAAGTGTGTTTCTGGTGGTTTGTTGGAGTTGGGGTGGTTTTTAAATTTCGCGCAGTAATTAAAATAAATCAAGAGCGTATCTGCCGCTATCTAGCGGGTGGTGTGCCTAACCTGTCAGTCGTGTGATGTCTGCAAGGTGTGACTTAAACGTGATTTTTGTTCCTTGAAATAAAATTCATGTAATAATAAGTAAATGGCACAGTGACCCAATGGATATTAATTATCATTGATAACTGTGAATCCTCTGAATGGATCCTTCCATATCTTGGTTTCAACCGGAACAAGAAGGACCTGCCAAACATTTGTGGCTTCGTATTTGGCAAACTCAACAAGAATTTGAGAATATGAATGTAAAAGACGTCGAAAATGATATAGAGTCGTTGAACAACGCCATAAATGCTCAGAATCAAGCAAACGTGGGTATAATTAATGGTAAAAGTGACAAATCTGGCAGTTTTCTACCGCGGAGACGTAAGGTCGAAAATCGCGCGAGCACGAAAGCGATGTTCTATCATCCAGAAAAAGTCGTGGGAGAATTCGGCGGCTGTCCGTGGAGAAAAGAAGGGTTTAATTACACTCGCGGCATAATAGGGTGAGTTTGATAAGTTTGCGTTTGAAATGTGGATTTATAGTCCCATAAAAATCGAGTTTAACCCCATTCAAAGGAAATGCGGCCATTTCTCTTCAGATGGCCTTCGGAGCGACATTGACATTTAAGCGCGATATAAAAATTTTCAAGTTTACCACTTTCATAAATCCAACAATCATGAAAAAAACGTATAAATCTCGTCTAATAAACAAGGTCGTTAAAAAAGCTGTTAATTGTCCTTCGTGACGAAATTGTTAATATTTTATCTGTAGTGGTTCGTGTGGGTTTTGCTAACGTTATCAATTTCTTTCAGACTACATCAGGAAATTGAGGATTTCTATCAGTATATGTTACCAACGGATACAGAGCACCGAATACGCGGAGATGTCGTGCGACGTATCGAAAAGATTATTCTCTCTATGTGGCCTGAAGCACAGGTCCATGTATTTGGATCGTATCGAACCGGACTTTACTTACCCACTAGTGATATAGATTTAGTAGTTATAGGTGAGTCTTGAAATTAACGATAAAATGAAGCTGTCGCTAACGAGCAGCGACCGTGACACTGTGGTAAACGATTAGAATTTTACCCTAGAACGCATATCCGAGGTATAAATTGAACGCCGGCCTTAAAAACTTTTGTTAAAATGTAATGGAGCATAATTTAATGCAATAAAACTGTAGTTAGGGATGGGTATATGTGCTGTCTTTGATTATTAAACGTGAAAGTAAACAAAAGTCCAAACTGTTGCTCTTCGTCAAACGGTTTAAAAACTAGACGTTCCAGAAACTGCCAGGCTGTATATTAGAGCAGATAATAAAGCATTGACAAGCGTGCTAGTTTTTATACATATTTGCCGCATTTTTTTATTTCCAGCGACAAAAAAATTGAACTATCTTGTAAATTAACAAAATTTGCAGCGCCTCCAAAACTGCCTTCCCATAATTCAATATACGATATGCTTCTTCTATAAAATTCATCAACGTCCATTTGAAATTTTTGGTGACGTGCTGGATTTTCTTGTTCAAGCTTATTGAGAAGTTGCTTTGCCGTTTGTGGGATGAACTTGTTCTGAACCCTTTTTCGAAGATTTTCTTTGAAGTTTTCATGGCGACATCAGTTGCACTAATATTCGTTCTTTCCGTCTGGAGAATTAATTTTGTTGGAAACCACGAGCTGACCATAGACGAACCGTAGATATAATTCACCTTCGTTTTCGAAAACATTTTTAATTACGGATAGGCAGGGCTTCAAAACGGTCAGGAACCTGGTGCTACCGTGTTGCATCAGTTTTTTATACTCCACATCAACTCGTTCGCAGAAAAACTTCAATTTCGACACGCGTACTGTATAAACCCAAAAATGCTTGTAGATTTTCACCACTAGGCTTTCAATCTCTATGAATAGACAGTCGACCTCAGTTTGAAAACAGTCAAATGTATTATGTTGCCACCACGAATCCACTGCCTCTACTGCCTCATCACTATAGTTAGAAGTGAGCATATGTATATACCTGTATTATTACCGTTTTTACAGGTTTCGAATCTAACCTTACCATAACTATCCTGTCACTTTGCTGTAAGAAAGTTTGTACAGGGTGACCCAAATTGGGTGCAAGTATGGTGTATCTTGGTAAATATTAGTGATAGAGGAAAAGTGATAAAGCACTTGCGATCTCTTTTTTTTACGTTCAAGTCAATGGTGCAGAGAAACTTTCGAAATTATTTTTCATTTCCGAGCTATGGACGAAAATGGAGTTTTTTTGACATTTAGAGGAATGCTTGTCTCTCGTTCATTGTAAGAGATGGTGGGATGCAATGTAGACATTCTTAATGCACTTTTTTGAGTAAATTACAGTGGCACAGTCAACATTTTTATATTATGAAGGGTTTCGGAACTGCGGGCCAAGCTTTGTAATTTCATATGGCGGCCATATTTGATTTTCATTTCGTTGAATAGAGGAATTTTTTCTGCTTTCAACAATATATAGTTTGACATATGTGACTTCAATAATTACGGAGTTATGACGAATTTTCTGTTTTAAACATAAGACATATATTATAATACGCTTGTTTTACAGTCATAGCCATCTTATATTGTTGACTGAAGGGTAAATATCCCGAAAAATTTGTGTACACTTATTTGGAATTCCAATGGAATTCCTTGGAAGTCTTTGGAATTCCTTGGAATTCCTTGGAAGTCCTTGAAATTCCTTGGAAGTCCTTGGAATTCTCTGGGAATTCCCTGGAATTCCCCGAAACCGTTAATTTTGTATGTGGTCCTTATGAGGTAAAACAGTCAATTCCAAATGTTTCTAAAGCAACTTTGATTTCGTTTTAATTATCGTTTTTTCCGGGAAAAAGAAGCACGAAGCAGTAGATTCCTAATGGCTTTTCAGCAAACAATGTTGAATAGCAAATTTTATGGAAGGACAATCTTTTCCGAGAACTTTGTCGGTAAATATTAATTTCTCCACACGTTCCTTAAGAATATTTGAAATACATTTTAATATTCTATTCATTATCTGTATGAAAATAAAATTTTAGTGGTGTGATGAATAATAGGAGGGGAATCTGAGTTTCTGCAATCTGCAGGCATCCATTGCATTCACATCCACCGGCCAATAATTTTCAATTTGAGGGTGAGGTGAGGTGAGGTGAGGTCAGATCAGTGCTGTCACAATCCTGTATTAGTTTCAGAAGTTTAGTCTCTAATCTGAATTTAGTTGGGTAACTGTCCATTGTAGGTATTATTGGGTTCTAAATATGTAGTACTTTTTTGATAATTTCGAGAATATTTGATTTAGGAAATTGCGAAAGGGTTCCAAGACGCAAATTATTTTGTTTTCGTCTATTTTCTGTTCCAATTATTAAGGCATGGAGCTGTGGTAGTACTAGGGTGGGCGTCAAGGTACTTGCGTACGGAACATTTGCGTACATAAGGAAAGATGTCCAGCAAGAAAAGCGGGCAGCTCGAATCAAGTGTCATTTGCGTACAACATAAAAATCTGCCAGGTTAAGGTCAAGCGGAGCGGAGCGAAGCGAGCGGGGCGTTGTAAGTCTCAGTCGTTAGCGTTTATAATATGATTCTCCTCAAAGATCATTCAACAAACATTTTACAAAAGAAGTCACCGGGGGAATCAAGTTAGCTTACCTCAATATTTAACATAATAGGTGTTCGAAATAAATATTTAATTTAGGAATCCAAATTTTATGTTGCACGCAAGTGCCACTAGATCAGAGTTGTTTAATTTACCTGCTGAGCCTTATTTTGCTTTATGGACGCTAATGCCATAAAATTTGCCTTGTACGCAAGTGTCATACATTCCAAGGGTGAACTCCGTACAGGGCAGGTCGGTTATATCTAACGTAATTTATTACATTTGCCATACTTAGTTGGTGATTTTATATATCGTCCGGTTAATTTAAAAAATCGAATATTTTAAAGGCTTTTATTACATTTACCATTAAGTTGTGGGTATCAAATATAAAAACCAGCCAATTCAATTAATTACCTACTGCAAATATTAAAGAATTTATTATATTCGCCAAATTTCGTGGTGATTAAGTATGTATAATTGCCGATATTTATACAAAATAGCCGGATGAATCACAATTACTGTAACATTTATGTAAAGTTACCTATATTAGAGGTTATACATTCTATGTTTCTTTTTAATGATATTAATTCGTTACACAATATATCTCACTTCCATTTTAATAACAGAGCAATGAGACGTAAAAAGTGAGGCACACTGTATTAGTATTTACGTTTATTTTCAAGCTACCATTTTGTTATTTTTAGTTTAAAGAGTTGCCTTTTTTATATACATATATATTTTGTTTCCTTTAATAAAATAATATTTGTTTTAAATAATCAAAAATTAGTTTATTTTGTTTCTTAATAGAGTGCTTAAAGAAACAAAATAAATTAATTTTTGATTATTTAAAACAAATATTATTGCACTTTTGTTTGGGATAATTGGGAGGAGATTACTTTCCTCAAAGACGTTCGGAATTCCATAAAATTATTTTGGAAGGCCTCGGAATTCGTTGGATTTCCTTGGAAATCTTTTTAATTCCTAGGAAATCTTTGGAATTCCTTGAAATTCTTTGGAATTCCTTGGAAATCTTTGGAATGCCTAGGAAATCTTTGGAATTCCTAGGAAATCTTTGGAATTCCTAGGAAATCTTTGGAATTCCTAGGAAATCTTTGGAAATCTTTGGAATTCCGAGTCCTGTGTACAAAAATTTTTCGGGATATTTACCCCTCATTTTTGACAGATATAGTAATTATCCACATCGTCACTATTTTTTAAATTGGTATAAATATTTATTTATAACAATCGAATTAAATTATGCATGTAATGAATGAATAAATACCTACATATCAAATTTTTATCACAAATAGACATACAGAATGATACTATTCTTATATTCTAAGCAATAGACATGCCAATTCAGCTGGTGATTTATATTTTGAATGGTATCTTGAGTGTCGCCTATCTCATCCACAAATATTAAGAAGATTTGAGAACATTTCCATTAATTTTGGACCTTCAAGCAGCAGAGTCTTCTGAATATGGACGGATGAGGTTGATGACGCTCGGGATAACGTGCAAAATATAAATCGGCAGCTGTGTTGGCATGTTTATTGCTTAGAATATAACACTCATCATATTATATTTCTCCAAATTAGAAAATTCCATTTTGTGTTAGTGATCCACAATAGCACTAACAATAATTGTTAAAATGTCAAATCATACATAAAAGTCAAATGCTGTGTTAGTTTGTTTCATCATAGCCACCTTATGTTTTTGACATACATAATTTGCTCCATGCATACATGTTAAAAAGAATAACGTTTGTTAATGAGGTCCACACTTAGTACTTATACCAGATCGTCAAAATCAATTTCGACAATCGCGTGTTACGAAAGAGGAAATGTTAGCAAAGTATCGAATTCTGACATATAAATAAATATTTATCACCGAACTAACTCTTGAGATGTGTTTTTCACTTTGTACACTTATCTTTTTTTGATATTGGAAACACGTATTCGAAATTTTTTGATATTCTATGTAACTTGTTTTGTCTGGTTCTTACTAAAAAAACAGGAAGTTTGAATTGAATAGGTTCCACATCCCAAAAGCAGGTTTTTTATTATCTTTAAATTTGTTTCGTATTAAATACGTGTTTTTGGTAATAAAATATTACGTTAACTTGACAATTAACTCATGCAAGTTGTTATCTTTATACAAAATTTGATTAATCTATAACTCGAAAAGTTCCATATTTAATTTATTGTAAGCAAGTTTTGCTTGTATTGTGGCAGTTATCATAAAAAAAATTCGGTTGAAAGTGGTCGTTCTATTTAATTTTGAATACAATAGCACATTAACTGCAAATTATTTTGGGACCTGTAAAAAACCTCTAAAACTGTTGGTGTTTCATCTGGAGCCTAAAATTATTTTCAAGTATACAGGGTGGGGCAAACTCCTGGGGATGGACGATAGAGGCCATACGGTTATAGTTAGAAAGAAAAACTAATAACAAACTCTATCTCGTTTCAAAAATTCTATTCCATAAAAATATTTTCAATTATACCAGGTGCGTCCAAATAGTTGGAATTAAGTACAACTTTGTTATTTCTGATGGAATGTGTATAATTTTATACTTTTTCCGGCTTCAAAATGATAATTTAATGGTACTTTGATAACATGATTCTATGTCTATTGTTAATAGTTATTGAGAAATAAATTTTTTCCCGAAAATTTTGACAGATAAATAGTACATTTCAAAAATTTATATCTCGAAATTGGTAGAAGTTAAGAGGATGAAATTGGTATTGGTATTGGTAAATATCATGTAGTTTTTTATAGATTTGTTGAATTTTATTTATACTATACAGGGTGTTTGCAAAAAAATGTTTTCTGAAACTGTCGAAAAAACATCAAAAAGTCGAATTTTTCAAATGGAATGTTATATTTTTTCTTGCACTATCTGAAAGAGCTCAAAATTTTGAATGAAAGTGGCCAATAATAGACTAATGTTACATAATGAAGTTTTTTAGAAAAATCCTGTTTTCTTCAATTTTATGTAAAAATAATGAGGGATCGTGAAAATATCATTAGCCTTGGACGATTATTGCTTGTCAATCTGAAAATGGGTTATTGTTATAATTTTGCTAAGAATTTAATGTCATTGCTATCATGTATTGTTATTGGTGTTATTTTTTCATTTGTGTTGTTCCCGATTATTGTTTTCGTTTCAGTTTTGTCATCAATTTAAATTCATTGTTACATTCTCTTGCACCCTGCAAAAGGCTTATGAAAATAATTCATCTTCATGAGAACGGTTAACAAAATACTAGTTACATAAATGAAGAGAGTTTCATAACTTTTTTCATATTAAAAATCACAACAATATTAGATTTATGGCTACCTTTGGATTATCATTATTACTAATTTTATTTTGTTGTACCTCTAATAAATTTCTTTAATAAATAAAAAAATATTTTTTAAGAAAACATTAAAAACAAAAGCAAACATTATGCAGGTTGAATTTTTATTGAACTTTGTTACAAATCAAAATAATTAATCTGTAAATAATGAGCAGATTACAACAAATGCTCAATGATCTGGCCATTTTCATTGGAACAAAGAGCAATTCTTTGATGAAAGGATCTATCCACGTTATCCAAAACTTCGGGAGTAATAGCCGAGAATGCATTTTGAATTCGTATAGGCGCATGTCTTCTGGTGTGGTAGGAGGAATACTAAACACAATGTCTTTCACGTAACCCCAAAGGAAAAAGTCTAATTTATTTAAATCAGGACTCCTTGCAGGCCACGGATTTTGACTCCCAATCCCTATTCACTGTTCTCCAAAATTTCCATTCAAAAAATTTTGAACTAATCTTGCGCTGTAGGCTGAAGCTCCATCATGCTGAAACCACATATTTTCAATATTAACTTCTTCATTGGTTTCATCAATAAGTAAAGGTAAGTTGTTTTGCAAAAAAATGTGGTAAACATTTGCATTTAATCTTCCTTCAAAAAAATGTGGCCCAATTACATTTCTTCCAATTATTCCTCCCCAAACATTCACTGACCACTGATGTTGTCTATCAAAGACTTGTAGAAAATGTGGGTTTTCTTGTGCATAACAGTGGACATTCCTTCTATTAACTTTATTTAAATTTTAAAATGTTGATTCGTCTGTGAACAAAATATTTTTGGAAAAATCTTCATTTTCTGTCAGTTTCCCCTGAGCCCAATCACAAAATAAGGTTCTGTTGACATGATCTTGTTCATTTAAGAAGTGGCATGTTCGGGGTTTATAATCATGGTAACGGTTTTCTTTTAAAACTCTGTATGCTTCTCCTGGAAATATTCAATTCTGTTTCAATTCTTCTGCCACTTGTCTGCGGATTTTCAGCTATTGCCAGCAATACATTTTCCTTTGTCACATCGGTTAATACGGATTTGGTTATTTCATTGCGTTTTTCGTAGAGAACAAAACCAGTTCTTTCAAATCTATCCACCAATCTCTGGAAAGCTTCCACGCGTGGATGACAACGCTGTTCATATCTTTGCCCATATACTCGAGAAGCCAGAAGAGAATTTCTGTTGCATTCAATAAATACGGACAGCATATCAACAAGTTCTTGTTGTTGGAAATTCATTTTAAAAAAATAATAAAATTGGTGATTAAACACAAAGACAGAAATGAAAACAACAAACAGGAACAACAAAAACAATTACTTGTAACACCAATAATAATGACAATGAATTCACTACAGAACAAGATTATAACAATAAACCCATTTTCAGATTGACAAGCAATAATCGTTCAAGGCTAATATTTTCACGATCCCTCATTTTTACATAAAATTGAAGAGAACGGGATTTTGCTAAACAACTTCATAATGTAACATTAGTCTATTATTGGCCACTTTCATTCAAAATTTTGAGCTCTTTCAGATAGTGCAAGAAAAAATATACAATTCCATTTGAAAAATTCGACTTTTTGATGTTTTTTCGACAATTTCAGAAAATATCTTTTTGCAAACATCCTGTATAGTATAAATAATATTCAACAAATCTGTCAAAAAATACATGATATTTACCAATACCAATACCAATTTCATCCTCTTAACTTCTACCAATTTCGAGATATAAATTTTTGAAATTTACTATTTACCTGTCAAAATTTTCGGAAAAAAATTTATTTCTCAATAACCATTAACCATAGACATAGAATCATGTTATCAAAGTAACATTAAATTATCATTTTGAAGCCGGAAAAAATATAAAATTATACACATTCCATAAGAAATAACAAAGTTGTACTTAATTCCAACTATTTGGACGCACCTGGTATAAATGAAAATATTTTTATGGAATAGAATTTTTGAAACGAGATAGGGTTTGTTATTAGTTTTTCTTTCTAACTATAACCGTATGGCCTCTATCGTCCATCCCCCAGGAGTTTGCCCCACCCTGTATAGCTTGTCCCATGTAAACACGACTGACCAAGATGTTTCTTATTATTTTTCTGAACTAATATATGGTATTGGGTCTATAGGAAAATGGGACAACTTGCCCCTGCGTACCTTGGAGAAAGAATTTCTAGATAAGGACATTGCGGACGAGCACAGCATAAAGGTGCTGGACAAGGCGTCGGTGCCGATCGTCAAGCTGACGGACAAGAAGACGGAAGTTAAAGTGGACATCTCTTTTAATATGTGTAACGGCGTGAAATCGGCAGAGCTGATAAAGAGTTACATGCGCGAGTTTCCGGCGTTACCGAAACTAGTTTACGTTTTAAAACAGTTCCTATTAGAGCGCGACTTGAACGAAGTGTTCACCGGCGGTATTTCAAGTTACAGTTTAATACTAATGTGCATAAGTTTCTTACAGTTGAATCACAGACCTAAACATTTTTTCGACAACAATTTTAACTTAGGAGTGCTCCTTATTGAATTTTTAGAATTGTACGGACGCAAATTTAATTACATAAACACCGGGATTCGGATACGAGAGGGGGGGAGGTACATCAGCAAGGAGGAAATGCAGAAGGACATGGTCGACGGACATCGGCCCAGTCTGCTGTGCATAGAGGACCCGCTTTTGCCCAGCAACGACATCGGCAGGAGCAGTTACGGTGTTTTACAAGTAAGTTATAAGCGACCATGAATTCTTGCTTCATGTTTTCACTGTAAGAAACATCCAAACTCATTTTTCAGTATGAATGAAACTCGACACCTTTTTTGCTATTTGTACACACATATTTATCGTAATTAGGAAGTAGGGTTGTCTAAGTTAATTATTTGTTACCTATTCGTTTTTGACCAAGAACGTCTTGATACGTTACTTGGTTGAACTGCAGTGTTGGAATGAAAATTATTTTGCAATCTCTCCATCTTGTGCATATTTAGCCATTAGCCGAGATCCACAGTAAACTGTACATTTAACAGTAGTAGTAGTAGTAGTGTGGCCATTGCAATGCAGATGGCGCTCGCCCTTCAGTTTATTCTCTTATTTCTAAATAGAAAATAATAATTTAAAGATAGGACCGCTGACTAATCCTCCCAGATTTATTCGGTTGCTGCTAAAGCAAAAACCTTGAAAATTCCAAGCTATAGGGGTTCCATCTGAAGTTTTTGCAGCCGTGATAGAAACCAATCATAATTGATTGTGACTATATTTTGCATAATCCTAATCACAATTTTGGGCGATAGGTGGCAACACTTTATAGACTAACAGCTGATAAATCGCAGTCTTAAAAAAAGGACGATAAACACAACGACATGGTCATTGTTAGGCCCCCATATTGCCATATTGGAAGCCATTTATCAGATATATAGCTCTAGTTTTTCAAATGGAACGACTAATACTTACCTACTTTATATCACAAATGGATTCTACGTAAAATTACCTATCTTTGTTAAAAAATGATATGAAGTCTCAAGAATAATACTCCCAGCGACTGTTGTTTTTTTTTCATATTTTTAGAACCATTACTTCTTTAAAAAAAATCTTTTTCGCATTGATTGTTCTATCCTGCTACCTTTCTAGACAAAAATCTTCAGCATTTCGTTTTATCGAAGTGCTATCAAAGAAAATATAATAATCTTTCTTTATTTAGCAATAAGCTAATATTACATCAATATTGTAACAATACATTCCCAAAAAAAAGAAAACAGAAAAATGAAAAGAAAGCACCCAAACACCAACAAATGTCACAAAATGCTTCTAACAAAAACACAACACATTCTCTTGAAACTGCTCAAATTCAGGCATACTATTAAACAATTTAAACGCCTTATACCGAAAGGAATTTTGCGAAAAGTCTTCTCAAATGGAGGAAGTCTGTAATCTTTCACCGATCTCACCTGGTAATTGTAAACATCCCGGCTACGTATCAAATTACGAGGCATGTAATTCGGAACCTAGCCGTTAACAATCTTGTATATCAGAATAAGCGTGTTGTAAGTTATTCTCTGTTTTATACTTAGCCATTGTAACGTTTCCAACATCAGTCTTATAGGCGTATATCTATTGCACTGCAAAATTATTCGCATTGCCTTATTCTGAAGTTTTTGCGACCTTTCCAAATCACCAGCTCCACACAAAAATAATGTGCTTGAAGAAAAATCAAAATGGGGCCAAATTATTGTTTTATAAACCAGAATTCTAGCCCAAGGACTCAACTTTCTGCTTACTCTACTCAGGAAACCAATTTTTTCAGCAACTTTTTTAATAATAAAGTCTATATTGCTTTTAAAATTCAATTTTGAGTCAATTATCACGCCCAGATACTTAGTTTCGCTAACACGTTCCACCTCATCATCTATTACCACTGAGGGGTAAATATCCCGAAAAATTTGTGTACCTACACTTATTTGGAATTCCGATGGAATTCCTTGGAAGTCTTTGGAATTCCTTGGAAGTCCTTGGAATTCCTTGGAAGTCCTTGGAATTCTTTGGAAGTCCTTGGAATTCTCTGGGAATTCCCTGGAATTCCCCGAAACCGTTAATTTTGTATGTGGTCCTTATGAGGTAAAACAGTCAATTCCAAATGTTTCTAAAGCAACTTTGATTTCGTTTTAATTATTGTTTTTTCTGGGAAAAAGAAGCACGAAGCAGTAGATTCCTAATGGCTTTTCAGCAAACAATGTTGAATAGCAAATTTTGTGGAAGGACAATCTTTCCCAAGAACTTTGTCGGTAAATAATAATTTCTCCACGCGTTCCTTAAGAATATTTGAAATACATTTTAATATTCTATTCATTATCTGTATGAAAATAAAATTTTAGTGGTGTGATGAGTAATAGGAGGGGTATCTGAGTTTCTACAATCTGCAGGCATCCATTGCGTTCGCATCCACCGGCCAATAATTTTCAATTTGAGGGTGAGGTGAGGTACAGTGCTGTCACAATTCTGTATTAGTTTCAGAAGTTTAGTCTCTAATCTGTGAATTTAGTTGGGTAACTGTCCATTGTGGGTATTATTGGGTTCTAAATATGTAGTATTTTTTTGATAATTTCGAGAATATTTGATTTAGGAAATTGCGAAAGGGTTCCAAGACGCAATAATACTAATAATAATAAATTATTTTGTTTTCTTCTATTTTCTGTTCCAATTATTAAGGCATAGAGTTGTAGTAGTACTAGGGTGGGCGTCAAGGTACTTGCGTACGTAACATTTGCGTACATAAGGAAAGATGTCCAGCAGGAAAAGCGGGCAGCTCGAAACAAGTGTCATTTGCGTACAACATAAAAATCTGCCAGGTTAAGGTCAAGCGGAGCGGAGCGAAGCGAGCGAAGCGAGCGAGGCGTTGTAAGTCTCAGTCGTTAGAGTTTATAATATGATTCTCCTCAAAGATCATTCAACAAACATTTTACAAAAGAAATCACCGGGGGAATCAAGTTAACTTACCTCAATATTTAACATAATAGGTGTTCGAAATAAATATTTAATTTAGGAATCCAAATTTTATGTTGCACACAAGTGCCACTAGATCAGAGTTGTTTAATTTACCTGCTGAGCCTTATTTTGCTTGATGGACGCTAATGCCATAAAATTTGCCTTGTACGCAAGTGTCATACATTCCAAGGGTGAACTCCGTACAGGGCAGGTCGGTTATATCTAACGTAATTTATTACATTTGCCATACTTGGTTGGTGATTTTATATATTGTCCGGTTAATTTAAAAAATCGAATATTTTAAAGGCTTTTATTACATTTACCATTAAGTTGTGGGTATCAAATATAAAAACCAGCCAATTTAATTAATTACCTACTGCAAATATTAAAGAATTTATTATATTCGCCAAATTTCGTTGTGATTAAGTATGTATAATTGCCGATATTTATACAAAATAGCCGTATGAATCACAATTACTGTAACATTTATGTAAAGTTACCTATATTAGAGGTTATACGTTCTATGTTTCTTTTTAATGATATTCATTCGTTACACAATATATCTCACTTCCATTACAATAACAGAGCAATGAGTCGTAAAAAGTGAGGCACACTGTATTAGTATTTACGTTTATTTTCAAGCTACCATTTTGTTATTTTTAGTTTAAAGAGTTGCCTTTTTATATACATATATATTTTGTTTTCTTTAATAAAATAATGTTTGTTTTAAATAATTAAAAATTAGTTTATTTTGTTTCTTTAAGCACTCTATTAAGAAATTTAAGCATAAAAGTAAAAAGGTTTATGCCAGTATTGCACTTTTGTTTGGGATAATTGGGAGGAGATTACTTTCCTCGAAGACGTTCGGAATTCCATAAAATTATTTTGGAAGGCCTCGGAATTCGTTGTAAATCTTTGGAATTCCTAGGAAATCTTTGGAATTCCTTGAAATTCTTTGGAATTCCTTGGAAATCTTTGGAATTCCTAGGAAATCTTTGGAATTCCCAGGAAATCTTTGGAATTCTTTGGAAATCTTTGGAATTCCGAGTCCTGTGTACAAAAATTTTTCGGGATATTTACCCCTCAATTACCACTTTACAGTCATCTTCCCACTCCTTCCTTATCGCTCTGTTACCTATGATCATAACTTTTGTCTTATTAATATTTAACTTCAGTTTGTTTATCTTTAACCATTTTGACACTTCCCTTAACACCTCATTATTACTCCTGGTTATTGCGCTCATTAAGTCACAGTCCGCATTTGCTATAAGGGCATCATCAGCAAACAGATTAGTATTACCTTCTTTTATCACTTGCACCAGATCATTCATATACAGTACAAGGAGAAGAGGACCAAGTACCGAACCCTGGGGTACACCCAAACCATTCAGAACCTCTTCAGACTTATAACCACCATATCTACACTTCTGAGACCTATTGTCCAGATAACTGCCAAACCGTTCTCTAGTTGTACCCCTTACCCCACACCTTTCCATTTTTTCCATAAGCACTCCCCTATCGATTGTTTCGAAAGCTTTTTTCAGGCCCAAAAAGACAGCCACGACATAATTGTCCTCCTCTATTTGTTCTTTCCAGTTCATAAGTACCAAATTAAGTGCCGTTTCATAGGAATGATCACTTCTGAAACCCGACTGAAATTCCGACAGTAAGCCATTATCTTCTAAGTACCTTTGCAATAATTGTTCTTTTACTAAACATTCTAAAACTTGTTCATATTTAGGAAGCATATTAATACATCTATTTTTTTTATATTACAATGAAAAAAAATTCTGCAATTTGTTGCTTCCAGGTGAAGAGGGCTTTCGACCACGCGTACAGCGTGTTGACGATGGCTGTGAGTCCCTTGTCCGCGAATAGGGACTGCGGGCGGACTTCGATCCTAGGACGGATAGTCCGCATTACCGACGAAGTGGTGAGATATCGCCGCTGGGTAGACAAGACGTTCTCGAACGTCTTGAGTCCGCCGAACCAGTCGCCCGCGTTGCAATTTACGATACGAGCCCCTCGTTCGTTATCCAGCAGCGGGTCCACTTCTAGCGTCGAGAGCGGCAACAGTTCAGAGGTAATTAATCTACGAAAACAATGTCGGTGTCGAGTGTAGAGTGGTTTCGATTGTTTCAGGGTTCGAATCCTCCGTCGAGGGACATATCACCCAACAGTAACATGAGCCACCCGCCTCAGCGGCAGCCCGTTTCGAAGCACCAGATGTGGAGGAATCGGAAGTTCATAAAGAGCAGTCACCAAGGGGGTTCGGCGCCCCAGATGAAACGGAAAAAGCACGCAAAAAACAATAATCGGAACGATATCGAATAGGCCATACGTAGTTAGGTTACTTAAAGCAAAAAATAGTGACGGTCAAACTGGGGAAAAGACTGCGCTTGGGTGCATTTTTACTGTGAAATCGTGCGCGCATTACATTTACAAAAAAAAAATAATAAAAGAAGAAAAACGGGAAAAAAAATATCGCGATATCATTTATTTTCGATTTAAGAAGGCGCAGATCGACTCCAGTTTGGCTGGTGTTTAAGACTTGAAACGTTTTTACATCATTTTTGTATCGGTAAATGTTTTAGATAAACTGAACAGAATGATGCGCGTAATACCAAAACAAGATACGAAATCGTCGATAAGTTCATTTTAAATCTGAGTTAGTTTATTTCATTTGGAAACTGGAGAGGCTCATCGTCGGTTTTATTTTATAGAGACAGGTACTTTCCGCTGTGCAATAATCGGTTATTCGACGGATGCGGAACGTTCGTTGAAAATTTTCAACGGTTCCGTGAAAATCTTACCTTCCAAATTTTGTTGACCGCGTCATTTACGCACTTGCATTTTAATTTATCGCGCGCGATACCTTTCTGAAAACTTCCGGTTTGCGAACGGGACTTGTAGATTGTAAAAATATGTGATATAATTGATAATTAAAATTAAGTGACACTGTTTTTTTTTTAAATGTATTCAGCGAGATTATCGGAGCGACGGTTCTCATCAAATCCTTGTTCGAACGGTTCTTATTTTATTCATGACAAATAATGGGGAATTGGTTTTATGGGGCTTGCTCAGTCGACGTTTTGTGGTTAGGCCTGTGCGATTCATAATCGATTATCGATTGTAAAGTAATGGATAAATTTGATTAATCGATCATTTGATTATCCGATAACTTGATTAATCGACTGATCGATTTTTGATTACTCGATTACGTGATTAATCGATTATTTGATTGATCGATTATTTGATTAATCGATTATTTGATTATCCGATAACTTGATTAATCGACCGATCGATTTTTGATTAATCGATTAAGTGATTAATCAATTATTTGATTGATCGATTATTTGATTAATCAGTTATTCAATTGTCGATGAATCGATTGTTTGATCTATCGTCTTATTGATTGTTTAACAATTAATAAAATAATCGATTAATCGAACGATCGATCAGCCGATTAATCGATTATCTGATTAAATGATAATTTGATTGATTGGTATTCCATTAATCAGTTAATCGATTAATCGGTTTTTCGAGTAATCGTTTAATCAATTATTGTAAAAACTATAATCAAGTAATCGATTAATCGATTATATTTTGATTATTTTGCACAGCCCTATTTGTGGTAAATAATGTCGCCAAGTTTTTCACCGTTTATGCTCGTTTTGTATTTCCCGAAATTGGCTAGCTTAAAGGATGTTTGACGATGGGTATTTAGTTCGAGAAAAATGTGTTTTCCCAATTTTAATCCGCATAATCGGATAGGAATTGAGAAATCAAGGTACATTTTTGGAAAACTAATATCCGAATAATTGTTGGTTTTTATCGAGATATTTTTTTGATTTTTCAAACTTAGAATGATGAACGATTCTAAATAAAAATGTGCATCGAAATTTTCGGGGTTTTTTTTTATTAAAACCCATCTCCCAATAAAAATATGAAAAATACTAAAATATAAAAGAATATGATAACTCAGAAAAACAAAAAAAATAATATAGAATATGACACGTTATATTATTTTTTTACGCTGTTTGATTTTGTCGGAAACAAGCATTCTTTGTCCTTAATTTCAAACTTAAATGCGTGGTATCAGCTTGGTGACTTTATTTTAACACGAGATCGACTTACCCGAATAGTTCAAGAGTCTATAGCATTATTTTGGTCATTTCACCAAGAGAAATATTGAATTTTCATCGTAATCCTTGGGTGAACCATCGAAGCGATGTCCCCAAGCTGCCAGACTCACTTCTGCGATTGCCTGGCTTACAAGTTGTGATTTTTAAGCGTATTCCTTCAATTAAGCATTTTGGAGAAAGAAGTTACGAGATGCTCCACCTTTATTTTTGATTTTCAATAGCGTAAAATTATTTTGCACTCATAGCCTGTCCCAGTTCTTCTGTACAGTATCTAACTTTATTTTTTCAAATAGAACACCCTGTATTTGATTGCATTTTTAGGTTCCTTATTTGATTTTAGTACGAGTTTGTATAAGATATTTTTTCCTTAAAATGGATATTTTTCGTGTTACGGACATTTTTTTGAAGATTTTGACAGATGCAGGGGAATTTTGGAAATGGAATATCTTCGTAGTGAACAAAGCTGAAGCAGTGATATTTTGGTGGGATGAAAGCAATATCTGGAAGTAACCGATACTGTGGTAAATCGCCGAAAATATTATACAGGGTATGAGCAATTGCATGGCCAAATTAATAAATACTTTCTTATAAAGTTTTAGAGTATAATTTTCTAATTTGGCCATAATTGCTGATTCCTTATATAGTATGTTCACTTTTTCACCAAAATGTTGCTGCTACAACTTTTGTTCAATCAAATACAAGGTGTTCCATTTAAGAAAACAAAGTTAGGTGGCGTGTAGAAGAAATGGGGCGATCTGCATAAATAATTTTATGTCCTGCAGCACCGAAAATAAAAGGGAATTTCTCCTAAACGGCCCGATAGAAGAAATACGCTTAGAAATCAGACCGTGTAGCATAAAACGAAAAATTTCCTTTGGAGAAATGACTTTGATAAGACTGTCAGGTCAGTTCATGAAAACAGAGGCTTGTAAAAGCTTGTTTATTTCAATTTATGTACTTTATATCATTTACCAGTGGTTTAAGACGCAACGATTTCTACAAATGAACGATTTCTACAAATGTTTTCAAATTTTGTATCGTAAACGGTGGCCGGCAAGCAGATGTTGGCAGGTTCTTGGAAGCCCAATTAATTGTACTTCAGATATCTTTTTTTATACTTTGTGTTTTTTAAGGCCGGTCGCACTTTAACGGGTTGCCAGCGGAGAGTCTTCTCCGGCAACTCGCTGATACGCGGCCAGCCTTACAAACGTATTAATAACTGGTCGTTTTAGATCGGTGTGTTTGGACGGATGAATTTGATTTTTTTTTTTAGTTTCTCTTTCTGAGTAATATTTTTTTTATGTTGTCAATTGAAAAAATATAAAATCGTTATATTTTGACATTTTTACAATGAAATTGTTGTAGGTTTAAGTATTTATATTAGTTTATAGTTCATAAGACAATTTTTCTTAATTGTCACAATAACGTGTGTAATCTGGTTAAAAATTTTGTTCATAAATTTTTAATGAGACTAAACGTAAGTCTTTACAAAGTACAAATAAATAAAAAAATATAAAAATAAGTTAAAAAACGTAAAAATGTATGCGCCAGGATTTTCATTGTAAATTTATAAAATAATTGTTGAAATATATTTTGTATCTTGTGCGCACTTTATCGTTTTCATTCAAATAATTCCCAGGTTTACCTATTCAAATCATTTAGCAACTATTTTGCTGCTTTTATTATAGGAGACGCGACTACCTTTTTAAATTCTTGAGATCAGTGTGTTGTTACAAACGCCCGTTTTTCATTCAAAACAAACGTCATGTGCTTTTGACGTTTGTCAGCGTCACTACAAATACTTAACCTAACTAAATGTCAAATGTGCGACCACTCTACAAGAGGCCGCGATGTTCCATGGCTAAAACCATTATCAACAATGAATATGAGGGATATCTGTCCAGTCTCCACTATATTTACGCATGCGAATGCAACATAGAAAGCTGCAGAGAAGGTGTTTGAAATGAAGTGACAATAGACTATTTTAGAATACCTGAATTTGACAGGCCGCCATTTTTGTTGGAGGGCACCAAAACATTTGAGCAGATTTGGTGCCAAACAAAGTGGTGAAACCAGGTTACTGTTTAGAGTTCATGTAATTTAACTTAAAATAACGAAAGCAACGTTTGCAATAGTCATCATAGTCATCATTTTAAGAATTTTCGTTCAATTCTCGGCGTAAAGAGACTAAGGAGTTTAAGTTACGTCCCTTTTTGGTGCCAAATGGTAACACAAACATCTGCTTTGTTATTCCTCCTCTTCTTCCCTCCTCTAAGCTTTAAACAAACAAATGCTGTCAATTGTGTGTCAACATTCTAAAATAATGATCATTGGGGCGGATACTTTTTCTTTTTTCTTCTAAAACTCGTTGTAATTGATAGAATTTTGAATTCCATGTTTTGTGTCTGGTGGGAGGACAAGAAAGGTATTTGTTTAAAGAAAATCGGCGATTAACTAATGAAAACAGGGAATAATATCACACTAAAATGTTGCATCGGCAAAACCTAGTTGGGATATAGAAATCCGCATTGGGAGGAGTCAATTTTGTAGGTAAGGATTTGTTTCTGTAGTGAATTTAAGAATCTTGGGCTGTCCTGTAAACGACGCTTTAGATCCTCTAATTATGATGTTCTCTATGTGCTCTGGTGATGAAGACGTGCCTTCTTATTCTACTTGGGATATAGATAATGCCTATGGAGCCACGAGTGTCTACCTGCAGTAAAATATTTCGGATCCATGACGTCATGTTGGTGGATCATACACGAGTAACAGACCCACATACCTTAATAATGTTATTTAGATATGTGAACAGACCCCAGAGTTGACACACCTATTTTAAACAGACCCCTTAGCTGCCCTCTCGCACCAGACACACGCATTTTTTGCAAAAAAGATAATGCAAAAACCTAACCTCAAAACGGAACTCCTACGGGAGCCGATCCACCCGTGCCGAGAATACCAAATTATAAGTTCTATGCGATACCTCCCTACCTACCGTCGCTGGTGGATACAATTTTGACTAACGAAATACTTAAACCTAAGTATAAGATATAACCATTGTATTTATATAAATACAATGATATATCTATAATGCCATCATGGATCCGAAATATTTTACTACAGGAAGACACTCTAATGGAGCCAGGCCCCATAACGCATACTGGTTACATAAAGAAATTCTGCCGATACCATGATTCATGAAGGCCGAATGTGCTTAAAAATCGAATGAAAATATCGATATGTTTAAACCTAGATGTCCATAGTAAAATTAACTTATAACTTCCAGTTTCATAAACTACAACAAATATTCAATTTTCTCAATTAATGAGTGCTACTGGACCGTTCGTACAACTACTCCTCTGGAAAATACCCCGCCAGGCATTGAATTATATAACTAAATCCAGATTTTTGTGCATTATAATATTGAAAAAACTTCTAACACACTTACTACTACTACTAGTTGAGCAGAAACGATATGTTTGGGGTAGCATCCCGTACGAGATCTCGTAGTGCACAAAATCTGGATTTAGTTCTATAATTCAATGCCTGTAGGGGTATTTGCCCGAGGAGTAGTTGTTCGAACGGTGCAGTACCACTCATAACCGTCCCATAATTCGGCTAATAATTAGCTCTTGCTAATACTTTACACCAAGCGTTTAAGTTTATATACAGCAAGCAATATTGCATGGTTCGAGTGTGTAGGGCAAAGCATCGTACTGACGAGTCCCGAAAGGACGAAACCAGTGGTCTACAGTTTTCCATGAACATTCGAAACATGCAATATTGAAAAAACTGTTAACTTTTCACAATTGATATTCCATATTTGTATTAATTTGTAATATAAGCATTCGTGTATGTTATTGTTTTAGTTTCATCCAAAATTTAATTAGAATGTTAGTGATATGGACAAGTGCAGCCTGTTTCAATTATTGTTGCCTATTCGCGCCACCGCTTAGGACCGCCCATAAAAACATGTTGATGAATGTTAACCGAGAGAAAATCGATGAAAACATCGAATTTGATAAATCGATGTTTAATATTTAGCAATGACATCCCTGCAAATAACCATGACGCACAGTGTTGCCAACCCTACCGAAATTTAGGTAGATCTACCGATTTTATATGTTGTCTACCGATCTACTGAAATGATGCATAATTCTACCGAAATTTCATTTTTTAAATTATACAATTAAGAAATAACCGGAAATTGTGCACAGATCATAATTCGTAAGGCCTTTGCGTTTTTTCTTTCTTCTTTGGGAACTCGTATGGTATCATTTTAGTGCAACGGTACATTATAGATTATAGTTATGCAAAAAATCCTAGAACTAAAACAAAACGAAGCCGCCGTGCACCGCGATTCGGAGGCACCTTTGCGGCGATGGTTTTATCAGGCGCAGCACCGCCGGTTTCAAAGAGACGCCGCGTCACTGGTGTTTTTGTTTCGGCTAGTGCCGTTCGCAATAATTCTTCTAAAAACTACGTTGCTTACTTTCCGGAACATTCGTACTCGTGGTTTTCATGTTTAAAACCGAATCTACCTAAATCTACCGAAATTTGGCAACCAAGCTTCCGAAATATTTACGACTGGGGTTGGCAACACTGATAACGCGTAACCTTATTTGTCAATTGTCATTTCAGTGATTGCAAAGTGGGCAACGTGGTGAACGTGCGGTGTGGAGCTGGTATATATTGTTGAGAATTTTGTGAATTTATCACAGACATGGATAAACAAAGTGAACAATTAAATGTGGATAATTTCCAAGTAGTCAAGAGTAATAAGAGACGAACAAATTCGGTAGTTGATGCAGCGATGGAAACAGACACTCATAACGGAATCCAAGGAAATACGAACAGAAGATCTCCGACGAAACGAGTAAGAAAGGACTCTACACCAGCACCCAATGGTGAAATTAGAAGAATTCCTGTGCCTGCTCATCGCTATACTCCGCTAAAAGAAAACTGGCTGAAAATATTTACCCCAGTTGTCGAACATTTGCAGTTACAAATCAGATTTAATTTGAAATCCAGGAATGTTGAAATTCGTGTTTGCGAGAAGACGTCGGATATCTCTAATTTGCAGAAGGCTGCAGATTTCGTTAAGGTATGCGTTTCTACTGAACTTGCTTTAGTTTGGTTACTTTTACGTGTTTTCTTTAATTGCAGGCTTTTATATATGGTTTCGATGCAGACGATGCATTGGCTTTGATCCGTTTGGATGATCTCTTCGTTGAATCCTTCGAAATTAAAGACGTGAAAGCTCTAAAAGGTGATCATCAATCCCGAGCCATCGGTCGTTTAGCAGGAAAAGATGGAAGAATGAAATTTACAATTGAAAATGCTACGAGAACTAGGATAGTTTTAGCGGATAGTAAAATACATATTTTAGGCAGTTTTCAAAATATTCACTTAGCGAGACGGGCGATTTGTAATCTTATCTTGGGATCACCGCCTTCCAAAGTTTTTGGAAGCTTGAGAAATATCGTTAATAAGGTGTCGGAGAGAATGTAAATTGAATTAAGGAGAAAATTGTTACAGAATTGTTATTTATTAAAATCAAATATGAAATAAAGATCTAAATAAAAAGTGCTTTTATTTCTGATTATATTTTTTAACGAGTTATAAAAATATGCCTATAAGCTTTAACAAATGCATAATAATTAAAGAATAAACAAAACTATCTGAAAAATTTTAAATACGAAACACAGGATAAGATGGCAACTTCCAATATTATGATTAAAATAAGAATCAACTTATTGTACAACACGTGTCTTCTCATTTTCCGCAAAATACTCCTGGTAGTATCCAACTGATCGTCAGCGGTTGTCAGTCTACTTTTAGCCCGCAGCAGAGTTTCTCGTTGCTCGTTCAACTCTGATATCACTTCCGTACCAATATTTTCAGTTTCTACAGCAATTTGAGTCGACCTCGCTATACTCTGTCCAGTCCGTTCCAAAACGGCTCGGCCCTCAATAACCAGCTGCCTATTTCTATCCTCAGCATCGTTGTTAAACATTTTTCTTCCTATTTGTACACAAATTACATCTGTCAAGCAAACGTGAATGTCAAATTCTTAGGTTATCAGTGGAAGGAAAATCCCTAGATGTTGTCATGGTCACCTGGATCTCTATGGCAACAGGTGCAATCGAAAATATGAAATAAACAGGAAGATGTATTTTATTTAATTTAGTATTATTTTAGTTATTTACAAGATGTAATTCAGTTTGTAGTGTTCTAATGCAACCGTAGAATGTTAGTTTAAATTGTGCGGGGTTGTCATTTAGTTCTGCGTTTCAATTTCCGATCAATAATGCGTCCAATAAATTGTCATCAAATTCAATTTATTACCTAATAGGTAATTATCGTGGTATCTATAGAAATAAATACAAGAATTTACATAATGGACGTCAAGTATATGTCATTTTACTATTGATTTAATAAAAAAATTAGATTTATACAAAATATTTTATTCGTTGAGATGAAAGTTATACAATTTCCTCGATTCTATTAAATTTGTTGAATGAAAAAATGTCGCAACCGAAAGATAAAATGTCAGAAATTGATGAGCACATCACGAAAAGATTCGATATCCAAAAAAGACTTGGCAAAGGAGCTTACGGTATTGTGTGGAAAGCAATAGACAGGAAAACCAAAGAAGTTGTCGCCGTGAAGAAAATATTTGACGCTTTTCGAAATCAGACTGATGCCCAAAGGACCTTTCGAGAAATTATGTTTCTGTTAGCTTTCAAGAGACACCCCAATATCATCAGACTTCACAGCATCCACAGGTAAAATGAGCAAAACGTATAGTATACAGGCTGTACCATATTTTGTTCTTCATTTAATTTTTTACCCTTTTTTCAGGGCTGCCAACAATAAAGACATTTACTTAGGTTTTGAATATATGGAAACTGATTTACACAATGTAATCAAGCGTGGTAATATCTTAAAAGATATTCACAAACGTTACATCATGTACCAATTACTAAAAGCGACGAAATATATACATTCTGGCAATGTTATCCACAGAGATCAGAAACCTAGCAATATTTTGCTAGATAGCTTGTGCAGGTGTGTAAAATAAATATGTTATTCAACAAATCAACCATAAGTCTAGATTCTAGAAAAACGGTAAATTCAGGATTTCTTCTTTTCAGATGTAAAATTGCAGATTTCGGTCTCGCCCGCTCTCTGACGCAAGTTCCAGCCAATGGGATACCCAACGAAACAGATCCGACTCTAACGGATTATGTGGCCACTAGGTGGTACAGGGCTCCCGAAATACTGATAGCAAATAGGAGGTACACGAAGGGAATAGATATGTGGAGTCTCGGATGCATATTGGGCGAAATGCTAGCCGGAAAACCTATTTTTCCGGGTAGTTCCACCGTAAATCAAGTTGAAAAAATCATGGCTGTTATCCCTACTCCAACAATTGATGGTTGATGTCAGTTTTATTTACGGCGATCAACTTTTTAAAAATTGTTTTATTTTAGATATAAACACAGTATGTGTATCAGGTATTGGATCGTCAATGATAAAAAATGCATCGTCTGTACAGCACGTGTCATTACGAGACATAGTAGGTCCAGATGTGCCTGATGACGCTGTTGATTTAATCAACAAGTTATTGGTTTTCAATCCCGTCAAAAGGCTGACAGCAGAGCAGGCCTTGAAACATCTGTTTGTTTCAAAGTACGTATGTGTACCTGTCAAATACTGATGACTTCAGTTTTGACATTTCAGGTTTCATGACCCCAAGGATGAGCCAGTAATGTCAATGACCGTAACGGTCCCTCTGAATGACGACATCCGTATGTCAGTGGACGATTACCGAAACAAATTATACGAATTAATGGAATCCCATCACCAAACCCGCGTGGTGATCAAAAAATCGAATTTAATAATCCCCGACATTAAACCGAACATTACGAAAGATACCGAGCGTTATTTGAAATCGCATTACCGGCCCCGAGAAAACCCGCGAACTACGAAATCGGAACCTAAAATTCAATATAGGCCTAAATTAAACAACACTGTAGCGCACAAATCGGAATCGAAACTGCAGAAACAAAGTGTCGAGTTTCAAGATCCCAAATATTTTGGAGGATGTGGGGACACGAAAAAAGATTTGCAGTCGGCCAGTGAAGTGCAAAGAGGCAAATTTAACAGAAGAATAAATTCGAAGAGCAGCACATTTTCTTCTTTTAACAGTTATAATCGTAGTCACGGGATTATAACTCAGAGTGCGCTGATGGAACTGCGAGCAGCTGGCATGAGGTGATTGACGAATTCAGAACTTTTCTTGAGATTGTCACACGTTTGCGCGCGTTTTTGAACACAGTATTATTGTAATGATATATAAATAGGTCTCTATTGGACCTACAGTTTGATATATCGGTATTATATAATTATTGTATAGACAATTTGCACGTCTGCATTTTTACAAATAAATTGATGCTACTAATTTGCCTATTTTTCATTATTTGCCCTTGTTTCTACTATTAGTACGGTCCTGTACTAAGTCAAACGGCGCAAGCGCAAGAATTGTGCAACTCCGAAGTTGAAAATGACATTTGGAAAACGAAAATCGAACAGTGCACAAAATAACGAGAGAGGGAATCTACGCATCAAGTCTGTGCCCTAGCGGCGGCGGCGTGCATTAGTCGCCATTGTTGCTTGTTGCCGTTGCCCCACAGAAGTGTTGCAAAATGGCTACAAACGATAGTAAAGCGCCTTTAAGGACTGTAAAAAAAGTCCAGTTCGGTATATTAAGTCCAGATGAAATCGTGAGTACATTTTCTTCAGTTGTATAATAGAAAATTAGCAATTTTTCTCGTCTTCCCTGAATTTTTAAAGATGTTTTCTTATCAGTGCGATTCCGGACGCCATTCTGTGTTGCAATGTCAGACGTGCTCAAATAAATAGCATTAAAATTTCTCGTTTTGTATTTCTTTAGCAAAATCTCGATAATTATGATTATTTTAGCGACGTATGTCTGTCACAGAAGGCGGAATCCGCTTCCCAGAAACCATGGAAGCGGGCCGCCCAAAGTTGGGGGGCCTTATGGACCCCAGGCAGGGTGTTATCGATAGAAACTCTCGTTGTCAAACCTGTGCCGGGAATATGACAGAATGTCCAGGGCACTTCGGGCATATTGATTTAACAAAACCTGTATTCCATGTCGGTTTTATTACAAAAACTATAAAAATATTAAGATGCGTTTGTTTTTACTGTAGTAAATTGCTCGTCAGTCCGGTAAGTCGTTAATAGATACTCGTTTATGCTGCGGATATAAATTTTAAAGTAATTTTTAGACGAATCCGAAAATTAAAGAAGTTATAATGAAATCTAAAGGGCAACCGCGGAAACGGTTAGCTTTCGTGTACGATCTTTGCAAGGGTAAAAATATTTGCGAAGGTGGGGACGAAATGGACGTGGGTAAAGAAGGAGAAGATCAAAATCAAGGTAAATGCGATTAAATGTATGAGAATCCACGTAAACTAGTTTAATTTAGGCAAGAAACAGGGCCACGGTGGTTGCGGCCGATATCAGCCTAATATTAGACGAACTGGTTTGGATTTATCAGCGGAATGGAAACACGTTAATGAAGACACGCAGGAGAAAAAGATTTCGCTATCGGCTGAACGTGTTTGGGAAATATTGAAACATATTACGGGTAAGTTTTGAAAAGCAATTTGTAGCGTCTCTAATACCTTAATTTCATTTCCTTCTTTATTAAACCACTATTAGTTAAACCTTAGTTTTTTTTAAATACAGTGAAACTTCGTTATAACAGAAATTCGGATATGGCAAGCAAATAAATAATAATAATAATAATAAACAAATAAAACTGCACTAATAATTTTCTATAACATATTGGACAACCTCCCTCCTAAATGTTAACATGCTATTACAATCTCTAATATGACCTGGTAATGAATTGTACAAAATCATGATGAATGAATGAACTTTATTCTTAGCTTAAAGCTACACACCAAAAATATAATTCAAAATAAATAAATGTTCACTAGTGGGCAATGCAACCACTATCTAACTATTTTTAACATAAATTGCACTTTTCTTTCTAAAAATCCTAAAACTACTTTCATCTTTCAAGTAAGTAGGCAAATTATTAAAATAAGAATATCCCTTAACAAACACTCGATTTTGAGCAATTCAGTAGTTGCATCAGGTACGAAAATGTCTTCCCTTCTTCTTGTGTAGTAATCATGCACATCCGTTCGTAGTTTAACTGGATCATCCATATGAAGCATATTATGTTTTACTTTATATACAAAAATCAATGTCTTATACGTAATTCTCTGCGCAACACTCATAAACTGAAGCGTCTTCTGCAGTTCAATGTAGCTCGCATTGCTTTATTTTGTCTTTTCTGAAACTCCCGAACAAAAAAATCCGTCACCATATATAGAACTGTTGTATATATATATATATAGTAGCTTTCACAGGCCGTGACGGCCCATCGCTGAAGTTATCCTCTGCCATTCCCTTCGGTCTAAAGCCCTTTTCCACCAACTCTCCACTCCTATCTCCCTCAAGTCCTGAATTGTTTCCTCCTTCCATCTGTTTCTTGGTCTTCCTCTTGTTCTTGCACCTATCGGTCTGATATTCATTATCATCTTAGTGATTCTTCCGCTCTCCATTCGCTGCACATGGCCAAGCCATCTCACCCGCTGCTGTCTTACAAACTGTACAATTGATGGTTCATTAAACAGCTCCCTCAATTCCTTGTTCGTCCCTCTTTGCCATTGTCCGCTCCATTTTCTTCCCCCATAAATCCTTCGTAGAATTTTTCTCTCCCATATCAGCAACTTTGCTTCCTTCACAGTTCCCAACTTCCATACTTCACTTCCATAGGTTACTATTGGTCTCAGTACTGTTTTATATATCTGCACTTTTGCTTTCCATGATACATGCTTCGACTTTAGGATATGACTTACTGCCCCCGCTGCTTTATCTCCTCTCATCTGCCTTGCTTTCATTTCTTCCTCCTCTCTTCCGTCCTCTGATATTTGTACCCCTAGATATGTAAAGAGCGTAACTCTTTCTATTACTATTTCTTCTTTATCCGGTCGTTTTATTATTAGGTTATCATTTTCCTCTCTGTCCGCCTGCCTTGCCATCACCATATACTTTGATTTCTGGCTGTTGACCTGTAACCCTACTTTCCCTGCATGCTTCTCCAATCTTTCAAACACTTTTATTAGGCCTTGCTTACTTTTTGCTATTAACACCAGGTCATCAGCATATGCAATACATTGGTGTTCCGCGCTTACTATGCATCCTGTTCTATTTATTTTACTTTCCCTTATTACGTCTCAAGTGTTATATTGAATAGCAACGTCGACAGTGGGTCCCCTTGCCTGACTCCATCTCTCACTATAAAACTTTCTGACATCTTCCCTCTCCATTTAACTCTATTTACTGTATCTTTCAAGGTCATCTGAACTAATTTTATCAATTTCCCCGGTATCTTTAGGTTTTCCATAGCCCTGTATATCTCTTCCCTTTTTAAAGAGTCGTAAGCTTTTAAAAAACCAATGAATGCCACATGGATCTCCTTATTGTATTCTCCACACATATCTTGCGTTTCTTTTAGGACAAACAGTTGATCTGTGACAGAGCGCGCTGGCCTAAATCCTGCTTGATATTCTCTGTATTTTTGTATTCTGTTTCTCAGGATCGTAGTTAGTATTTTATAAGTTGTGTCCAGCAGTGCGATTCCTCTATAATTGTTGAATACTGATTTTTCGCCTTTCTTGTGAATCGGGGTTATTATTGCTTCTGTCCACTCTTTTGGCATTCTTTGTTGTTGCCAGATTTGGTCTATCAACTCGTGTACATTCGTTCTTAACTCTTCTCCTCCATATTTAATTAACTCATTCTTTACTCCATTTCCACCTGGTGCCTTTCTATTTTTGAGGGATTTTATTATGTTCGTGATTTCTTCTTTTGTTGGGGGATCTATATCTTCCCTCTCGCCTTCTGTTCTTCATTTCTGGTTTCTCTCCCTGTAGAAGCTCCTGAAAGTATCTCTTCCACCCCTCAATTATTTGATCTTCTTTACTTATTCTTCCTCCGTTCTCATTTTTAAAGGATATCGGTATTTGTTGCCTAGCTCTTCTAGTATATTTTATCTCTTTGTAAAAATTTCGTATTTCCCCGTTCCTGTAATATTCTTCTGTCTGCTCTATTCGCTTTTGCCAAAAACTTCTTTTAACTTCTCTATAAATTCTTTTTGTCCTTCTCCTTTGCTTTGTGTATTCTTCTATATCTTCCTGTGATCCAGTCTGCAGCATTTTCTTTCTTGCAGCTATTTTCTTCTGTAACTCTCTTTCACAGTCATCATTAAACCATTTACTCGGTGTCGTCCTTTGGTTTCTCTTTCTTATCGCTTGGTCTGCTGCTCTTTTCAAACATTCTTCTATTGCCTTCCACTTTTTTTCCAAGTCTTCTCCTTTTTCCATTTCTTTTAATGCTATTTCTATTTTCTCCACGTATCTTTCTTGACACACTTTTTCTGTTAGCCTTTCTTCATCATATCTAGCTTCCCCTCTCTCATTGATTTGCCTTCTCCCTCGTTCGCCATACGTTCCCTCCATTTTAACCTCTACCAAATAGTGGTCTGAATTAACATCAGCTCCTCTTCGTGTTTTGACGTCTTTCACCAATTTCACATGTTTGTTCTGTATTATCACGTGATCTACTTGATTTATCGTTTTGTTGTACAATATTCAAAATATGGGGCAACCATAGTTTTATATACAAGCAGCCATGACCAACAGCTAAGTTTGCCACTTATTCTAGACAGAAGGCCCACTCTTTGAGATACTTTCTTCAAAATATAACTAGCATGCTCTTTAAAATTCAACTCATTGTCTATAATAACCCCTAAGTACTTATTTTTGCTTTAACTCAATTTCATTCAACCATATGGGGCACGAATTTGCTACACTCTTGCCCCCCAAATACATCGCTTCAGTCTTATTAGTATTTATAACCACCATATTATTCTTCAACCACCTAGAAATTGCCTTCAGTTCACTATTGATAACTTCTGCTACCTCAGCCTTACTCTCCCCAATGTAATAACTAAGAGCGTCATCTGCAAATATTTGTATACAACACTTATTCAACGTATCGACAATGCCAACTATGTATAATGTAAACAGTACCTGCCCCAACACTGAACCTTGCGGCACACCATGTGTTTGAACTTTCCCTGGAATTGAATTATTGTACTTCACCACTTCTAAACCACTTCAGTGCACTGCCCCCCATTCCCATTTTCTTTAATTTGCACATCATCAAGTCACGATTCACCATCTCAAAAGCCCCCCCAACACATTTTTTTCTGTATAAAGCGTCCTTCCATCTGCCAATAACTGTTTGTACTGCTGTTTCACAGGAGCGTCCTTTTCTGAATCCTGCTTGATGTGGTGTTAGGATATTGTGGTCTTCCATAAATTTTGTGAGTTGGTCCTTTACTATGGTCTCTAATACCTTTTCATATGGAGGTAGCATATTTATGGGTCGAAATTCCTCACACTGTATTGTATTTCTTACTTTTCTACTGGTACCACTGTCGATAACTTCCATGTTTCCGGGAATATTTCTGTATCCAACGAAGAGTTGACTGTTTCAAGGAGTCTATGCCCCAACACCTCAAACACACATTTCAACAATCTAGAGTTAATTCCATTTGTGCTACTCTCTTTATTTGATAAATTTTTAACCACTTTCCAACAAAATTATCTAGAAACAATATTTTATACGAAATTAAAACATTATTTTTCTAATATTGGTATTACTAATATTTAGACATATGCATATTATGTAATACATATTTAACTGTGAATTCCCACCATAGATGAGGAGTGTTTCATCCTCGGAATGGACCCAAAATATGCCCGTCCTGATTGGATGATAGTGACCGTTCTTCCTGTTCCCCCATTGTCGGTTCGTCCAGCAGTTGTCATGTACGGTTCAGCTCGTAATCAAGACGATCTGACACATAAGCTTGCCGATATTATAAAGGCGAACAACGAATTGCAAAGAAATGAAACTGCTGGGGCCGCTTCTCATGTTATATCAGAAAATATAAAAATGTTGCAGTTCCACGTCGCGACGTTGGTGGATAATGACATGCCTGGAATGCCGCGGTTAATATTTTGAAGATTGGAAATATATTTGTCCTACAATTGCATGTTTTGTGTTTGTAGAGCAATGCAGAAATCTGGAAAACCTCTGAAAGCTTTAAAGGCTCGTCTTAAAGGAAAAGAAGGTCGTATCAGAGGAAATCTTATGGGGAAACGTGTAGATTTCTCGGCGCGTACCGTCATCACCCCTGATCCAAATCTGCGGATCGACCAAGTCGGCGTGCCGAGAAGCATCGCCCAAAACATGACATTCCCTGAAATCGTCACGCCTTTCAATTTCGAAAAGTAAGTAGATAGATAGATAGATAGTCGATTTATTGTTTCCCATTTGGGATTACAATTGAAAATAACAAATAAACATATAAATAAATGGAACAAACAAAAATAAATAAACTCCTCGTAATTAATTTCGACCTATCCAATTCCCACTTATGTATAATCACCCCTCCCTCTCCATCCTTCCCCTCTGTATCAATTCTATCCACTTCTCCCCTCTTCCACTTTCCTCCAATATCATCTCCACTCTCACCTGTTCCATGTTCTCTCTCCACCAGCACCTCTCTAACACATGCTCCCATGTCTCCTTCTCCGCCCCACATACCCCACACGTTCTTGTGTATTCGCTTTCCCAATACCTTCCACCTCTCATCTCATTTTCCAGTCTAAACCTTGCCACCCTTATTACCTTCTATTCCCTTCCCCTACTTCGTAGATATTTCGGCAGTCCCGCTGTCCTTATTTCTTTATATTTGTTGTTGTATCTTGATTGTCTTATCTTCTCTTCTTCATTCTGCACTTGTATTTGCCTGTTTCTCTCCTCTACATCTCTCACAATGTTCCATCCTGCTGTTTTCAAGTTCTCCACTTCTGCTGCATAGCCTCGCTCCTGGTAAAATTTCTCTCGCTTCTCCCATTTCGATTTTTCTCTTCCTCCCTTCCGTACCTCTTCCCAACACTGCCTGGCTAACTCGTTCCCGCCCCCACCTCTCAACTTTTCCTCATATTTCATGGCTCTCTTTCCTGCCCTGGTTCTTAGTTTTTCTCTGTTTGTTTCATCCCTTACTATGTATCCTGGCGTTATCCAATCTAAGCCCAGTGTCCATCTTATGTACTTTTCCTGGATCCCCTCTAACTTCTCTCTCTTTTCCCACACCCAAATTTCTGCTCCATACATGGCTACGCTGCTCACCAATGCGTCAAACAACTTTACTCTTCTTTTCCAGTCGCCCCCAAAATTCCTCTTTCCTATTCCCTATACCTGCTTCATTGCTATTGTTGCCTTTCTTACTACCTCTCTTACATGCTTCTCTTGGCCCCCATTCTTTTGTAAGGTGAATCCTAGATATTTAAACTCCCCTACCTCCTCCAACTCTTCCCCCTTCCACTCCCACTTCTCTATGCGACTTCTTTCCTGAATCTCATAATTTTAGTCTTCTCTGTGTTCAATACTAGTTCTTTCTTCTCCAAATACCTTTCCATTCTTCTCAGCATCTCCTTTAGTTCTTTCTCTTCCTTTGCCAAGAGGACTATATCATCCGCATATGCTAGTGTCCAATATTTATTTTTCCCTATTATCGCTCCTGCCAGTCCCTTTCCCATTACCTCTTCTAAATCTGACAGGAAGATTTTAAATAAGTACGGGCTCAGGGGACACCCCTGTCTGACTCCTCTCTCTCTGCCCAAAATACTTCGCTTAGCCGTCCTCCCACCCTTACCCTGTTTCTTGTTCCATTATATATTTCCTGTATTCCTTCTCTCAAGTTCTTTCCTATATTCTTTCTTTCCAACATCTCTAAATATTTTTTTTCTGTGTATCCTGCAGTGATGTGAGCTGGTAAATTACCAGTAAATAACCGCCGTTATTTACCGTAAATTACGAAGTAAATTACCATAATTTTGTTTATATTTTTTACAAATAAAATTTATATTTTGGTGACATCTTTCATCTAACATCTAATGCTAAATAACTGTGTTATTGGTAAATTACGGTAATTTACTGGTAAATTACGATAATTTACTGGTAAATTACGGTAATTTGCTAGTAAAATACGGTAATTTACCGGTAAAATATGATAATTTACGCAATATTTATTACGGTAAATTACCAAGGTAATTACCAAGGTAATTTACAAAACAAATTTATTACACGGTAATTAATATCGGTTATTAAAAATCGTAAATTACCGACGTAAATTACCAAAAATATAAATTACGATAATTTAACATCACTGGTATCCTGTCATTAGATCCACAAAGCATGCCATTATTTTCCCTCCCTTCTTCTTCGTTTCTCTTCCTATTACGTGCTTCAGTGTATAAATATTTTCCATTGTACCTCCCTCCACCTTTCTGGAAAACCTTTGCCTTCCCATTCCCCACTGCATATCTTCCTTATCATTTCAAGTGTTCCCTCACCTCCGTGTATCCATACTTCATTTTGTAGTTTGTCCACCCCTGCAGCTTTTCCACTTTTTAATCTGTTTACCACTTCTCTGACTTCCTCCAGTTTTATTGCCTCCACTTGTACCTCTTTATTTGTGTCTTCGTTCGTGTTATTATCATTTTCTCCCCCCCCCCCCCCCCCCCCCCAGTACCTTCATAAAATGCCTCTTCCAATCATCCATTGTAATTCTTCAATCTATCTCTCTTCCTTGCTTCTTCTCTATTATATTCCATATTTCTTTTTCTGACTTCACCTTTTCTATTTCCTGCAGTAGCTTGATTCTTGCCTCCTCTTTTTTCCTTTCACATAAGTTCTTGTACTTGGCACTGCTAATGTGCTAATACACCTTTCTATTGCATTTCAGAATGTCTGAGTTGGTCCAGCGCGGTAATTCCCAATATCCAGGCGCTAAGTATATCGTAAGAGATAATGGGGACAGAATCGATCTCAGATTCCATCCAAAATCTTCAGATCTCCACTTACAATGCGGTTACAAGTAAGTTATCGCGATTTTTGATAAATAAAAATAAGTATTTCGACTTGATTAAAGGGTTGAGCGGCACATTCGCGATGGTGATTTAGTAATCTTCAATCGACAGCCCACTCTTCACAAGATGAGTATGATGGGGCACAGGGTGAAGGTTTTGCCGTGGTCCACGTTTCGAATGAACCTGTCGTGCACGTCGCCGTATAATGCCGATTTTGACGGGGACGAAATGAACCTGCACGTGCCCCAAAGTATGGAGACACGCGCTGAAGTTGAAAATTTGCATATCACGCCGAGGCAGATTATTACGCCGCAAGCGAATAAGCCCGTGATGGGTATTGTGCAGGATACTCTAACGGCTGTGAGGAAGATGACGAAAAGGGATGTTTTCATCGATAAGGAGCAGATGATGAATCTTTTGATGTTCTTGCCGATTTGGGACGGCAAGATGCCCAGACCGGCGATATTGAAGCCGAAACCATTGTGGACCGGTAAACAAATCTTTTCTCTGATCATTCCTGGTAACGTTAATATGATAAGGACGCATTCCACTCATCCGGACGAAGAAGACGATGGTCCCTACAAGTGGATATCGCCTGGAGACACGAAAGTAATGGTGGAGCACGGGGAGTTGGTAATGGGGATTTTATGCAAGAAAACTTTGGGTACTTCCGCCGGTTCTCTGCTCCATATTTGTATGTTGGAACTGGGACACGAAGTCTGCGGAAGATTTTACGGGAACATCCAGACCGTGATCAACAACTGGCTGTTGTTGGAAGGTCACAGTATTGGTATCGGCGACACCATCGCCGATCCCCAGACTTACACGGAAATTCAGAAAGCGATCAAGAAAGCCAAAGAAGACGTGATAGAGGTTATTCAGAAGGCGCATAACATGGAGCTGGAGCCCACGCCCGGTAATACTTTGAGGCAGACTTTCGAGAACCAAGTGAACAGGATTCTGAACGACGCCCGTGATAAAACTGGAGGCTCAGCCAAGAAATCCTTGACCGAATACAACAATCTAAAGGCTATGGTCGTGTCCGGTTCAAAAGGGTCCAACATCAACATCTCCCAAGTTATTGCTTGTGTGGGCCAGCAAAACGTAGAGGGTAAACGAATCCCGTTTGGTTTCCGCAAACGAACCCTGCCCCACTTCATCAAAGACGACTACGGTCCTGAATCCAGAGGATTCGTGGAAAACTCGTACCTCGCCGGGTTGACTCCATCCGAGTTCTACTTCCACGCCATGGGCGGTCGTGAAGGTCTTATCGATACCGCCGTCAAAACCGCGGAGACCGGTTACATCCAACGACGTTTGATCAAAGCTATGGAGTCCGTCATGGTGCATTACGACGGCACAGTTCGTAATTCAGTCGGACAGTTGATCCAGTTGCGTTACGGCGAGGACGGTTTGTGCGGAGAAATGGTCGAATTCCAAACGTTACCGACGGTGAAACTGAGCAATAAAGCGTTTGAAAAGAAATTCAGATTCGATCCGAGCAACGAGCGGTATCTGAAGCGGGTGTTCAACGAAGAGATCGCTAAACAGTTGATGTCGTCCGGCGAGGTTATTTCCGAATTGGAGAGAGAATGGGAGCAGCTACAGAAAGACAGAGAGGCGTTGAGGCAGATTTTCCCGAGCGGAGAGTCAAAAGTCGTACTGCCCTGCAATTTGCAGAGGATGATATGGAACGTGCAAAAGATTTTCCATATCAATAAGAGGGCCCAGACGGACTTGTCGCCCTTGAGAGTTATCCAAGGGGTTCGTGAATTACTGAACAAGTGTGTAATCGTAGCTGGAGAAGATAGATTATCGAAACAAGCGAACGAGAATGCTACGCTGCTCTTCCAGTGTCTAGTACGTTCCACTTTGTGCACGAAATGTGTGTCGGAAGAGTTCAGGTTGACTACGGAAGCTTTCGAATGGTTGATAGGGGAAATCGAAACAAGGTTTCAGCAAGCACAAGTAAGCATACAATAATTCCTTTCTGGATGTTTAACAATAAATCAGAAAATTGCTGACTATATTTGTCAGCATATTTAATATTCTGACATTTTGGATGGAAATAGATATTCGGCAATAAATTAGAAAATATGTTGTCAGCATATTTAATATTCTGACACCAAAAGATTGGACGTAAGAATAATTTTTATAAAATCGGAATAAATAATCAAATATGCTGACAAGAAATGTGTTGGCAAGTAAAGTTTGTCAGCATATTTAATATTCTGACATCCAAATATTGGATGCAAGTGAAAATCGAAATAGATATTCAACAGTAAATAAAAAAATATGCTGACAAATAAAATTTGTTTATCAGTATTTTTAATATTCTGGCATAGCCAAATATTGGATGTAAGGCGGCTAATAATTTTTCTAAAAATCTAAAAAGATGTTAAACAATAAGTCGGAAAATATTGTGACAAATAAAATTTGTTTGTCAGCATATTAATAATATTGACATACCCAAATATTGGTTGAGAGACAACTAGTAATTTTTCTAAAAATCTAAATAGATATTCAACAATAAATCAGAAAATATACCGACAATTTGTCTGCATATTTAATATTCTGTCATACCAAAATATTGGATGTAAGAAAACTAATAACTATGTACATACATATTTAATAATAAGTCAGAAAATATGCTGACAAAAAATATGTTGGCAAGTGAAATTTATAAGCACATTTAATATTCCGACATATTGGATGTAACTAATCATCGAAATAGATTTTCAGCAATAAACCAGAAAATATGTCGTCAGCATATTTAATATTCTGACACCCAAAAATTGGACGTAAGAATAATTTTTATAAAAATCGGAATAAATAATTAAATATGCTGACAAGAAATTTGTTGGCAAGGAAAGTTTGTCAGCATATTTAATATTCTGACAGCCAAATATTGGATGCAAGCAAAAATCGAAATAGATATTCAACAGTAAATCAGAAAATATGCTGACAAAATTTATATATCAGTATTTTTAATATTCTGGCATGGTCAAATATTGGATGAAAGACGACTAATAATTTTCCTAAAAATCGAAAAAGGTGTTAAACAATAAGTCAGTAAATATTCTGACAAATAAAATTTGTTTGTCCGCATATTAATAATATTGACATACCCAAATATTGGTTGAGAGACAACTAGTAATTTTTCTAAAAATCTAAATAGATATTCAACAACAAATCAGAAAATATACCGACAATTTGTTTGTCGGCATATTTAATATTCTGTCATACCAAAATATTGGATGTAAGAAAACTAATAACTGTATACATACATATTTAACAATAAGTCAGAAAATATGCTGACACAAAATATGTTGGCAAGTGAAATTTATAAGCACATTTAATATTCCGACATATTGGATGTAACTAATCATCGAAATAGATTTTCAGCAATAAACCAGAAAATATGTCGTCAGCATATTTAATATTCTGACATCCAAATATTGGATGCAAGTAAAAATCGAAATAGATATTCAACAGTAAATCAAAAAATATGCTGACAAATAAAATTTGTTTATCAGTATTTTTAATATTCTGGCATAGCCAAATATTGAATGTAAGACGACTAATAATTTTTCTAAAAATCGAAAAAGATGTTAAACGATAAGTCGGAAAATATTCTGACAAATAAAATTTGTTTGTCAGCATATTAATAATATTGACATACCCAAATATTGGTTGAGAGACAACTAGTAATTTTTCTAAAAATTAAATAAACATTGAATAAGTCAGAAAATATAACTATTGAAATAGATATTCCACAATAAATCAGAAAATATGCTGACAATTTGTCAGCATATTTAATATTCTGCCATACCAAAATATTGGATGTACGGACAACTAATAATTTTTCTAAAAATCGAAATAGATACTAAACAATAAGTCAGAAAATATGCTAACATAAAATATGCTGACTAGTAAAATTTGTCAGCAAATGTAATATTCCGAGTTACCCAAATATTTGTTTGAGCATATTTAATAATCTTACCCAAATATTGGATGTAAGACAACTAAAAATCGAAATATATATTTAACAAGTCAGAAAATGTGCTGACAAAAAATATATTGACAAGTGAAATTTGTAAGCAAATTTAATATTCTGATATACCCAAATATTGGATGTAACTACATAATCATCGAAGTAGATTTTCTTCAATAAATCAGAGAATAGATCATCAGCATATTTAATATTCTGACACCCAAATATTGGGTATAAGACAATTAATAATTTTTCTAAAAATTCAAATAAATATGATGACAAAAATTTGTTGGCAAGTAAAATTTGTTAGCATATTTAATATTCTGACATCCAAATATTGGATGCAAGTAAAAATCGAAATAGATATTCAACAGTAAATCAGAAAATATGCTGTCAAATAAAATTTGTTTATCAGTATTTTTAATATTCTGACATACCCAGATATTGGTTAAGAGGCTAGTAATTATTCTAAAAATCTAAATAGATATTGAATAAGTCAGAAAATATAACAACTGAAATAGATATTCAACAATAAATCAGAAAATATGCCGACAATTTGTTTGTTAGCATATTTAATATTCTGTCATACCAAAATATAGGATGTAAGACAACTAATAATTTTTCTAAAAATCGAAATAGATACTAAACAATAAGTCAAAAAATATGTTGACTAGTAAAATTTGTCAGCAAATGTAATATTCCGAGTTACCCAAATATTGGATGTAATTATTAAAAATCGAAATAAGTATTTGCTTGAACATATTTAATGATCTTACCCAAATATTGTATGTAAGGCAATTAAAAATTTCCTTGAAACGTTGAAAAGTTCTTCAGCAATACTCAGAAAATATGCTGGCAAATGAAATTGGTTTGTCAGCATATTTAATATTCTGACATACCAAATATTGGATGTAAGAAGACAACTTGTAATTTTTGTAAAAATTGAAAAGGTATTAAACAATACATCAAAAAATATTATGACTTGATAAGTAGAAATCTATGTAGATAATATTCTGACTTGCCCAAATATTGGATGTAACTGAAAATATACCGACAAATAAAATGTTTGTCGGCATGTTTAATATTCTGACATACCCAAATATTCGATATAAGACGACCATATTTTCTAAAAACCAAGAAATAAGTTAGAAAATATGTTGATAAATAAAATTTGTCAGCATATTCAATATTCTGACATACCCACATATTGGATATACATTACGTAAGACAACTAATAATTTCTCTAAGGATCAAAAAAAATATTCAGCAATAAAACAGAAAATATGCTGACATTTTTATCAATATATTCAATATTTTTACACACCTAAATATTGAATTTAAGGCAACTAATAGTTTTCTTAGAAATAGAAAAAAATTACAATACCCAAATATTGTATTTATCAATATATTCAATATTTTTACACACCTAAATATTGAATTTAAGGCAACTAATAGTTTTCTTAGAAATAGAAAAAAATTACAATACCCAAATATTGTATTTAAAACAACTAATAATTTTTCAAAAAATCGAAATAGATATTCAACAATACAGCACAGAAAATATGCTGACAAGTAAAATTTGTCAGCATATAATATAATATTCTGACTTATCCAAGCGTTGGATAAGTCAGAATATCGAAATAGGTATTTAACGGTCAAACAGAAAATTTGCTGACAAAATTTATTTGACAGAAATTTAATATTCTAGCATACCCAATTATTAGATGTAAGATGACTAATAATTTTTTGAAAAATTGAAAAATATGTTAAAATAGTGTCAGAGAATATGTCAACAAGGAAAATTTGTCAGCATATTTAATATTCTGACACTCGAAGATAAGTTTTAAGAATCGAAAATAATTCAACAATAAATCGGAAAATATGCTGAGAAAATTTTTTGCCGGCATATTTAATATTTTTACATATTCAATTATTGGTTGTAAGACGACTAACAATTTTCTGAAAAATTTGAAAAATCGGAAAATACGCCAACAAATGAAATTTGTTTGCCACCATATTTAATATTCTGACATTTCCTAATAGCCCAAATACTAAAAATTGAAATAAATATTCAACGATATATCAGAAAATATGCCTTTAAGTAAAATATTTGTCAGCATATTTAATATTCTGACACCCAAATATCGGGTGTAAGAGAACTAATAATTTTTCAAAAAACCTGAAAAGAAAATGTTGGCAAGTAAAATATGTTAGCGTATTTAATATTCTGGCATACCCTAATCATTTTTCTAAGTATCAAAAAGATATTTAACAAAAAATCAGAAAATATGTTGACATTTTTATCAGCATATTGTCTGTAAAAAAACTAATAATTATTCTAAAATTCAACAATAAGTAAGAAAATATGCTGACAAATAAAATTTGTCTGTAAAAATCTAAAAAATGTTGAACAATAAATCAGAAAATGTGTTACACTTAAAACATTGTTTTGCGTAGGCTAATCCAGGCGAGATGGTTGGCGCTCTTGCCGCCCAATCGCTTGGCGAACCCGCCACTCAAATGACACTGAACACTTTCCATTTTGCGGGTGTGTCGTCCAAGAACGTAACTCTTGGTGTACCCCGTCTTAAAGAAATCATAAACATTTCGAAGAAACCGAAGGCACCTTCCCTTACCGTTTTTCTGACGGGAGCTGCTGCTAGGGATGCCGAAAAAGCGAAGAACGTGCTTTGTAGGCTGGAACATACTACTTTGCGAAAGGTTACTGCGAATACGGCGATTTATTACGATCCCGATCCTCAAAATACGGTAATTCCTGAAGATCAAGAGTTCGTGAACGTCTACTACGAAATGCCGGATTTCGATCCAACAAGAATATCTCCTTGGCTCCTTCGTATCGAACTTGATAGAAAAAGAATGACTGGTACGACGAATATCGGTTATTGTTTCGTAGAAAATTATTATTGGTTTCTATTGCAGATAAAAAATTAACTATGGAACAGATCGCCGAAAAAATAAACGCCGGTTTCGGCGACGATCTTAATTGTATATTCAACGACGACAATGCGGAGAAACTAGTGTTACGAATTCGTATCATGAACAGCGACGATGGGAAATTCGGTGAAGGTGCAGACGAGGACGTAGACAAAATGGACGATGATATGTTCCTCCGTTGCATCGAAGCTAATATGCTGAGCGACATGACTTTACAGGTGTGTAATCCTTGGGGCACTAGCGTAGATGAACGACCAATTTTTTTCAGGGCATTGAAGCCATTTCCAAAGTGTACATGCATTTGCCCCAAACGGACAGCAAGAAACGGATAGTCATAACGGAAACCGGAGAATTTAAAGCCATCGCCGAGTGGCTACTGGAAACTGACGGCACGAGCATGATGAAAGTTCTCTCGGAAAGAGACGTGGATCCAGTCCGAACGTTCTCCAACGACATTTGCGAAATTTTCTCGGTAAGTTTTTAAACCGTCGTCGTTTCTCGAGTTACGTATTCGGATTTACCTCAAGGTGTTGGGGATTGAAGCTGTGCGTAAATCGGTAGAAAAAGAAATGAACGCCGTGCTCCAGTTCTACGGCCTGTACGTAAACTACCGACATCTCGCGCTTCTTTGCGACGTGATGACCGCCAAGGGTCACCTTATGGCCATCACGCGTCACGGTATCAACAGACAAGATACCGGCGCTCTCATGAGATGTTCGTTCGAGGAAACCGTCGACGTACTGATGGACGCTGCTTCTCACGCCGAGGTGGACCCTATGCGCGGGGTGTCCGAGAACATCATAATGGGTCAGCTACCTAGAATGGGCACGGGCTGTTTCGATCTGCTTCTGGATGCCGAGAAATGTAAAATGGGCATCGCTATACCTCAAGCTCATGCCGGAGATTTGCTTACGTCTGGAATGTTTTTCGGTTCGGCTGCGACGCCGAGTATGAGCCCGGGAGGTGGCATGACCCCTTGGCCTCAAGCTGCTACTCCGTACGGTGGAAGCGCTTGGTCTCCGCAAAGTAAGCACTAGATTCTAAATTGATTGTATGTGTAATTTATTATCGATTTCGTGTCAGATCTTTTGGGCAGCGGAATGACACCCGGCGGACCGGCCTTCTCACCCTCCGCAGCATCAGATGCGTCGGGAATGTCGCCTGCTTATGGAGGAGGATGGTCTCCCACTCCACAATCTCCGGCTATGTCCCCGTATATTCCATCTCCTAGGGGACAATCACCGTCTTATAGTCCGTCAAGTCCTGTATTCCAGCCGACGTCACCTTCGATGACGCCTGCTTCGCCTGGGTATTCTCCCAGTTCACCTAGCTACTCCCCGACAAGTCCAAATTACAGTCCTACTAGCCCGAGTTATTCCCCAACTAGCCCCAACTATAGTCCAACGTCACCATCTTATTCTCCGACAAGTCCTAATTATTCCCCTACTTCGCCTTCTTACAGTCCAACGTCACCTAGTTATTCCCCGACCTCACCATCTTATAGTCCGACTTCGCCGAGTTACTCACCAACTTCACCATCTTACAGTCCCACTTCTCCCAGTTACTCGCCAACTTCCCCATCTTACAGCCCGACATCCCCAAGTTATTCACCAACTTCTCCTTCTTACAGTCCGACGTCGCCAAGTTACTCCCCCACTTCCCCTTCTTACAGTCCCACATCTCCGAGTTACTCGCCGACTTCACCGAGTTACTCGCCATCTTCGCCAAGATACACGCCGGCTTCACCGAGTTATTCCCCTACATCTCCAAGTTACTCGCCGTCGTCTCCACAATATTCCCCGGCTTCCCCAAGTTACTCCCCTTCCTCGCCGAAGTATTCGCCAACTTCACCGAATTATTCCCCGACATCTCCATCGTTTGCTGGTGGCAGTCCTCAATATTCACCGACATCTCCGAGTTACTCTCCAACTTCACCGAGTTACTCACCTTCGAGTCCACAGCATACACCAGCGGCGAGTTCGAGGTATTCTCCCTCCTCGCCCAATTATTCGCCCACTTCGCCGGGATATTCTCCGACTTCTCCACAATATTCCCCACACAGCACAAAATATTCACCTACTTCTCCAACTTACACTCCAACTTCTCCGAGCTATTCTCCGGCAAGTCCTGCGTATTCTCTGCAACCGCCGAGGTATTCTCCATCGTCGCCTAGTTACTCTCCTACTAGTCCGAGTCAAGATCAAGATTAAATGGAGCATTTTTGAATGTTTACTGATAGAGACCTATATGTTTTTAAGTCAAATGTTATATACTTTAGATAGTTGGTTAGATATTAAGTATGTTATTCTTGAATAATAAAATGTGTTATAAAATGCAGGTTTGTTTTATTTCTTGTCAAAATAAATAATTAAAGAAAACAACATTGAAAAGGTGGTAATAGTGAAAGTAATATGATTATAATGGAAAATAATATAATTATATTGCAAAAGTTAGGTTAAGTTGATTCGTAAGTGACACTGACAGATGTCAAGGCCACGTGGCATTTGTGTTAGTAAGAAAAATTTAGCGTTTGGGATGACAATGTGTGTTATAAGTTATCTTACTTCACTTTATTCACGCTTTTTTACTGTTTTCTTTACCCTTGGTTTAGTATTATAGATAATGGTTCGACACTCCGAGAACCGATTTTCGTCGCCTTCTGCGCATGTGGACAAACTTGTTGAGAACCTCTGTAGTCAGGAGTGTCGGAGTCTTTTCGATTTGTGACACTGCCAATACGCCAATTTAGTAACGTCAGTTGATTGTCATTAGGCAATCCAACGATCTGTCAAACGAAAATCAATATGGCGGCTGAGGGCAACTATCTTTTAAGTGTCATTTGCGGCCATTGACCTAAAAGTGCTTCGTTTTGTGATTTTCTGTGTGTTAAGAGTTGTTTTTATAGTTTGTTGAGACTCATTAATTATATTACATAAAATATAATGCCCGTGACTTGCATCGTAGTTGGTTGTGGAAGTCGCTCCACCAGGGATAAAGTCGGTTTTTATTCAGTACCTAGCGTTTTAAACCATAGGTTTTTAACGAATAAAAACGAATTGTCCAGGATTTAATTCCCAAGTTTTTCGTTGGGTAAAGTACGTTTTAGCACTGCACGCATTTTGCGTTTTTTTCAAGTTGTTTAGAAAGAGGGGACTTAGTAGAGCACAAAAAAGATAAAATTTGTGCGAAACTTGCGGGACCGGGAGCGAATAGGGGTGCTGGGTGGGGTAAAATACTGGGTGTAATTGTGCGTTACCGTGTTTTGTTCGTGTATGAGTCGATTGGACATCCCGTAGAACCGGAAAAAGCGAAGAGAAAGGTTTTTTTGAGAAAAATTTTCTACGTAGCAGTAGAGCATCTATAAGCGCGTAGTTCAATTGTCCCACGTGTAGATAGGTTGAAAACGCAGCAGCAGTGGATGCGGCCTCTAGCAACATTCCTGGTAGGGTAGCATGTTAATTTATATCCCAACTATGTTTTGCCCGTATAACGTTTTAGCGCGCTGTTAATGTGTTGGTTTGGGGGGGGGGGAGACTTAAATGCTCCGCTCGCTTCGCTTGCCCAAGACCGGAAATAGTGGGCCGTGGAACCACTTTTTTGGACCATTTCAATGTTCCTGCGCAAAGGGCGAGAATACAAACGGCCCGTTGCCACAGCATAGGAATCCCCCACTACCAACAATTTGATGAACAATGGAGATTTATAAATTATAAGGCAATAATAAAACTCAAATGAGTGGATGTCTGTCTGGCGTAATGGCGACCATTATTTGTCCTTTTGGACCAGAAACCCTTTTTTTTGTTCAAAAGAAAACGAAACAACTGTGGTGAGGAGCGAACCCTCAGCATGACAACATGGTAGGATGAGATCACAACCAGTGAACCACCGACGTGTGCTGCCGAAAGCGCTTACGAAAATAGTATATGTATAAGTAGAAAATACGCCCGTTGCCGTAAGTATAAGGTCTCATGCTGTGGCCGCGGGCGGTTTGTATTCTCGCGCGCAAAGGACGGGTTAATGCAGACGGCGGACGGCATTGTAAACACGTTCCACCCATAAGAAAAATGACAGAATGGTGTCAATATATGTTCCGTATTAATTTGGAAGTTTTGATATTATAGCGAGAATTGCGTTCCTCCGTACCTAGAACGATATGTAAAAATGCGTTTGTTAAACTGGTGCAAGTTTGGAGTCGATAGGAGTCTTGTGTAGTAAGGTGTTAAAGTGAACTGTACCCTAGGTGTCAACTGCAAAACGGCTAATTTCCAGATGTCTTGAAGTTTCAATTTTAAAGTTTGTGATCTGGTCACAAATTTTCAATTTCTATTCCAAATACTATTTAAATTATTAATTAAAAAATTACTTTGCGTACTACCAATAAGTAAACAAAATTATTTTATTTAACCGGTTTCAAGATCTACAAACGATCCCATCGTCAGAAATGTTTAAGAAAAATTTTTCTTAAACATTTCTGACGATGGGATCGTTTGTAGATCTTGAAACCGGTTAAATAAAATAATTTTGTTTACTTATTGGTAGTACGCAAAGTAATTTTTTAATTAATCATGGATTTCTACCAAATAGTGAAAAGTGAAAATATTAACTACTATTTAAATTGTAATTTAGGCTTTTAAGTATGTTATTCTTTTGATTTTCTCATAATTTATTCTCACATTGGAGCAAAACAACATTCAAATTCAACCAAAAATTTTGATCTTCCTCTTCCCCAAAGTTTGACAGCAAATTCCTACTATGCCTAGTTAGTTAGTCTGTTCTTTGATGCTAACGATACATCGCTACTTCTGAATTATCGATACTTTCAACAAAGAGTATCGATATTTGGTATCGATACCTTACATGCTATACTTGTCTGGTATCGATACTTCTTCTATCGAATGAACGATACCTGCCGTCAAAAAAGACATGCTTAATAAATTTGATGTAAAATGTCTCTACGTCTCCGTAGTCTTGGAAAGGACTGTGGAGGTCTCAGATATTGATAGAGTCGGCGAATTCAACCTGTTCGTCAAGATCAAGTGTTTTATCTCTGCCCCAACCTCATTCATTAGCGCCACCCATCCAAATTTATTTTTGTTTTGTAGTGAGTTCAGAGGAATGTTTTATTAATTGAAAAGCTGTAATTATAAAAATAAAGTTAACTTACCAGTTTTACGTTCTAACAAAACACCTCCAGTAGACATTTTACAGAAGCGATACCGATACTCCAAGGTATCGATACTTTCTTAATAAGTATCGGGAGGTATCGATACCTAAAGCCAAAAGTATCAAATGATACTGGTATCGACACTTTCATTCGATACTAGCATCCCTAACTATGCCGTTGCTATGAGTAAATAAAGCTCGTAGTGTCGTTGACGGCTGACGGTAACCGGCGATTTTAGAAAAATACAGTAGTTTGCGACAAAACACCTCAGAGTTCCACATACTGACGTCAGTATGTCCCATACCAGTGGCCCCCAAAAGCTGCTTAATGGCCAACCATCTTTTATACTAAAACTAAACCAAGGTGCGCATAGGCACACCGTATTTTATTCCACTATGGATCATGCAATGTTGAAAATCTGGTGAATTATCTTTTCAACCATTGGCAACACTGAGAAATGAGCTCTTGCGCGCGAAAGCCATTTTACAAAAATCAATATTCATACAAATAATTCAAAAAGACAATTTCCCAACACGATACACGAACAGATTTTCCCGAGAAAATCAATAGCCGCCATAACTGTTTAACCTTTCCATAAACATGTATTACATTGATATAAGACATAGTGTAAATAAAATTTAAGAAAAATGCCAAGAACTGTTGAATTTAGTGTAGCAGATATTTCTAGTGAGTACAAGACAAAAATAATCATATTTGTTTGTTAAATAAATCGAAGTGCTTAGGTGAAGATGCTAAGTATCGAGGAGCCGAGTTGAATACGCACGGACCAATCGTCAAAGGCTGGCAGTCTGCTAAAAATTGCGAATACCCGCAAGAAATTGTTTTACAACTTGCGAGACGATGTTCCCTAAGCAAAATTCAATTTTTAGTACACCAATATTTAATACGTAATGTACATTAAACGAATACGAATTTAAAACACTAAAAATAAACTATTTTAGCATCCAAAATAGAATTATTTTGTAGCAACGAAGACACGAATACAGTTAATGATGTAGCTAAGATTATTTGGAATTATCTTGGGTATATTACTCTGTCTGATAATCAGAGCAGCAGTTTTAAAAGCCGAGAGTTGAAGTCGGCGAAGATTCCAAATTGCGATGCGACGTTTTTGAAATTGAAGTTGAGCAAGAGTCATGTCAATTCTTACAACACGTTCAACCAGGTATTGCCCAGTTAAAACATTTTTTTTATATCCCGATTCTATAGTATTTTATTTTTATTAGGTCAGCTTAATAGCGATAAACGTAATAGGCATTGAAACGAAAATTAAAACAGCTGCGGAAAATGATTTAATGGAAAAAGTGAATTCTGTGATAAACGATCCTGACTATATTTCTCCGTACGATGATTTGGCTTTCAATATGTACGTAGATGTGGAAGTAGCGAAAATTATACGGGAGATGGAAATCAAAAAACACGTCGCAGTTATTTGTAAGTTTGTATGATTTCCATAAACGTTAATCGTAATAATGATTTTATAGCAGAGAGATTTGAATACGCAAGGAAACTGAAACAAGCAATGGAAGAACTACGTGTAGCCGGTGAGAGGTTAGGTAAATACGAATTGGAAAAACGGCACGCTATCGAGTTAGAAGATTATGAAAGGGCGAGTCAAAAGAAGAAACAAATCGACGAATTCCGAACAGCTACTTACGAAAAAATTGGAGTAGACCAACTCCTAGAGGTCAATGGGGTAAGTAAATAAATATCAACCCAAATTGCGTGAATTTTGTAATTTGAAAACACTATGAATGAAATTGGAATGTCGAAATTAAATTGTTATTATTATATGAAATACTATACATACTAAAAATCACTTTGACAGATTGCAAGTGTCATTTTTCAATTTTAGGTTATGTGTCATATCTAACTTCCTGTCAAATGGTGGTTTTTCCCGTAACAAAATTGGGGAAGTTTTTTTCTCAACGGTTCTATATGTTTTTTGGGGCGGTGAATCAGAATTTTAAGTTTGCTACCTTGTAGGAGGTCGGCTTCGCAACGAAAAACGCAAAAAACCTCAAAATTTTCGCACTTTTTTCAGTTTTTCACTTATATCTCAAAGATTATGCGTTTTTCGAAGATGACCATTCTATACAAAATTAAAGTAGACAAAATTTCCTACAAAAGACGTCTCTAACATTCAATTTTCTCATAAGGTGGGAGGGAGCAAAGCGAAAATTACGGAAAATGCCTTCTGCGCTCTACAGCCAAAACGGTCCCTCCCACCTGTCTATCTCTCATTGGTCCTATACTTTAGATGTATTACACTTAAAAGAGGTTGTTTTGAATGAATTGATGGCAAAGCATGTTTGATGAAAACATTAACAAATTATATTTACAACATATTAGGTACACGACACTGAATATAAAGCTGAATATGAAATCTGTATGTATTAATGTACATGTGTCATGAAATGAGGGAAAGTCGAACCCAGGATTGGGTCATCACTTCGAGTAGGTTCTCCATCTGGAAAAGAAAGAAGGCATTTAGTGTTAGAACATGGTTACAAGAACAGATGTGCGCAGTTATTTTAGTCGTCCCCGTTTGGTTGTTGGTGGACCAGGCAATGTCTTTTGGGCACTAGAAGGTCCAGGCGAAGGGTCTTGGGCAATGGAAGGTCCAGGCAAAGGGTCAGGGGCTGTGGAAGGTCCAGGCTGAACAGTTGAGTTGTTGCTGTTCTTCAACTGAAAACATTGTAATTGAATGATTAATGGTATCAAGGATTAAGATGTAAGAGACTGTGGTTAAATAATCAATTCAAGAATCAATTGTACCCCTAACAACATAAAATTTGATATACTATATACGCATTTCGGCAGCTAAGCTGCCATCTTCAGTAGCAGGGAAAAACCTATAGTAATAAAAATAGCAATAACAACATTAATGAAAAAAAAAAACACAATTATATATATGACAATAATAATAACAACAATAATGATGATGTGAAACAATGATAGTGACAATAACAATAATATAGGTCAGGTATTCTCTGCTCACCACTCCGAAAGAATCGAAGCGCACTCAGTCAGCTCTCAAGCTAGAATGAACTCTGCACGGAGAAAATCCCCAATATATACTTAAAGTGACGTAGCACTGACGTTACTTGTGACAACAACATTAATCACACTAGGATAGAAAATTCAATATCCGGGCATACACTCATTTTTATATCACTCTATTCTTATTTTCACTCTCACAAATGTACAAAAAGGTTGCCATTGCCATCTTTACTGCAGTTTCAATTAAAAACATCCTATCTTCAGGATAATTGACTTGAATGAAACAAAAAGAGAAAATGAATCCCATATTACCAAATAAACTCGAAGGTCCATGGCTTATATGGGCTAGCAAATAACTACAGTAAACTGCAATAAAGAAGACCTTGACCCCTGCACCCTTACATTTTTCTGGTTAAACCCTACACGCCTACACATTAACGACATCTAACAATACGGAATCAGAAATTGGACCTAAATCTGAATTAATAAGTTTACCTTCATACTTGCGAATAAACATACTCTCATAAGCGTCTAATTCCTTATTGTCCGATACCGACCTCATAAGCCGAAGATCCTTCTCATGTACAGGGTGGCCGGTATCAAAGATATGTTGGACAACACTTGACTTCTCAATCCTATTATATCTAAAATGTGCCATATGTTCCTTAAACCTAGTGACGATTGTACGCCTTGTTTGCCCAATATAACTCTTGTCACAACTACTACACTTTATTTCATAAATTCTCGACTTCTGCTTGTCCTCTACTTTATCCTTGGGATTTCCCAACAGCTGCTTGATGGTATTCTTAGCGGTATATGCTACACATAAATTTTGCGACTTAAAAATAGGTTCCAAGCCTCTGGTATGTGCCAAACTATACGGAATTTTAACATATTTCTTATTCTCAATAGGTGACATGGAGAAAGTCGTGGAATCCTTAACAAACTTTTTGTTTCTAATTCTGCTTATCAATCTATCAACTAAGACAGTCGTGTACCCATTATGAATCCCAACATCTTTTATATATTTTAACTCTTTTTGATATCTTACCTTTGACAGAGGAAATGACAACAATCTGTTGACCAGAAAGTGCAAAGCCGAAAGTTTATGTTGTATTGAATGTTGTGAATCATTCACAATAAACCTATTTATATTAGTATCCTTCCTATACACATCAAATTCCAATCCGCCAATGCTGTTCCTAACAACCAAGACATCCAAAAAAGGGATTGAACCATTTTGTTCCATTTCAAATGTGAATTTCACACTATTATAACGTGAATTTAAATTATCTAAAAAATCTTCAATTCTACTCTTCTTGGTATCAAAAACAGCGAACACGTCATCCACATAACGCAACCATACTCGAGGGAAGTACTCACTATCTCTTTTAAACAACACTTCAAACCTACTCATGAACAGATTAACCAAAAACGGAGATAAACTATTGCCCATAGCAGTCCCTTCTTGCTGTTCAAAAAACTTACCATTAATTTGAAAACAATTCTGGGACATACATAATGAGGTCAATTTTAAATATTCATCCACTACAATTCTGTCCACTTCATTTTCAGTCAGTAGCTCCTCCAAATATGCAAGCGTGGTACGTATAGGTACACTTGGACACAACGATACAACATCGAAAGAAACCAACACCTCACCCTCATCAAGTACTATATTTTTAATTTTATTAATAAACTCCAACGAATTCACAACTGAAAAACTTTTCGGAGCTGTGGGCAATGCGGTGAATTCCTTCGTTAGCCATTTAGAAAGCATGAAGGTAAACTTATTAATTCAGATTTAGGTCCAATTTCTGATTCCGTATTGTTAGATGTCGTTAATGTGTAGGCGTGTAGGGTTTAACCAGAAAAATGTAAGGGTGCAGGGATCAAGGTCTTCTTTATTGCAGTTTACTGTAGTTATTTGCTAGTCCATATAAGCCATGGACCTTCGAGGTTATTTGGTAATATGGGATTCATTTTCTCTTTTTGTTTCATTCAAGTCAATCATCCTGAAGATAGGATGTTTTTAATTGACACTGCAGTAAAGATGGCAATGGCAACCTTTTTGTACATTTGTGATAGTGAAAATAAGAATAGAGTGGTATAAAAATGAGCGTATGCCCGGATATTGAATTTTCTATCCTAGTGTGATTAATGTTGATGTCACAAGTAACGTCAGTGCTACGTTAGGGATTTTCTCCGTGCGGAGTTCATTCTAGCTTGAGAGCTGACCGAGTGCACTTCGATTCTTTCGGAGTGGTGAGCAGAGAATACCTGACCTATATTATTGTTATTGTCACTATCATTGTTTCACATCATCATTATTGTTGTTCTTATTATTGTCATATATATAATTGTGTTTTTTTTTTCATTAATGTTGTTATTGCTATTTTTATTACTATAGGTTTTTCCCTGCTACTGGAGATGGCAGCTTAGCTGCCGAAATGAGTATATAGTATTTCAAATTTTATGTTGTTAGGGGTACAATTGATTCTTGAATTGATTAATGGTATTATAGAGAAAAATTGATTAGTAAAGATGCATAATGCTGCAAAATATTACATGAATTAATACCTTTTGTCACCTCAGCTGCTTCAGACAGTGGTACTGCAAGGAGCTCGTCCAGGTCGTCTCCCTCTTCTGAATTTTGCAGCATTATGCATCTTTACTAATCAATTTTTCTCTATAATATCATTAATCATTCAATTATAATTTTTTCAATTGAAGAACAGCAACAACTCACTGTTCAGCATGGACTTTCCACAGCCCCTGACCTTTTGCCTGGACTTTCCATTGCCCAAGACCCTTCACCTGGACCTTCTAGTGCCCAAAAGACATTGCCTGATCCACCTGAACAACCAAACGGGGACGACTAAAATAACTGCGCACATGACATCAGGTATTTCTTCATACATCAACAGTTCACTATACAACTTATCTGGACTTGTAACCATGTTCTAACACTAAATGCCTTCTTTCTTTTCCAGATGGAGAACCTACTCGAAGTGATGACCCAATCCTGGGTTCGACTTTCCCTCATTTCATGACACATGTACATTAATACATACAGATTTCATATTCAGCTTTATATTCAGTGTCGTGTACCTAATATGTTGTAAATATAATTTGTTAATGCTTTCATCAAACATGCTTTGCCATCAATTCATTCAAAACAACCTCTTTTAAGCGTAATACGTTGAAAGTATAGCGCCGATGAGAGATAGACAGGTGGGAGGGACCGTTTTGGCTGTAGAGCTCTTGGTCTATTCAGTATGCTGAAATACAAAATTTATCTGCAGGAATGTAGTAAAAATGATGAGTGCACTGAAGAAACAGATAATGCAGATCCAAACCCAATATCGCCGACACTATTAAAAACTCCAAACGACAGACGTTCAGTTTCCCCGTGTGCTTCGCATCATTATCACGGCCAAGTATCGCCACTGCACGTCCCCAGATACCAAAGTCCAAAAAGTGGATCGCCTAACACTGGCAGTCCAACAAGCCTGCAAAATCGGGGCTCTTTCCGAAGAAGAAATAAATCTGCTAGTGCTGCAACAAAATCAACCTACGAACAGTATGAAGAAAAACCTCTTCCGGCTTTACGACAGTAAAAATAATTTTAAAAACATATTCGGAATGTATAATTTAGAATATAATTTTTAGTTCGCAAACAAATGAATTTTTACGTGAATGCCAGATGGAAATGGAGAATAAAGGCGTGTCTAAATTAACGGAACGTGAAAAGAAGCAAGCGGCGTTACCAATTCTAGTATTCGGAAACGAATTGGTCGAAAAATTTTATTCTAAACACTATTTAGACAAAGAAGACGGTCTAAACAAATTAAAAGATCAGTTAATAACGTATGACAACACCAGGACGCATACTGCGAACAAAACGGCTCGCGCCGCAATTTTTCTGTTACACAGGGCATTGCGCGATAAAGTTTTTTCCGTTTATAGTCTAGCTAATGAAGTAATAAGGTTGTTTTTTGGCCAATACGTTCCTGGAAGGTAATGAAACATTATTTTCCTTAAAATTACGTACGGTCGATAATTAATTTTCAGAGTAACTCCGGCTGAAGTGTCACGAAGTGTGGATAAAATATTACCGGAACTTTTGACGAAATCTGGTGATACTAGTGCTCGAATACATCATATGGCTGTTCATACGATCTTGACGATGGCCGATTGCAAAAATGTCAGGTAGGAGAATTGCTGGCATTCGCGGTTATCGTTAGTTTTCTTTTCCATCATAAGTAGTAATAAACTGTGCGTTTCACCCTTCTGTATCTTTAGGGACCTCCACATTATTCCGGTTCATTTGAGCAGACCGGTGAGTAGCAGTACGCACCCTAGGCTGGCTCTAAGCCGAGCAGAAATGGTGGAACAGCTTATTATTAATCACGGTATATCTACGGATAAACAGAGGTATCTTATCGTGCCTAAAAATCTTTGCGAAGCTACAGTTCTTTTTCTAGTGGCTTGACTTGCCGTACTTTATCAGAATTTGGGTCTAGTTGTTTGCATCATCCAGCAGAGGCTGTACGAAAAGTGGCAGAACGAGTGTTGGTGTTGGTTTACAAAGTTAACCCTAGGTTAGTTCGAAAACAATTACCCCCTGACGATGATATCACAAGAAGAAATTTGCTATATAGACAATTATTTCATGAATTCGATAAAATAGATTTACAGGTAATCATTGTTGCTCCATCTTTAATTCGGATAAATTCTAATAATGATTGTAGCGTAAAAAGGATATGCTAGAAAGAAATCGTCTGATTCAACAAGCGCAATGCATAAGTCCTGAACTTATTTCAAATAATGTGCCGATGCAAAATCCACTTACAAAATGCCCCAGTTCACCAAACGTACAATCTACGAAAGAAGTTTTTATATACAACCACGGTAATATTATCGGACAAAATTCACCGCAAAATCAAAGCAGCGTTCATGTAAATGGACATAACGGTAGACAGAGTACGAGCTCAGCTAGCGGCATCTCCACGCCAAGTAATAATTCGCAAGAAGACGAAAAGTATCTATTATTGATTGCGTTTCCTAATGCTTTTATTGTTTCGAAAATTTGCAGACAGTGTATCTTTTGCCACGAATTAGAAAACACCATTCTAAGCGTGAGTAATTCTATGAATTCCCACTACTGGCGCTCCTGTCCGATGCTAGTGCGATGCCAGGAATGCAGCCAAGTCGTTGAAGTTTCGAATTTAATTGAACATCTTCTGATAGAGTGCGAACATCGTGAACGTTACTCGCAGTGTTCTCGATGCTCTGAGGCTGTGATTGTTGGAAAATTTGATAACCACGTTAATAATTGTACTGGTAAGTTCGCCACGAGAAGTTTAATTTAAAAACTAGTTCGTGGACTTTAAGAATTGACGGATGGGAGCAACAGGTGTCCGCTTTGCCATTCTAATATTGAAATAGAAGAGTTTTGTTGGAAGAAGCATTTAATGGGTGATAAGCCTTGTGTGATGAATGCTAGAAGGAAACAGAATACACCAAAGCAAGTCAAAATAAAGACGTAAATTCGCTTAGGCATTATTTGAAAACTGAGTTCGTTGTAAAGTATGCACATCGCAGAACGGGTGAGTTGAGAAAACGTTGGGAGAAATTAAATTGAAAAGATTGTATATGCATTTTTCTGTTTTATTCAATTAAGCCATTCAAGTTTGAGGTTTTATAACCAAAATTAGGATAGTAATATTTACATCTGCTCTTAGTACTGCAAAATACAGTCCCCCAATTATTTTTTTTTGTAATTTTAAGTACATTTTGTGCAATATTTATTATTAGTTATAATTGAACTGTGATGTTTTTTATTCCCATGTAATATAGGGTGTTCCATTAGAAATTTGTTGATCTCAATAGTTTTATTACACGTTTTGGATAAAAATACGAGTAGTGACATCACTTCTTTCCGTAAAAACTGAAAATATGCTAATAAAATGCACGATAAAGCTGTAAAGTCTGGTATGACACTTATTTAACTCGTGCAGAACAGTCAATATTGGCTAAATCGTTTTAGTTAGGGAGCAGCAATAGTAAATTAGTACTGTATTTTCTACCATGCCAAACGGTTTGATTCTTAATGTATGGAGCACGAGGAGAAAGAGTATGGCTATAAGAAAGTTGCATCTCAGTCGCCCTGCAGAGGGCGTTTGCTTAAAGTCGTTAAATTAAGACATATTTTCTACCAACTGATTTTTCTTTTATTGACTTTTTATATCATAAGGAGTGTCAAAATATCAGTGCCAGAAGCAATAGATAGTCCCAAACATGTAGAATTCATAGATAGAACACATAACCTATCAAACAAAATAAATCACAAAACAAAACAAACAAAAAAAATAAAAAATAAAATATATCAAAACCTCACATGAGGAGACCGGGGAACAACACTCTCAACCCCCGAGAAAATCATCTACACTATAGTACCACTTATCAAGCAATAATCTTTTATAAAGAAGCCTTGAACAGTAAAAAAGTTGAAATGGAAGAAATTGATGCAAGTAGCTTATTAAATATTTGAATGGACATAATATATTACACTTCTCTTAAAATTTTCCGAGTAGGGCCTCGACTGATACAATAACACTGCAGACCGCGTAAAATGCTCATGAATCTGTTCCCCCGTGACACAATTATTCTTAGCCCGAAACTGCAGAACAGCTATCTCATAAATGTAAATACATGCCAGTGGCAATATTCTCAGTTTCTCAAAAAGCGGCCTTGAAGGGGTACAAGGAAGACGCCTTGAGAGAATTCTCACTGCCTTCTTCTGCAATCGAAAGATATAATTAAAATTTTCGGCAGAGGAGTAACCCCAGAAAGGTATACCATATCGGAGATGTGACTCAAACAGCGCAAAATACGCATTTTTAGCCACAAGTAAATCGTAATTATTCATAAGAGTCCTAAGGGCAAAACAGGATCTAGACAACTTTGTACTTAGGTGTTTAATGTGCTCCTGCCAATTCAATCTATGGTCGAGATGAACACTCAAAAATTTAGTAGTATTTATGGATGAAATTGTAACACCATCTGAAGAAAGGGCAAACAATACACCAGGCCTGAAATTCATAAGACAAGTCTTATCCAGATTAAGAGTCAACCTGTTCGCCGCAAACCAACATCTCAAGAGCGACATGTCCGACACAATCCTGTCATGCAACTCATGACCATCACTACCGAACCAAGTTATATTGGTTTCATCAGCAAACTGAACGAACTTGCCGCTAATGCGCAGAGAAGACATATCATTTATGTACAACAGAAAGAGAAGTGGGCCCAAGGCAGAACCCTGAGGCACCCCATACATAGACTGAGCAGAGTCAGATGTAAATTTCTGACAATCAGCGTTGACAATAGAAACGGCATGGCATCTTCCCATCAGATAAGAACGAATCCACCCCCCCCAGAAACACCCCTGAATCCATAATATGAGAACTTCTCCAACAAAATAGATTGGTCAACACAATCAAAAGCCTTAGAGAGGTCGAGAAACACAGAAACAGGAATATACTGGGAGTTGCAGTGAGTGTTCTTTGCCTCATATACATGGTCCAGAAAAGAAAAAATGGCCAGACCAGTACTCTTATTATTACGGAAACCAAACTGCAAACTGGACAAGGTAGAGCATTTGTCCAAAAAGCTAACAAATCTGGACTTGACCAGCCTCTCAATCAGCTTAGAAACGGTCGACAACAATGAGATCGGCCTAAAATTTTCTAGCCCAAATTCACCCCCCTTATGCAATGCCACGATAAACGCTTTTTTTAAAGATGAAGGAAAAATGCCTTCACAAAATGACTTATTTATAAGATCAGCAAGACACAGATGAATATTAATAGTTAAATAAGAAAAAATGATGGCAGGGATCCGGTCCCTATAGGAAACTTTTCTAGATACAAGTCTCAAAGTACGTGCAACTTCACCGACAACAGTTGGAAAAAAAACAAAAGTATCATTCTGCTTGGCAACATTAGCAGTCAAGAAATTAGATGCGGTAGTTGCAACAGCTGGTATTCGACTAACCAATCTCTGTGCAATTGTTGAAAAGTAATTATTCAGGCAATCAGCTGCCTCAACATCCCTAACCACTGCATCGCCAACACATAGGTGAACGTCACTATGAGACTCTTTCCTCCCCAAACTTGTATTAATGATATTCCAGAGTTCTCTGCCTTTATTATTCGAATTATTAACTCTGGAATTAATGTAGTTGGACTTGGCCAATCTGACTGTAGACTTGAAGATTTTTTTATATTTAAAATAGTAATCCTTGATAAATGTTGAATCAGTGAAAAATTTCCTCAAGACATGTAGACAAGTTTTATTTCTAGATGAGACACGTATACAATGTGTGATCCATGGTTTTTCTCTCAGAGGAAAACACCTATCATGGGAACTCTCTAGGAAAGCAAGTAGGTGATCAAACTGATAGTCAACAGGCATATTCGGATCACATCTCTCATACTTCAGACATGCGTCCTTAAATGAATTAACATTCTCAGATCTTTTATATGCCCTTACGTATCTTATAGGTTTATGATTCAGTGAGCCACATACATTGACAGAAAAGGTCAAAAATTCACGATCAGACAAAAAAGTGTTGTTTACCAGTACTAACGGACTCGCACCAGAAGGAAAATTACTAACAACATAATCAATAATACTAGAGCTGTCGGCAGTGATACGTGTAGGAGTCTTCACATGCATATTTAATTTTCAGACTTCCTCTACTGTCTGCCAAAATTTGTAAAAAAATGCCTATAACTCAAAAACTTTGCAATTTAAACGAAAAATGCTTATATATAACCTTGTATTAAAATCCTCCAAGGAGTTTAAAAATACACTCGGATACAGGTACATATACAATTTAAAAGATCAAAGTTGGGTGCAGTACAAAAGAAATGGAACACTCTGCTAAAATTCGGACCAATGCAGCGGACAAGTACACTTGTATGAAACAATTTCTTGTTTTGCTCTTTTCTTCACTTTTGTCACTTAACGTCGCTCCAACATAATCGTACCACAACAGTGCAGCACATGCGTCTTTTCTGTTCGCCAAATTATTGTTATGTTGGAGCGACGACAAAAATTAAAGGCAAAGAAAATAGTGAAACGAAGCTAGACAACATGTTGTTTTATTATATTCTCATTTTTGTCATTACCTTTAGAACTGTCTCTTCTCTCCCAGAGCCCATTCGCACTTGGCGGGCGGCAATTGCTAGGGGTTTACACTCTTGCTACAAATTAGAATTGAATATCTATTTGATACCTATTTGCTTTAAGTAATTCACACTAAAATAACAGAATTACTGTACCAAAAAATTTTATACAAACTTATTTTTTAATCAACGCCTTTTACACCGTCTGGCAAGCATTTTCTCATTAGCTATTCGTCTGGTAATTACTTTTTTGCACACAATACATCCAAGTTTAGCAACTAACCAAATGCCAGACGGTAGAAAATACGTCACGTGACCCTCTCACTTTTACATGTTTGAGGTCGTCTGGCACCCACTCGCGACTAACTAATACGTCTGGCAGTGATATTTTGGCATTCCTTATGAAACAAAAAGTTAGTAAAAGAAAAATCAGTTGGTAGAAATTTGTCACATGACCCACCCTTTTCTACATGTTTGGGACCGTCTGGTACCCATTTGCGACTAGCTAATGCGTCTGGCAGTGATACTTTGATACTCCTTATGATGCAAAAAGTCAATAAAAGAAAAGAATTTCGCGATATTCAGTAAAAATTTCTGAACGTGTTGCCAATAAGTAAGGAAACCCTGAATTATAGCCTTCTTTTGGGGTTGGGAAAATTAGGTTTTAATCTTAACACGAGTAGTACTTCTGGGGGGCACAGACCCCCCCAGATCTTTTATGGGGCTCCTGAGCTCCCAATTGCAATTTATTGTAAAAAATTCACAGACCTCGCATCTTACGCAAGTATCATAGGCGTATTGAAAATACCGACACAACTGTGCGCGCCGCCAACAGAATCTCTCGCGTGTCGATACATTTTTCGTAAGATGAGTCCCATATACACGAGCCCAGAAGTATTTTCAATACTAAAAATCGTGAACCCTCACACAACAATGGTTCTGCAGCCTCTAATAGCAATACGCTTTTAAATACCTAGAAGACAGGATCAATTTAACGTTAGAACCATGTGTTTAATTTGTGGCCGTGGATAGTGGTCCGCAAGTTACGGATCACTATCATTTGTCATTACGGTTTCGCAAGTTGTGGGCATGCGAACAGGTGTTAAATATTGTGTAACAACGCATTTTAGACAGACCCTTTACTTGTCCTCGCACCAGATACACGCATTTTATGCGAACAAGATAATGTGGAAACGTGTTAAAAAAATAACGTTTACGGGAGCCGATCCTACTCGGCCCGAGAGTAACAAACCACACTAGCTCTCTACGATAACCTACCTACCCACAAACCCTGCTGGGTGGGGATTGAACTAACGAAGTACTTGTACGAAAGTATAACGCATAACTTGCGGAACTGTAGTACACTTGATGGGATTCCGTAACTTGCGGACTACTATCCACTGCCTTAATTTGTGGAGGATCTGGCAAAAGAAAAAGGAAATCACTTACTTCAATTCAAACTGGTATCATAGTACTAAATGTTTTATTTGGTTAATTATGTATTGTTTGTCCTTGTTACTACAGGCACGGGTGATTCGACTCGCATAAAAATGCTGCAAGATATAGAAATGACAATCGTATTATCTCTAGACTGATTTTGTATGAAGACTTATTTGCATACGATGCAAAATACCACAAATTGTGCTACGCAGAGTACATATCAACCAGAAATATAAATTCCCACAAAAATAAAACTGACAGAAATACAAAAAGTTCCGATCGCTTGTTTTCAACATTTTCTTCTTGGATTCAAGAACACATCTTAGATAATAAAGAAAAGTTGCCATTAAGTACCTGCAGTAACACAAAAATATATTTCTATGTTACGTAATGCAGAAAGATCCCCAATACAATCCGCGAAACTGAAAATGAAATTGCCGAAAAGATTTAAAGGCTCTATTCAATTTATTCGTAGACCAGGTCAGGTCAGGTGATTTGTTGTGTTCTGGCAAAGAACTTTTGACTAAAAAATCAAGCATGTAAATGAGGACGCAAGCTCAACAGACGAATCGTCTGATTTTAATCTGGAAACAACGGGTGGTACATTATCAGATTTGCAAATTCTTCACAGAGCTGCTGAAATTTTAAGAAAATGTATGGAAAATTTTGCAATACCCAATAAAAATTATCCTTCCCCAGATAATATAAACAGTAAAAGTTTTGCCAAACAAGTACCTACCTCATTTACTAGCATTTATTTCGTGGCTATTACAGAAAGAGAGTTTTGAAAATGCATTGAAAGAAGATTTTAAAGATTGCATTACAACGCTGTTCTTTTGCAGAGTAACTTGGCCGCGTTCTGTCTCCTTCTGGTGCTCGGCTATTCCCCATAGTCTATCCTTTTCACTCGCACGGCTCGTCCTGTGCACCGAAAGTGAATTTTTGACATCGGCGTATTGAAAGTGTTATAGCGGACTTATTTTTGAAACGCGACCATACATTATTCGAAATCATAACTTCGTTATACCATAAGGAAGTTTTCTATGTAAGAAAAAACAAAATCTATATCGTGAAAAAAAAGTTATCCAGGTTCAAAGTGGAACGTATTGTTACCGATGTGGCAACATATTTTAGATACGGTGCAGTAAAATTAGTTTGGTTTCTTGTATTTACACAAAATTTACACCATTAAAAACGTCAATATTTCTTCAACAATTAAAAAAAAAACGCAAAGTTCTACGACTTGTAATTTTCGCGTAAGATGCCCGAGAGTCTCCCGGCGCACGGTGGGATAGATTTACTGCTTTTTCACCCCTAATTTTTTTCGCTACCACCCAAAAAAGTCGTAATTGCCATTTTTAGGTGCCAAAAGACTTGTAGAATCATCTGTGAGAGTTTCATCTGGTTATACTTTGGGATCACTCAAAGTTAAAATTTTAGTATTTGCTGAATATCGCTGCACTATGACAGAATCTGTCGCCTGTCGATACATTTTTCTTAAGATGAGTCCCGTATACACGCGCCCAGAAGTATTTTCAATACTAAAATATTCACAATTTGCTGGGAATGTTCGACTCACGACCTTGAAGCGTTAAGCTGACCGCACACAATCAATATTATTGACAATAGTGTTATTTGACCAATCAAAACACGATATTATTGGTCAAATCACGATATTGTCAATAATATTGATTGTGTGTCAGCTTTAGAAAATGAAATAAGTTTGAAATTTAGAGTGACAACAGAGTTGTGTATGGCAGGGTAAGTACTGAAATAAGTTCTGTGCGATTAAAAACAAGAATTATAAAGACAAACATGCCGGAATATATTTGACATTTAAGTTAATTTGGATCAATGAGCATGCCAACATACTTATTTTAGTATTTAGCTGCCATACGCAATTCTGTTGTCACTCTTAAATTTCAAACTTATTCTGTACACGCTGAAATTGTACTGAATTTAGTACTAAAATCAGTCTCGTGTCAGACGGCCCTTTGATGTTAATTTTAGACAAAGATATTGAATTTTTAAACCGACATTACAATTGTCAATTTCGAATACAGACTGTTCCATAAGGCAGAACATCACATTGGCTTGCTTATATGGGACAGGCTGTATACTTGACAATAATTTTAGGTTGTAGCTCAGATGAAACCCCTAAAAACTTTGTTAGAAAGTTTTTTGATGATAGCGTAAACGATTTAACCAATATCGACCACTCTGCACAAGATGGGACACGTGTATTTTAAATACTTAACTAAAACTCGAATTAGGTATATTTCCATCTATTTTATTTGATACGATCTGATTTTTATACAACTATACGTCCAATGTGAGCTTAATTCAATGTTATATTAAATATAAATTGTATTATAAGGAATAAAATACAAAAGATCTTCTCATTTAAGAAAACTGTCAATCAGGCATCTCCGTCTTTAACCTCTTCTTCCTCTCCTGATTTTTTAAACTTGTTTTTGTCTAACACGGAATAATAAAAAGACTGTAACGAAACTTGAGATGCAAAAAAAACATAATCTTACCATATTTAGATGTATCTCCACCTAACAGTCGTAGAAGGTGCACTATACTAAACTGAGACATGTAACACCTTAAAGAACTGGTCCCTCTCCAACCGCTCATACGAAGGATTAAAGGATTCTCTGAGTCACTTAATTCTTCCGCGTAAATTAATAAGCAACTACCAGGAGCTGCAATTCGATGTCGCATAAAAAATTCCTCCATTATTGAAACACCCTGCATTTTAAAAGTACTTACACAAATTCTCCACTTGTTTTTGAATGTTTTCCGAAAGACTGGCAATTGGCGGGGACTTCTCAGGCGTGTCATTCAAGAGCATCGTAATTAAATCGTCTTTCGGCACCTTAACTTTACGTTCACTACCTAAGAAAGGAAATATACTCTCCAAACCATCTTGGGCGATCCTACGACCAAAACAAATAACACCCCATGACAAACCGGCAGAGACTTAATTTACCTGAAGGCACACTTCATATTTCTGTTATCAGATCTAACAAAAGCTTTGACGCCCGTGTTAATAAACTTTATCGATCCCTGATTTTGAAGTACCAAATTTCTTACACCGGCGGACGTTAAATAAATATTCTTTTTCTTACCCACGTGACAGCGTGTCAACAAACACGTAACATCAAAATCGTCAGAAACCTTATAGAAATTTTTGATATCCGGCCACACTACTTCGTCATCTTTAAAGAAAACGAAAGGATCTTCTTTGTATACTCCGTGTTTTCTTCGTTTTCTTTGCGTGTCTTGGCCATCATCGGCTTGTCTTTTACTATCGTTTTTTTCCGGATTCTCGAGCCATTTTATAAATTTCTCGTTGGCATTTAGCGGCTTCACTTTTTCGAGAACAGCCACAAAAAATGCGCCCGTGTTTTGGTGATGCGGCAAAATCCGCATGCTGAAAAAAATGTTTGTTTATCGGCACAAATTAAGCTTTCGTCTCTACCATTTATCGAGTCTGTATTTTATTCTATCTTCAGCTTTGGGCGGGAACATTTGTGGTCTGATAGTAGTCTGCCATTTTTCGTCCACTTCTTCGAAATTTTTATAGAATTCTAAGTTTCTTGAGCCTACAAGCCAACTTTCCATGCCTGGTGAATATTTTAAGCCAGGTAACAAATCACTAGCGTCAACTAATTGTAAAGCACCGTTCGCTTCAGACAAAATCCTGTGTATAACAGACTCATTTTCCAGTGGGTTTAAGGAACAAGTTGAGTATACCAAACGTCCTCCCTCGGTCAGCAATTCAGTGCCCCTACGCAATATCCTGTACTGTATTCTAAAATTCGGAAAAGTAAACAACAAATTTTCACCGTTAACAATAACATGTACCCGTGCAAATTTAAACCGTTCGCCGGAGTCCACTTCATCCAAATATCAGGATTCTTCCTTAAAGTACCATCGCCAGAGCAGGGAACATCACACAGTATTCTATCAAATTGTATCTGCTTTGCGCTGCCGTCAGGTAGCGCTTCATGAAAATTAGGCAGAACAGCACTATCGTGGTTAATTATTGCAACGCACGGCGAATTTATGCGTTTCGCTTGATGCACCAACATGTAACAGCGCTTGTTATCAACGTCATTTGCTACAACATACCCAGTAGGTATCGGTTCATCAGTCGCATGCAACATTTCGATAAGTTGCGCTGTTTTTGAACCTGGTGCCGCACACATGTCTAATACCTTGAAATTTAAAGTTTAATTAATAAAAAATACGTGCAAACCAAATTGGAACTGGAGAGGGCGCTTTAATTACCTTATGGTGTGGTTTAACGTCTAATACCAACGGTGGAATCATACTAACGGTTTCCTGCCGAGATATCGAACCGTTTTCTGTTTCTGATATCAAAAAATTGTGTAATTTATAATACGCTTCCACGCTTCGAATGTCTTTTCTCGATATATCCATTTGCCACGCTAATTTATTGGGATACCTGAAGAATGTTATTCTAGCAACTGTATTAATTAGAATTATAGCGATTTACCACGGTAAGGGGAAAATGTTAGCTTTTTCTTGCGTATTTTCGGCGTTTTGATTCAAACATTCCGTAATAAACTGTCCTTGAATTATTTCTAACATCCTTTTGGCCTCGCCTTTCGAGCCAGTGATACGGAATGTCGCAGGTAAGTCGGTTTTTAAGCAAGTAATAAATTGTTCGTATTCGTCACTGGGGCAAACTCCCTGAGTCTGCATTTAAAATACACATAAATATGTAGGTAATCTAAAGTTATTTTTAAACGGCAAAAGATATTATAACTACCACTCAATTTTATCTAAACAGATTTTTCGGTAATCATATTTTTACTATTTAAGAATAATTTCATGGGGAAGTTTTTAATGTTGCGACCTGTATATTTGGCAAAACGAACCTTGTAATACTCGATAAATTTTTCATTTTCTTTGACGATATCTACGTATGGTTTTCGATCATCGGAATTATTTCCATGGTCCTAAATAAAAAGTTATGTTTAAAGATTTTTGACGTAGTTTATAGTTTTTTTTACCTTATTTTTTGGAAATCGACGAAAACCAGCCTTTCTTCTGCCCATATTATTTATAATATCACACAAAAACGATATTTTGGTTTTCATTGACAAACACGTGTAGTTTGACAAGTGACATTCCTCATAAGTCATAACCTAGTTTAAGGAAATTTCACAAACTTTTGTATTTAATTATCTCACCCATTTACTTATTGATCATCATTCTGCAAAATAAGTTTTAAATTTCTTTGAATTTACTTATGCTCGTATAATATGGGAAAATGAATTTTTCATTAGCGGAGTAGCTCTAATAAACCGAATTTTGTAGGTCCCTAGTGTTGGGAGAAATCGGAACTTCTGATTAATCGGAATTCCGATATACGGATTCTATTAATATTCGGAATGTTCATTGGATGTTGCTATCCGGATACTTGCACGTTAGACAATAATTATGTATAACTTATACCGGTATACTTGTTTTCTATTCGGATCTACTAAATATGTATATCCGACATCTTACTGCTGTAGGTCTTGTAAAGCAGCATTGTCTATATTTTATGAAATATTTCATATTTTCATTTATGTAGTGACCGGCAGAAAATTCGCACCATATGGGAAGTAAAATAACTCAAGACGGTAGGAGCACTAAAGATATAAAACAAAGAATGGCGCAGGGCCGAGTTGCGTTTAACAAAAAGAAACAACTGTTATGCTCGAGAACGGTTAATATAGAGACTAGGAAGAGACTCTTTAACGTCGTATGTATGGAGTACGGCATTATACGGGTGCGAAACTTGGACAATAGGAGAAGCGGATAGAAAAAGAGTAGAAGCGTTTGAAATGTGGTGCTACAGACGCATGATGAAGATACCGTGGATAGATAAGGTTAGCAATAGGGAAGTATTAGAAAGAGTTGGGGAAAAGCGAAAGGTATGGAAATCAATAAAGAGTAGGAGAGATAGGATGGTAGGACACCTTCTAAGACACGAAGGAATAGTTCGTGACATACTAGAGTCAGAGATAGGAATAAAAAGAGGTAGGGGTAGGCCTAGATTAGACTACTGCTCTCAAATAGTTAGGGATGTAGGATGTTCTACTTTTAGGGAAATGCGTAGGTTAGCTCAGGATAGAAAAGAATGGAGGTACGCGTCCAACCAGTCTTCGGACTGAGAACCTTATGATGATCTCATTTAATAAATAATTTTTGTTTGTAAGCAGGCCCTGCATGTCGTTAAACGTAAATTGTCCCAAAAGTAAAGTAGTCTTATTTTGTGGTATCTATACTAAAGAATAAAATAGATCCTGCAGGTCTACACCAAAAATAAATTTATTCTTGATCTCTATTCTTGTCAAGGCAATATCATTTTCTTATTTAACTTGATTTGAGGAATTTAAGTGCGCGTGTTTATCATGTAAAAGCAACCACAAGATTTCTGAATTCCCAAATTAGAATATTAAATGCTCTGCGTTTAGCTCAAGGCATGCGCAGAAGGTACGGGTTCCAGATTCCGAATACTTTGCTGATATTCGAAATGTTCTGAATATTTTAATAATCGGAAAGTTGTACGAATAGTGCCCATCACTATGCTTCACCCTCACTGATTTTCATGTTTTTGGTTATTTTGTTTTCAAATTTATGATATAAGTAGAATAGATTCTGCAAAATAAGTTTTAAATTTCTTTGAATTTACTTATTGCTCATATATATGGTGAAAATGAATTTTCCAATAACGGAGTAGCTCTAAGAAACCGAATTTTGTAGGTCCCTTGAACGACTGTCATCTGCTTCACTGTCACTGATTTTTATTTTTCAGGTTATGTTGTCAAAGTTCCGTATAAGGACGTAAACTAATTACATTTTATTGTATTTGGCAGTACTTACTAAAACTAAATAGAAATTGGAGGCTAGAAATCAGAGGAAGTCTCAGATTTCCATTGAGAAAATGCAATAATGAAACTATTTAAGACCACGAAGTATCGGGTTTCATATCACGCTTCTCTAAATCGCAGACCCCAGACAGATGCGACTAAAGAGTTTAACCTAATATTTATTTTAAGTGGAAAATTCTTCTGATTAGTCATGGAAATCACTTGTTAACACCTATCGCACATCTTATTTATAAACTGTCTCTTATAAAGTGCCCGTTTGTTAAAAAAGACGGAAAAATAAAACTGGACTTTTGGTATTAAGCGACGATTTATTAGCAAGTTTTTAATACGTTAACTGACAAATTAAAAAAAAGCGTGACTGCGAACATACAATAAATTATCAAAAAAGACTTCAATCCCCTTGCGCTTCTTGGGCGGCAAGTTCGCTTGGCTTCGGAGGCTCATTTTTGTCGCCCATCTTCTTGCTACCTGAAACAATATCGTCGATACGTAGCAAGAGAATAGCCGTCTCCACGGCAGTCTTGTAAGTCTGTAGTTTCACGGCTAATGGCTCCCATAATCCGTTAACAGAGTCCTGCTCCACTAATTCACCCGTTATTCCATCGATTCCCCAAGTACAAGGAGCATTTGCATCAGTGTGATTAGCGTGCTTCGCTCGTAAGGCAGTCAAAGTACGAATGGTGTTTGCGCCACAGTTTTGGGCCAAAGTGCGCGGTATTATTTCTGGAACAACATAAATTTATATTGCGAGCATCGTAAAAACTAGAAAATTTACCGAGAGCATGAGCCAGAGCTCGGTATGGCCCGTGAGTTGCTTTCAGTAACAATTTCTGGGCCACCGCCATTTCTATAGCACCCCCTCCTGGCACAAGGCGAGGATTGAGGTAAATGTTTCTGGCAACTTGCAGAGCATCTTGCAGATTGCGTTCTGTCTCGTTTAAAATATCTTTGCTAGCGCCTCGCAATAATATAGTGCAAGCCTGCAACAACCCGTCATTGCTTAAAAAAATATATAAATACACTCATTTACCTTTGGATTTTTACACTCTGTAATGTAACAGAAATACTCGTCCCCAAGTTTCTTAATCTCAAACAATCCAGCGCCAGTTCCAATATCAGATTCCTGCAACTCCTCCGTCCTGTTAACTATTGTAGCACCGCAAGCACGAGCTATACGGTTATTGTCACTTTTCCGTACACGCCGTACCGCGCTAATACCCGCTTTCAACAAGAAGTGTTGAGCCAAGTCAGACACTCCTTTCTCTGAAAAGACAACATCTGGTTTCAGAGCAATTATGTCGTCGCAGAGGCGACGAACATGCTCCTCTTCGAGCTCCAACATTCTTGTGAAATCCTGCAAGATGCAGCAATAAGATCAAAAACGAATGTTTCGTAAGTGTCCACTTACGGTATCGCCAGAGATTTCCACGTTTGTCTGGGATTCACCTTTCTTATATTCAAGTGAACAGTCCAATAACATTATTCGAGGATTCTGGAAATGAAAAAATGATTCGAAATTGACGGTGTACAGTGGAACTCCCAAGAGTCGAACTTCCTGTAGTCGAATTTTTCCGTAACTCGAATAAAAATGTGAGTCCCTTGACCTACACGGCAAATCATACGTATTTTGTAGTCCGTATATAAGGTTTGACGCGACAAGAAACTGCCGATATCGGGAACAATAATTCGGGAGAAAGCGCAGGAATTCGAGAAAACTTTGGGACGTTTGGATTTCGCTGCGAGCTCGGGAAGGCTGCACAAATTTAAAGTTCGTCACACAATTGTGCAAAAAGTGGTTTGCGGTGAAAGTGCAGACGTAAATGAAAAAGAGTGTGAAAATTGGAAAGAAAATGTGCTCCCTGGATTACTCTTACAATATGAATCTAAAGACATTTTCAACGCCGACGAAACGGGTCTGTTCTTTAAATGTTTACCGGACAAAACCTTGGCTTTTAAAAATGAGAAGTGTTATGGGGAAAGCAAAGTAAAGAACGAATTACTGTGATGGTTGGTGCAAATATGGACGGGACGTAAAAACTGCAACTTTTGGTGATTGGAAAATCAAAGAACCCTAGATGTTTCAAGGGCATCAAGTCTTTGCCGGTCACTTATCAGAATAACAAGAAGGCGTGGATGACCAGTGACCTGTACGAGAAATGGTTATTATCTCTTGACAGAAAGTTTTCGGCCCAAAAGAGAAAAATTTTACTTTTAGTAGACAACTGCCCGGCTCATCCTACAATTGATGAAAAGTTTAAGTCCATCCGCGTCGTATTTCTGCCACCTAATATGACGACTAAGTTACAACAAATGTATCACGGTATAATTAAGAACCTGAAGATGGATTACCGGAAACGGATTTTGAAACAGACTATCACTGCCATGGAAGATCGTAGAAAATTAGCGATAACTTTATTAAATGCTATTAGAGAAATAGCAAGCGCATGGGATACAGATGTCTCAGCAACAGCAATTCAGAATTGTTTTAAGAAAGCCGGATTCTCCCGTGACATTCGTGAAAATGAAGATCATTGGTTGGATGAAGATGATCTTAGTCTTGCAAAATTAAAGGCAACGCTTGCTAAATACAGGGAATCGGTACAAATGGAAGATATTGACGCAGAAGAATACATTGCCATCGATAACGAAATCCAAATTGCTGAATTTCCTACTGATGATGACATTTTGTCTAGTTTAAAATGTCAGTCGTCTAATTCGAAATGTCCGACAGCGAAGGCAACGAACAAAACACTAACCTGGATATATCGTCTCATTTTAGGATGCGTTACGTCCTTGTTGAGCATGACGCCTCGTAAAATTTGCGATTCATTGATCGATCCACCGGGTATTTTCTCTACTTTGGCGTATCGTTTAATATCAACCTCCGTACGTCCGTTTTCCACTAGCGCAACAGTATTTACCGCTTCCAAAGCGATATTTACCGCCAAATCTCCCCACTTACCAATAAATTTGGTACCAATACAACCTTTGACCTTAAAAAACAATTATTTGAATAACATTACCATTTCCAGCTGTCAAAAAAACTTACCACATTTGCTAGCGCTTGTGAATTATTCTTATCAATTGGGACACTTAATGGACCTTCCAATAAAGAAATCATATCTTCCAGGGCTTGTTTGTACTGACGGATAATAACAGTGGGGTGCATACTTTGTTCTAAAAATTGCTCAGCTGCTGCCAGCATTTCGCCGGCTAATACTATAACTGACGTAGTGCCGTCTCCTACCTCTTCATCTTGCGTGCGAGCAATTTCTATCATACTTTTGGCAGCGGGATGCTGGACCGTGATCTCTCGTAATATAGCATTTCCATCGTTTGTCATTACGATGCCACCCATAGGGTCCATAAGCATTTTTAACATCGCTTGTGGGCCTAAACATGTTCGAATTACGTCCGCGATTTGCTGCAATTTAAACAATTATAACCTCAAAATGTCATAGTGACATCTTGCCATGACGGACAATTTTCATGCAAGTTTATAATTTTTAAACATTTAAGCAGATCAGTAGAAGAAATTGAAGAATTTATGAAAGCACGTGTTTCATAAAGCCTCACCTTTCCGGCGCTGATGTTCTCCATCTGAACTTTTCTACCTTGATCACGTTTCGTGTTTTGACCTGAACATAAAATTATGAACAATTTCTAATAGAACTTAAGCAAAATATAAACGTACTTAACACTAAAATAGGTGCACGTCCGCCCATCATCTTGTATTATTAATTATTTATCTGAATTTCTTAATAGAAAGCAGAAGCACTGAGAAACTTCAACGACAAATGAACCATGAAGTTAGCTCACTTGGTATTTGGTAACTTTCTTACGGCACGGCAACATTTATGCATCTATCTTCACATACAAGTGTAGCCACAGCTTAGAAAACATATTAAATTAAACAGAATGTCTCGGGTTTCATCAGTACGGGTTTACAAAATGGATTATTATTATCATAATTATTCAACATACGAGTTACGATGACTGTTAACAGCGAGATTGTAAAGATTACTGATATTCAATGTAATATGTAAATTTTATTTTTTCATTGTTGTGAGATCTGCACGTGGAAAATTACGAAGACGTAGAAGGCCCAAGAATAATGTTATTTCGTATCTCAGAAGTTCGAGTTTGTATTTCGGAATTCTCTTTATCTCAGAATTCTGACTTATTATCTCAGAATTCTAGCTTGCATGCTAGAATTCTGACTTAGTAACTTGGAATTCTGGTTTGCTATCTCAGAATTCCGATTTTTATTTCAGAATTCTGACTTCACAACTAAAAGATTGTGACTCGCGCGATAAGTTCGAGAAAAAGGCAAATGAAGTACTAAAGAGTGTTGATGAAAATACTGTTAGGGACGTAGAAGCATACGAAGGCGTAGAAGGACCAAGAATAAAATTTTATGTTTGTATATCAAAATTCCGACTTGTTTGTCAGAAATTCGACTTATATGTCAGAGTTCTGACTTGGAATCTCAAAATTCCGATTTCTTTCTCAGAATTCTAATTTATATTTCGGAATTCTGAATTGTATGTCAAAATTCTGACATATCGGAATTCCGACTTGGTATCAGAATTCCGAATTTCTTCTCAGAATTGTGAATTATTTCTCGGAATTCTGACTTTTATCTCAGAATTCCGACTTGTATGTCAAAACTCTTACTTATATGTCAGAATTCTGATTTATATTTCGGAATTCTGACTGTTATCTCAGAATTCTACGAAGGTGTAGAAGGGCCAAGAATAAAACTTTATGTTTGTGTCTCAGAATTCCGAATTGTGTCAGAATTCTGACTGGGTTATTGGGGAAAGTAATTTTTTGTTATAGTAGGGTTTTTTAGAATAATAGTTGGTGACCATGTGTGCATCGTTTCTGATCAGTGTGTTAAAAGATTCCGACAAGAACTGTCAAGATTGTTTTAACTTCGTACGTCTGTACAATTTTGTATTTCTTTTCGATCACTTGTTATCTAAATAAAGACTAAAAACGTTTGGAGTGTCTTATTGACCGAACAGGTTATGTGTCCAGTAAGCTAGTGTGCAGTAACAAGTGAAAAAGTTGATAAAATACAGAGTTAAAAATAAAAACCGGCAGGTGTTTGGCTGTCTGGTGTCGTGAAAATACTCGCGATATAAAAACTGAGAAATACGTAAAATACGAAGTTGGTGAAACAGAATTACATAAAAATTAATGTGCAGGGTGATCTGCGAATAAAATCAAGGGCAGTATTGTTGGAGTACATAAAAACTTAGCAAGAATTTTTTGTGCATAAAGGTGGTCACAAGGTGTATAAGATGGCGGCAGATGATCTTGGAATAAATACCATAGAAAAACTTAAGGACAGCGAAACATATCAGCTATGGAAATTCCAGGTAAAAATATTCTTTAAGGCACACGGTTTGTATGGAATAGTACATGAACCCAACCAACAACCACAAGAAAAAGATTGGGAGAAGAAAGATGCACAAGCACAAAAAATAATAGTTCAGACAGTGGACAAAGGACTAATAACACAATTAATAACTTGTAAAACGGCAAAAGAAATGTATGAAAAGATTTGCGAAATATTTGATGGTTCAGAAAATAGAAAGAAAGGTCAGTTAATGCAAGATTTTTTTAATTACAAATTTAATAACGGTGTAGATATGCAAGGAAACCTGGCAAACATTGAGAATATTGTATACAGATTAAAACAATTAAAGCAAATCATCGACGACGATATGGTGATGTCGAGGATATTGAGTGCGTTACCACATACCTACGATTACTTCGTCACAGCGTGGGAGTCCACACCAGCCGAAGAAAAGAATTCGAAGAACTTAACCAGCAGATTAATTAAAGAAGAGGAGAAACAGAATCAAAGTAAAGAAGATGTTCCTGTTGCTTTTAAAACGTCTGTAAGCAATACCACTAAAGTAAGCAATACCTCGAGCAATACACATAATAAAAGATGTTTTAAATGTAATAAAATTGGTCATTTTGCTAAAGATTGTAAGAATTGTTGTTCTATTTGTAGGAAAACTAACCATAAAGAGGAAAATTGTTATTTTAGAAATAAAAATAATAGTCGTACAAATAAAAATAAATTAGCTTTTTTAACGTATGAAAATGAAAATAATGTAAGTCAAAATACTAAGTTTATTGTTGATTCTGGCTGTACTTCTCATATGGTAAATGATGAAAATCTTCTTAAAAATGTAACATATAACAAAACAGATATTGGTGTTGCGAAAAAATGTGAATCAATGTTGTCAGAATGTCAGGGAGAATTTGTGGGGAAAAATTTCATATTGCAAAATACGTTGTATGTCCCTCAACTTGCTAATAACTTACTTTCAGTTTCAGCTGTTACAGATAATGGTGGTGAAGTTGTATTTAAAAAGAAAAGTGTAGAAGTTTATAGAAATAAAAGAAAAATATTTACAGGTGAGAAAGAAGATTCTGGACTGTATACAACTAATATAATAAAAGAAAATGATGAAGTGTCACTTATGATAAATAAAAAGGAAACAGCACTTGATTGGCACAAGAAAATGGGGCATCCAGGCCTTAAGACCTTTAATCTGTTACCTAAAGTTGCGGATGGCATAAAAATACAAAAGTTTGATGATCTTCCTAAAAACTGCGAAACTTGTATTGAAGCTAAACAAACAAGATTGCCATTTAACAGTCAGCGTACACGAGCTGCGAGATTGCTTGAACTAATACACACAGATGTTTGTGGCCCTCTTGAGACCGATACATGGGATAAAAAGAAATACATACTAACGGTAATGGATGACTACAGTCACTTCACAAAAGTGTATTTACTTAAAAACAAGCATGAAGCTTCAGAATGCCTAAAATACTATGTTAAGGAAGTAGAAAGAGAAAAAAATTTAAAAGTGTCCTGCTTAAGATGCGACAATGGCGGAGAATATATAGGTACAGAATTAAAGACATGGTGTAACAACAAAGGTATCAAGTTGGACTATACTATAGCATACAGCCCTCAACTAAATGGGAAGGCAGAACGGCTCAATAGAACTATCATGGAAAAGGCAAGAGCGTTACTATTCAATTCAAACATGGATAAGGAAATGTGGGGGGAATCAGTATATTGTGCTACTTACTTAATAAACAGATTGCCAACTGAGACCATAAAATATAAGACACCATATGAAATATGGAATGGAAGAAAACCAGATTTGACTAAAATTCAAGAATTTGGGTGTGAAGCATTCAGTAAGAACCTAAAAAGAATTAAGAAACTAGATTCAAGAACCCAAAAATTAACAATGGTAGGATACTCAAATGTGGGATATCGGCTATTTGATCCCGTAAAAAGGAAGATAATACATGCACGTGATGTGATATTTAAAACAAAAGAAGAAAATACAGAAGATAAAGTCATAAAACCAGTAATGGATGAACAAATACTTAAAATAAAGGATGAGGAAAATCAAACAGAAGAAAATAATCAGTCTTATTCAGAAACTAACAATACAGACAGTGAAAGCTCTGAAGAAGATGAGAAAGATGGTGAAATACCAAAAGAAGAACAAGATATTGAAAGAGAAGAAGATAGAAAGACAGAAAGAATCAGAAGGATACCTGTAAGGCTACAAGATTATGTGCTACTCACCTTTCAAGAAGCAATCACAGGACCAGAAAAAGAAAACTGGAAACAGGCTGTAAAAGAAGAATTAAAATCATTGGAGAAAAATGGAACATGGGATATAGTAGACAAAAATGAAGCTAACGGACAGAAAATATTGTCAAATAAATGGGTATTTAGAGTTAAGGAAGATGGTACCTACAAAGCAAGGCTAGTGGCAAGAGGATATGAGCAAATAATGAATTTAGATTTTGAAGAAATTTTCAGTCCTGTAGCAAGCCAATCTTCTTTAAAAACATTGTTTGCTGTAGCAGCAGCGAAAAATTATCATTTAATGACATTTGATGTGAAAACAGCATTTCTGCATGGAGAGTTAACAGATTACATCTATATGAAATTGCCAGAAGGTTTTGAAGAGGAACAGGATAAAATCTGTAGACTAAGAAAGTCTTTATATGGCTTGAAACAAGCTCCTCAAAGATGGAACAGGAAATTCATTGACACAATGAATGAAATTGGATTTGAACAAACCGAAAATGAACCCTGTGTTCTTAAAAACAACGATTCTTCAATAATGATAGCAATTTACGTAGATGATGGGTTAATAATTGGAAAAGAGAAGGAAAAAATTAAACAAGTAATCAAGAAAATAAATGAGATACTTGAAATAAAACTTTACGAAAAGCCTAAAACCTACCTTGGTATGGAAATTAGGAAAAATGAGGATGGAATATGGTTGTCTCAGGAAGGTTACACAAAGAACATTCTTGAAAAATATAATATGAAAGATTGTAAAACCGTATCAACACCATGCAACAGTGAAGAAGAAAGGGAAGCTGGAGTAGAAGAGGTGAAGTTCCCTTATAGAGAGGCAATTGGGAGTCTGCTCTATTTATCGACCAGAACGAGACCAGATATTGCGCATGCAGTTGGAATAGCAAGTCGACATATGGAAAGTCCAAGTAAACAAGATGTAACATCAGTAAAAAGAATATTTAAATATCTAACTGGCACATTAGGAGATGGTATATATTTTAAATCAAATTCAGATATTTCTGAAATAAAAATATATTGTGACTCAGATTATGCTGGTGATCGTGAAACTAGGCGAAGTACAACAGGATATGTAATAATGTTATCCGATGGACCAATCGCTTGGTGTTCAAGGCGACAACCAGTAGTCGCACTTTCGTCTACAGAGGCAGAATTTATATCAGCAGCGGAGTGTTGTAAAGAGGTAATGTTTATAAAATCTTTGTTGATGGACCTTAAGGTAAATTTAAAAGTTATTTTTAATATTGATAATCAGAGTGCAATACAACTTATTAAAACGGGGATTTTCAATAAACGATCTAAACACATAGACGTAAGATTCCATTACATTCATGAACTCTATGTTAATAATGATATTGAGATAAAGTATTGCCCTACAAACTCTCAAAGTGCTGACATACTGACAAAACCACTGAACAAATCTAAGTTCTTAAAACATAAGGAGTCTTTAATAAAAAGGTATTAAAAATAAGAAACAAAGCATTGTAATAAAATTTTTATTTGTTGAAATTAAAATTTTTTGTTTTTGGTTTTGATATAAGTATAGTTTAAAAAATTAGGAGAGGGTATTGGGGAAAGTAATTTTTTGTTATAGTAGGGTTTTTTAGAATAATAGTTGGTGACCATGTGTGCATCGTTTCTGATCAGTGTGTTAAAAGATTCCGACAAGAACTGTCAAGATTGTTTTAACTTCGTACGTCTGTACAATTTTGTATTTCTTTTCGATCACTTGTTATCTAAATAAAGACTAAAAACGTTTGGAGTGTCTTATTGACCGAACATGGGTATCTCTGGATTTCGATTTTTCCTTAGAATTCGGACATATTTCGGAATTTTGACTTTTATTTGTCAGAATTCTGACTTGGTAGGTATCTCAGAAACCCGTTTTTTTTACTTTATTGGAGCAATAAAACTCCGAGATACAAGGTCGAATCCTGAAATTTAAGTAAGAATTTTAGCATACAAGTCAGAATTCTCACACAAAAATCGGACTACTGAGATACCAAGTCAGAATTCTGAAAAGCAAGCTAGAATTCTGAACTAAAATCGTAATTCTGAGATTATAAGTAAGAATTTTGAGATAGAAGTAAGAATTCAGAAATACAAAATCACATTTTATTATTGGCTCTTCTACGCCTTCCTAGAATTCCGTCTTGTATGTCAAAATTCTGACTTATATCGGAATTCCGACTTGGTGTCTCAGAATTCCAATTTTTTTTCTCAGAATTCTGACTTTTATCTCAGAATTCAGACTTGTATGTCAAAATTCTAACTTATATGTCAGAATTCTGACTCAGTGTCTCAGAATTCCGACTTTTTTTCTTACTTATTGGAGCATTAAAATTTTGAGTTACAAAAGTTTGAATTCTGAAATTTAGGTCAGAATTTTATCATACAAGTCAGAATTCGGAGATAAAAATCGGAATTCTGAGATACCAAGTCAGACTTCCAACATACAAGCTAGAATTCTGAGATAAAAATGGGAATTCTGAGATACAAGTCAGAATTCCGAGATACCAAGTCCGAATTCTCAGATACAAGTCAGAATTCTGGCACACAAGCTAGAATTCCGAGATAAACTCGCAGTTCCGGATATTATAAGTCAGAATTTTAAGATAAAAGTCAGAATTCTGAGATAAAAGTAAGAATTCCGAAATACAATATCGGAATTCTGAGATACAAAATAACATTTTATTCTTGGCCCTTCTATGGCTTTGTAGAAGCAGAATGGAATCGCATTAAAAATAGTTTATATTCCGAAATGTCAGAATTCTGAAAAAATCAGTATTTTGTGATACCAAGTGGGAATTGGCATATAAGTCAGAATTTTTACATACAAGTCAGAATTCTGAGATAAAAGTCAGAATTCTGAGATGAAAGTCAGAATTCTGAGAAAAAAAATCGGAAATCTGAGATAATAATCGGAATTCTGAGATACCAAGTCAGAATTGCAAAATATAAATCAGGATTCTGAGATACCACAGAAGTCTGACACGCAAGTCAGAATTCTGAGATACAAACATACAATTTTATTCTTGGCCCTTCTACGCTTTCGTGGAAAATAATATTAAAATGATCGACAAAATAAATATTTTAATATTTCATAATAAGTACATAATATGCAAAAATAAGAATACTATTTACAAAGTTTAGTACAAAATCAGTCACTGTCATCGCTTGTATCTAAAATACGTCTTTTTTTGCCTTTGGTCTGACTTCTTGATTTCTTCTTCTTCCTCCTCTCTTCTTTTAGGAGCATTTCCGCTAATTCAAGCTCGGAAAATTCATTTTCGCTCTCCAAGTGTTCCTGAGAACCCACACAAAAGGAATCCTACGGAAAAAATTACGTAAATTGCAACAGCATTTACAAATTAATCGGAAACTTACATTTAAATAAGTATTATCGACGTTATCGACAACTACTTGTGAATAAACGTTTACAGGGCACTTGCGCGGAAGCGTGGGAATTTTGAATTTACTCCTCGCTTTTTGTGGAGACCTGGGAAATAAAAATGTTAGCTGCGGGGGCAGTTTCACAAAGAAAATTACCTGACAGACTGCAAATATCGCGCATGCATTTGCGTGCAAGCGAAATCTTGCGTTTCGTCGTTGACGAAACTCGACTCCAAGGGCTCATCGAAGCTCTTCTCGTCGTCGGAAATTAAAATTCCCTCTTCTTCGGACAATTCCGCTTCGTATTCAATAAATGGATTCTACAACAATGAATTATACAACGGAAGTTTACTATTAGAAACTCGAACCTCTTTTGTTTTTCGTGAATTACAAGAAAGTTTCGACCTTTTTTGTTGCAAACTTTTTGGTTTCTTAGAAATAAGAGGACTTTTCGGGACTTCAAAATCATCGTCGCTGCTGAGTTGCGTTTTCGATTTTTTTAATAGTGTTTTTCTCGCAGTTTCGTTGTTTATTTTACTTTTGCTGCGGTTTAGAGTTTCGAAGTCGTTTTCGCTATCAGAACTATTTATTGTTATCACCTTACTTGGCGACACATTTAAAACAGTATTAATCACTTTTTTTTGAGTAGGTTTGTTATTTAACATATCCAACATTTGCGTTATTGAAAGTTGCGTTTCTTGGGTCTTTCCTTTAACAATTTTACCTTTAGTACTCAATTTATTGTGTTTTTTTATGTTCTTCGGTGTTATCCATCCAAAATTACTTGTACTAGGTTTATCTTTCTGTGTGGATAGTTTTGATTTTGTTTCGTTCTGTTTGGTAATTTTTTTGCTTTTTACCATATCGTCGATTTCAAAATCAAAGTCCAATGAGTTTGTAGTACGATGTTTAATTTTTGTAGTTTCTTTTTGAATAGATAGTTTTGATTTTGTTTCATTTTCTTTGGTAATTTTCTTACTCTTTATCATTTCGTTGGTTCCAAAATTAAATTCCGATAAATCTGCTGTGTGATTTCCATTACTGATTTTTGTCGTTTCATTTATATCGAAACCGAATATCGACAGATCGCATATATCTTCAACATCGAGCAAAGCGTTTAACGCGTCTTTTTCATTAGTATCTATTAATTGTTTTTTACCATTTTCGTCTTTGGTGTTGCTAATATTAGTTTTTGTTTGTGTTTTATTTGTTGCATTACAAGTTTGCGTTTTGTTATTTTTGCTTTGTTTTTCTTCAATCATTTTGTTTTCGTGACTTGTTTTTATTTTCGCAGTGTCATCAGGCATAAAAAGTGAGAGATCACAAATGTCATCAATGTCTAAATCTAATTTCGCAGACTCAGTCATGCTCTGGTCGATACTTTTTTCTGGCGCATCGCTCGTTTTGAGACTAGTAAAATCTACTGACGTTTCGGTGTTTTTTACTGTTTCATCTTTGTTTTTTTTACGATTTATATCGGTACCGGCAACGATGGTCAATTTTTTATTATTTTCTATTGCCGAAGAAGCAGCAGATTTTGAGACGTAAAAATTGGCGGAATTTTGCTTAAAAAGGTTCGACAATTGCGGTTTACCCTTTTCGTTAACTTTATTTATCGTGTTTTTAGGTTCAGTTTCTTGTTTCCGTTGAAAATCGACAACGGTAGACGCACTTGAGTTACTCGCAGAACAGGAGTCGTTGAATAACTTTTTAGTAACTCTGTTCTTGAAAAATCTACCCCTATCGTAACTACGCAAAACTGGAGATCCATCTTCGCTCTGACTATTTGAACAAATAGAATCGGATTTTACTTGGCTCCTAGGCGTACTAGTTCTGAAATAATTGTTCGATGCGTCTTCATTTTCCGGAGTATATATTATGGTATCGTCCAAACTAAACACCGAATTTGGCGTTATCGGAATTTTTTTCGGTGTAAATCGACTTATGTCTGCTTTACTATCGCACTGTATAAACATTTCGTCCAAATTTTTCAGTTTAAAAAAGTTCAAAACATTTTCACTTTCATGCTTGTTCTCATATGTTAAACTTGAAGAACTATTTCTTGTATCGTCATTTTCTCTTGTAACACTCTTCAATTGTAACGCATAATCATTTTCTAATTGTGTAAATCCCGCATTTTCAAATAAACGAGAATTTAACTCATCGTGAATATCATCGCAAGACAACTGTTCATTTTCTATTAAACTTTTATTATTAATAGGAGTTGTTTGTTGTCTTTCATATGTTAAATCTGCAATATTAGAAAACTTTATGAACCCAGTCACAAAAGTATTGCGTGAAAGAAATGTAGCAGATTCAGCTGATAAGTAACAAAATATGACAGAAGCACTTTACAAACAAACCAAGGAAAAAAAATTGGTTTTTCTATAAAAGAGAAATAGAAATATGTACATATTTAATTTAACAATAATAAGTAGAAGAGAGCAGGATTTATTTTATTATATTACAGCAAATTTGACTCAAATTTTGTTATGTCAATTCTATCATTTATAGTTTTGTTCTTTTTTTATATAAATCATTTCTAAAAACAGTCGAGATTTTAAATTTTTTTCTCGCTCTAAAATTTTGGTATCATTAAATTCAAGAAGAGTGTGATTGTTGTTTTTCACATGTTTACTTATTGCTGAATTATTGTTCCTGCATTTATGTTGTTTCAGTCTGGTCTCTAAATGGTTTTTGGATTGGCCAATATACCTTTTTTCACAGTCCTTACATTTAATTTTGTATACAGTATGGATTTTCATTAGTTTAGGAATGGGTGTTTTTAAATAATTGGAATACAAAAATTTTAAGTCGTTATAATTTTTTATGGTAATGAAATGTAATTTTTATTTTTTGTTTTGTTTTTTAATATCAGTATTATTATTGTAAAATTACGGAAGCGTTCTGGGGTTATGCATTTTCGTTTTTTATAATTTAATATATTGGAGAAAAATCCAATATAATGATTTATTTTCTCAATATATTAAGAAATCATTCAATATAATGAAGTTTCAGTTCTGAATATATGGAGAAATAATCTAATTTTATGATTTTTTATTTCCCAATAAGTATATTGAAAAATTTCTCAATATATTGGATTCTTTTTTCAATATAATGGATTCTTTCTCAATATATTGTATTCTTTTTTCAATATAATGGATTATTTTTTCAATATAATGGATACACCTCACCAAACACACAAACACACGTTGGACTGATTTCTACCGAAGCGTTCTTATCTGGGGTCATGCGTTTTCGCATTTTATAATTTAATTTTTAATATATCGGAGAATAACAATGATTTATTTTCACAATATATTAAGAAATCATTCAATATAATAAAGTTTCGGTTCTAAATGTATGGAGAAAAAATCTAATATAATGATTTTTTATTTCTCAATATATTGAAAAATTTCTCAATACAGGGTGATTCAGAACGGGCGTGCCAAATTAATATGGGTGCTAGAGGAACTCCAAATAAGACGAAAAGTTTATATGAACATATGTTCTAAAGTGACTACTAACAAAGATATCGGGTGTAAAAGTTTTAATATTTTTTTAATATCGTAATGTAATAATTGATGTGTTTTCTCGTTCTTCTTGTTAGTTTTGTTAGTGTTATTCTTAATAAACTATTTTTTTCAATTTTCACTTTCCTTGCATGTCGGTGAAGCCATTATTGCATTATGGAAAATTTCAGTGCATGTGCACGATTTCACAAAAAGCTATTTCATTCAAAAACTAAGCATTTTACGAAAAATTTTGAAGATACCAATTTCTTCCCAAATTGAACGTAGATTTCAAATACATTAATATCACCTGCATTCCAAAGTGGCGTAACATTGGATTGGGGAAATAAATAAACGTCCTACCCCGTAGCAACGCTACTGATGGAGCTAGCAGAGCATTTTTGTTGAAAATTAGAACTTGGTAAATGAAAACGACACCTTAAATTTTAACTCAATAACTTTCCTAGTTACTAACATAATAAAAAATATTTAAAAAATATTAAAACTTTTACACCCTGTATCTTTGTTAGTAGTCACTTTTGAACATATGTTCATATAAACTTTTCGTCTTATTTGGAGTTCCTCTAGCACCCAGTTTAATTTGGCACGCCCGTTCTGAATCACCCTGTATACAGGGTGGCCCGAAATTAGCGTGCAATATTTTACCAGAGTGTTCTGTGGTCAAAAATAAGACAAAATACTCCTATAAGCGTATACCGAAATATGCTTCGCAATGGAGCGATAGCTTTCTAAAAGAGAAGGCCTGAAGACGTTTCCTTCTAAATATCTTCGAAACAAGTCCAGTTAAAATTATGAAATTTTATGGAATGTGTAAGTACCAAATGCTGAATCTTTTGCTGTAAACATAATTTCTAAAATTTAACAGGGGCGTCCCAAATCTGGGGGTGGTGGAGGTAAGATTTACCCCAACTTTTTTTACAACACGTCGTTTTCAATTTTTCCACAAAAATTTTTCCGGAAATTTTTCCATAACAATTTGCAACTTCAGAGTTTTTTGCAAAAAAAATGTGCTCCTGTCTCGTTATGATAGGAGGCACCGTTATCCAGCACAATCGATTTAAAAATTTCGCTGCATGCCCAAAAAATTCTCACGAGAAGTGGAAAACTTCGTTTGTATACTTAAACGAGACAGGAGCACATTTTTTTGCAAAAAACTCTGAAGTTGCAAATTGTTATGGAAAAATTTCCGGAAAAATTGAAAATGACATGTTATGGAAAAAGTTGGGATAAATCTTACCTCCACCGCCCCCAAATTTGAGACGCCCCTGTTAAATTTTAAAAATTATGCTTGCAGCAAAAGATTCAGCATTTGGTACTTACACATTCCGTAAAATTTCATAATTTTAACTGGACTTGTTTCGAAGATATTTGGAAGGAAACGTTTTCAGGCCTTCTCTTTTAGAAAGCTATAGCTCCTTTGCGAAGCATATTTCGATATACGCTTACAAAAGCTTTTTGTCTTATTTTTGACCACAGAACATGCTGGTAAAATATTGCACGCTAATTTCGGGACACCCTGTATAATTAATGCCTGGCGGGGTATTTGCCCGAAATTAGCGTGCAATATTTTACCAGCGTGTTCTGTGGTCAAAAATAAGACAAAAAGCTCTTGTAAGCGTATACCGAAATATGCTTCGCAAAGGAGCTAATAGCTTTCTAAAAGAGAAGGCCTGAAGACGTTTCCTTCTAAATATCTTCGAAACAAGTAGAGTTAAAATTATGAAATTTTATGGAATGTGTAAGTACCAAATGCTGAATCTTTTGCTGTAAACATACTTTTTAAAATCTAACCGGGGCGTCTCAAATCTGGGGCCGGTGGAGGTAAGATTTACCCGAACTTTTTCCATAACATGTGGTTTTCAATTTTTCTGGAAATTTTTCCATAAAAATTTGCAGCTTCAGAGTTTTTTGCAAAAAATGTGCTCCTGTCTCGTTTAAGTATACAAACGAAGTTTTCCACTTCTTGTAGGAATTTTTTGGGCATGCAGCGAAATTTTTAAATCGATTGTGCTCGATAACGGTGCCTCCTATCAAAACGAGACAGGAGCACATTTTTTTTGCAAAAAACTCTGAAGTTTCAAATTTTTATGAAAAAATTGAAAACGACATGTTGTAAAAAAGTTGGGGTAAATCTTACCTCCGCCACCCCCAGATTTGGGACGCCCCTGTTAAATTTTAGAAATTATATTTACAGCAAAAGATTCAGCATTTGGTACTTACACATTCCATAAAATTTCATAATTTTAACTGGACTTGTTTCGAAGATATTTAGAAGGATACGTCTTCAGGCCTTCTCTTTTAGAAAGTTATAGCTCCTTTGCGAAGCATATTTCGGTATACACTTATAAGAGCTTTTTGTCTTATTTTTGACCACAGAACACGCTGGTAAAATATTGCACGCTAATTTCGGGCCACCCTGTATTGAAAAATTTCTCGATATAGGTATCGGATTCTTTTTTCAATATAATGGATTCCTTTTCAATATAATGAATTCTTTTTTCGATATAATGGATAAGAAAAAATAATAATTATATTGAAAAAATTATCCATTATATAGAAAAAAGAATCCGATATATTTTTCAGTATATTGGGAAATAAAAAATCATTATATTAGATTTCTTCTCCATACATTCAGAACTGAAACTTCATTATATTGAATGATTTCTTAATATATTGAAAAAATAAATCATTATATTGGATTTTTCTCCAATGTATTAAATTATAAAAAGCGAAAATGAATGACCTCAAAACGCTTCCGTTTATATATTTACAATTGCTTTATTTATTTTTGAAGTTGCATTTTCTAATAATTTGACAAATTTGATTTCTAGTTAAATTTTTTTCCTCCGAAGGAAGTAATAATGCTGTTGATTGGGCTGTTTACTATTTGTATGTAAAGAAAAGTCAGGACCTAACTGTAATTTTTGTTGAATATTTGTTAGAATATTTGTGGTGGATATATTATATCCGTTATATGGAAGCGTTCTGGGGTCATGCATTTTCACTTTTTATAATTTAATATATTAGAGAAAAATCCAATAAGATTTATTTTCTCTGTATATTAAGAAATCATTCAATATAATAAAGTTTGTTCTGAATGTATGGAGAAAAAATCTAATATAATGCTTTTTTATTTTCCAATATGTATATTGAAAAATTTCTCAATATATTGGATTCTTTTTTCTATACAGGGTCCTGCATCTCACCTCCCGTCTTCTACTACACCTAAACGATTTATTTTCGAAAAATGATTGAAACGGGACATTAGACTGTTTGTTAGAGAGCACATTTTAAAAATATTTTTGAATATACAGGGTGTCCCGAAAATTGGTGGTGCATCAAAGTTGTATTTTTTTTTAATGGGATGCCCTGTAGTCTTATTGATTTTTGAGACCCTTTCGAGCTACTGTACATATCCCTAGAATATTATCAAATTTGATTTGATAGTTCCAGAGGAATAAATGAAAATCGAGAAAAAAATTTTTTTTCGTCATGTTTTAAAAAAAATTATAAAAAATAGAAGAAACACCTTCAAACCAAAACTAAGCAGCAGGTTGCTTATAAGAAAAGGTCAGTTTATCCTACTATGAATATCGTAAAAATAACTTGTACAGGATGTTCAAAATTCAAAGCCAAACTTTTCAAAATGTAATGCTATTTTTCTCCATTTTTTCAAATGGGACACCCTGTATATTTTTATCCCGTCGGATGCAGAATTAAAAAATGAACATGTTTTCTAATTACAATTATTTCGACATTCTCAAAGGTTTCACAGATATTCGTAAAATCGTAATATTATTATCTAATAAATAATAATTTTACTTGGCAGTTTTCAAATCAATGACTATACTTCGGCCGCCCAACAGACGGAGTGATCACCCTGCAAGCATGAGCTCTAGACGGGACCACTATCAATTTAGGATGACAGAACCGCAGTGATGCGCTTTCTTTAGACCCAACGAAGTCGCATCACTCCAATTCGGTCGTCATAAATTAATATTGGCCCCGCTAGAGCACGTTCTTGCAGGGTGATCACTCCGTCTGTTGGGCGGCCCAAGTATAGAACATTATGTTCAATATGTCTTCCGTTCTTTTGGAGGCACAAACGGAGGCGGGTACGAAATGACCTTGCTACTCTTCCTAATAGCTCGGGTGCAATGTTTTGAAATGCATTTCTGATTCTTTGCTGCATTTTTTCTGGTGTGGTTGGAGGTTCCTGACAAACGATTTCCTTAACGTAGCCCCACAAAAAGAAATCTAATTTAGTTAATACATAGCACCGTTCAAATGTCCGTTAGAAAAGTGAGGACCGATAATATGTTCACCAATAATTCCCCCGCCCCTGTGGTCAGAATAGTAATGAACATAATATTCTAGTCATTGATTTAAAAATTATTATTTATTAGATAATAATTTTAAGATTTTACGAATATCTGTGAAACCTTTGAGAATGTCGAAATAATTGTAATTAGAAAATATGTTCATTCTTTAATTCTGCATCCGACGGGATAAAAATATGCAGGGTGTCCCATTTGAAAAAATGGAGAAAAATAGCATTACATTTTGAAAAGTTTGGCATTGAATTTTGAACATCCTGTATAAGTTATTTTTACGACATTCATAGTAGGATAAACTGACCTTTTCTTATAAGCAACCTGCTGCTTAGTTTTGGTTTGAAGATGTTTCTTCTATTTTTTATAATTTTTTTAAAACATGGCGAAAAAAAATTTTTTTCTCTATTTTAATTTATTCCTCTGGAACTATCAAATTAAATTTAATAATATTCTAGGGATATGTACAGTAGCTCGAAAGAGTCTCAAAAATCAATAAGACTACAGGGCATTCCATTTAAAAAAATACAACTTTGATGCACCACCAATTTTCGGGACACCCTGTATATTCAAAAATATTTTTAAAATGTGCTCTCTAACAAACAGTATAATGTCCCGTTTCAATCATTTTTCTAAAATAAATCGTTTAGGTGTAGTAGAAGACGGGAGGTGAGATGCAGGACCCTGTATAATGAATTCTTTTTTCAATACATATAATGGATTCCTTTTTCAATGTAATGGATTTTTTTTTCAACAACCATTATATCGAAAAAATAATTCATTATATTGAAAAAAGAATCCATTATATTGAAAAAAGAATCTATTATCATCATCATAAGGTTCTCAGTCCGAAGACTGGTTGGACGCGTACCTCCATTCTTTTCTATCCTGAGCTAACCTACGCATTTCCCTAAAAGTAGAACATCCTACATCCCTAACTATTTGAGAGCAGTAGTCTAATCTAGGCCTACCCCTACCTCTTTTTATTCCTATCTCTGACTCTAGTATGTCACGAACTATTCCTTCGTGTCTTAGAAGGTGTCCTACCATCCTATCTCTCCTACTCTTTATTGTTTTCCATACCTTTCGCTTTTCCCCAACTCTTTCTAATACTTCCCTATTGCTAACCTTATCTATCCACGGTATCTTCATCATGCGTCTGTAGCACCACATTTCAAACGCTTCTACTCTTTTTCTATCCGCTTCTCCTATTGTCCAAGTTTCGCACCCGTATAATGCCGTACTCCATACATACGACGTTAAGAGTCTCTTCCTAGTCTCTATATTAACCGTTCTCGAGCATAACAGTTGTTTCTTTTTGTTAAACGCAACTCGGCCCTGCGCCATTCTTTGTTTTATATCTTTAGTGCTCCTACCGTCTTGAGTTATTTTACTTCCTAAGTAGCAGAAATCCGCGACCTCCTCTATCTTCTCATTTCCAATTTGTATTTCCATTTTAGTTCTATTTTCACATCCCCTACATACCAAAATTTTAGTTTTCTTTTTATTGATTTTCATGCCGAAGCCCTGTGTCAAAACTGCTTCCATTTCATTCAAAGCCGCTCCTAATTCTTCTTTGCTAGATGCTAACACTGCTATATCATCCGCAAATCTGAGCATGTTAATAGTTTGGCCCTGTACATTGATCCCTGAGGCTGTTCTTTCCTTAACAATATTAATCGCATCTTCGATATATAAGTTAAAAACTAGAGGTGACAATGCACATCCCTGTCTCACTCCCTTCCGGATATCTACTTCCCTTTGTTCCTGCTCACATTCTATAACTGCCTTTTGCTCTTTGTAGAGATTATGTATTATTCTTCTGTCCCTGTATTTCATCCCTACCTTTCTCAGCACTTCGAACATCTTCCCCCATTTTACGTTGTCGAAGGCTTTTTCTAAATCTACAAATCCTATATAGACGCTCTTTCTCTTTTCTATCGTTTTTTCTATAATTACTCGTAAAGCTAGAATGGCCTCGCGCGTTCCTCTATTTCGTCTAAATCCGAACTGATCTTCTCCTAATATTTCTTCCGCCTTTTTCTCCATCCTTCTTTGCACAATTCTAGTTAAAATTTTTGACGCATGGGAAGTTAAACTGATAGTTCTAAAATTTTCGCATCTATCCGCGCCTTTTCTTTTTGGCAAAGCTACTATGATGTTCCGTTTGTAATCTTCTGGAATCTCGCCTGTCAGGTATATGCGACTAACTAGTTTAAATAAACGATCTATTACCTCTTGACCTGCGCACTTTAAGATTTCTGCCTGCAAGCCATCTATACCTGGTGCTTTATTATTCCTTAAACTTTTTAGTGCTATCTCAAACTCTCCTCTCATTATAGGACTCCCTAGGTTATCCCCCTCTACACTGCTTTCGCTTTCTAATATATCTTGCACTTCCTGTCCCGCATATAAGTTTCCTAAATATTCTTTCCACCTATCTGCCTTCTCCCCACTTCCGATTAGGATATCTCCTGCCTCATTTCTAATGTTTTTGGTACTAGATCCAATTTCTCTAAAATTTCTCCTAATTATTTTATATGCTTCATCAGTCTTTCCTACTTCGAATTTATCTTCCACTTCTTTGCATTTATTATCGATCCATTGCTCTTTCGCTTTCCTACATTCCCGAATAATTTCCCACTTGATCGCCTTATATCTTTGTTTCCCTGTTTCATCTAACCTATTTTTATATTTTCGCCTTTCCTCTATTAGACTCACAATATGTTTTGTTATCCAGGGTTTCCTACTTTCATTCTGTTTATGACCCAAAATATCCCTAGCTGAGGAAACTATCTATTATATTGAAAAAATAATCCAATATATTGAGAAATTTTTCAATATACTGGGAAATAAAAAATCATTATATTAGATTTTTTCTCCATACATTCAGTACTTATGCTATGCATACATTCAGAACTGAAACTTCATTATATTGAATGATTTCTTAATAAAATAAATCATTATATTGGATTTTTCTCCAATATATTAATTTATAAAAATTGAAAATGCATGACCCCAGAACGCTTCCGTACCATTCAGTGTTAATTGCGTTGTTGTTTTCAAGTGTGTTTTCAAGTGCGATGATAAATAATTTACATGGCTTAATTATTTAGTCTTCATTAAAAATAAAAAATAATGAACAGATTGTTTCAATTTTCGTGAAACTACAGTTGAAGGTGATACCTGAAATTCGAGTATTTCGCCCATAGATAGAGATATTACTTATCAGCTAAACCTTGTATTACGAGTACGATACACAAATTCAAAATAATTACGCATTCATTCTTTCCGAAAGTGTTCCTTACCGTTATTTTTAAAAAGAGCAGCATTTTCACTATCGCCTCTATTTTGTCTCCGATAATTATCCTCTATTTGCGTAAACCCTGCGTTATCAAACAACGACGAGTTACACTTCTTCAAAATATTCCCGATGTTTCTCGGAGCTTCATAAGCCACCGACTTATCTTTAATATTGAAAGTACTATCGATTCCATCGTCATCGCATTTATTCAACACTTCGTTCGACTTTGGGCTTAACGATTCAGAAAACAAAGTAAGAGTTTCCAATGTTATGTCGTTAAGTATTGCTAAGTCCGGTATTTTCAAATGCGTATACTTTTTTACGACTGTTGGGGCTGTTCTATATTCGGTGCAGTCAAAAAGATGTTTACAAACGTTGCAAGTGTCGTCAACTGCGTCCAGTAAATAACTACGTATTTCTCTGTGCAGTTCTTCGAAATCGGCTTCCCAATTCGTCGTGTCTGAATGATCGACTCGTGTTTCCGCAATATCGTCATCTTCTATCACCACCGTTTCACAAGCAGTCGCTAGAATTCAGTAGCAACGATTAAGAAATAAATAATTTCAACCGAATGTGAACGACTCACGTGCGCTTGATGTTTGCGAAGATGAAACAGTACTTTTTTGGGACGCCACTGAAAACATGGACCTTATATCACTTTGCTTCAAACCCTTATTTTTACGTTCGTTTGATGCACTAGGCAAAACGATTTTGTCTGGTGCTTGCGTAAATTGAGAAGTCAATTCTAAAAATACAATTTTACATTATAATCGAAAGTCATTGTCTCTGCACAGCGTCGATCGTAACAAAGAGACTTACTCGGTATCTGAGTTATTGGAATGTTGTATTTCTTAGAATCTGCATATTGTAGCAATGATACTAGTATTTCTGAATCTTTAGAAGGACCTACACGCCCTGTCGATTGATAATTTCTTTGCTGCTGTACATGCTTTGAAAAATCTATCCTATCTTTGTTAGCAGAGTTTGAGATCGTACGAAAACCTGAAAAAATGTTCATTTACAAAAATAACACAGATAATAATGTGCTATCGATCTCCTAGTACCTGTACTCCAAAGTTCCTGTCGCACAGGCAGCCTATCGATAATTTTGGTCATATCTATCATCGATGTTTCATTGGAATTCTCCATCGTATCAAATAAATTCTAAAAAAGTATTTCGTGTAGTATACATCTGTTGAGGGCGGGATTACAAAAAGAACAAACAAACTAAATCTACGGGACAAATATTTTACTTAAAGTGCTACGTACCAAACCAAAGTTATGTTTTTTTAAATGGAATGCCCCACATTTGTTTACATATTTGGATTCCCCATAAAATTTCATGAAAGTAGAAAAGCGGAAACTACAAATCTAAAAAGATTTGATGAATAATCATTTCAAATGAAATTATTTGAGGAGAATTGGGAGGAGTTACGAGTTATAAATAGCCAATAGATTTAATGTCTATTTCCTGGAGAGCGTAGATAGATTACTTGCAGATATTATTAGCGACACAACAATTAATTTGGAGGAAATAGAGGATGGTTTATTACTCACAAAATTTGAGGAGGTAAAGATGATGGACTTAAGGAGAGTGGTTAAAAATTTATCAAATAAAGAGAGCAGCACAAATGGAATTAACTCTAGATTGTTGAAATGTGTGTTTGAGGTGTTGGGGCATGGACTCCTTGAAATAGTCAACTCTTCGTTGGATACAGGAATATTCCCAGAAACATGGAAGTTATCGACAGTGATATCAGTGGAAAAAGTAAGAAATACAGTACAGTGTGAGGAATTTCGACCCATAAATATGCTACCTCCATATGAAAAGGTGTTGGAGACCATAGTAAAGGACCAGCTCACAAAATTTATGGAAGACCACAATATCCTAACACCACATCAAGCAGGATTCAGAAAAGGGTGCTCCTGTGAAACAGCAGTACAAACAGTTATTGGCAGATGGAAGGATGCTTTATACAGAAAAAAATGTGTTGGGGCGGTGTTCTTGGATTACAGAAGGGCTTTTGAGACGGTGAATCGTGACTTGATGATGTGCAAATTAAAGAAAATGAGAGTGTGGGGCAGTGCACTGAAGTGGTTTGGAAGTTATTTGAGCGACAGATTCCAAGTGGTGAAGTACAATAATTCAATTTCAGGGAAGGTTCAAACAACACATGGTGTGCCGCAGGGTTCAATGTTGGGGCCGGTACTGTTTACATTGTACATAAATGACATTGTCGATACGTTGGATAAGTGTTGTATACAAATGTTTGCAGATGATACTCCTATTTATTACATTGGGGAGAGTAAGGCTGAGGTAGCAGAAATTATCAATAGTGAACTGAAGGCAATTTCTAGGTGGTTGAAGAACAATATGGTAGTGGTTATAAATACTAATAAGACTAAAGTGATGTATTTGGGGTGCAAGAGAGTAGCAAATCAATTGTGTCCCATATGGTTGAATGAAATCGAGTTAAAGCGTGTTTGCAAAATTAATGAGTTGAATTTTAAAGAGCATGCTAGTTATGTTTTGAAGAAAGTATCTCAAAGAGTGGGCCTTCTGTCTAGAATAAGTGGCAAACTTAACTGTTGGTCACGGCTGCTTGTATATAAGACTATGGTTGCCCCGTATTTTGAATATTGTACAACAGTTCTATACCGTGTGACAAACTTCCATGTGTACATGGGGAAATAACATGGGCAATTACATTTTTGGGGATTCCTGCTCCCCATGTGTAGTTACAGTGGTGGTAAAGGTAGCAATCGAAAGACTATTTTTTTCTGCGTATGAGGATATCAAAAACTCTGCAATTTTCCAATTTATTAAAGCATTAAAAGCAAAAATTACACTAATAATTTCCAAATTAAAACACGGATATTCATCAGATTACCTATGACAATTTAATTTATTCTAATCAAAGACTCCCTTGATTCTAATTTCTAATTCGTCTGAACTGTCAACATTATTTATCGACAATTTAAAATTTGGGTTTCAAAATGAACAAAAATATTTATTCGGTTGAAGAAAAGGTTTTCATTGTGAAAACATTTTACGGCGGCAATAGTCTGCGGGTAGTCCGTCACTTATTTTCTGTAAAATTCAATAACAGTCCTATTCCTTCGGTAACAACAATAAAAAATTTAGTTAAGAAATTTGAAGATACTGGGAATCTTTCATTGAAAGAAGGTAATTTTTACTAATAAATTTACTTGGTTTTTATTAAGATAATTCTGATTCGCTTATTATTATTACCTAGTTGCTAATTCCTTATTGTTCGCTAACTTAAATTTTACTGGGATTATGAGAAATTTAACAAGTGATAACGTGGAGTGAAACACAACTAAAATTAATCTTATCATTTATTTTTTTAGTCGTTCCAAGAAATCTAAATGTTGAGGTAGAGGAAATGGTAATAGGCCTGATAACTGCTAGTCCAACATCTAGTTTAAGGTCTATTGCCCTAGAATGTAATGTTTCAAGAGAAACTGTCCGTAACATATTAAAAAAAAACAAATATCATCCCTTTAAATTCCAATGTCACCAAGAGTTACTTCCTTTTGACGAAGAATCAAGGCAAACTTTCTGTGAAGAAATGCAAGAACGGGCTAATCGGGATCGCAGCTTCCTCTCATCAATTTGTTTTACCGATGAGTGTACCTTCACTTTTAATCAAGAGCCAAATTCACAAAACGTTAGGCATTGGGCCCAGGAAAATCCCAGAATAAATCTAGCCACTACAACGCAATACCCTCAAGAAATCAATATTTGGGCAGGCATTTTTAATAATCGCATTATAGGACCATTTGAAATACAGGGAAATTTAAATTCAGAAGCTTATTTAGATCTTTTAATTAACCATATTGGCCCTGCATTCGAAGAAGTTGCACATGCGAATCGGGAGGTCTGGTTTCAACATGACGGATGCCCAGCACATTTTGGAGCACAAGTGAGGGAATTATTAAATGAAATATTTCCAGAGAGCTGGATTGGTCGAGGTGGTGCTATAAACTGGCCAGCTAGATCTCCCGATTTGGCACCGTGTGACTTTTTCTTGTGGGGTCACTTAAAAAATAAGACTTATAAAACTCGTCACCCAAATATTGATTCTTTAAGGAATGCTATTTTTGCTGAATGCAACTTAATAAATGATCGGCAACTTGCGAATGTGAGAAATTCTTTCTATAATAGGCTGGGATACTGTCTGATACAGAATGGGGGTTTATTTGAATATTTGTTATAGTTATTTTTCTTTTTTTATGTTACTCTAATTTCATTGTATATTAATAAGTTTTTGTCCTTACCTAGATATGAAATAAATAAGTATTAAATTGCCAGATTACAAAATTCATTAGAGCAAAATAAACAAATGTTGCCGCTTGTTAAATTTTTCATAATTGCAGTAAAATTAAAGTAATTTAATTTTTATTATTTCATTTTACTGCTTTAACATCTTCCCAAAAACTTTTTAATAGGTTAGACGCCACCTACAATTTACCCTAAACTATGGACCAGCATTCACCAACGAAACATCCACACCAGTAATCAATTAATTGTCAACTATAGGTAATGACAATAATAATGTAAATGAGAATTATCTAAATAAAAAAACAAGTTTATGAATTAGTAAAAATTAACTTCTTTCGATGAAAGATTCCCAGCCTTCAAATTTCTTACTAAATTATTTGTTGTTATACCGAAGGAATAGGACCGTTATTGAATTTTACAGAAAATAAGGCACGGACTACGCGCAAACTATTGCCGCCGTAAAATATTTTCACAATGAAAACCTTTTCTTGAACTGAATAAATATTTTTGTTCATTTTTAAATGTTGACAGTTCAGAAAATCCATAAAAATCAAAGACGTCCGTGATTAGAATAAATTAAGTTGTCATGGATAATCTGATAAATTTCTGTGTTTTAGTTAGAAAATTATTGATGTAATTTTTGCTTTTAATGCTTTAATAAATTGGAAAGTTGTAGAGTTTTTGATATCCTCATACGCAGAAAAAAATAATCTTTCGATTGCTACCTTTACCACCACTGTAACTACACATGGGGAGCAGGAATCCCCAAAAATGTAATTGCCCATGTTATTTCCCCATATACACATGGAAGTTTGTCACACGGTATATGGCAACGGATTTTTTTGTTCAGGAGTTTCAGGAAAGACAAAATAAAGCAATGCGAGCTATATTGAACTGCAGCAGGTATACTAGTATTTTGTTTATGTTGGAGACGCTTCAGTTTATGAGTGTTGTGCAGAGAATTAGGTATAAGACATTGATTTTTGTATATAAAGTAAAACATAATATGCTTCATATGGATGATCTAGTCAAACTACGAACGGATGTGCATGATTACTACACAAGAAGAAGGGAAGACATTTTCGTACCTGATGCAACTACTGCATTTGCTCAAAATCAAGTGTTTGTTAAGGGATATTCTTATTTTAATAATTTGCCTACTTACTTGAAAGATGAAAGTAGTTTTAGGATTTTTAAAAAGAAAAGTGCAATTTATGTTAAAAATAGTTTCCAATCTCATTGCAAGATTACTTCTTGAAAGGACGGTTTTCTTCCATGGCACTCATTGTTTCAATTTATACCTAGGTTTAATAAGTTACCATTGAAATGAAATGAAATGTTTTCTTTCAATGTGAAAACAAATTTGAAATTTTTAAGAAAAAATGCATATTGCGTAACTCTCCACCCTGTATGATATTAAGTTTTGTGACAAAAGTACTCAAGAATTTTACAAATAAAGCAGTCTGTGAACCTAGTCCAATAATGAAATCTTAAATAGCTTCGCCAAGTAGACGTCAGTAGCTCCTCAAAGTTGGGTCCACACTGGCACTAAAATGGCAATATCTTAAAATCGCTCACTCTAAACCCCATCGTGTAGTACACCATATTTCATAAAATTTTATTGGGAATTCAATGTTCTCTATCATTTCACTTGGCTTAGAAATGATAGTAACAGTCATTTAAATATCTTCGCACATTGAAAAACAAGTTGTAAAACATCAAAAATTGTAACAAACATCAAGAATTGTAAAAAAATACCCACCTTAATACTTCCGTTCTTAGTCTCTACGTTCTTCTTAACTGTTATAAAAATCTTTTGGCACTTAGGGAGTATATCATGTGGAACCATTCTTGGGTTCGTTCCATACAGTTTTTTGGTCAATTCCGCTGATTTCAAAACGTTATTCGACAGATAATGTTTCTGTATCAAACAATCCTTTAAAGTCTAAAAAAATACTTCAGATTTGACTTGATTTATACACAATATCTATTAAAGCATATACCATCTCTTCTCGTCCTTCAGTAACCAGTAGAACAACACGCCCTTGGCGTTTACGGCCAGTCCTGCCGATTCTCTGTATCATGCGAATAGGTGACTTATTCGATATGTCGAAACAAACTATTAAATCCACCTCTCCGACATCTAAACCTTCTTCGCCGATACAAGTAGATATGAGAGTATTGCATTCACCTTTTCTAAAAGCCTGCACTACCTATAAAACAAATATATTTCGAAAGTTCTTTCGCATGTTTATACGGTTTAACTTACTCTAACTTGTTGTTTTTGAGTAATCGCACCTTGTCCCAGAAATATTTTAGGTTTTATCAACGGCCGCTGTTGTAACAGCAAAGCGTAAGCTTCCATCACACTTTCCCTGTATTCACAAAACACTATCACTCTACTAGATTCATTTTCACTGTTGGTAAAGTGTGCCAACAAAATATCGCACAATTTATAAAATTTCGGATGACCGAATTTCGTAGTCGAAGGAATCTGAAAGAGAAATCTAATCCTTTAACACATAATTTCAAATATTTGAACATACTTCTGGATATGATCCGTCAGGCAAGGCCTCTATGTTCGGAGGGGGACCTAAATATTCCTTGACGTCTTTCAATATTCTTTGCAACTCCTTGTTACTACGTAATAATGGTTTATCAGAATGTTCTGCAAGTGCACAAGAAAGTATAAGTATTGTTATAATTTTATTTCCATTTTTTGTCATAACTACGAAATTTCTTAGGTAGTCGACAAACTTCCGGTAACAAATTTTGTACTGGAGTAATGTGGTATAGATGAAGCTTCTCTTTGTGCAAAATTCTCCAAATCGAAGAGCTACTTACGCCTGTTGCCGCACTTAAACGACGGGTACTTACTGCTGGATTTTCGTGCTATCTAACCAAAACCTCATCTTCCTGCTCAGCCGAAATAATCTTCGGAGTGCTATTTTCACCTTTTGGAAGGAAAGATCCTCTTTCGCCTAAGCGATTGTACAGATTTCTAAATAATTTATGATTTGGTTGCCTTCGGTGGGGGTATAACTCTGAATACCTTCGGGCTGCAGCGAGCCCATTAAAATTGGTTTGAGCAAACACAAATCATATCACTATTCGAAAAGTCATTATGACGCAGCATTTTTTAATACTTTTGATAAATTTATGGAGAAAGTTAATGATAAAAGCTATTGGGTTAACACTGAACACTTTAAAACTAATGTCATATTACTATCGACTGTCTGTTTATAAAACGTAGTTATCTAGATAGTATTTTGTTTAATGCGGAACGGCCTATTAGAACAAGTTTGGAATTTAAACACTATCTGCATTAAGTCGTTTTTTCTTGAAAATGGGCTGGAATATCAATATGGGACAAGAATACATTTATTATTTAAAAAAGGTTGGTCTTTCAGATTTTGGAGCCGATTTGACGATAGATGTACATGGTAAAAAGTTATGGGTCAGTTTATCAAAACAATAGGTTATAAGTAGCGCCCTCGATGGGCAATGTCAAAAATGTCATTGGAATCTTTTTTCCCGTAAGAAAGGACTATAAATTAATGATTACCAACCTTCGAAGAAAGACAGGAAGCTCCGTAATCCATGTCTTATGAGGAGCTCAAAACCATGGTAGAGAGTTACGCAAATATTCAAATTTCTCATTATATCGTTGTAGTGCTCTCCTCTGTGCGATCGATTCCTTTCCTGATATTCTTTTAGCGTCACGAATATTTTTCCTTTTGTTAACATGCTGCAATTCCCATGTAACACTTTGTGATTAATTAACATTCGCGTATACTGTTCCAACACCTGAAAATTAATAACGAAAACAGCAAATTTTTCCCGCTCTTTTTCAACATTGTAACTACCTGTATATAATCTTCCCGTACTTGCTGCAGTTTCTCTCCGATTGGTACAACTATAGTTTCTAAAGATCTCTGGAACACATATGGAGTTACATCTGGACTATCGTCTGTACGCAACGCTAAATGCGATATTAATAAATTATTTATCACCTAAAATTGTACGATCAACGCAAACGAATTTAAAACCTCAATAAACATGAATTTACTTCTCCTATATCATTAATTGTACTCCCAGGCGTGGCACTAAGGGCTAAAACCCTAAAATACTTATGTTTCGGAACTAATTTCCTTATAACTTCGCAATAAGCGTGTTTTCCTTTTGCTTTATGCGCTTCGTCAAATACAAGACATTTTATTTTCGAACCTAATTCAGCCACGAAATCTAAATCATTCTGAAGAACCTGCGGCGTTACGAAAAAGACTCGTTTGTCTTTCCACACGTCCTTTCTCGAGACCTGCATTTTGGATCCTGTATTGGTAAATTAAAATAAATGAATTTATAGGGAGAATTTCAAATAAAACCTGTTAGTTCTGCAGTAACATCTTTTGGTATGGCCATGACATTATAACAAGCATCTATTTGTTGTTTTACTAACGGCCTTGTTGGCGCCATAAATATAATTTTTCCCAACGGATACCAGCGATAGAAATTATACATTACAACCGCAGCTATAAATGTTTTACCCAAACCCGTGGGTAAACTAACCTTTAAGATAAAAATCTCAAATTTGTAGACAACGTCAATAAAAGTACGACTCACTAAAGTATTTTTTAGTAATGCTTCTTCAATGATGCTGTATTGGTAGTCTCGCAATGGGTAATTCGTCGGATAAACCCATGTTTGCCCTGCTTGGCTATCAAAGCCTTCAGTTTCTTCCTCTTTACTAAGCTCCATTTGAATTAAAAGTGGAATGCCTCCAACTAACCTGCAAAAATTTCTTGTTTTTGTCGATGGCGCGATTTAAAATAAACGTATTGGCACAAATATTAAACTAAACACTACACAAAATATTAAAAAGTACAAAATAACAAAGAAACACTACATAACTACATTATAAATTCGGATAAAACATAAACACAAAATGTACACTTTCAAATTCGGGTAGTTCAAATTATTGCGTCATTTGCACTACTAGATATTAATTTTAACATCGTCCATAGGCGTGGCAACACTGATAACTGACAGCAATCTAGTGCGAACTAACAAGCTTGTTTATACAATTGGTATGATTGCGTGTCAAGTCAGCTGTCATGTGTTATCATAGCCCAAAATAATTAGACTTTTCTCCAAAGAATATAATTTATTAAAGTCTGTACAATGGCGAACTGTTTTGAAAATATTAACATACCTCCCTGCATATGGTTCGAAGGAGGAGACAAAAGAAATTCGATAGCATCAATAGTAGCAGGATTTCTTGTAAGTTTTTTTTGTTGTAATCGATTTTTGATTGAAACTGTTTCTTTGTAGTTCTTTCTTGGTTGGTGGATATTAATTGATGCGGCTAGTGTACATCCTGGAACAATTCTAGCCGGTTATCACATGTGTGGAGTTGTTGGGACTTTATCGCTTGTAATGGTCAATTCCGTGTCCAACGCTTTGGTATGTTTATTAATTTTAGTGTGTATATTGTTTGAATGGACAATATTTTTAGATTCGTGGGGAAGTTTACGAAGGAGGCTGCTTGTCCCCATCTAAAGCAAGAGTTTGGCTATTTCTAGGCTTTGTTTTGGGATTTTCTTCAGTAATTGCTGCTTGCTGGATTTTGTTTGCCGATTTCGTTGGACCAAGTAAGGTACTTGTAGTTTCATAAAGATTTTTATTCAACTAATTTTTTTTAGGTGTACCGAGTCGGTGGCCAGGCGTAGGCCTGTTTTTGCAGAACGCATTTATTTTTATTGCGTCCTTAATCTATAAGTTTGGAAGATCAGAAGATGTTTGGTCGAATTGAGGTTGTTTACTTAATGTTAATGTGTGTTTTTTCGTTTATTATTTCAGCGCAATTTATTTTTGTAAATTTTAGTTTTAATTTATTGTAATACGTACATTGTGGTTTAAGCACCCCAAGAAAGAAATGTATTTATATTAAGAATAACAAGTTTTTGAAAGAATTACATTCCATTTTCAATTACTAAACTATTCTTCAACTTTGGGGGAGGTACAGTGAGCGTGTGGACTGTTATCCACACATGTACCACACAACATGTACACCACTGACTGCTGGTTTGAGGCATACGACTACTGCTCCGGCCGACGCGGCGGTCCCCTGAAATTTTTTTCGAACACGGTCGGGCATGCGCATTACAGAATGTCAACACAATTTGCATTTTGGAGGTGTAAACAAACTAATGAGAGAACGCATTTTTGAAACAGACCATTTAGTTGTCCTCGCACCACACACACGCATTTTTTGGAAAAAAGATGATGTAAAAACAAGCAAAATATACAAGTGTTTCTAAATTGAGTACCATAAATTTAGGAGTTTGTAGAGAAAGTTAAAATAACACTAAAACATTTATATAGTTTTGTACAAAAACGCTTCCCTTCCAAAATACAGGGTGTTATAATGCCAACTGGCGTATCAGTTATTTAGCTATATATGTAACTAGAGCAGCCTGAGGAATCTAAATTTTTGTGGGCAAATGCTACTCAAAACTACAGATAATCCAGCAATATTTTAAGTGTAATACGACAATTCAGTGGCGTAGGAAAAGGGGTCGTGTAATACCTTTTTGTTAATAAAAAGTTTCCGGTTAGGTTTTTTGAAAATATCGTTTTATTTTTAGATTCTCTAATCAAAATACTGCAAAAAAGATACTCTTTTCAAATATCTCTAGAGTCTTTCGTTTTCGAGATATGCACGATTATATGTGGCAGTGCTATTAAAATATTGTCTTTGTTTTGCTGTATTCGGGGCTGTATTATCATTAGTTATGTAAAATTTGATAACAAAATCATCTAGAAGTGCTTGCGGGTATAAATTACGAAGGTACCTACAAAAACATGTAGCAATCATATGCGATTTTCTTTTTCGCAAATCAACCATAAATAGGTAATACCCCAGGGCTCATGAGCACTGCTACATAAAACCACAAATATTTCAAAAACAAACAACTTTAGAGATATTTAAAAAGAGAATCTTTTTTGTAGTATTTTGATTAGAGAATCTAAAAATAAAACGATATTTCCAAAAAACCTAACCTCAAACTTTTTATTAACAAAAAGGTATTACACGACCCCTTTTCCTACGCCACTGAATTGTCGTATTACACTTAAAATATTGCTGGATTATCTGTAGTTTTGAGTAGCACTTGCCCACAAAAATTTAGATTTCTCAGGCTGCTTTAGTTACAGATATAGCTAAATAACTGATACGCCAGTCGACATTATAACACTCTGTATTTTGGAAGGGAGGCGTTTTTGTACAAAACTATATAAATGTTTTAGTGTTATTTTAACTTTCTCTACAATCTCCTAAATTTATGGTACTCAATTTAGAAACACCTTGTATAAAACCCTACGGAATCAGAACTCGTCTAGCCGTAGGAGAACAAAATGGCACTTCAGTACGATAGCTGCACACCCACCAAAACCGTTAGCGATACTAGGCGATAACGATATACTTAAACTGTTAAACTTCATTTTACCGACATTAAGTAATGCGCATGTGCGACCGCATTGAAACAAAATTTCAGGGGACCGTCGGCCGGAGCAGTAGTCACCCCCTAAAAAAAATCTACCGACAGCCGTAAAAAATAGCCCTTGTTTTCTACTGAATTTAAACAAAAACAGTTGGGCGCATCTCACTGAGGCACTGACAATCAACCCAATGAAATTCTTTTCATGGGAAACAACAAAATAAAAATTTCTATCAGTCTCAAATGTTTCTTTGGTAAAATTTACAACTTTACTTCCGAGGTGTCCTTCATTCAATGACAACTGCTCCGTCCGACCGTCACATAAAATTTTATTCGAACACGGTCTGGCATGCGCATTTCAGAATGTCAACACGTTTATCATTTTGGAAGTGTAAAAACAAATTATAAAACTAAAGCCGACAGAACGCATTTTTGAGACAGACTACTTAGCTGACGGGGCACCAGACGCATACATTTTTTGGAAAAAAAGATAATGTAAAACATAAGAAAAACAAACCGATCTATTTGGGCGTAGAACTCATCTAGTCCTAAGAGAACAAAATGGCACCTCTGTACGATATCCGCACACCCACGGAAACCATCGAAGTTGTTTGCCAATGGGCAACTGGACACTCGTTAAATTTGAGGGATTTTTTTCTTTTAATATCACAGTAAATACTACCTTCATACATTACGTGTTGAAAAAAGTTTCAAATTCATGACAAATAATTATTTCAAACATTAAAACGCTTCCAAACATCCACTTTTTCAAACGAGATTTTCAGTGTATACAATTTAAATAATTTGCTGTTTATTAGAAAAGTAGATTTCCAGTTACATATGACAATATCGGATACACGCGTGACGTAAATTTGGGCATGGCAAATTTTTTTCTGCCTTAAAGTGAAGCACAGAGAAAAACACAAAAATAGGGGTCAAATATTTTCATCCAAATTTTCAATTTTTCAAATAAATAATCTTTTTGTCCTACAAAATAAAAAACCGACTTCAATGAGAACATCATCAATATGTAGTCGAAGTCAATTAAATACGCATTATTAAGGATAACTCAAAAACTACTGGTCAGATCTTGATCAAATTTATATGGGACCACATGAGAAGCACCAGCTTTCAAGTAAAAAAAGAATCATCAAAATCGGTTCGCCTAGAAAAAAGTTATGAGAACATCATCAATGTAGTCGAAGTCAATTAAATACGCATTATTAAGGATAACTTAAAAACTACTGGTCAGATCTTGATCAAATTTATATGGGACCTCATGACAAGCACCAGCTTTCAAATAAAAAAGAATCATCAAAATCGGTTCACCTGGAAAAAAGTTCTGAGGTAACACACATAAAAAAATACAGTCGAATTGAGTACCTCCTCCTTTTTTGAAGTCGGTTAGAAAAAGCCGTCCAGTTGCCCATTCGGGACCTAAGTGCCTCCGTCATACGTCAGATTTTCATTCCAAACAAAACAAAAGCACGTGCCATTTGACGTGCCATTTGACGTTTATCGATATCGATATCGAACGTCTTAAACTAGTTTTTGCAATATAATTATAAACGTTTTGCAGTGAAAACAATTTGTTTTCAATTTGTGTGTTGGACTTGCGTGGAAAAACTTGAAAACGACTATAATTATATTTCGGAGGTTAGGTTAAAACGTCAGAAAGCACGTGGCTTTGTTTTGTTTGGAATGAAAATCTGACGTTTGTGACGCGCCACTTAGGTCCCTAATTGCCAATAACAAATTACTTAAATGTCATTTTACCGACATTGCATAATACGCACGTCCGACCGTCTTGGAACAAAATTTAATGTAACGGTCGGACGGAGCAGTAGTGGAAAGTTTGAAATCTTGTGACTTTTAACATTTTGGGATGAGATGTGAAAATTGGTCATGTAGAACATTAAACATTGCAGATTTATTTACTAAAAGCCACAAATTCATTTTCCTAACACTTAGGTACTTTTGGGGTAAGAGAACCCCCGAACATGTCACCTGACCTTAAAAAGGGACGCTTGATTCTAAAGGTTAATGAATCTCTACGGGGGTGCCCATAAATCCGCCCCAAATTGAATTTCATTTAACGCCGCGTAGGTACCTAGTTTTCGTAAAAACGGAAGGGGTGTACAAATCTTCATTTTGAACGCGAGTTTGTACGCCACTGGCGGCTAGAAGGAAGTTTTTCAAGAAAAACTGAAAAAAAAGGTACCTAGTATAAATAAATTTTCACCTTCGCCGACTTAACAATAAATTGTGGGTTGAAACCTAAAACGGTCACGGTGCCCTGGAAATGGCCATATTTGAAAAACGTTCAGAAACGTAAATCCACCCCCATATCGTTTTTCATTAATAATTTTCTCAAATGTGCACCGATTTCAATGTTTTCTACTAATGCTGAAATGCTAAATTTTGGAGAACCTTATTTTGACCATGAAACATATGGAACTTCCAAGAGGAAGGGAAGGTGGCCTTAAGAAAATATGATATGATATGATGAAAAGTTTTAAGGGAATTAATTTTTTCCATGATGACTGATGCTAAAATTTTATACTTTCATTTAATTCTGTGTAAAACAAAGTGACAGAACTATGTCGGGTACCTTTCCGCGGTTCTCGATGATATTTATAAAAAAAACTGGTACGCGCCTCTAAAGGTTTTATTTTTAATTATTAAAAGAAATAAATAAAAAGTGTATAGAAAAATAAATAAAAAGTGTATATGTAGAAGAATCAACAACTTAACACATAACACTGACAAAATGGAATTTTAAATTAGGAAATTTCAATTTTTAAGTTTTTTTATTACCGAAAATCTAAAACAAAAATCTAACACCGCAACCAATTTGTTTGCCTAAACTTGTTCTGAAAATTTCAAGGTCGTCTGCTTTGTAATAGCTTCTGGTTCTTAGATTTTATTACATTGCGAATTTCCCCTTTTTATCCAAATGATATAATTTATTTATTTATATATTTATCTATACATGGCCTCTACCATGGCGACCTGTTTTGAAAATATTAACATACCTCCCTGCATATGGTTCCGAGGGGGTGAAAAAAGAAATTCGATAGCATCAATAGCAGCAGGATTTTTTGTAAGTTTTTTTTCTTGTAATCGATTTGTGATTGACACTGTTTCTTTGTAGTTCTTTCTAGGTTGGTGGATGTTAATTGATGCAGCTAGCGTGCACCCTGGAAAAATCCAAGCCGGTTATCACATGTGCGGAATTATTGGAACTTTAGCGCTTGTAATGGTCAATTCAGTGTCCAACGCTATGGTAAGTATATTATTTTTAGTGCACATTTATTTTTATTTTTGATTTTTTGTGTTGTTTAAATTTTTTAGATTCGTGGCGAAGTTTACGAAGGAAGTTGCTTGTCGCCAACCAAAGCAAAAGTTTGGCTATTTTTAGGCTTTTTTTTAGGATTCTCTGCGGTGATTGCCGCTTGTGGGATTTTGTTTATCGATTTCGTTGGACCAAGTGAGGTGTATTTGTAGTTTCATGACGATTTTCATTAGATTATTTTTTTAGAGGCAGGCATAGGCGTAGGCTTGTTTTTGCAGAACGCATTTATTTTTATTGCATCGCTAATCTACAAGTTTGGACGATCAGAGGATCTTTGGTCGAACTGAGATTATTTACATAATTTGTTTTTATTACATATTATTTTTAAGTGCAATTTATTTATGTAAATTTTAGTTTTAATTTATTGTAATACATATGTACCGGGTGGCCAGATAAGAATGCAAAGTGCTGTATCTCGGAAGCTATTCATCATAGAGTCTTGCGGTAAAAAAATTTATTACTAAAGTGGCCAAGAGAAGACCGTGGAAAATATTTTCAGATTTCCAAGATGGTCGCCAGGGGGCGTAACCGCCATCTTAAACTTTTAAAGTGATTTTTCACTGAAATCCACCTGGTAAATGTACCAAAAAAATATGTGTTTTTTAAAGATAAGCTTATTTCGAGTAATTCTTGTTTAACACTTTTTGACGTACCTATTACAATGAAGTGGTGGGGGGTGATTCAATGTTTTTTTACATAACTAGATTCCAGATTTTCGAAAGTACAACATAAATATGTATTATTTTGATGGGATAAAAATATCGAGTCCATGTGTGTTCACCTGAAATCATATCTAAATGCGGGAGTACTTATGACAAGAAGAATAGAAAGATACATTGTGCTCTGTTGGTAGATATAATTTATTGACAATGTTGAAAAATATTGTTATATAAAGAGAAAAAATACTTGCATATTATTATAAAAATATAGCTAATGGAAATAATGCAATAGTAACATAATATGAAGTAATAATTAAAATATTAAAATATAACAACATAATAATGATAATAACATTAATTGTACCTACATTAATCTGTCTTTTTCAATTTTAACTTGGTTATCTACATGCCACTGTTGAAATAATCGACCTCCTCGTAGAAACGCGTTAAATTCTTCACGAACGGCCATTCGAAACTTAATAAGCTGTTCTCGAAACACTCTTCTTACTATTTACTTTCATTAAATTGCGATGCCAATGGTACCGTGAGGATAAAATGATGGATAAATCCATGGCTCCACATTTGGATCCATTGAACTTAGGCATTGCAGTTCTTTTGAATTTCGATTGCGTATAGTAACGTATGATTCTAAAATCTCACCATCAGCAGTAGTAGAAAAACAACAGCAACTTCATTGACCTGTTGAAAGTTAAATCTTCTACGATTTATGCCAGGCTTTAGTGTGAAAAGCAGTAGCATTTCAGGACAGGCTTTGTTATTGTACAACTCCATTTCTTCTTGTCTTTTCACCTATTCGTGCATCACCCGATAAGATTGGGCAAATGCGTTATTATCCGGCATAATTTTATCAAGGCTTTGTAACAATTCAACATCTAGTTCATTATTGTTATTTGAACGATTTGTTGTCACTTCGCTAGGATCAACAATACAATAAACAATTGACCATAACTTGGAGATACGCCCTGATCGGGGTAAATGATAGTAAATTTGACCTTGAATTTTAAAACAATATGGACCAGGACGTTTTGATCTTAATTTGACTAAATTTGCGTTAAACGATGTAAATGAAAAGCATTATTTTAGGGACGTATTCGTTCACGAAAACATTTTGACTGTGAATCAGTCGGTTCAAATAAACTATTAAGCGGTTGTCGAAAAATAGGTAAAGTATCTAAAACACTGTACCATCCATGACTACAACAATCATTAAAAGAATCATCCTTGTTTGCTACTTTTTTAACAACAAAATGCCAATACTTAAATAAAACTTAAATAAAACATCCATTTTCCTTTATAATCTTCCACAATTTCATTGTTAATTTTTTGTTGTTTTAAAGTCTGAAACTTTTGGGCACACCGAGCATCATGTCTTCTTCGTTCATTATCTGCACGTCTCTTTCGCCGCAAACATTGAAATGCTTCTTCCTCGTCAGTAGTACGATCAATTTTCCGTCTTCCCATGCCTGTGTGTCAATGTAAATAGATTATTGTTAAGTACAATAATAAGTACACAATCTTGTATACGCAATTGTTAATTTTACTTGTTATTTTGTAAATACTGCAATTATTATAAAATCGATATTTGAAAAATGGGCATAATGCTACTTACCTACCCTATACAGGTTGTCCCAGAACGTTTTACACAGGTTATAGCTCCAAAACTGTAACACATAACGAAATGGAACAAAAAACAACTTTGTAGTGTTGATGAAGGAGTATACAAACCCAAGAAAGTAACGACCCCCGGGGCCGCCATCTCCGACAAACCACCCCACTTATTTTTTTCAAATAGCACTGTATATTCCGTGAAGGAATATGACAAAGAATCAAATTCTCTATCCAAGATTTTTTTGAAATAAAAATTGGCCCATCAAAACAGACTTTTTATTTATTTTTACGTTAGTCATGGAATTATTAAAACTATTAAAGAAAAAGTTTAAAATAAGTTAAACTAATAACACTAATAATGTGATAGCGTAATCAGTTGATCAAATGTTCAAATTGGAGTCCTTCTGCAACAACACACATTATTTCTAACCTGGGCAATAAATTTCTTCTACATGCCGCTTGTCCCCATACTCATATGGCATAAATAAAGCAGGCATTTCAGAAACTCAAATTAACTTCGACATTTACGCCTGTAGCCGGTAGTCATTTGCTTATCAGTTCCAATAAATGTTAATAATTCCATGGCCAATTTTAACATAAATAAAAAAATCTGTTTTCTCCACCATTGATGGGTCAATTTTAAATTTTAAAAACAATGTTAGATAGAGAATTTGAATTCGTCACGCTCCTTCACAGAATATACAGGATGCTATTTAAAAAATAACAATTAGGGGCGGTATGTCGGAGGCGGCAGCCCCGGGGGTGGTTACTTTCTTCGAGTTGTTTACTCCTTCATCAACACTACAAAGTGGTTTTTGTTCCATTTCGTTATCTGTTATAGTTTTGGAGCTATAATCTGTGTAAAACGTTTTGGGACATCCTGTATACCAAAACGTCCAAACTACTACAATTTATTATACACTTTTAATTTCAAGGGTGTAATACAGGGTTGTGAGATTTGGGAGGCCCGGCGAATGAACTTGCCGCTGCTTCGCGGTTCGTGACATAATGTCATGCCTACGCCGAGGTCAGGTTTTAGTACCGATTAGAAATAATAAACACTATTGGGATATTAATAACCTCCGACCAAGAACCAATAGCAGAGGAAATAAATCGGCCAACACCGATTTTTTAAGAATGGAACAGCTGTAACTCCTAAACGACTGAACGGATTTTAACAAACTTGGTCTCGTTGGAAAAAGCATTTATTGCTCCATCAAACCCATCTTACCTGTGATATGTCTAATTCTTAGTGATGCCGCTAGAGCGCGTTTTTTGATATAATAACAGAAAATTGCAAAATTCTCTAAAAAATTAAATGCAATAATATGACTCTTTTTTCATAAAAATGTAGTGAAATGATACCTAAATAGGCTAGTGAAGACCTCATCTCGATATCTTATTCCTAGCCAAAAATTTCGAAGAAATAAAATTTAGTTATCATAAAATTTTAGAGACACCGGTATTTATTTTTAATTATTTGACTTTTTTCAAGATTCAGTGATAAAATTTCATAATTTTATCACTTTTAAATAATAAAAGTATTTTTAGTTCAAACAATTAAAAAAAAACGTGTAGGGGCATAAGAAGAAAGGACCGATTTTGAAATAAAATTAATGCCTCCTTAAATGCTCGAAATGTCTTCCTTCACACTCAATGCATTGTTGGAGCCGCTCATGCGTAGACATTACAGCAGCTTCAATTTCTGCTCTTGACAGGCTACGAATGGCCTCTTGTATTCGTACGTTCATGTCGTCTCTAGTTATTGGTGGAATATGGTAAACAATATCTTTTAACCAACCCCATAGATAGAAGTCCAAACAGGTGAGGTCTGGGGATCGGGGTGGCCAAGGAAATAAACTTCCTCGTCCAATCCACCTACAAGTTTTTGTAATTGTTTGAACTAAGAATACTTTTATTATTTAAAAATCATAAAATTTTATCACTGAATCTTGAAAAGAGACAAATAAATAAGAATAAATACCGGTGTAATAGTGTCTCTCTAAAATTTTATGATAGCTAAATTTTCTTTCTTTGATATTTTTGGCTATAGGAATAAGATATTGAGATGTGGTCTTCACGAGCCTATTTAGGTATTATTTCACTACATTTTTATGAAAAAAGAGTCATATTATTGCATTTAATTTTTTAGAGAATTTTGCAACATTCTGTTATTATATCAAAAACGCGCTCTAGCGGCATCACTAAGAATTAGACATATCACAAGTAAGATGGGTTTGATGGAGCAATAAATGCTTTTTCCAACGAGACCAAGTTTATTAAAATCCGTTCAGTCGTTTAGGAGTTACAGCTGTTTATGTAAAAAAACCATTGAATCACCCCCCACCACTTCATTTTAATAGATACGTCTTCTTCTTCTTCTTCTGAAATCCTTATACCCATAGGGTGTCGGATTATTGTGCATTAACCCAATTTCTCCATCCCTTCCGGTCCATCGCCAATAGTTTCATATCCTCCTTCGTCTTCCCTCTCTGTCTGCCCAATTCCTCTATTCTATGTAACCAGCTTTTTCTGGGTCTTCCACTTCTTCTCTTTCCTATTCTGCCCATCTCCATTATCTTCCTCACCAATCTCCCCCGATCCATTCGCATTATGTGGCCATACCAGTTCAATTGCATCCTCTCAATCTTTTCCGTAATTGACTCTTGTTGGACTATTTGCCTTGTAAGTTCGTTCCTTTCTCTATCCATCTTTGTCTTCCCAGTGATTTTTCTAAAGTACCTCATTTCTGCAGCTATGATTCTTCCTTCGTGCTTATCTTGTATTGCCCATGACTCACTTGCATATGTCGGTGTTGGGACCACTATTGCATTATATACCCTTAATTTCGTTTTCATATCTATCTCTCTCTTTCCAAATACTGTCTTATTCAGTGCGTAATATAACTTTACGCTCTTATTAATTCTATTAGCTATATCTATATCTATTTTCCCATCTTCAGATACTACACTCCCAAGGTATTCATATGCTGTTACTTTTTCCAAGTTATTCCCCTCAATGTCAATTTCTCTTGCTTCCTCTTTCGCTTTGTTATTAATTATCATAGCCTTGCATTTGCTGTGGTTTACCTCCATTTCAAATTTTCCAATTTCTTCCATCCATATTCTCATTAGTTGTTTCATTTTTCTGTACGTGTCAGCGACCAGGACTATATCATCAGCGTACATGAGGCAATCCATTTTTATTGGTATCAGTCTATTGTAACCTATTATTGTCTGGTATTGTCCCGTATTAAGTCTAGTATTTTTTAATAGTCTGTCCATCACAACTATGAATAGCAGTGGGCTCAGACTATCTCCCTGTTTTATTCCTAGGTCCATACTAAATTCTCTTGATGCTTTTCCACATATCTTGACCACTCCCTTAACTTTAACATAAATACTTTTTATGACTCTTATGAGTTTCTTTGGCACCCCAAGTTGTTCCAGACATTTCCATATTACTGTTCTCCGAATTGAGTCGAAGGCAGCTCGTATGCCTATGAAGGTTAGGAATAGTTCTTCTCCCTTTTCTTCTTTCTTTTCAATTAGGTTTCTTAATATGTGTATATTGTCATTTGTTTGTCTACCTCTCCTATATGCTGCTTGTTCCTCTTCCAAATTATTATCAATGATTGTTCTTAGTCTCTTTTCTATTATTTTCGTGTACAATTTGGAGCTGGTAGATGAGAGGCATATTGCCCTATAGTTTTCACAGCTTGCAGTTTCTCCTTTCTTGTGTATCAGGACTATTATGTTTTCCTGCCAATCTTCTGGAATTTTCTCTGTCCGCCATGCATCTCTGTATATGTTTAGGAGCCATTCTTTTCCTTTCTCCCCTAAATACTTTGTCATCTCTGGTTCGATCTGATCCTGTCCACTTGCTTTTCCCAGTTTAATGCCTTGTATTGCTTCATCCAATTCTTCTTTGTTTATCTCTTCAAGTTTCTCATCTCTACCAGTCGTTTCTCCACCTTCCTTGCTGTCGGTTACACTTCGGCTCTCGTATTCCCTTTCCCTCTCTTCTAACTTCTTTGAGTAGTACTCTGCCCAAACCTCCAGTATGTCTTGCAATTCTGATTTAAATTCATTCTTTGTGTTCCTTATTCCTCTTAACGTTTTCTTCTTGCTCCCTTTCAGTTTTCTTATGGTATTCCAGAATTTTCTGTTGTTTATTTCGTATGTTTGATCGAGCTCCTTTCCAAACTCCTCCCAACTTTTCCTTTTAGCTTCTCTTACTATTTCCTTAACCTCATTCCTCTTTTTCCTATACTCCTCCCTGTCCTGTTCGTCCTTTGTTTCCTGGTACTTCCTCCATGCTTTTTTCTTGCTTTTAACTACCTCTCGTACATCCTCACTCCACCATGCCGTTCTTTTTCTCTGGTTTCTGTTGTATTTTCTGGTTTTACATGTGTCTCTTGCTGTTGTGTAAGTTATTTCTCTGAATGTCTGCCATCTTTCTTCAACTGTCCAGTTTCTATTAAGTTGTTCATGAGCCCTCAGTTTGCCATCCACCTCTTCCTGATATTTCATTCTCACTTCCTCATTTTTTAATCTATGTATTTGAATTCGTTCGTAGTCCTTCGTTTTTTCCACGACTATGTCTGTTTCTTTCATTTCGGCTGTTACTAGTCTATGTTGTGTTCCCATTTCCGCTTCTGGTATCGTTTTAATCTGTTGTATTCTATCCTCTAATTCCTGTGTGTAAACTATGTAGTCTACTATGCTTCTGGCATTTCTTTCCTCCGCTATGAACGTGTATCTGTCTTCTGCTGGTTGGTGCCAGTAGCTATTTCCTATCTTTAGGGCATTTATTTGGCAGATACGTCAAAAAGTGTTAAACAAAAATTACTCGAATAAAACTTATCTTTAAAAAGCGCATATTTTTTTGGTACATTTACTAGGTGGATTTCAGTGAAAAATCACTTTAAAAGTTTAAGATGGCGGTTACGCCACCTGGCGACCATCTTGGAAATCTGAAAATATTTTCCACGGTCTTCTCTTGACTCTTGGCCACTTTAGTAATAAATTTTTTTACAGCAAGACTATGATGAATAGCTTCCGAGATACAGTACTTTGCATTCTTATCTGGCCACCCGGTACATTGTGGTTTAAACACCTTGATAAAGAAAAGAAATTGATGTTTAAGCACCTAACGATTCATTAATAATTTGATGAGTATTTATTTATTTAATTAAAAAAAAACAGAAACAATAAGTTCAGCAAGCCAAATAGAAGGAAAACAAATATAATAATACATTGGTATACTTGCCATCATAGGTCACATTTTTGATGATACGATTTTGCAGCAAAAATCTGAATGTGGTTCCACTTTGTTAGATAAACACTTCTAGGCTCTATTTAAAAACCGCCACTCCTAACTTACCTGCCGCTTCCTTGGAAATAATAGTAAAAAAAATACGCATTTCAAAACAAAAATTTATTTAACAAGTTTCTTCTTTCCAACAATATAAACAAAAATTAACAAATGACACAAACTATCCATTACGATAATTTGTAACTTATACAAACAATAATCTGTACATATATGAATTCAAAATATATTTTTATCCTACTCTTTACATAAAACTCAACATATATACAACGTACTAAAAAAAAAGAAAGCTTAGAAAATAAAAGTAAAAAATAAATAATATCAACTCAGGTATGAAAATTTTATAAAATAAATAAAAATACCTACTGTAACTAGCACACGATAATTGCAAGAAATTGAAATGAATTTTTCGTCCGTATTAAAATTGTAAATAAAACCTATATGCAAAAATAAAACTATCGCCAAATCGCGCGTCAACAGCTTAAAAATTAATCAAAATACCTGACTAACTACAGCAACTTAACGTAATTCATATCACATAACATATTTGACACATCAGAATGATTTTTGTCTACTTAGAAGCTATCTAGTTACGATATTTTTATAACGTAAAAATATTTAAAAAAAGTATACCTCTATTTTTTCAATTAACAATTTGTTAATTCAGTCTTACGTTGTTTTTTCTTAGTTAAATTAGAGCTAGCTAGAGTTCTCGTCGATTTCTGTCGATGATTCTATCAGCTGGTTCAGTTTGCTAGGGTCGTTTATGAACACCTTTTTCGCTAAAGTCTGGAAGGTAAACTTGGATCAAGATATGCTCCACGTGTTGTATACAGAGCGATTCAATTTTAATCTTGATAACACTTTATGGGGTATGTACTTACCCATTTTCGCATTTTCGCTTTTTATAATTTAATATATTGGAGAAAAATCCAATATAATGATTTATTTTCTCAATATATTAAGAAATCATTCAATGTAATGAATATATGGAGAAAAAATGTAATATAATGATTTTTTTTGTTACCCAATGTATTCAAAATTTCTCAATATACTGAAAAATTTCCCAATATATTGGATTCTTTTTTCAATATAATGAATCCTTTTTTCGATATAATAGTTCCTTTTTTCAATATAGTGACTTACGGTTTCAATAGACTAGCTAAGAAATCTATGCAAGACTTTCTGGGGTCATCATTTTCAATTTTTATAAATTAATATATATTGGAGAAAAATCCAGTATAATGATTTATTTTCTCAATATATTAATATATTAATGAAGTTTCAGTTCTGAATGTATGGAGAAAAATCTAATATGTATTATGATTTTTTATTTCCCAATATACTGAAAAATTTCTCAATATATATTGGATTCTTTTTTCTATATAATGGATTCCTTTTTCAATATAATGTATTCTTTTTTCAATATCCATTGTATCTAAAAAAGAATTCATTATATTGAAAAAAGAATCCAATATATCGAGAAATTTTTCAATATACATATTGAGAAATTTTTCAATATATTGGGAAATAAAAAATCATTATATTACATAATGGGAAGATTTGGAGAAGAAACAAGGAACAGGAACGGAGATAGATTAATAGTTTTGTATACAAAACGAGTTGGTTATACAGAATTCATTTTTTCAACATAAAGAGTGTCACAAATATACCAGAGAGGAACCAGGGCGAAATGAAAAATCGATAATAGATTATGTTATAACTGAAAGAGTAAAAAGAAGGATATTTAAAGATGTAAGAGTAAACAGAAGTGCTGAATTAGGAACAGATCATTATTTGGTAGTAGCGACAGTTAGAAATATGACTCAGAGAGGAGGTAATAACGAAAGGGCAAAGGAAAATGCTTGTATAGAAAGGCTAACCATTAAAACATATAAACTGCAACAGAGGGAAGTAAGACAACAATATTCTAGATTCGTTACAGCGGAGATGGATATGAAAAGAAATGAACTGAATGAGGGAAACTTAGAAGAGCAATGGATCTTATTTAAAGAAATTATAAAAAACTCAGCAATCAAAGCTTGTGGTACTACAGCTACAGGAGGGTCTAAAAAGAGAACCAGCTGGTGGAATGAAGAAATCAGAAGAATTGTAAAAGAAAAGAAAGTGGCGTGGAGGGAATATCTGAGGAAGCAAACAGTAGAAGCATATACGGAGTACAAAGAAGTTAGAAAATTGGTAAAGGAAAAAGTCAGAATAGCCAAGGTCAGTGAATGGGAGGAATTTGGAACAAAAATGGAGGAAAATAGTAAGAGTAACCAAAAATTATTCTATAGAGCTCTAAAAAACATGAGAGGAGACAAGAATAAGATGGTTAGGCAAATTAAGGATAAACAGGGTAGAATACTTACGGAGGTAACGGAAATAATGCGAAGATGGGGCGAATATTTTAGTGAGATGTTAGAAACTGCAAATATGGGAGATAATGAAATAGAACACGGAAGTGAAATAAACGATGGGGCTCAGCATTCACTTAGAAGAAGTGCAGGATGCAGTAGTGAAGTTAAAAGTAGGAAAGGCTGCAGGTATTGACAACATAAAGCCAGAAATGCTAAAATATATGGGTGACAAAGGAATAGAAACTCTGCATCAGATTATTAACACAGCATGGAGTACTCAGGAAGTTCCTGAGGAGTGGAAAATCTCGGTAATAGTCCCGATATATAAGAAAGGAGATCGGAGAGACTGTGGAAACTATAGAGGGGTATCACTGTTGTGCAATGCATGTAAAGTTTATGAGACAGTGCTGGAGCAACGATGCAGAAAAATTACGGAGATGAGAATGCACGAGGCACAGAGTGGTTTTAGACCACTAATGATCACATATTTACTGTAAGAAACCTAACTGACAAGTTTTTAAAGTTGGATAAACCGTTATACCTATGCTTCATTGATCTAGAGAAGGCTTTCGACAAAGTGCCAAGACAACAAATATGGAAAATGTTGGAAAACTTTGAGGTGAACAGAAGCTTAATCGAAGGAATCAAATCTTTGTATAAATCGAGTGCTAATATACTTAGAATAGCAAATCAGGAAACCAACAAATTTATTACCACACAAGGGGTAAGACAAGGAGGGGTACTGAGTCCAATACTGTTCATATTGTATATGGATGATATAATTAGAGAGTGTAGTGGAAAATCAATTAAGATAAATGTGGGATACTGTAGATTGAGGAACATTGTAATGAATGAATGTGTATTTGCTGATGATATTCTGTTGATTGCAAACAATGAAAAGACCCTACAACATAACATCAACATCTGGACTGTAGCACTGGAAGATAAGGGAATGAAAATTAATGTGAACAAGACCAAGACTATGGCCATAAGTAATGCTGAGGAAAGAATTAACATAGAAATGAATGGAAGAAAAGTGGAACAAGTTGATAGAATTAAATACTTGGGAACAATAAAAGATAGAAGAGGGAAATTTGAAGAAGAAATAAACAGTAGAATAGCATCAACAGTTAAGTTGTACCATGCTATGAGGAACGGGTTCATCAATAAGAAGGAGATCAGTAGTAAGACCAAACTGACTGTATACAGGACAATCTATCTGCCTACCCTATTGTATGGAAGCGAGTCATGGGTGATAACAGAGAAAATGGGGAAAAGACTGCAAGCAGCGGAAATGAAATACCTAAGACGCGTGGCAAATGTCTCAATAATGGACAAAATAAGAAATGACAGTATAAGGGAAAGGCTGGAAATTGAGAGTGGCGAAAAATATATACAGAGAGCGCAGTTAAGATGGTGGGGGCATCTGAATAGACTGAGCCAAGACAGACAAGTTAAGATAGTATGGGATGCGAAGAAAATATGTAAAAGGCGAAGAGAGAGACCTAGGATGACCTGGGACAGTGATGTAGCTGAAATGTTGAAGGAGAGGGGTTTAACATGGAGAGAAGCGGAAACACTGGCGAAGGACAGGAATAAATGGAAGAAAATGGTAAATGGAACATGAAGAGAACACATCCTCTACACTTAACGGTAGAAGAGGAATAGATGATAATATATATATATTACATTTTTTCTCCATACATTCAGAACCGAAACTTCATTATATTGAATGATTTCTTAATATATTGCGAAAATAAATCATTATATTGGATTTTTCTCCGATATACTAAATTATAAAAAGCGAAAATGCATGATCCCAGAACGCTTCCACATGTACTAGTGCTGGCAGCAAATATCTATTTCTCGATTAATCACGATTTTGGGAAGAATCGAAAACCAATTCATCGATTTTGATATCGACTTTAAAGAGCGATTTTTAAAATCGACTAAAAATGGATTTTTAATGTCAATTTTTAAAATTGAGAGTTCCAGCAATCTAGAATAATTTATTATTTAAAAGAGTTCATTTTCAAACTTTTCAAACTGGGCAACCTGTATACCACCACTCTTGTTGTGTTACTTAATTTTCACTTTAAACGTAGATTCCGAAATCGACTTTAAAAATAAATTCCGAAAGTCGACTTTAAAAATAGATTCCAAAGTCGACTTTAAAAATTGATTCCGAAATCGATTCCAAAGTAGACTTTAAAAATCGATTCCGAAATCGACTTTAAAAATCCGTTTCTGAAATCGATTCTAAAATCGACTTTAAAAATTGATTACGAAGTTGACTTTAAAAATCGATTCCGAAATGGAGTTTAAAAATCGATTCTGAAATCGATTCCAAAATAGATTTTCTCAAAAATGTAACGAAAATAAAAATAAACATAGTGTGTACAAACCTTTAAGCTCTCTAAGCATTGGTCCCCATCCGCGGTATTTATCTCGGTGAGCAGAATATTCGACCTTTCTAATTCTGCGTAGAGACCGAACGGTATCTTGGCAAGACACTCTAGCCTCATAATGTGCATCTTCGAACGTAAATGTTTCGCTAAATGACCGTGAATTCGAAAGGCAATATTACAATCGGAACACTTGAAAGGCCTCGGTTCGGACGTCGACAGCGCAGGCGACGAAGACAACTGAAAACCATCGTGTTCATAAATAACACTCTCGCTCGGAAGCAAGCTGTTTAGCAGAAATAGGGACAATGTTTTCTGTGGTCGGGTATTGTGTAGTCTGAGGTGTGCCTGACAAGGTCATCAATGGGTCAGGAAAGGCCAAGCTGTTAGTTCGAAAGAAATTATTTGTACGAGATATGAAGCCTGTTCTTTTGCTTGCGGTGCGGCGGACATAAGTTTATTGTTTACGAAGTCCACCGACTGATCTGTGTCCAGGTTACTTTAGATCTATCTAACCTTTGACGCTCTCTACAGGGCCTTCGCTCAACGATAACTGGAGAATGCGGTGGATGTCCAGACGTCCGGAAGACTCTTTCCAAGAAAATTTTCAAACGGATTTCTGCACGTATAATGAAAACGTCCGCCGCACGGCGGATTATGAGCATTAATGTCACTGTTCCACCGCGCTTACCTAAATTATTACATTTCTGGCGGATTTCTGCATGTATAATAAAAAAACCTTCCGCCGCATGGCGGAGTTTGAGCATTAAATGTCGCTGTTCCACCGCGCTTACCTAAATGATTACATTTATGGCGGATTTCTGTACCTACAATGAAACTTCCGCCGGAAAGCGGACTTCTAATTTAGACTGAACAATGCTGCCGGCGGACTTTTAGTCACTCTGACAACAAAAAAGTTAAAATACGTCTGTATCAATAAATTTCTAACGTAGGATGGAGATCTAATTGTTACGAACTAACAAAGAATTCTCCTTATCGACTAGGATTTTTCCTTTACCCAATTTTATCAGGAAACAAACATTGAAAACATGAGTCATACACACTTCTATGTTAGAACCAGTAACAAAAATTGATAAGTAAATTTTTATACCGAAGTTACAATAAAATCAGTTTCGGAAACCACGAATGTTGAAACGAAGGGTAAAGATTAAACAGGCACTCTTATCTCCTGTTTTGTAAACAAACTGATAAACCCAATCGAATTTCTTTTGAGGCAAACAAAGTAAATATGTAAATATGTCGCGTGGAAAAATTATTTTATGTTTCTGTCGATAAGAAACAGAAAATTATTAGTTGTAACGATTTAATTTTTTTATTCCTTACCTTGTTATGATGACTAGCACTTCGTTCGTGTTTCTGCAGGTGACCTTTCGTTCGAAAGCTAACAGAGCAGGAATCACAGCGAAATGGTCGTTCCAAATAATGGATATTCATGTGCAACCTGAAAAAAAGAATGACGCATAGATCTTTGGCGCCGTCTCACCTACAATCAGTAATTATTTTTATTACGAACTTTGGGTCCAAAATTCATGGTTAAGTTCGATTAAAAATTAATTCTTTTATCATTTTTTTCTGACTGATAAACCGCATGTATCATTCCTTCCTCGGAAATTGTTTGTTTTTGTAATCAATGACAAAATTCTTGAAAAAATTTTTGATTATAAAGGAAATGATGTAGTGGCAAGACATTTCTCACTGGACCAGAAAGCAGGAGTTCAATTCCCTGAAAGGGCGATAAGTTTTCATTCTTTTTTATAAAAGAAACAACTATTATGCTCTATTATGATCTAATTTTTCCCTTCTCACAAAATAAAATGACACTTTTAACACTAACATCATAAATAACTATTTTCTACAAACACTATTAAAAACACAATTTTTAACGTTTATTGTAAGTATCAAAAGTGCAAATTTAAGGCACCAGTTTTAAAAGTAATTACTTTTAACACTAGTGTTAAAAGCGAGTACTTTTAACATTGGTTGCTATGTAACTAACAACAAAGAATTGAGCACAAATCACTAGATTTCGAATCGTTTTGGTTTAAATTTTGAATTTAATAAAATATTTGATGTCTTTAGTGCCTTGTTTAACAGTGTCTGTAGAAAAAAAATTGTATGATGTACGTGTTAAAAGTGTTTTTATTTTGTTCGGCGGCTTAGACCACTCACTACGTTCATGATCTAATTTTCCTTCTCACAAAATAAAATGACACTTTTAACACTAACATCATAAATAACTATTTTCTACCAACACTATTAAAAATACAATTTTTAGCGTTTATTGTCAGTATCAAAAGTGTAAATTTAAGACACCAGTTGTAAAAGTAATTACTTTTAACACTAGTGTTAAAAGTGAGTACTTTTAACATTGATTGCTATGTAACTAACAACTAAGAATTGAGCACAAATCACTAGATTTCGAATTGTTTTGGTTTAAATTTTGAATTTAGTAAAATATTTGATCTCTTTAGTGCCTTGTTTAACAGTGTCTGTAGAAAAAAAAATGGATGATGTACCTGTTAAGTGTTTTTATTTTGTTTGGAGGCTTAGATCACTCACTACACTCATGATCTAATTTCCCTTCTCACAAAATAAAATGACACTTTTAACACTAACATCATAAATAACTATTTTCTACAAGCACTATTAAAAATACAATTTTTAGCGTTTATTGTCAGTGTCAAAAGTGTAAATTTAAGGCACCAGTTTTAAAAGTAATTACTTTTAACACTAGTGTTAAAAGTGAGTACTTTTAACATTGATTGCTATGTAACTAACAACTAAGAATTGAGCACAAATCACTAGATTTCGAATTGTTTTGGTTTCAATTTTGAATTTAATAAAATATTTGATCTCTTTAGTGCCTTGTTTAACAGTGTCTGTAGAAAAAAAATTGTATTATGTACGTGTTAAAAGTGTTTTTATCTTGTTCGGGGGCTTAGATCACTCACTACACTCATGATCTGATTTCCCTTCTCACAAAATAAAATAACACTTTTAACACTAACATCATAAATAACTATTTTCTACAGACACTATTAAAAACACAATTTTTAACGTTTATTGTCGGTGTCAAAAGTGTAAATTTAAGGCACCCGTTTTAAAAGTAATTACTTTTAACACTAGTGTTAAAAGTGAGTACTTTTAACATTGGTTGCTATGTAACTGACAACAAAGAATTGAGCACAAATCACTAGATTTCGAATTGTTTTGGTTTAAATTTTGAATTTAATAAAATATTTGATCTCTTTAGTGCCTTTTTTAACAGTGTGCAGAAAAAAATTGTATGATGTACGTGTTAGAAGTGTTTTTATTTTGTTCGGAGGCTTAGATCACTCACTACGCTCATGATCTAATTTCCCTCCTCACAAAATAAAATGACACTTTCAACACTAACATCATAAATAACTATTTTCTACAAACACTATTAAAAACACAATTTTTAACGTTTATTGTAAAAAAGTGTAAATTTAAGTCACCAGTTTTAAAAGTAATTACTTTTAACACTAGTGTGAAAAGTGAGTACTTTTAACATTGGTTGCTATGTAACTAACAACAAAGAATTGAGCACAAATCACTAGATTTCGAATTGTTTCGGTTTAAATTTTGAATTTAATAAAATATTTGATCTCTTTAGTGCCTTGTTTAACAGTGTCTGTAGAAAAAAAATGTATGATGTACGTGTTAAAAGTGTTTTTATTTTGTTCGGGGGCTTAGATCACTACGCTCATGATCTAATTTCCCTTCTCACAAAATAAAATAACATTTTTAACACCAACATCATAAATAACTATTTTCTAAAAGCACTATTAAAAATACAATTTTTAGCGTTTATTGTCAGTGTCAAAAGTGTAAATTTAAGGCACCAGTTTTAAAAGTAATTACTTTTAACACTAGTACTTTTAACATTGATTGCTATGTAACTAACAACAAAGAATTAAGCACAAATCACTGGATTTCTAATTGTTTTGGTTTAAATTTTGAATTTAATAAAATATTTGATCTCTTTAGTGCATTGTTTAACAGTGTCTGTAGAAAAAAAAATTGTATGATGTACGTGTTAAAAGTGTTTTTATTTTGTTCGGAGGCTTAGGCCACTCACTACGCTCATGATCTAATTTCCCTTCTCACAAAATAAAATGACACTTTTAACACTAACATCATAAATAACTATTTTCTACAAGCACTATTAAAAATACAATTTTTAACGTTTATTGTCAGTGTCAAAAGTGTAAATTTAAGGCACCAGTTTTAAAAGTAATTACTTTTAACACTAGTGTTAAAAGTGAGTACTTTTAACATTGGTTGCTATGTAACTAACAACAAAGAATCGAGCACAAATCACTAGATTTCGAATCGTTTTGGTTTAAATTTTGAATTTAATAAAATATTTGATGTCTTTAGTGCCTTGTTTAACAGTATCTGTAGAAGAAAAATTGTATGATGTACGTGTTAAAAGTGTTTTTATTTTGTTCGGAGGCTTAGATCACTCACTACGCTCATGATCTAATTTCCCTTCTCACAAAATAAAATGACACTTTCAACTCTAACATCATAAATAACTATTTTCTACAAACACTATTAAAAATACAAGTTTTAGCGTTTATTGTCAGTGTCAAAAGTGTAAATTTAAGGCACCAGTTTTAAAAGTAAGTACTTTTAACATTGGTTGCTATGTAACTAACAACAAAGAATTGAGCACAAATCACTAGATTTCGAATTGTTTTGGTTTAAATTTTGAATTTAATAAAATATTTGATCTCTTTAGTGCCTTTTTTAACAGTGTATGTAGAAAAAAAAATTGGATGATGTACGTGTTAAGTGTTTTTATTTTGTTCGGAGGCTTAGATCACTCACTACGCTCATGATCTAATTTCCCTTCTCACAAAATAAAATGACACTTTTAACACTAACATCATAAATAACTATTTTCTACAAACACTATTAAAAATACAATTTTTAACGTTTAATGTCAGTGTCAAAAGTGTAAATTTAAGGCACCAGTTTTAAAAGTAATTAACTTTTAACACTAGTGTTAAAAGCGAGTACTTTTAACATTGGTTGCTATGTAACTAACAACAAAGAATTGAGCACAAATCACTAGATTTCGAATTTTGTTTTGGTTTAAATTTTGAATTTAATAAAATATTTGATCTCTTTAGTGCCTTGTTTAACAGTGTCTGTAGACAAAAAAAATGTATGATGTACGTGTTAAAAGTGTTTTTATTTTGTTCGGAGGCTTAGACCACTCACTACGCTCATGATCTAATTTCCCTTCTTACAAAATAAAATGACACTTTTAACACTAACATCATAAATAACTATTTTCTACAAGCACTATTAAAAATACAATTTTTAGCGTTTATTGTCAGTGTCAAAAGTGTAAATTTAAGGCACCAGTTTTAAAAGTAATTACTTTTAACACTAGTACTTTTAACATTGGTTGCTATGTAACTAACAACTAAGAATTGAGCACAAATCACTAGATTTCGAATTGTTTTGGTTTAAATTTTGAATTTAATAAAATATTTGATCTCTTTAGTGCCTTGTTTAACAGTGTCTGTAGAAAAAAAAATGGATGATGTACCTGTTAAGTGTTTTTATTTTGTTTGGAGGCTTAGATCACTCACTACGCTCATGATCTAATTTCCCTTCTCACAAAATAAAATGACACTTTTAACACTAACATCATAAATAACTATTTTCTACAAGCACTATTAAAAATACAATTTTTAGCGTTTATTGTCAGTGTCAAAAGGGTAAATTTAAGGCACCAGTTTTAAAAGTAATTACTTTTAACACTAGTACTTTTAACATTGATTGCTATGTAACTAACAACAAAGAATCGAGCACAAATCACTAGATTTCGAATCGTTTTGGTTTAAATTTTGAATTTAATAAAATATTTGATGTCTTTAGTGCCTTGTTTAACAGTGTCTGTAGAAAAAAAATTGTATGATGTACGTGTTAAAAGAGTTTTTATTTTGTTCGAAGGGCTAGATAACTCACTACCCTCATGATCTAATTTCGCTTCTCACGAAATAAAATGACACTTTTAACACTAACATCATAAATAACTATTTTCTATAAACACTATTAAAAATACAATTTTTAGCGTTTATTGTCAGTGTCAAAAGTGTAAATTTAAGGCACCAGTTTTAAAAGTAATTACTTTTAACACTAGCTCAGGATAGGAAAGGACGGAGGTACACATCCAACCAGTCTTCAGACTGAAAACTTCATGACGACGACGAAAAACAATTTGGAAAATGGCCCTACTTACCTCAGCTGCGACGGTTTGCTGAAAGTCTTCAAACAAATGGTGCACCTCTTGTTCTCCTCACTTTTAACAATCAGTTCGTTAACATCCTTGTTGGAAGACACAAAATTCCCGCCGTCTTTGCCACCGTCATTCGGGAACTCGTGTTTCGTCGCCAACTTTAAAAATTCCGACGCGACGTTCTTCGCCACCGAATTCTTCTCCAATTTCTCTTGTTTCGTCGCTATATCGGCTAACGTTTCCATTGCACTATTGTCGTAGTCGGTCGGCTTGAAAATGTTGAGGGAATCTTTGGGGTGGGGAGGCGAAGGCTCTTGAATTACGTAACTAAGTTTTATGCGATTGTCTTCAGAATTCGGGAGGTTCTCTTGGATTCTGTAAGACGGTTTCACTTCATCGTTGGCGTAATTCTGGAAAGGAACTTTAATATATTTCGTTTTGTCTTCGTTAACTAGATGAGTGCGGAAATTGGTGAAATGACGGCCGTTCTCCACTTCCATTCGCGACCCGTTTTTTGCTGTGGGTCTCACGGATAAATCCATGACTTCGTTCTCGTTCCGATGAATTTTGGGTTTATAATTGTTTTCTACGACGGAAATTTTGCGTTTTCTAAGGTCTGTAGCACCCTCACTGTTATCGTTTATAACGTTATCGTTTAATTTAACAATAGGCGGACTTTTGCGAATCACCTTCGGAGAACCAATCTCGTGCGTTCTGTGTTTATCGTGGGAAGTATGGAGTACTGGGGTTTCCGTTTTAAAAGCGCTCAAATGTTCTTTATAGTTCTGTATAACCTGAAAATGCTTTATGCTCTTCAATTCCGGTTTATGATCCCCGGTTCTCAAACTATCGCTTTTAATCTTGTAACTATCTTCGCAATTATCAGAAAACTGACTACTAGGGCAAGAAATAGTCGTCAAAGGCGAAGTATAGGGATACGTCAGTGGCCGAACCCGCAAAACATCACTACAACTTTGCACTTTCTTCTCACTATCAGGCGATAGATCACTTAAACGTTTCGCACTGAAATTCGTCTGTTCGTCTAAAAATTTATTTTTCGCAAAGTTTTTTTTTGAAACGTGTACTATTTCTTCGGTGTCCATAACACCGTCGGAAAAATGGTTGGTGATGTGCTGCGGTCTGTGGTACGACGTCGGACTCGCACGCTCGTTCCGTTGGTGCCCTGATAAAGGTGATGTTGTTTTTTGTGATAGAGACAAGAGGCCGTAAGCTGCTTCGTGCTCCTGTTGTCGCGTCGATTCATCTGCAATTAATTAATTCATTCAAATTTGTGCAGTAAAATGTGGTAAAGTCAAGGGCACTCTTTATGTTTTCACACAAGACAAGAAAAGATAGTTTATGCCTCTCAAAAAACTGATGGTCGTCCTTGTTCTTTCATTGTCTTACGAAAAATTTGACCCTTGTTTAATAGTATTTGGAGAAAAGAAATGTATGATGTGCGGGTTAAAAGTGTTTTTATTTTGTTCGAAGGGTTGTGATTCCTTCTCACAAATAAAATGACACTTTTAACACTAATATCATAAATAACTATTTTCTACAAACACTATTAAAATACAATTTTTAACATTCATTGTCAGTGTCAAAAATTACTTTTAACACTAGTGTTAAAAGTGGGTACTTTCAACGTTGGTTGCTATGTAACTAACAACAAAAAATTGAGTACAAATCACTAGATTTCGATTTGTTTTGGTTTAAATAGTGAATTTAATAAAATATTTTATATCTTTTTCAATGATGTTTGTAGAAAAAAAATGTATGATGTGCGGGTTAAGTGTTTTTATTTTGTTCGAAGGGTTAGATCACTCGCTATACGCTTGTGATCCCTTCTAACAAATAAAATGACACTTTTAACACTAATATCATAAATAACTATTTTCTACAAACACTATTAAAAATACAATTTTTAACGTTTATTGTCAGTGTCAAAAGTGTAAATTTAAGGCACCAGTTTTAAAAGTAATGACTTTTAACACTAGTGTTAAAAGTGGGTACTTTAAACATTGGTTGCTATGTAACTAACAACAAAAAATTGAGTACAAATCACTAGATTTCGATTTGTTTTGGTTTAAATAGTGAATTTAATAAAATATTTTATATCTTTTTCAATGATGTTTGTAGAAAAAAAATGTATGATGTGCGGGTTAAGTGTTTTTATTTTGTTCGAACGGTTAGATCACTCGCTATACGCTTGTGATCCCTTCTCGCAAATAACAGACACTCTTAACACTAACATCATAAATAACTATTTTCTACAAACACTATTAAAAATACAATTTTTAACGTTCATTGTCAGTGTCAAAAATTACTTTTAACACTAGTGTTAAAAGTGGGTACTTGCAACATTGGTTGCTATGTAACTAACAACGAAAAATTGAGTACAGATCACTAGATTTCGATTTGTTTTGGTTTAAATAGTGGATTTAATAAAATATTTTATATCTTTTTCAATGATGTTTGTAGAAAAAAAAATTATGATGTGCGGGTTAAAAGTGTTTTTATTTTGTTCGAAGGGTTAGATCACTCGCTATATGCTTGTGATCCCTTCTAACAAATAAAATTACACTTTTAACACTAATATCATAAATAACAATTTTCTACAAACACTATTAAAAATACAATTTTTAGCGTTTATTGTCAGTGTCAAAAGTGTAAATTTAAGTCACCAGTTTTAAAAATAATTACTTTTAACACTAGTGTTAAAAGTGAGCACTTAACATTGGTTGCTATGTAGCTAACAACAAAGAATTGAACACAAATCACTAGATTTCGAATTGTTTTGGTTTAAATTTTGAATTTAATAAAATATTTGATTTCTTTAGTACTTCTTAATAGCGTTTCTAGAAAAAAAAAATTCTATTATGTTAGTGTTAAAAGTGTTATTTTGTTCGAAGGGTTAGATCACTTACTACGTTCATGATCTAATTTCCCTTCTCACAAAATAAAATGACACTTTTAACACTAACATCATAAATGACTATTTTCTACCAACACTATTAAAAATACAATTTTTAGCGTTTATTGTCAGTGTCAAAAGTGTAAATATAAGGCACCAGTTTTAAAAGTAATTACTTTTAACACTAGTACTTTTAACATTGATTGCTATGTAACTAACAACAAAGAATTAAGCACAAATCACTAGATTTCGAATTGTTTTGGTTTAAATTTTGAATGTAATAAAATATTTGATCTCTTTAGTGCCTTGTTTAACAGTGTCTGTAGACAAAAAAAATGTATGATGTACGTGTTAAAAGTGTTTTTATTTTGTTCGGAGGCTTAGATCACTCACTACGCTCATGATCTAATTTCCCTTCTCACAAAATAAAATGACACTTTTAACACTAACATCATAAATAACTATTTTCTACAAACACTATTAAAAATACAATTTTTAACGTTTATTGTCAGTGTCAAAAGTGTAAATTTAAGGCACCAGTTTTAAAAGTAATTACTTTTAACACTAGTGTTAAAAGTGGGTACTTTAAACATTGGTTGCTATGTAACTAACAACAAAAAATTGAGTACAAATCACTAGATTTCGATTTGTTTTGGTTTAAATAGTGAATTTAATAAAATATTTTATATCTTTTTCAATGATGTTTGTAGAAAAAAAATGTATGATGTGCGGGTTAAGTGTTTTTATTTTGTTCGAACGGTTAGATCACTCGCTATACGCTTGTGATCCCTTCTCGCAAATAACAGACACTCTTAACACTAACATCATAAATAACTATTTTCTACAAACACTATTAAAAATACAATTTTTAACGTTCATTGTCAGTGTCAAAAATTACTTTTAACACTAGTGTTAAAAGTGGGTACTTGCAACATTGGTTGCTATGTAACTAACAACGAAAAATTGAGTACAGATCACTAGATTTCGATTTGTTTTGGTTTAAATAGTGGATTTAATAAAATATTTTATATCTTTTTCAATGATGTTTGTAGAAAAAAAAATTATGATGTGCGGGTTAAAAGTGTTTTTATTTTGTTCGAAGGGTTAGATCACTCGCTATATGCTTGTGATCCCTTCTAACAAATAAAATTACACTTTTAACACTAATATCATAAATAACAATTTTCTACAAACACTATTAAAAATACAATTTTTAGCGTTTATTGTCAGTGTCAAAAGTGTAAATTTAAGTCACCAGTTTTAAAAATAATTACTTTTAACACTAGTGTTAAAAGTGAGCACTTAACATTGGTTGCTATGTAGCTAACAACAAAGAATTGAACACAAATCACTAGATTTCGAATTGTTTTGGTTTAAATTTTGAATTTAATAAAATATTTGATTTCTTTAGTACTTCTTAATAGCGTTTCTAGAAAAAAAAAATTCTATTATGTTAGTGTTAAAAGTGTTATTTTGTTCGAAGGGTTAGATCACTTACTACGTTCATGATCTAATTTCCCTTCTCACAAAATAAAATGACACTTTTAACACTAACATCATAAATAACTATTTTCTACAAACGCTATTAAAAATACAATTTTTAACGTTTATTGTCAGTGTCAAAAGTGTAAATCTAAGGCACCAGTTTTAATAATGATTACTTTTAACATTAGTGTTAAAAGTGAGCACTCAACATTGGTTGACACTTTTAACACTAACATCATAAATAACTATTAAATGACATTTTCAACGATTCTAAGCCAATCTTTTTCTCATGGTAGATTTAAAATAGGGGGCGAAATTGGTCCGCAAACAGATGGAAAATGGAATGTTTGTAAAGTTCTTACCGCTGCTATCCATTCCACTGTCCTCCGTCTCTGATTCCGAGCTCTGCGTACTGCTCTGCTGAGTTGATGAGTTGGAGCCACTGTTTGCATTGTAATTCTTATTGTGCGCTTTGCTTTTCATGTGTTTTGTTAAGTTACCCTTCGTTTTAAACCTGTAAATAACGCGTTTCTTATTATACTTACAAGTTACGATTAAATGGAAAGAACTAACGCCACATACCGGAAATTGCAATGGTCGCAAGCGTACGGTCTAACATTCGAATGCGTCCTTAGGTGCTTCTTCAGCATCGACGGTTTCTTGCATCTAATCCCGCATTGGTCGCATACGAAACGGCCTCTGCCTAGAACAACATTCCGTAATCAGTTTAAGTTAAAACTGAAAAATCCCTGCCTATTGGCCCAAGAAAATGCAGACTTTTCTTTAAAAATAAATAAGAGCGTTATGATTACCTCTGCCCCTAACATAAGTATAATCTTCGTTGCATTCGTAACCTCCCAAGATGGAATTACCCTTCTGCTCTTCTGTCTTTTGGGAGGGCTCTTCAGAAGCAACAAACTGCAATTAAATAAATTATTACTGTAATGGGGAATTATATATTTTTAATGAATAGAAAAAAAGTAAGAATAGAAGTGGAAATAAGTAACACAATTAATCGTGCAAATGAATATTTTGATTTTCTTGTGACGTTTCTAATTCTTGTTCTTTGATTAATAAAATTGAGTACAAAAATTGTCTCTTTTAACTCAAAACCTGCTGCGAAAATTCTGAAAGCTCAAATACTATTTGGTAGCCGCTTCACTATCAGTTTTTTTTATTTTTGCTGGGACACCTGTATATAGAAAGTGAAGTACAAAATACAAGCCTGCTTAGACACTTAAACTTTGGACATTGCACAAAATATAGCAAACTGGTATCAGATAAATTTGAACAAAAAAAAAATAATCAAAATATGATTACGTCAGATCAAATAATGCACTAAAATACGACTGTGACAAAAAAATTATACAGTTTCTTGAATTTAAATTTACATCCAATTCGATATCGGCACAATTCCAAATCCGATTGCGAAGTGGATATTTGACATACGCATTTATGTACTTGCGTTTACAACACTTTGAATTCAGCACCGTTAGTGTTGGAATTCGAATTCGAATTACGCGTTTGAAAAATTGCAAACTTCCAATTCGAATTGCGGCAAAAATATCGAAGCGACAACTGTCAGGTACAAAATATGTCAGATATATTGTAATAAGCTCCATTATGTAGTTAAAAAAGCGGTGAAAAGTAAATAATAGAAGAACTTTGTATGCTATGTATTTCCTTTAACTGTCAATTTTAGCTGAAAGCAATGATTCTGTCAGATAATACCACCGGCGAAATCACATTTAGAATTCCAAATGTAAATGATATCCAATTTGACTTCAAAGTTCCTAGCATAATATTGGGAATCAGATTTCAAAATGCGTCGATATCGAATTGGAAATCGGAATTCGAAGTGTGCCGATATCGAATTGGCAATCGGATTTCAAAGTGTGGCAATCGGATTTCCAAGTGTGCCAATATCTAATTGGCAATCGATTTCAAAGTGTGCCGATATCGAATTGGCAATCGGATTTCAAAGTGTGGCAATCGGATTTCCAAGTGTGCCAATATCTAATTGGCAATCGATTTCAAAGTGTGCCGATATCGAATTGGCAATCGGATTTCGGAGTGTGCCGATATCGAATTGGCAATCGGATTTCAAAGTGTGCCGATATCGAATTGGCAATCGGATTCCGAAGTATGCCGATATCAAATTGGATGTAAATGTAGCTTAAAGCCCCATTTACATCCAATTCGATATCGGCACACTGTTATAAACTTTGAAGTCAAATTGGGTATCATTTACATTAAGGGGATAGTTCACGCTCTTGGATTCTGAGATTTTAGTCCGAAATACACTAAGACACATGACACTGATTTTTAATATTAAAATAGAGAATGTTCTTCCTGTCTTTTCCCCCTCCAAATTTCCCCTAACTCCAGCAATCCTTCTCATTCTAACGTCCAGAAGCTAATATACAAGCGTCCTTATTGCTCGATAACTTCACTTGCCTATGGGCGCGCCGACAAAGGGTTTTGAGTGACAGCCGCTTGTAATTTATTGTTATCTAAGGGTACTGCTACACTAAATTTTCTAGTAATTCTGTAAATAAAGTAACATCTACACTAGAAATAATTAATTTATTAATGTTACCTAATTATATTCAAGAAAGCCAATAATAATAATATTAGACACTAAATACAAAGAAACATTATTTTTGTAAAAAGCGAACATATTTTTTCTACCAATATAACACTACTGTGAAAATAATTAATTTTCAATGAAACAAGGCTGTCCTTTTGAGTTGGGTAACAAGAATTTCCAACAGTAGGTACTAATTCTTGGGCTGAAAAAGTATTCCAAAAACTTGGCCCTTCTCTTGTCGAGGAAATATTGGCAAATTCATACAGGGTGGACAAAATTAAGTTTACACCATTGGTAATTCGATTATTATTGAACCTACGAGGTTGGATCAATGGGAAAGAAGGGTGCGAATGAAAATACTGTTAGGGACGTAGAGGCAGAATGGAATTGCATTAAAAATGGTTTGGGTTCTGCAGCTAGAGATACATTGGGTCACAAACAGACTGAAAGTAGAAAACCCTGGATAACAAGGGATATTGTGACTAGGGTTTTCAGAATTTGGGATCGGGATTCAATTTCGGGATCAAAATTTAGAATCCCGGGACACCGGGATCGAATCCCGAACCCGAAATTTCGAAGTTGAAATAAGAAACACTACTATTTATACCTAATAAACACCCTGAACGAATTTACGTATTTTCACAAATACAATCGGCGACCAGGGAGTGAGCCAGTGATTTACTGGATTATTTTCGCACGTGGTAGTGCGGCACCGAAACCGATCTACGGCGCTGATAGAAACTTGTAAGGTCATGGGCGTAACACCCTGTGGGACACAAGAACAATTTCGCAATGCAGAAAAATTCCTTTGGCGTAAATGAATATTTCGGTATTTTACCGGGATCCCGGAATTTGGAATCTCGGGATTCCCGGGATCGAAAACCCTAATTGTGACTCTAATAGATGAGAGACGAAAATATAAAAAAATAAGCTAGATGAAGGAGGGAAACAAAGGTATAAAGTGGTCAAGTGCGAAAATATTCGGAAATGTAGGAAAGCCAAAGAACAGTGGATTGATAATAAATGCAAAGCAGTGGAAGATAAGTTCGAAGTAGGAAAAACGTATAGCATAATTAGGAGAAATTTCAGTGAAATTGGATCTAGCAGCAAGAACTTCAGTAGCAACTAGCAAGGCAGGTGACATCCTAATCAGAAGAGGGGAAAAGGCGGATAGGTGGAAGAAATATTATTTGGGAATCTTATAATGCGGGACAAGAACTAGGAAATATATTAGAAAATGAAATCAGTGTAGAGGGTGATAATACCTATAGGCTGTCCTATAATAAGAGAAGAGTTTGAGCTAGCATTAGAAAGTTTAAAAACAGTACAGCACCAGGTGTAGACGGATTGCAGCCGAAATTTTAAAGTGTGCAGGTCAAGAGGTAAGAGAGTGTTTATTTAAACTAGTTAGCCGTATATACGAGATATGTAAGTGAGATTCCAGAAGATTACAAAAGGAACATCATAGTCGCTCTGCCAAAACGGAAAGGTGCGGATAAGCGCGAAAATTTTAGAACTATCAGTTTAACTTCCCACGTATACGTATGGAGTACGGAATACAATAGGGGAAGCGGAAAGAGAAAAAGAGTAGAAGCGTTTAAAATGTGGTGCTACAGACGCATGATAAAGATATCGTGGATAGATAAGGTTAGCAATAGGGATAGAGGTATTAGAAAGAGTTGGGGAAAAGCGAAAGGTGTGGAAGACAATAAAGAATAGGAGAGAGGATGGTAGGACACCTTGTAAGACACGAAGGAATAGTTCGCGAATCGCGACATACTACTAGTCAGAGATAGGAATAAAAAGAGGTATGGGATTAGACTACTGTTCTCAAATAGTTAGGGATGTAGGATGTTTAACTTTTGGAGAAATGCGTAGATTGGCTCAGGATAGGAAATGCCGGTATGCGTCCAAACAGTTTTCGGACTGGGAACCTTATGGTGATGATGAATAAATTGTAATCAATCAATAAACATAAAAATAATGGGTAGGTAGGTATACCATTGCTCGACATCGTCTTTTATAATAAACACTCATAAATTATAGGCTTTACTTCCCCTACGTTGACGGTCTAATACGCGACGTACTACGCCATGTGTTTTGAGGTCAGGGTGGGGAGTCCATCTTCTTTGAATAGCATTTTACTCCAAAGAATTTTGCGAAAACATGAGTTTGTATTTCCGGTCCTGTGTGAAAACTATTCATCCAATCTTAACGATTCTTTTTTTGAATCATAGATAAAACTACCAAGAATGAGCCCTACCAAGGACTTTACGTATCATTAACATTTAATAAGCCAAAACCGGTCGAGACTGTGGGTAATTATTTCACTTATTTTAAATAATTAATAAACTATTAAAATATTTAAATATATTCAAAATATTGGTAGGGCTCATAGAGTAACTCTTTCTTGATAAGTAGGGACAAAAAAATAGAAAATATTTTAATCGGATGATTTGCAAGAGCAGAACTACGAAGGTGCCGTAAATGCATGGGTGCACTATCCCCTTAAAAATTTTAAATGTAATTGTTATATTGTTAGGGACATAGAGGCAGAATGGAATTGCATTAAAAATAGTTTAGTTTCCTCAGCTAGGGATATTTTGGGTCATAAACAGAATGAAAGTAGGAAACCCTGGATAACAAAACATATCGTGAGTCTAATAGAGGAAAGGCGAAAATATAAAAATAGGTTAGATGAAATAGGGAAACAAAGATATAAGGCGATCAAATGGGAAATTATTCGGAAATGTAGGAAAGCGAAAGAGCAATGGATCGATAATAAATGCAAAGAAGTGGAAGATAAGTTCGAAGTAGGAAAGACTGATGAAGCATATAAAATAATCAGGAGAAATTTTAGAGAAATTGGAGCTAGTACCAAAAACATTAGAAATGAGGCAGGAGATATCCTAATCGGAAGTGGGGAGAAGGCAGATAGGTGGAAAGAATATTTAGGAAACTTATATGCGGGACAGGAAGTGCAAGATATATTAGAAAGCGAAAGCAGTGTAGAGGGGGATAACCTAGGGAGTCCTATAATGAGAGAAGAGTTTGAGATAGCACTAAAAAGTTTAAGGAATAATAAAGCACCAGGTATAGATGGCTTGCAGGCAGAAATCTTAAAGTGCGCAGGTCAAGAGGTAACAGATCGTTTATTTAAATTAGTTAGTCGCATATACCTGACAGGCGAGATTCCAGAAGATTACAAACGGAACATCATAGTAGCTTTGCCAAAAAGAAAAGGCGCGGATAGATGCGAAAATTTTAGAACTATCAGTTTAACTTCCCATGCGTCAAAAATTTTAACTAGAATTGTGCAAAGAAGGATGGAGAAAAAGGCGGAAGAAATATTAGGAGAAGATCAGTTCGGATTTAGACGAAATAGAGGAACGCGCGAGGCCATTCTAGCTTTACGAGTAATTATAGAAAAAACGATAGAAAAGAGAAAGAGCGTCTATATAGGATTTGTAGATTTAGAAAAAGCCTTCGACAACGTAAAATGGGGGAAGATGTTCGAAGTGCTGAGAAAGGTAGGGATGAAATACAGGGACAGAAGAATAATACATAATCTCTACAAAGAGCAAAAGGCAGTTATAGAATGTGAGCAGGAACAAAGGGAAGTAGATATCCGGAAGGGAGTGAGACAGGGATGTGCATTGTCACCTCTAGTTTTCAACTTATATATCGAAGATGCGATTAATATTGTTAAGGAAAGAACAGCCTCAGGGATCAATGTACAGGGCCAAACTATTAACATGCTCAGATTTGCGGATGATATAGCAGAGTTAGCATCTAGCAAAGAAGAATTAGGAGCGGCTTTGAATGAAATGGAAGCAGTTTTGACACAGGGCTTCGGCATGAAAATCAATAAAAAGAAAACTAAAATTTTGGTATGTAGGGGATGTGAAAATAGAACTAAAATGGAAATACAAATTGGAAATGAGAAGATAGAGGAGGTCGCGGATTTCTGCTACTTAGGAAGTAAAATAACTCAAGACGGTAGGAGCACTAAAGATATAAAACAAAGAATGGCGCAGGGCCGAGTTGCGTTTAACAAAAAGAAACAACTGTTATGCTCGAGAACGGTTAATATAGAGACTAGGAAGAGACTCTTAACGTCGTATGTATGGAGTACGGCATTATACGGGTGCGAAACTTGGACAATAGGAGAAGCGGATAGAAAAAGAGTAGAAGCGTTTGAAATGTGGTGCTACAGACGCATGATGAAGATACCGTGGATAGATAAGGTTAGCAATAGGGAAGTATTAGAAAGAGTTGGGGAAAAGCGAAAGGTATGGAAAACAATAAAGAGTAGGAGAGATAGGATGGTAGGACACCTTCTAAGACACGAAGGAATAGTTCGCGACATACTAGAGTCAGAGATAGGAATAAAAAGAGGTAGGGGTAGGCCTAGATTAGACTACTGCTCTCAAATAGTTAGGGATGTAGGATGTTCTACTTTTAGGGAAATGCGTAGGTTAGCTCAGGATAGAAAAGAATGGAGGTACGCGTCCAACCAGTCTTCGGACTGAGAACCTTATGATGATGAATTTATCTAACAGAACCATTGCTTTCAGCTAAAATTGAAAGTTAAAGGATATAATTTGCAATTTAGTGCTAGCTCTACTTTAAGTAATTATTAGGGAAAATTGTAAAATGACGTTGTCAATATTTTCTCCTTTTGACCAAGTATTTTCTGGTCAAATAAATATACATATATAATAATAATAATGATTAATGATAGCATACAACCCTCGTCGAGACCCTCGTCTATTAATTATTTCACCACTTTTTGTGCCTATATAATGGAGATTCGATATTTTTCTCACAATTTGAATGTACTTAATTCGAATTCCAATCCACATCACGATCAGATTTCAAATTGCGCCAATATTGAATTGGATGTAAATGTAGGTAATTTAACTCCCCCATATTTTCAGTTGGTCAATGACAAGTTCAAATCATAATTTCATACAATACATGTAAATGGCTTACCTTATAACTGGAATGTACTACGATGTCCGCCTTTGTCTTCCCGGCTAAACTAAACTTGCCCTGCCTCTGCCTCGAATCGTAGGCACTAACATACAACTTATCCGACTTATTATCCTGCTGTCTCCACTCGGAATACATACTCAATTTTTTAAAATGCGGTACGTACACCGGCTGAGTTTTGTTCAGGGTACAATAAACGGATTTGGTGGAGCTCTTCAAACCCAAATAACTGAAACAATTCCCCGCCATCATGTGTTGATTGTACTTTTTCGCGACCCTCGGTGTATCCGGACTAATTAGCACTTGATTGAACATGGTTGGTGTTAATCCGTGATGCTGCTTAACGGCACTTAAGCTGGGTTTAAGGGCGAGGCTATTAGGTCGCGCAAATTTCCTCGGCTCGCTAGGGTGATTCGGTGATTTCATTTCCGAAGAATTTTCCATCGTCTTCCCTTGAGGAGATTTCCTTTCAATTTTCTCGGACTGAACGTCTAAAGTGTCCATTTTCGGGGATTTGTGCTGTTCCATGTCCATAATCATTTTCTGATGGACAAACGCTTTTCCTTCCGGAGTTTTCGGAGTTTTAGCCTCAAAAGTAGGTGAACTGGTGTAGCTGATCACTCCTTTCTTGACGGGCGAATGCACGATTGGTTCTAGGTGACTAAAGGCGAGATTCGGAGTATGCAAACGAACACCAGGCGGTATGGCACGATTTGTACTAACTATGTTACTGGAACTAGCCATGTCCATCGAGGTTTCCGCTACAACGGGACCGGGCATTCCGGGGACATATCGCACTATTTTACCGTTCACAAAAAGATTTACGGGGTTGCATAAAGGCATCTGTTGAGAAGGCGAGTCCAAGATCTGCCGATTCTTATGATCAATTTCTTGATCGAGGTGCGGTTCTATTGGTTTTGTATCTATGAACAGGGGAGAGCGGGGAAAAGCAGCTTTCGCAGGGCTCTGTAAGCCTGGAATCGTCAGATTCAACTGCTTTAAATTCGGAGCTAATAATTTCACGGCTTTTTGGCTAAAATCGACGATATTCGTGTATTTCAAAGTGCTCGTTTTGTCTGCTTCCTCCCTTGGTCCTTGGCTGTCGTAACTAAATCTATTTTTGTCTAAATTGGGGATATTAGGCGATGCCTTATCGTCGTATACTCTAATAATATCGGGAGAGGTTCTAGCCGCATCTTGAGCGCTATAACCAGATTTGTTGGTTAAAACAGTACCTCCTGATTGTAAACTTGATTTTACTACTCTATTTTCACTGATTTTCGTGCCGTAATCCATGTAACTGTTGTCCCGCCCGCCGTCTTTCGCGTCGAACTTAAAACTTTTCGTTTCCCCGGAATTGTGCGTTATTTTCACCTCACCCCCGAATAGCTTTACCGGTGGTCTCTTCTCTCTATCGTATTCCATTAGGGCATACTTGGCTTTCAATAAATCACTAGAGGGGTAGTTTTGAAAGGTGGGTAAGACATCGTCAAAGGAAAACGATTTATTTTTATCACTTTCTACTAAACTTGTTTTTCCGAGGAAAGGTCCCGGTGATTTTAACGGGAAAACCGCGTTGTGTAAGTGAGGTATGTTATCGAAAGCGTTTTTGTTCTGGGTAAGTATGGACGCGACGTTTACGGAGCTACTGCGGCTGTATCTCGCCCCGCTTTTCGTAAAACCTTTGCAACTACGCAATTTATGTAATTCTAATTCCGTGACCGTTTGGAAGAGCATCTTGCAATACGGACATTGCATATTCGTGTCTGCGTATAAATTCTTTAGCAGCAGTTCTTTGATGAGGCTTTTTTGGGCCGTCGGTTCCATCACTTCGCTCAAGCAACGTTTGCGATTCTTGTTCGTTAAGTTCAAAGGTTCGTCGGCGTTTTTATGGTCGTTGCTGTCAATTCCCGTGTTATCTACAGATTTTTTTCTTAACAAATATGGATCGGTAGAATTGACGATGGAATTGTTTTTGTTGATCAACTCGTTTATGTGGTGGGAGAGTAGGTCTGAGTTTTGCTTGGAGTCTACTTTTTTCTCGTTGTAAGACACGTTTTCTTTAGCTACGTTATCGAAAAACGTCTTGGCAGTGTGAAAACGGGGTTTGTACGGCTTGGACTTATTTTCTTGCGCGGATATCTCCGCACCATCGCTCATTTCGTTTCTGTTTAATTCTTCGATGGGTTGGCTTAACGGACTCTGCTCACTGTAATCGCCTTTATTGTCTGCTTCCATGTCGCTGCTGATTTCTTGTACTTTGTTTCCCATCACGCGGTTTGCGTGCGTTCTCGATCGGCAATGCTTGTAGAGGTTTGAACGCGTTTTGAAGCTGAACCCGCAGCTGTCGCACGGGTAGGGGCGTTCGTTTGTGTGGGCCCTTATGTGTTTTTGTAGAACGCTGGGTTTGGAGCAGGCCAAGTTGCAATAGGGGCATACGTGTTTGCCGCCGGAGGATTTATCTGGCGTAGAAGGCGTTTCGTTTGTTTTTGGGTCCGGGAAGTCCTTTTCCTGACTAGGGAAAGTGTCTATTTTCACGTTAACTAACTTGGAGGTTACGTAGATTGGTTTAAAGTTTGTGTTTTCTAAAATGGAAGACGATTGTCCTACTTTGCTAGTTGGTTCGGAAATATGAATCCTCGTATCAAAATTAACGGATTGGTTGGGACTAGCTACTCTATTCTTCGAAATCATATATGATATGCTATTGTTTGTAAGTTGTGGGTTCAGTTCCTTAGAGATATCACTCGGCTCTTCTGATATGGAAGACCTGTAGTAACTAGAAGCGTAATATGGATTTAGCACAGGTAAATTGTTTTGATTTGTACTGTGGTTTGGCACACTATCTTTATTGTCCGCATAATCATCTAAGTCATGTACCTCCCTCGTCCAATTGTCCGTTTCCGCCTCTTTAATTTCCACCGTTTTACTTTGGACATGATTTCTCGATTCGACGCTTAGCTGCTTTTTAAATTTCTTATGTAAATATTTGTCGGAGCTGTTTTCCATCGCTGTATGAAATCTGCAAACAATGATGACAGCATTAGGCTCGACACAAATAAAAACATACTCGCATAAATTCATTAAACGCATGAATATGGATATCGCAGTTCAGGACTTTGGACATCCAGCAAACTACGTCATTGGCTCAAACTTAGTATCGTAACAAAAATTCAGACTGGCAAATTCTTTGCAAATTAGAATCTACAAAAATACTTTTGTTGAAATTTCAATCATCTACATATCTAACAAAAAATGGTAAACTGAAAGATAATTTAGGACTAACTGTTGTTTCTAAATCTTCTAAAACTAACTGAGCAATGGTACTAAAAATTGGGGAGCCCATGGCACAGCAATTCGCCTGTTTGTAAACTGAATCTTCAAATTTGTAAACTCAACAATTTTTAAAATTTTCACGTAAATATTAAATGGAATGGTATGTATACCTTTCTACGTATTGAAGGTAATGAGTACAAATTTTGACCGCAAAGATATACATAAGGTAACTTGGATTTCACCTGATGGAAAGACTGAAAACCAGATAGACCATGTTTTGATAGAAAGGAAGCATATGACCAACGTTGTGGATGTCAAATCGTATAGAGGAGCAAATGCAGATTCGGATCATTTTCTTGTAATTATGAAGTTGAAACAAGTATTGCCTGGAACCAAGAGAATGAAGGATGATGCATTAAGAAAATATGATGTGTCCCAGTTGAGGAACGATGAGGTAAAGGTTAATTTTACAAAAGGAGTAACAGAACGATTAAGGGGAAACGAGAGTTGTGAAGATATAGAGGAGGAATGGTTGCAGCTGCAAACAATACTAACAGAAGAAGCGCAGCAATGGCTGAAGGGAACTGGTAAACAACGAGAAGACTGGTATGATGAAGAATGCAGAAAAGCTATAGAAAATAGAAATAAGGCTAGGGTATTAATGTTGAATAATAAAACGGAACAAAACAGAATAAAATACAATGAGACGAGGAAGGCAGCAAAAAATATATGCAGGAAAACGAAAAGACAATGGACGGAGAAAAAGTTGGAGAAAATTGAGGAGAATTTTATAAACAAAGACATAAGAAACTTATATCAGGAAATCAAGAATAGTAGACAAAATCAACCGGCAACATTAATATATTGTAAAGATAAACAGGGGAATATGATTGGGAATAAATGTGAAAAATTAAAAAGGTGGGCCGAACACTTTGAAGGACTGTTAAATAATAATGAGAAACCAGAGGAAGATAGTATGATTGGAGCAGAAATTGAAAACGAAATACTGGGAGAACCTACAGCACAGGAAATAATAGAAATAATTACAGGACTCAAGAACAACAAGAGTGGGGGTGAGAATGGAATTCAGTCGGAAATGTTGAAAATATGGAAGGAAGAAAAAATGCTAGAGCACTGGAAAAGTTCAATTTTGTGCCCAATACACAAAAAGGGAGACGTAAGCAACTGTGAAAATTATAGAGGAATAGCTCTGATGGATGTGACATACAAGGTTTTTGCAATGACAGTAAGAAATTATTTAAGACAGTATACGAAGGGAGAGATAGGAGAATATCAAGGGGGCTTTAAGCAGGGAAGGTCCACAATCGACCAGATTTTCACACTTAAGCGGATCTTGTGTAACAGCTATGAGCAAAATCTGGGACTGCACAACCTCTTTATAGACTTCAAGCAGGCATATGACAGGGTAATTCGAAGCAAATTATTTGAAGCAATGCCAGAATTGGGGATCCCAGGGAAGATAGTGAGACTGATTAAAATGACTCTGGAGGGTTCCCAAAGCAGAGTGACAGTTAACGGAGAGCTGTCAGATCCTTTCGAAGTCAGGAGAGGACTAAGACAAGGTGACCCACTGTCTACAGACCTGTTTAATTGTGTGCTGGAAGTGGTAATGAGAGAGAGCGAGATATGGGGAAAGGGGATTATTTATCATTCAAGGAACCAATATATTGCATTTGCGGATGACATGGTATTTGTAACTAGATCTAAAAAGGAGTTGAAGAATGTCTTTGGAAAATTAGAGAAGGTGGCAAAAACATATGGGCTAGTACAAAGTACATGGAAGTCAAGGGGAAGATAGACACAGATGCAGCAGAGGTTAAATTCCAAACAGAGGAAAATAAGGTATACTGTTTTGAAGTGGTTGAGAGTTTTGAGTATCTGGGGGTAACCATAACTAACAAGAACGAGGAAAGTGTTGAAATAGAGAAGAGGATGTTGAAGGGCAGTAGAGCTTTGGGAGGGCTGATGAGGATGTTCAGATCTAAAGTGGTGTCAAGAACAGCAAAAGTCAGAGTATATAGAACGGTCGTACGTCCAGTAGTGCTGTATGGAAGTGAATTGTGGGTCCTAAATAAGACAATGCAGAATAAGTTGGAAATTTGGGAGGGGAAAATCTTAAGGAAAAATTGTGGAGGGATAAGAACGGAAAATGGATTGTGGAGGCGAAGGACCAATGAAGAAGTCCTGAAGAAGTATAGATACCCAGCTATTTCTCAGGTGTTGAAAGCACAGAGAGTAAGGTGGCTGGGTCATGTAGTCAGGATGCCCGAGGACAGACATGCAAAAAAAGTGTTGTTGGGAGGGGACGGAGGTAAGAAAAGGAGAGGCAGACCAAAGAAAAAATGGTTAGAGGTTGTGAAGGAAGACCTGAAACGGGAAGGGGTTGAAAACTGGACAGAATTAGCAAAAAATAGGACAGAATGGAGAAGGATTGTTAAGAAAATAGAAACCAGGGGCCTAAATGGCCTGTAGTGTTGTGATATATATATATATATATATATATAAACTCCTATCATTATTGCGTCCGTACATTTACGTTTTACATTGATTGTTGCGTCCTCGACCTTATTGCTTCCGTATACGGACGCAATAAAGTCACCCCATGTTAAAATTCGTTCCAACCTACTATTCAAAGAAATGCTGCTTGGCCCTTCCCCTTGATTATCAACCCATTCCAAACCTGTAAGTTTGGTAGCGCTACCTGGCGAGATTCATAAGATATTTGCTGATTTAGATTTTTGTGTGGAAGCAACAATGTTAGGTCATTGTAAGAGATAGTGTATTATTAGTTCAGCGAAATTCCGTGCGGGGCGTGAAAAGCATATGCGCACCTGTATATAATTTGTACATTTTATGCATTCTATTGCGTCCTCGATCTGGCAACGTCGAAACCATTTTATTATTTCATCTGGCTGCCCGAGATGTTATTTTGTGTGAATAGTAGCTCACGTGCGAGTACGGCGATTGTTGCGTCCGACGTTTAATCATGTTGCCAGTAAGTAGGGGCAATAAAATGATAAGTTTGTGCAAAACAGTGGAAGAATCAGGTATGTACCTACACGTATTTACGCATTACATGTATACTGAGGAGTAGTTGAAAGTAAACGATATTTTTCATGTATGTATGGATGAGTCGTTTACTTTCAAGTGCTTGCCAGTGTACCTACTTATTTATAATAATTAATATCAGTGGTTTCAGTGGCTCCGGTGGTTCAGACGGCTTTTTGGGAAAAAAAGAAAAAATCCAACTGGTTTTGCAATCGGTCACTTACACCATTGCCCTTGAACGAGTCCTATGGTTCCTCAGAAATTTCTTCCCACGAAGACACATTATTAGTACCCGCAATAGTACCTGTAGGTGGGCCAAGTGCTTCCTCAGAAACCTTGGATTCTTCTTATAAGGGCAATAGATTAGAAAATAGTTTTTTTAAAAAATCGATTGTGATACTTCAAGATATTACTATTAAGCAATCAAATACCGATACAAATTTTACCACAAACATAATCAAGAGTCCTCTGGATAAAACTTTACCGATAGAGCAGAGTTCAGGTAACACCAAAGATTATGAGGATATATTTTTGTCATCTCCGGAGGACCCATTTCATACGTCAGGCGAGGACTCACTTTTTGTCCCCAGCGACAGCGAAGTTGAGGTAAGTACATATTTCTATGTGGAAAATAAAAAAATGCCTCGTCTTATTTATTTATTTATTTATTAGTTATTTCCAAAACTGATTCTAAGTGCAACTATCAATTTGCTTGGTTTTTAACAGAAACAAATGCCAATTAATTATTGCCAATTAATTATTGCAAGAAACACATTGTCTTATTTATTTATTTATTTATTAGTTATTTCCAAAACTGATTCTAAGTGCAACTATCAATTTGCTTGGTTTTTAACATAAACAAATGCCAATTAATTATTGCAAGAAACACATTGTCTTTGAAAGATATAATACCACCATTGTTATTAAAGTACATAACTCAAAAATGCAACAATCAAATTACCATGGCCGGTAACACGAAAGAGTTCACTGTTAATTTTCTGATTTTTGATGTGAAAGTTTTCTTCAAATATGTTGGATTCTTGAATTTGTTCTTTAGGCTTTTGTTTCCGTTGTACATTGAAATAAGGTTTCCGGGCTGGTTACCACGTCGTCGATGGAAATCTGAAACGCAAACACCATTAATAGCACTTATATTAATAATAATAATAAAAATAATGTATTTATTGTTCTTTGTTGGTTATAAAAAAGGATTCAAATAAAAAAAGGAAAACAAAGAAGAAAATGGGACACTTCCTATTTATTTTTTTCCGATTATTTCAATGATTATATTCTAAACAAAGTAACCAAGAATCAACACTAACACTAGTACAATAGCTTTCGTTTAAAAGTGCACGATTTTCTTGGGTAATGTATGTGATCTTTTTTATCTCATTGCAACATATTTTTGACACTTCACCTGAATCCCAAATGAACAAGTCTGTTCCACTTTGCTCAATTATAAGGAAATTAAGGCCCGGTTTTTCAAAGAATCTAACACCGGGTTAAGTTTGACACCGGCTTCGTTGCTGTGATACAACCAATCAGAAAGCCGGTATCATAGCAATGAAGCCAGTGTCAGACTTAATCCGGTGTTGGATTCTTTGAAAAACCGGGACTCAGTATATCAATCGTGCACTTTCAAACGAGTGCCAGTGCACATAAAGTTTATGTGTTAGTGGTAATCGGAGTGCTGGTACTAGTTATAAGTGTGTGAGTTGCTTCTTGATTACTTGATTTAGAATTGAAGTATTAAAATAATCTAATAAAAAAATATACAGGTGGCCCCGAAAAGATTCCACAACATCAGAATTTAACACTGTTTCGTAGATCAAAATTAAATTTTAATTTTCACAATCTTAATTTATAATTTCAGAATGACTTGACAGTCTCCTATATTACGCGGGCAGCAGCAAAACTAAAGGAAAAAAATAATGATGCGAACAGTGAGATGCGCGATACAGGTGCCGATATGGTAGCTACTATGGGCGCTAGTACCGTGGCTGATGTTGGAGTTGATACAGACTTTGATACGGGTGGTCCAACAAAGACGGAATCAAAATCTTCACCAAAATACAAAAGGAAACCAGATTATTGCTTTTTTTGTGATACAGAAATACTAAACTTTGCGCGTCACATCAAAAGAAATCATTCGACGGAAATAGCCGTTGCAGAAATACTTTCAAAACCTGTTAAATGCAAAGAAAGGAGATATCTGTTTGACAAACTAAGAAGAAAAGGTAATTTTTTAGCTTCTGGAAAGGAATGTTTTAAGGCAGTGCGGCAAACATATGTTCCTGATAGATCATATTTGCCATGTGATAATTGCCTTGGATATTTTTCTTCTAAACTTTTGTATCGTCACAGAAAAAAGTGTCTTGGTGATAAATGTAAGGGTGGTGCTCAAGCTGCAGGTCAATCAGCACTCATGTCAAAAATAAGCGTTGATCGGCGTTTGAAGGAACAAGTCTTTCCTCATATGCGGGCAGATGAAATATCTTTGTGTGCTAAAAAAGATACTTTGATCTGCGCATTTGGGGCAAGATACCTAAATATCCATAGGGAAAAACATTTCATCTCAGTTACTTCACGTAAGATGAGAGAACTCTCTAAAATGCTCATAGAAGTTAGAAAACTGGAACCATCTATAACAAATTTGTTTTCGGCTCTTCAACCAAAATTCTTCGATAATTTCGTAGTTGCAGCAAAACGCATCGCAAAGTATGATGTTGAGAAAGACATGTATATGTCACCTACGTTTGCTATGAATATTGCCACATCTTTAAAACAATGTTGCGATATTGCTATCAGTTATGCTTATAAGAGACATGCTTCATATTCATCAGTTTCTTCTGCTCAAGCAGAAGCAGACCTTAAAACACTGATTCACTTGTTCGAATCGAACTGGAGATTTGATATTTCGTCACAAGCGGCAGACAATTTGAATCTAAACAAGTGGAATAAGGTCACTGTCATTCCGTTGGCTAGTGACTTAAAACTGTTAAGGAAACATCTAATACAAGTGGCGGAAAAAGCTTTACAGAAGGTGAAAAATAATACTAATACTGCAGCCTATGATACTTTGGTGGAGTCTGTTTACTGCAGGGTTATATTGTTGAACAGAAAACGTTCGGGAGAATTGCAAAGAATGAATTTACACACTTACGTCAATTCTTCATCGGAAAATCAGGAGTATGAAGAATTTAAGAAAGCAATATCTTCTAGTGAGCAAATACTTTTAAAAAATCTAAAGAGAGTTGTCATAAGAGGAAAGCGTGGAAGAGGTGTCCCGGTATTATTTAGCAAGGATGTTCAAAACCATATAAAAACACTGCTTGAAGTAAGGCAGAATTTTGTTCCGAAAGAAAATCAGTATCTTTTTGCAAAGTCAAATTCGTTATCTCATATAATTGGATACAAAATTTTGAATAAATACGCAAAAAGTTGTGGAGCAAAGAACCCATCAGCAATATCATCGACTCATCTTCGAAAGCATCTCGCTACTCTTTCTCAGCTCTTCAACTTATCCGAAAACGAAATCGAACAACTGGCAACATTTATGGGCCACACTCCAGGAGTCCACAGGAGCTCTTACCGACTCCCTGATGAAATATACCAAACGACAAAAATTTCAAAACTTTTATTGTTAATGGAAAGAGGAGGTGCAAATGAATTCAAAGGAAAGTCTTTAGAGGATATTGACCTAGATCTAGAAGAGAATTTGTTAGATGCTAAGGAGAAAGCTGATGAAAGCGGCGATGAAGAGGGTGGCAGGGATTACTTACCGGATCCGAATGATGAAATTCCGTCCACAAGTGTAGCTCCTGCTGCTTCATCCGAACCGATTCCGAAGAAAGGAAAATGCCGTACTTTGGTTCCTTGGACACCTGACCAAAAGAAAGTAGTAAAACAATTTTTCAAAAATCACATCAAAGGTAAGAGGCCTCCCAAACGAAATGAATGTGAGGAACTGAAACAACAACATCCTCAATTGCTGCAAAATAAAGATTGGTTGAAAATTAAAGTGTTTATTCAAAACGAATACACTAACAAGAGAAAGTACTCAGATGACTAGCTTTAAGAATAAACGATTTGTATGTTTTTTTTTTAATATAGAGTGTCCCAGGGTAGATGTAATAAGGGGTATAATGAACAAATATTTTTCTAATTATGGAATGACATTTAGGGATTGAGTTCTTGTTATTAAACTAAGGTACACCGAAAATAAGTACCTAAATTCGGTGTTCTAAGGAGTGTTTAATAAGGAAAGTTGTAAAATCACCACTCTTAAAGCACATTTATTTTTCAAAAAAATTACAAATTTCATTAAGAAAAATTGTTACCTCCATACCAGTTCTCAGAAATATAAAAATATTTTTTAAAGTTCTCGTTTTTCAATATGTCAGTATTTTATATTGAATGATACATTTATAAAAAAGAACATACGAAATGCAAGAAGGCATAATGTCAAACAAATTAAACTTAAAATAAATCCTATTCCTAATTCCTAAAAATTGGTATGGAGATATAAAATTGCTTTCTAAACCACTTTTCTTCATGGATTTTCTTCATATTTTGAAATATAAAGATACTTTATTAATGGTGATTTTTACAAATATGTTTATGAAACACCGTAGAATATTGAATTATATATTATTTTGGTGTACTTTAGTTTTACAAGAAGCATGATTCAATCCTCAAATGCCATTCCAAAACTCGAAAATTATTTGCTTATTATACCTCTTATTACATAAATCCTGGGACACTACACAAGATGATGCAAATTGCATGTTAAGTATGGGTATCTCGCTTATTTGTAGATCTACAAATTCGGTTAAATGAGAGGAAGTCACTTACACACAATTATGAAAGTTCCCAAAATTTGATTCGCTTTTGTTATAGAGAAAAAACAAAAATTCGCATTTTCGTTTTTCCCTGCAACTCGGTTATTTAAAATTATATTCGGAAACCGTTAGAACATTATTAAAACACATTTTTGAGCACTATTGATTGACGTTATTTACTTGTTTTCTGACTCATTAGTTTACGAGATAAGGCATTTTTTTGAAATGCATATCAATGAAGGCCATGACTCCGTTCAATAGTTTTTAATTACCTTTTCAGCCATACCCAATTTGCATGTGTTATTTTTGAAAGCGATTTATAAGGAAAAATATTTTAAAACAAAAGAAACAAAAATAAATATTACCACATTTACATGTTACTTTGAAAAATGAGTTTTCCTTATAAATCGCTTGATTTCAAAAATAACTCGTGCATATTGGGTATGGCTGAAAAGGTAATTAAGAACGCTATCGGACCGAGTCATGACCTTCTTCGATGTGCATTTGAAAAAATGAAGCTATGTGCATTATTGTAAATTAAAGCAACAGAAAACAAGTGAATAACGTTAACTAATACTGTTCAAAAATGTATCTTAATAATGTTCAAACGATTTCCGAATATGATTGAAAGTAACGGAGTTACAAGGATAAAACGAAAACGTTAAAATTTTGTTTTTCTTGCTCTATAATAAAAGCGAATCAAATTTTGGGAACTGGAGAGAAGTGACTTCGATCTAAGGAACATTTTCTATCATTTAACCAAATTTTTAGCTTACAAATAAGCGAGATACCCATACGCAATTTGAATCAACCTAAATAAATGTTTTGATTACAAAAGTTTACCTAAGGTTTATCTTATGTCTTCTGGCTTTGCGTTTTAATTGTTAACTTTGTTTTTTTTGAATAAATCTTTGGATACCAAAATGGATGCGAGTACCTAAAGTTTACTTTGTGTGTTGTTTGAAGTGTTTCCTTTTGTTGGTTTCGATTTTTTTATAAACGTTTTGTCAATTTATTTCATTAATCCTTGTTTTGTGTTTTAAATATTTACTTTGTTTTTTAATAAACATCTTCTTACTTCTGCATGGCGTTTTATACTTTCTTTGGATAGTACTAATATGTTTTGAGGTTGGAAATTACTTACTCGAGGAAAAAACTGCAGGTGATTATTCCTCAATGCAATAAAAATAAGAAAATCCTGTATTAGTTCCAACTATAAATGGTGTTATATTGTAATACTTACGTAGTTTTAATTTCAAAGGTAAGTATTAGGGTAATGCAAAATTTGTCAGAAAGCAGAATGTAATCGATTACTTCCGAGATATCCAGGAATCTAAAAAATAAAAAAATGCAACTTAAATATTTTTTCAGCATTATTTTCATACTTACGTGCTTTGAGTCTCAAAATTACTTACCGAATGTAACATTCCTCGTCCACAATAGTAATTCAAACATTAGTTAAGCAAGAAAATTCTAATTTTATTTACCTATGCATTATGACTTTTTCCTCATCATCATAAGGTTCTCAGTCCGAAGACTGGTTGGATGCGTACCTCCATTCTTTTCTATCCTGAGCTAACCTACGCATTTCCCTAAAAGTAGAACATCCTACATCCCTAACTATTTGAGAGCAGTAGTCTAATCTAGGCCTACCCCTACCTCTTTTTATTCCTATCTCTGACTCTAGTATGTCACGAACTATTCCTTCGTGTCTTAGAAGGTGTCCTACCATCCTATCTCTCCTACTCTTTATTGTTTTCCATACCTTTCGCTTTTCCCCAACTCTTTCTCTTTTTCCTATAATCGATAAAAGCCCAAACACACATCATCATCATAAGGTTCTCATTCCGAAGATTGGTTGGACGCGTACATCCGTTCTTTTCTATCCTGAGCTAACCTATGCATTTCCCAAAAAGTATAACATCCTACATCCCTAACTATTTAGAAGCCATAGTCTAATCTAGGCCTACCCCTACCTCTTTTTATTCCTATCTCTGACTAGTATGTAGCGAACTATTCCTTCGTGTCTTAGAAGGTGTCCTACCATCCTATCTCTCCTATTCTTTATTGTCTTCCATACCTTTCGCTTTTCCGCAACTCTTTCTAATACCTCCCTATTGCTAACCTATCTATCCACGATATCTTCATCATGCGTCTGTAGCACCACATTTCAAACACTTCTACTCTTTTTCGATCCGCTTCTCCTATTGTCCAAGTTTCACACCCGTAAAATGCCGTGCTCCATACACACGTCTTTAAGAGTCTCTTCCGAGTTCCTACGCTAACCGTTCCCGGGCATTACAGTTGTTTCTTTTTGTTAAAGCAACTCGACACTGCGCTATTCTTTGTTTTATATCTTTAGTGCTCCTACCATCTCGAGTTATTTTACATCCTAAATAGCAGAAATCCACGACTTTCTCTATCTTCTCATTTCCTATTTGTATTTAAGTTTTAGTTCTATTTTTGCACCTTCTACATACCAAAATTTTGGTTTTCTTTTTATTCATTTTCATGCCCAAACACTTAGCTTTGGAATAACTAGTTGGCCATACTACGTCAAGAAAGTTCACTATAAAATGTAATTTCTACAAAATTTTGTAAAAATATCTGGCTTCAGCAGCCCACTCTACATTTGTACTATTGTAGGTTTCCATAAATCATTTTCGAATATTTGCTCATAGGACCCTTATTTTTATTTTTGCGTGTAGAATTGGAAACAGGACATTGTGTGGTCTATTAATTATGTTAACAATAACACTGCTCTACGCGTCTACGCTGTAGTATAAGTAAAGTAAGTCGTCTGAAGGGGATCCGAAGTTTGGCAACAAAGCGCGGAAGCAACAATGTACAATATACATGCAATCGGAGCCAGTAATGTACGCAGATTCAACGGAAGCAATAATGTGTTATAATTATAGAGTTCGTGTATATACACAAAATAGGTTTCTGTAAATATGAATACCATTTCTATACAGTACTCTGCCTTACCGACCAATATACGCATTCAGGTTAAAGCTGGGTCTACACTTTCAAGGGGACGCAACAAGGATGGATTTTGAAAGGACGCAATAATGTTAGCAGGATGTATATATATATATATATATATATATATACCTTTCTTCGCACATTTAAAAAGAACGAACATTTATCAATAAGTCAGTGAAAACCTCAACTTTATATCTCTTTCCAAACCGGAGATATTAAAAAAAACTATTTATGAAACAAAATAACCATAAAAAAGCTACTAATTTTTATTAATATAGGTATCCAACTAATAAGAGCATTGTCACCCAACTTGGAATCAGTGCTTATTATATTTTGTCCACGACTATCTTACAACATACTCTTTATACTTTTGTTTCTTCAATCAAAATTAGATACATTAATCACTGCAGTGATTAATGAATATTATTCCCTAAACCAATAGGAACATCGCTTTGACCCTTTTTTACATTTATTTAGTAGGCCGCGATCGCGATGTGTCAGTTCAAATTGAAACGTCAAATCAGCATGGTTTGCTTTTAATTTGAAATGCATATTCTAAAAAAGAAGATATAATGAGTAGTGAGAATGAAAACGAGGTTTCTTTAACAGCACCAGCAATAAAAGAAGCTGCAGAACTTGCCTCATTAGATTCATTGCCCAAAAAACCAAGAAAATTATACCTGAGAGCGTATGTATGAATCTTTCTTACACTGGAGAAGGGAAATGAAGGTAAATTCTTTCTGGGAATCTGTTTTGATAGTCGTGGACAAAGTATAGTATACAACTCGTCATAATGATGCTATTATTACCTCGGATGATTACAAAACTCGCTCGTTTCACTCGCTCGTGTTGTAAACTTCATCCTCGGTAATAATAGCATTCATTATAACCTCGTGTATAATATACTATTATTTAATCCCGCCGGACGTTTACACATTTTTCCGCGTTTTACATAAAATTTTAAACAAACCTTTTAATCACAGTTAATATTCATTATGTTCACAGTGTCTGCTCTAAAATAATTATTATACAGGGCGCAACGGGAACAACGTTTCACTACTAACTGCTGATGTTGTGGGTCCTACTTACAGTAGTGGCCATAAATATAACAACTTTTAAAAAATCAATGTAATATTAAACAACATTATTTTTAAGATTAGAAATGCATTCCAGCATTCACATTGCTTCTATGGTAAGTGTTTCCTGCAATAAAAATTAGAGCTTTGTGAATAACAAATTAATCCCAGCATTTGTTCAAATTTTTGTTGGACAGAAATATAGCAACAACTGTCATAAATAAGTTTAAAGTAATTAAAACGCCAGTTAAGTTGTACTTATCCCGAGTATTTATCGCATTGGCACTATTTCTGGTTAGTAACTAAAAAATGGGTCGGGCTAAAACAGTTTCAATTGAAATTAGGAACCTTATTACACAAAAGTATGAAAACGGTGTCAAACAGGCTGAAATTTCAAGAAGTTTTAATTTAAATAAATCCGTTGTGTCCAGAATTTTGAAGCTATTTATGTTGAACCCATTCCAAATCCAGGAAGACCAAGAAAAACTTATGAAAGATTTGATCGACCCGTGTTAAGAATATCGAAAGAAAACCCATTCCTGTCCTCTTCCAAAATTCTTGGAAAATTTGAGGAAATTGGATCAAAAGATGTTAGTGCTCGTACAATAAGAAGGAGATTAGTCGACGGCGGGTTATTTGGTCGCCGACCAGCGAAGAAACCGCTGTTGTCAAAGAAAAATGGGAAGGCCTGTCTCCAGTTCGCAATAGATCATATTAACTGGACCCCAGAAAATTGGAAGAATGTAGTTTTTAGCGATGAATTAAAATTTAATTTGTTTAAAAGTGATGGGCTACTCTATGTTAGACGACCAACGGGCCAGAGATTTGACAAGAAGTGCACATGTCCAACTGTTAAGCACGGTGGTGGTTCAGTTATGGTTTGGGGATGTTTCTCTAAGTTTGGGATGGGCCCAATCTGTCGAATCCATGGTAAAATGGATCGATTCATGTATTAAAATATTTTGCAATACCATCTGGTCCCATACATCGACGAAACAATGCCTTTAAGTTGTGTGTTTCAGCAAGATAATGACCCGAAACACTCGTCGAAACTTGTGCAGGATTGGTTAGCCGAGCAACACTTCGAAATTATGCGATGGCCATCACAGTCACCCGACTTAAATCCAATAGAAAATTTGTGGGATTACTTGGATGGCAAAATTAGAGGAAATAATTATACTAATTTGGAAAACCTTTATACTGCACTGGAAAATGCTTGGGAAATAATTGATGATGGATACATTACTAAATTAATAGAATCGATGCCCAAGCGATGTGCCCAGGTTATTAAAAATAAAGGTTATTATACAAAATATTAAACGCTTTTGTTATTTTTAATTAATACTTGTCAAAAAATTTTTTTTCCCGTAGTTGCTTTTATTATGTCCAACAGAAAAATTAAAAAATATTAAAAATAATACTTGTTTTAATTACACATAAATACGCATTATGTACTAGAAATGTGTATGTATTTTAAGAACAAAAAGTAAATAAAAAGAATATTTTTGCTTAGAAAAAAAATTAAATTCGAAATTTCAGGAAGTTGCTATATTTATGGCCACTACTGTATTTATATATACAGATGTAGCCGAGGACGGCTAGCTTGTCAGGACGGGCCGAACTGTTACAGTCTTGGGTATAAATGGACGGTTAGAGAGAAGGCGTGCAAGGTCGCCGATTAGCTCAGTTGGAGAGCAGAGGGTTTCGGAGCGGGGGACCCGGGTTCGACTCCCGGTCGGCGGCGGCAAGTTTTGCGCCGCGTAACACAAGGCAGCTTAAATTTCAGGTACTACTATAAATGAGTAGCAAGAATTTTTCCTCAAGTTTGACTTGCTAAGAAAAATTTACTGCTATATAGACAAATTTAAGTCTTGTATTCATCATTTTTTGCAAATTCAATCAGAGCAACTTCCTGGACTACTTGAAGACTACCCAACCTTCTCATGTGGATAACCCCCCGCTTAGGGATCACTAGTGTAGTTAAAAGTATTCGCCAAGTCATATAAATTTACATCCCACGTCATATTATTAAAATTTCTGTTCAGTCATCGTTCAAAATCCACATTTTTGAGATTCCTCCTCCCCACCGCATTATTTTACACAAATATAATTATAAATTGTCTAATAGACTGGAAACACGTAGGCAAACTGCTCCAACATACATACGTAAGGCGACCAAAAAAAACACAACAAAACTTTTGCGCAAATGAATAAGTCAAACAGCACCAGCGCGTCCCTTGCCTTGAAACTGACGTCCAAACATAAATAGATCTTCCATCAGAGCGTTTACATTTTTGCCTGGCAGTCTAAGCGGCGTTACGTGGTTTAAACTCCTTCCTAACCCAATCCGTTACGAAGCCGTTACGGAGGCATGGCTAATATTAATTCCTGATTTTCACCATCAATTTATGCATTGCCATGCCAAAAATACTGGCAGAATTCTTCAACGCCCACGCAAAATTCTTTTTATCAACCCGTTCACAACAGAATCGAGGAGGATATTAGAATGGAATGCTATTTTTGCCTACGCTACAAGGTAGATCAAACTCAAACTATTTTTCACTGCAAAAACAGTGAAGGCAGTCGCGAGAATACGCACCAAATGCGTACCAGGGGATATTGATACCTAGTAAGCCGGCACAGTTTTTCATGCATAAAGATATTTCGTTTTTTTTTACGGATATATTTAGAATCACTAAGTACATATTGGGTCACAAACAGGATAAAAGTACAAAACCCTGGCTAACAAAGGACATTGTGAATCTAATAGACGAGAGGCGAAAATATAAAAATAGGCAAGATGAAGAAGGGATAGCTAAAGTATAAGACGAAATTTTAACTAGAATTGTGCAAAGAAAGATGGCGAAAAGGGCGGAAGAAATATAATATTAGAAGAAGGTATGGAAGACAATAAAGAAAAGGAGAGATAGGATGGTAGGACACCTTCTGAGACACGAAAGAATAGTTCGCGACATATTAGAGTGCATGTATAGGAATAAAAAGATTAGACTGCTGCTCTCAAATAGTAAGAGATGTAGGATGTTCTACTTTTAGGAAAATGAGTAGGCTAGCTCAGGACAGGAAAGCATGGAGGTACTGCAATAGCATAAAATACCTAACTGAAGTAGTTAAACAATTCTGCAGACATCTACAATAGGCCCCCTGGTTCCCAGAATAAGCATAAATAAATGCATAAGTAAGGTACCTATCCTATAATAAATAATTTCCGGCATCCCGTCTACTATTTGCCCTCTACCTGTTTGGACAAATCTTATCAGTTGTGGTCAAACAATAGCAGGCATCATAGATTAGAGAGCACCTACTATACTTAAGGCATTGGTCCATTGGTAGGTGCCATTGTGGAGAAAAATTGGGGATTTATTTATAGTATGTACTGAGAAGTGCCGAACACGTTGGCAAAAACTGCCACAAATTTTAATCTAATAACTTACTCATATCGCTAGATCTTGTGAAGTGAATCATAACATTAGAGTGGTTGATAAAAAAATGTAATCGAAATTCCAATAATTATTGATTAGCTGTCATAAACTAATCTATTAAGCGTTATAGTAATAATAATAATGAGAATTGTGGCGAAAAAAATTGCAAAAAAGTATTCTCAACTATGATCCTGGGTGAAAACGGCAGAGAAGGGAAGGGGGGTGTTCTGTGACAAGAGTTCACCTTCCCGTCATCCCGTCGAAAGTTCCAGTGTGCAACAGCTTGCGGAGGGAAGATCATGGCCAGGGATTGCTGGCCGCGGAATCAATTGGCACTGACAAAAGGAGCATATTCCCAGAAACCCTCTGCCTCATCTTTCTCTAAATATGACAAAAACAAACCACATTTGCACATTACTATCAAATTCTAGGTCAATTTCTGGTTATCCACGACCAAAAATTCTTGTTATCTCATTTGTTATGCTGGTCCCAGCTCGTTTTTATGCGCAGTACACAAGCAATCCGCCTATTATTGGTATCTTATTAAAAATACAAAATACCGTGTAGCCCAACTCATTTCCTGGTAATTCTCAAGGTCGTAGTGTTAGTCAGAAAGTAACAAACCAAGAAAATGACGCGTTCTGCACTGTCTGCTTGTGTACAAATCTGGTTCAATGCCACCAACACCATTTGGGAATTCCAGCGTTGATAATTCCGACAGGTACAATAAACTCCACCGTGAACACCACATTGTGAAGATCCAATTTTGTTTTGTGTTATGCTGTACGGGAATATTCTCAAAAAAGTGCATATGACTTGGTAACGTAATCAGTTAGAGTTTAAGTAACGGATAACACCCTGTATAAATAAAAATGAGCATGACAAAATAGACATGGAACAAATCCATATTTTAATCAGCAAATTGCGCGTTATTTTAGCTAGGTATATGAAGTCGCCAAATATTCACAAATTGAATATAAGCAATAAAAAACAGTCCTGCAACGTTCAATTACGTAATCACGGAACACTAATGATTAAATCATACATGAATAACCCAACTTATGTAAATATACAGTCAGGTGTATGGTCTGCACACAGGTAGAATCCCCTCCCCAAAATGAATCCGTAGATTTCTTTAGGAATTTCTTAGAAGGTGTGCGCATTTTACCTGGGTAGATTCTCAGAAATCTGACCGCATTTACGTTAAAACCGAAATAAACAATATACAGGGTGGGCAAAAGTGCTTGTTAGTATGGGGCAACTCGGTAACTAAACAAATCTAAACTGAAGAAACAAATACCAAATAAATCTTGACGAAGTCCCCGAGCGGGGGCGAAACGTCGGTATTTATATAGTTATACCAGTTATTTATTTATCCACAAAACAAATGTATTGTACATATACAGTGTGTCCGATTATTAGGACTATTATTAATAAATTGATCTTCGTAGTAAAAAATGTTCTTAATAAAATCTAATTCTTTTTTTCATTACTAGAAAATCTAATAAAGATTCTAGTAGACACACTGTATACATATTATGTGTATTATACAAACAAGATAAAAGAACACGGTCAAATGAAACAATAAATTTATAGATAAAACAATCGATGGCTTAACATACAGTTTACTGTTTACTACAAACAAACTCGAAAATAACACTGCCACCCACTGGGATTCGATCTCCCGCAAATCTAAAATAGCCATTGACATAACAGAAAATAGGTGCACGTACGGATCACGCAGTGTCGACCAAAAAAACGTGCAATCTCCGCAATTTGCATTGTATCTTCTCTTATCTCTGAACTTCAAATGTTTTTTTAATACGCAAGTCGGTACAAAAATAGTAACTTTTTTTTCAACAAACATAGGTCACCATGGTGTGTTTCTCGAAACAAAAGGGAACAATTATTATGATTCATGTTTATTTGTTATCTTTTGTGAAAATACAGGTCAAATAAAGTATTTCGATTGTCAAATTGCAGCTGTTTTTATAGTAGGCTAAGAATATATCCATACGCACTCGTATCGCGTGTTTTTTCGGTAAAGTGAGATGTTCGTAGCAAATGTCATGTTTTTTTTTAATTTTTGTACTAGTGGAAGAGCAGGAGTTCCGCCAATGCGTGGGAAGCCCCGTCGTTGCTGCCACTGCTGTCAAAAACAGATCAAAGCTAGCCGAAAGTCAGCAATTTTTTCGCAGCCTGTACAAAAGCTACTTGATTTTTTTTATCTTCCACCACTAATACCGAAACTTAGCTTACGCATCATCGCTATCGGTGTGCGATAGCAGGAGCAGTGAGGTACCCAAAAAAATTGGGTATGTATCTCGGCATGAATAACATTGGCAGAATTTTTCGAATAAGCGTATTTGTTTGGTATCCTGAAAAAATTTGTTGGCATTTGAACGAAGGTAGGTACGTCATGTGTCCAATGCGCGAAGAAAATAGGCGGGGGGACGGGGGAGTCGGGGAAACATAAGTGCGAGACAGACAGCCTGTGCTATGACGCCAAGTGATAGTCAACACGGCGCCAAAGTACAATACCGTGCAAAAAATTTGCCATTCCTTATTCCGCTGTCGAATTCTGACATGATCGGGTTTTTGAAAGAGGTTTAATTTAGTTGAAATCATGGTATACTCACGGGTCTAGCAGGAAATAGCTGCGCCGCCCACAGATCGTTGTTTACATTATGCAAAAAGCGAATGGCACTTATTTAAACAAGTAGAATTGGGTATTAACAACAATCACCACAGTAGGCGTAGAAAACACTGATAATTAAACTATAACTGGGTAAATTTACAAGAATATAGTGACGTTTATTATAAAGATAAATTCCGTTGGCACTTGATTTTAAAAATGGTTTATATCACTCATTGTAATATAATATTTAAGTTTACTACTTATCTATAAGATTTTTCGTTTAAATGAGATAAACTTCAGATACTGCGTGTACAATACAGACTAAATATGATATGGTTGCTCACACGGCGCCATGTTTACCTCTTCTGTCCTACTCCAACAAACACAATGAGTAACAACATCTCACTTACTACCTTCAGCAAGTTGATCGTCCCATTTCTTTCCAACCTGCTCACCGCTCCCTCCCAGCCTCTCACTCTAACGCTTCGTTATTTAGTATGCTACCTCTTTCCTCGAAAACTTTCAAACCTGTTTAGCAAGCGTCTTTGTCTGTTGTTGGATTCACCTCACCACTATATGCGTCATGCTTTCTCTTTCTAAAGATGTCATTCTTGTTTCCCCCAGCTCCGATCGCGAAGTGCAAAGTCTGATCACAAATCACATGAGTCTCGATAACTCCAATAACTTTGTTTTTTAAAAACCAGCCCGCAACACAAAGTGTAGCATACGAATAATAACTTATTTTCTAATTAACACTCTCGCGACTGCACGCTCGCGAGAGTTATTAACAAATGAATAATCAATTCATTAAAAATCGCTATCGCCACTTACGTCGATGTTTTGCTGGCATGCTTTTCAAGTTTTGATTATGAATATTGTGCTTGGAAGGTTGCAATAGAGCTATCACTGGCTAAATATAGATTCAGCAAAGCACGGAGTTTAAAACGCCTCGTCGCGCTGAGTTTACCTCAGCGGCGTCTGACTAGGGGGGGCATAATCTTCGGCAACTATCAGACAAGAGTATAATAATGTAGACTGTCAAAAATTTATGACATTTTATCTGCAAGCGTCAAAAAATATGTTAGGTTAATTACTACTTGTGCCCGCTTTGGATGAATAAGGGACGGCCGAGATACTTCACTCTCATATTAGGGGTAGATTTTTATAGCAGTCAGCGGGGGAGGAATATAGTAGTTTTTTGAAAACGGATTTCGATAGACTCGTCGTTCGGACCGAAAATATCTAGTTCGAATCTAGATTCACAATCTTTGGCGTCTAAACACCCATCTGTCAAATTTTCATCGCAAATGCCCATATTTCTATGCTCGGGGTGACTTTCACAGACTCGTTCCTTTTTAATACAGTCCACATTACATTTCGACATGCAGATCGCCCCCACCCCAGGTTTCCACTCACTTTTTAAGGTTGGTGACATTCGGGATGCTCTTGCTTCAAAGCGAATAGATCATTTTAGAATGTCGTCACACAATTGACTGCTGGAGGGCAAACATTTGTTTGTTTAAAGCTTATTGGAGGGAAGAAGAAGAGGAATAACGACTTCTTAGTCGCTTTACGCCGAGAATTGAACGAAAATTCTTAAAATTTTATGACTGGGTGGCACTATTGCAAACGTTGCTTTCGTTATTTTGAGTCAAATTACGTGAACTCTAAACAGTAACCTGGTTTCATCACTTTGTTTGGCACCAAATCTGCTCAAATTTTGGTAACACTCACGTGCATAGCGTTATGTATCCATAGTCTGCCCTCCAACAGAAAATGGCAGCCTGTCAAAATCAGACCATTCTAAAACAGTCTATTTGAACCTTTTCTGAATGGACCTGGCTTACTTTTCCCGTTTTCACAGAAAAAATATTTATTTTCATTATTCTCCCCCAGCAGAATTATGACGAGGCGCCGCTGGGACGGAGGCTCAGTTCGTTTCTGGGAACGTATAAACAAGTTCTTGTGTGTTGTGTACTAAAATTGCCAGAATGCCTTTTCCGTCTCTGTTTACCGTAGCGGAATTTCCTATTATCGGGCGTCTTTTTCTACCGCAACAACGCTGGAATCTCCTCCGGTTTCGCCACATTTGTCCTTGTTTTACATAACAGGTTATTTCTCCTTCTCACTCTTGGAATCTCCCTTTTGTCCTTGTTTTGCTGAGTTGGCCGCACGCTGCACGCTGCCATGAATGAACTGTTAGCTCGGCTTGAACTGTGGCGCGGCGATTGTTGACTTTTGTTTGGATCTGGCTTGCTATTATGGGGATTAAAAAATTTGTATTTGCCTAGATTTACTACAAATTGTATGATTATAAAGACAAATATTGTTATTGCTGATAATAAATACAATAGGTACAAGTTGCTGAGTAACGAAAGTGAATTGTAAAAGTTACGTTATTGCGAGATAAAGTCTCTGTCGATTGGCGGGCAGTAAAACGGTTTTGATAGGTTAATTACACGGGAATATTGCATCATTTACCACTTAGGACGGTGATTCATGATTTGTGTTTTCTATTTAATACCAAGAATTGAGCAGCCCCCGCTAAGTCAGATTTAGACTTCGTTTCCGTTTTTAAATCAAAATTTTTATTACCTACTTATTTGTTACTTAAATTTTAATTACTTGTTGCATTTTGTTACATAAACATTATCGCTTAATGATAATCGGTCGTTATAAGAGGTTGCTGACTTTTTCTAGAGAATCTGACTTCTGCGTTATCTTTGAAAATACAGGGTTATAATACGGCCATATTGTCATAAACTTCTAGATTTTTGGTAGCATTATATCAGTAGGTATCTAGAAGACAAGCGACACAACACACAACCAAACACAAAATGAAAGGGTTATGCGCATAATTTCCTTATGTAACCAGTATGCGTTAATTCCAAGATGTTATACAATTATTTCGTCCCTGTTCGAATAATTAATGCGCTGGCTCCGTAATCAAGATATTCGCGGATCAAACCCAGTTTACTGCCGTTTTTCTTTTTGTTGCTGTTTGCGAATTTATGTTTAAAGTTTTACAGCTCAGAATCTGCGCGTCTGGTGCTCCGTCAGATAAACCTTGTTATTGGCAGGCGCTTTTTAGGCGGCTTAATCGTTTTAGGCCGCTGAAATTTTTTAATTTTAGGCGGTTGTTGCGCCTAAATCTATTTTTTAGTTGCTTAATTTTTAAACGAGCGTGTTTATTTTTTAGGCGACTGTAGTAGTATGCCATCATAATTCTGACATTTGCTATCAAAATGACAGTAATCTATCATTAAAACCAACTTATTATAGTTACTAATAGTTCCTGAACCATTGATATTCTATTATTGATTATTAATTATAATTTTCAATATTTTTACGCTCAAAGGCAAAAATACAAACTAAAATACTGACGTACGTCAAAATATTGATACATCAATTGCAGTGATCTAATAATTAACTTTTCTGGCAATAAGATTCTGCCTAAATGCAAAATTCAGCGGCCTAAAAAGCGCCTCGCAAGAAGAAACTAGAATGTTTAAATCCAGCCGAGGACGCATACTGGTTACATAAATAAATTACGCGGATTATGTTGCTCTAAAGGCGTCTTCAAAAAGTTTCATTTACAATTCACCGATAAAGTACCGATTAATCTTGAGGGTAGATTACTTTTTCATTCCAAATAACCGTCTGTCAATTTTAAATTTGCCATATTGCCGTCAATGACGGAAATGTAGATGATCCAGACGAAATTAGTTTTATTTATGTTGGTAACGCTGATGGCATTTCGATTTGAATGTTCAAATTTGACGTTAGATTTCTGAATTGTGTTACTATTAGAAAATTTAAGTGTATTTATTGTGTGTTAAACGTATATTATGGTACTAAATTGCCAAAATCATTACTTTCTCGGTACTAAGAGTTTGTGGTTCGTGGTATTTACGAATTTTTAGCCGTCAATTGGAAAATGCCGAAGCTTTGTCAAGCCTCCAGACAAGACCAGAAGTTACATTCACAATCCAGATATTCAGAATTTAATTTTCTTTTCCGATTTTGAGGAAGAGGAGGAATTAGGGGGCCCCTTAATGTAAGAATTAATTATTATATTGTAAAGAAAGGCTAAAGATTTGCAAGTGAAATTGACAGATGTCAAGAGCACATAATACTTGTTTTGTCTGGAATGAAAATTATACCGAAAATGAGAGCATAATAAACCAAAACAACTAAATTTATCACTTAACATTTATTAAAAGGGCGCGTAACAAAAATAAACGAAGAGATTCAATATAATAAATATAATTTTACTTAAAAACTCAATCCGAACTCTCTGGCGTCGCTATCGGTAATTCCTCAGCTTCCATCGCCGTTTCCGTTAATTGCAACTGTTCACAACCTTTGTTCGTATCTTTCGCCGAATCTTTCGATGATTTCGGAACATTCACTGTCGAACTCTCCGCGTCTTCCTTTTCACTGGACGGGCATTCAAAATGAACGCAATGAAACACCTAGGACGTCGACGATTATTTAAAAAATAACGCTAGGTTTGTTTTCTTTTACCTCGTTAGCCGTGTTGTGTGTCCCGACTATTCTTATAAAAACAACGGGCCTCGGTGGAAAACGCACCACTTGCCAAGAACGGCAGCTTTCTCTAGTTCTGTCAACAACCATTTCCCAATCCCAAATATTTACAGACGATTCTATGTAGTAACTGTAGCTGCGATCATCACAGTCCCACAACAACAGCCTTAAGCTTGATATTATATAAGGCTGACCTGCAAATAACCCATATTTTTCTCATATTTTGATTATAGAAAACAAATGTTTTTACCCAATTGTATTAAAATAGCGCCCGAACCGAGCTGGTGACAAGTGTACCCCGAATCCCAATCGTAATGTTTAGTGTCACCATTCAATAATGTATTGCGCTTTCGACTGACGCCCTCTATCACACAGGCACTTTTGTCCACTGTAGCGACGTTGCATTTCGGACAAATAATATCGTTCACCATTTTCGGAATTTTTAGCTTGCACATGGCTTCGAAGGCCACCACATGAAAGACCTGAAATTACAGTACAAAAATCACTTTCGTTTAAACGTTAAACGTTTAAATTTTACCTTATTAACGGTATTTTGCGTACCGACAATTCGAATGTACTGCACCACTCGATTTTCAAACCACAAATACTGCCAAGAGCGACAAGACATTTGGCTGTAATCTATCACTCGGACCCAGTCCTTCTGTTCCATCGAAACTTCAATGTAATAAGAGTATGATCTATAATTAACTTAAGTAAAAAACCATTGAACTCGATAAACGAAAAAATTAATCGCACCGAAGATCTCTATCCCACAATAACATCCGTATGTGGTTTATGATAGACGGCGTTCCCAATTTAACTATGATACCCGGATCCCCTGTACCGTTTATTGCATGCCTGGTATATCCCCTCTCCATGTCGTAATTGTAGTGGTCGCCGTCAAGGAGAGCTTCCATAAGTTCGCCCGCCACCACTTTCGATCCCATCCTTACCGATGCCACATTTTCGTCCATTACTATGAATTAAATGATAAAAAATATGACTGTAACGAACAAATTGATTTCATACAATCTTTTTAAATTATAGTAAATTTAAATTACAGTGGAACTCCCATAAGTCGAATCTCAAGGGACACAAAAAAAATTCGAGTTGAAGAAACCTCGAGTTTAAGAACATTTTATTAAAATTTCCATACCTTGCATTATTCACATAATAACTCATAACCCATAACGTATAACTTAACTATACACATATATTGTAGGAGGTCGAGCGGCTCACAAAATAAATAAAGAGAAAGATAAAACGTCGTCTGATTATATTCCAATGATGTTTTATTATCTCAATTTTCAAAGAAATCTCTCTTCTAAAAAAAACTTCTTTTACACTTCAAAACAATACAATAGCTTTTTTTTCAACAACAGTGTCAAAACCTATTTTTTTTTCTTCGCCAACTTTCTAGTTACAAATTATTTATCGGAATTACTTTATAACAAAATAAACGCAGAAGGCGGCATAATTTTAAACTTTTAAAATAAGTGGCCTACAACTCGGCCTTCCTGACATTATGGCCGCCCCCGGCCATTGCAAGAATTTAGAAAACTAAACATTTATTTTATTATATATAAACAAAAGCTATTCTAAAAAAAATGAACTTACTAACAAATACAACTAATGTACAACAAATCTTGTCATCATATGCTAGGGTATGATTTCAACCTTGAAGCATCAATAACATCATCATAAGGGATTTGAGTAAACTGAAATCCGATAATATCAGCGACAACATACCTGTCATTAGGCAAAACTTTCTGAATAACATAAGGTCCACGGTACTTGGGAATTAATTTTTTACTAACCCCAAAGTGAAATGTAGTATTCCTTCTGATCAAATCATACAAAGGTTTTGCTATACAGGCAAATTTCTCAATAAATCGTCTAAAATAGCTTGCCACACCTAAAAAACTATGCACCTGCTTTGAGTTTGTTGGTACAGGAAAATTGGAAATGGCACTGACATTGTCTGGATTTGGACGGATCCCTTCTTTGTCAATTAGATATCCTAAATACTCAATTTTATTCTCCAAGAAACTACACTTCTCTACGTTTAGATATAATAAATTTCCTACCATTAATTTAAAAACTTTGCTCATTATCTGCAAATTTTCCTCGACACTCTCTGTCGCAATCAAAATGTCATCAATGTATATTAAAATTTGCCCTGTATTTATCAACTCCCTAAATATCTTATTTATAAATCTAGTAAAAATAGACGGACTGTTGCAAAATCCAAACGGCATCTTTGTGAATTCAAATTGGCCGCGTGGTGTTACGAAAGATGTATATTTTCGGGAATCTTCATCAATATTCACATGATAAAATGCATCCTTCAAATCTAATTTTGTGAAAAATTGTTTATGCTTTAATAAATCCAAATGATCGTCGATAAGTGGAAGTGGAAAACAATCTTTAACAACTAAATTATTCAGATAACGAAAATCAATGCAGAGACGAAAACCTCCACTTTTCTTTTTCACTAAAACAGTTGGAGAACAGAAAGGTGAATCACTCTCCCTAATGACTCCTCGCATCAACAAATCATTCAAAATTTTCTGGAGCTCCTGTTTCTCTACAAACGATAACCGTCGAGGGCGAAATGAAAAACATTCTTCACGTAGAATATTAATTCGCATTTCAAATTTTGTATGCGGCTCAACACCCCTTTCATGTTCGAGATAATCATTGAGAAAAACATTAATTGTCTTGTTTTTATCCCTTTCTGACAAAAAATCATCAAGTCCGGCATACTTGATTTCACACTGTTATCACAATTTATTAACATTATTTCTCGAGCTGCAGTTTCAAAATTATTTTCAGAAACATCTTTACAAAGCTTCTTTGATTATTGCCCGGTTACCGCTAAATGTGATACTCAGTTCAGGGTTAGCAATGAAACTTCTACCCAACAAACATTTATGCACACTGGGAATAGTAGAATCAGGTACGACATAAAATTTTACGGGCAAAACAACATCAGAAAGAGTAACACAAGTTTCCAAACTTCCCAAAATATTAACTTCAGAATGGTTTACACCCAAATAATGACCTTGTGATGTGTTTATTGGCTCAAAATCTAATTCGTCTACTAAACTAAGAAAAATTAACGAAATAGCACTTCCTGGATCTAAAATACAATTAATACTAAAACTAAACTTATCTGTTTCGATATCTGCTGTGACAATATAAGGTGGTGTATCCTCTTCGGTCACTAGGGCAATAACCTTCTTATCTGCACGACTATTTTCAGATTTTACACCAATCTGAGGACAATTTCTGCGAATATGGCCCACCGAACCACACTGGTAGCACGAACCCCACGGTCGAGTTGGCTCAGAACAACGAGCTGACGTGTGCCCCATCTTGCTGCTATTAAAACATTTCCTTACATCAGGACGTGCTCCTGTAGACTGAGTAGTGCCCACTGAATTTTCATATTTTCTATTTCCATCCTTCACTTCGACTTGCTTGCTAAAATTGGATTTTCCTCTGTCTTCCCGTTCAAAAATCCTCTCCTTCCTACTACAAGCTATCCTTTCAAATCCAATTATATCGTGATAAAGGTCATCTTCATCTAGGTGATTTCTGCTCATAATAAAATTGCTCAATTCTCTTGAAAATAATCCAACTGCTATTTGTTCCTTTAGTTTCATCAAAACTTAGACTTAATTGCCTACATAATTTTGCTTTCTCGTGGAAATAATGGCTTAACGATTCTTTGGCATGTTGTACCTTCGATGTCATCAATTTCCACTTTTCAGTTTGGCTTTTTTCCGCAACAAAAGTTTTCTTAAACGCATTCCTTAATGCCTGCCAATTAGTAAGCTCACCATGTCTTCCTACATACCAATGCTTGGCAGCACCCGCGAAATGACTACGAGCTGTTTCAAAAATGAATGGCTCAGGCCAAGAATGAAGGGTTGTTGTTGTTTCCAGCTGTTCCAACCACAGTTTAGCCGATTGCCCTCCAGCTTCCCCATTGAACTGATCAATATCTTTTGATAAATCAGGCATTATATTGAAATTTGGTACATCTGAAACTCGATCTGATGATAACACACTCGCAGACCTAAAATTTTGTTCTTGCTGTTGCAACATGGTCAACATTTGCGCGTTCTGTTGGACCAGTAAATTAATCGTACTTAACATTGCTTTAACATGACTGTTTCCATTAACAGTGGATCCTACTTCATTTAGCACACGAGCACCAACGAAATTCTCAAAACTTTCTTCCGAATAACTCATTCTACCTTCTGTCAAAAGTAAACTTCAAAACACACCGTCTGACACCTTTGTCCAAATAACCAGCTCAAAACACGTCCAATCTGTGTTCCAACGGACCACCGTCCAACCTTCAGTCCAACCTCTTTGCAACCTCTTCTACCTCTTAGTAACCTCTTGTACCTCTTGGCAACCCCACACCTGAAGTTGTAGGAGGTCGAGCGGCTCACAAAATAAATAAAGAGAAAGATAAAACGTCTTCTGATTATATTCCAATGATGTTTTATTATCTCAACTTTCAAAGAAATCTCTCTTCTAAAAAAAACTTCTTTTACACTTCAAAACAATACAATAGCTTTTTTTTCAACAACAGTGTCAAAACCTATTTTTTTTTCTTCGCCAACTTTCTAGTTACAAATTATTTATCGGAATTACTTTATAACAAAACTAGCGGCTCGCTCCGGCTTCGCACGGGTATAAAATATATAGCCTATGTCACTCACTGAAAAAATGATTAAAATCGATCCAGTAGTTTTGATTTGGATAGGGATTAATGCTTATTGGTTAAAATCGCTTCGAAAATTAGCCATTATTTGCCGTAAAAAGTAAATGACAAAAAAATGTTATTGTGGGATATCCATAAGAGATAGACATATACCATCGCAGAGTTTTCTGTAGACCTTTTCAATGTGTACAATACTTAGTACATTATTTTGATAAATCTCGTAGGGTTCAGCCTGCGTTTGCAATGTAAGCGGAAAAAATGTAATTATTTACGACATCACATTAGAAACCTCAAAAATAAAAGTATTTCTCCACTATTTAATGGATGTTATTATACATATAAACCTTCCTCTTCAATCACTCTATCTATTAAAAAAAACCTCATCAAAATCCGTTGCGTAGTTTTAAAGATTTAAGCATACATAGGGATATAGGGACAGAGAAAGCGACTTTGTTTTATACGATGTAGTGATGATAAACGCAGAAGGCGGCATAATTTTAAACTTTTAAAATAAGTGGCCTACAATATCATTGTTTAATAAAAAAGTCGGTAATTTTGCACTGTTTTTGATAACGTAACTGTTCATTTTCACAAAATTGCTGTACAGACCTTAATGATGCATACATGCTGTTTTGAACATTTTCACTTGCACACAAAAAATTAAAAATGTTTTTAAAACTGTCACCTAATTGCTTATTTGTCGGTGTTGTTATCCCGGTCTCAGCACCTTCGCTTTCGTTTTCTTCGTCGCCTTCGCTGTCGGACATTTCGCAATTAGACGACTGGCTTTTTAAACTAGACAAAATGTCATCATCAGTTGGAAATTCTGCAATTTGGATGTCGTCGTCGATGGCAATGTATTCTTTTACGCCATTTGTACCGTCACGGGAGAATCTGGCTTTCTTAAAACAATTCTGAATTGTTGTTGCTGAGACATCTGTATCCCATGCTCTTGCTATTTCTCTAATAGCATCTAATAAAGTTACCGCTAATGTTCTACGATCCTCCATGGCAGCGATAGTTTGTTTCAGAATCCGTTTCCGGTAATTCATCTTCAGGTTCTTAATTATACCCTGATCCACTGGTTGTAACTTAGACGTCATATTACGTGGCAGAAATACGAAATTCGTCACTTGTAGGATGAGCCGGGCAGTTGTCTACGAAAAGTAAAATTTTTCTCTTTTGGGCCGAAAACTTCCTGTCAAGAGATAATAACCATTTCTTGTACAGGTCACTGGTCATCCACGCCTACTTGTTATTCTGATAAGTGACTGGCAGAGACTTGATGCCCTTAAACCATCTAGGGTTCTTCGAGTTCCCAATCACCTAAAGTTGCAGTTTTTGCGTCCCGTCCATATTTACACCGACCATAACAGTAATTCGTTCTTTACTTTGCTTTCCCCTATAACACTTTTCATTTTTAAAAGCCAAGGTTTTGTCCGGTAAACATTTAAAGAACTAGTCGGGAATCTGACTCTCCAAAAGACGCTTCTAAAATGGTGAACTGTCAACTCAAAGATATAGTTTTAAAAAAATAAGGGCAACATGGGAAATCGTTATGTGCATTCGTGTCTAGAAGGGCGCAAAAGTCCAGGATTGCAAAAAGCGAAAAAAAAAATATTTTGTAATTTTTTTTTTGCGAATTCGAAAGTGCTGAATTTTTTTTTGAATCGTATTTGCGAGCGTAATATTTGACGTACAGTAATAATTTTTACATAAATAGAAAGCTTATTCTCTGCACTTTCCGCTGGTACCAAGCCCGTTTTTATATTATTGTTAATAAAACCTATATAAATTGTTTAATTAGAGAATGTACAAAAAGTGCATTGCAAACTTCAGCATCGAGGGAATTTCCTAACTATTATAGTCAGCTGCATACATGTATCGTATCGAATGTTCTGAAAAGAATGTGGAAAATTTTGGTGAAACAATCATTTCAATAATGTTTTTGTAGCAAAAGTTATAAATATTTATTTACAGCGTATCGCTGCCCGCTGTCGCCGGGCAAACCCCGACGCAGTTCAGTTCCTATCCCCATCATGCCTCGCATCATGCTCACGTCCGTCTCTTGTTAATCTGTGCGTTATCGCGTAAGTCTGTCTCTTTCTCACTAGCAGAATGTGTGACAAGAAATAAATTTTCGTAAGTTAACCTAAATCTTTTCAACGCCTCTGCCTTATGATTCAACTTATTAATTAAATCATAGAAAAGGACAAAATATCCGAGGTAGAGGTTCTGAGCAGTCCCTGAGCAGAGGCAGAGGTTTTGAAAGTGTTTGGAATATAGGCCTACTTAGATTCAAACGAGTTGAAATGACTAAGTAGAGCTACTTTTCTAAACATATTCAAAACGTCTGCCTCTGATCTGAAGCTGTACAGGATCTCTGCCTCAGATATTTTCTTGTTCATGATTTAATTAATAAATTGATGTAATCAAATGACAGGGGCACTGAAAAGATTTAGGTTAACTTTTTTCTTTTTAATTTTTGAAGACCTGCCATTTGTAAAACGTCCCATGCTGGGGGCTCGCACATGATGGATATTCCTGATTTCCAACAGACAATTTACAATTTTATATGAATACGAAGGGCGCTGAAATCAGTTATAAAAATTGTCTCTATCCGGAGTACTAATCACACATTCCTTCACAATAACAACCGATTATGCAATTTATATCTGCTACAATTACAATCTCTTGAATAATTACCCACCTTTACATTTGCCGAATACATTGTCATTTGTTTATATTTGCGGCCTAATACTTATTGTTATTAACTTTGGTATGTAGGTACATATATGTTATCTTTGAAAATTCATCCGAAGTTTTCGGGGTTACGGATAACAGGATTAAGTGTTTTATTTTTCCAAACAATAAACTCGAGAATAAACTGGTAAGCGCCGGCTCTTAACACATGTTGATGAAAGGCATCTTCTGTTGGTAGTAAATTTCGAATGTCGGATTTGCAATTGTGAAACAAGTGAGCTCTCAGTTTATTTAAATTTTCAATTTTCTTGAAAATGAAGCTTACTATGTCGCATCCACTTAAAACATATGCAGTCAATAGTAAACCAGTATTTTGCGATAATTCTCTAATAACAACATGAATTGGTATAGACAGATCAAATCTACGGATCCACAACTCTTTGATTTGAATTCATCATGATACGTGTAATAAATAATATGTAGTTTATTTTATACGTTACAATTAAAGTATTTAGGCTGACCGAAGACGAAAATTTATTTCTTGTCACACATTCTGCTAGTGAGAAAGAGACAGACTTACGCGATAACGCACAGATTAACAAGAGACGGGCGTGAGCATGATGCGAGGCATGATAGGGACAGGAACTGAACTGCGTCGGGGTTTGCCCGGCGACAGCGGGCAGCGGTACGCTGTAAATAAATATTTATAACTTTTGCTACAAAAACGTTATTGAAATGATTGTTCCACCAAAATTTTCCACATTCTTTTCGGAACATTCGATACGATACATGTATGCAGCGGACTATAATAGTTAGGAAATTCCCTCGATGCTGAAGTTTGCAATGCACTTTTTGTACATTCTCTAATTAAACAATTTGTATAGGTTTTATTAACAATAATATAAAAACGGGCTTGGTACCAGCGGAAAGTGCAGAGAATAAGCTTTCTATTTATGTAAAAATTATTACTGTACGTCAAATATCACGCTCGCAAATACGATTAAAAAAAAATTCAACACTTGAATTCCCAAAAAAAAATTACAAAATATTTTTTTTTGGCTTTTTGCAATCCCGGACTTTTACGCCCTCCTAGACACGAATGCGCATAACGATTTCCCATGTTGCCCTTATTTTTTTAAAACTATATCTTCGAGTTGACACCCCTTGATCGATTTTCGACCTTCAGATTCCGTACTAAACAGACCCGTTTCGTTGGCGTTGAAAATGTCCTTCAATTCATATTAGGAGAGTAATCCAGGGAGCACATTTTCTTTCCAATTTTCACACTCTTTTTCATTTACGTCTGAATTTTCAACGAAAACCACTTTTTGCACAATTATGTGACGAACTTTAAATTTGTGCAGCCGTCCCGAGCTCGCAGCGAAATCCAAATGTCCCAAAGTTTTCACGAATTCCTGTGCTTTCTCCCGAATTATTGTTCCCGATATCGGCAAACCTTAACCCACACTTCAACATTGCTTCATCGATATCTTCATACACACACGACTTAAACCGTTTTCGAGCATTGCTGACCCCGTCGGAACTTTTTTCAAGAATTGTATCACGATTCTTGTAAATTGTGGATAATGTGTTTGGCGGAATTCCAAACTCGGCTGCGGTGTCTCTTTTCCGTTTTACACTTCGATTAACTTATTCGATTATACTTTACGATCGATCGGGAAATGATTTTGCATACAAGACTTTAGATTGTAATAACCTGACATTATTGTGACGTAACCATTTCAGGAATTATACAATTTGTGACGTAAAAAAAAATTGAAATAAGAAAATAAGAACCGAAAAATTGCATTATGACTAAGGTAACTTACGGAGTTGTCCGCGGTGTGGCAAATTTATCAACCTAGCGTTGGTGCGTTCCGCTATAGCGTCTAGAAGCGTGTCGGGCTTTACAAGACCCGCGGGTCGAACAACGGAAAGCAAATCGCGGACGCTCATGAGCGGCAACCGCACGCAATTCATGACCAAATCTTTCGTGTCCTCATTGGCTTTACACCAGTTACAGACGCCCTTGAAGATCTCCACTTCGGGGGCAAAAAACGAGTCCCTCTGGAGAAGTTCCACCAAAGAAGTCTGTGCAAATACATTACGTTATATTAGTTTTCAATGAGAAATAATTTTCGTTTACCTGAGACAATTGCGTAAACGTATCGTGTACTAATATTTCCGAGGCATGCTTATCTAAAAATGCGTGACACACTTTAACGAGTTGTTCTAATCCATAAAGATGCGCCGTGTCCAGAATAGCGCAAACATTCTGCAAAGCTAACAGTTGCCTTAAAATATCGGATATCGCTACTTCTAAGTCTTGAAAGCCATACTGGTGAGCCAAACCGAGAGTGTCTAATATGACCTCTTCTCGTAAGGTCATAAGAAACATATGACCTGGAAATATTCACTGCCACTCGCAGTAATTTCAATCGTTGTGTATAACTTACCTGTATAGATATATTTTAACAAAGTTTTGAAAGCTTTTACCGGGGCATCTGGTATTTCTATTTCAGACTGAAACAAGTGTTTACGTGCAGCAGTTAACAATAAAATTTTTACATTTGTTACAACTAGAGGCAGTGTTTTTATTTACCTGGTTCGTCTCCTTCATGCCACCGTAAAGGAGGGCACGAAAGTAATCGCTCCGAGCTGCCAATATCACCTGAAAAACACGACAACTTCATACCGGTGGTTTTGCCCGTCAACTCAATAACTCTCTTACTTTATGCGCGTAAAGCCTCTGCCCTTCTACGATAAGCGTAACATCTGAATATTCGGCACTCAAGCACAACGAGGACAAATTTTCTGACAGTTGTGACAAGTGTTCTATTTCTCCCAGTCGAGTAACGTTACTCGAATTTGCATTTTGCAAGTACTGGTGACTGCTACTCATTCCTTCAGAACAAAAACCATTACTTTCAGAAACACTGTCCATTACTATAACTATAATTTGGATTGTTTTTACGTTTTATGAATTCCTGAAAAATATGATATTCTATTTGTCAAAAAATAAGTGACTTACTTTGGTTGTTTGTTGGTTTTCTATCTTAAAAGTAGTTGTTTTTATTGCTATGGGTTTATTTTAAAAAGCACTGTACCGTCTAGTAAGCGGCAATATTGTTAAAATCGAAAAATTAATAAAAATAATGCACGGTTTCTTGCATTTTGAGAATGACATAAGTAAATAAGTGAAGTTAGCGTCGAACCGCGGATGCGAAATGCTTGCGTTTATCTTCACTTGAATTTTAAACAGGACCGGCTCTAGGATTTTTCCTTCATACTAATGTTATTATTTGTGTATTATTTTCAAATCCATTTTAAAAAAGAATTATATAGACAGAAGCGGTCTGTTCATTACGCAGCAAAATAAAAACCCAAAAATATTTAAAAAATTTATTCTTTATCTACAAATTTATAAAAACTGTAGTTATTACAACATAAATGTATAACAGAAAATTGAGGATATAAAAACTGAAAATTTAATTAATTTTTGTATCCCCAATGAAGAAAAAACAAAACAAAATTTTATGAACTGGTACAGCAATATTTGACACGAATCTTTTATTTACGCAGTCACAATAAAATTTCTAGAGAGTTGCCCTTGAAAAAAATATATACAGTATGTCCCTAAAGTTTGGAATAAAATTCATCAAATTAAAATGAAAGCTTTTTGGAGAAACTCCTCGGACACGTCGATTTTTATTTTCAAAATAACGCCTGTAGGGATTGTTTTCAACTTTTTACCATCACCCCCCTAACCCCAACAACCCCAACTTTAAAATTTTAAATACGAAGATACCCCGTCATATACCTCATTTTAAAGCATTTCTTGTGCCGAAATCAACAAAAAAATTTTTTAGAAATTCGGTTAATAAATAACGGAGATATTCAACAAAATGGAGCTATACCCTTAATTTTACTATTACGAACAACGAAACTCGACAAAACAGAAAATTTTACAACAGTTGTTCAAAGTGACCACCATTCTGAACTTGGCAATAACCTATTCGATCCTGGACAGCATTTATAGAAGAAACAATTGTGTCAGGCGGAATTTCGCGAATAACTTCCCTTATTCTAATCTTCAGTTCTTCAATGCTTCCTGGGCGACTCTCGTAAACCTTGCTTTTCAGGTAACCCCATAAATAAAAATCTAAAGGGGTTAGATCTGGAGATCTTGGGGGCCATTCTACTGTTCCTCGCCTGCCTATCCATCTGTTTGGAAACGTTACGTTTAAAAATCTTCTAACATTTTCAGCATAATGTGCAGGAGCACCATCATGCTGGAACCAAATACGTTCATGAACCAAATCGGGTTCACCATCATGTGGGAACAAGACTATTAAAGCCGGCAATAATTCGAATTGTAAAAAATTCAAATACACATCTCCGTTCACATTTGCCTCGAAGAAATATGGTCCCAAAATTCTATCGCCAATTATTCCTGCCCAAACATTAACTTTTTGTGATCTTTGCGAATGGGTCTCTTGTATCCAATGAGGATTTATGTCATTCCAGTATCTTGTAGTTTGTTTGTTTACGTTGCCTTTAAGGTTAAATGTAGCTTCGTCTGAGAAAAGTACATGATGCAAGAAGTATGGGTCATCATTTATTCTGATCGACACTGTTTCGCAAAATTCCAGTCTTCTGTCAGCATCATCAGGTAGGAGCTCCTGAACTTCATGTACTTTAAATGGAGACCATTTTTGTTTTTTTACATAACGATGAATTGTTGATTTCGAAACGTCATATTGCTGAGCTAATTTTCTCATCGAATTAATTGGTTTCTCCGTTAAATAGAGCATTACTTGAAGCCTCAAATCATCATTCAATTTTTTGGGTTGGCCTGATCTTTGCATATCTTTTACAGAGCCCGTTTGTTCAAATTTGTGGTAAATTTTACTCACGGTTGATTGTGAAATTTGTTGATCGGGATAAACATTGTTAAACATATCGCAAACTTCAAGCTGACTTCTCATTTTATCTCCACATCCAATCATAATTAGGATTTCAATTCGCTGCTTTTCTGATAAATTCGGCATATTGAAAATAGCTGCAATTTGACAAATTATCAGTAGTAATATCACAAGAGAGTGAGAATAACTTGAAAATAATTCGACAGATTTTCGAAAACTTGTCGCCAGGCAATAGACACGAGAGCCCGTAGGGCTCGAGTGGCTATTGCCGAATGGCGACAAGTTTGAGTAAAATGTGGAGAATTATTTTCCAAGTTATTCTTACTCTCGTGTGGTATTCGAAAGATTATTTTTTGACGTTCAAATAAGAAACAACTTTTCAATATTATTCTTTCAGTGTCCCAATTTGCGATTAAAACATATATGACATATGTCAAAACTCAAAACCAGAAAACAAGTCGTTTTATCAACAAAAACAAAATACTAAAAAAAATTCCCGCTGGGACAAGTTAAGTAAAAAATTCTCACTATAATAATGATTTAATTGGACAGAATTAAACATGTGATCAAAAATACTGTTAATTTATTGGAAAATAGAAACGTCAAAAAATAATCTTGTGTACAAATGCAAAACGAACCGCAGTGACTGATAAATGTGATTTTCAATGTACTTGTCAAACACAAACGACCAGCAATTGTTTTTAACTCCTTATTACTAGATCTGCATAGATACCCATTCGAAAAGATTTTTGTTGAATATCTCCGTTGTTTATTAACCAAATTTTGAAAAAAAATCTTTGTTGAATTCGGCACAAAAACTTCTTTAAAACGAGGTATCACACGGGGTATGTTCATGTTTGAAATTTTAAAGTTGGGGTTGTTAGGGCTTAGGGGGTTGGTGGTGAGAAGTTGAAAACAATCGCTGCAGGTGTTATTTTGAAAATAAAAATCGACGTGTCCGAGGAATTTCTCCAAAAAACGTTCATTTTAATATGATAAATTTTATTCCAAACTTTAGGGACATACTGTATATAAAATTAGAGTGCAAATAAATCACCGCAGTCTCAGATTCCCCAAAAAGATGACTACCTGAAAGAGCAATTGCACAAGGGAAGACAAATAATTTACAAACAACCTGTTGCTTCTTAAATTTTACAAAAATCACACAGACTTCATTCACCTAATAAAATTTCTTCGCTTGGCTCTCCTTGTTTTCTCTAAAAGAATAAAAAGTAATCAAAAAATACACTAATCAAAACGAAAAAGGAGCCACTTTTAAAAATGTTGATATTTTTTCACTGGAATGACGTATATGTATAAAAGCGTTCACAGACCATTCAGGCCCATAGCTTAACGATCTCCTTCCATCGCTTTAGCACGCCATTCTGTCACATTTCGTTCTCTCAGATCCTCCGTCACAGCTTCTGCCCATTTTTTTCAGGGACGGCCCACTCTCCTTGTGCCTACCATCTCTCCTCTCATCATACTCTTTGAAATTCTGCCCTCTTCAAGTCTTTCCAGGTGTCCAAGCCATCGGATTCGCTGTGTCCTTATTATCAGTGAGATATTAGGTTGATCATATAGGCGCATAACTTCATCGTTCGTTCTCCTTTCCCAGAGTTCCCCAGTTTTCTTTCCTCCAAATATCCTTCTCAGTATCTTTCGCTCCCAGGCTTCAGTTCTTTCTTGCTCACTCTTGTTATACACCCATGTTTCACAAGCATAAGTAACTGTAGGTCGTATCACCGTTTTGTAAATCCTCAAATTTGCACTGCGTGAGACAAGCCTGGATCTGAGAACACTGTTCAGAGCACCCGCACACCTATCACCTTTAATTAAACGTGCTTCAATTTCATCTTTTTCTATGCCTCGTTCGGTTATCAGTGCCCCCAGGAACACAAAGCTGTCCACTCTTTCAACTTCCATTACTTCACCATTATTTAACTCTACTGCAATACTGTTACTTGTAGGTCTTTCCTGTTTTCTTCCTAATATCATGTCTTTTGTCTTCTGGGCATTTATATGAAGACTTCTCTTTCTTGCCTGCTTCTCTAACTCGCTTGTTATTCTCTGTAATTCTGTTTCTGATCTAGCCATTATTGTTAAATCATCGGCATAAGCTAGTATTTGATGACTTTTGGTCCTTATAGTTCCTGTAGTAGTAATACCACTATCCCTTATTACTTTTTCCAGAGTTAAGTTAAACAGCACAGTCCACAATGGGTCACCTTGCCGAACACCCCTTTGCACTTCAAAGCTATCCGATAGTTCTTCATTTAACCTAACCTTGTTTCTTGTGTGATCCAATGTTACTTTCACCAGTCTTACTAAATTGTGGGGTATTTGCAGGTCGTTCATATCTTCGTAAAGTTTACATCTTTTGATGGAGTCATATGCTTGCCTGAAGTCTATAAACATCGTGTATATCTCTATGTTATGGTCGTAACAGCTGGCTAATATCTGTTTAAGCGTAAAAATCTGGTCTGTGACTGATCGACCCTTTCTAAAGCCGCACTGATATTCTCCAAGAGCAGCTTCCGTATACTCTTCTAAATTCTGTTTTATGAGGGTTGCCATTATTTTATATATCGTGGCCAGCAGGGCTATTCCTCTGTAATTGTGGCACTCAGTTTTATCCCCCTTCTTGTGAGTTGGTACCAGTATTGCACCCCTCCAATCGTCCGGGATTTGTTCTGTTTCCCATGCTTTCTTAATAAGTTCATAAATTTTTGTCTGGAGACCCTCACCTCCATACTTCAAGAATTCCACATGTATTCCATTTTCACCTGGCGACTTTTTATTCTTCTGTTTTCGTATTACTTCCATCACCTCTTCCCTTGTTGGTGTAGCAATTTCTTCTCTGGGCTGTCCAATATATTTCCTCTGTACGTCTTCTTCTTCTTCTACAGAGTTTAGATCATCATTCAAAACTTCTTCAAAATGTTCTTTCCATCTTCTCATTATTTGTTGACCATCTCCAATTAGATTTCCTTCTTTGTCCTTGTAGTAGTTTGTTCTGTAATTGAAACCTTTCTTGTTCTTTTTAACTTTCTGGTAAAAATTTTTTATCTCTTTGTTTATGGATCTTTGTTCTAATTCATAGATTTCGTGTTCTTTAGACTGTCTCTTAGCTCTTCTGCACATCTCTTTTGCTTTCCTCCTTTGCTCTCTGTATTGTACCACATCACTATCTGCTCCAGTCTTTAACAACTTTATTCTTGCCTCTCTTTTTCTCTAATTCTTCTTTACATCTCTCATCGAACCAATTTGACTTCTTTTTTCGTGTCCATTGTTTTGGTAATGTTTCCTCTGCAGTAGTCTTTATTACCAGATTTCCTCTAATTCCTCTGCTCCAGTTATATTCCTGCAGCCCCTGTCTATGTTCTTTTGAAACTCCCTCTGTTTAGTTATGTCAAATAGTTCTTCAATTTGATATTTGCATTTATTTTTATTATACTTCGACTTCTTTGGCGGTCCATTAATTTTGGTTTTCATTTCTATCCGTACCATAAAATGGTCTGAATTTGCTTCGGCTCTCCTCTGAGTTCTCACGTTGGTTATCAGACTGGCCTGTTGTTCTTCAATAAGAACATGGTCTATTTGGTTTATGACTTTCCTATTTGGTGACACCCACGTCCCCTTATATATATCTTTCTTCTGGAAATAAGTACTCATGGCTTTTAGTCTTTTCGTTGCTGCAAAGCTGATTAGGCATTTACCATTACCATTCGTAACATCATGTTTACTATATCTTTCTTCCTTTCTTCCTTTCCAATTTTTGCATTACAGTCACCTATGATTATTTTAGTGTCTCTGCATGGTAGCCTGTCGTACAATTTTTCCTCGTCCTCGTCCTCGTAAAACATATTTTTGTCTTCTTCCTCTCTTTCTTCTGTTAATGCATGTATGTTCACTATACTAAAATTATTATTTGCAAGCTTGATTCTTATGTAACACATTCTCTCTGATACTGCCTCAAATTTAATTACTTTAGTCCTAATTTCTTTGCTTATCAGAAAGCCGGTACCCAATCTCCTTGTTTCGCCACCACTGTTGAAAAATAGATATTCTTCAACTTCCATTATTATATTTTCTTTTTGTTTTGTCTCCTGTATAGCCAATACCCCTATTTGGTATCTTTTTGCCTCCATTACTAAGTTTCGCAATGCACCTTCATAATATGTTCCCTCTTACGTTCCAAGTTGCCACTAGTAGATTATTTCCTTTTTGATGAATGACGTATTATTACAATTATTTTTATTTACTTTCAACTAAATTTTGAATAACTTGAGGAGGCAGCTGTTCCCACTCTTCCAGGAGGGTTTCTTCAACGTGTTGAAGGTTCCGGATTGGCTGACTTTCCTTCGATCGTTGCCCAAGTGTGTCCCAGACGTGCTCGATTGGATTGAGGTCTGGACTGCGGACGGGCCAATCCATAACCTCAATATTGTGGGCATTGAGGAAATTTTGCACTATTCTGGCGATGTGTGGGCGGGTATTATCTTGCTGCAGAATGAATACTGGACCCATATTCTCGGCAAATGGTACATGTGGTTCTAGAACTTCGTCTATATACCTACGTGCAGTCATAGACCCCTCACGAATTACCACCAGCTCCGTGCGCCCATTCAAATTTATCCCACCCCAAACCATGACGGACCCTCCTCCAAATGGAACCCTTTCTTCCACAGTGCAGTCTAAAAAACGTTCACCTGGGCGTCTCCAGACTCGAACTCGTCCATCAATGTGATTTAAACAGAACCTGGTACTTCTGCATATTCTGGTGGCCCAAATCCATATTAGACGGTCTTTTCTCCCGGAAGTTGCCCTTGCGCGACGCGGATAAGGTTGCCTTCTAACAATCCCATACATTTGAGACCTTATCCAGGCCCTATTTATGGCAGCTCTACCGACATTTAAAATTTGAGCTACTTGCCGTCTTGAGTGGCCCTCTTGAATGAAAATTATGACCCTAGCAATCTGAATTTCTGTTAGGTACATGGCACGCCTTCGTTGTCTACCAAGCACATCAACATTCATGTTTATTCTTTCCCATTTGAAACGAAACTAAAGAAGCAAGTCGATAAAAACATTTATCTCTTGGTAAAAAAATTGAGATTTTTAGGTTTTATTGCTTCAATAAAAAAACTGTTTCGCTATAAACCTTTCAACTGGAGTATGTTTACTAAGCAGAAGAAAAAAATTATCTTCGTATTTTGTGGCAGAAATGAAATTCAACAAACGGAAGAAGCGGCTCCTTTTTCGTTTTGATTAGTGTATAAAACAACTTCAATGGAAGATAAAAAAAAAACAAACTGTTCTTCAAAAGTTACGGAACTTGTAAAATGAAAAGGATGAAACAGGATCCATTGAGAGTGTGGAATTTGAGTACTAAAAACGGGACATGTAGACACATTTTTATTCCAACACCATGTTACACGCAAAATAAATTTTTTAACTAACAAAATAAAAATGCTAACTACTAATGAACTAACTGGGTCTATACTATGTTGTAACAAATAAATGAGTGCCACGGCTAAACTCAGGGATTCGGGAGGGTTCGACGGAAGACCCTGAATGTATAAAAAGATAAATAGAGGGCGCCAGGTAGTCACCGGCACTCAAAAGTAACTTACCAATATTGTAACTACCACCAAAATTGGGAAACTTCTAGTACGCCCAGAAGAACACAACAATGAAACGTCCTAGTTCAAGTATGGGTAATTATAATTGGCAAACTCAAGTACAAACAAATAGAAAGGTAAGGTAACTTAGAATTAAAAAGAAATGGAATAATTAATGAATTATAAAGTTATGATATTTTAGCAATTATTAAGAAAATTATTAAATTTTGCAGAAAAGCAAAGAAAGATATAAATTTTTAAAAACCAGGGAATATTTATCGTACGTGAAATGAACAATTGTTATTAAACATTTATCAAGAAAACCCCCAGCGAATAAGTGAATATTGCGCAATCTCACCTTTACAATATTTACACAATTTGAGGGTATATGTATTTTCTATACCATATTTATAACAGATATGACGGTAATAAACAAATTAATAGGAATACAGATATTTATCTGACTGCAGTATATAAGTTTTACTATAAATGGTGATAACAGAAATTAAGCAAAGGAAACTTAAATTGGTACATTGCTTAAGGCTCCGGAAATACTTTTATTTTGAACAAATTGGTAATATGGAAAAAATATTAGAATCAGCAAGTTTATTTTTATGACGAATTTAATAATTCTTTGACCCCAAAAGAGTAAGCAGGTACTTATCTTCGGCGATCTAACAGTATCCTGGGCCGACTGGCACTGCTAACAGCTAACCAATAAGATAGCGACTTGCGCACGGCACCGGGCACCGACGACCTTAGAAGGATACGAAACCAATAATTGGAGAAAAACCGGAGAAAAACCAGAGGAGAAAAGGCCTAAAGATATGAATATTATTAGGAACAATAAATAAGTTATAAAAGATAGCATACCTTTTCCCTACACACCGACGCTAAGATTCTGGTTTTGAGAGGAACATATGTAACTAGTATCTTGACCAATAATCCACAAATACTGTGATGTAAGCTTGGTACGGAACACCCCAAAGCTTATTAAAGTAAATATACCACTCGATGGTCCGAAATTTATCGAAATTAACGAAGATTAAAAAATGTTAATAAGCGAGTAGAATATTTCTGTCAGATACTGACGCTAAACCTTAAAAACCAGAATGCCGTGAAAAAAAAATGTTTCCGAGCACTTGATCTATTCAAAAATGCAACAAATAAGAAGAACACAGAAAATGCATGGCTACTAATAGTAGGAGAGCCAGCTGCAAAATTATGCACCCATCTGTTAACGAAATGAAATGTGCGGCAAAGGCATGTAAAAACACCATACTCAACGGAACGGCACCCGTGCCGGTCACCATTTGGTGCAAAAAGGTAGAAACAATGGCACTTCCGGTACGGAAATTTGCGGAAAATTGCGCGATTTGTTAACGAGATGAAAGTTGTGCCATCTTGGAGCCTGCGATTAATTGAATTGAAATCGGTACCCGTGCCATCTTTTACCCTAGTACAAGTCCCCGGCACGGCGACATTCTTGCAGCCCGTAACTCGGACAAATTCCCGTCATGTGTTAACGACTTGAAATAAAGTTCAATGGAAAGGGCATTATGTCCCCTTTACGAATATCCAAACGTGCCGCGATTCAAAGCAGTCTAAGAAGGTGGCACGGCCCGATTTATAATGCGCTACGCGGCGTCAAAATGTCACTTTTTAATCAATTCCAATGGTCTCGCAACATGTCGAATATTAAATGTTTTTTGTGTGGTGCACAATTGACATCTGTCACTGTGACACCTGTTAATGGTAATGGTAACTAAGACATGATACAAAGAACTAACTAACTAAGTAACTGCAGTCCTTCTTTTTAACTTGATCCTTAGGTCATCAACGTAATGTGTAAGTTACTCCGCACGGGCAGCTGTAATAGTGCATGTTGAAAAGAGACACTTTCGAAAAGAATGTCTGGAATGCCGGTATGGCGATTTGCATTGTGCAAAAAAGGACGGTACATAAAAGTAGCCGCTGAATTGCATGTCGGCTTACGTTCTTTTCAGCGTTCGGGCTGCTGGACTGAGTGACATTAGGATCAAGTTACAAAAGGACTGTATAGGGAGCAAGTAACTAGGTAAACTTTCGCTATTAAATCATGCTGCAAATGCAACGCGTGACACTGTTGCTGAATTTCGGACCTATACTACGAACATAAAAACATTTCCAATATTCCAATGTTAAAAACTCGCGCGCGCCGACTGCCGAATTCCCTAAAAATGGCGCCCCGTAGCGCGTTATAAATCGGGCCGTGCCACCTACTTAGACTGCTTTGAATTGCGGCACGCTTGGATATTCGTAAAAGGGACATAATGCCCTTTCCATTGAACTTTATTTCAACTCGTTAACACATGACGGGAATTTGTCCGAGTTACGGGCTGCAAAAATGTCGCCGTGCCGAGGATTTGTACTAGGGTAAAAGATGGCACGGGTACCGATTTCAATTAAATTAATCGCAGGCTACAAGATGGCACAACTTTCATCTTGTTAACAAATCGCGCAATTTTCCGCAAATTTCCGTACCGGAAGTGCCATTGTTTTTACCTTTTTGCACCAAATGGTGACCGGCACGGGTGCCGATCCGTTGAGTACGATGTTTTTACATGCCTTTGCCGCACATTCCATTTCGTTAACAGATGGGTGCATAATTTTGCAGCGGGCTCTCGGACTATAAGATCAAGTTCTATTTAATCACACCGGAAATATTAAATTTGAAACTTGCCAAATGAAGACATCCTACAACTTGTACCACCTAAAATACACCATACTCGACTTTCTGACTTTAGCAAAAAAAATGATCGTAACAACCATTAAAGCAAAAAACCTTGAAAATTCCAAGCTGTGATACAAACCAACCATAACAGATTGTGACAATATTTTGCATAATCCTAATCACACTTTTGGGCGATAGGTGGCAGCACTTTATAGACTAACAGCCGATAAATCCCAGCCTTAATGAAGCAGAAATTTACGAAGTTCCTTTACATTTGAAGAACAATCACAGTCTCAACAATTTCTGAAGACACCTTGCAGTACGTACCTGTAAATGTTATACCCCAAAATAACCACTAATTGGAACACTACGATCATCAGAATTGTTGTTACAGATACGCAATTGATCGTAGGACAAACAGGCACCGCGCTGACCTTCTGATCAATGCTAACAAAATTCTGTTTGATTTGGTTCAAGCCATCTCTCATCTCCGTGATGAGAGAGTGAGTATCGTAACCAACAGATTGCACTTGCGCTGTTGGCTGTCTCGCTTGGTTGTTAATTATCGTGTCTGCTTTCGATTTTAACTCGAGAACAAACTGTCTAAATAAAAGAGAAATTGAATAAGGGCATTGTTTCCACTTTTAAATAAAAATAACTGCTCTTACTTGAGTTCTCTTCCTAAATTCAGCATTTGATTCTGATTATTAAAAACAGCATCTACTTCATTTCGTCTGATAGTGTCCACGTATGCTTGCTGCTGTTGCTGTGGCGGAGGAACCTGTCCCGGAAGAGGCGCCTGTTGTTGCGCCAAAGTATTTGATTGCATAGAAACTAAACTCAACGTCCTTTCCTGGCGGCCCAAAACTTCGTCCAATTTGCGATTCAGTTCTTTGTAAAGCTCGTATATTTGCGATTGGCCCTGGAATATTTGTCGAAGCTCCCTTTGGCTATCGGATTCGAACCAGTCTTCCAGTTCAGGATCCTTTTGCTGTAAAAAAAAAAAAATCGTTACCTCAAGCGAAAAGAATAGTTTTCACTGCGGCCTCTACCTCATCTGGATGTTCTCTTCGGTAATCCTCTTTTTGTTGCTCCAATTTTTTTTGGTATTCCTGGTATTCTTGCGTCAATTTTTGCTGATCTTCACTTGATACTGCAATAGAAACATCTATAATGTATAAATTCATTTAGGGGAGACAAGAATGCGGCTTACTGCCACTAGGTTGTTGCCCAGGTGGGTGCAAACTATGCGTAAGAAAATGTAACACGTCGTGATCGTCAGCGAGGCCTCCAGTCGCAGCCGACACTCCGAAGTATCCATTTTTAGGTAAAACAACATTTTCAATTCGGAAGCACATTTCGTAGTTTTGTTCATCGGTTGTCATGCCGCTGTTAAATAAGAGAGTCAACGTGTTCTGGTAATATTCTATGCGAGCTTTAGTCGGGAACGGTTTGTTCCGGAAGTCTCTCAAACAGCCGGAAGCCAACTGCGTTGTGCCATCACTGAAAACGATAAAATAAATGCACACTTATACATTATTTAGTCTTCATCACCACTCTGCATAAAAAATATGCTAAATAGCGGTCAACATAGGTAACAAAAACAAATTGTAATAAAGATAAAGATTGTTTTGATTAAATATTAAACTACCTACGTTAGTAAATCACGTGGCGACTCAAGGTCAGTCTTTTTAAATATGTAAAACTGCAATATAAAACAAAACATCTGCTTACTTTTGGTGGTCAAATTCCTTCGTACCGTCATTAATTACAGCCATAATGTACGGATTATTATGTTTATTATCATTATCGAATGAATCGAAAATTATACCTAAACCAATCCATTTATCCGAAGATCCAAACACATTTCCATCATATGCACCTCTGTTTACGGTGTACCAAAATGCCTACATACAGTAAAAGCAAATATTAACGCACCATTCTTCGAGAATCGAAAACGTTACTTACGAGACCATCAGCACCCACTCGTCCTCTCCCGCTTATCCTAAATGCTATATCTACATCCCAGTAATCAAAAGTCGTTGGATTTTTCGTCCAAATTGCACCTTTTTGACTTCGCAAAGACGGTGTAACCCTTACATTCTCTGAACTAGCAATTGCATCTAAAATATAATTTTAAAACACAATTCCACTATAAAAACAAAAATTTTATATACCGTGTAGGATATAAACATTTCTTAATTCATAATTTTACAAAAAATATGTTACACTTTATAGGTTATATACGTGTCCATATTTTGACATTTACTAGCTGACGAAGACATACGTTCACAATTAAATCTACGTGAAAGACGTACAACTATAGCTTGAGGTATGTCTGATTTCACTCGCGGGATGCAATATACCTACGTGTCTTAAAAATTTACTTACTGCCGCCGTATTCCCAAAAAGGCACAGATCCGTCTTTCTGAGCTAAGTACGGTGGTTTAAAAGAATATTTGTATTCGAACCTTCTATGTGTTGTATTTGAACAAACAAGGTTTAAAAATATAACTAATGATGCCACTATTAACTTGTATTTTAAATGCGGTCGCTCCATGTTTACAAGACCGCGCATTGCCGACACCGTCAAGAAAACGAAACCACTAAGCTGAAAAATCCCAAGCGCGGCGAACTCGTTTTGGAAATCCTTGAGTTGGGTAAATTGCCCCTCCCCCTTTGAAATTGCGCAAAAAGTTGGGTTTAAAAGTTAAAATTTTAACCACTATTTTCAAAACAAAATATGTAAAACAAATTAAGTAATAATTAAAAAATTAGGTACCACTGCGTGGAGCAGACGCAGTATGATTTATTTTCATATTTCTATAGTTTGAGAGAGACAAGTTCCAGGTTTAATCTGAAACAGAATTAAAGTGGAATTTGTAGAATAAAGGTGGAAATTCCAGAACTTAATAGGATATTTCAGGTTCAAATTAGAAATTCCAAATACGAACTGGATAATCCAGAGTTAAAGTGGAAATTCCAGAATTGAAGTGGAAATTCTGGAATTAAAGCGGATATTCCAAAATTAAAAGTGGAAATTCCAGAAATAAAGTGGAAATTCCAAAATTAAACTGGAAATTCCAGAACTAAAATGAAAATTCCAGAATTAAAGTGGAAATTCCAAAATTAAAGTGAAAATTCCAGAATTAAAGTGGATACTCCAGACTTAAAGTGAAAATTCCAAAATTAAAATGGAAATTCCAGAATTGAAGTGGAAATTCCAAAATTAAAATGGAAATTCCAGAATTAAAGTGGAAGTTCCAGAATTAAAGTGGAAATTCCAGAATAAAACTAGAAGCAGGCGCTCTTATACATATAGATTCGGTAAAACTTCTACTTTTCGGACTTGAACTCTGGAATTCCCGCTTTAATTCTGGAATTTCCAGTTTAATTTTGGCATTTCCACTTTAATTCTGAAATTTCTAGTTTTATTCTGGAATTTCCACTTTAATTCTGGAATTTCCACTGTAGTTCTGGAATTTACAGTTTAATTTTGGAATTTCCACATTATTTCTGGAATTTCCACTTTAATTTTGGAATATCCACTTTAATTCTGGAATTTCCACTTTAATCCTGGAAATTCCAAAATCCCACTTTAATTTTGGAATTTCCACGTTAACTCTGGATTATCCAGTTCGTATTTCGAATTTCCAGTTTAAATCTGAAATATCCAATTAAGTTCTGGAATTTCCACCTTTGTTTTGGAAATTCCATTTTAATTCTGGAATTTCCAGATTAAACCTGGAAGTGTCGCTTTCGAACTGGAAATATTGAAATAAATCTTGCTGTGGCCGCTCCACGCCGTCGTAAGTTTCATAATTAAAGTGGAAATTCCAGAATTAATTCCTGATTTTAATTGGATATTTCAAGTTTAAACCGGCAATTCCAAAAATATGAACTGGATAATTCAGAATTAAAGTGGATATTCCGTATTTTAAAGAGCAGTTCTAGAGTTATATTGGAAAAATTTTGTATTTAAAGTGGAAAATCTATAAAGCGGAAATTCCAAAAGATTAAAGTAGAAATTCCAGATTTTAATTGACTATTTCAAGTTTAAGCAGAAATATTCCGAATATGAACTGGATAATCCAGAATTAAAGTGGAAATTCTATATTTTAAAGAGCAGTAGTTCTAGAGTTATATTGGAAATTTCATTTTTGAAGTGAAAAATCCGTAAATAAAGCAGAAATTCAAAATAAAGTGGAAATTCCATTATTTTAACTCACTATTTCAAGTTTAAACTGGAAATTCCAAATACGAATTTAAAATAGATATTTCTGATGGTTTAGAGTGGAAATTTCAAATATAAACTAGAGTGTTCAGAAATTGAAAGTAGTGTTCTTGGTTTATAAGGGGCAAAATGAAAAGGGTAGAAATAACAGTTATAATACAGGGCGGCCCATGCTAGCGTATTTCCTCCATAATTCCAATGTCGTTAGAAATACGAAAGAACTGCTAAGTACAAAAGTTGCTCTAATTTGCAAGCTGCATATTTTAAAATTTTCAAAGATGGCGGACTTCAAGTTATGGGTTTATTTGTATCCCAACTAGGTTTTGCCAAGTAGACCACTTTCGCGCGCTTGAATAGACTATTAAACTTCATTCCATGCAAGCAAGAGGCTTGGCGCAAATCTGAAAGGCGCGGGCAGTTTTTGTTCGAATCTAAGCAGATCCTTTTTCTTTTTTTCTTCTAAAGTTTGTAGTGATTTACAGAATTTTGAGTTCCATGTGTTTTGTCCGGTGGCCCGTCACGAAAGATATTTTTTTAAAAGAAAATCCGAGATTACTAATGAAAACAAGGGAATAACAGCACACTAAAACGTTGCATTGGCAAAACCTAGTCGAGATATAAATAAACGCTCCAGTTATAGCGGAAATAGATACTAACTTCGTTATTTTGAATGGAACAGCCTGTATATTATTGCCCTGTTTAATTTCTTATTGAATTTTAGGGTCACTTTGTTAAAACCTCTTTGGACCAGACATGTACCGTTTGTTCGTAATTTGACATTTTTTGAGAAATTTGACGTTTGCAGTGCTTTGAAAAATTAATTATATCTCGGAAACTAAATTAGATAAAAAGTTGCGATTTTGACTGTTGTGTTAAGCTCAAAAGAAGGTATCTGCTACGTTGCAAACTTTATTTTTTAGAGAAGTGGGAACGTTCGTAATTTGGACCATTAAATTGAAAATTTTTCGAACATTTTTTAAATGGAACGGTATATTAATTTTTACTATAAATAAATAAAACGAACAAATTATACAGACAACATAAACAATATATTTTTCGATAAATAAGAATTGACACTTCAAAAAATATATTTTATCGCCTGTCTGTTTTTCCAGTTCCCCTCTTGCCCGAATACAGGTGCTTAGGCATTTTCGTTCCAATGAACCTGTCGGCTTCGCCTTTAAGACCCATTTTCTTAACTTTCTTGCTGATGGCCCTGTGAGCAATTTTAGCCAACTTCTTCTTCATCTAAAATTAAAATAAATTAAATAAGAATCGCGAGGAACAAACGAAAGATGCTTACCGCAGCATTTTTAACTCCAAGTTCATTTCTAGGCGTTCTAGAAACACTTCTATTTTTACTTTGCGAACGATTTTCGACGTCCATACGCATGCGCTTAGCCGGCGAACTCCTCGATCTACTCCTCGACTTCGTTTGCGTGAAATGCGCCTTATCTGTTTCGCTCATATCGACCCCCAATTCTTCCATCTGGGTAACCAACTTGGACACCGAACGACTGCGAACTTTAGCTCCGGAAGTCCTCGGAATAGTAGGTTTCTTACTCTGCTTATTAACACGCGCTTCTTCCTTAAGAATAACCTTCTTGTTCCGTATTTGCAAGGCTAAGGATTTTATTTCCTTCATAGTATCCGTTAATTCAATTTTCGGTACGGCGTACATCCCAGTTTCTTCCCGTATCGCTTCTTCGCATTCAAGTTCTTCGAGTTTCTCGAAAAGCTTAGGATCTATGTAATCAGCAATATTGTGGCCTTCCCAAATTTCCGGTATTACATCGTATCGTTCTTCTTCCGGAATATCAACATAGTGTTTCTTAAGATCAAGCACATAATCGTGGCCCATCTCCAGTTCTATGTCACGCTCTAGTTTACGTTTGGGTTTCTCTAATTTCTGTTGTCTTCTCAATAAAACACTTTCGGGTATGCAAGGGGGACGCTCTACGTCATCTCGTTTTTTAGGCATCGCTACATGCAGACGATTCAATACACTATCAACCTAAAATTACAGAATAGTAACAATTAATTCCCAAATAAGAGATACATACTTTCTTAGATCTCATTTTCTGATCCACTCTGAACCTCAACAATCTCTCGCAGGCTTCAACCTTCACTCCAGCAACACCTTCATCCGTCACCGTCGACATCTCCAGCAAAGGCAACTCCGGATCTTCCTCAATCTCCTTCAGCAACGCCCGCTTCTCGGGACTCAAATCCTCTAGCTTAACAATATCCATTTTATTAGCCACGATCAGCAGAGGCTTATTAGCGAACAAAGGTTTGATACTTTCGTACAGTTTAATTTGTTCTTCAAGAGTATGGCCGCATTGCTCCGATAGATCCATGAAGTATAAAACACAAGCGCGCAAGTGCGCTAGAGCCGTTATAGCCTGCATTTCTATTACATTACGGTCTTCTAAAGAGTGATCGAGAATCCCAGGGGTATCAATTACCTGCCAACGCAAATATTCGTAGTCCGTATGACCTACGTATAAAGATTTCGTGGTGAATGCGTACGGCTGGACTTCGACTTCAGCACGGGTGATTTTATTAATAAACGACGATTTCCCAACGTTAGGAAAGCCACAAATTATAATAGTACGGGTGTACGGGTCTATTGAAGGCAAACGAGCCAAATGTTGCCTCACTTGTTCTAAGTATTTTAGATTCGAAGCTTGTCGTTGCACGATCTTAGCCATTCGACCAAGAGCGGCCCGTTTAAGTTGTTTGCAACGATATAATGAATCTCCGAATTTCATTAAACGAACATACTCTTTTGCTACACTGTAATAATGATGGTTACTGACTACTACTAAAGTAAATAAAGCTACACGATTACTTACTTGTCTATTAAATGCATAGCGGTATTTAGTTGACCCAAAGCCAACTTATAATGGTCTCTGTCATACAAAACGTTCATTAAATCAGCGTAAAACGGGTGAAGATCGTCCAGTTTTGGAAATTCCGTTAACATCAACGAAAGTTTATCGTGAAAACTTTGTTGCGTAAATTTCACTTTTTGCATATAAAATGTTCTTATTCTCGTTATCTTATAATGTTTGTGGACAACTGTGGGTGTTTTCCTTTGTGTCTTTGATAAAATTATGTCTACGAAGTCCTGAAAGATAGGTTATGTTCACCGACATTACTTTACGAAGTTAATTAGAAAAGAGGTGAACAATTATTTACCTTCGCTGGAGGGACTACGGCAATTTTCTTAAAATTATACATCGCCATGTTCGAGTTCTTTTTTACAATGCTTTAGTATTTAATAAATGTTCACCACGTTTGACAGCTGGCACGTGGGAAATAAAGAGAAAGATGTCATAGAGACAGAGAGTGGAGGAGAGTAATCCATAGAGGGCGAACGTTAGTAGTGGCGATGCGGCGAATAGGAGAACTACTCTGATGAAGGAATGGTCAAAATTCTTGTATTTCTGGAATTGGGAGCGAGCGAATAGTACTGTGCATTAACTATAGAGTGCAGAGTTCGCTTCGTATGCCTGATTTTCCTTATAATTCCTCATTTTTAAATGGGAACCTTTAGTTCCTTTGACGTTTCAGAACAGTAATTAAGTATTCCAAGAAAAGGTCAACATTCAACTTACATGTAGTGGTACGAGTAGGTATGGGGTCTAAATTTTTGCGTACTCTCGTTATTTTTGCAATTTTTTGTTTCAATTTTTATTTGGGATTGTTGAAAATTTAAAAACATATCTGATGGGTTTGCTACTGTAGCTGTAACTAATCATTGCTGCCCGTTTGACGTGTATTTTGTCAATAATCGACCAGATTCCGACGTCCGTGACGAAAGTTATTGGTGCAATTCGAGTTTCTTTACAAAAGATAAAATGTGCCGTATCTATACTTCTTGCTGGTATAGAAGCGTTTGTGCCCTTCCGACAAAATGGACAGACTACAATAAAGTAATAAAACTGTCTACACTGTTTGGACAATATTTGTGACTGGCACTGCATCAATAGAGCTTCATGCTTTAAAGTTTAAATGCATCAAGTCTGGTTTCGGACGAGATCTGTTACGTAACGAATTTAAAATTAATTGAAACATTAGTCTATGCATCTTCAGAAAAATACAGATTTTGGAGTTTACTTCTTAAGAATCGATTTTCAGTTATAGCCCGCGGTACGGAAATTTTAATCAAGCGTACGTTATCTGTCACATTGAAATTATCAATTATGTACGTATCTATGGATACGGCTGTTTATGTCTGACTGCATAGAGCATGGAAATAGTGAAAATAGAGTGGCATAGAGTAGATATGACAGTTGGCATTGTAAAGTCAGCATTTGCAGTGTTTATTCGTTCCTAAATTTGTTGAATCCTTTGATTTAATATGGAAAAGCCTAATATTAAATACTCCAAATATTGCTTAGTGCCGAAATGTGTATCAACGCCTATTCGAACACCAGGAAAAGTAGTTATTTCATTGCCAGTGGGATCGACGTTTAGCAGATTGTCACTTAACTACTGAATTTATAAACGATTTATATTTTGATGTAGTTGGACATTTTCGAACATAAACCATCTGATAATAGATATTTGGGTATAAAACTGACATTCGCGTGTACCCTATTATCAAGTGATTGAAGTTAAAATAATCGTTCGTAAGGAGTAAACTCCAGTCGTGCGTCGGAGCTGACACACACAAGTTTTTTTATTTATTTTCATTTTTCCTTTATGGAGAAAATTGAATAAATTCACCCCGTACCTACCTTTCAGCCGTTATGACCTGTATAGACATACTAAATCTTCAAAAATCGGGTAGGTAGGTGTATATTTTTTTATTAAGATAATAACAGTCAATAGAGGAATAAGGCATCAGGTGTGTTAAGGGTGCTATAGCCTATAGAGGTATTTATTAACACATCATTTATCTTTTTATCCCCCTCTTATATACGCACACGAAAAATATGTATCCACCCTTACTGAATTTAGATCAGAATTTATTACTTTATAATACATTTTAGCCTCGTACTGATTTTATTTATCGGGAACTGTTAAATTTCCTTTATTTCTTTGTCAAAAAGGATCAATAAAAATGCATTAGAAAGAAAGTGAAGGAAGAAGCCCAAAGAAGTAAAAGAGATCAATCAGATATAGAATATAATTTATTTTTTGTAAAAGAATAAAATAAACCCAAATGAAATTTTTGTACCAACATCAGATAAAACTTACGCTCTTTAAAATAATGATGTATCGCAAAGTAGGTATGTACAAGGTGTCCCAAACTGGACGCGTTCTTATGGGAACACCCCTTATTTGAAGAGATAGAAAAAAATTAACCAAGGTTTCCGGAGCTCAAATTTAATGAGAAAACCACTGGCGCAAACAAAACTTTGCTATCTCTTATCGTTTGGCCGCTAGAGGGCGATTCTCAAATTTCGTCGATTTCTTTTATGTCCTATAACTTATTTATTAACAAAGATAATTAATTTTGGTAAAAACTTTCTTAAGGCACTTTTTTCCGTAAAATCCATTGCAATAGGCAGTTTTTTTACAGGGCGTTTAGATTTTCGTGCACCACCCCAAACTCATTTTTTTTATATAGACCACCCTATATATTATGAGATTTTTGAAAAGCTTGTAAAATTTCCTAAATTTTGATGTATCACTTGTCATGTTTATATTAAAAACCAATAACAACATTACGATTTAAAAATTAAAATATTGTGCCTACAGAAATCAATATTGTCATGATTAATAAAATGACATAGGATGCTAAAGGGCCCCACACACACGCAATTTAGAATTAATTCAAAACTGTACATTCAAAAGTTTTGAACGGAATGTTGCGCGACGGTTCTCCACACACACACACAATTTTCACTTCGCAGTTTTATAAAATATGGCCTCCAGAGAAGAATTAAATTTATTATCAGTGGCGTGCCTAATTATTTTGAAAAAGAAAAATAAACAAAGATTCAGTCTGAGCAGATGGGAGAAACATTGGTTGCTAAAACGTGAACTTTCCACTCAAATAATTCTCGCCTGGGACATACGGGACCTTCGAGAAGAAACGATCAAAGCTGGATAAAATGCTCTGTAAGTAGTTCTCTCACAGGGCGGTTTACGGTATTTTAATGTAGAAATTTGGGATCAACGCGAAATTTCTAAACCAATGCCACTTGGTTCATCTCGCTAGCTCCAGCTGGAGCCGAGATAGTGCAAAAGTAGGCCCGAAAGTTCAAGAAAACCGTCATTTCGAAAAAAATGAAAAGCAGATATTGGGGAAACTGACGCTTGTGGCGTCACTGTCCCCATCATATTCATCACATCTGAAACCATTTAAGGCCGTTTAAAGGGAAAAAGAAATTTCGTCCCCAGAAAAAGTGACAGAAGGGGGGACCGGAGGACGAAATCGCATTTTCAGAAAAAATAGCATAACCGGAGATCGGAAAGAGATAATCTAATTTTGTTTTCACCAGTGTGTTTGGTGTGCCGAGCTGCTTCAGATAGACTACTTTCCACTCAAATAATTCTCGCCTGGGACATACGGGACCTTCGAGAAGAAACGATCAAAGCTGGATAAAATGCTCTGTAGTTCTCTCACAGAGCGGTTTACGGTATTTTAATGTAGAAATTTGGGATCAACGCGAAATTTCTAAACCAATGCCGCTTGGTTCATCTCGCTAGCTCCAGCTGGAGCCGAGATAGTGCAAAAGTAGGCCCGAAAGTTCAAGAAAACCGTCATTTCGAAAAAAATGAAAAGCAGATATTGGGGAAACCGACGCTTGTGCGTCACTGTCCCCATCATATTCATCACATCTGAAAACATTTAAGGCGGTTTAAAGGAAAAAAGAAATTTCGTTCCCAGACAGAAAAAGTGACAGAAGGGGGGACCGGAGGACGAAATCGCATTTTCAGAAAAAAACAGCATAACCGGAGATCGGAAAGAGATAATCTAATTTTGTTTTCACCAGTGTGTTTGGGGTGCCGAGCTGCTTCAGATAGACTACTTTCCACTCAAGTAGTTCTCGCCTGGGACATACGGGACCTGGATAAAATGCTCTGTAGTTCTCTCACAGAGCTGTTTACGGTATTTTAAGGTAGAAATTTGAGATCAACGCGAAATTTCTAAACCAATGCCACTTGGTTCATCTCGCTAGCTCCAGCTGGAGCCGAGATAGTGCAAAAGTAGGCCCGAAAGTTCAAGAAAACCGTCATTTCGAAAAAAATGAAAAGCAGATATTGGGGAAATTGACGCTTGTGCGTCACTGTCCCCATCATATTCATCACATCTGAAACCATTTAAGGCCGTTTAAATGGAAAAAGAAATTTCGTCCCCAGAAAAAGTGACAGAAGGGGGGGCCGGAGGACGAAATCGCATTTTCAGAAAAAACGGCATAACCGGAGATCGGAAAGAGATAATCTAATTTTGTTTTCACCAGTGTGTTTGGGGCGCCGAGTTGCTTCAGATAGACTACTTTCCACTCAAATAATTCTCGCCTGGGATATACGGGACCTTCGAGAAGAAACGATCAAAGCTGGATAAAATGCTCTGTAGTTCTCTCACAGAGCGATTTACGGTATTTTAATGTAGAAATTTGAAATCAACGCGAAATTCCTAAACCAATGCCACTTGGTTCATCTCGCTAGCTCCAGCTGGAGCCGAGATGGTGCAAAAGTAGGCCCGAAACTTCAAGAAAACCGTCATTTCGAAAAAAATGAAAAGCAGATATTGGGGAAATTGACGCTTGTGCGTCACTGTCCCCATCGTATCCATCGTCCCAGACGCAGACGCAGACGCACTAATCTCTTAGAAGAGTTGCGCTCGTCCGGGCGGTCTGTGAGAGTCACCCCGAACATAATAAAATATGCAATTTCGACGAAAAATATGACAGGCGGGTGTCTGATCTTGGAAGATTTCGCGATCGCCGGAATATTTGTTTGCCATTTTCTAATGCATTTTTCTACCCTTAAACGTTGACCGATCCAAAATTCCGCCCAACTTAACACTCTTTCAACTTTCCCCGTTCGAACCGTACCCCGCTGGACTTCCCCCTTCGACCTCCAGGGACGAATTTGACCCCCGTTTTGCATGATTTTTGCCCTAAAATTTTGCATTGCATCGGGGAAAAAAATATTTCCCCCATCAACCTCTGTGCGAGGGAGATGATTTTTGAATATTTTCGGTCCGATCGACTGGGCTGTCGGAAGCTGCCTTCAAATTTACCCGGCGACCACCAGCTTGGCCGTTATAAAAAAACTACCCTTATTTTGAGGGCGCCGTATCTCGCTGGCGGTTCGACTCCCGCGTTCGAAATCGCCTTATGACCTACAACTTTTGTCGGCGGAAGAGCGGACGACGCCCGTTTTTTCGCATGGCTTGTTCTTCTGGGTGCGATGGAACATTTTCGGCCCCTTATGGTACGCCGAGTTCGTTATCGCTTGGAAACGGGGTGTTTTACCGGAGTTGGAAAAATCGCGATGGTCACTGCGGATCCGAGACGAATTCGCCTTTGAACTTCTCAAATTTAATCCCGATCGAAGGTGTTTTCGCCCCTGTTTTTGTTCTTTAAAAAAATATTTTCGATTTTTCACGTTTTCGCCGCTATTCAGGGCGAGGTTGACGATTGTGGGACGGGTGAAATTATAGTCGAATTGTTTGTTTTTGTTGAAAAAACATAATAATGTTCAAAAATACATTTAGTATAAATATATATAAAAAATTACTTATCTACTTCTATTATATTAACTACTCAAAATCAAATAAATCCGTTAAAACTATGTCACCTGCTGCGCGCCACTGTATCAAACAAAACTTGAGGTTTTGACCACACACGCACAATTTTGAATGCGCAATCGTCGGTGTACAGTTAAAATTTCAAGACAGACTTGAAATGAACGGTTCAACTGCGCAGTTCAGAAAAGTCTTAAGGCTTGCACCACACACGCACAATTTTGAATGCACGTTTTTGCCTGTTCATTCAAAACTTAACGCAAGTACGTGTGTGAGTGGGCGCCTTAACATGTTATGATTAAAACCACAGATCTAAAGTTTCATGATAAGATTACTCATAGTTATTATATTAAATTAATAATTCTTTAAATGTTGCTAATGGTTTTTAATATAAACATGACATGTGATACATCAAAATTTAGGAAATTTCACGAGCTTTTCAAAAATCTCATAATATATAGGGTGGTCTATATAAAAAAAAATGAGTTTGGGGTGGTGCACGAAAATCTAAACGCCCTGTAAAAAACTGCCTATTGCAATGGATTTTACGGAAAAAAGTGCCTTAAGAAAGTTTTTACCAAAATTAATTATCTTCATTAATAAACAAGTTATAGGACAAAAGAAATCGACGAAATTTGAGAATCGCCCTCTAGCGGACAAACGATAAGAGATAGCCAAGTTTTGTTTGGGCCAATGGTTTTCTCATTAAATTTGAGCTCCGGACACCTTGGTTAATTTTTTTCTATCTCTTGAAATAAGGGGTGTTCCCATAAGAACGCGTCCAGTTTGGGACACCTTGTACTTAATGGGTATTTTTTGAAATTTTATGCTACCGTATACCGTTTATTACAGCAATTCTTGCTTCTTAGAGCATTCTCACAAATAAAATACAGCAGCGATGAGTATCCATAATAATAAGAGTATCCTTGGCCCTATTTTTCGTCACAATTCTTTGAAAGTGTAACAAATGGATAACGCATAACGACCTAGTAATAGTAAAATAGGGACATGATGTTCTTTGTATCTCGGTGATTTATTTCTGGACTACTGTCAAAATATTTCTAAACGTTGGAGCATCATGCAGAGTTGGCAAGGTCTTTAGTATAGGTAACTATTATTAAAAAAAAATCGGACTTTCGATTAAAAAAAATTAAATGGTATTTAACAGTTAACAAGTACATACTTCAAAAAAATATGTCAACTGCCATGGTCTAAAGTCCACGGGGTTTTCGTGACCCTTTAATCGCGCTACTGACCTGACAATGCCTACTATCTATTTGTTGGGTCCAAAATATTGTTACAGGGTGCAACGATCATAACAGTTGCGTCAAATTTGATGCCTGTAAAAGTATTATGACGAAACCCGCAACATTTTTTTAAAAATACATTGCAAATTTGCGGGTCGTGTTGAAGTTAAACTGTAGTCCCCCAGCCTTGACCAAAATTCGTCGAAGTAGTGAAATTCCATTACGTTTTTATATTTTGATGAAAATTAGGAAATTTTAAGTCGCCATACCTGGTTTTGACACAAAAACCTTAAAACTATTGACTTAACTTATTACGAATAAGCGTCGTTTGGACAAAGCGGGCCATTAATAAACACTAAATGTTTTCAGTAAAAATGAGGAAGATTTAATTAACTGACGAAGGCAAAATTGCTTCTGACGACCATTTAAGTGAACGTTAAAACCCATAATATCTATTAATTTTTGTGAGATCAACCGATGCGTCCGACATAATGGCTCTTTTGTTCCGCGGGTTGTTACGCAAAGAGAGGCTGTAAAACGACCGAATAAAGGCGTTCATTATTTTCGTTGGTTGTTTTTTACTTTTACTTTGACGTTCATTATGCTCTATTAGTGTTAAAAGTCTAGAAAACTCGCAATTTCTAAGTGCCTTTAAACCCATAGCTAATATGCAAGGAGCTCGATTTTACCTATACCAAAAAAACTCTGCTGGAGATATCAATTCGTCTGATTAAGAAATTTACAAGCATTTGAGTAACGAACGCACTAATTAATGTTGTTATGGAAACAACCAATCGAGGAGATGCACAAAAACCTGATATGTTTGATGCGCCATGTTCTTCTTTTTCAACGGTAGAAATTATGGGCGTATCCTAATAAATGGAAAGCAGAATAATTCTTCCATGACATCAACTATTAAATGACCTCCATGATGATGAGGGGTACAGAAATTTCTGACTAAATTACGAGAAATTGTCTTAGGAAACAGTAGAAACAAGTGGGCCCAAAACTGAACCCTGAGGTACACCACATTTAGAATGTACTTACATGTTTACTAAGCTTCTGATTGATACATACATTGCTACAATTCAAATTGATACTTACAAATTTCCAATTTCACTGTTATTTTTTACAATTTTATTCGGATTTCACCTATTTTTTCACCCAAAACAAAAATAAAGTTTAAATTTGGTTTCTGCGCAAAACTAAGCCAATAGAATTTACACTGACACAAAAAGTCCCATTGCAAAATTGCTTCTTGAAGGTAAAATCGATTTAATTTATATTAAGTCTACCCGCGTATGCCTAAAACGGGTACCTAGTTTTCAAGATATTCTTACCGAGAGTTAGTATTGTTGTGAACAAATTTAGCAAAAAGAATAAAAATAGTTCGAAATTGCAATGTCTACCAGAACCAAGAAAACTTAAATTTGAGCCACTCACTCTCTAAATCAATTTAGTTACGTACTTTTGGTGTGTGTTTTCAATTTCTTCTTCTCAAATTTGGAGTTGTTGCGGAAGTCAGAACAGATAAATATTTTAAAGTCAGTAGAAATTATTAATGAAATAAATTTGGCTTTTATCATTAGTGGGAAATGTTGTAATTTAAACAAAAAACTACAGCGAGAACAAGTTTATTGAAACTAAATAAATAAATTAAAATTAAATAAAAAAATTAAAAAAATGCAGAAAATCCTTCAAACTATGACAGATGCGAGTTAGAGCTGTTTTGTATGGGACGCCGTTTGGGTCTTTAATCGTCTATTTAAGGATATGTTACAGATGTCTGTAAATCGGGAATTATGGATATCCCACAGATATTTTTAAATATTTAAAAATATCTTACAGATATTTTTAAATCATTTTGCATATCAAACAGTGAACAATGATTATTTTTATCTGCGAGATATCTTTAAATATTTAAAAATATCTCACAGATATTTTTAATTCTATAATTACGGATATCTACTAAGCATTTTGATATCCAAAATTGTGGCGCCACCTACAAGGCGAAAGATGTAATTATTATTTTCTTTTGGGCTGGTGTAAATCGGTCGCGCGGCTCCAGTGTTGCCAACCCTACCGAAATTTCGGTAGATCTACCGATTTTATATGTTATCTACCGATCTACCGAAATGATACATAATTCTACCGAAATTTCATTTTTTAATTATGCAATAGAGTCCATTAGTGTAACGGCAAAATCAGAGCGCGAAATTTAAAACGCTATCGGCTGTCCTAAGAGAAAAGTAGGATAAAATTTTTCAATGCATTTTAAATGGAGCTTAGATGACCTTGCACTTCACATTCTATTTTTACCTTTCATCCTGATTTCTTAACATTAAATCAATATATGGCGATTACTATGAAGCTTTTCCGGTGTTTGTCTTGTAAAAGCATTTATTTATGCAGTCATTTTGTTTAAAACCAAAATGCAACAAACTACTGCAATTTACGGCGCTAGAACCGGCGCAATAGATGGTTTAAATCGTCCATAGAAGTCCTTAATAACACTAATTTTTAACACTTTCTTTTCCATTTTACACTTTTTAAATATAAGTAAATTCTTAAACCCGCTATTAAATAAAGATTAAACAATAAATTAGCCGGAGAAATAAACAACTTAACCTCAAACCCTGTGCATCAAACGTCAAAATAATAATGATCTGGTCTAAACAAGACATAAGTTCTTTTATTATATGTACTGTACTCATCCGTTTTAAAATATTTCTGAAATTAAGTTGTATTTTAAGTTGTTTTTGAAAATGTAACAGCTGGAAAGAGCAGTCTATTTGTCACTTGCAGAATCCCTGTGAACAGTAAACCGTTGTTAATATTGAAGTGGCGTGTAAATACTGTGAAAATATTGTGAAAATCCCTAATGAATATGTGTCCAAAAATGGCTACAAAAATAGATACAGGATGTTGAAATTTCTTACAAAAATGTAATATCTGCTTGTATCGTTACCTACTATTTTCAGCTGTTTTGTGCTATTCTCGAGTATTTACACGCCAATTCGATATTTACAACACTTTACTATTAGAAAGAATGGATTGACAATTTAGTTTTTAAAATCTCGGACTAATGCACCGTGTTACACAAAATTATTTCTCTCTGAAACTATGCCTCGAACGCAAAAAACAAAAGAGAGATTTTTTCTTGTAAATAAAACAAAGATTCTAATATTTTGAAACATATCTAGCGTTTTTGGACATACGTTGATTAAGGTTTTTCGCATTATTTTTAAGTATTCTATCTACCCTAGAAGTTTGTTACACTCATTATAGATCACCCTTGCCCTACAAATGAAAACGACGTAATGCAACGTTGCACATTGGAATTGCAGAAGCTTGACAACGTTGGTATTTCCTACGATATTTAGCACTGATTTTATAATATTATAAAATCACTGATAATTTAGCCGTCCTCTTTATCCTCGGTAAGAAACGGCAGTTATTGCCGAACACGAACACAAAAGTTTCACCAATCAGAGTGCTACCGAGACACAAGTCCTGGGGAAACAGAAAACTCGACCGCGCGCAGGCTGGAGATTTAAAGCGGGAGAGCGCGTAAGTCAGATTTACACTAGACCATAAATACAACTAAGCTTACTTCCTGGAAATCAGAGGGCGCTGCAATTTTGGATATCAAAACTGGCAAGTGATATTCATAAATAATTAATTCTATCTTACAGATAATTCTAAATATTTAAAAATTACCGCCCCATATCTAAAATTGTTGATTTAAAAATATCTGTAGGATAAAAATAATTATTTGAGGATATCTCACTGATAGCATTAAATATTTGAAAATATCTGTGGGATATCCTGAAACCAATACTATTTTTGCTCACTTTGGATTCGTATGTAATTCTTTAAGCAATACTTACGTGCTAAAGTCAAAGCTAAGCAAAAATTGATTTGATTTAAAAATATGCTATAGATATTTTCAAATATTTAAAACTATGAGTGAGATATGCATTAATAAATATTTATATCTCGCTGATATTTTTAAATAATGAATTATGGATATATCCGAGATATTTATGTCGATTTAACAATATCTGGTAGATAGAATTAATTATTTATGGATATTACTTGCATGGTTTGATATAAAAAATGTAGCCTTCCACTTGCTACTCTAAATTGGATAACAATTACAACATGTAAAGGATGGTGTAATTGAATTATTGAATCTTTCGCCTTATAGGTGGCGCCACAATTTTGGATATCAAAATGCTTAGTAGATATCCGTAATTATAGAATTAAAAATATCTGTGAGATATTTTTAAATATTTAAAAATATCTGTGGGATATCCATAATTCCCGATTTAAAAACATCTGTAGGATATACTTAAATGGACGATTAAAGACCCAAACGGCGTCCCATAGTTTTGTTTATCACAGGTAACATGATTTCAACGCGATTTGCATTTTGACTACAAAATATATGATTATTCTATAAAAAGTGAGAATGAAAGAGTTTTCTCGGGAAAGCAATGTTTTCGAATTACTTTCCATAAAAATGGCACTGTTACTAAACATTATTTACATTATAAATTTGTTCTCCGTCCAGCTTTTCGTTTAAATTACATTTCCTCTACAAAGTCATATTTAGCTTATTAATAATTTGTCTCTTTCTACTTTTAACTATTTATCTGGTCTTGAAGCAACTAGAAATTTCAAAACAAGGAATTCAAAATACGCAACAAAGTTACCTAACTAAATCGATTTAAAACGGGACAGGTCCGAATTTAAGTTAAATGGGGAAATCCAAATAAAATTGTAAAAAATAACAGTGAAATTGAAAATTTTTTAGTTTCAATTTTAATTTCCGTAGAGACTGTCAGCCGCAGACCTGGCAATGCCTGCATCAATTAAGAGCTTAGTAAACTGGCTATTAAATGTACAATTAATATTCAGGGTGTTCCATTCGAAATTCTCGAGAAAAATTCAATTATGCTTATGTTGACCATCCTGTATAATATAAAGTACTGTAGCAAAGATATTAACAGAATTTGCAAATAGAATAGTCTGTGAATCTAGTTCGATAAAGAAATCGTAGACAGCTTCGGTAAGTAGGCGTCAGTAGTGCCACAAAGATGGGTCCAGATTGGCACTAAAATGGCAATATCTTAACATCCCCTGCTGGAAACCCCACAATGTGGTATATCGCTTCCCATGAAATTTTGTGGAGAACGTGAATATGTAAACAAAATTTTGAGAGTTTCCATTAAAAAAAAATATAACTTTGGTTTGTTACGCAAAATGTGAAGACCCTGTATACACCAAAATAATTTTACAATATGCGGCATAGGGTTTCCTACGGCCATATAAAATTCAAATTATTCATCATCTCCTCCCGGGAGATCAAGAAAGAAGGCTTAATTTTTGTAGGTGGTACTTAAATAAAATTAAAGAAAATCCAGACTTTGGGCGGTCTGTCATTTGGACAGATGAAACTCACATAAGCAGCGTAGGATTATTTAACAGGCATAATGTGCGTCACTGGTCTGATACAATTCAGCACCAAACTTTTGAACGTCAGAGGCAAGGACGTTTTGGATTTAACGTTTCGTGCTTTATTTTGGGTGGTCAAGTAGCATACCAAATTTTTGATGGAAACTTAACGGGATTGAGATACATTAATTTATTGAATATTAACGCAGAGGCGATAATGGAAAATGTTCCGTTAATAAACATATACAGGGTATATTTCCAACAAGATGGTGCCCCTGCACACAATTCTGCAATAGTTATTATTATGTGTTGAAAAACATGGCAATCAAACAGTTAGTACAAAGAAAAAACACTCTGAATACCCTTTTGGCACATACCTACCGTCTTTATAACCTCCAGTTTAGTTACTCTAATTTGAAGGAACGCAATAAATTTAACACAAAAAATGCCAAATGTTAAATATTTTACAGTCCGAGCTAGAATACACATAATAAAGGATCTGGCAGACTTTATAGCTGGCAGTAGCATCTATATTATGAGAGGGAGACTATAAAACGAAAGTGCCCCATAAAAGCATAAAATCGTTTATACTTTCTTCGGTATTGTACAAGCAGAACTAATTTCAGACTACTGGTGTCTAATAAAGTTTAATTTGCCGTATTCAAAAATTTCAGCTTTAGATTATTTAGGGCCTTCCAACATAATCGATGGGGTTCTTAGAAATGTTTGAAATGCGTCGTATATTGGAATACCTAGAAAAGAACGGAAGGAAAATCAATTCGGGTGCACAGTCTATTATCATGGATTCTGCCCTGACTTGTGACGTCAAACCAACCACTGTGCTGTTTGTGATCACGCACATTTTTTTAATTTGTCCATATTTTAAAACCATTACATTGGTATAAGATAAGACACGCCACAAATGTTCCAAAGCTATAGCGGGGAATTTATAGGTACGTTTAAATTCAAAGTAAATCACCAATAAATTACCTGTCTACAAAAATTACGTATCACTGAATAGACGTATTTCTATCAAAGCAAACACATAATGGGTCGTGTGACATACGAATCCCTAAGTACACCCCATGCCAATAAAGTCAATCGAGTGCAATAAATAAAATGGCAATTGCTTAAATGGGCATCAAATAACGTTAATAGTGCGGGTGTAGCATAACTGTGCATTTGCAGTACTGTCAAAGTGAAATGGAGCAAACCAAGCAATTAATCGTCACTGCAGACGCATTCAGTAGTGGGCGGCTGTGATTGTAGTTAACCGCATCTGTCATCGGATATTAGCGGTAGTTGTAATTGCTCTAAATCTAGTCGCTTGGCGCTGGACGCTGTCCAGTAGTGCATTGTGTTATGTCCCCCTAAATAGAAGACAATTAATTGAAGTTCTAGATGTCATTACTCGTTTATAATATACGGTTCTGAAAACTGACAGTTCCAATTTTTAATGTTATCCGTGGTGGGAGTAAAACATGGTGTGCCTATACGCATGTTGACATATGACATTTCTGAGGGCTAATTTTTGACGTTTTGTAACGTCGATGCCTAATTTTCCCAGCAGAATTTAATAGGGAGGTTCGGAGAAAAATAAGATATCTATTTTTGGCATGAAAATGACAGAAAATTGTTATTGTAATTGATTTACGGCGAAATTCTTTTTCTAAAAATATTTTTTCTAAAATATAATTGATTAATGATGCAACAAGGGTATCAACAGTCCGATTCACATAATTTGCCATATTTATGTAGTAGGTAGGTAAACGTCCCGGTAAATGTAGAAATGGTGTGTGATTCTTGCATCTAACCCCAATTTCATTCAACCTCAAAACAGTAGTGTAAAGGCAGACCGGTATAAGTAAAACAAAGTCAACAATTTATTAACTGTACATGCCTTTTATAATTCAGTATAAGTAGGTATGTAGATTGTAGATACCTGCTTACTTCTGTTTGTAAAATAGGTACCTACCTATATTCTCTAATACAATACAATACATACCTACTCATTTATGTAGGTATGTATACCTAAGTGATTGACAAGTTATCAAGTTAACAGTTTTATAACGGGTTGGAAATTTTTTAAAAAAACTGAAACAAATACAACTCACGCGAATCAAAAAACTACGCTACGTAGGTACTAGGTACTTGTTTAACAAAAAGAAACAGCTGCTATATTCTGGAACGGTTAATGTAGAAACTCGGAAGAGACTCTTAAAGACGCATGTATGGAGTACGAAATTATACCTATGGGTGCGAAACTTGGACAATGAGAGAAGCGGATTGAAAAAGAGTAGAAGCGTTTGAAATGTGATGCTACAGAGGGGTGTTGAAGATACCGTGGATAGACAAGTTAGCAATAAGGAGGAATTAGAAAGAGTTGGGGAAAAGAGAAAAGTATGGAAGACAATAGAGAATAGGGGATAGGATCGTAGGATGGCAGGACACCTTCTGAGACACAAAGGAATAGTTCGCGACATACTATAGAGTCAGAGATAGAAATAAAGAGCAGATTAGACGACTGCTTTCAAATAGTTGGGGATGTAGAATGTTCTACTTTTACGGAAATGCGTAGGTTAGCTCAGGGAAAGGATGGAGGTACGCGTTCTACCAGTCTTCAAAAGAGATCTTTATGATAACGTACTATTTAATTATTATTGTAAAATAGTTAATAAAATTTCCTTCTTTAGTTCAGGGAGGGAACGCTCCTAGCATCCTGTTTCAAATTGTGCTAACCGTAACACGTTACCAAGTACCAAGGGGTCCCAGAAAACTGTCGATAAATTACATTATGTTCGATTTTATTTAGAGTGGCTGCAATGGGGCAGCCGATAATTTTCTAAACTTTTGCAATGATAAACTAACTCGCGAAAATATCGATAATGCTGACCGATTTTCCTTCTGGCTCCAACGAACCACTTTTTCCGTTTTATTGGTGTGCTGTACGATGTATTAGTCTGGGCACAAAACAGAAAACACCAGTTAGAACCAGTTAATAATATTTAACAATTTAACTACACATGCATATGCATAATACTTATGGGACTGCTGCGCGCTGAAGCTGGGACTTGTACGTTATACTAAGTTCTGACGTCACGCGGCCTACTCTCGCTGCAAGGTACGATTTCTAGCCTCGCACCGACGGAAAACTTTGCAACGGCTTCACAGGCGAAGGAATTTTTTTTTAACAATAATTAACAACATAACTGCCTTCAGTATAATAAACTCTATCAATTTTAATGAAATTTGAAAATTACCGAACCTGCCTATTTGGATTAGAGGTGGCCAACTGCAGATAGTTAGTATCGAAACATCGACATATTTAAATTATTTAAGTAGGTTATTTGGTTCCTGCTATTTTTAATAATAATAATAATATGTACATAATAATTTTATAATAATAATCTATATTTCTGTTAGCGGGTAAATATTTTCGCTAACACATTGTCCATCTAATTAAATTGAGATAAGGGTGTAATTCACATACGCTGGTGTACAACTGAAAACAACATGCTGTTACTTTTTATGGTATTAACTGCTATACCCTTTTATACAACTGACTGTGTTATGAATAAGTGGAGATAAAATAAAATACAATTTAATCTGGGTAGATATGACCCCAACCATTTGTGTATCAAACAAGCATATCGTTATTCTATATTTCATCCCCGCGACAAATATTATTACAGGCACAACCTGCAGTTTAAAAGGAAGAGGACAAGATACGCATTAATGTGTCATAACAAGGGCTTAGCAGAATACGGAGGGTGTAAAATATATTTGGCTAAATATAAACTAAATTGAAACTAATACAAATACTGAAATAAAGTTTATAAAAACGAAATTTGTTGCATTATTTAATAAAGTAATCTAGTTGGCACAATAGTGATCAAAAACATGCTGAAATAATAATTGATGGCCGGCAGGGCCTTCCTGATAAAAGGATAGTGATTGTGTCCTTCCTGGCTTCCTGTTCTCCTGGGAAGACAGTCCTTATGAAATTTTAATACGCTGGTACACTCGCTGTTAAAATTACTGCAACTGCCCTTTTAATTCTTTAAAAAATTAATTTTTAAACTAACCTATTATTAATATTCACAGAATAAGGTGTTTATAATAAATAAACCTCTTAAAATAATTATTTACTGAAGTATTTTAAAGGGGTTTAAATTTCGTTTTGTAAAATTCAAAACACCTGGGGCGTAGTGTACCCTTTGGAGTGACATACATTCTCTATATATGTTTTTAAATCGAACTTTATGAGCCCCCGGGGAAATCAAGATGTCTATGACATCGGAACAATGGAGCGTCTAGGTGGATCGCGTTCATGCCCACTTGATTCTTATATTCCACAGGCTGGAATTTAAACAGAATAAAATTCATGCATCCACATACAAGGGTGTATTGATACATTTTTGGGCTGCTATAGACACTGCCACTCAAACCTTGTTAGTTTTTGCTACAAGATTATAAATTTCCAAAAGGTATTTCCCCCTTAAACCCCTACAACAATGGGGTGAAGCAGGTAATGCATTTTAACCACATTTCATTTCACAAAATTATACTTTTACAACTCCTGGGTGCAATAGCGTACCTCTTCCAACTTGAAAATGCAACATGACCTCAATATTATCAATAACAACATAAAATAATAAAATCCCTACAAATTTCTTACGAGTTATTGCTACTTAATTGCTTTATGACTGGGGCGGTACTAATAGCGACATACCGTTTTCTGCCCATCACCTTTCAGGACACAGAAGACGTTTGTCTTTGATAGGCTACCCTGATTTACCATGACGTGAATTTTAGTGCAGTTTGTGAGGAAAGAGGGCCGACAGACGCCATAAACATCCAAATGTTGAATAGAAGCAGCTATAGCAAATGAATATTGTTAAAGTCGGTTCCGGATAGATATATTTTACATTACATTCCATGAGACAGTCTACTACTACAGTTTTACCAAGGCAAACTGTCTCAATTTCATTCCATCAGGAAACATTTTTCTTCTTGAGATTTTTGAAGGAAAATTAGGTATATATGTTGAATTTGATGTAGGGGTACATAAAAGGGGCGTGAAAATACGACTAAAACTAAAAAGTTTAGGTGTATGTTCTACCTATGTACTAGATTTCTTATTTTTAAGCATAATTTCTGAAAAGGTTTATTTTACATTTGCATGCGTTTTTTTAAATGTGTGTTTGTAATACTAATATTGTATTTACAACAGTTTAATAAAATATTGTTGTGATATATTTATATTTTCCTGTTGTAAAAATAACTAAAAATTTTATCATTTTACAAAAACATAGGTACCTACAGTATAAAAATTAACTAAATATTTATGTTAGTTTAGCAAAATAATTTGTTTCTTTTACAAATAATAGTTGCTATAGTTTTCCTAAATAAGTTAAACATGGTACTACCACATTTTGCAATTCTAAAAACGAAAAATGTTGACAATCCAACACGAATCAATTATTCTACAAATATTGTTATAGTTACCTAATCCACGTAACTTTTCTTTTAATTTTCTAAATAAAATTGGAAAAATCACTATTCCTATACATACTGTTACATCTCGGGCCATAATTTTTGCCGAATTTATGTTCTTTTAACAATTCTAGCTGTAAATTTTCGAACAAAATTCAAAATTTGTTAAAACAACAAAATTCCGTTGTGGATTGTTTGGGACTAAATATTCTTTTACTGTGTACGCCTAGAAGATTTTCCGGTGATAAAATACGAATGCGACAGTGAATTCAGTGACTACGAGTGTTCTTATAGTGATTACCTATACCTTTCTTGTGTTGGTGCCATTTTTGGTGTCTTCCCGTTTCGTGATGCGTTCCCGTTTCGTGCGTTTTTGGGTTTCTACCCGTTTTCGTGCCGATTCGAGCGTCAAGAATTTACTGGGTAATTAAGTAGTGCCAGTTCGTGCGTTGCACAACGATATCCTTTACTTTGAACATGTTGTACCTGTTGTAATAAGGGCATACAAAACGTACTGCTTTGTTTTATAATTGCTCGTCACTGAATACGGCTAAAAAAGTGGTTTCACGGCTCACTACTTCCGGTCTGTGGGTAAGCGGAGCGAGCGAAGCGAGCGGGGCGTTTAATTCTCCCCCCCCTCCCAAACACAGAAACTTTAATATTTGAAAATAATAGGAGAGAAATCAATATACACTTCCGCATTGAAGTCTAGTTGTTAACAGCGTTGTATTGTAAAGATAAACTCGAATTAGTGGCTTACTGCATTATCAGCAGGTCAGCGCACGAAACGACACTCAAACCAGGTAGAGGTTTGGGATGACGCACGAAACGGGAGAATTTTCATCGACGTGCGACGCACGAAACGGGAACGCACGAAATATGGGACTAAATCCAAATTCTTTGTTCAGGTACCTATGGATGTAGGGAATGGCCACCAATTCCTGGTACCTATACTGAAACTTTATGATGAATTTCTGATATTGAGCCCATCAAGGTACTCAATAATTATTGGATGAGACGCAGCGTATTTAAAATGAATTATGCAGGGATCAGGAGCGGGGCACTGAAAATTTAACTACTCTCTATATTAATAACGCTATCTCTTCGCTTCTCTGGCTGCGGAAACTTGTTCCGAAAGCGCATATCAGCTGGAATTTATGAAATGAATCTAAATCTAAGCGAGGCAGGCCCGCTATCATGGCTGATAATAGAGCCGGCGTATTTTTATCTATCTATCCTTCTCGCTTATTGGCCGTGCCCCCAGCAAGTTCCGCGATCTCATTGGCTTGCTCAGATTGCTAGGGGAAAAACTAGCATAAAACAACAGGCAATTTCAGGACGGCTCGCTCAGCGTGACTTTCCCGTATAGTCCTGAAATGAAAACCTGAAAAAGTCCTGAAATATCAGCTGAATACAGGACAATAACTAAGTAAGAAGTTAATTATAAGCCTTAGATATTATTCTTTCTTCTGGTAAAAGATGCCAAAAAAGCGCCGAAAGTTACATCACTACTTTATTATATATAATACTGCCTCCTGATTGGTCAAAAAATGACAAAACATTGCCAATCAGGAAGCAGTACTTTCCAGGCCCATTAGATAGAGAATTGAAAACTAGGATAGGGACATGTAAATCATTTTTCTTTATCTCGCACCGTTTCCAAGTTATAATTGATGAAATTTGAAAAATGACGATTTTTAACGTCTAATATCTCGAAGAGGGTGCACTTTACACATATGATGTTTTGCATAAGGTGACCTTAAAATTCAACCAAAAATCTAAATCCGCAATAAAAATGTGGGCATTCCATTTAAAATAAGAGAGTAGGTACTCGTTTCCGGTATAACCGGAAGTTGTCGGGCGTTGAAAATATTTTAATTAGAATGGTCTAAGCCAAGAACTTTTGTGTGCAAATTTTCAGATTTTAATTCGCTGCCGTTTCTGAGAAACGTCTAACTAACCGTCTCCGTGAATCACCCTGTATGATGTTATCTCTGGTATAGCACATTAATGGGAAAGTGTGATGCTCAATATTTTTCCAATATTCCAATATTTGACAGTCCAAACGAACAGTGCCCGTTTTCAGTTTGTAATAGCAATAGGGATGCTAATATTATTATAGACAATACGACGTATACGAGGGGAAAAAGGCTCTAAATTTCATGAACTCATACTATTTTCAAGACAGCATAGAGAGTGGCAGCCGAAGATCCAGCTACGGGCGAGATTGTCTTCTCAAACTGGGAAACCATAAAGCAAGGGGCGTCGCAAGGGTCTATACTATATAGGTCATCTTCTGTTATTGATGTACGTGAACGATAGGTATGCCAAGCCAAATGCGGTAGTGCTTATACTACTGCACTCTTCGCGGATGATACGTCATTAACATGAAGTTAAACAGAGACGGCGACAACGCCAGTGATACTACATAGGTAATTTTGGTGTCATTCTCCAAGAATAAATGCCATATCGACCAATTCTTCTCGAGTTAACCACAAACTTATTAGACAATCAGAAATGAGCTATGAAACAATATAGCCGACTATAATGACGTTTCTTAAGAAACGTATGACAATTTCAAAACCTTGTTACCGGTTGAAAATGTGAAAATGCACTAAAAAAATCAGAAAACTTTAAATATTTCAAGAACTAGCAGAGACAGGCCAAAATGGTTTTAATGAAATTGAAAGAGGATAAAAATCTGCGTCTGTTGGCTTCAAAATTAATATACCGTTCCACCTTCTTTTGTTTTTAACACAACATCCAAAACCGCAACTTTTTATCTAATGTAGTTTCCGAGATATAATTAATTTTCTAAAGCACGGCAAACGTCAAATTTCTCGAAAAATGTCAAATTACGACCAAACGGCACATCTTACGTCCAAAGAGTTTTTAACAAAGTAACCCTAAAATTCAATAAGAAATTAAAAAATGCAATAATATATAGGTTATTCCATTTAAATATTTAAAATAACGTAGTAAGCATCTATTTTCCCTATAACCGGAAGTCCGCCATCTTTGAAAATAATTTAAAAATGTGCAGCTTGCAAATTAGAGCAACTTTTGTACTTACCAGTTTTCTTGTATTTCTAACTGTAGTGGAGTTATGGAGGAAATAGGTACGCTAGCGTGGGACATCCTGTATACAGTGCTTCCCAGTGTTTAATGTGATGCCTAGATCCGTCAACGTTACCAGTACATATAGGAATTCGATAGGTACAAGAAATTGCAATATTTGTGTTTTCCTAATTCGTTGGTTGTGTTTTCAAATGGGCTTACATCGTTTTCTATATTCAAAATAATAATGTACTTTTTCCGTGCGAAAATATGGTTAGCCATGGAAAAATATGAAGCATGAACTGACTTCTTGCTTTTGATGAATATGTTGCTTCTTATGACCAATGATTCTACGCAGCTCGAAGGACCAATGTTGGATAAGTGTACTGTAATGTGGACAGTATCTAAGTGCGCCACGGCACAAATAAATGAAGTTCCCGTAGGGGCAAGATATCCTGGCCGATGAGTTTCCTCCAGCAGGAAAACGAGGCTCGGCAATAGCGCATCTCACAATTTATTACAGCTATTTATTTCACGGACTAGATTACATGCATATAAACGCTGCCAGCCGGGTAGTGGAATGGGACATACCCGCTCCTTCCCACTGTTCAGCTTCCACGCAAATAAACAACAAATTTGCTGGGGCTGATATATTTTCGTCTTATTAATTTTACCCTTATCGATAATTTATATACGATTATACAGAAGATAGGTCTGGACTTTATTTACGTCTGCTCCTATTTTATGATTGCATCGTTTTTCCCAACTATTGGCCATTCTTGATATACCTACCAGATTTGAAGATAAAAAAAAAACTTCGATCAACGGTTTGTCCCGCAGTACCTAATAAACGTTGTATCTACAAAGCGTAGTTCAGTGCGACCTTTCCAAATTAGAGGTCCAATAAAACTGCTATCCCATGCAATAAAAATATGAACCTCTTTGGCTACCGCGTAACGTAGTGGAAAGACGAAAGAGAACTCGACCAAAAGTACAAACACGGAATGTTCATTTTAAAACGTTTATGGCAGCGGCGACGGACAAAAGAAACCGTCCTGCAACTCTCGGCTTCAATACTCCCTTCAATACCTCTACTCTGCTAGAATGTTTGAACAATATTTATCACGAATTAGTGATTGTATGAGAGGATTATACAAATTATTATCTTGCATACAGAGGCGAACTCGGCCCACCTAATATAAAGAGGCAAGGGAGATCATACTGGAACGTTAACAAAACCAATGTATACTTAGAGTATTACCACAATCAATCAATAATACCTGTCATTTTAAATTCAGGCTTGTGTAGATAATTTTTATCAATCGATTATTTAATGAGTTTGAACAACAAGAAGGGGTATACTGGGGCAACGGCGGTCAATTTTTTATTAGCTTTAATATACATTAATCCAAATTTGTAAAAATATCTGAATTTCTAAGAAAATCAATAAAACCTGCATATCTACTCATGGTCCCTTTTGCCCCTAATATAGGGGCAAAAGCGTTTATTCGCTTTCCCTTTTTTCGGTTCTTCCTTTGTTGCTTAACGCCTTTATAATATATAGTCCAGTCGACAGTTAAAAATGAATGTACCTACCCAGAAAAACATCTCGGATTTTTGATACTTGAAACGGACAAAGATTTTCCCTTTGTCTCTACTTAAAATTGTGGCTCTGGACTTCCTCATAGAAAGTGAGATTTCGTTTCACCAAACCCCTTACCCCAACGTGCAGCTTGTGGGGCAAAGAATATTAAATGTTTTGCTCCACAAATGGTGGTCCTGCTACTACTTAGTCGGGGAGCAGACTGCCTGAAAGATGCGTTTTAAACACTCTCTATACAACTCGAATTCACACAAGAAAATTAAGCTGATTCTTATGTAAAATGATCTGCCGGATTCGAATTTTGAGGTCGCGAAAAGATCGGGAATTGCGAAATGCCGGAAAATCGATTTTTCGTAAAATGTTCCTAAATCAATTTTCAACCATTTTTAAAACTTCTCTCGTTGTATTTCAGCAACGAAAAGAGTTAGAGATCTGTTTTTTTGGTGGAATATACACTGAAGTGTGCTGATCATCACAGCGTACTCACGTTGCCTCTACAATTTTCCAATTTTATGGAAAAAAATGGTTTCTTGCTAGACCACAAATTTGTGTAATGTATTTTTCATGTACCGGGTAAGTAATCTTATTTTTCGGAATTAACATATACATATGCGAGACCAAACACGGACAAAGGCTCGAAATTATTTTTGGTGAAGAAACGAAGCATTAATGTTGTTGCCGAAAAAAGTTACAGCGAGTTAAAACATAAATAATTCGTGCGCGCTAGCCGCGCTGATGAGTTGATAGGTAGTGACATGGGTTCTCTTCTGGATAGTACAAGGAAAATGACGTTATTATGCCAATAACATTCACAAATAGCTTTAAACTGGATTGTGTTACTATAACACAGTTCTGTAAATATAAAAAATTTACCTGTTCTTTTCGAAGCGCATGCATGAAATCTAATGTTTGGTATCGCATATGTATATGTTAATTGGGAAAAATAAGATCACTTACCCTGTGCATGAAAAATACATTACACAAATTTGTGGTCTAGCAAAAAACCCATTTTTTTTCATAAAATTGGAAAATTGTAGAGACAACTTGAGTACGCTATGATGATCACCACACTTCAGTGTATATTCCACTCTTTTCGTTGCTGAAATACAAAGAGAAAAGTATTAAAAAGGGTCGAAAATGGATTTAGGAAAATTTTACGAAAAATCGATTTTCCGGCATTTTCGCAATTCCCGATCTTTTCGTGACCTCAAAATTCGAATCCGGCAGATCATTTTACATAAGAATCAGCTTCAGCTTCATTTTCTTGTGTGTATTCGAGTTGTATAGAGGGTGTCGAATTAGAGTACCTTGCCCCCCGACTATACCACAAATTAATGTATGATAATATAACTTCAAATACTACCTACATTATAAAACATTATGACTTACCACAATGAACAAATAAAAATGGAAACATGCTGGTCCAATGTGTCCCAGTTGCCCCGGTCTCCCTTACCCCCATCAGGTATTGGAACATTCATAACTTGTCCCTGTACTGCTTACTATAGAGGTTTGTCAAACTAAATAGGTACATATTGCATGTTTCAAATGAGTTCGAAAAGCCCGAATCCATTGATCTGATCTAGTTTTGTTTTAATATTTAATATTTCCTTTTATAGGCCCTGAATTTCCTGCGTCCATCTCTGCTTTCCAACTAAACCGCAAGCTCATTTCGGCAAGTTTTCGGCTACTTATTTCTGGAAACAATGGGCACTTTGGTGTTACTCACTTTGGGTTTTTCGGCACAAAATGAAATCGATCTTTGTTTTTGACTAGATGCGTTAACAATGTGCTTCGCCAAATTGGGTCGAGCGGCCTTTTGTGACTGTATACATTTGGATACTTTGAAAAGTAAACTAAAGATAATTTTTGTTTTTTAGTTAAATGTATACCGACTTCAACACTTCACCGGCGGCACTCTTTGAGGTTGAGTATATGTACATAAAGCGTGTGAATTAGGCTGGCTCGCCGGAACGTGATTTTTCGCTACCTTTCAAAGTGTTTTAAATCTTAAAATGTAATACGTCGTCCAAAAAGTCCCCATTATGTGGAAAAAAATATTTGTTCATTAAGTACAAATTTATGACGATAAAAATTAAAGCAGGCTTTGGATAAACAGCTCATTTTGACAGAGAGAGTGGCTTTTCTCTAAAAGAATACCATAGTCACCCATTGGGCCCGCCCCTGTTTAATTGATCCATTGTGTAGTAATATTGGTCATCAGATAATATTTAAAGTGTTTTTCCGCATGCTGGTATAGTCGAAGCATCAAACCTGAAGAACACCAAGTTCGTAGTCACTGATGGTGCACAGAAAGAGTATAAGAAGTAAGTGTATTCAAAAATGTTTCTAAGATGTTAGTTTTTAGTTCCACCACGATAAGGACACGTTATGACAGCTCGTAAACCATTAAATAGTAATAAAGAATCAATGATTCATTTCGTTTAAATATTATCTTTATTTCTCCATATTCGCAATAAAAGCATTTTTTTCGTACAAATAAATTTAGGATTGCTCGAAATGTGGCTTTCACTCAGTGATTTAAATCAAATTAGTAAATGCTTCTAATAACACACTCTAATTTTCTTGCTGAAAATATTTAATCTAAATTTCAAAAGCATGGGACAAAGTTTTTAAAATATAGGTGAGATGTTAAAGAAGAAAATACATGGTGATTCTTTTAAGGCGGCCATTAGAAAATTTCTTATTTGCAAATAAGATAGAAACTAGAAACCTGGGTTCCTGTCATAATCGATCATGGCGAATCCAAAAATACAATTTTCAAAATGGCGGCACTTTCGGAAATACCGGAAGTTGACGCCATCTTTGTTATTTTAAATGGATACCCCCCATTTTTCTTTTATTTTTGAATTCGGCATTAAATTCTGCGTATAATGCACCCAGGCTGTCAGCACTTATCTGTCATAGTTTTTGACATATGCCACTTTTTGTTTTAAATTTAGCATTTGCAGGGGTTCATTTAAAAATTCATATCTCTTAAACCATTTAAGGTGGGTAAATGAGCTTTTTTAGGTTGATTCCCTAAAGTTCAAGGAATCATTTCCCTGTAGGGTTAATGTTCAACGACGTTTCCAATGGTTGCTGCGATTTTTTGAAGATGACAATCAAAAAATGCCAAAAAGTCATTTTTTTTAAATGGCAATGGGCAAATTTTATTATGGCAACCGACGTAGGATTAAATTTGAAAGGGACTTATATCCAAGGTTTCCTATACCTATCTCAAATAGTTTTTTAATTATTCGTAGTTTTTTGTAAAAAAATATAATTTATTAAGATTAACTTGTTACCGAGCTTGTTACCAATCAACAAACATAGTAACAGTGTCAAAAAATATTAATTTAAATTACCTAAATCAATACAAAAATTAATGAGCTAGGTCGGTATTACAAAATATGCTCGATATGTGCACCGTTTTGATTCAAACACTCAATAATCCGACGTTGGACGGCTCTGTTAGCGTTTATGATTCCATTCCCATCAATGCCATTCATGGCTTGGGTTATTTTTAGTAATAAGTCTTCCCTCGACGTGAGTGCAGTTTCATAAACGATATCTTTAATCCGCCCCCATAAATAAAAATCTAATGGTGTCAGATCCGGGGATCTTGGGGGCCACAACCATGGACCTCTATTTCCCCACCATCTGCCTTGAAACAATTGTCTTAGTCTTAAATCTACGGCATTTGTTGAATGCGCTGGTGCCCCATCCATTTGATACCATAAGTTGACGGCATGCTGCAATGGTAGATTATCGACAAAATCTTGGACTACATTGTTAAGAATGTCTAAGTATCTGTCTCCATTCAAATTTTCATCATACATGTACCAATGCAACCTATTATCCATTAATAAACAGAAAACGTTTACGGAAAATTGAATTTGATTTTCAACTTCATAGATCAGGTGTGGATTTTCTGCGGCCCAAAAATGTCGATTTCTCCTATTAAATACTCCAGCCTGTGCAAATTTTGCTTCATCAGTCCAAATAATCCGACTCAAAAAATTTGGGTCTTCCTGTTTTTTTATCAAAAGCTCTTCACAAAAAGTTATTCGTCTTGGAAAATCGGTTGGACGAAGTTTTTGTAGTCGTATAAAAGAATAGGGATGTCGTTTGTGGTCATGTAAAATTCTTTGTATCGATGAGAACGTCAATACCAAATCAAATTTTGCTGCTCTTATCGATGATCGTGGAAATGCGCCAAAATACCCCAGAACATTTATTTGATTATCTTCAGATTCCCTAACAAATTTAGTCCTTCTTCTTGCAGGATGAATATTTCCTCCCTGAAGAAACTTGTTTTTAAGTCTAGAAAACTTCTGTTTATTCATCGGCGGCAAATTTTGATATTTTGCATTAAACTCGCGACATGTTCTTGCAACGATTTTTTGGCAGTTGCCATGTATGAGAAATAAATCAAAAACAACTTCATTCGAATAAAAAGCCATTTATGCTTACAAAACAAAATCAAGAACGTGCTTAACTTAACTTAACTTTTAATTAATGGAGAACTAAAAGATGACAGTTCTAAAACTAATTTTTTTCTTTGGTTCCATAGGCTTCTATGTTTTTTGGGAATAACGTTTAATCTTTTACAAAAAACTACGAATAATTAAAAAACTATTTGAGATAGGTATAGGAAACCTTGATATAAGTCCCTTTCAAATTTAATCCTACGTCGGTTGCCATAATAAAATTTGCCCATTGCCATTTAAAAAAAATGACTTTTTGGCATTTTTTGATTGTCATCTTCAAAAAATCGCAGCAACCATTGGAAACGTCGTTGAACATTAACCCTACAGGGAAATGGTTCCTTGAACTTTAGGGAATCAACCTAAAAAAGCTCATTTACCCACTTTAAATGGTTTAAGAGATATGAATTTTTAAATGAACCCCTGCAAATGCTAAATTTAAAACAAAAAGTGGCATATGTCAAAAACTATGACAGATAAGTGCTGACAGCCTGGGTGCATTATACGCAGAATTTAATGCCGAATTCAAAAATAAAATAAAAATGGGGGGTATCCATTTAAAATAACAAAGGTGGCGTCAACTTCCGGTATTTCCGAAAGTGCCGCCATTTTGAAAATTGTATTTTTGGATTCGCCATGATCGATTATGACAGGAACCCAGGTTTCAAGTTTCTATCTTATTTGCAAATAAGAAATTTTCTAATGGCCGCCTTAAAAGAATCACCATGTATACTGAGAAAAATGGGTAGTTCACAACAAATAAATATGACTGTAGGATAACAGTAACTTGTTAAAAACCAGAAATTACTTTTTCTAGATAAACGTTATTTACCACAACTTTTTTGGTATATATCTTCCATTAAGAAATGCTTGATTTGGTATCTTTATTTGCGACAAATAAGGTTTATTTAATAATAATATGTGAATTTGATTTCTGTCGAATAAATGGCAGACCTGCAGGTATACATCGAAATAAACATGTCAGTTCAATTAAGTAAGTATATCCGTTACTTGGAGACTTTATTTCACTTCATTTCATAATTTATTTGAGAGAAAGAAATCATAGAGTTTGTTAAAATACATTCTTTGTTTATGGCAAATTAATGATTTGGTAGCTAAAAATATATAATTTACTTGTCACAAGATTTAGTTAATTGAACTGACAATTATTTCGCCGTATACAGATCTACCATTTATTTCACAGAAATAAAATCTTTGTCTTTCTTATATAAACAAAAGGATAAAATTCACATTGATACAAATAAACCTTTATTTCAGTGTGGATAGCCATATGAATGGGATGCATGCATGTAATACATTTCGAATTGTAAAAAAAAATTGTTGATTATAAATAAACCTCCGTAGCTTGTCAACACGATTGGTTTTACCGAAATTTGTTATGCCGGACAATAGGACGCTCTCAAATAAAGACATTTATTTTGTAAATGTTTCGTCAGCATGACCAAATAATGACAGATTTATAAGTTCAACTATTCCATTGAATCTTTGTTCGGAAAGAACTATATTGTACGTAAACGGTAGTAAAGGACAATGGACACCCTCCATTTCAGTTGCAGTTATTGCGGTTTACAGTTCTTTGAATGTTTTTCTGAAAAAGGTCGACTTGTTGAAGAGTGGTGTAGGTAATTCCAAAATTCGGAGAATCAATGGTGGACTCTCTGTAAAAAACATAGTGTGCCTTGACTATATGTCATTATTATTGGTCATCTGTCAGATTAGTTATTAGTATAGGTATTTTAATATCATAGATTGTTGTTATGGATACACACAGTACACGTAGTTTATTATTTTTATTGCAGCTGGCAACTTATATTTTGTGTTATAAACTCATTTGAAATACGTACAAGGAATTGTATAACAGTACTTACGCAAAATAGCGCAAAACCTAACGGTTTTGCACTTTTTGGGTTTCGATTTTTACGACACAAAATGCAGTTTTATATCCGCAACATAACAGTAAAAAAACTGAAAGCCCTAGGAATATTGCAAGTTAGGATAAACCGTAATAAAACACGAAAGAAGCCGCAATTCGTAAAAATACGCAAACTTTTGCCTGCAAACCCCCCAGCTAGCACCAATAAAGCCAAATTTCGCAACCCTTATTTTTACAGTTGTTTATGTCACTTTTAAAACGTTCTAATGTCTATGATAATAAACCGGGGGGTTGGGATTCTTAGAAATTATGTTTTTATAGCAGACCAATAAATAAATTACAGTCATTTTTAGTGCAACGACCTTGGCTAGTAAAAGAATCGGCTCTAGTTTACTTGTAGAAACTGTGGAAGATTGGAGGGTGGCTGACCGTGGATAAAGCGACAACACTTACAGAATAAACCACATTTTTGGTCGCTGAGGGTAACATTCGGGTGAATTGGTGCTGTATTTACAAAGAGAATCCATTCGTCACGGGCTGTTTCAGTTTACATTTTTGTGTTGATATATTGAGTAATTTTTAGAATACTGTAACGCCTGTCTAGTTGATGATGCCTAAATTTTCACCTCTGCACTATCCAACCACAATAATAAATTTTTGCAATATAGTTTCAAGAATCTTTTCTGAAATGTATACTTAAGGACCATCCTGTATAATAATAATACACACTGGACCAACAAAAATACAAATAGCTATTTTATGATTATACACGCTTACACGCATTTTATACCATGTGACAAAACTTCTATGTGTACATGGGGAAATAAGATGCTGGGCAATTACATTTTTGGGGATTCCTGCTCCCCATGTGTAGTTACAGTGGTGGTAAAGGTAGCAATCGAAAGATTATTTTTTTCTGCGTATGAGGATATCAAAAACTCTACAACTTTCCAATTTATTAAAGCATTAAAAGCAAAAATTACATTAATGATTTTCTAACTAAAACACAGAAATTTATCAGATTATCCATGACAACTTAATTTATTCTAATCACGGACGTCTTTGATTTTTATGGATTTTCTGAACTGTCAGCATTTAAAAATGAACAAAAATATTTATTCAGTTCAAGAAAAGGTTTTCATTGTGAAAACATTTTACGGCGGCAATAGTTGGCGCGTAGTCCGTGCCTTATTTTCTGTAAAATTCAATAACGGTCCTATTCCTTCGGTATAACAACAAATAATTTAGTAAGCAATTTGAAGGCTGGGAATCTTTCATCGAAAGAAGTTAATTTTTACTAATACATAAACTTGTTTTTTTATTTAGATAATTCCCATTCACATTATTATTGTCATTACCTATAATAGTTGACAATTAATTGATTACTGGTGTGGATGATTCGTTGGTGAATGCTGGTCCATAGTTTATAGGGTAAATTGTGGTGTCGTCTAACCTATTCAAAAGTTTTTGGGAAAATGTTAAAGCAGTAAAATGAAATAATAAAAATTAAATTACTTTAATTTTACTGCAATTATGAAAAATTTAACAAGCGGCAACATTTGTTTATTTTGCTCTAATGAATTTTGTAATCTGGCAATTTAATACTTATTTATTTTATATCTAGATAAGGACAAAAACTTATTAATATGCAATGAAATTAAAGTAACATAAAAAAAAGAAAAATAACTATAACAAATATTCAAATAAACCCCCATTCTGTATCAGACAGTATCCCAGCCTATTATAGAAAGAATTTCTCACATTCGCAAGTTGCCGATCGTTTATTAAGTTGCATTCCGCAAAAATAGCATTCCTTAAAGAATCAATATTTGGGTGACGAGTTTTATAAATCTTATTTTTTAAATGACCCCACAAGAAAAAGTCACACGGTGCCAAATCGGGAGATCTAGCTGGCCAGTTTATAGCACCACCTTGTGCTCCAAAATGTGCTGGGCATCCGTTATGCTGAAACCAAACCTCCCCATTCGCATGTGCAACTTCTTCTAATGCAGGGCCAATATGGTTAATTAAAAGATCTAAATAAGCTTCTGAATTTAAATTTCCCTGTATTTCAAATGGTCCTATAATGCGATTATTAAAAATGCCTGCCAAAATATTGATTTTTTGAGGGTATTGCGTTGTAGTGACTAGATTTATTCTGGGATTTTCCTGGGCCCAATGCCTAACGTTTGGGAATTTGGCTCTTGATTTAAAGTAAAGGTACACTCATCGGTAAAACAAATTGATGAGAGGAAGCTGCGATCCCGATCAGCCCGTTCTTGCATTTCTTCACAGAAAGTTTGCCTTGATTCTTCGTCAAAAGGAAGTAACTCTTGGTGACATTGGAATTTAAAGGGATGATATTTGTTTTTTTTAATATCTTACTGACAGTTTCTCTTGAAACATTACATTCTAGGTCAATAGACCTTAAACTAGATGTTGGACTAGCAGTTATCAGGCCTATTACCATTTCCTCTATCTCTACATTTAGACTCGTTGAATCTCCAGTTCGGTTTCAGCTCGTAGATATCATCGATGATAGCACTTGTTATATTACCTACGAAAATAAGTCATGGACTACCCGCAGACTATTGCCGCCGTAAAATGTTTTCACAATGAAAACCTTTTCTTCAACTGAATAAATATTTTTGTTCATTTTGAAACCCAAATTTTAAATTGTCGATAAAAATAATGTTGACAGTTCAGACGAATTAGAAATTAGAATCAAGGGAGTCTTTGATTATAGAATAAATTAAATTGTCATAGGTAATCTGATGAATATCCGTGTTTTAATTTGAAAATTATTAGTGTAATTTTTGCTTTTAATGCTTTAACAAATTGGAAAATTGCAGAGTTTTTGATATCCTCATACGCAGAAAGAAATAGTCTTTCGATTGCTACCTTTACCACCGCTGTAACTACACATGGGGAGCAGGAATCCTCAAAAATGTAATTGACCATGTACACATGGAAGTTTGTCACACGGTATAGCTAGATCATCATTAACTGTTTCATTCCATAGCTGAATCACATCGTCATTAGTATTAATCATTTTTAAAATGTTTGTTTTCAATTAGCGAATCTAAAAATAATAACAGTTTATTCTGTCATTACCTGGCTAATTACAAGCGTTTAAATTAATATTTGGTTTGGACCGAATGAATTCACAGCTCTAAGATGCAAATAACGTTTGGTACGTGATTCTCTTACCTTTAGTTGACACAATACAATGTCTACAATGTTGTTTTTACAAGAACAAACACGCCTACTATTAAGTTTTTAAGAGTTATACGTGATTTATTCAACTTTAAGTAAATTTATTTTTAATGCTAATTGCATTATTATTAATAGTTTGATACGTTGGTGGTCTTCCAGGACGCATATTGTCAATTCATGATATGCATTTATCTTTAAATCGATGAACAGACCATCGATTTTATATGCCTTTTAGTTCATACTGGCTGTCAATCTTAATCTGTCCTGGGCACACATTTTTCATGTAGGTAACCAGAAAGAGAAAATGAACGTTAGCCATGAAAATGAAAAACGCCAAGGAAAAGATCCAAGATAGTGTTTATACTCGTTTTTTTTACTATCAGAGTTGACATAATTAAACCGATCGTAAAATAGAACTTAACAAAATGGCGTAGGTCTATTTTTTATCGTCCTAGGTCATTTCGTGGTTTTATATACTGAAGAAAATGCCAGCTATTTATTACGGCTCCCATTTCGTGTACGAAATAATGAAAATGTTGCAACCCTTAGTTAATAGCGAACCCGACCTTATAGACTTATTGGTTGTTATTTACTCCCCTATAAATTGAAACATCAGTTAATTTAGTAGCCTAGTTGGCCGGATTTTTAGTTACCCGATTCTAATAAGAGTTGCTGGCTCTTATTGAGCTATAAATAACTGTTATCCGTTACCACCTTCACTTCACACAGTACACTATATGCACGTGTTTCTATAGTACCAGACCAGGCGCGAATCCAGAAGATTACCTACAAATAATGGAACATCATAGTAGCTTTGCCAAAAATAAGGAAAGGTGGGGATAGGTGTGAAAATTTTATAACGAATAAAAAGCTAGCTATCTACAGGCTGTCCCGGTGAAGGTAGGAAATCTCTCGGGTGCGTATAGATTACACGAAAATAACACCCAAAGTTCATATAGTTTTCTCCTACGACCTTCCCCTGCCGAGATATTCTCCCTTAAAATGGGGAAATAAAAAGTTTTTTTTACATAAAATTTTTATTTTTAATTGTATTTCGATAATGCGACCCGTTTTTTGATAGTGCATCAGAGGAGCAAGGGATGAACTACCCCTTACCTTCTTAACTTCATATTTTTTAAGGGGTTGGATCGTGAGGGTCGGTATGGCACTGTGATACACACTACTGCGATGTGGAAGGCAACGGGAAACCACCACATTATTATATCCCTGGTACAGCGTACTTCGAATTTATGATGATGGCACTTTCTGGAGTAAAATATTCCGGAGGTAAAATAGTCCCACATTCGGATCTCCGGGCGGGGACTGCTTCGGGGGAGTCATCAGAAATGATAAGTGTAACATCTCACGAGTCGGAGCGTGGAATGTTAGAAGCATGAAACAAGTAGGAAAGTTAGAGAATTTGAAAATTGAGATGGATAGGTTAGCATTAGACGTAGTAGGTATTAGTGAAGTGCGATGGCCAGAAGCCGGAGACTTCTGGAGCGGAGATTTTAGAGTAATACACACAGGATCTGTAGGAGGAAATTCGGGAGTAGGAATTGTTATGCGGAAAAAAGTAGGGCAGAGTGTAGAAAATTTCTTACAGCAAAGTGACAGGGTAGTTATGGTTAGGTTAGATTCGAAACCTGTAAAAACAGTAATAATGCAGGTATATATGCCCACTTCTAAATACAGTGATGAGGTCGTAGAGGCAGTTTATAGTGATATTGAACATGTGCTAGATTTTGTGAGAGGACACGAAAATTTAATAATTATAGGAGATTTCAATGCAGTCGTAGGCACAGGGCGAGAGGGCGGAATAGTTGGTCCCTTTGGATTAGGCAATAGGAACGATAGGGGAGTGAGACTGATAGAGTTCTGCGATAAACATAACTTAACGGTCGCGAACACTCTATTTCACCATCATGTTAGGAGACGCTACACGTGGAAGATGCCAGGAGACCTAGGGAGATATCAAATAGATTACATTCTTGTTAGGCAAAGATTTAGAAATCAAGTTAGGGATTGTAGAAGTTATCCAGGAGCAGATATAGATAGTGATCACAATATAGTCGTTATGAAGGTCAATCTTAAATTTAAGATTTTGAAAAAACGAAGCGGAAGAAGGTATCTTGACCTCATCATCATAAGGTTCTCAGTCCGAAGACTGGTTGGACGCGTACCTCCATTCTTTTCTATCCTGAGCTAACCTACGCATTTCCCTAAAAGTAGAACATCCTACATCCCTAACTATTTGAGAGCAGTAGTCTAATCTAGGCCTACCCCTACCTCTTTTTATTCCTATCTCTGACTCTAGTATGTCGCGAACTATTCCTTCGTGTCTTAGAAGGTGTCCTACCATCCTATCTCTCCTACTCTTTATTGTTTTCCATACCTTTCGCCTTTCCCCAACTCTTTCTAATACTTCCCTATTGCTAACCTTATCTATCCACGGTATCTTCATCATGCGTCTGTAACACCACAGTTCAAACGCTTCTACTCTTTTTCTATCCGCTTCTCCTATTGTCCAAGTTTCGCACCCGTATAATGCCGTACTCCATACATACGACTTTAAGAGTCTCTTCCTAGTCTCTATATTATATCTTGACCTAGAGAAACTAAAAGATGATGATACGCGCGATAAGTTCGAGAAAAAGACAAACGAAGTACTAAAGGGCGCGGGCGAAAATATTGTTAGGGACATAGAGGAAGAATGGAATTGCATTAAAAATAGTTTAGTTTCCTCAGCTAGGGATATTTTGGGTCATAAACAGAATGAAAGTAGAAAACCCTGGATAACAAAACATATTGTGAGTCTAATAGAGGAAAGGCGCAAATATAAAAATAGGTTAGATGAAATAGGGAAACAAAGATATAAGGCGATCAAGTGGGAAATTATTCGGAAATGTAGGAAAGCGAAAGAGCAATGGATCGATGATAAGTGCAAAGAAGTGGAAAATAAGTTCGAAATAGGAAAGACTGATGAAGCATATAAAATAATTAGGAGAAATTTTAGAGAAATTGGATCTAGTACCAAAAGCATTAGGAATGAGGCAGGAGATATCCTAATCGAAAGCGGGGAGAAGGCAGATAGGTGGAAAGAATATTTAGGAAACTTATATGCGGGACAGGAAGTGCAAGATATATTAGAAAGTGAAAGCAGTGTAGAAGGGGATAACCTAGGGAGTCCTATAATGAGAGAAGAGTTTGAGCTAGCACTAAAAAGTTTAAGGAATAATAAAGCACCAGGTATAGATGGCTTGCAGGCAGAAATCTTAAAGTGCGCAGGTCAAGAGGTAATAGATCGTTTATTTAAATTAGTTAGTCGCATATACCTGACAGGCGAGATTCCAGAGGATTACAAACTGAACATCATGGTAGCTTTGCCAAAAAGGAAAGGCGCGGATAGATGCGAAAATTTTAGAACTATCAGTTTAACTTCCCATGCGTCAAAAATTTAAACTAGAATTGTGCAAAGAAGGATGGAGAAAAAGGCGGAAGAAATATTAGGAGAAGATCAGTTCGGATTTAGACGAAATAGAGGAACGCGCGAGGCCATTCTAGCTTTACGAGTAATTATAGAAAAAACGATAGAAAAGAGAAAGAGCGTATACATAGGATTTGTAGATTTAGAAAAAGCCTTCGACAACGTAAAATGGGGGAAGATGTTCGAAGTGCTGAGAAAGGTAGGGATGAAATACAGGGACAGAAGAATAATACATAATCTCTACAAAGAGCAAAAGGCAGTTATAGAATGTGAGCAGGAACGAAGGGAAGTAGATATCCGGAAGGGAGTGAGACAGGGATGTGCATTGTCACCTCTAGTTTTCAACTTATATATCGAAGATGCGATTAATATTGTTAAGGAAAGAACAGCCTCAGGGATCAATGTACAGGACCAAACTATTAACATGCTCAGATTTGCGGATGATATAGCAGTGTTAGCATCTAGCAAAGAAGAATTAGGAGCGGCTTTGAATGAAATGGAAGCAGTTTTGACACAGGGCTACGGCATGAAAATCAATAAAAAGAAAACTAAAATTTTGGTATGTAGATGGAGTGAAAATAGAACTAAAATTGAAATACAAATAGGAAATGAGAAGATAGAGGAGGTCGCGGATTTCTGCTACTTAGGAAGTAAAATAACCCAAGACGGTAGGAGCACTAAAGATATAAAACAAAGAATGGCGCAGGGACGAGTTGCGTTTAACAAAAAGAAACAACTGTTATGTTCGAGAACGGTTAATATAGAGACTAGGAAGAGACTCTTAAAGTCGTATGTATGGAGTACGGCATTATACGGGTGCGAAACTTGGACAATAGGAGAAGCGGATAGAAAAAGAGTAGAAGCGTTTGAACTGTGGTGTTACAGACGCATGATGAAGATACCGTGGATAGATAAGGTTAGCAATAGGGAAGTATTAGAAAGAGTTGGGGAAAGGCGAAAGGTATGGAAAACAATAAAGAGTAGGAGAGATAGGATGGTAGGACACCTTCTAAGACACGAAGGAATAGTTCGCGACATACTAGAGTCAGAGATAGGAATAAAAAGAGGTAGGGGTAGGCCTAGATTAGACTACTGCTCTCAAATAGTTAGGGATGTAGGATGTTCTACTTTTAGGGAAATGCGTAGGTTAGCTCAGGATAGAAAAGAATGGAGGTACGCGTCCAACCAGTCTTCGGACTGAGAACCTTATGATGATGATGATGGATATTTTAAATTTTCAACCGCATTTTTTGTTTCTCCGGACATTTTGCTTATAAAAAGTTACTCTTGTTAGGTTTCGATAAAATGAAGCGTTTTCGAGAAAATAAAACTCAACGAGCAAGAGGTACCGTGTTTCTACGATTTTCGTTTTCATATTTTCTGGCATTCGAAAAACCGAAAGCAATTTTTTAATGTAAATTTTCACTACCTTTCGCAAACTGTTAAAAGGTTATTTTTGTACGACGTTTCGTCTGTTGTCTACATCGTCAATTTTTATTTTTTCTTAATACGGACCTGGACAATTTTTTATGAATTTCTAAAGAAATAGCTAATGTAGGGTCAAATCATATTTAAAAAATTCCTAAGAAATGATTGAGAGAGATGCCCGGGGAAACAAAAAATGCGGTTAAAAATTGAAAATATCCAGCCCCTTAAAAAATAGGAAGTTAAGAAGGTAAGGGGTAGTTCACCCCTTGCTTCCATGATGCACTATCAAAAAACGGGCCGCATTATTTTATCGACATTCAATCACTTCGTACGTCACCAAGAAAATGATCGAAATACAATTAAAAATAAAAATTTTAAGTTAAAAAAATGATTTTTATTTCTTCAATTTAAGGAAGAATATCTCGGCAGGGGAAGGTCGTAGGAGAAAACTATATGAACTTTGGGTGTTATTTTCGTGTAACCCGAGAGATTTCCAACCTTCACCGAATACAGGGTGTATTCGCTTTTATTTATAAGCCCAAGAGAAATGCGTTTAACAGGTTATGGGCCCAATACATTCGGATGGTTATTAAGAATATTATTTGCCGATTGAATTATTACGATTTCTATAATTACATTTAATTATTTTATGCTGTTTTAGTCAAAAAGTTTTATTAAATTTGAATTTATTAAACGTTAGATGCAATATTGTACCTTGCTTGTCATATAAGGGGGTGGAATGCGTAAAACTGATAATTAAATGTTTAAAACAAGATAAAACAGATGTCGTTTATTTGGGGAGGTAGTTACACATACACACATACACATCCAGGGCTGTGTACCAGACACAGGAACATCGGTATAATACAGATAAATGTGTTATCATCCAAAGCGTGGAGGAGGGCGATGGAAACAATAGGAGAGCGTGACAAATTGTTCGTATTCCCTATCGTATTAATTCCATGCAGTCAACGTTGTAATAGATATCAGATAGGATTACTACTGTCAGGGTAAATACACAGAAGGCCTCTTCCCTATGTTCCGAACTCGTGCGGATAACATGCTAATAGAAAATCAATACCAATTACATTGTGATATATTGCTGATTTATTAATGATCGGCTACGGTATTAGATGCCAACGGAATAAGAGATAGAAGCCGAAATATTTTCATGCTATATCTGATGGAATACAATATAAGCATGGTTTTGATATAAATGGGAAAAATAACAGCATTGCCTATAACTTTTGAACTGATTCAATTAGTACATTATTTGCCCGTACATTTAGAATGAAAGTAATGTGGAAACGCCAAGTATTATTAATAATAATAATAATAATAGATTTTATTGGCAAGGTAATAAATTTTTTTACAAACAATAGCAACTAAGGAAAAAAACAGTATCACCCTCCAATGAGGCCTAAGATCATCCCACCCACAAAAGCAAGTGGAATGCTCTTCCACTTAAGCCTAAAAAAACAAAACCTAAGTCTGAGCAGTATCGCCTGCAAGGAAAGGGAGTAATTTAAATCTAGCACCTATGACTTGAGAAAAAAACAAGCAATTAAAAATCAACTAAGAAGCACCAAGACACTGAGCCTCAAACACATGTCGCCTGACCAGCCGTCTAAAACCCCCCACAGAACAGGACTCCCAAGACACTTCCAGCTCACCCATGAGTCTCGGTAGCATATACGAAAAACTGCGCCTAAACAACTCAGTCCTAAACTTAGGAGGAGCTAAGAGACGCCGAAACCGGGTGTTTAAATTATGAATATCTGTTCTGTACCTCAACCTAATAGCCAAGTAAGGAGGCCTGCGTGTGACTAAAATTTTAAAATAAAAACACAAAGAATGAAAATATCTCCTATTGGACATACTAAGCCAACCAGCATCAGGAAGCTTATGCGAAATGTGATGACCCCTTCTTATACCATAAATAAAGCGAAGGCAAGCATTCTGCACTCTCTGGATACGCAAGACATCAGTTTGTAATAAACATGAGGAGTAGACAACATCACAAAAATTAAAATGAGATAGAACTAGAGTTTCACAAAGCAGAGAGCTTCACTCTAGCGGCGATTGCCGTAAACAGTCACTCTCGTTCCTATTCGTCACGGCGCAGCGCTAGGAATCAGTCGGGCATTGTAGTTAATGGTGGTGCGTCGATTTCTGTACTTGTGACTTATGGTCCTCTATTTCTAACATTATAAAGCATTTTAAGGCAATTTTCCAGGTTAAAATAAGGATTCACTGATTTTTTACAAATTAGAAACAAACTGGGTTTCCACATTTGCACCGCCTCCTCTATACTAAAGTATGATTCCATTTTCTACTAAATGAGGATTTTAGAAACTATGTGGAAACAGAAACAAAGATAAATGGACAAGTTTTAATACAAAACTCCCAATGAAGCACTGAAGAATTATAGATTTCCAGCTGTAATTTCTTAAGCATATATATTCTATGAGAAAATTACTTAAATTTACAATTTTTAACTATTTATTCATAAGAAGCAACTTAACTTGCTAATTTTATAATTACAATAAATATACGCTTCTCAGACTGTTTTATTTCGACTTTTTACTTTCACTATTAGAGATTCAAAGTACTACATACCTACATAGGTAGGTTCATACCGTGTGACAAACTTCCAATTTATTAAAGCATTAAAAGCAAAAATTACACTAATAATTTTCAAATTAAAACACGGATATTCATCAGATTACCTAGGACAATTTAATTTATTCTAATCAAAGATTCCCTTGATTCTAATTTCTAATTCGTCTGAACTATCAACATTATTTATCGACAATTTAAAATTTGGATTTCAAAATGAACAAAAAAAACTTAAATTTTACTGGGATTATGAGAAATTTAACAAGTGATAACGTGGAGTGAAACAAAACTATAAAATTAATCTTATCATTTATTTTTTTAGTCGTTCCAAGAAATCTAAATGTTGAGGTAGAGGAAATGGTAATAGGCCTGATAACTGCTAGTCCAACATCTAGTTTAAGGTCTATTGTGTCCTAGAATGTAATGTTTCAAGAGAAACTGTCCTTAACATATTAAAAAAAAACAAATATCATCCCTTTAAATTCCAATGTCACCAAGAGTTACTTCCTTTTGACAAAGAATCAAGGCAAATTTTCTGTGAAGAAATGCAAGAACGGGCTAATCGGGATCGCAGCTTCCTCTCATCAATTTGTTTTACCGATGAGTGTACTTCACTTTAAATCAAGAGCCAAATTCACAAAACGTTAGGCATTGGGCCCAGGAAAATCCCAGAATAATTCTATAGCCACTACAACGCAATACCCTCAAAAAATCAATATTTGGGCAGGCATTTTTAATAATCGCATTATAGGACCATTTGAAATACAGGGAAATTTAAATTCAGAAGCTTATTTAGATCTTTTAATTAACCATATTGGCCCTGCATTAGAAGAAGTTGCACATGCGAATCGGGAGGTCTGGTTTCAGCATGGCGGATGCCCAGCACATTTTGGAGCACAAGTGAGGTAGTCGAGTAAAATCAACCTTCAATTGTGACGAAATTTTTTTTTGGCGTAGAACCAAGTAAAATCTATATGGTTGTGTTCCTTGTATTATTTTCCATATGAATCTTTGGTTTACGACATTTCTGGTCTGTGCAGAACTTTTTTATTTTCGAAAAATGTAAAATTTTGCATATGTATGAAACAGTTGGTTTTTAAAACTCAACACGCCATATCTCAGTAAATATTTCAGATATCGACGTGAATTTTTTTTTAAATTAAAGTAGAAACATGAACGCCTCAAACAGTACTAAAATATTTTACAATATCACAATATTTTTTGCGGAAAATAATTAGAAACTTCATTTTACTTCGCTTGTGCATTATAAATTTCAACATGCGACAAACTTTTTTATTTTTGAAAATTTGTCTGTATATGCTGCGAATGAAATGAAGAGAAAGGTTGTAGAAAGTTTTTGGAGAAAGAATTATTGACCTATGAGTCATAGTTTTGAAGTTATGATTTTTTGTCAGACGCGGCCTAATGAGCGGACGGGTCGTGGCAATAGTGCATTGCCACGACCCGTCCGCTCATTAGGCAATACACTATCAGGGTAACGCGTAGCGGACCCATAGTCGGCTATGGATAACGACGCATAAATGAGTTAAAACATGAAAAGAACTTAGTTTATTTTTATTCCTATTTTATACAATCAATATTGAGCGTCAGATTGAGCATCTGATTGTTCCTCTTCTAATTTTACTGCAGTATTAACAGAATTCTTACACTTCCAGTCTATAGAATATTTTAAACCTTCTTTTGCACAGTTACATCTATTACTATTACAGTTTTTATCTGAACACAAAAGTGATAAAGGTTGTCTCACAGCTGGAGGTATGGGGTCCTGGTTACTAAATAAGGGTTTCCAGTGGTCTTTCTGAAATGTCCAGCCGTATTCTTCTAGGCTTACGAAGTTAATGTTGTTAATGTGACTAGAATACCATGTTTTTAATTTTTACATACATCTAAACTGGGAAAAAATCAAATGCGATTAAATGTATAACAAGATACGAATTCGAATACAAACCTTTGCAAATGCAATTTAAAATCATCGTCTGTAGTCGGGATTTCAGACGCAGGCCGATTCGTGTTTTAGCCAAAAAAAGTCGTAATTCATTTAATGTTTCTCACGTCTTTTTGTGTATTTTTGTGTAAATATAAAACATACGCAACTGCAATCTCATATGCGCGTTCAAATGGCAGATTTGGCAAGTCCATCATATTCTTCAGGTTGTCGGCGTTTTTAAATAATACATCAAGAGCGGTTTTCTTCCCAATTTTGTAAACGCACTGGTAGTAGCACACCCAGTGAGACAGTGTGTTACCAAATAAACATTGCTATACAGTTTCGCCAATTTTTTTATAATATATTTTACCATTATAATACGTGTGTTTTTGGTATGGCCTAACTGCATAAAGAGATTACAATTATATAATTCAGGTACCTTACTACAGTAGTGTATGAACAAAATAAGCACGTTCGTATCTACAGATTTGATCAAAATATTTTTAATGTAGGTACATTCGTACAATGCATGTAAAATTATGCGCCTGTCTGCCTCGTCCTGATTGCTAAAAAGGGAATGTAATGGTATGTATAGTTTTATATGCATTGTAAGAATGCACCTACAGTAAAAATATTTTGTTGAAATCTGTAGATATGGACGTGCTTATTTTGCTTATTATGCAGTTAGGCAATACCAAAAACACACGTATTACCTATAATGGTACAAGATTATAAACAAAATTGACAAAACTGTATCGCAATGTTTATTGGAAATACACTGTCTCACTGGGTGTGATACTACCAGTGCGTTTTACAAAATTGGGAAGAAATCCGCTCTTGATGTATTACTTAAAAACGCCGACAACCTTAAGGATGATGGACTTACTAAATCTGCCATTTGAACGCAAATATGATTGCAGTTGCGTAAATTTTATATTAATTTATACAAAAATAAACAAAAAGACTTCAGAACATTAAATGAATTAAGATTCTTTTGGCCAAAAACACGAATAGGCCAGAGTCTGAAATCCCGCCTACAGACCATGCTTTTAAATTGCATTTGCAAGGGTTTGTATTCGAATTCGTATCTTGTTATACATATAATCGCATTTGATTGTTTCCCAATTTAGATGTATGTACCAATTAAAAACATAGTATTCTAGTCACATTAACAACATCGACTTCGAAAGCCCAGAAAAATACGGATGGACATTCCAGAAAGACAACTGGGAACCCTTATTTAGTAATCACGACCCCATACCCTTCATCTGTGAGATAGCCTTTATCACTTTTGTGTTCAGATAAAAACTGTAATAGTAATAGATGTAACTGTGCAAAAGAAGGTTTAAAATATTCTATAGACTGGAAGTGTAAGAATTGTGTTAGTACTGCAGTAAAATTAAAAGAGGAAGAATCAGATGCTGAATCTGACACTCAATATTGATTGTATAAAATAGGAATAAAAATAAACTAAGTTCTTTTCATGTTTTAACTCATTTATGCGTCGTTATCCATAGCCGACTATGGGTCCGCTACGCGTTACCCTGATAGTGTATTGCCTAACGAGCGGACGGGTCGTGGCAATGCACTATTGCCACGACCCGTCCGCTCATTAGGCCGCGTCTGACAAAAAAATCATAACTTCAAAACTATGACTCATAGGTCAATAATTCTTTCTCCAAAAACTTTCTACAACCTTTCTCTTCATTTCATTCGCAGCATATACAGACAAATTTTCAAAAATAAAAAAGTTTGTCGCATGTTGAAATTTATAATGCACAAGCGAAGTAAAATGAAGTTTCTAATTATTTTCCGCAAAAAATATTGTGATATTTTAAAATATACTGTTTGAGGCGTTCATGTTTCTACTTTAATTTTAAAAAAACTTCACGTCGATATCTCAAATATTTACTGAGATATGGCGTGTTGAGTTTTAAAAACCAACTGTTTCATACATATGCAAAATTTTACATTTTTCGAAAATAAAAAAGTTCTGCACAGGCCGGAAATGTCGTAAACCAAAGATTCATATGGAAAATAATACAAGGAACACAACCATATAGATTTTATTTGGTTCTACGTTAAAAAAATTTTTTTCGAGAAATAAGCGAGTTAGCGGCCTGGATTTACTCGTCTAAGGCTCGGTTTTTCAAAGAATCCAACACCGCGTTAAGTCTGACACCGGCTTCGTTGCTATGATACAACCAATCAGAAAGCCGGTATCATAGCAACAAAGCCGGTGTCAGACTTAACGCGGTGTTGGATTCTTTGAAAAACCGGGCCTAAGGGAATTATTAAATGAAATATTTCTAGAGAGCTGGATTGGTCGAGGTGGTGCTACAAACTGGCCAGCTAGATTTCCCGATTTGGCACCGTGTGACTTTTTCTTGTGGGGTCATTTAAAAAATAAGATTTATAAAACTCGTCACCCAAATATTGTTTCTTTAAGAAATGCTATTTTTGCGGAATGCAACTTAAAAACGATCGGCAACTTGCGAATGTGAGAAATTCTTTCTATAATAGGCTGGAACACTGTCTTATACAGAATGGGGGTTTATTTGAATATTTGTTATAGTTATTTTTCTTTTTTTATGTTACCTTAATTTCATTGTATATTAATAAGTTTTTGTCCTTACCTAGATATGAAATAAATAAGTATTAAATTGCTAGATTACAAAATTCATTAGAGCAAAATAAACAAATGTTGCCGCTTGTTAAATTTTTCACAGTTGCAGTAAAATTAAAGTACATAATTTAATTTTTATTATTTCATTTTACTGCTTTAACATTTTCCCAAAAACTTTTTAATAGGTTAGACGACACCTACAATTTACCCTATGGACCAGCATTCACCAACGAAACATCCACACCAGTAATCAATTAATTGTCAAGTTTATGTATTAGTAAAAATTAACTTCTTTCGATGAAAGATTCCCAGCCTTCAAATTTCTTACTAAATTATTTGTTGTTATACCGAAGGAATAGGACAGTTATTGAATTTTACAGAAAATAAGGCAAGGACTACGCGCAAACTATTGCCGCCGTAAAATATTTTCACAATGAAAACCTTTTCTTGAACTGAATAAATAATTTTGTTCATTTTTAAATGTTGACAGTTCAGAAAATCCATAAAAATCAAAGACGTCCGTGATTAGAGTAAATTAAGTTGTCATGGATAATCTGATAAATTTCTGTGTTTTAGTTAGAAAATTATTAATGTCATTTTTGCTTTTAATGCTTTAATAAATTGGAAATTTGTAGAGTTTTTGATATCCTCATACGCAGAAAAAAATAATCTTTCGATTGCTACAAAAAATACGGTACCGAAATAATTGACCTCATTGAAGTGTTTTCATTGGTCAATTTGATGATGGAAAACTTTGTTTAGTAGTAGTCACGAGCGTCATCTTGATAACTAAGAAAACGAGCGCTTTAGCACGAGTGATCTAGAAAATTGAAACGAGCGGATAATTGCAGTCCCACTTCCCCCCTAACGGTTCCAGACCCATTTTCTGCTCCATAAAACCTTTTTTTTATATTTTTCTTCAGTTTTCCACCTTTCTTATTCATTTTTAGAGAATAGTTACCTACTAAAATTATGTTGAAGAGGAAAATTATAATAAGTAATGTACAAAATATAGGAGAGCGTCAATGTGATTGTCAAAAGATCGCGAGCGCTTTAGCGCGAGTGATTTAACAAATTGACGAGAGTTGTTAATATGCAAGTTGGGATAAAATAATACGCAGCTACAACTTCGCAATCATGGCAACTTATCAACAAGCAAAGTTTGTTATCGAAAAGAAGTGCTGAAACAATTTCATTTAACCTAAATAGGTAAGAGATCACGAGCGCTTTAGCGCGAGTGATTTCTCAAACTGTCACGAGTGGTTGGTAAGCGTAAGTTAAAGTATGGAGGCTTCGAATAATTAGTTTTATTTTACCTTTTCTGCTTCTACTGGGGGGTTGTTAATATAATTTCACCAAATAAAACAAATCATTCTCAAAACTGAATGTATTATTTCAATAATAAATAGTATAATTATGTGCAAATAATAAATAACAACTTTCACAACCTACCTATATACAAGTACTACATACACTATTTACAACAAGAGCTAATAGCTATATTTACATCACTTTCAATATTTTTGAGATCATATACATAAATAAAACATAAAAGAAACAACACTTAAAATTAAATAACAACAAAATACCCCCTCAAACACGAATATTATTTGAATGTGTTGGACATTTATCAGTGGCAGAAGTCAATGCAAATGCAAGGCTGATTGCTACCCCATTAGCTAAGCTGGCATTGAAACATTCATAACTTGCAAATGGCATTGAATTCTCGCATCTGAAAACCCCATTCGAGAATTTTCTTAAACGTGGTTCGCGACTTACGCTTCAGATTTGTAAGGTTTGAATAACTTTGGCTTCTCTGAAACTTGGGTTTGTGAATGGGGTGGAGACATTTTCGACGCTTGAATAAGGAGTCCGTCGTGAGCAGGGGGGCTCAAACTAATGTCCGAATGTACGGGGGAGTTCGGGGAAATCTTGGTTTTCAAGTCGAAACTTTGATAGGGTTGAAATTCCAAGCCTAAATTTAAATTGAAAGCGGGGATTGGTTGGGGAGGTAACGTTTGAGGTACATGGTTTGGGTTCAAGGTCATGTTTTGGCTGACGTTTAAACCGTGGTTTGGTAGAGGTAGGTTCGTAGATTGGGGCAGAGGAAAGCCTGGGTATGGGTGGTACCTGGGGTAGTGGTGCGGGTATACAGGTGAAGGTGGAGGGTAGTGCAAGGGCAGGCTGGCGGCGGCGGCTTGGAAGAGCGACGCGGCGAACGCGGGGTCGGTGTAAACAGCCGCGTAAGGCCAGGCGATGGCCATTCGTTGCCTTTTGTCCTTCATCCTCCGGTTTTGGAACCAGACCTGCAACAAAAAAAGCGTTTTAATGAAAAAAGAGCATCCAACAACAAACCAATAAAGCATCGCTAATTTGCCGGACAAAAAACAAACTGTTAAACTTGTAAAAAGCGTCATTTATTATTTATTTCATGAATGGATGTAGTAGTCTCTGGAAACCTCGCCGCCTTGATCTTAAGTAGTTAGCACATCATAAAACATATATGATTCCAACTTATCTATCCATTAGGCTACTGACTGCGATAAATAAACTTAAAGATACTCGAATTTACGGTTCAAATTAGCGTTCGGCGGCCTGCGCTTCGCCGAGCGGCCTCTTTGATCTGTTAAAAGCTGTATTAGCGTTTTATTTGACCAGCAATGTGTTAATTGGAAACCAGAGGCATATGTATATTTGTGACGATAATTATTTACATGCACAGATATTCTGACTGCCATTAAAAATGATGCATTACACTGTAACGCACAACCCCCTCGAGAAATCCCAAAATCTCCCATTTTGATAGAGAATCAGGAAGAATAAGCGACTACCCCGTTGACGTGGGAAAGTTCGTAGAAAAATTTGAGTATACCAGACTCTAGTAATACACAACAGATACTTCAACAACAAGAGGAAGAGACGCCACTGGTAAAACTTTTTCCAAGATTTGTGATGAGAATCTGAAATTTCTTGCCTTTAGACTAGACGAAGAAGTCTTATTTAGAACTGTAAAAGGGTTGAAAGATGACTTATTGGGGATAAAACTTACTCCAAAAACTAAACAGCAATCAAACACATCGCAGAATTTATTGAATCGGCAACCACGGTTATCAACCATTCATGAAATGGAAGAAGTGAATTTTCCTATCTTTATTAGGTATAAATCAAAATGAAGACCAATTTTTGACTTACAGCAGATTTCAAATGCAAAGTTGGTCATCGCAAAAGTTTCATCAAAGCATACCAGTGTAAAACACATGAGAACTAGTTGCTCTGATGAAAATTTGAGCTTCTAGTTCTCTCTCGGTTCAGTGACAGTTATCTCCATAAAGTTGGGACAGCTCTGAGGAAGGAATCAAACTATAGTAGTTGTTGTAGGATGCTGATGTCCACGGATGGACTTAACTATAGGTAGGTACGTGTAAAAACTTTTATTTTCAGTTTTTCGAAGAAAAATCATTCTATATAATTTCTTTTGCTTAATACCTATAACTGCAATGAAAAAACTTTATTTGGCTTTTCAATTTCTCCTTCGAAGCTCTTTCATTTTGATGCTTCAAAAAGTTTGATTCAAAAATTTTTAATTTTGCAAATCCACATTTTTATATTTTTTGCGCACTCTGTACAACAAAATCAAAGTTTATCAACGTGAATCGTATTTATATAACAAGCAAAAGAAATTATCAAGAATGACTTTTTTTCGTAAAAGTTTTTATATACATATACCTAAGTGGACACCGTGGACACACTGTATGTAAAATTAATCATTGTTATTCTTATTATTAGATCCCAGAATTCACTCATCATACAAACGTGTTTAAAATTTTGAGAAAATTGCAAGAAAAATTTCACGCACTCCTCCGAGACTCGATCCCGGATCTTCCGTTTGCCAAGCGGTTGTTCTGTAACTAATTAATTACTGACGTCTGCCTATCTGCCTATCTTTGTATAATGCAAATTATGGAATTCAAAACATTATTCTATTATCGAAAATTTACGCATACGGGGTGTCCCAATTTAAGCTTACGTTAGGCACATCTCTGGCTCCAATGAACACGCATTATTTTGAAAATTTTTACATATACCATGTGTAACAGGAGCATATAGTACACTACCTTTCTTTTCTTTATTTTTGAAAATAAAATAAAGAATTAGCATTCTAACACTTCCGGTTGTACCGGAAGTTGAAGCTAACTTGTTCTTTTAATGAAACCCCCGCTTTTTATTGCGAATTTCAATTCTTCGCGAAATTTTAGATGGTCTTTGGTAAACAATTTTTTTCGTAAATGGTGCCGATTCTCAGATATCTTGATTTTTACAAAAAATGTGCGATATAGCAAGAGCTTATAAAGATTTAAACGAGTGCGTGAAGAAAATTTTTCACTTACTTTTATGGTACTCTCTGGCAGATTCAGCTGGGCAGCCAATTCACACCTCCTGGGTCTAGAAACGTAATTTTCTTTGTAAAATTCTTTTTCTAAACGGGCTAGCTGGTCCCTTGTAAACGCGGTGCGATACCGTCGGATATTTGGATCCGTTATCGATCCACTATTGCTATTGTTCAATTTTGAATCGGAAAGAGGACTACCGCAATCTGTAACGAAAAATTTTATGAGAAAAAAAGTAGTTGGCTTACATGGGATTTGAACCTAATCGACGCTAAATATTTGATTAATGATTAACTTATAAGATTTAAGGGTGACCGTCGGCAACGCACAAGGTTACTTCCTACATTTTAGTTGATAATGGATAAGCTACCTGCTTTTGAACAGTATACTTCCAGTACAGGCTTTTATTGGCCTATCATAAAAGATATTCGGTAAACATTTTATATAAGCAATTTTGAGTGCTACTATTAAACCCATGGCAGATGGGGAACGGATGGAACTGAAATTTTTGAATTAAGAGCTACTTAACAATCAATTAGTGGGGTACTTCAAGAGCCACCCTTGTTTCAAAAACAGGATCTAGGAAGTTTAAAAACTAATTCTTTTAATATCACTGTCTAGACGAACACAAGTGGGCACATCTCCGACATGTGTTCCTTTTTGAAGGTACTTAAACACGGAAATATAGTCCTGGCGTCGTACTTCCGTTGCCGACGCGCACTCCAAACATTAAAATGACAAAAAAATTAATTACCTTTTGTGTATTGCGTAGTGTTCGGACTCTGCGGCGGACTCGGTTGTCCGTGTAGATTATAATGAGGAGGAATCACATCCAAAACAACAGGAGAACTGTTCTTCGTCGGTTCTTGTTGGTGATACATTTTGTAACCGGTATGCATGGCCAACTAAATAAACACTGAACACAACTAGCACAACCAACGTCACAAGGATGAATAAATAACTCCAGGAGTTGCCAGGACACTTTAATGTGGACCGAAGTAGGCGGGGTCCAACGAGATGCTGGTTGGTTGCGGTGCCAGACCTGGTGATTGGTCTGTCCTGGGAAAATCCTTAAGGACGATCGTCCTAAGGATGTTTCTCGCCTGTTAGCACGCTTATGATCCCTAAGTAGATGTCGGATAGTATTAAACAGATATATGAACCATTGTGGACCTTAATAACGGAGGTGCCCTACTCCCACACAATTTATTCAGGATCAGATTATATTTTTATGGTTCTATAAAGATGCTTTAGCACTTTAATTTTATGCTGGAAGGGATGACAGGATTTAATATGAGGGCAATTTTTTGAGGAATTAGATTATTCTATCAAAAAATTATTGTAAATTCTTGACCGATTTCGTTTAATGATCAGTTCGTTTGGTTTACTGAAGAAAATATAGGTAAATACTTATGGAAAATTGTTAATATTGTTGAAAAGGTCCATCAGAATATACCAAATGCATCAAATAGTAGCTGTATGGAACATAACCTCAATTTATGACAGGTCATTGTGAAAGAAGTTAGTTACAGAATATTGCCAAGGCAGGTATACAGAAACAATAGTTTTTTATTCAATTCTACTAGAAAATTAGCTAATTTCTTTTCAAATTAGTAATTTAGTTCAATATTTAGTGCATCTGCATAGGTATTTAAGTAATTTTAGAAGCACGAAACGGGAACGCACGAAATGGGACTAAATCGGAGAAAAAGTGCATTATACGATTATTCCTATCCCTTTTCCATAAAACTTATTTTGCTTCAGTTGGTTCACAAATATCTATAGGTATTTGGAAAAACCAAAAAAAAACGTGCAGTTTCAGTTCTTGGTAATAGGAATCTAACCTGTTTGGTCATCCTCTGAAATTTTCTGATTCATGGGGCCTCTCAAATTTACCAGAAGTGTCGACAATTTTAAAATTTACGAGGAGATTATTCTACTTGCAATATTTACCATTTTAAGTTCATACCTGTAACAGGATTATCTCAAACCTTTCGGTCCCTTTGGTCGGTATTTTGGTATTTATGGAAGCAGGCAGTAACAATAGAACAGATTATTTGCTGAAAGGAACGCAACTGATACTACTTTGGGGATTATAGTTAAAAGAAAATCGGCACACTGCTTCTGCTTACTAGTCAAATTAATGCTTTCCAAAAACACACGGAAATTGGTATATATACTTATTAAGTGGGCAGGTACCTACTCATAATATCTTGGTTAAGTATAAGTAACCCAGGGTAATTCTGAATAAAGCTGCATTAGTCCCTTTATCATGCTTTTAAACCTTTAAGATTATTAAAATGTGATTTTTGAACATCCACTTTCTTCTCTTATTTTCTGCTAACTTATGTTTGCAATCTTGCCATGAATTTCTTAATTTCAGTCAGTCTTAGTTTGGATTTTGTATTCTAGCTGCAATATGACCCATAATTCACGTGTTTGTCTTATTCCGAATAAAACTTATAGCGAATTCTCAAAACGTTTGTTGGCAAGTCAAAATTGTAGAAAATAATGTTTATTTCGAAAACTAAAAAAGATAAGTGTACAAACCGTTTACAAATGTTGTTAAAAATTCAAAGCGGAATCCAAAAAAGTACAAATATATAGGATGTTCCATTTAAAATCAGCACAGTTGCTTAGCTACTTCCGGTAGAACAGGAATCGTATTTGTTTTCATACCTCTAAAACTTTCTGATTTCTGGGTACTTACAAACATTCAAGAAGGGTCAGAAATTTTAGAATTTACAAACAGATTACAGTTCTTATAATATTTACCGTGTCACTTTTGTATATCTATAACAGGATTATTTCAAACTTTTCGGTCCCTTTGGTTGGTATTTATATGACAGAGAGTACCATTTATTAGAAACAATGCAAATAATGTTATCTTTTAAAGCCTTGCATCAGTTCAATGAGAATATGAGAATACTGCTTCCGCTTTTTAGATGGGCCCTTAATGCTTTTTGGAAATTGTTAGCTACTCTTTTCTTATCGATCATCATAAGGTTCTCAGTCCGAGGACTGGTTGGACGCGTACCTCCATTCTTTTCTATCCTGAGCTAACCTACGCATTTCCCTAAAAGTAGAACATCCTACATCCCTAACTATTTGAGAGCAGTAGTCTAATCTAGGCCTACCCCTACCTCTTTTTATTCCTATCTCTGACTCTAGTATGTCACGAACTATTCCTTCGTGTCTTAGAAGGTGTCCTACCATCCTATCTCTCCTACTCTTTATTGTTTTCCATACCTTTCGCTTTTCCCCAACTCTTTCTAATACTTCCCTATTGCTAACCTTATCTATCCACGGTATCTTCATCATGCGTCTGTAGCACCACATTTCAAACGCTTCTACTCTTTTTCTATCCGCTTCTCCTATAGTCCAAGTTTCGCACCCGTATAATGCCGTACTCCATACATACGACGTTAAGAGTCTCTTCCTAGTCTCTATATTAACCGTTCTCGAGCATAACAGTTGTTTCTTTTTGTTAAACGCAACTCGGCCCTGCGCCATTCTTTGTTTTATATCTTTAGTGCTCCTACCGTCTTGAGTTATTTTACTTCCTAAGTAGCAGAAATCCGCGACCTCCTCTATCTTCTCATTTCCAATTTGTATTTCCATATTAGTTCTATTTTCACATCCCCTACATACCAAAATTTTAGTTTTCTTTTTATTGATTTTCATGCCGAAGCCCTGTGTCAAAACTGCCTCCATTTCATTCAGAGCCGCTCCTAATTCTTCTTTGCTAGATGCTAACACTGCTATATCATCCGCAAATCTGAGCATGTTAATAGTTTGGCCCTGTACATTGATCCCTGAGGCTGTTCTTTCCTTAACAATATTAATCGCATCTTCGATATATAAGTTGAAAACTAGAGGTGACAATGCACATCCCTGTCTCACTCCCTTCCGGATATCTACTTCCCTTTGTTCCTGCTCACATTCTATAACTGCCTTTTGCTCTTTGTAGAGATTATGTATTATTCTTCTGTCCCTGTATTTCATCCCTACCTTTCTCAGCACTTCGAACATCTTCCCCCATTTTACGTTGTCGAAGGCTTTTTCTAAATCTACAAATCCTATATAGACGCTCTTTCTCTTTTCTATCGTTTTTTCTATAATTACTCGTAAAGCTAGAATGGCCTCGCGCGTTCCTCTATTTCGTCTAAATCCGAACTGATCTTCTCCTAATATTTCTTCCGCCTTTTTCTCCATCCTTCTTTGCACAATTCTAGTTAAAATTTTTGACGCATGGGAAGTTAAACTGATAGTTCTAAAATTTTCGCATCTATCCGCTCCTTTTCTTTTTGGCAAAGCTACTATGATGTTCCGTTTGTAATCTTCTGGAATCTCGCCGGTCAGGTATATGCGACTAACTAGTTTAAATAAACGATCTATTACCTCTTGACCTGCGCACTTTAAGATTTCTGCCTGCAAGCCATCTATACCTGGTGCTTTATTATTCCTTAAACTTTTTAGTGCTATCTCAAACTCTTCTCTCATTATAGGACTCCCTAGGTTATCCCCCTCTACACTGCTTTCGCTTTCTAATATATCTTGCACTTCCTGTCCCGCATATAAGTTTCCTAAATATTCTTTCCACCTATCTGCCTTCTCCCCACTTCCGATTAGGATATCTCCTGCCTCATTTCTAATGTTTTTGGTACTAGATCCAATTTCTCTAAAATTTCTCCTAATTATTTTATTCTTATCGATGTAGATATCAATAGATATAAGGAGTTCCTAGGAAAGTAGATGATACTTTTAATCCTTCGAGATTAATTCATTCATTCATTTCTCATTGCTTAACCTCTCCACAAATTTCTCAGTTTTAAGTTTAGAATAGACAATAATCTATATATCACATCACCGATGCAGAATAGCAGTTTTAACAACTTCTTCCTCGAACAGACTTCAACACAAAAATTAAAATGCCCAAATGCAATTTCAATAAAATATCCAATATATTCCAATTTAAAATAAAAATAACTCTTTCGTAAACGATTTAATTTTGTTTTAACATGGTAGACATAAAACGAACATTCGCAGAGCTATAATACAGCGAAACAGCGACGCTCTGTATGTGTGAAAATCGTTTCCTATAAACAAAGGTATGAAAGTAAATAGGATTAACCCTATTGGATTAACGGAGTTCATCACGTCTGCCGGCTTCGGAGGGATAGAGTGGTAATGGCACATCAGGGAATATGCCTCAATAAAATTCTAAATCCCTGTGCCATCAGTGACTGCAGGGTTCAGTTGAAAAAGGAAAGGAACGCTTTATCAATTTGTCATTTCAGTATGAGTGAGGGTGGGGGGATTTTATAAAATAAATTGGTGCAGAAGTTCAGTATAGACAACGTAATCATGCCGAGATGATATCAAAGCTTGTCTATTAGGAAGGCCTGGGTTCTGGGTGACGTTGTAATCGCTCCGCACACCTGCGTAATACGATCCCTACTAGCTGCAGTATGAGACAACCATTTCTGCAGAGAGGTCATGGTTTTAGATAGACTAAATTTTCAAAATTAATTTACCATGGGAATTTAATGAACTTCCAACAAGAGAGTTGCTTGAAAACTCTTTAAAAAACGAAAATATCTGATGTCAATAACCGGCGCCGCAACTCCTAACCTGTTTTGACAACTTACCAGCTTCTGATGCACCAAAGTTATTCGATGCACTTCATTTCCGATTCCCCATGTGACAAGTAAATTGGTTCAATTATTTTTAAAAGTGTTTTAAGTGGTTTAAGTCTGTGTGTAGTTTTTTATTGACAAATTATAAATGAATTTAAACGGTAGTCTAAACATGGGGAGTGAAGTAGATAAATTGGACGAGGGTTAATAGGCTCTTAAAAAGAGGGAGTATGATGTTATCGAAGTTATTTACGGGGCTGTTTTTAGATATGTGTGCGTTTATTATAACTTTATATAGCGGAAGGTTTCTGCTTGTTTTGTCGTTTAGCTAAATTGGATTTTTTATAGTCACCCCGTTCGCTATAATGTCATGCGTGCGCTGGGGAAAATAGAGGGCGAACTCGATGGTTTATAAAAATATAAATTATGTGCCAGAACATGATATGCTTGTTATAAGCGCTTTAGACATTCTTTATGTGCCCCATATTATTTTATGCTTCGTTCATAATTCTCAGAATTAAGTGCCAACTCTTATTTGATTAGATATTCCAGGATTTTGTACCCTTTCATACAACCCCTGAAACTCATTGTCCCATTATCCTTACCATATTACCTATCTATCTAATAAGCCAAGTTCTGTTAGTTCTACATAGGACGAGAACTTTAATAGTTAAGATGATTACATGAACAAACTAATCATCTAAGGGTAGCCCTTGCAAGAGATTTTAGTTCTAGACGGTAACCGCCACACGCAATCGTTTATTTGCGTTTTCCTGAAAAGTCTACAGCGGAGATGCTGAGAACAGGACGCTGAAAGGCGGTGATGCGGGTCGATAAGACCCAGCCAATTTCACACAGGAGAAGCTTACACGAGGATTTTCTCCCCCGTTGCTCCACTAAATGCAGGACAAAGCCCTAATAAACACGAAGAGCACAAACTTATTACTCGATTCCTTATTTTAACTTTTGTTGGTTATTTTCGTGGTAAAGACAAATCGAGGAGGCAGAATATGAAAAGTGGGCGAACTATAATATTTAAAAGTAAAGTCTAAACTTCAATTTTAACTTTAGTTCTAGATCTCGATAATCTACTTACATTTCTAAACAATTGTTATTGCTCACATCCTTGGTTTGTTGGTGTTTTTACTCGTGGACTGTATTATTAAATTGTAATTGAAGAATTATACTTGCACTCAAAACATAGCTTTTTTTATTGACAAGTATAAAAATCGTCTTTTTTATAATAAATAAATTAGTCCTGGTAACATAATTTAAATACCTATATCAGAAATAAGCAGGCGGAAATATTATAACTTACATAAAAACATATCACCTTAACATACCGCCGGCCTTGACAGTACAAAGTACTTCAATTAACCAGTATTAAATTACCATCGTAATACATTCATGAGTAACTATAAACTAAAACTGTAAATCTTTAGTTAATCGTCAATTGGCAAAGAACACAATTTGGTCACTGGACGTTTCACAATATTATTGTTCATTTTCACACTGACTACGCGAATAACATCATCGTCTCCTGGGTGAAGAGCTGTTACTCGTCCAAGTTTCCATCGCATAACAGGAGAGTCATCTTCTTTAATCAGCACCAACTTGCCAACTGATAACAGGTCTGAAGATTTCATCTTCCATTTGGATCGGCACTCCAGTTCAGACACGTATTCTTTATGCCAACGTTTCCAAAAACATTGTATGATTTTTTGCAATTTTTGATATTTATTTAGCCTGTTTTCATAAGCATTAATAAAAGTTTGTTCAGGTAATGCTGTCAGACTACGTCCAATCAGAAAATGAGCAGGAGTTATAGGAGTTGGATCATTGAGATTTTGGGATAAAGGGGATAATGGACGGGAATCCATTATTCCTTCAATTTGAATGAGACTAGTGCAAAATTCTTCGTATGTTAAATGACTTTCTCCAATAACACGTGTAAAAAATAAGTTTGTTAATAAATGCTTTGAATGTAACACTATTGGATGTTTTTTGTTACAATTGTAATTAGAATTTCGAAGTCTTCCACCAACTCTTATTAAATTTGTGTCATCCAAAAAAGGATTTAATCCAAGTAAGCAACTTTTCTTTTGAACACAATCGTATTTGACTAAATCATCATAATCTTGGATAAAAGACTCCCTTTGAGCAATTCTAACAAGATATAGCATAGAATGTTCAATTTCTAAAGCTGTCAAAGGACCAACCTGTCTGTTGTCCTTTTTGCTGCGTATATTTGATATAAATCTAATACAATATGACAAAATTCTTTGAATTTTGTTCAAATTGGAATATTTAAAAAATAAATTAAATTTGATTGGTTCAGTAGAAACTACTGATAAAATTGACATAAACTTTTTTTCTGGTAAATCATTTTCATTCACATTTGAAATGATAACATCCCATTCTGAATTTTCAACAAAAAACCAAGATGGTCCATGCCACCATAAATCAGAATCAATAAAATCTCGAGCATTTAGGCCACGCGATACCAAATCTGCTGGATTATAACTTGATCTTACATGATTCCAATGAGAAATATCTGTAAGTGTTTGTATTTCGCTTACACGATTTGCAACAAATGCACACCATCGATTCGTAGAAGCTTTAATCCAACCTAAAACAATCATTGAATCGGTCCATAAATAAATATTTGTAAATGAAATTTTCATAGCATTATGAACCTTTTTCATTAATTGTGTTAAAAGAACTGCTGCGCAAAGTTCTAATCGAGGTAATGTTACCTTTTTTAATGGAGCCACACGGGACTTAGAACATAGTAAATTAGAATTGAATGTTCCAGAGTCAGTCCTATATCGTATGTAAATGCACGCTCCATAGGCAGATTCTGAAGCATCTGCAAAGCCATGAAGTTCAATAAGCTCCGACTTTTTAATTATACAACGTGGTATCTTAAGAGAATTTAACAATACCAAATTATTTTTAAAATGTGTCCAACTAGTGTGGATGTTCTGAGGAACAGTTTCGTCCCATGACAATTTTGCTTGCCATAATTGTTGTAATATCAATTTAGCAATGACCACTACGGGACTCAATAATCCAAGAGGATCAAAAATCTGTGAAGTCACAGAAAGAATACTTCTTTTAGTTGTGTTAGGATAAGGAATTTTATCACAAATAGAATATTGAATAATATCTTGTGTGGACTCCCACAAAACTCCTAATGTTTTATTCCCTTGATCGTTACCCAATTGTAAAATGCTGGAATCAAATTCTTTATTGACATGATATTGATTCACTAATTTGTTTTCATTTGAAAGCCATTTACGCAATTCAAAACCACCGCTCTTTAAAATATTAGTTACATCACGCTGGATGTTTAACAACTCATGAATTGTATCTGCCCCTGTTATAATATCGTCAACATAAAAGTCATTTTTAATAACTTCACATGCACGTGGATAAATACTTTTATTTTCTATCGCTAATTGAAATAAACAGCGAATAGATAAAAATGGTGCGGATGAAGTACCATAAGTTACGGTATTAAGTTTGTAACATGTTTGTAACAAGTTTGTAACATGTTAACTCATCCTTTGGAATTGATCTCCAAAATATCTTTTGTAAACCTCTATGTTCTTCCTTCACTAATATTTGTCGGTACATCTTTGAAATATCTGCAGTCATTGTATACTGATATTTCCTGAACCGCAATATAATTGAAAAAAGATCACTCTGTATCGTTGGTCCAGCATGTTGAATATCATTAAGTGATAAACCGTTACTACGTTTTGATGATGCGTCAAAAACAACACGAAGTTTCGTGGTTAAACTAGATTCTTTGACCACAGCGTGATGAGGCAAATAATAACTGAATTTATAAATGTCACTATTTTCATCATTAAATTTAGACAAATGCCCAAGCGTTGCATATTCTTCCATAAAATGTATATAATCTTTCTTTAAATCTTGATTTTCTGGCAATTGTAATTTACGTTCTAAACTTTTAAATCGGTTTAGTGCCGTCTGCTTAGAATCGCCTAAATTAATAGCATTATCCTTTAGCGGAATACTTACAGAAAAACGACCATTTTCATCGCGTTCAAATGTTTGTGCAAAGTTGTCTTCACAAAATTGTTCAGATTTTGAAAGTTTTGCATTGTTTTTGTTGTAACATTCTTCTAATTGCCAGAATTTCATCAACTGTTTGTCGATACAAATTTCATCATTTGTTTCAATAGTACAACAATTAGAAACATGTTGCATAAATGTAGTAGAATTTAAATTGCCTGTAATTACCCACCCTGCTAATGTCTTTTGCAAAATAGGCAAACCAATTCCCAATTTAATTTGTCCAATACTCAATAACTCCCAAAAAGCATTGCAACTTAGTAAAATGTCAACATTCCCACGTTTATTAAATGTGGGGTCGGCTAATTTTAAATTCTGGGGCAAATTTAAATTGTTTTTGTCAAATGACATAGAAGGCAATGGTTCGGTTATTTTTGGTAAGACAACACATGATAATAATACATTGTAATTCGTATACATTGACAACAATTTGATATTGACATTATACTTGGCTTCAGTCATTGTTCGACCAATGCCTGAAATTGCATAATCTATATTAGATTTATTCAAACCTAACAGTTTACATATTCGCTCTGAAATAAAATTGCACTGGGACCCACTATCCAGTAAAGCTCTAACACAATGTATATTTCCATGGATATCATTAGTTTTGAAAACAGCAGTAGGCAGCAATGTCTGATATGACAACTTGTCATTAGTGACATAACTATAGGCAGTCAATTTATTCCCGGAAATGTCATCTGGATTATCAATATTTTCAGTAAACTCACTCTTACCGATGTTATTATTATTTGAATCAAAATGCAAAAGCGAATTATGTTTTTTATTGCACTTTCTGCAACCTGACGAAATGCAATGTTGTGCATTATGGTTTGGTTTGATACAATTTGTACAAAGATTGAGCCTTTTAACTTCTTTCAGTCTATCACTAATAGAAAGCTTCAAAAGCGCTTCGCAATAATAGATAGCATGTAGTTCTTTACAAAAATAGCAGTTGAACGCTTTCCTTGTACTCACATTACTATATATCTTTTTCTTGTCTTTGTTGTCACTGACATATAGATTGTGACTTAATTTTTCTAATAATTCACATTTAGCAATTAAAAACCTTTTCATATCATCCATTTTAGGAAACTCATTTTGAAATTTGAAAGATTCCCAATCGCGTAAAGTAATTGGATCAAACTTGTTAGCTAGAACAGGTATCAATAGGGCATCCCATTTGTCAACAGGCAACTCTAATGATTCTAAAGATCGCAAATGTTTAATCGTATTATCTAATAAGTTTCTCAACTCTGTGTGAGAGTCCTTATTTATAGCTGATTGATTAATAATAGCCATTACATGTGTATCTGAAATGATACGTTTATTTTCATATCTTTCATGCAATAACTGCCATGCAATAGAATAATTACCCGCTGTTATCTTTAACGAATGAGTAATTTGTAACGCATTGCCGGTCAAAGACAACTTCAAATAATGTAACTTCTGTACCTCTGTTAAGGTACTATTATCGTGAATTAATGCTACAAATGCATCACGAAATTCGATCCATTGATCATATGCCCCATTGAACGTGGGCAATTTCATCACTGGAAGTTTTATATGTTGTGGATGATGTGCCACAACTGGTTCTAAGTGAGTTAATGAAGACTCCGAACCAAGTTTGGTGTTTGCAAATTGTTTTTTGATAATTGTTTTTGCTTTAGCTAGTACTTGAAAATATGAATTTTCAAAATTATCGCGCTCTTCTTGCTCTATCTCTGTATTAGAATCATTGTCAAACTCTATTTCGCTTTGTATATCGTTAAATTGATCAATAATCGGCTCAACTCTTTCTATTCTCAATAGGCCTTTTCATTTCGTTCTGTGTTCGTTAGTGCGCATGTGCTGACAATCAGCTGTTGTTAGATTTTCGGACGAGTGTCACTGTCAGCTGTCAGGCGTTATAAACTTCGTGTGGAATATTCGTAAGCAAATAGTAGAATACCAAATAAGGAGGGTGTTTGAAAGACGGAAAATTATTACAAATGTTAGTTCCAAGTGATATCCCTCGTAAAATTGCGAGGCTGAATCCTGAAGGCGTGCCTGGCTCCTGGCTCTTGCTTGAAATACGGGAATGTTAACCAAGATACTTCAATCATGTAGGTTTTTAATATAGCTCTGAAAATTAATCAATTTTTCAAAGAAAACGGAGAAAAAGGATCTAATATAGGTACAGGTGCGTATTTTTCTGAAATGTATGTATGTAACTACAAGTAATTCTTATTTTAAAAACCTAACAAATAATGACATAAAACCTGGAAACGTTCAATACACTTTTCCATTTCGAATCTTGCCTATTACACATTTTTATCCAAGCAACATCATTTATATAGGTGGAACTAATCCTCACTTCCTCACATGGTCACCAACCTAGTTATTAACTTCCATTTTTCCCAGTATTAGGCAGGGTTTAGGAAATGGATAAAATCGTAATCCCAAGCGATAACTTGGCCTTCCCGCACTGCTATCACCTTGGCAGTCACCGAAAGCACAATGCTTGGATGCTCCATAGTGTTTTAGTTCCGAACTATTACTAATTTTGCACGTTTGCAGTAAAATTTTACCAAAGAATTAATAAACACTTTCAGACAAGCAATACCGCCTACCCCTCTAGGGGATATTGATACAAGACTTTGACATTCGTCCGAAATTGTTATGGCGCGTTCGCGCATGCGCCTCAGCATTTTTTTATAATGAAAAGTCCTATTGTAACTCGGTTAATATTGTGTCATTAATATCTGACATATTGTAAATCGCATCAACATGGTTTTTGAATTTTGTCAAAGTCGATTTTATCTGACCTCTTTTTGCTCTATTCATAATGCACTATATCTCAAGCAAAAAGATGGAATGAATGAATATATTAGGATTGTACTAATAGGATAGGATAGGATAGGAATATGGACCTACTTGTATTATGCGTCACAGTACGCCTTCGAATATTGAATATATTGCAAATTGCTTGAATTCTTGAATCTCGAACTATAGATGGACCAATGTTTTTTACTCGTGGACTGTATTATTAAATTGTAATTGAAGAATTATACTTGCACTCAAAACATAGCTTTTTTTATTGACAAGTATAAAAATCGTCTTTTTTTATAATAAATAAATTCGTCCTGGTAACATAATTCAAATATATCAGAAATAAACAGGCGGAAATATTATAACTTACATAAAAACATATCACCTTAACAGTTGGTAAAGTGTTTACTTCCTTCTCATTCGTCTGTACCAAAACAGTTATGTATATAACGATTTTTTTAATTTTTTACTGCAAAAACAGAAAATATTGAAGACATACCCAAGACCAGTGCCGTGCCTATGACAGGGCAGTTTGGGTATAAGTACAAGGAATAAAACTGACACAAAAGTTAAATTATATTTTTAATAATAAACACTTTCTACAATAATAATACCTAATGTAAGTATAAAAAATTGTGTCTATTTGGCTCCTTTATTGGTAAACCGCATAGATTTCTATTTATATCCGCCTTTTTATGTGCAGTAGCAGTGACCATTTTGACAATATCCTCCTCTATGATTGAGAGTTACACACATAATTGCGCAACCTGATTGCATCATTCTGTGCCATTGTTGATCATAATTCGGCGTGTCACAAACAGCTCGCTTTTGCCTTGCCAAAACATCATCTTTAAAACAAAATCTTATAAGGTTAGGTTAGAAATTATTTGACGTTTCACGAGAATCGTGTGTGGCGCTGCTTGCAACCGTAACTAAATATTCAAGGTGGCTGCCAGACTTGCTTTATGACGTCACTATCACAAGCATTATAAATAATCCGTGTTGTTTTTCAAGATAATGTAAGAGATTTAAGATTTAGGCAAGATATTATATGCTCCCAAAAACTTTATCACAAGTTGATGTTTCCAAAGAAAAATTTAAAAAAATATTTAAAAAAGGCAAATATAGGCCATATAAAATTCAAATTATTCACCATCTCTTCCAGGGAGATCAGGAAAGAAGGCTTAATTTTTGTAGTTGGTACTTAAATAAAATTCAAGAAAATCCAGAATTTGGGCGGTCTGTCATTTGGACAGATGAAACTCACATAAGCAGCGCATGATTATTTAACAGGCATAATGTGCGTCACTGGTCTGATACAAATCAGCACCAAACTTTTGAATGTCAGAGGCAAGGACGTTTTGGATTTAACGTTTCGTGTTTTATTTTGGGTGGTCAACTAGCATATCAAATTTTTGATGGAAACTTAATGGGGTTGAGATACATTAATTTATTGAATATTATCGCAGAGGCGATAATGGAAAATGTTCCGTTAATAAACATAAACAGGGTATATTTCCAACAAGATGGTGCCCCTGTAGGTACACAATTCTGCAATAGTTAGAAATTATTTAGAAAATCATTATATATCCAAATTCTGGTTTCAGCTTTCTAATATTCTCAAGAAAGTAGCTCAGGTTCGCGAACAACGAAAATAGGGCACCTTGTACAGGACATTTCATTTAAAAATAAGAATTTTTAACTATTAGAAGACACTGTATAAAATATGTAAACTATTACCTACCCGTTTCTTTAGTTTCGTCCATTGGTAATGCAAGTGTTATCAGCAAATTTGCAGATAAAAACACGGAAAAAAATCTTATTGTTGGGTTAACATTTTTTGAATTGTTGAATTATTGTTGACTTCGCAATCATAATAATGGTTCCTGTATACATGGCCTATCTATAAGAGCAAACATGCTCTATTTGTATATTAAGAATAAATTTGTGTATAGCTTCAAATGTTTTAGCAAATAGTGAGAATAGTTAATACACTCACAAAAAATGTCATTTTTACTGCACCACTCGTATTTGCGGAAACACTACAAACGTTTACAATTTTATAGTTAGAATAGCAAAAGAACTTTCTTATGCAGCGTTCCACAAAATAGTAGCTTCGTACAGTGTACTTTATAAATATCATATTTAATAATATTAAAACTCCAAGAGCGAATATGTAATAGAAACAACGTACGAAGTTTATTCATACAACAATTTTTTGTTAGGATACATAACATACTATTGATGATCCAACAACTTTACACGAAATCTTAACACAATAGAAGTTGGCCGTAAATTCGCCATGGTAACGTCAACCACAATTTGTGAAGAATTTTCTAACGTAGATAACAGCATAAAGCACCGGTTAGTTGCTGCTGGTGGTGGTTTGTGTGAACATGTTCGGCTTTAAACTATTACTGTGGATCAATTCTATTTTGCATAAAAGTTAATGCCTTTTACTAAACCTAAGTTAAACATATTAGGCAGAGTTGTTAACTAGAGTGTCGGTAGCATTATCATCATAATACGCAAGAGCAACTACACTAATTTTTGAAGTTACCAAAAAACTATAGGAAACGTTGCGCGTATTTGTAATATCGATCGGATAAAATTTTTGAATTAACACATGAATGAGTTTGCAACAAACCAATACGTAAATTAACTTTCAAAACTGAAAAAGCTTAAACATGTCACTTACTAACAACTCTACCTAATTTCTGACATATATAGTCATTTTACGTTTAGCAGATACTAAGCATCAACTTTTATGGAGAATAAAGTTTTCTGAGAAATGAATAATAAAAGTTTTCTTTATTTTGCACACTTTTTAGACACCTGTATATATTTTAAACACATTTTTTTATTTCAGATTTATAAATGATTTGCAGCAGAAACAATTAATCAGGGTGAGTTTTTTTCATTATAACAACAGGTATCTTGGAAATTGGCAGAGATAGAATGTGGGTTAAATGGGGAAAGAAGTGCAGTTTTTTAAGCCTAATGAACAGACTTCAAATCTTTGAAATTTTTTCTATGCTACTAGATACTAGATATAAGTAAAAAAATAAGATTTTAGGAAATATTAAAAATGAATAAGTTTGCATTATTTCCCAATCAGGACTGGTACAATGTGGCGTTTGCTCATTCGAACAACTTTCGTCATAACTTTCTTTGACAATTTTTTTCTATTTTGCGTTTCAAGCTCGTAAAATTCGATAATTGACTATTATTTGTTCAGCTCAAAAAACTGCAGTTATTTACCCAATTAGGTTAGTGCCTATCTCTGCCAGTTTCTAAACTCCCTGTAGTTATAACGAATAAAATAAAATACCTATAATCTACCAATAATTTGTGGTTCAGGGTACTGTACCGAACAGCATCCCTAACCACAATTTTTGGCTATTTCACTTTTATTAAAAGGGTGCCGCAACTTATGGTTGCCTCCAGTATATAAACTGCAATAGATGTTCCAATTGCTGAATGCTTAAGCATCAGACATTTTTTAAGTTAAAACCACCACTTTTATTGATGGTATAATAGTTGTTTATTGGTAGTACAATACATTTTATGCGAAATTTATCTACTACTCATAGATGCGTTAACAAAATGTAATTGTGGTACACCCACAACAAACGGACGACAAAGCACCACCGAACAGTTGCAACAGCTAAAGTTATTCAAAAACTATTGAAGTAGCAATATTATTGTGTTTTTGAAGCACCAAATTCATGCAACCACAATTTTAAAGTTGGAGTGGCAATACATTGTTGGTGTCCCCTATTTACCCACAATTTGTGAATGTGCGTACTCCAATTGTGGTTGTGTCAACCACTTATTTTTTTCCGTGAAGATAACAACAAATTTGAACATGTCCATATTAATTTATTCACTTCTGCTGTAATTAGTTCACAGAATTCTTCGGATATTTCGTGAATCAGGACCGATTTATATATAAGTAAGTCCATGTCTGGACAAGATTAATATTCCCATAACCCTTATCTTCTGGGAAGTTCCTGATGTAGACTGCTCTGATGACCTCTCGCATGAAATCCCAGTGACATCAATTTATTGCGTATCTTTATCTAATGCATGTAAGTATATATTAATAGAACAATAACAAGTAATAATCTGAGTGAAAAAATAATTTCAAGGCAATATATGTCTTGTCAAAGCAAATAATGCAAAAATATTCGCAATTTTACTTGCACCTATTGCTAAGATGATCCTTTTTGACTGATCAAGCTTCGACGCCATAGAACAATGCATGAAGAACACATAGTTTATGTTTTAACATGCATTACTACTTATTTCTAACCATGGAAACCAAGGTAGATCTGACAAATTCGTCAAAGAGACAGGTAAAACATTTGTCAAAACACTGTCAGACAAACCACCCCCAAAAATGCTTTTAACACAGTACTTAATCCTCTTGATAGCGTGCTTGTACAAAGTATATTCCATGGAAATGAGAGAAAAAGGAAAATTGAAGAGTGCTTTACGCGAAAAACTGGACACAGCTGAAAGAAATGCTATTTGCTGTTCAAAGAGCATGAGATGCTGCAAGAAACCCTCCACCCCACCAAAAATTGAAATAAAAGCAATTTTAGCTCGATGCCCGAGCAGTGGTTGTGACGAAAGTTTCACCTTCAGAAACATAAAAAGACCAATTTGTTCTTCTAGAGAATTGGACATCAAAAGGTTTCAAGGTTTTGATGCTGATGAACCTTTAATGCAATCTGATGTCAGAAATTGCCACAAGAAACTTCTGATCACTATGAGGATTAAGAATAAAGGGTATACGAATATAAAAAACGAATTCATCGTAGTTGATCATGTTTATGATCCTTTATCAGAGCAATCCTCACGTCTCTTGAATCCTTACGTAATCAAAATCAAGCAGGAACAGATCAGTCAAATTTACAAACTGAAGTTCCAAAGTATGGTCAATTCTGAAGCAAAGGAAGTAGTGTACAGCAAAAATAGCCCCAATTTCACAGGGTGCTTTACAGAAAATAAAAAGCCCTCGTGTGGAGAGGTAAAATACAAAGGCAAGAGAATACCATACAGCACAGGTTTTTGTTGTTCTTGCGATTCTGTCAAGAACGCACAACTCCAACCCGATTCTCCTACGTCAAGTGATCCCATAGTCATCTACAGCGACCCAGCATTTTTATTGGATGGGGTTGAATGCCCTCAGAACCTTAAAACTTCGGATATTAGACAGGCTATAATAAAAAAGTATCTTCGGCAAGATCAGGTACAAACGAACAACGATAATCGGTTATTGAATATGGAGAGCAATAAAATGAATCCCATCAGGCAGCAGTGGATGGAGAATTTACCGCAAGTGTCCTTGGAATTTGTCGGTGATGACTATAAGAAGTTTATCACTAACATTACGAGGAGTAAACAAAAAGGTTTTGATGGAGAGCCAAATGAATATAATGGGCTTAAAGCGAGTTCAACTTTGGAAAGGACGCACAATTTGGGGGAAAGTGAGCGTTGTGTTGGGCCCAACTGTGGACAGTTTGGTCCCGATGTTGATGCAGAAAATTTGGAAATGGAAAAAGACTCATTATTGGATAACATTGACGCACAAAATCAAAATGGAGGAAACTTCTTGAGACGTAAGAACTTTTAGTTTGTGAAACAAACAAAGTCCCTTTGCAAATTTCAGGTAAACGGCAGGTTATGTTCGGCGGTACTCAACAACGCGGCGGCCAAAACTGCGCAGATCGCTACACGCCTCCAAAGTTGGATCCTGAAAAGTACCATGAGAGTGCCCATTGCCTACGTTTCTCCGATTTGTGGTACACAGTGTATAGTTTACAAGAACCCATCCTAGACCACTCAGTCTACATGCAAATTTTCGAGAAGAACGAAGGACCAGATGGAGAAATACAATGGAGGGACGTGACCAAAGGAAAAATGGTACACGTGGGTAATTTTGTAGATCATTTCATCGATAATGGATCAACAATTTCCATCAGGTAAAACACCGCAGTCCTTTTCTTCTGTTCCTAATTCTAAAGGTTCAATTAGGTACAAACCAGAAGCCAAATCTGCTTTAAAGGAAAACTCTCTGAATCACAAAAATCTAAGACTCCTAGTGCCGGAAGTGACGAAAGATATCGACAAAAAGAAGCACCCGGAAGTGACAGGCGGGCCGAAGGAATATTTAGTGGTATATCCGAATCAAATTGCAACAGATGGAGACCTATGCAACGTAGCAGGAGTCGGATTCGAAGCTTTTTATAAACAGCCAAACAGGTGTTCAGTTCCAAGGGGAAGTTGCTTGGCCAACCAGCCAAAGAATCTGTGGAAGCACGACCATGAAGCCGAGAAATTGGGGAAGAAAGGATGTTTCTTCTTGAAACATTATGGTAGGAACAATAGAAATATTCACTGTCCAATCATGGAGACAATATTTTTCAGGAAATTTGTCGGCAAATCCTATACGATGCAACAACACGAAAGGTGACAAGTACTTAGCCCTACAATACCAAGGAACTCACAAGAGCGTCATAGAAATGGAAATCAAGGCGGATTTTAACACTGTCCTCCGCAGGACATGCAACGCCAAAATTACAGAAGTCTACATCGACAGTACCAACCCGACGAAAACCCACTTAATCGTGAAAGTCACCAATTCCGGTTTGGTTTCTAATTATTTTTCTACGGCTATTACAGATTGTCCTCTAGAACTGCCAACTGATATTAACAATATCAGATCGAAACCTTGTTTGATAGCTCCACAACAGCAACACGTTTTTAATTTGGAAATTGACGTGGTCCTAACTTCAGATCGTTTTCACTGTTCTGCCGAAGTGTTGAATTCCAAGTTGGAGCTCGTAGCAATCAGGAGGATTCGAATACAGAAATTTGACAGATGCATATGCACTTGGCACTGTCTTTGTGCTTGTGTTGGTTCTGTGGAAGGCTTGAAATGTAGGCCAATGTCGCTGGAGCATTACCACGCTGCAGGGTTTCAAGGAGCTTTGCCAGTTCCGACGGAATTTCAGCAATACGATTTGATGTCCGAAATTCTATCATGGACGTTTTACGCCTATGTATTTTTCTTGTTAACCCTCTTTTTGATGGGGTTAACTAAAGGCATTATAGGTTGTTGTTGTAGCACTCGAGTTGGTATTTGGGGTCTTGATGTCCTGTTGGACTTTCCCAAGACGAGAAAGGCCTTCTACGACCATTCATCTCCAGATCAATATGTCAAATACGACGATTGCGGTTGGCCAATTTATCCTAAAGCTCATAGAGTGCCCAAAATCTCAAAGCCAGCTGAATTCTGTTTGAATTTTATGTTCTTTTATACATATCCTGTAGCAGTACTATTCTTCCTGACAAAGAGAGTCTGTTTTCCGTATTATACGTACGAAGTTAGTTCAAAGAAGAGTGCAAACGTTCAGAGGTTAAATAAGAAGAAGAAGAGAAAGTGTGGGAGTCAAGAAGTAATAAGCTTTGAAAAGGAAGAAGTGACAAATTGAATTATTCCTAATAATATTAGTAAATCGTATTTGAAGGTTTTTACACTTGTTTGTTTAGTAGAATAAAATATATTTTTAAAACTACAATTTGTTTGTTACGACCCTGTATTTCCTAGTTCAAGTGCGGTTCTGTGTTTATTTGCGAATGCGCATGAGCGCATGACACCAACTCAGCTGACAGCTGTTTAAGCGGGAAAATGTTGCACTTTCTCAATCCATGGTTTCGAAATGTTTTTTTGTGGTGAGCCATGTGACACGTGTGAAAGAAAAGTGAAGTAAAGATATATTTTTTCTGATTAAAACGTTGGGGATAAGGAACAATTTGAGTGTCTGAATTAGTTCGAAGCGTGACGGATATAACCTAAAAAAAATGGCCAAAGTCGTTAAGAAACCGACAAAAAAGAATAACTATGCCATGCCTGAACCTTTACCGAAAGGTGAAATCCTAACAGACATTACGCAACATAAGTGGACTCTTGGAGTCGCTATTGGTAAGGGAGGTTTCGGAGAAATTTATTCCGCTTACCAGGAAGGTCAGTCGACGATAAAACCTGCAAAATATGTCATTAAAATTGTAAGTATAAGTTCAGTTTTGACATTTAAGATGTGTTTGAGTTCACAACGTTTTAGGAGCCTCATGAAAACGGGCCCTTATTTGTAGAACGGAATTTTTATATGCGTAATGCCCGGAGCGAAGACGGTAAGTCATTTCTTAATAATAATTGATTTGTGACCATTATTTCAACACAGTTCACTGCTGATTATCCCTTGTAAAGACCAGAAGTTACAGAAATAATTGAAAAATCGTTTAAAAATGTATCCAATATACATTTTTTTAAAAAGCATACAGTACTGTTTTAAATCTGATGATTTCGTGCATGGATAATCAACAGTTTATGTTTATTTCCTTGTTTCGCTGTCTTGTATGGAATCGCTGAGCTACTATTGTTTTTTAAACCACCTTTCTCCGATGGGTCATAGAAAAATTAAACTTTTTCGATGTACGAATCAAGAATTGTTGATTAAATGATGTATTTAACATTTTTACACATAAACCATGTCAATTGATCAATAAGTCTATTATTGATTGGCATAATTCTTGTGATTCTTTGATAGATCAACTGATTCACTGATTGTGTTGATTATACATACATGTGATCGATTATTTATTCGATCAATCAACTGTTGACAGCACCTATCAATATTGTTGATTAATCAAAGTTTATCGCAATTTTGAAATATTTAAATAGGAGCTGATAATTGAATGGTAGTTTGTTGATTTATTACAATTTAAATTGATTTATTATTGAATAATTCTACAGAGATCAGTTGATTGACTATTGAAAAAGTGGTAGATCAGATGAGGAATCAACTAATTAAGTTGATGGTTGATTGATGTAGTATATGTGATACAAAAAGTGTATTTTGATTCATCAACAAACAAATTAAATCAACAAATTGATTTAATTTGTAGTCGAATGCTGGTTTTATTGCTGAACCAGTAAAATTAATTGATTAATCAGTTGATTTTTATTGGGAATATTCTGTAAATCAAGGGGAAATAAATGATTTGGAGAAAACAGAGCGAGCCCATTACTTCCATACCTTATAGTTAACGAAATTTGTGGTTTTAGTCGACAAATTTTGCGCGGAAAAGAAACTATCATCTCTCGGTATGCCGGTTTACATAGGCTCAGGGCAGCACGAAGTAAACAATGTAAAATATCGCTTCTTAGTAATGGAAAAGTATGGCGATGATATTTGGAAAACTTTCCTTGAAAACAAAAGAGTATTTCCCACTTCTACCGTTTTTCAAATCGGCGTACAAATTTTGGATGTCTTGGAATATATTCATAGTAAAAATTATATACACGGTGATGTTAAAGGTGCAAACATTCTTATCGCAGCAAATTCTAAGAGTCAAATATATTTGGTTGATTTTGGATTAGTGAGTCCTATTACGAATGCAAAGGTGTTTAAGCCAGATCGTAAAAAGGCTCACAACGGCACCATAGAATACTTAAGCAGAGACGCTCACCATGGAGGTAATCAAGTCTGTTTAATTTTTACATTTCGATAAAAGTATACTTTCAGTGTGTACAAGAAGGGGAGATCTAGAAATTCTTGCGTATAATCTAATACAGTGGCTAGGGTGTACTTTGCCTTGGGAAGATTTAATAGCAAGCCCTTCCCAAGTTCAGAATAGTAAAGAAGATAACATGTCTGATATTCCAGGTTTTCTAAAACGTTGTTTCGGTACAAATAAACCGCCAGGTATTCATCACAAGGCAAACGTCCTTCCTTTATTTAACAGTTATTATTCCAGATGCAATCATGGCGTACTTAAAGTATTTGCAAACTTTGAAGTTCAATGACGAACCTAACTATAAAAAAGTACGAGATATTTTGATGTCTGGCTTGACCAGCGCTGGTGGTCGTCTTGGAACGAATTTGCAGTTTAAGTCGACGTCGAAGGTTTCAGGAAAATCTCCAGGCAAAGATAAGGTAACAGAAGAACTGCCAAAACGAAGGGGAGGAAGGAAGAAGGTTGAGCAAGGAACGGATGAAGAGGACGGGACCGAACACGGTATATAAAGTGAAATAATGAATGTTTCTAATATATTTTATTGTTTATCAATTTATCCAGTGAAGAAAACTAAAAAGAAGTTAACAAAAACTCAGGACACAAATGAACATGTAAACGGAAACGATAGAAGTCTGGAAGTAAAACGAAAAAGTGTTGGTGATTCCCCTGTGCCACAAAAACGAAGAGCTTTGACAAAGAAAGTTATAGAAGTTCCAGAGAAAGAAGCGAGTATGCAAAATGGGACAAAACCAAAGAGAGGAAGGGCAACTAAACAGAGTACAAAAGAGGTTAATGGAACTGCCGGTACTGAAGATGAAAATGGGGATGCAGAGTTTGCTGGATACACTGATGCGATGAAGGAGGTAATGAAGAAAAAGTTGAAAAACGCAAAGGGAAAAGGGAAACAGAAAAAGGCTGAGGACACTGCGCAACCGTCTACAAGTAAGTCAACGAGACCACGGAGAACCAGGCCTGAATTCCACCAACAGATAGTGAATTCGCAGGAGGACTCTTCAGATGAAGAAGTTTTTAAAAATGTAACAAGAAGGAAGCGTGTATAGCAAAATGTTACTTTACAATATAAGAAGTTTTTATTGAATGTCATCCAAAGGTTCAAAGTTTATTTAATATCATAGTTTTTTTGTCATTTTATTTTAATGTTTCGAATTAAACAGGTCGCCCCAAAAGGGAGTTTTGCGCATTTATTATGTATTTTCGTGAATAAAGTTGTATGAGAGCTCTTTATTTTTAATTTTCCATATTTTAAAATTAGTTTCATTTATACAGTTTGTCCCATTTTTTTGCGCGACACCTAACTTTTAAATGGAACGACCTGTATCTGCATTTTTGGGTTCCTCAGTTGTTTTTAGTGTGAGGTTGTATAAGGTACTTTTTGCCTAAAATGTATATTTCTAAAGTTATTAGCATTTCTTTGAATATTTTGACAGTTGTAAGGGAATTTCTAAAATTAAATATCTCCGGATGGGACGAAGTTGTAGCAATGATATTTTGGTGAGAGAAGAAGAATACTTAGGAGAAGCTGTTGCAGGATTAAAAAACCCGAAATATTATACAAGGCATCAGCAACAAGTAGAAAACTGGGCCAAGGACTGATCCCTGAGGTACGCCAATGTTTGAGTAAATACTGAATAGTTGCAATTACTTTTGGATATTTTTTTCATGTTACCAAAATAGCACCACTAGCTTTTTTCAATCCGTAGGAATTTTCAAAATTACTCCATATCTGGTAAAATCTTGTAACTTTTTGGATGACAATCAATTTATTTTAAACTTTAATTTGTACCATTTTGTATACCTATGTTTCTTATTCGTTCAGAATTTCAGTTACCTATCGATTCGTTTTCGAATTGAAAGATGCAAATATTTGTAGCAGTGTGCCTCTGTATGTAAGTAGTTTGTTTTTTATTTTAATCATTGATACATATTTTTATACCCAGAAATTTTTAACAGTATCATGTTTTTTTTTTTGTTTCAGTATTCTCTAAATAAAAGTAGTTATATAAGTATAATTTAGTTTCTCTTTTCATTCTTTCCTCATACCCAATAAACACATTTCTAAAGAAACACCATGTACAATAATTAATATTTTTTTCAGCAAACTAAAAACTCGTTCATAATGCGGGGGCTTCACGCAGAAAATTTTCGTTTTGCTTCGTGCTGTTGTGTAAATCGTGCTTTTCAGAAGCGTCTAGATTATATTCAATAATTAAACAATTATGCAGCGTTTACGCGTCTCGAGGGATGAAAACAGAAAATTGCCTTGGGCTGCGCAATAACAGCAGCTTATTCCCTTATGATATTAATAACGACAAACCCAGATTCGCCTTCGCCCAGCAGAATTAATAAAATATATTACCCTTCGCGAACACCGTGGCGCTACCTGTTAATCAAAATATAAATGAAGTTCTTATTACAGGAATCTAGATCGGGCGTTGTGAAAAATGACATTTGCATAATTACAAAATCTAACCTAATTTTTCAATTATTATTAATTTTGTCGGTAAAAGTGTGTAGTTGTTTTTTTACTACGGAAACCTTGAGGCAAGGTAATTATTTCTTTAAGTCGGAAATTTGCAAATAGTATTTGGAAATTTTCAAATGCCTGGAGAGCGACCAGATGATCTAGTGGGGCTGTATAATCCAACCTAGGAGAAAGAACGATCGCAAAAATTACAGCAGAATCGTGATGCAATTTTTGAAAAAAAGTTATAACGGGGTCAGCAATGCTTGAAAACGGTTTAAGTCGTGTGTGTATGAAGATATCGATGAAGCAGTGTTGAAGTGGGTTAAGGTTTGCCATGACAAGAAACTGCCGATATCGGGAACAATAATTCGGGAGAAAGCGCAGGAATTCGCGAAAACTTTGGGACATTTGGATTATGCTGCGAGCTCGGGATGGCTGCACAAATTTAAAGTTCGTCACACAATTGCGCAAAAAGTGGTTTGCGGTGAAAGTGCAGACGTAAATGAAAAAGAGTGTGAAAATTGGAAAGAAAATGTGCTCCCTGGATTACTCTCCCAATATGAATCTAAAGACATTTTCAACGCCGACGAAACGGGTCTGTTCTTTAAATGTTTACCGGACAAAACCTTGGCTTTTAAAAATGAGAAGTGTTATGGCGAAAGCAAAGTAAAGAATGAATTACTGTTATGGTTGGGCAAATATTGACTGGACGCAAAAACTGCAACTTTTGGTGATTGGAAAATCAAAGAACCCTAGATGTTTCAAGGGCATCAAGTCTTTACCGGTCACTTATCAGAATAACAAGAAGGCGTTGATGACCAGTGACCTGTACGAGAAATGGTTATTATCTCTTGACAGGAAGTTTTCAGCCCAAAAGAGAAAAATTTTACTTTTCGTAGGCAACTGCCCGTCTCATCCTACAATTGACGAAAAGTTGAAGTCCATCCGCGTCGTATTTCTGCCACCTAATATGACGTCTAAGTTACAACCAATGGATCAGGGTATAATTAAGAACCTGAAGATGAATTACCGGAAAAGGATTTTGAAACAAACTATCGCTGCTATGGAGAATCGTAGAACATTAGCGATAACTTTATTAGATGCTATTAGGGAAATAGCAAGAGCATGGGATACAGATGCCTCGGCAACAATTCAGAATTGTTTTAAGAAAACCGGATTCTCCCGTGACATTCGTGAAAATGAATATTGGTTGGATGAATATGATCTTAGTCTTGCAGAATTAAAGGCAACGCTTGCGAAATACAAGGAATCTGTACAAATGGAAGATATTGATGATAAATTATTGTCGATAACTGAGATTTTTGACCTTTCGCAGATTATTTGCGAGCCAACTCGTGTCACAGATTCATCTTTTTCATTGATCAATTTAATTTTTGCCAATACTGTTGAAGTCTGTGATGCTTTGGTGGTTGATGCTCAGATCTCTGACCATTTTCTCATCTGTTGTAGACTTAAATGTCAGTACAAGTATTCTGCGGTGCCCAGCTTTGCATATCGTGCGCTTAGTAATGTTGATTTGGATAGATTCCAATATGACCTTCAGTCCTTGCCTTGGCACACTATTTATTCGACGGACAGTATCGACGGCAAAATTGATATCTTAAATTCTTTTATTCTTCAACTATTTGACTTACATGCTCCTCTACGTGTCACTAAACAACGTAATCAGAGCTGCTATGCGCCTTGGATTACTGATAATATTAAATTTATGATGAAATTAAGGCATAAGGCACTAAACCGGTTCAGACGTAGTAGATTGCCTGCGCATTGGGACTATTACAAACAATTGAGAAATTTCACCACATCTGCCATTCAGTCTGAGAAAAGGGCCTATCTCAGCTCAAAGTTTCGTAACAGTTCCGTGAAGGAGCGATGGAGGGAGCTGGGTAGATTGAACGTTCTACGGCGCAAGTCACATAGATTGCCTCCTAGCTTATGTCACGTTGATGAGTTGAATAATTTTTTTGTGGAGAGTGGTAAGTCGGATTTGCTACCTAGCGTTGATTTACTCGATTTTTATTCTTCCACTTTAATGCCTGGCGTTGCTGATACCTTGGCTTCCAGCTTTGTAGATATAACGTGCATTTCTTATCTGATCATGGAAATTAAGTCCAAGGCGTATGGCAGTGACAATCTTAATATTTCCCTTATTCTTCTCTGTTGCCCATACATTCTTCCTTTTCTTACACATATTTTTAATGAGTGCATACGTGAATCGTATTTCCCGGGAGTCTGGAAGCAGGCTTGCATGGTTCCCTTACCTAAAGTTGCTGTTCCCAAAGACTTTGGGATCTTAGGCGAGGGGTTTACCACTAGTAAAATTCGTGTCCCAAGTATTGCACTATTACAAGAGTATTGCACATAATGACATAAGTATTACAATAATTACATAAGTATTACACATAATTACATAAGTATTGCACAAAATGCATAAATATTACATGGTATTACATTAGTATTACATGAGTATTACAACAAAAAACATAACTATTACATTAGCATTACACTAGTATTACATGAATTACATAACTATTACACAACTATTACAAAATTTTTACAGGTAATTCATGCATGCAGGTACTTGTAATACTTACTGGCTTTATTTATTTAAGCAGGTAATGCAGATTGTTACCTAATATAAATGATTTAAGAAAAATAAAATAAATAGATAAATAAGCATTGCTTTGGAAATAATATAATAAACTAGTTGTCAACGCATTGACAGAACAGCTTCCTAGCTACAGCCACAACTGAACTGGAGGGCGCGCGCGCGCGCGCTCCTTCTTTTCGTAATTTTTTTCTCAATTTTTTCCTTATACAACCTATTACGATTTTCGCACATCGTGTAGAGAAAAATACCCTCTATCCGATGCAATACAAAAATATATACGGTCTCATGGAAAAAAATGTTCGATGACGTCATATCTCGGCTCAAAAGTGTTTTAAAAAACACCACTCCATCAGTTTCCTATGAACCATCTCTGATATACGTATGCAAAAATTCAGCAAAATCCGTGGAGCCGTTTTCTCGTAAAAGTGCCAACAGACATACACACATACATACGGACGGAAATGTGCCACCTTTCCAAAAAGTCTTAGAATGACCTGAAACGTCCACATTTGATGAAAAAACACCATGGTCAAAAAACGACTATCACAATAGCTACCTAGCTTAGGCTACGGAGCTAATAAATGTCTAAACATTATCGCGTTAAAACTGTAGTGGGAGCCCGAGTTTAGAGTCCTATTCATAACAGACTACTTAGCTGTTATAAATTAATAATTAAAAACAAGTATTTTTAGGGACATCAAATCGCTCAAATATTATACAGGTGTCCCAAGCAAAATTAGACACCCTAAATAAGTCTCGAGTTAAAAATATTTTGAAGAATTGGGAAAACGCGTCGACCATGATTCGAAGGGGGACATATTTTGAAGTAAAACTGGCACGCTCATCTTCATCCCCTTACCAGACATGGTCAGCCCCTCTGAAATTTTATACAGCAAGGGGGTCAAGTGATAACATCCTTTGAAAAGTACTTAAATTTTTTGCATTGTTATTCAGATAATTTCAATACCTTTCAAACGGTGCATCATTTGACACCCCACTGCTATATAAAATCTCGGGGGCAGTGACCATGTCAGGTAAGGGGATGAAGATAGGTGTACCCGTTTTACTCTAAACTGTGTCCCCTTTCGAATAATCGTTGACGTGTTTTCCTGATTCTTCAAAATATTGTTGACTCAGACTCATTTGGGGTGTCTAGTTTTGCTTGAAACACCCTGTAATAAAATAGATCAGTTGTTTTAGAAACAGTAATGACAGAGCAATAAATATAATTGATATCTATCATGTTGTACTAGAGAAAATCAACTAAATGGGTAGTGAGGGATACGACACCAAAGATAACTTGGTTTCAAAAATTGAATCTTGTTCAATTAAAAAAATTCACAGCCTTCGCAATGATGCAACATTGGAAATGACAAAGCAGACTGTAATCCTTGTGCGTTTGGGATATTTCCGCATACGCGATAGCGTGTTAAATAATTATTCATAAAACACCTGCGCCGATTTATAATAACTGCATTCCTGTTGTGGCATTTGCGACGCTAGACGGTCCCACACTTAATGAAGCTTACTCAGACTGAGCAGTCTAGCGCCTGGCTACCGCTCGGGGTCTCACGCATGACGTATGTGGCATATGCAACACAATCTTTTCGGTGAATATCATATCCATTCTAAGATACTAATAACATTTTCAATGTTAAAAATACTAGAGTTTTAGTGTGAGGTCAGGTTAGGTCGTATCTACCTCTATATTTATTATTTGCGTTTTAGATGTGGGTACTTATCTATTATGTCAGCCAGATTATCAAAAATCCGTCAAATCATAAAATTATAAGTTTTTTCTTCTGATTATCAAGATATGGCGGTGGGTATGGTTAAGAGTTTTTAAATAGTAGCACCTTATCCACGAACATAATATGAACCTAATCAAAAGTGTGTTAACCTAGTGTGTGTTAAAACAGTCGTTTGAGAACGGAACGGTTTAGAATTCACCTAGGCTTTTTATAAAACAACGGAATTTACAATATGGCTGCGATATACAATATACAGGGTTGTTAATTTGAAAACTTCTCGTTCCAAATATCTCGGTGTACAAAACGCAAGAAAATTGCCGAGACACGTGAACAGTACTAGTGTGGGGGTATATTTTACATAAAAATTACACAGCACCTTTTATCTCCCATCAAAAATTTTAAATGTTCTGTGATATCTCATTTCAAAGGTCTTTGTATACATTGCCTGGTTTTAGCTTTCAAATTCGATTTTCTCGTTTCCTAGATATCAATAATACCATATTATGTTCGTGTTTATTAAAAAACTACTCGATACTTTAATTAAAACGAGTTTTGAATCACGTCCCACGTGGTATACTCAAAATTAACATTTAAAGGCATGTACGCATATGAGCGCACATATGCTGAGTATGGCGAGAATACATGCATGTTTGTCAATGTGTACCGCAAATTCTCTCCGCGCTCGGGAAAGCCCTCACCACGCATGAAGTAAGCCATCGTTGTCGGTTTTTGGTCACCGCTCAAAAGAATCATGCGTCTGAATCTTTCTTAGTGTGGACATTGAAACTGTTGCTTTAAAACTATTTACACGCTTGCGGCGTGCCGGCTAGGAGACTGCATTTATGCCAGTTTAGTTTATATACCAACACGAGGTGAAGTGATCTAAAGAAAAATCTTTTAGATTTCATTGCTGCCTATGAACAGCACCCCGTTTTGTAGGAGACCGTTTTCTTTTTTGTCACACTTGGCAAGAAATAAAAATGCCGCTGTTGTTGCAATGAAAGCAAATGTGTCTTGTTCGGAGGCCATCATGACATTAAATAATTTTTGTGCGTTGTTTAAACGGAGCGCCGTGAGAACGCACGCATGTGGGAAATTGTATTTGGACAACGCTCGAGTACGAACGTATGTGCATGCGTTCATTCTCATCGCATGTGCGCTCATATGTGTACGCGCCTTAACTTTTAAATAGTAACTGAACTTTATTGGCAAAACTTTATTTCTGTGTGAAAGCTTTCACGTATTTTGCATTTCTGTCACTATCTGAAATTTATATTCATTTAACCAACAAGAATTAGAAAGAAGAAGCCTATCGAATGGTAATGGCATGCGAAAATAATCCACGACTCCCGTGAGCTTTATATTTTGTCGAGTATTTTGTAATTGCTTTTAACAATGCAATACGATGCAGACCCACACCATTATAATTTGCGCGAGATCATACTTGCAAAAGTTTTGAAGGTTATGCTGCGCGCGCAACTTTTACACGATTATTGCAAGAGTATTACATGACTATTGCATAAGTATTACACAAGTATTACATAACTATTGCATGACAATTACATAGGTATTACATGAGTATTACAACTATTACAGAACTATTACATGAATATTTCAACTATTACATTAGTATTACATAACATTACGAATATACTACATGGCATTACACAGTATTACACGGTATTACAAAATCATTACATATGAGGTTGTCCCAACTATTACATGAGTGGTAAACCCCTCGATCTTAGGTCGATAAGTATTTTACCTGTTCTCTCTAAGATTCTCGAGAGGATCCTCGACTTACAGTTACGAGTGCACTTGAATTTATACAATGTACTGCCCTCGAGGCAATCAGGCTTTGGGCGGGGTTATGGCTGTGCTGCTGCTTTGTCAGATGTTACTGATGATATTTTTCGAGCGTGTGACATTCGTGAAAATGAAGATCATTGGTTGGATGAAGATGATCTTCGTCTTGCAGAATTAAAGGCAATGAAAGTAGCATTTTTTAAAAGGAATTTGCTCCAGCAAACTGTATAAACTTTCGATAAAGGAAACCGAGGGGTGGCTCACGGACTCAAATTCTGTACACCATAATACCAAAACGGTATTATTTTAGACATAATACTGTAATACCTAAATAATACGGAATATCTGGAGTAATACCTGACTACCAATAATATTGGGAATAATACCGGATAATACCAGTAATACTGAGATTATACTGAATAATACGAGGAATGATACCAATAATACTGGATAGTATCCATAATACTAATTATTCTGGCATAATATCGAGTAATATCTGTATTACTTTAGTAGTATTAAGGGAGGTATTATTAGGTATACAGAGGTATACAGGCTGTCCCACGCTAGCGTACTTCCTACATAACTCAACAGGCGTAGTAGATATCGAAACATGATTCAAATGAAAGTTGCATCCAATCAACTTCCTCACATTATAAAATTATTTTCGACTATACAGGTTGCCCCATTTCTTCTGTACAGCACCTAACTGTCTTCTTTAATGGAACACCCTATATCTGATTGTATCTGAAATTGTTTATTGAATTTAAGAGCCATTTTGTTAACCGTACATTGGGTTTAAGTCTTACGGTTTCGGCATTATTTGTCGTTAAAAATCGACATTTTTCAAGTTTCATATTAAGTTATAACTTGGAATCGGTACGAGATAAAGAAAAATGACTTACATGTCCCTATCCTAGTTTTTAATTCTCTATCTAATGGGTCTGGAAAATACTGCTTTGGTCAAAAAATGACAAAAAGTTGCCAACGAGGTTGCCAATCAGGAAGCAGTATTTTCCAGACCCATTAGATAGAGAATTAAAAACTAGGATAGGGACATGTAAGTCATTTTTCTTTATCTCGTACCGATTCCAAGTTATAACTTAATATGAAACTTGAAAAATGTAGATTTTTAACGACAAATAACGTTTAATAATGTCGAAACCGTAAGACTTAGACCCAATTTATGGTTAACAAAATGGCCCTTAAATTCAACAAATAATTCCAAAATTCGATCAAATACAGGGTGTTCCATTGAAGAAAGCGAAGTTATGTCGAGAGTTAGGTGCTGTGGAGAAGAAATGGGGCATCCTGTATAGTCGAAAATAATTTTATAATGTGAGGAAGTTGATTGGATGCAACTTTCATTTGAATCATGTTTCGATATCTACAACTCCTGTTGAATTATGGAGGAAATACGTTAGCGTGGGACACCCTGTATAATTTTATGACATCATCGGTTACTGTTCAGATTACCCACAACTGCTACCAGAGTCAGATCAAAAAAAGTGTGCATTTTCGACTTAGATTTATTTCGAGTAGGTACATACGAGTAACATATGACTTTGGTCCTAAGCTGCTTTAACAAAAATGGAAAATCCCTCATTTGGGGGTTGCTTCGGATATCTCGGCACCCGTGGTTCTCGATATCCTACTGAACTACCGTCATTACTGAAAGTTGCAATACAAGTACGTAGGTAACATCAATAAATGCTGGTAATAACTCCAAGAATTCAGATAGTCTGAATTTGTCTATAACTCCTAAGAGCGCTACTCTTTCAGCACTCCGCATAACTTCAAGGTAATAGAGGAAAATTTTGTGACATACTGAAGCTTAAGTAGTTAGAAGAAACTTTTACTTCGACAAGTTCTCTATTAAACCGAAAGAATCGACGATACACAGCATACAAAAGTCAGATACCGTAAATTTCGTTTTTCAGCGAAATTCCACGATTTAAGCAATTTGAACGCCTTTGTGATAGTAGCTTGGAAATGAAGTGTGATACGAGAAAAGTGCAAGAGGTACTTTCGGAGGTGCTGCCGGAGAAGAACCCTTTCAGATTGTAACATTTGGCTTTGGTCCTAAGCTGCTTCAACAATAATTGAAAATTCCTAATTTGGGGGTTCCCTCAGATATCTCCGCATCCACGGTTCTCGACATCCTACTGAAGTACCATCATTACTGAAAGTTACAGCTCTAGTAACATCAATAAATGCTGCTAATAATTCCAAAAATTCAGATAGACTGAATTTGTCTAGAACTTTCTTTATGGGCGAGTTCAACTTTGTCCATCCTGATATATTCGCTTTTCTCACACAGCACATTTTTGTTTTTTTTTTATTATTACTGTTAAATAATACCAAATACTGGAATAATACCAATTATTTTTGTATAATATTCCTGTAATACTGATAATTCCTGAAATAATACCAATAATTCCTGAAATAATACCAATAATACCTCCGTAATACTCATAATACTTGAAATAATACCAATCCTGATGTAATACTGGGACTACGAAATAATACCCGTAGTGTTGAATAATACCGAAAATTTGTAGGTAATACGAATAATACCTGTAATATTTGTAGTATAATACAGTACTGGTATTATAATACTGGCAAGGTGTACACCATAATACCATCGTGAGCCACCCCTCGAAGGAAACAAAGAAAACGAAGCAAACTTTCGCATTTAATATAAAATAAAATACAGTCAGTCACTAGTTACAGAGATATCCTAAAATTACTACTAAAAAAATTCACTCATACAAATATAATTTAATAATCAATATTAATTGCAAAGGACTGCTAAAGCAGACAAGAATTAACTATGCCCTGAAAGTATCAACACCTATTACAATACATTAAGTCTTTTACTTGTTATTCTTTGGTTCGTCTTAAAGGTGTCAATCTACAAATTTACTATAACAAATCACATTTATTTGGGAAGGAATCACTTTCTAAATGCACTTAAAACTTGTCTGCTCGACATGCACTGATATGCACCAGAGTTCGTACACAAAGTTGGCTTTAAAAAATGACTAGACCAGCCACAGTTAGCTCTACGTATTTGCTTTACACTGTATTGCTATACATCGGAAATTATCTTGTATAGGATGTCCCAATTTCAAAACCATCGATAGATGAATAACAATACCGGGTGGGGATTTAGTGTAATTGACTCATATCTCTGGAAGTATTTAAGATATCAAAATGAAATTTTGCACAAATGTGGGGAACCACATGGAGCATTTCCCAAAATTATTTAGGTATATACAGGATGTTCACATTTTTGAGATTGAGATAATACAGGTGGTTAAGTTGTGCAAAACAGAATTTTTCTCAAAAATTTCAAATGGAAAACCATGTATATTATTTGTACAATTGATGGTCATTTTACTAAACTTTTTATTGATGCGGATATTGTCAAGTCTACCAGTAAAAGTTTCGATAGAATGTACAATTGAATTATAAAAATGTAGAGTTTCGTTAGTATTTTACATTATTTTTGACGATCTCCCCAATTTGTCACCCAAAACTCCATTTTGTGTCTATAAAATATTTAGCAAGATTATTTCTTAAAGATAATATTTTCTTCCATGGCACTCCTTGTTTGAACATTATACCCGACTTCAAAAAGACATTATACATTTAAGAATATAACCATCAAGAAACAATTTTACAATAAGATTTATTGTCTTTATATTGATACCAATTTGCAAATACAAAATATAAACATTATTGTGAGTTTTGAGCAGCAGAATAGGGGGAATTCGCCAAAAAGAGTATAAACTAATAATGAAATTTAAAAATTTTGATGTTCAATCGTAATATCTGCCGAAACTATCAGTAGTAGACCTGGCAACATCTACATCAATTAAAAGCTTAGACTATTTGAAATTTTTGAGAAAAATTCCCCTTTGCATAACTTAACAACCTTGTATAATCCTAAGTATTATGGTGAAAGTATTTATACATTTCACAAATACAGCAGTGTGTAAACCCCTATCAATAAAAAATAATTAGGCGACTTTGGTCAGTAGAAGCCAGTAGCATCATAAATTTGGGACCATAATGACACAAAAATGTCAATACCTTACTCAAAACCACATCATGTAGTATATAGTTCATTTCAGCTATCTTGGCGTGTGTATGCACTAAGCAACGCCTCATGTTTATGATGTTTTCGTTCAAATCACAATGGTTTTTGTATTGAACGTATGTTGATGCAATAAACGCCATACGTATCAATCAAAATATGTATAAATTTTATTACTTTGGCAGCTAACGCACGTGCAATCTTAATTCCTTGGAAACAGAACGCACAAAAATGTTTTTTGGCATTTCATAAGTTGTAACGTCAAGTTTATTTCATTAACTGTCAAATTAGTAATTTCCAATATTTATTTATAACAATTTTGGTATTGAAATACTAAACTAAAATGCCTGGGGGTGTACTATAACAAAACAGTGCAGGCAATTTGTACTAGATCTTATGGAGTATTTTAAGGCAGAAGCAGAAAATAAAGGACCTTTGATTCCATTTTCTTCTGTGAACGAGAGAGTTTCTGCCGCGTTGAAAATAAGTTTAAGAACCATAGGTCGTATCAAAGCAGAATCTACATCTGGTGATCCTCTTACTACCCCCGGAAAATCGCATAACAGGCGAAAGTTTAAGAGTGACGATGTAAGTGAAGAAATAAAATGCGAAATTCGCAACACGTTTTATATGATGAGAGAAGACAAGAAACACATTACAATTCAAACGCTGAATGAATTAGCAAAGCAAAGGGGTGTCATAGATGTATCTAATACGAGTATGTGGCGTATTTTAAAGAACTTGGGGTTTTGTTTCAAAACGGAGAATAATCGCCGTTTTCTTTGTGAGCAACCTCACATTGCAAGCAAGCGCATTGCGTTTTTACGAGAATACATACAAAATATGAAAAGCGAACATTCCAGACAATTTGTGTTTCTCGACGAAACATGGATTTTTGCTAAAGGAGGAAGTAAGCGCACATGGCAAGATGAAAGCGTTAAAAGCTGTAAGAAAGGCCATGCTTCAAATGGGAAGCGATTTGTTGTACTTCATTCAGGAACTAGGCATTGTTCTGTACCGAATGCATCGCTGCTGTTCTCTACAAAATCAAAATCGGCGGACTACCATGATTCAATGGATCAGAATTCGTTCAAAAAGTGGGTTTTAGAAAAACTAATACCAAACCTTGAGGAACCGTCGCTAGTGGTAATGGATAATGCATCATACCATAGCTTCTTAGTAGAGCCAGTTCCCCATGCATCCTGGAATAAATCAAAATTAAAAGATTGGCCTGTAACTAAAAATGTGCCATTTTCGGAAACGGCTTTGAAAATTGAACTTCTAAATTTATGTAAAGAGAATAAACAACAGCCAAGGTACGCTATAGACGAAATGCTCCAAGAGCATGGTCATCAAGTCCTAAGACTGCCACCCTACCACTGTCAGTATAATCCAATAGAGTTGGTGTGGGGTATTTGCAAACAATATTATGACCTGCATATTGGAGATGTTGGTTTTGGAGACAAACAAGTTTTAGATATGTGGCAAAAAGCTTTAGACCAAGTCACTCCAGATGTTTGGAAAAATTGTATAAATCACACGGGAAAAATTGTGGAAGAAGACTGGGAACGTGAAGTGCGCTTTGATGAAGTTGAACCGCTTATAATAAACTTGAATGATTCATCTGAAGATTCTGAAGATGAAGACGATACATTTTTTGAACTTTTTTAAGATCCTAATATGTAGTTATTACGACAATTAATTAGAATTCTTTTTTATAAATTTTTTCTTTCGTAAATGTTTCAAATTAATTTTCTTTTCAACTTTCTTCAGTTCATTATTTCAGTTAGGTAACATGTATTATTGTATTTTATTTAGGTATATTATACTTGTTTACGTATTACCGACCACTTATTTAGCATCACTTTAGTTATTGTCTGCATTAAGTTTTGTTCATTTAGCTAAAATTGAACTTCTGTAATTTATCTGCGTCGCTATATTCCAATGAAACTCCCGAAAATATAGTAATTATTATACTGATTGAATCGTTAAACTACTTTGGGAATTACATACATAGATAAGTGCATGCATTTTCCAGCAATTTATTAATCTATGGTGCCTTCTTTCAAATAATCATAAATTCTACTTGTTGAGAATTGCTGGAATGCAATACATATTTGACCCATACTGTCATATTGACGTACGAGCCAAAATAACTGAAAACAACTAGGTATATCAATTTTCATGAAATTTTATGGGGAATTGAAATCACGCAAATACTTGTGGGGTTTCATTACACACTAAATCCCCACCCGGTATAACCGCCGGTACAAGTAATTGCCCATCTTATAAAATATACCTTCAGACTAAAAGAAGTGAATGACACTTTTTAAAATACGCAAACTCGATATTATATTGAGAGACGACAGTCAAATACATATGGGCTTTATTGCACATTGTCGTAATTCTTCGTACCGCCCACTGCTAATTGTTTTTCTTTTTTTAAATTTATTGCTAATGGAAAAATCTAGGTTTCATCGTTAAACTTTCTTTTTAGATTTAGTAAGCCAATGTTTAAAATTATTTCATACACTGCAATGTTAAGGGTAGTTAAGGAGTATAAAAAAGTTGAAGTTTTATAAGGTGGTCGATTACTGAACTAGGTATGTACCGGGTGGCCAGATAAGAATGCAAAGTGCTGTATCTCGGAAGCTATTCATCATAGTCTTGCGGTAAAAAAAAAATATTACTAAAGTGGCCAAGAGAAAACCGTGGAAAATATTTTCAGATTTCCAAGATGGTCGCCAGGGAGCGTAACCGCCATCTTAAACTTAAAAGTGATTTTTTGCAATGTTTCTTTACATAAACAGCTGTAACTCCTAAACGACTGAACGGCTTTTAACAAACTTGATCTCGTTGGCAAAAGCATTTATTGCTCCATCAAACCCATTTTACCTGTGATATGTCTAATTCTTAGTGATGCCGCTAGAGAGCGTTTTTTAATATAGTAACAGAAAATTGCAAAATTCTCTAAAAAATTAAATGCAATAATATGACTTTTTTTCATAAAAATGTAGTGAAATAATACCTAAATAGGCTAGTGAAGACCACATCTCGATATCTTATTCCTAGCCAAAAATATCGAAGAAAGAAAATTTAGTTATAAAATTTTAGAGAGACGCTATTACACCGGTATTTATTCTTATTTATTTGTCTTTTTTCAAGACTCAGTGATAAAATTTCATAATTTTATAATTTTTAAATAATAAAAGTATTCTTAGTTCAAACAATTAAAAAGAAACGTGTAGGGGCATAAGAAGAAAGAAGGACCGATTTTGAAATAAAACTAATGCCTCCTTAAATGCTCGAACTGTCTTCCATCACACTAAATGCATTGTTGGAGCCGCTCATGCGTACACATTACAGCAGCTTCAATTTCTGCTCTTGACAAGCTACGAATGGCCTCTTGTATTCGTATGTTCATGTCGTCTCTCATTGTTGGTGGAATTTGGTAAACAATATCTTTTAACCGACCCCATAGATAGAAGTCCAAACAGGGGAGGTCTGGGGAAATAGACTTCCTCGTCCAATCCACCTACATGTGTTTTTAATTGTTTGAACTAAGAATACTTTTATTATTTAAAAATTATAAAATTATGAAATTTTATCACTGAATCTTGAAAAAAGACAAATAAATAAGAATAAATACTGGTGTAATAGTGTCTCTAAAATTTTATGATAAGTAAATTTTCTTTCTTCGATATTTTTGGCTAGGAATAGGATATCGAGATGTGGTCTTCACTAGCCTATTTAGGTATCATTTCACTACATTTTTATGTAAAAAAGTCATATTATTGCATTTAATTTTTTAGAGAATTTAGCAATTTTCTGTTATTATATCAAAAAACGCGCTCTAGCGGCATCACTAAGAATTAGACGTATCACAGGTAAGATGGGTTTGATGGAGCAATAAATGCTTTTTCCAACGAGACCAAGTTTGTTAAAATCCGTTCAGTCGTTTAAGAGTTACAGCGGTTTATGTAAAAAAACATTGAATCACCCCCCACCACTTCATTTTAATAGATACGTCAAAAAGTGTTAAACAAAAATTACTCGAATAAAGCTTATCTTTAAAAACACATATTTTTTGGTACATTTACTGGGTGGATTTCAGTGAAAAATCACTTTAAAAGTTTAAGATGGCAGTTACACCCCCTGGCAACCATCTTGGAAATCTGAAAATATTTTCCACGGTCTTCTCTTGGCCACTTTAGTAATAAATTTTTTTACCGCAAGACTCTATGATGAATAGCTTCCGAGATACAGCACTTTGCATTCTTATCTGGCCACCCGGTACAAGTACAAACGCGTAAAAACTTGAAGCAACTAGCAAATAAGAGAATTCCTGTTTCGATAAAAGAAATCTTATTGTTATGTGATATGTCGTAGATAATTAACATCTAAACTTCCAGACTTATTCAGCTGCCTAAACACCAAACACTCCTTATCGTCTTCCATTACAATAATTACATTCCTCAGAAGTTCGTGTAGACCAAACAACAAAAACGGGATTTGTATCACAGGCAAAATTCAAATGTATAGGACGCAACCTAGGTACGATTATAACAGAACTTTACTATTATCTTGTATGGTGGCGGACAAGAGAACGGCCAAAAATGTCAGGATCACGGTGATCACAGCAGGAAACAGTAGAATTGTGTGTAATAGTGTCGTGTATATCGGGATGGCGCAAAGGCAAGCGATGTGGAACAAGCTGCGCATCATCCCATGCGCCGTGCATCTGAAAATAAATGAAAATATGTTTGGTATGCGAATTATTAATCAAAATTATTCTCTTGAAGGCTTGCAGCTTGGGCTCGTGATCTATCAAAATATCCCCCGACAAAACAGCCCCAGACGAAATATAATAGTAGTTCAGTACAAAATGGCCCTGATGAAATTAATATCTGGCAGACAGAAAATGTTCACGACGTTATTGTAAGAAAAGAAATACAGTGGAACTCCCATAAGTCGAATCTCAAGGGACACAAAAAAATCGAGTTAAACAAACTTCGAGTTTAAGGCTGTCGGAACGCTTGGAATATTTGAGGGATGTAACGTTCCCGCTGCCAATGGATTATTCCAACACGGTTTAAGATATTCGCGTGATTATTTTTTTCTTGTTTCAATTAAACATAGATCTAGGACTGTTCGCTAATAATTTTCATTAAAAACCAGAAATTCAACTTTAAAATCTACTTCACAATCTATGAAAATCGGACATATTGTAGCTAGAATATTTACATTTTTCATTTTTTTTTAGAAATTATAATCGTAGAGTCATAGATTAGACTTTTCATTTTGACGGTATCAAAAAAAATATAATAAATTTTTGATAATAATGAAGTAATCAATTGGCTCCTGCACCTCTGCATTCGCCTTTTCAAGGACCTAGAGGTGGCGGTGTCTAGCGGAGATATGTTTAAACTTCCCAGATTCAAGAAACAGGCGTGGCTAGTTTTTGTATAGATTCAGGTATTATTCTTGGGGCCTATTTTTCGTATCGACGACCTTCCAAAGTAATTTCCGATTCTTCTTAAAATTTATTATTGTTACACATATGAGTTGAATATGCAGGTGCACAGGTATCCCATTTACCTATCAGAAAAAGCGATTCATCTGTATTGTGTAATTTAGAGAAAAATGCCAAATAGATACTCTCTTTGTTTTTAAATTTCCATAATTCAAATTACTTTACTTATACATGGAGTCTCATTTATTCTGTACAGCAGATGCTAATCTACACAACTTGGATTTCTTAAATAGAACTCCTGTAGGTATATCATCCCACTTTTTATTTCTCTGTTCGATTTTACTACATATATGATTGTGTAAGAGTTGCATACTAGACTGAACTTATTGTGAAACTGGGGCATTTGTTCATCATTCTCAAAATGTAATTTTTGAAACATCCCTACGTGTGACAAAAATTTTAAAAGAAAACTGAAACACAAAAATATGGGGTTTAGTTTAGAAGCAACTTACTTCTTATACATACTTAGCAAAATTGATCGAAGAATTAAAAAACGCAATATCTATAGAGTGTCCCATTTACAGGGCTCGTAGTGAATTTATCAACAAAAAAGATGTAATTATGTATAGATTCTTTAAAAAATATGAACTATTTATGTACCTTGAAGTTGAAAGTGAAATAGCTGCTCTTATGGGCGACATAAGTGGCGCGTCACAAACGTCAGATTTTCATTCCAAACAAAACAAATCCACGTGCTTTCTGACGTTTCAACCTAACCTCTGAAATATAATTATAGTTGTTTTCAAGTTTTTACACGTAAGCCCAACACACAAATTGAAAATAAACTGTTTTCACTGCAAAACGTCTATAATTATATTGCAAAGACTAGTTTAAGACGTTGTAAATAATATCGATAAATGTCAAATGGCACGTGCTTTTGTTTTGTTTGGAATGAAAATCTGACATATGACGGAGGCACTTATGTCTCCCATTGCATTGTCCCGATTTGAAAATAGTTTTATTGTATTGTCTCCAGCTTGACCAACAGCATTTAATAATTGCAGTTGATTCTGTAGTTTTATTTTACACAATTTCTTGTGCTGCTCCCCCTTTGAGTGCTGCAGAATTGATTGAAAACCTCTTTGCAAACAAACTACTTTATCACACACATTACAATATAGGTTATTGTCGTCGTATGCACGGCCCCATTTAGATATTAAGCAGTTGTTACCAAAGACGTCTAGAATGGACCTAGCGTCCTTATGGAACAGCTGATCTTGTTTTGAAGCCTACACGTTCGATGGCCAGCGGGTCGCGGGGATCGTTGTTTGTTATTATATTCAAGCAACGGACCAAGCGAATGTTCCGCGATATGTTGTTTCCGCGGCAGCACCTGTTCACTACACAACTGGTCGGCTGTTTTGTTTTGCCTTTTCCACACACAAACGCTTAGACTGTGAGTATTCACCCTGCTTCAATCGAAAATATAAATAGCTAAGTCCCCTCTATAAGTCTTTGGTTGTTACCATCATTCTCCTCTAACCATTTACTGTTAAAATGGCACCTGCCCATTATAAATGCAAGTTATGCAGTATGAATTTATTATAAAAACCACTGAACACGCCTAGAACCCAAAAGTAAAAATTCAAATTACATTTTTGTCGTTCGCTCCCTTGTCTTTTACTAAACTATCAAGTATCAACGTATCAACCAAAGACGTCTAGAATGGACCTAGCGTCCTTATGGAACAGCTGATTTTGTTTTGAAGCCTACACGTTCGTAGGCCAGCGGGATTGTTGTTTGTTATTATATTCAAGCAACGGACCAAGCGAATGTTCCGCGATATTCTGTTTCTGCAGCGGCACCTTTTCATTACACAACTGGTCGGCTGTTTTGTTTTGCCTTTTCCACACACAAACGCTTAGACAGTGAATATTCACCCTGCTTCAATCGAAAATGTAAATAGCTAAGTCCCCTCTATAAGTCTGGTATCAACTATCATTCGCGTGCGCAAACGCACACTTGCTGTGTTCGTGTGCGGCGCGCGGCGGAGTTAAGCTGCGATACCCGCAAATAAATTTATCTCCTTCTAATGTGTGAAATCCAACATTATCAAAGAACAGACTAACTACATTATTTTATGCACTTCATAAGGGGAGAAATGGAATGATGCGAGAATTATAGCAGGTGGCTTGTAGGCTTGTTTATTTTTATTTTCACCAAATGTTTTCGCTTTTCACGCGGCGAACACTACAAATAAAACCTATGGTAGTAAATAACCTATCATGGATTTATTTGCCAGAAATCTTCAGAAATTATGAACTTTATGTACCACTCGTTAATAATATGAACTTTTGTGAACAGTTGCAATAATTATGAACCTTTACATAAAATATGTACTCGCTACGAGCCCTGCATTTAAATAATTCACCGAGTATCAACTCCGTTTGTACATAAAGTGTTCCGTACTGGCTAGCAAAGTTTCTGAAGCACATATATCAGAAACCGCACAGTGAACCGGAAGTGGCCAGTCAAAAAAATGAGTTTTCCGTTTTTTGCAGTCTGTTTTTGATTTAAGAAATATTGCAAAATTTTGTTAGAGAAATACTATTAAAATAGCTCTAACCACAGCACAGTGCATTTATTTTTGCAAAAAAATCAAAGGTAACTGAATTATTTCCACTTTTTCCAAAAACTACAAAAAATAAATGCACTACTCGCTTCTAACCATCAAATATTATAAGTATACAAGATTTCAAATTGAAGTTTGCGGTAGTTTTGGAATTATCCTTAAAGACATTTTGAAACTAGATGTAAACCCTGGAATTGCAACCAATCGATTTAAGTCAATGTAATCATTGCAGCTGGATGTAGAAGCAACGGATCTTGTGGGATTACTACAATTTTCACATGAAAATAATTTGCACCGAATCTGCTTGAATATGGTGACGTCGGATATGTTTTATAAATTACCGGGTAATATTTTGATTAGCCCTCGCTCTGAGCACAAAAACAAGACAATAAATGTTTTTACTAATAATTTTGGTGTAATGCTTAGTGCAGTGCGACCAAAAAGAACTTGATCATAGAAGCCCATGGATTTTTGCCGGCAAGTTGACAAGTTAACATTGAACAATCAATCAAAGACATGCCAGCAAAAGTTCATGGGCTACTTCGATCATGTTCTTTTTTGATCACACTGTATATTGCGAGTCAAGCCCGAAAAGTGTCATTTTACTGTGGAGTACGTAACTTCTAGGACATTGATTATTTCCCACTTTTTTCTTAGGTACAGTCCGCTAAACATCCATTTTCAGTACCTACTAATCTCATAAAACTTTATTTTCTGTTATAAAAATTTTCTGGAAAACACGAACTTTTCGGCCAATCGCAAATCATACTTGCCTAGTTTTACTTTTTTACTTGTTTTCTTGGGGAAACCAGCATCCCGAGACGAGTTTTGTTTCCCCGCCTATAATTTGGTTCAACGTACCTTGTTTTATATCAGGTACTCGTCGGAATATAAATACTATACTATGATATTCAATAAACCCCGCGTTTCGTCTGTAGCTTCGGTGTTGTGTTTGTTCTAGCTCAAAGTGAATGGAAAGCTCCGAGTCCTACTCTGTACGCTGCGAAATGCTCCCCCTAATCTAGCGTGCCCAGCAATTTTTGCATTCAGTGTCCGCCTACTTTGTACTTTTGGAATGCTACGTCCCTTCCGATGCCCCCCGCAGTAACTGTTCGTCGGCGTTCCGACAGCCTTAAGAACATTTTATTAAAATTTCCATACCTTGCATTATTCACATAATAACCCATAACGTATAACGTAACTATACCTAATATACCCATATAAAATGCAGGTTGTTACAATTCTGTAACCAATCAAATCATTGTTTATTAAAAATGGCGGTGATTTTGCACTGTTTTTGATGACGTAACTGTTCATTTTCACAAAATTGTCTACGAAAAGTAAACTTTTTCTCTTTTGCAGCCATCCCGAGCTTGCAGCGAAATCCAAATGTCCCAAAGTTTTCGCGAATTCCTGCGCTTTCTCCCAAATTATTGTTCCCAATATCGGCAGTTTCTTGTCACGGCAAACCTTAACCCACTTCAACATTGCTTCATCGATATCTTCATACACACACGACTTAAACCGTTTTCGAGCATTGCTGACCCCGTCGGAACTTTTTTCAAGAATTGCATCGCGATCCACACTATAGTACAACTTATCAAGCAATAATCTTTTTAAAGAAGCCTTGAACAGTAAAAAAGTTGAAATGGAAGAAATTGATGCAGGTAGCTTATTAAATATTTGAATGGACATGTATATTACACTTCTCTTAAAATTTTCCGAGTAGGGCCTCGACTGATACAATAACACTGCAGACCGCGTAAAATGCTCATGAATCTGTTCCCCCGTGACACAATTATTCTTAAGCCGAAACTGCAGAACAGCTATCTCATAAATGTAAATACATGCCAGTGGCAATATTCTCAGTTTCTCAAAAAGCGGCCTTGAAGGGGTACGAGGAAGACGCCTTGAGAGAATTCTCACTGCCTTCTTCTGCAATCGAAAGATATAATTAAAATTTTCGGCAGAGGAGTAACCCCAGAAAGGTATACCATATCAGAAATGTGACTCAAACAGCGCAAAATACGCATTTTTAGCCACAAGTAAATCGTAATTATTCATAAGAGTCCTAAGGGCAAAACAGGATCTAGACAACTTTGTACTTAGGTGTTTAATGTGCTCCAGCCAATTCAATCTATGGTCGAGATGAACACCCAAAAATTTAGTAGTATTTACAGATGAAATTATAACACCATCTGAAGAAAGGGCAAACAATACGCCAGGCCTGAAATTCATAAGACAGGTCTTATCCAGATTGAGAGTCAACCTGTTCGCCGCAAACCAACATCTCAAGAGCGACATGTCCGACACAAGCTGTCATGCAACTCATGACCATCATTACAGAACCAAGTTATATTGGTGTCATCAGCAAACTGAACGAACTTGCCACTAATGCGCAGAGAAGATATATCATTTATGTACAACAGAAAGAGAAGTGGGCCCAAGACAGAACCCTGAGGCACCCCATACATAGACTGAGCAGAGTCAGATGTAAATTTCTGACAATCAGCGTTGACAATAGAAACGGCATGGCATCTTCCCATCAGATAAGAACGAATCCACCCCCCAGAAACACCCCTGAATCCATAATATGAGAACTTCTCCAACAAAATAGATTGGTCAACACAATCAAAAGCCTTAGAGAGGTTGAGAAACACAGAAACAGGAATATACTGGGAGTTGCAGTGAGTGTTCTTTGCCTCATATACATGGTCCAGAAAAGAAAAAATGGCCAGACCAGTACTCTTATTATTACGGAAACCAAACTGCAAACTGGACAAGGTAGAGCATTTGTCCAAAAAGCTAACAAATCTGGCCTTGACCAGCCTCTCAATCAGCTTAGAAACGGTCGGCAACAATGAGATCGGCCGAAAATTTTCTGGCCCAAATTCACCCCCCTTATGCAATGGCACGATAAACGCGTTTTTTTAAAGATGAAGGAAAAATGCCTTCACAAAATGACTTATTTATAAGATCAGCAAGACACAGATGAATATTAATAGTTAAATAAGAAAAAATGATGGCAGGGATCCGGTCCCTATAGGAAACTTTTCTAGATACAATTCCAAACTCCGCTGCGATATCTTTTTTCTGTTTTACACCTCGATTAACTGGTTCGATTAAACGAATTTTGTCGGCTACCGACAAAATTTTTAATTTCCTCTCGCACTTGACATTTTTAGCAACAGCTCTGAACGCAATCAGCAACAATTCGACTCATGGGAGTTCCACTGTATAATGTTGACACGAATATGTACATATTTTCAATCAAAATATTATTATTACATACCTTAAATGGCAAGGATATGCCTCCACGACGACTACGGTCACTGCATTAATAACGCACATCAGTAGAACTTTAATGATGGCTTCTACTACGAGGATCGACACGAAATTCGACAAGAAAAATATCCCGATTCCCGTCAAACTCGCCATCACAAGCAAAACGATTATAACGGGCGGCCTCTTGGTTACTTCCAGAACGAAACCTATGAACAGCAGAGACGGTACCATCGGGCCCGCCCAAGCTATCGTTTCTTGGTACAGATCGTCCAAATATATGTTATAATCGAAATCTAGTGAACAATCTGAAATAACGGATAAACGGGTGTTGTTTTCCAGGACGCAGTTTATGAAATGATGGTCCGTTAGATCAGTATCAACAAACCTGAAATAGACTCTTTTTTCGTCGAATTTTATTCGTTAAAAACCAAACTTACCTAGAATTTCTTATAGTCGAATTCTCGAAGAACGTAATCGACGACTTCACATTCATGAATTCCACCTCGTCGAAAAAGCAGTCTAAAAATTCCACGTGATTCAAATTCAAGTGTCTGAAAGTTACGTTCCTGAACTCCGTGTTCCTATACTGAACATTCTCCAAAGTTTTATTGAATTCGTAGTTTGCATAAGTAGCGTTCACTACGGATCTTCGCAGAGAATCGTATTCTTGATCGTTTATCTCTTTGAGCATAGCTGACGAGAAAGTAGACACTCCGTTGTACAAAAAGCCGAGTAAAAGATGCAGTGCCGCCAGCAAAAGAGTCGTGCGAAAGTGCACTGGAGAGGATATTCTTTGGAATGTTTCGCGAAACTGAAAAACATGTTTTTACATCCTTAGAACACTAAAAAGTGTTTTGTTTAGGATAATGCGATTTGGTTAACCCTAAAGCTACATTTACATCCAATTCGATATCGACACAATTCAACGGTGGTTCCTATTCCGAAGGTGTAACAGGCCCAGGAATTCAGACAGATTAATATGCTTCCTAAATATGAGCAGGTTTTAAAATGTGTAGTAAAAGAACAATTGCAAAGATACTTAGAAGATAATGGCTTACTGTCGGAATTTCAGTCAGGTTTCAGAAGTGATCATTCCTGTGAAACGGCACTTAATTTGGTACTTATGAACTGGAAAGAACAAATAGGGGAGGACAATTATGTCGTGGCTGTCTTTTTGGACCTGAAAAGAGCTTTCGAAACAATCGATAGGGGAGTGCTTATGGAAAAAATGGAAAGGTGTGGGGTAAAGGGTACAACTAGAGAATGGTTTGGCAGTTATCTGGACAATAGGTCTCAGAAGTGTAGATATGGTGGTTATGAGTCTGAAGAGGTTCTGAATGAATTGGGTGTACCCCAGGGTTCGGTACTTGGTCCTCTTCTCTTTTTACTGTACATGAATGATCTGGTGCAAGTGATAAAAGAAGGTAATATTACTCTGTCTGCTGATGATGCCCTTATAGCAAATGCGGACTGTGACTTAATTAGTGCAATAACCAGGAGTAATGAGGTGTTAAGGGAAGTGTCAAAATGGTTAAAGATAAACAAACTGAAGTTAAATATTAATAAGACAAAAGTTATGATCATAGGTAACAGAGTGACAAGGAAGGAGTGGGAAGATGACTAAAGTGGTAATAGATGTTGAGGAGGTGGAACGTGTTAGCGAAACTAAGTATCTGGGAGTGATAATTGACTCAAAATTTAATTTTAAAAGCAATATAGACTTTATTGTTAAAAAAGTTGCTAAAAAAATTGGTTTCCTGGGTAGAGTAAGCAGAAAGTTGAGTCCTTGGGCTAGAATTCTGGTTTATAAAACAATAACTTCGCCACATTTTGATTTTTTGTTCAAGTATATTATTTTTGTGTGGAGCTGGTGATTTGGAAAGGTTGCAAAAACTTCAGAATAGGGCAATGCGAATAATTTTGCAGTGCAATAGATATATGCCTATAAGATTGATGTTGGAAACGTTACAACGGCTAAGTATAAAACAGAGAATAACTTACAACACGCTTATTCTGATATACAAGATTGTTAACGGCGGGGTTCCGAATTACATGTCTCGTAATTTGATACGTAGCCGGGATGTTCACAATTACCAGGTGAGATCGGTGAAAGATTACAGACTTCCTCAATTTGTGAAGAGTTGTTCGCAAAATTCCTTGAGATATAAGGGGTTTAAATTGTTTACGTATGTCAAGTATCCAATCGGATTTCGAATTGTGCCAATATCGAATTACTGAAGAAACTTGGTGTTTTAATAAAATGGGAGTTCTAATACCAAAAGAACTTTTTTGCTTCTTGCAGATTTTTGAAATCCTTTTTATAATTGCTGTAATTGCAAATAACTTACAATGTTAAATCCGTTTCCGAAAACATTTCTGCTAGGACTTATGGGCCGTTCCCTATACGCACTTCTTCCAGGTAATTCGAGTTCAGTTAAACCGTACTGCGTCCTAGCTTTATTCAAACGATGCAGCCTCTGATACACCTCCAACGCTTCAACTTCTCTCGAAGCCTCCAACAGGTATCGCGGAGATTCTGAAGTCCACAGCAGCCCAATGATACAAGTTATTGTCGGCAAAATGTTCAGCAACAGAAATTTGTGCCAGGAACTCCAGTGCTCTCGATGATCGAGCACAACTTCAGCCCCGTTATTAGGAAGCGTGAAGTGGGCTATCGAAGATGTTAAAAGCGCCCCTAGGGGCCAGAAAGAATGGAGAAGACCGGTGTAACGAGTTCTCGTGGCCCTCGGGCAAGTCTCTGCTAAATAGCTGAAAGTTAGTGGAACAGCACCGGCTATTCCAAGACCGGAACAAAATCTACAAGAAAACAATCAAATGTTGAAAATCGGAGGAGACACTTGAAATACCTAGCTGTCATGAAAGTTCCGTAAGTTGGCATGAATGTGGCTACAGCGGAAAACAGCCCAGCCACCGAAAGGGCACTTAATAGGGCTCTGCGTCTGCCCAATTGATCGCCTAAAATTCCCCACGCTATGGACCCTATTGCCAAAGCTAGCAAACTTATTGACACTGAAAATTGCAAATTTTCTCAGTAACTGGTACTGGAGGTCCAGGTTTGCAAGAGGGAACGAGATTATAGGACATCAAGGATTAATTTGTGACATTCTAGAGGTTGAAACAGGAGCAAGGCAGACCCTGCGAGTACAAAAATGTCGTGACGTACCTAACCATTCTTTCCTGTGACCATCAACACACAGATGTAACTCGGCAGCAGGTAAAAGGTAACTTAAAATAGAGAGCTCCGCACAATCGGCAGCAATAGCTAATCCTAAAACTAAAGATAATAATAACTGGGCTCTTCCAACAGCAGCCTGCGACAAAGCATCTTCGTGGAAGCCAACTAGGGCTTCTCCACTATTTCCGACACTAGATCCATTACCGGTCGATACTAGAAACAAGAATACTTAGCCGATACAGTTAATAATAGTTAAGGTGCAATTTTGCTGGGGCACAGAAGCGATGCAGAAAATACGAAAAAAATGCTTGATGCATCAGACTATTTTACTTCTACCAAAAGCTTATTGCAGCAAGCTTAGAGTGGATTCAAAATATTTATTATTAAATAGAAAAATATAGAACGAACGTCATCAAATTCTTATTCATTTATAAAAGCTGAAGAAATTCATAGAACTCTCACTATTTTGTTAAAAAAATTGATATTTATGAAAAGAATTACGTTTGCAGAAAGTGCCAAAGTTACTAAGTATGTATTTTTTGTGCAGGTCATTTAAGTACTGAATGTCTCGCTGAATATTCATGGAAATATAATCCGATTACATATTTTTAAAAGCATAAAACTTGTCTGCGTTTTAAAGCATCACAAACACTAATATAATTAATAAAATGTTGAGCTGGGAGATAATCATCAAACGTTCATGCACGTGAATCACGCCCCACAGTTATTTGCTAGAAACATGCACGCATTACTCTGAAAGTTAAACACGGAGCACTACAGGCCGTTTTCGCATGCAATATAAGGGTAAGAATTACACGTACGCCTGGGTTCTGGCGGACCATTCTGTGCCTGTTCCAGCGGGGGTACCAAACATGCGGACTCTTCACACATTCTTACCATTGATACCGGCACTTCCTATTTCCGGTTCTTTGCCTATCGCGTTTACTTCCACATGAGATTCGTCGTCTGTGGTGTCGATAACGGCAGGTACACTCATCTGGAAGTTTTCACCATTTAAGTTATTGTTTTTCTTAACGTATGAGTTCCAATTTATAATATTATCCAAGGCTGCACTTTTAACTATAATTCTACAGAATTCTTTTCTTCCTCTTTGTAACCCTACCCAGGAATATACTGTTTTCTTTCATCGCACTTTTGCCTGATGCTAAATTAGGCTGCTTACAAATTGAGTAGCTCATTTCGAAAAATTACAAGTATCTCTATTTAATCATTCAAAGAAAATTTAGTAACTACTTCAAAGAAAGCTCCATGATTGATAAATTAATGACTATGAGACGAAATTATTTTTGATGGAATATCAACGTACCTTCAATGGGAGACAGGAAACACTTCGGTTTAAGTGCCAAATCTAATTATGTTTTGTTCTGTAATTTACACTACGTGGTTTGCATTCATAAATAATCATTTTAAACAAAGAAGAATTATCTCTAAAAAGACTACTTAGCGCTTGTGTAGGTTATGTCTACAAGCTGTCAATGCCAATTTACAAACAAAAAAAAATTTAAAAAAACATAGCCAGCGACGCGTGGGGCTGACCAGGGGTGACTATTTTATTACTCAATCTGTCAGATTTAGCAGTCGATGAAGAATTATTTCAGTAATATACAGGTGTTCCATTAAATTTTGGAGTTTATAATCGAAAAAGCGCGCACAATTCAAAAATTCAGCTAAAATATGTCTCAAAGTTGGGATGATCAACTTCCGGTATAACCGGATGCATAAAATTATAATTTTTTGACCTGTAGACGTATATTAATGAATTAATTAAGGTGTAACCCTTATCAAAAATGGTGTCGTCAATTTATAAACACAAAACTTAATAACATTTTGTTATTACAGACTTGTTTTCCAAATAGGTAAGTGCAATTCGTTTTATTCAATTTTTGTGCAGGCAAATACAAAACAGAACCTGCATTAATATCCAAAAATACATGTTGTACCAGCATGCGTCCAAATTAAACACATTCAAATTTAAAAACTGTATCTATTCTCTTATCTTTCGTCCCTTACCTGTAATATAAAAACAGCACTTGTGTTATAATATTTGTATACTTTGGTGCATCAACAAACAAATTGTCAACCCACATGCAAAATATCGACTTCCAGAGGACTACAGAAGCACAAAACAACGCTGTAGGCGAAGATCAATAGAATTAAAACCGCACTCCTTCCCGGCTACCGGGTCTTGTGACATAAAACGCGACAAATACTTGAAAAAAGACACCAGGATAAACAAGAAATATTTATTACATAATGTTGTTTTTTTGATAATGGAATATGCAAACACAGAATTGTTCTATGTGGTAGTAATTATTAAAAATTTCTAAACGAAGCTAGTTTACGCGCACTGCGTGGGTGACGGACAGGAAAAAGTGTAGAATGGTATATTCCAATACGCAGGTTATTTTGAAAATCCATAAAGCGGAAGTTTTTTATCAAAATATAAGAATGATAATGTAAACTATATCTGAACTCTCTTATTTTTGCCAGTTTGGAGCATTCCATAAAATTTCAATACTTTTAAGACAATTTCACGGTTGACGTAACTTTAATGTTAAACACGCGGCAAAACTCAATATTCTAACCTAAAAGTTCATATGTCAAATTCTCGGGCTTACTTATCATTTTAATATCAGTTTAGTTTAGTAAAAATGGGTGTAAAGTTAAAACTAATTGCTGCAGCATGTGAAAATATGGGAATTGGTAAAAATAATGATTTACCATGGAGATTAAGGTACTTTTGCAAAACTTTTTGCTACACTTAAAACAGTTTTTAATTTGTAGATCGGAAATGGAGTATTTTACTCGAATGACTACTGTAACACAAGACCCGAATAAAAAGAATGTGGTAATTATGGGCAGGAAAACTTGGGATTGTTTACCAAAAAAATTTAAACCGCTTCCCAACCGAATTAATTTCGTGTTATCACGAACAAACGCCGATGTTGATAACTACAATGACGTTCATGCTTTTAAAAGCTTGGATCTAGCAATCGATAGGTTAAAAGATGATAAATTTCAGAATTTATATGAATCGGTTTGGGTTATAGGTGGTAGTCAAATATACAAGGTTCGTACTTAAATTGCATATTTTATTATATGATAAATTTTGTTTTTTAATCTGTTGTAGCATTCGATGGAGTCGCCATATTTTTATCGATTGTATTTAACAAAGATTATGAAGGTGTTCGAGTGCGATACGTTCATGCCACCGTTGCCCGAAACTCTAAAGGAAGTCAGGTAATATTTTACGCAAATGTTTTGACGAATTCATAAATTTGATTGATTGTAGCGATCCAAATGTACCACAGGATGTACAGGAGGAAAAAAGCATTAATTTTATATATAAAGTTTATGAAAAAGCTTAATAATGCAATTTTTAGCAGTTTTAGAATTTATTTTTAGAAAGCTTTATGAGAATACTCTATTTTTTATGAAAATGTTCCAATTTTATACGCGTAAATAAAGGTAATAACTTGTGTTTGCGTTGTTTTCCCACAGGCCACCAAAGTGGGAGGATGATGTGGGACTAAGATGCCCCACTTGGGATTGAAATAAAATTCAATTATATGAGTTACAAAGAAAATTTTATTACATTTTATTCAATCACATGTTTTATCACGACATAATTAGCTTGCCATTGGCACATTTTAAAACATTACATGTTCTAAACGTAAGAATAATTTAACATTTTCGTGCAATAAAAAAACGTTTAAGTCTAAATAGTTTCTGGAATAAAACGCTTTGGTAACTAAGACTAACTAAAAAAAGCACAAACATGCACAAGTATCATGCCCTACAACAATATTGCTTCACAGGATGTCAGTTTTTAACAACAAATAACAAGTTAACAATAAGTAGTATTAACAATGAGCTTGTCTGGATTTAAAGACGTAGATAATGCGGGGGGGAGTGTTTAGCGTTTAGGAAAATAAAATATCTTAAACTGCTAAAAATTAAACTACAAACACCCATTTTCACTGTAATAAACTAAACGTTCTACAAAATATACACAATTCTCGATTACACCATACTCGCTATCCTTATATACAATATAAACTCTTTATATTACAAAAAATAAAAATGACTGAAAAAAACTGTAACTTACTCAACGAAATTCAAAAATAATACACGAAATTTCTCATTAAATAACACCTGTACCGACGACCGTTTCTTGACACGACTGCGGCAATTCGTGTTTTTTAAACTGCGTCCCCATCTGCCTGCTGTTTAAACTGGCCGCCTGGTTCGACCAATCGCCAGTTTGAACAATAGTTCGGTAGTATTTCGAGGCCGTCTTATTGAAAATCGGCAGTAGCTCATTAGCTTCGTTCGATAACGCCTGTAGAATAGAAATTTAAATCAATTGTTTTCTTGTGATTGGCCCCATTATCTAATCGTCCTAACTAGGGCTGTGTGCTTTTCTCGATATATCGATAATTTGATGTATATGTATCGATAATTTGATTTGTGCGTTGCGCCTATGATTCGGGACGCGGATGTTAGTTCCGGTGACTCTCTGAATTTTCATTTGAAGAGTTTGGTGGGGATGGCAATGTGATATTGGAGGGTGTGTCAGCCCTTGCCGACGGTGACACTAGTGATTTGTGTTCTTCCAAAAGTATGAATAGATTTTTATTATTTTATGCTAATGTGCAGGGTAATCGGGGGAAGGAGAGTAGCTTGTTTGTGACCCTAAATGACGTGGGTCTGCCTCACGTTGTTTGCATTTCGGAAAACTGGCTTCACAAGTCTGAGCCTCTTGATATAGAAAGTTATTCTCCAGTCTCCGTTTACTCTCGAGATTGCAGTATTAGGGGGGGCACTGCTATTTTGTGCCTGCGGGACTTAAATTTTTTAAATTTTTCAGAGTTTGTTGTGCCTTATTTGTCTATTGATTTTGTGTTTGAGTATTCCTGGGTTTTTAGTAGTGACTTAGATATTTATGTTATTTGTATTTACCGTTCGCCTCAAAAGGATCTTAATGTATTTTTTGCTTCACTTGACATTTTGTTGTCATCTGTGATGGGGAAACGCTCTCGAATTGTATTGACTGGGGACTTCAATATCGACTTTCGGGAGAACAATAGTATAACAAAAAAACTAGCCGATTTGTTTCATGTTTTTGGCCTTGAGATGCATGTGAAGTCTCCTACACGTATCACTGCCGACAGCTCTAGTATTATTGATTATGTTGTTAGTAATTTTCCTTCTGGTGCGAGTCCGTTAGCACTGGTAAACAACACTTTTTTGTCTGATCATGAATTTTTGACCTTTTCTGTCAATGTATGTGGCTCACTGAATCATAAACCTATAAGATACGTAAGGGCATATAAAAGATCTGAGAGTGTTAATTCATTTAAGGACGCATGTCTGAGGTATGAGAGATGTGATCCGAATATGTCTGTTGACTATCAGTTTGATCACCTACTTGCTTTTCTAGAGAGTTTCCATGATGGGTGTTTTCCTTTGAAGTGCCATGCTAAGGTGAGTGAAAAACCATGGATCACACATGGTATACGTGTCTCATCTAGAAATAAAACTTGCCTACACGTCTTGAGGAAATTTTTCACTGATTCAACATTTATCAAGGATTACTATTTTAAATATAAAAACATCTTCAAGTCTACAGTCAGATTGGCCAAGTCCCACTACATTAATTCCAGAGTTAATAATTTGAATAATAGGCAGAGAACTTTGGAATATCATTAATATAAGTTTGGGGAGGAAAGAGTCTCATAGTGACGTTCGCCTATGTGTCGGCGATGCAGTGATCAGGGATGTTGAGGCAGCTGATTGCCTGAATAATTACTTTTCAACAATTGCACAGAGATTGGTTAGTCGAATACCAGCTGTTGTAACTACTGCATCTAATTTCTTGACCGCTAATGTTGCCAAGCAGAATGATACTTTTGTTTTTTTCCAACTGATGTCGGTAAAGTTGCACGTACTTTGAGACTTGTATCTAGAAAAGTTTCCTATAGGGACCGGATCCCTGCCATCATTTTTTCTTATTTAACTATTAATATTCATCTGTGTCTTGCTGATCTTATAAATAAGTCATTTTGTGAAGGCATTTTTCCTTCATCTTTAAAAAGAGCGTTTATCGTGCCATTGCATAAGGGGGGTGAATTTGGGCCAGAAAATTTTCGGCCGATCTCATTGTTGCCGACCGTTTCTAAGCTGATTGAGAGGCTGGTCAAGGCCAGATTTGTTAGCTTTTTGGACAAGTGCTCTACCTTGTCCAGTTTGCAGTTTGGTTTCCGTAATAATAAGAGTACTGGTCTTGCCATTTTTTCTTTTCTGGACCATGTATATGAGGCAAAAAACACTCACTGCAACTCCCATTATATTCCTGTTTCTGTGTTTCTCGACCTCTCTAAGGCTTTTGATTGTGTTGACCACTCTATTTTGTTGGAGAAGTGCTCATATTATGGATTCAGGGGTGTTTCTGGGGGGTGGATTCGTTCTTATCTGATGGGAAGATGCCATGCCGTTTCTATTGTCAACTCTGATTGTCAGAAATTTACATCTGACTCTGCTCAGTCTATGTATGGGGTGCCTCAGGGTTCTGCCTTGGGCCCACTCCTCTTTCTGTTGTACATAAATGATATGTCTTCTCTGCGCATTAGTGGCAAGTTCGTTCAGTTTGCTGATGACACCAATATAACTTGGTTCGGTAGTGATGGTCATGAGTTGCATGACAGGATTGTGTCGGACATGTCGCTCTTGAGATGTTGGTTTGCGGCGAACAGGTTGACTCTTAATCTGGATAAGACTTGTCTTATGAATTTCAGGCCTGGCGTATTGTTTGCCCTTTCTACAGATGGTGTTATAATTTCATCTGTAAATACTACTAAATTTTTGGGTGTTCATCTCGAACATAGATTGAATTGGCAGGAGCACATTAAACACCTGAGTACAAAGTTGTCTAGATCCTGTTTTGCCCTTAGGACTCTTATGAATAATTACGATTTACGTGTGGCTAAAAATGCGTATTTTGCGCTGTTTGAGTCACATCTCCGATATGGTATACCTTTCTGGGGTTACTCCTCTGCCGAAACTTTTAATTATATCTTTCGATTGCAGAAGAAGGCAGTGAGAATTCTCTCAAGGCGTCTTCCTCGTACCCCTTCAAGGCCGCTTTTTGAGAAACTGAGAATATTGCCACTGGCATGTATTTACATTTATGAGATAGCTGTTCTGCAGTTTCGGCTTAAGAATAATTGTGTCACGGGGGAACAGATTCATGAGCATTTTACGCGGTCTGTAGTGTTATTGTATCAGTCGAGGCCCTACTCGGAAAATTTTAAGAGAAGTGTAATATATATGTGATTTATTTTGTTTGATATGTTATGTGTTTTATCTATGTATTCTGTATTGTGTTTTCTGTCTATGACGGGCTAAATAAATGATTGATTGATTGATATCGATAGTTTGATATGTCGATTTTCGATATTCCGATATATCAATAATTGTAAATGTGGGTTTTTTAGCGTCTGTAATAAATGAAAGAGTATTAAGTTTTTTATCGTCTGGCAGTCAATAGTTATTCAAATTTCACGCAAGAAAGCTCCCAATAATAGGTAGTGTACTATATTAAGTACAGTGCAACCTCGCTAATCCGACCATGCGCCAATCCGAACCTCCAGTAATCCGAACCGCCGGTCGAAAAAACGTTACCTCTATAATCCGAACAAATCTTAAAAAACTTCGATAATCCGAACAGTTTTGTTTTGATATTCTTCTAGAAATTTTATACGTATGTTATTACCAGTTTTCTCACTTAAGGTACACTTTCGTTTTCGCCGGTAGACGCGGCGCGTACCGTCTGCCGACACGCGCGACGGGCACCGTAGCATTTGCACGTGAACGCACCGGCCGGCAGGCGAAACGCATAAACGAAAGCAGTTCTATTTAATACCACTGGAGAAGTCTATGGGAGAAGTACAGAACGTGTGTCGGCCGCCTGTACACGCCGCGTCTACCGGCGCAAACGAAAGTGTACCTTAAAATACAATGAATATCATTCTCAGCAATATTTCGCGTGTTTTTAGAGTAATTCCAGTAAACCGAACAATTCGGTAATCCGAACATAGCCCAGTCCCAATTAGTTCGGATTACCGAGGTTGCACTGTACTTATATAGATTTGTATCAAATATATGAATACCTAAATTGAATTGATATGTTTGACATATTGATATAAGTAGTCGAAATGTCGGAAACAGAAATATCGATATATCGAATAATCGATGTATTGATATATCGAATATTCGATATATCGATACAATTGATATATCAATATATCAATTGTATCGATATTTTATTAAGTACCGTTCATATTGACATTTTTTAAATATCACCCATCCTTAGTCCTAACCCATATTTTTGTTCTTACCTTCATGTATATGACAGCATCTGTACCGTAGCCTTCACAGGACAAGACAACGAGATCTCCATGAAAATATCGAGCATATAATCTTGAGATGGGTAGGCCGTACCCATACCCAGCCAACGGAACTGTGTGCGCATCAGCTTTACTAGGTTGCGGTGCAGTTGAGTACATATATTTGAAAATTTGGTCTGAAGTGGATCGGGGAATACCCCCTCCTCTGTCCGACATCTAAAATTATTAGCGGAATTTTTTTATGGCGTTTTAATAATAGTTTCGCTTATTTCGTATATTTTAAACAGAATTTTATGTATCCTCGTTAACTCGAAACGAAGTACATGTTGTTTAAGTGATCAAAAGTTGCTAAATGAATTTACAACTGTGCTGTATTAATTTTCGAACGTAAACCAACGCTCACCTTCAAACAAATATCTTCTTTTCCTTGCGATATCGTGACAGCGATAGGGGGATACGAAACTACCGAAGATCCGTGATACTCTAACACAGCTCTCATCGAGTTTTTGAATAGCTCGAACAGCATGTGATATAAATGCGATGGAACATACACTATGTTTATCGTGTCCGACTGTTCCAAATCTAAATACGACTAAGTCAGTTACGTAAAAGAATTATTGCACGACGTTTGACGTACCGTTGTGCTGAGCTTGGTTGAGAATTAAGTCCGGGGAGGCTAAATAATATTGATCACATAGAAATCTTGCGTTCTCGTACGCATCTTTTATTACGCTAACTATATTACAATTCGGGTCAATGCAGCCGATGTATTTACTCCTATTTGGTCCTGGCAAATGTTCTAACTGCCCTCCAAACAATAGTGCTACAAAAAGCAAACTTTATACACACATGGACAACACACAAATTGGAAATAAACTGTTTCCACTGCAAAACTACCATAATATTATCGAAAAGTTAGGTTAAATATTTTGTAAGTGACTCTGACAGGTGTCAATAAATAGACTGCGTGGCAACTTACTGTGTTGATTGATCAACATTCGGATCGATATCCTCGACATGTAGAATCGATCCAAGAAATACTGAATACTGTGTTCCGTGTGATGATCGACCTCGTGCGATTCCTTCAGCTCCAAAACCCCCTGCGCCATCGTTTCGACTACGTCGGCGTGCCTATTTCTTATTTTAACTAAACTATCACAAAAGTGTCTCAATATCCTGCTGTTTATATCACTCTTTTCGAACTCTACGATCTCCTGAAAACTCCTCACGTACCAGTCATTCACAGCGATCACAGAAGGCATCCGCAGAAGATTCTCCGGCAGCAGAGCTATTTCTTTCATTATATTCGCTAGTCGAACTGGCAGTTCTTTTCGGAGGAAAACGAACGACTTTTCTTCCGAAGCATTTAAACCTGTAACGAAAAGAAACATGTGCATTTTATATCTTTATGCGTAATGCATAATACACGTGCAAATTATTAATCGAGAGTGTATCATTTTTGTTTTTGTACTTTGTATCGTCTTCAAGAGTTGATAAAAATAAAGAGGGCTTTGGAATTTAGATATTTTATATAATACACGGTATTACGAATCAGATAAGTCTTAATTAAGAGGTAAGTATTTGATTTTTATGATAAACATTGAGACTGTTTATTGAGTAAGTGTATTCAAAGTTCTAGCGAAATTTCAAAATAGTTCCCTATATCGGAGTGTATTCTCATTGGTGTGACGTCACGCATAAGTGTCATGGCTTCCGTCAAACATGGCAGCTATTTATTTACGTATTTACTTGTTCCAGTACTTGAGTTTTCTTTTTCTGCAACTGATTAACTACTGGCTGCTGTATTTCCAGTATAATTGATTTGATTAACTGGTAATTATGACGGATGAAGGGTTCAATAATATCCTAAAACAACTTCTGTTTTCCTCAGTCATGTCAGGTCAGGCAAAAGCCAAATAAACAAAAAAACCCTCAAATGCAAATTACTGGTATTACTATCAACTGGAATCTGGAAACAATGTCAATTGCGAAAATGTGTCATAAATAAAACACAATAATACTGATATTTTGAAATCAAAATAGATGTTTGATGATGTCTTGTTTGCTTGAAATGTGCACGATAAATTTTAAACGATGCTAGGCGTGTGTTTGCTACAGTTTATCCTATACATTTATAATTGTCGTTGCGATGAATTGTAGTTAACAAGTTGCTAATTTCTAAGGTCATACGACTTAGAATCATGTTGATTTTTGCAAAATTTGTAACTCTTTTCATGCTTCCGTATCGTGACGATATTTTCGTAACTCGTGAGATAGACAATTGGCAAATATTTATTTTTGGATATGCACATTATTATTTATTATTTGTGTTAGGAAAGAATGAAACAAAGAGCATAGGTACTTAATTTTGAGTGAAAATAGATGGCACAAAGTTTTGTGCCTTTGAACCAACGTTGCTATAGAAACGTATGCATTCACACTTTCTTGACAAGTAAATATAAATTTGACGTTTCCAGCGTCACGGCAACCTGGATAATACTACAGTAGGAATTTTTTGATTGGCTACATCCTATTGACGTATAATTTGACGGTTGCAGATGATGAAGAAGAAGAAGTATTACGACTAATACTGATTCAGAATCGCGAAAATGAAGATAACAAAAGTGCTAATACCTAATATACTTGCGAAAAATATCGAATGTTTTTGTTTACGAATTAAATTCTGATGAAACACTCCCGAGACGAATTTGATTTTACGGCAATGAATTGATTAAGGATATCGGCGTAATAAACCAAAGGTCAAGTTCGTAGTTTGCGCGAAAGCATTACTAATTTCCTAATTTTTGCGAGAAGCGTGGTTACTGTATTAAAGTCCGTTCAGGGAAAGATCAGCGGACCAATGCAGTTTCTAGGAACGTCCTGTATGTATAATACAAATATGTACACTCTTAAAAGTTAGGCAGGTATTGCTTTTATGTATTGTTGACTAAAGTAATAAGAGTGTAGGTTATTAAACTTTTTATAGCGTCAGTATTTTAGCAAAGTTTCCTCTTTTGACAACGATTATACTTTAAAACTTAACGCTTGCTTTGTATTTTGGTTCCCGTCTCACTAAAATGAATTTCTTTAAGTTTTCCTGGAAGCAAAAATCAGAAAAAACATATTGCGACATTAGAAATATGTCACAAACATTATCTACGTTTTTAAGTGGGTAATGCGAAAAACACAGAAAAGATATCAAGCATTTTTCTAATAGGTACATGTAAACACCGTTGATTGACTAAACTGTTGTTCTCTTGTGTTCCGTTTCATTTATTAGTTGTGTGTTGTTTGTGTTTTAAAGCCTCGGAAAATAAATTAATAGCTAACACTATGAAATTCTATATAACACTGAACGACCCCATTATCAGTAGTGCAAAATGCAGCCGATTAAAAATTGTCTTCAAACTACTTATAAACACCTACTGCCAGTACATCGTCAAGTAAATAAGATATGCAGCCTTAGCCAATCTTATATTTAACTCCAGTTAGTCGATTACGTACATCATTTGATAGTTGGGAGATCCTGAGTTTATTTTTGACGAGCTCGTCTACGTCTTCGGGCAAAGTGCAAAGAAAGTCTGCCAAGTGGATCCATTCTCTACCAGGAATTTTCGTAATAACAAAAATATTTTTATTGTGGTGTGTGGGTCACAAATATTTCGCCGAAAGTTCAGAATGATTCTCCAATCAGTCTGACCCACTGTTTATCACCTTTCGTGTTTTTTTTTTTTGGTGGCAAACCTGGATATACCTATGTCAAAACTCAAAATATACAGCGTGTAAGCCAATAGTCCCAGAATCCACAAAATAATTATCATAACACTGGCTACTCCAAAACTACAGAAAATATTCCCTAAAAAGTTCTATTTACATATAACCAAAATATTGCAACAAAACTTATGTAATCTCTGCGCACTTTTTCGCCGAATTTCACGCTTGATTGGCTGACCTCTAATTTTTCGGCAACTATATTGTGCCCGGAACAAAATTTTCGTCTGCAGCGCATTTTTCGTTACGCAATGATTGCGCTAATCCGCTTTGTAATTTTTCCCCAACCTTGGATTTCACGGGTTTTTTGACGTGGTAAAGTAAATAATGTAAGTCGTCTTCAGTATAGGGAAGGTGATGAGGACCACAAATTAATCATGTGACGTAATCGACAATAAAACATTTGACAGTCTGTTTATGACAGATGTCTTCCATCTTCCACTCTTGTTTTCAAGTATTCGAGTTTATGAATTTTTTTTACGAATATTTCATTATTCCAGGCAATTTTGGCATAAGACCTGTGTGGGTGCCAGGTATGACGTAAATTCATATTTTTCTAAATAGCAATCATGTTGTTGACTGTGACATAACATAAAATTGACTGGCTTATTAATACTCAACATAATGCTCATCCTATAATTATTCCTCATTGCAAACAACAAGATATTGATTAAGTTTTTATTAATTTTTATATCGTAGTCCTCCAACATTTCCTTCGTTCTGCTAGCTCACCCGCGAATAAGCATGTTAATATCACTTACTCTGTATATTTATTCCGAAAGCTATATGCTATCCTATGCTCTTCGATATAATGTGAAAAGCGAATATGGAAATCATTAATCGTTTCATACAAGTATAGTACTTATACTTGGTTGACAGATCATTTTTATATTAGGTCAATACAAGTATTATTAGGTCGGTAATTAGTAATTTAATAACGTTAATTGGTTAACCAAGCTCTTTTGATCAAGTAATGGTTAGATCTTGTTTGTTCAGTGCAGTTACCATGATCAGCGAGGCATCGTTTTAGCATAAAATGCTTTAGGTTTGGTTTACTATAAAACGTGGTTAGTCATTGCGTCTTTTGGGGACCACTGCTAGTAATCTGAGTGACGTCACTAAGTGGAACTCTGCTGTTAATCTTCTGCAAGATTTTTCGATTACATATCTGTTTTACATTTCGTTTTGAAAATCTAAAGTTATGGAAAAATTAAAATAACAAACACGAGTTACGTTGGATTTGGAATGGAAATTTAGAAACTGAAAATTTGTGGCCTGGTTTCACAAATTGGAAATTGAACTTCAAGAAATCCAAACAAAACAAATGCTACGTGCTCTTGACATCTGTCAGTGTCAACACAAAACACTCTTAACTTAACTTTTACTTACAGGTAATATCTTGCCGCGGAAACAGTTTATGGTGTGCCTCTCAAAACGTTAAAGCTACTATAATTATATTGCAAGTCATATTATGATGTTTTGTAACTGGAACTGACAGATGACGTCAAGGGTAAGTAGCACGTTGTTTGTTTGGAATGGAAAGCTGCCCTGTCCCCAATGTTACGTCACTACTTTTTCGGTTAATTACAACTCGGAAAACATGGTTTCCCCAGACGTGCCGGACCGGTTGGTGAGGGGAGATGCTAGTCGACGATAAAAATGATTGAACTTTACATAGTGGAGAATTTTTTGGGCAGTTATTTTTTTCTCTTGATCACGAGTTGCTGCTGAAGCATACAGACCGGTATGGAAACGTACAGTACACATGGTCACATGACCTGGGATGCAATATGCATGGAATTACTAATGTGTTGACACCGGCGGTAGCAAATATACAAAATCCTTGAGAGCTTGCTGGACTTTGGACTGCCAGAGCCGCGAATCCAATAAACGTCAGACGTATCACACGTTCCTAGATTACCCGTTGTCTGTTTGTCTATAATCACGCCAAACTTGTTTTTGCAGAAAAAGCTGTCATATTTATGATTTCTAGAAAAACAACAGCCTGATTTAGAAATATTACATTAAAGACTCTCTCTTATCAGTAGGAGTGGATAGTTTTTTCGCTTTTGTGAAAAAATGTTCAACTAGATAATGGCTGATATGCGCGTATTTTTGCAATTTTGTTAGTGTATAAACACCCAGCGCAAACTAGATTTTTATCTGTTAAATGTGCCTAAAACATATTTCACGATTAAAGCAATCAAAAGGGCATAAAATAATACAATTTTCATTGAATTTATGGAGTTAGCTGTTTAGATACCTAATGAAAATAAAGCAATGTAAACTTTGAGTTTTTACATGCATTTTATATGCATGTAAAAATGACTTGCACCCTGCAAAAGTAGGTCAAACATACGCGTAAAAAATGCCTACTCAAAACTCAAGAAAATAGTGAGACAACTTTATTTTATATGCAGGTGAAAATAAGAGGAAAAATATTAATTTATTGACATAAAAATGTTATTATTAAGACAAATTTGCGTTTAATTGGGCTGTTTTAATAAGCCCTTGCACGGAAGACACGTGTAAAATGTGACAGTACGGCACTGTCCAAGAAGGAACGAAAATATGTCGTTCCTTTTTTAGCAACCAATAAATCCAAAAATTATGAAAGAAACATTACATTTCACCACATTGTATGCTAATATTTCGGACATAAAGCAGCTATACACATTTTAGTGTCGAAATATAAACAAACATAAACACCGAAGGTTTTTAAATTAGAACTCGATTTTTACTTACCAAAATCAATAAATTTCTTTATGGAAAGAGGCGATGGATTGAACTGAGAATAAAAATCTAGCATCTTTGACACAGCAGAAGCATGTCTAGGTGACAACTTCATTTTGTAAATAATCAAAAAACTCTGTTTTTCAACTTATACCATCCACACACTTCTACTTGCACGATAAAACTGAAATTGACCTTGTTCATATTTTCATTAAATAACAAGGAAGAAGGGCTACGTATATAAATGGGCTGACTATGTCACGTCCGCACGCCTCGGTAGCGCAGTAGGCAGCGCGTAAGTCTCATAATCTTAAGGTCGTGAGTTCGATCCTCACCCGGGGCAGTTTCTTTTTCTTTCCCGTGTTATTATTTTTGCAAAATATGGTTACATAGTTATCCGTAGTTTCTGGAAATTTGCATGGATTTCAGATGACTAGGCAACCACGGAACCATGGATGTAATAACTCCCAAAAAAGCAACCACTTTTTATGCGTACTAAAAAGAAAAAGCAGGTATCTTCTAATTAGTCAAGTATACCATAGTCTCTTCGATAATTCTTAAGGCGAACAACTCGGGGAATAATTATGTATAAATTTGTGATAAATATTCAGGGGATAATCTTGCAATTTACAATTATGAATCTTCCCAGAATAAATTCTAGGTAAAAATCTTCAAAATCTTAGAAGGAAACTGCACATATATCCAGGTAGTCTTGGTTAATATGACATTAAATGATTTGCCGATAAAACAGTTTTTTCATATCTGGTTTAAATCTGAGCTTAAACAAGAAAGTAGATTCTGCTTTGTGTAGGTTAGGTATGATTAATAATTATAAACGACAAAAAAAGATGTGATATTAGTGTATATTAAGGCCAAAAGCACTCAAAAAACCCAGTTAACGGAAATGGATAACGAAATGAACGGAGTAGCGGAGGAAAGACGGTATTTTCTATCCGTAATATCGACGTTTCAAAGCTACGAGTAAGTACTTTGGGAGAGTGCTCATTTTTGCTTTGAAATATAGATACAGCTCGTTGAGACATGTAAAATACTTGAGATGATTCGTCGAGTGATTTCATCAAGAAAAGTTATTACGATTGCAAGTTCTGAAAGCCTCGGTTTTTGATCGTCGTGGATGGCATAAACGTTTGTCAAAAAATTCCCAGATATTTAAGGAAAACTACTAAATTACGCCAAATTCTAATAAAATTTTTCCATATGCTTGTAAACTGTGCTAAACTTATAAATACGGTTTATAAATTTTCAGGAAACAGTCCCTGCTTCGTGTCCAACACAAGGAACGTTGTTTAAACACCGTACCTGAACACCATCAAGATTGGTTGTTAAAATATCAGAATGATTTAGAGGAGTTCAAGAAGGCTATTGCGAAGAATTCAGAGTTCATTCCGGTGGTATTAAAGCACGCTAATAATATTTTCGAGAACGTTTATAATGAGGGAGCGTCCCATTCGGAAACAGAGGTAGGGTCGTTATCGGAAGGTTTGGATAAAGTCCAGTCTGTTTTCAAACAATTGATGCGGGATTGGAGCGAGTTAGGGGCTGCGGAACGTCACCAGTGTTATGACCCGATAATAGACGAGATCTTGTTAGAGTATCCCGAAGATGTAGTAGATAGAAGTAACGTTGAGATATTGGTGCCTGGCGCAGGGTTGGGACGTTTGGCTTTTGAAATAGTGAGAAGGGGCTTTCGCTGTGAAGGGAACGAATTCAACTTGTTTATGTTGATAGTATCGTTTTACGTATTGAACCGTTGTAAGATAGTGAACGAGTATTTGATTTACCCGTGGATTCATCAGTATTGTAATAATTTGTCGGCTGAAGATCAGATGACGAGTGTGAGATTTCCAGATGTGATACCAATGCCAAATACGGAAAGCACTTTTTCTATGACCGCGGGAGACTTCCTAGAGGTGTACGCTGAAAATGACAAGTGGAACTGTGTGGCTACTTGTTTTTTCATCGATTGCGCCCCTAATGTAGTGGAATTCATAGAGAGGATCTACCAAATACTGAAACCCGGCGGTATTTGGATCAACTTGGGCCCGCTACTGTACCATTATTCTGATATGAAAAACCAACAAAGTATTGAGCCTAGTTTTCAAGTCGTGTCTGAAGTTATTAAGAAGATCGGGTTTACAGTCGAGAAAGGGAAAACTGGGGTCAAGACCAAATATTGTCAGAATCCTAAGTCCATGCTGCAGTACGAGTATGACAGCGTGTTTTTCTTGTGCAGAAAACCAGCCTTAGAAGCCCCGAATGGATTAGAAATGAGTCAGGAATTAAACGAAAACGGTGTATCGTAATTTTACGCAATCTCTAAGAGGTACACATTTTAATAAACGACGGAAATATTGTTCAGAAGGATGCTTTAGTTTATGTTATTTTTTTTAACGATGAATTCTTTGATCTTTAATTTCTCTTCGCCACGATAATTATTTTTCTTTCAATGAATTGTAAAACAAATAAATAAAACCTGACAATTAACTTGCTAAAATTACTTTTGATTTTCTACAGAACTGGGATTTCAATTTCTCGTAGGCACTGTATAAGTTGCGTAATGAAAATGGAATTAAAATTAAATTGATTGTCAAGCCATTCGTTGTTAGTCTCTGCCATCTACTGTTAGAGAAGTGGAACTTTCGTTTACGTTCTCCAGTTTACTCCATAGTATGCTATGTTATGAAGCTCGAAGCCGTAGAAGGGCCACATACAAACTTTATTTTGCACTTTCAACAAAAAAGTGAAAATGGACGACATAAGTGGCGCGTCACAAACGTCAGATTTTCATTCCAAACAAAACGAAGCCACGTGCTTTTTGACGTTTTAACCTAACCTCTGAAATATAATTATAGTTGTTTTCAAGTTTTTACACGTAAGCCCAACACACAAATTAAAAATAAACTGTTTTCACTGCAAGACGTCTATAATTATATTGCAAAAACTAGTTTCAGACGTTGTAAATAATATCGATAAACGTCAAATGGCACGTGCTTTTGTTTTGTTTGGAATGAAAATCTGACGTATGACGGAGGCACTTATGTCTCCTATTTCGACAAAAAAAGTTGAAATTTTCACAAAAAAGTTGAAATTTCGACAAAAAACTGGAAGTTTGGATAAAAAAGTAGAAGTCTTCACGAAAAAGTAGAAATTTCGACAAAAAGTGAAAGTTTCGACAAAAAATATCCATTTTTTGTCGAAACTTTCACTTTTTGTCGAAATTTCTACTTTTTCGTGAAGACTTCTACTTTTTTATCCAAACTTCCAGTTTTTTGTCGAAATTTCAACTTTTTTGTGAAAATTTCAACTTTTTTTGTCGAAATAGGAGACATAAGTGCCTCCGTCATACGTCAGATTTTCATTCCAAACAAAACAAAAGCACGTGCCATTTGACGTTTATCGATATTATTTACAACGTCTGAAACTAGTTTTTGCAATATAATTATAGACGTCTTGCAGTGAAAACAGTTTATTTTTAATTTGTGTGTTGGGCTTACGTGTAAAAACTTGAAAACAACTCACAAAAAAGTACAAATTTTGACGAAAAAGTGGAAATTTAAGCAAAATTTCAAAATCAAAAAATGGAGTTTCCCCTCACTGATGGAATGGTTTTTGACTTGGTATAGAATAAGAATATTTCGGTGTTTGGTGTCTTAAAATATTTTGTTCCTAAAAATATTTTGTTACATATCTACTTACGGATTGTATTTCTTCAGTATTTTCCTGCATCATTTTGTTAGTAGTCGTTCACATGAGAAGGGATAGTGATGTAGGTTGCGCACAAACAAGTTTTCCCGGACACGTACCGTGGTTGCTAGGCAACAGAGACGCGACCGTCCATTTTCTTCTTGCGGTGTCGGACGGTCGCGGCTGATTGGTTACGCCATTATTTTTTGCGTAATTTTGATGACGAAATGCCCATGGGCTAGCTGCGTTTTGGCTGAAAATTATGTCGAATCTATTGTACAATATTGTCGATTGTATTTAGGGATACTCTGTAGAAGTAACGATTAAATAATTACGATTAAGTAATTCGGGAGATAAGTGGCGCGTCACAAACGTCAGATTTTCATTCCAAACAAAACAAAGCCACGTGCTTTCTGACGTTTTAACCTAACCTCTGAAATATAATTATAATTACATATAGTTGTTTTCAAGTTTTTACGCGTAAGTCCAACACACAAATTGAAAATAAACTGTTTTCACTGCAAAACGTCTAGAATTATATTGCAAAAACTAGTTTAAGACGTTGTAAATAATATCGATAAACGTCAAATGGCACGTGCTTTTGTTTTGTATGGAATGAAAATCTGACGTATGACGGAGGCACTCGGGTCCCGAATTCAAAAATTTGAGCCGCAGGAAATTGAGTGGGTGTAATTGTGCATTGCCGTGTTTTTTTCGTATATGAGTCGATTTTGCATCCCGTAGAACCGGAAACGGCGAAGAAAAAGGGTTTTTTTGAGAAAATTTTGTACGTAGCAGTAGAGCATCCGTAAGCGCGTAGTTCACTTGTCCCACGTGTAGGTAGGTTGAAAACGCAGCAGCAGTGGATGCGGCAACATTTCCGGTGGGGTTGCCTGTTTATATCCCAACTTGGTTTTGCCATTATATCGTTTTAGCGCGCTGTTAATGTTTTGGGAGTGGGGGGGTATGGTTGAGTATGTTGACCCAACGATCCAACACGATAAAAGAACAAAAGGAACACAATGAGACAAAATGGCTATACACGCGAAATCGAAGAGCATCATTAGGTATGGAAGCAGCGTTAAAGTCGGTACAAGAAGCACAGCATACAGCATGTGAGAATGAACTACTGTCAATTGCGTGACCAATAACGTCATGCTCATAAGGAAGTTTAGTGGTTACAGAAATAACATGGAAGTCATGGGTGGTGAAATGCTATTTTATTAATATTAATAGAGGAATTAAGATCGCTCATATCTAGAGCGACGAGTATTAGTGTGCTTGTGAAAGTTTGAGTGGGTAGGAGTCTTCTGTAGAGTGGAGTTAAAGCGTTCCATACCCCACTTTTTTTGTAGAAATTCCCACTTTTTCGAGTTTCTACTTTTTGGCCGAAATTTCTACTTTTTTTGTGAAAAATTCAACTTATGAAAATTTCTACTTTTTTGTGAAAATTTCAACTTTTTTGTCGAAATTTCTTTTTTGTGGAAAGTACAGTATAAAGTTTGTATGTGGCCCTTCTACGGCTTCGTATACTATGTCAACTGTCATTCTGAACTGATTTCTGAAATTCCAGAATCTTTTGGTTCGCACCTGAAATACATACTTGTTTCTCCAAATTTTCCTTAGAATAGTGAAAAATCTTTACCTTTTACTGGTCTTTTATTCATAATATAACTTCGCTCTAAAACATTAAGGTAAGAAATAGATTTAGTCGCAAAACTATTAGAAAGTGAGGTTATGAATGTCATGCATCAATTTCATGATTTCGATTTCATAGACCTGTTTAATTTTAAGCGAGTCAAATGTGTCAATAAAACTTGCTGCCGTGCTTTTTAGAATGTCTGGGCGAGAAGGAGGCAAAAAGAAACCACTAAAAGCGCCCAAGAAGGATTCAAAAGATTTTGACGAGGACGATGCAGCTCACAAACAAAAACTGAAAGAACAGGCCAAAGCCTTAGAGGCAGCTAAAGCGAAAGCTTCTCAGAAAGGTCCGTTAGTAGGGGGTGGAATTAAAAAATCGGGGAAGAAATGATAATACCATCCATTATCCGAACAAATACTGATATTTATGTTTTATTTTTCTTGAATACATCTTTTTAATTGTTTCAAGTGTTTTCTTAAATTTTTCTATTGTTTTTGTGAGTCCTGACACGAAAATTGATTTTTTTAGCGTTTGAAAATCCGCGCCTTTTCCCACTCCTCCCATTGGCAAGTGGATCGCACTTCCAGAAAACTGAATTTGACAAACAGCTGACCAGTTTCCCGAGAACGTCAGTGCTGTCAGCTTGTCCGTGTCGAGTGACCTGGGGTCCATTGTGTTAAAAACTCTTTTTCTCTCCATTATGTATAGAAACAGAATAAAGTATTTCGATAATAGTGTGGTTATATAGCAGAGAATACTTTCGCGAAGAATTCAGAAAGTAACATAAAGGTATTTATGGAGTAATTATTGTTTAAGTGGAACTATCCTTTGTGGTGGGTGCCATTTTGTCTGTCCACTGTATGTTTTTGTTTTTTACGCGATATTTCAAACAATCCCATTGTTAGTCGATTAAATATTGTTTGTATGTTTTTTTTGATGTTGTATGTTTGGGATTAAGGAGGTGACATTACATAATAGGATGGTTTTGATAATTTTTTGGAGCATTTTCTTAAGTGTTCTAAAAACAGCTGTTTTGTCAGGTGTTGGAGAATTATTTCATATATTTCACATCGATAATTGGTTTATTTGTGATTTTGGTAATAAAGAGGTAACGTAAGAAACGAGCTTATGTTTTGTGGAAGTTTTCCTTTCTAAACAGTCGGTAAAAGTTAATTTATTTATGGAGAAAGTTTATATTTCAATTACTAATAATTCTTATTTTTATGTAATTCACGCGTGTTACATGTTGCTAGTATTGTTTTTATATGAGAGTAGTTTTGGTTTAATGAAAATTAATAGCATTAATTATAATAACTTGAGAAATACACGTGTTTTCTTACGTCCCAAGGTCTCGAAAATCATTTTTAGTTGCGCAAAAAACGTTGTAGGTTTTGTAACTAACAAGCAACAAGAAACCAAATTTGGTCCTGGATCTTGATCCTTAAATGCCGTTTATTGTTGGAAATTTGTTGATGGCAAGATGATGCAACTCAAGAATTAGATAAACATGTTCTATGAGATATATTTTTAACCTTGACAGAATCGATATTTCTCCAAAAGTAGAACATCCTACATCTCAACTATTTGTTTAATCGGATATAAATGCCTCCTCGTATAAAAAGAATAATAAATGCCAAATATCACCAGAACATTTGAGGAAAAATTACAATTAAAAATTTTTGATATTCCCATTAATAAAGTGTTTTTTTTTGCCTGTCACGACTGAATCCATGTACCTATAAAAACCATTTTATAATCGCGTCTCAAAAACTACGATAACAGACTGTCCTTGGCATTAAGTGCGCCTAATTTTACAAATAAGTAGGTACATGCATTATTTAAATATTATACAAATTTTCAAATGCGACGTTATACGAAAATGTTGAAACGACCTTCTGGCGCTCGACAGGAAACATAAAGAACACGTTGCATCAAAATTGTTCATTTGCATCTATGTTTCGAAATTAGATTTCCTTTTGTACACAGTGTTAAATATTCATTAATGTCTGGATTGTTTTTTATATAATTAAGAAATATGAGATATTTTGTTCTTAACACGAGAAAAATAACTGAAATTTTCACAGAAAATGTGCAAGACGAGGTGTAAAATGTAAAATGTAAACTGGAAGCTAAGTTTTGAAACCAAGACAGTGATATTGTCAGTTTTAATAACACAATCTTATCAGCCCAAACTATTTATACAACTCTCTGGACACTCCTCGTATCGCTTGTATCACATTTCATCGCATATATACACAAAGGCTAACTAACCCAGAAGATTGCGGCTCTATTTAAGAAAGGAGGCTTACTTAATAGACTTCATTCATAACATTGCCCCCTCCTTAAGAGACTGATCGCTCTACTTCTTTATTAAAATTTTTAGTAATGCTTGCGAAGGCGTACCCACTATAGAAACAACAAGAATTTGAAAATTAAAATATGCAATTTAGAAGTCAATACACCCGGTGAGTAATATTTCGTTGGCCGTTGCTCGGGTGATTCCCCGGTAGTAATAGTAATGGCTGCCCTCCGTATTTTGACCCTACACGGATCGGACGGGTCATGTTCCTTGTAAGGAAGCCTGAACCGAATCGCGGATGTCTGCTGTTGCTGGAGGCGAATGGCCAGACAGATTTTGATTCAAACTTTTTCATAATGAAGTTGCAGCTTCCCCTCTCGTTGCCATGGTAGTAGACGAATCGGGGGTCATCGACAATTATTATTATGAACCCAAGTGATGCAATTCGAAGCAATAAGGTTTCCATTGCTTTAATCGGGAATTTCTCGGAAGGAACTTCTAATTTTATTTTTATTTCACACTAAAACTCAATTAAGAATGTGCGTATTTCGTAATTTGGATGTAAGATAGATATTCTGTGTTCTAAGCCAGCTTTTTGTTAATTTATTTTGGTACCGTTTCTCAATGCTGAACGCGTGTCTGTGGAAATAGATCTAAATACGCAGGGATAGTTCAAGCAGTATCGATACTTTAATGAGTTTATTAATGGAAAATAACCTGTTGAAATTTTATTTTTTTGATTGTCATGGCTAATTTGGCTCATTTTATGGGGATTTAGTGTGTAATCGGCTCATATCTCTGTAACTACCTATTTAAGATATCAAAATGAAATTTTGCACGAATGGAGCATTTCCATTTCCATGTATATTATTTGTACAATTGATGGTCATTTTACTAAGATTTTTATTGATGTGGATATTGTCAAGTCTACCAGTAAATGTTTCGACAGACTACAATTAAATTATAAAAATGTAGTTTTGTTAATATTTTACATTATTTTTGACAATCTCCCCTATTTTGTCACCCAAAACTCCAAAAAAGGTCTGCATTTTGTTTCTATAAAATATTTAGCAAATGAAGTTTACATTAACACAAAATATCCCATTGCAAGATTATTTCTTAAAGATAATATTTTCTTCCATGTGGCACTCCTTTTTTGAACATTATACCCGACTTTAAAAAGACAATTTAAGAATATAACCATCAAGAAACAATTTTACAGTAAGCTTTATTGTCTTTATATTGATACCAATTTGCAAGTACAAAATATAAACATTATTGTGAGTTTTGAGCAACAGAATAGGGGAATTCGCCAAAAAGAGTATAAACTCATAATGACATTCAAAAATTTTGATGTTCAATCGTAATATCTGCCGAAACTATCAGTAGTATACCTGGCAATATCTACATCAATTAAAAGATTAGTTAACTGACTGTCAGTTGTGCAAATAATATACATGGTATTCTATTTGAAATTTTTGAGAAAAATTCCCTTTTGCATAACTTAACCACCTTGTATAATCCGAAGTATTATGGTGAAAGTATTTATAGATTTCACAAATACAGCAGTGTGTAAGCCCCTTTCAATAAAAAATAATTAGGTGGCTTTGGTCAGTAGACGCCAGTAGCGTCATATAAATTTGGGACCATAATGACACAAAAATGTCAATATCTTAACAGTCTTTACTCAAAACCACATCATGTAGTATATCAATTTTCATTAAATTTTATGGGGAATCGAAATCACGCAAATACTTGTGGGGTTTCCATTTAAAGAAATAGAACTTTGGTCTGGTACTCAGAATGTGAACATCCTGTATATACATAAATAATTTTGGGAAATGCTCAATGTGGTTCCCCACATTCGTGCAAAATTTCATTTTGATATCTTAAGCAGTACCAGAGATATGAACCGATTACACACTAAATCCCCACCCGAAACGAGCACACGGGTGAATGCAATTGTTAACTTTCGCGCATACTTAGTTATATGCGACGTGTGGCTTTCTTCGGGGATCGCGGGAAAATGACATTTTATTTTTCTAAATCTTTGTCTAATGAAGACTCAGCTTTAGATCTCTGGGTACACCTTTCCCGACAAAGGAATCCCGAGGTGCAAATCCTCGTTTTCGCGTGGGCGTCTTTAAGGACGCTCGGCCGAGTGGAATGACTTTCCACCGAGACCGCGGCGCAGTTTTCGCTCCGTTCATTGCATCTGAATTGGGAGGCGTGAACCTAGCAATTTTCTCAGTCCGCCGAATTTCCATCCCGCTCCTTAAAAGTTAAACTATGCGTGCCCAAGTTGGATAGTTCGCCAGAGTCGGCGCTCAACTTAGTACAGAGAAGACTATTTATATTTACATGTTTTTTTTAATAATAAGTTGTCTGTTCTTATGAATTTTGCGTGCGTCAATTGGGAATTGGCAACCGCCGCACCCGGTTGTTAGAGTGAAAAATCACTCGTAAATTGTGTGCTTCCGTTCTGAAAGTCGTGGATTTTTCGGAAAATTTATCACGAGGAATATTGACGATATAAAAATAAAAAAAAACAGCTGTTCGTTTCGATTTTCCGCAACATTGAACTTCAGTTGAGAGTCTGATTTTACCCTATCGTTTAAACTTACAGTAGATTAGGCATAAAACTAAATAATAATAATATAATAGCCTTTATTAGAAAATATGCTACTACCTGAACTGCAATGCAAAATACTATTCCAATCACCTTCTTGAATAATTCGCTTGTTAAGACGTCGAATACACATTTTTAAAAATACCCAAAAAGACCACTTTCTTCCTGTTTATAAGATTGTTAAAAAGGTTCGTAATGCTTGCACGAAAGATGTGACCTGGAAACATCATCATTAGCTTCACTAACTACTGCTTTTAATATATCTATTTTTAATTATACAAGTTAATTTTACCGCATTCTTCCGTATGCATTTTAGGGCACCAGCTATGCTGACACCAACATGAAGAGTATATTTAAACTTTGCTGTATGTAGAAGTCAACAACACGAATCTAAGTTAATGTTTTTGTCATTAGCGGGTTTTGCGACCGCCAGAGTATATAACAGTATAACACACATTTTGAAATTGCAAAATAATACCAGGTATTGTCAGTATTTCCTATCCCAAAGGACTTGTACCTTGACGCAGTTCTAGTAATACTGGGGCGGGTGGGATGGCTTGCGCGCTTCAATGATATAAAGAGCCGAACCATAGGTTTAACCATATTGGAGGGGTTTTTATTTGAGAAGCCAGACTAAATCAAGTCCCTGGAAGGGGGCAGCAGCTCTTTCAGTAATCATAGTGGCAGAGATCGTGAGGGTCGATATGGCACTGTGATACACACTACTGCGATGTGGAAGCCAACGGGAAACCACCACATTATTTTATCCCTAGTACAGCGTACTTTAATTTATGATGATGGCACCTTCTGGAGTAAAATATTCCGGAGGTAAAATAGTCCCACATTCGGATCTCCGGGCGGGGACTGCTTCGGGGGGAGTCATCAGAAATGATAAGTGTAACATCTCACGAGTCGGAGCGTGGAATGTTAGAAGCATGAAACAAGTAGGAAAGTTAGAGAATGTGAAAATTGAGATGGATAGGTTAGCATTAGACGTAGTAGGTATCAGTGAAGTGCGATGGCCAGAAGCTGGAGACTTCTGGAGCGGAGATTTTAGAGTAATACACACAGGATCTGTAGGAGGAAATTCGGGAGTAGGAATTGTTATGCGGAAAAAAGTAGGACAGAGTGTAGAAAATTTCTTACAGCAAAGTGACAGGGTAGTTATGGTTAGGTTAGATTCGAAACTTGTAAAAACAGTAATAATACAGGTATATATGCCCACTTCTAACTACAGTGATGAGGTCGTAGAGGCAGTTTATAGTGATATTGAATATGTGATAGATTTTGTGAGAGGGCACGAAAATTTAATAATTATAGGAGATTTCAATGCAGTCGTAGGCACAGGGCGAGAGGGCGGAATAGTTGGCCCCTTTGGATTAGGCAATAGGAACGATAGGGGAGTTAGACTGATAGAGTTCTGCGATAAACATAACTTAACGGTCGCGAACACTCTATTTCACCATCATGTTAGGAGATGCTATACGTGGAAGATGCCAGGAGACTTAGGGAGATATCAAATAGATTACATTCTCGTTAGGCAAAGATTTAGAAATCAAGTTAGGGATTGTAGAAGTTATCCAGGAGCAGATATAGATAGTGATCACAACATAGTCGTTATGAAAGCCAATCTTAAATTTAAGATTTTGAAAAAAAGAAGCGGAAGAAGGTATCTTGACCCAGAGAAACTAAAAGATGATGATATGTGCAATAAGTTCGAGAAAAAGACAAACGAAGTACTAAAGGGCGCGGGTGAAAATATTGTTAGGGACATAGAGGCAGAATGGAATTGCATTAAAAATAGTTTAGTTTCCTCAGCTAGGGATATTTTGGGTCATAAACAGAATGAAAGTAGGAAACCCTGGATAACAAAACATATTGTGAGTCTAATAGAGGAAAGGCGAAAATATAAAAATAGGTTAGATGAAATAGGGAAACAAAGATATAAGGCGATCAAGTGGGAAATTATTCGGAAATGTAGGAAAGCGAAAGAGCAATGGATCGATAATAAATGCAAAGAAGTGGAAGATAAGTTCGACGTAGGAAAGACTGATGAAGCATATAAAATAATTAGGAGAAATTTTAGAGAAATTGGATCTAGTACCAAAAACATTAGAAATGAGGCAGGAGATATCCTAATCGGAAGCGGGGAGAAGGCAGATAGGTGGAAAGAATATTTAGGAAACTTATATGCGGGACAGGAAGTGCAAGATATATTAGAAAGCGAAAGCAGTGTAGAGGGGGATAACCTAGGGAGTCCTATAATGAGAGAAGAGTTTGAGATAGCACTAAAAAGTTTAAGGAATAATAAAGCACCAGGTATAGATGGCTTGCAGGCAGAAATCTTAAAGTGCGCAGGTCAAGAGGTAATAGATCGTTTATTTAAATTAGTTAGTCGCATATACCTGACAGGCGAGATTCCAGAAGATTACAAACGGAACATCATCGTAGCTTTGCCAAAAAGAAAAGGCGCGGATAGATGCGAAAATTTTAGAACTATCAGTTTAACTTCCCATGCGTCAAAAATTTTAACTAGAATTGTGCAAAGAAGGATGGAGAAAAAGGCGGAAGAAATATTAGGAGAAGATCAGTTCGGATTTAGACGAAATAGAGGAACGCGCGAGGCCATTCTAGCTTTACGAGTAATTATAGAAAAAACGATAGAAAAGAGAAAGAGCGTCTATATAGGATTTGTAGATTTAGAAAAAGCCTTCGACAACGTAAAATGGGGGAAGATGTTCGAAGTGCTGAGAAAGGTAGGGATGAAATACAGGGACAGAAGAATAATACATAATCTCTACAAAGAGCAAAAGGCAGTTATAGAATGTGAGCAGGAACGAAGGGAAGTAGATATCCGGAAGGGAGTGAGACAGGGATGTGCATTGTCACCTCTAGTTTTCAACTTATATATCGAAGATGCGATTAATATTGTTAAGGAAAGAACAGCCTCAGGGATCAATGTACAGGGCCAAACTATTAACATGCTCAGATTTGCGGATGATATAGCAGTGTTAGCATCTAGCAAAGAAGAATTAGGAGCGGCTTTGAATGAAATGGAAGCAGTTTTGACACAGGGCTTCGGCATGAAAATCAATAAAAAGAAAACAAAAATTTTGGTATGTAGGGGGTGTGAAAATAGAACTAAAATGGAAATACAAATTGGAAATGAGAAGATAGAGGAGGTCGCGGATTTCTGCTACTTAGGAAGTAAAATAACTCAAGACGGTAGGAGCACTAAAGATATAAAACAAAGAATGGCGCAGGGCCGAGTTGCGTTTAACAAAAAGAAACAACTGTTATGCTCGAGAACGGTTAATATAGAGACTAGGAAGAGACTCTTAACGTCGTATGTATGGAGTACGGCATTATACGGGTGCGAAACTTGGACAATAGGAGAAGCGGATAGAAAAAGAGTAGAAGCGTTTGAAATGTGGTGCTACAGGCGCATGATGAAGATACCGTGGATAGATAAGGTGAGCAATAGGGAAGTATTAGAAAGAGTTGGGGAAAAGCGAAAGGTATGGAAAACAATAAAGAGTAGGAGAGATAGGATGGTAGGACACCTTCTAAGACACGAAGGAATAGTTCGCGACATACTAGAGTCAGAGATAGGAATGAAAAGAGGTAGGGGTAGGCCTAGATTAGACTACTGCTCTCAAATAGTTAGGGATGTAGGATGTTCTACTTTTAGGGAAATGCGTAGGTTAGCTCAGGATAGAAAAGAATGGAGGTACGCGTCCAACCAGTCTTCGGACTGAGAACCTTATGATGATGATGTCAGTATTTCTTTGTGTACTTGAAGATGTAAACCTGGTTGGTTCACACATGTGTTATTAATGTAGGTATATAATTACTCAATTATAAAACAGAACATTCGATTTCTTTTTTGCTTATATACATAACTAAGAAAGCGAGATCATCGCATGTTATTCTTGCTTTCGTGGTGCTGTTGGATCACAAAAACCATTTAGCAATTAAGTAGTATTGCGTTGTTTTGTTGTTATTCAACAGTTTTATGTTTGAATTGTGCAGAAAATAAAAAAAATGTGTGTGACAGCTCCGACGTACCACTGGAGTTTACTCCTTACGAACGATTATTTTAACTTCAATCACTTGATAATAGGGTACACGCGAATGTCAGTTTTATACCCAAATGTGTATTTATCAGATGGTTTATGTCCGAAAATGTCCAACTACATCAAAATATACATTGTTTATAAATTCAGTAATTAAGTGACAATCTGCTAAACGTCGATCGCACTGGAAATGAAATAAATACTTTTCCTGGTGTTCGAATAGGCGTTTATTCACATTTCGGGACTAAGCAATATTTGGAGTATTTAATATTAGGTTTCTCCATATTAAATCAAAAGATTCAACAAATTTAGGAACGAACAAACACTGCAAATGCTGACTTTACAACGCCAACTGTCATATCTACTTTATGCCACTCTATTCTCACTCTTTCCATGCTCTATGCAGTCAGACATAAACAGCCGTATTGGGCTGTAACTGAAAACCGTCAGTTCAAACAAGGTTGCTGTGGCAACGAACTTTCTTTCGCGGACGCAAAGTTACCTGAGCTAATTAGGTACCAATACCCACCCGTATTTTGAAATTAAGCACGCGCCTTGCAATTGTACATGACTTATTTATAGAAAATAAGCCAATTATCAATTGAGCAGGTACATACTTGCCTTGTACTCGGTCAATCAGTTTGTTGACCCCTGCAAACAAATTTTGATTATTTTTGTGTCCAAACTGGCTATCAAATTCATAGGCCAGTACACCTAAGACCAATGACTTTTGAAAATGTTATGTGGTCATTAGCAATGTAAAATAAAATTTAAAAAACTTGTTTGGTTTAGTTCTTGAATTTTTAGTAATGAGTAAATGAATAAACTATGATTTTATAAGGGAGTTTACTTGATTTTTAATCAATTCATGTAAATAATGTAGTTGATATAGAAAATTGAAGGTCATTATTGATATATGATAACTTTGCGTGTGGTTTATTGTGTCGATAACAATTTTCTTTGCACGAATGCTTTGTGAAGTCTAGAAAATACATTATACGTACGTATAATTTATGGTTCGACTGTAGGTAATAGTTTTCGTACCATCTGGGCAGAGAGCAGGTAACTTTTATGTATATTTTTAAGATGTGAACATTTTTGAACAAAAGTATCGGGGACTAGAGCTAAAAATAAATCTAAGGGTGAATCTTGCAGATGGACGAAGTAGGAATCGTGGGGGGTAAGATCGGGAGGTCTTGGTGGCTATTTTCGTGGTTCCAAATATCTTTTCGTTCATCTTAAATTCAAACTTTCATTAATCTATTTCCGAATAATTTCCCACTTGATCGCCTTATATCTTTGTTTCCCCTCTTTCATCTAACCTATTTTTATATTTTCGCCTTATTCGAAACCAATAAAAATCGATGTTTCGTTAACCTTTTGCATTGTTCCCTTCTCGTCGCGTCGTATTCAGTGTTCATGAACCCTCCAACCAAAAATCTCTTTGTTTACCAAAATAAAACAAATCCGCACGTGAAACTGCGAATATCGACTCTGTACTACTATTCTTTTATTGTGAAACGTAGTAGGCCCACTGTCACAAGCCTCCAACCTTGGATTTGAAGCACCGTATAGTGAACAGCATTCTCGATCAGCTGTGGCCTTGCGATCAGCTGGAACATGACAATGGACTGTATTTATAAACAAGGAGAGGTGCCTGCGACCAATGACAGCGCGAATGCGGGGTGTGCGTCATTGCGAGGATCTAGGTGGGGGGTGTGGTTGTCAGCTGTTGCCAGGATAACTGTCAGATGCAGGCGGCATGATCTTATTGATCCGCGAGCTCAAGGTGTTCTTGAGAGGTTTCCTGTTCTTCGTTTCTAGCCTGCACTATCGTTGGTATCTCTTAACTTTTATGAGCTTTTATGAGCTTTTATGAGCTTGACCTACATACGCGAATATGGATTTACTGGTGTAAACTGTAGAACTTATCACTAAGGTTTTACGCTCAAAAATATGTAAGCCGAGTTAAAATAGGTTAACCTATACTACACAGTTTTTCATGCACAGCAAATTGATTATTTATAGCAGAAAATGTTGCAAAGATGGATATAGAATTTAATTTTGAATTTGGAATGATCTGTATAGGTATTTAAAGGTGTAATATTGAAATTTGTTATCTGCAATTACGAGTGAGTTATTCATGTTTTACAAATTAAGATTTTAACGACTTAAAAGATAGGGACTGACACTGCATTTATTGCGAGAAAAAATGTCATACGATGAAAATGATTCATCTGCTTTTGCTGTGACATATTTGGTAACTTTATTAATTATTACTAGTAGAAATAGGCTAATAATTTTATCAAAAAGCTTTGGGCAACGTAAAATATGGGGGAAGATGTTCGAAGTGCTGAGAAAGTTAGGGATGAAATATAGGGACAGAAGAATAATACAAAATCTCTACAAAGAGCAAACGGTAGTTATAGAATTTGAGCAGGAATTTCTTACAAGAGCAGCAAGGCGCGGATCCTAATTTTTTGAACAAAATCCTCTTCACAGATGAGGCAACGTTTACTCGTTGACGTGGAGTTTTCAACTGACGAAACAATCATTTGTGGGAGTGGGATTCTGAAAACCCCCATGCCGTTGAAGAAAGACACTTCCAACATGAATTTAAGATCAATGTTTGGTGCGGTGTAATTTCAAATTTCTTTATTGGGCCTTTTCAACTTCCACTCAACCTGAACGGTCCACTTTATTTAAATTTTCTTCAGCAAAATTTGTATGAACTGCTTGAAGAAGTACCACTTAATTTAAGGGAAAATATGTGGTTCATGCGGGAGTACTTAGACAACGACTTTCCACATTGGTGGATTGGCCGTGGAAGTGAATTTGTTTGGCCGCCTAGAAGCCCAGACTTAAATCCTCTGGTTTTTTCGATGTGGTCTAGAATGAAAGATATGGTTTATGAAGAAGCTGTTGATTCACCCGATGAACTGTGGCGAAGAATACAAGGGGCTGCCAATGAAATCCAAGGCAATCCAGGGGCATTGTTTAGAACTCGGGTGTTTCTCAGGAAACGCATTGAAAAATGTATCCAAGTGAATGGTGGACACTTCGAACAACTAATGTTTCCTACTTTTATTTTCAACACCCTGTATTTTCTAAACCATCAACATTCGGATATGGCATGTTCGGGTTAATGGTCATTATTTGACCTGTAGAATCTCCAGGGGGAGACATTGAAATGGACTAATTTGATACAGCCAGTCTTAAGGCACGAAGTCGCTTGCTACACATATAAATTCTTACGGCAGCGAGCGAAAATGGACTTAAAGGGTCTGAGTGATATTTGCTTTGCGCGTCACGATGCTAAAACATTGTCAATGTTAAAAGTGTTCTTGGGGCACTTTGTTAATTACTATTTACTGCATAAGTGAAGCGAATATTATAAAACTCATGTTACCTTGGCAAAAGCACGGGAGAAAGTCGGATTAAAACCTATGGCAAATTGATATCGTCTTGGTACGAAAACATTTTGTAAAAGAGGTTGGTGAAAGTTCTGCTTATACAAAACTCTACTTCAGAGTGTAATAGTTAAAAATCGGAGATGATTATGAAGAAATACCTAGGAATAACTAATTACAAAATGAAAGTAAATGAATTTGGCCGTGAACAAGGAAACTTAAATACTTATCCATGGTTCCTGTTTGTTTTTTATGAATGTAACCATCTGAAATTCAAATAATATGAATAGGGACTTCATAAATAAGATTTGCTTTTCTTATTCGAACGCAGTTAGATAAAAATAATTTGTGTATCACTAAAACAAGAAGAAGATACGTTTTTATCGGAAACATTGTTGACAACAACATTTTTCTTGTACAAGATAGGTTGTGGCAACTTATCAATTTTAAGTTTTATACTTATACAAGCTGTTCCTTTTAAGAGAAGGTTGCACCTTTAGGAATTTTGTAGGGTGCTGGGCAAGGTACTACCTGCCCGACTGGAGACAACATTCTTGTAATTTGCCTATCGTAAAATGTTGTAAAAGGTCCTAATTTTTATCTGTTTTGGAAACTTAAGTTTATGCAGAACTTTACCCTTCTCTACCCACCACTTGTAAATAAAATTGAAACATTTCCTGCACAGTGTCATTTTGTTCAGTATCCTGTTACTGGTGTTGCCTCGTGGAAGCAACTAGCCAGATCGTTATCAAAATGTCTTTGGGTTTTTTGCAGATGCATTGTTCGAGCGTTGAGAAAGATGGTGAGCCAGGGGATGGTGATGTGCTGGTGGCGATTGCTACCATGGTGACCGAAGGGAGGATTCCTGGGAAGCTGAACAGTCAGTCTAGAGGATTTTATGAAGGACCTCACTGCCCTACCGCTAAATCTGCTCAAGAACACAAATGTGACGCCAACGAGAATCTGGTAAGTCCATTTTTTCGGATGGTTCCTCAGAAATTCCTGCTATACTTTGATTTTTCCTGAAATTTTGCTATCAGTGTGGGTTTTGTGAAAGATTATTATTTGGTGATGTATTATTATCTAAAACAACAGTTGGCCTACATAATGAAATCAACCAAACCAAATTGGGGCGAAATATAACGGTTCCAAGGTCTCAAGGTCAAGAATTGACGGATTTTGCAATCTAAGCCAACTGTTTGCCTATTTTTCAAATGTTAGATAACCGCAGGTTTGTGGATGAGATACTAAAGGCAGACAGTACTCCAACCTTTGCGCATGCGTGTTTTTTTTAAACAACAAGCAGTTTTAGTACTTTTAGCCTTTTAGTGACTCCATTGTTCAAAAATAAGCATTAAATATTTTTAACTACCACAAGTTCGGTCACAAGATAACAAGGTATTAAAGCAGATAATAATAATAATAATAATAATAAATATGACTTCTGTTTTCCTTTTTTTTTGAACTTGAAATTACAAGGCCATTAGTGGAGCATTAATATCCTTAATAATTATGAAACTAGAAGTAGGTATTTTAGCATAATTGCCTAGTTTTGATAATAATGCAAGTATTTAGCATATTTTCCTGTTTCTTGTGATAGCCACTGCATTCTGGAATTGTGTTTTAATACCACGTATGCTACATGTACTTTACGTCACGTAAAAAAACTCGTACTAAAATGATATAATTTTAAAAGGATGGTTTTAATTATGGATTACGATGTTTTTCAGTGTAAGAAGTACAACGGGTTTCGGAACAAGATTTTGAAATTGTGGCAAAAAGGTATTCCGACACTTTGCGTGGAGGTGCTACTTGTCGCCGCGTGCGCCTGCGAAGACAAGAACGACGGCGCTTGCACTCCTCTCGATCAAAAGAACGGTCTGCTTCTGGAGCAATGGTGTTTGGATATCAGCCATCGAAGGTAAGAAGAACTTCGTCAAATAAATCGGCTCTTGAATTTCAAGTGTATAAGTCGTGATATGTTTTTGTACATCGGCAAAAATATCACGACTTATACACTTTTAAAAAATATCGATATGATCGATCTTAAAAAAATTATCGATATCATATCGCATATTCGATATATCAATATATCCATATATCAATATATCGATATATCATATGCCTATTCGATATATTAATATATCGATATTTTGAACATATCGACTATATCGATATGTCAAACATATCTATTCAATGTATGTATCCATATATTTTAACATATCGTTTTGAGATACTTATATGTTTGTAAAAAACTTGATATCAGAATATCGATATATCAAATTATCGATATAGGTATCGCAATATCGATGTATCTATATATCAAATTATCAGTATATAGGGATGTCGGTATATCGACACATCAAATTATCGATATATCAAATTATTGATATATCGATAATTATATTAAAACACGTATCGTTATTCAATATATCGATATCGATATCGAGATCAATATTTTTATCAATATATCGAGAAAAGCGCCCAGCCCTAGGCTTGAATCCCATAAAAAATGCTCATATTTATGTGACCTAAGCAAAGCTTTTGGGTATCATGTCATGGAATAGTTCTTACTACATTACATTTCTTCAAGTAATCACCATATAAAATCGATTAATCGATTCAAATAGGATTTTCTTTTTGAATCGATTCACCGATATAAAATAAGATTAAATCAATTGAATCGAATCAACATATTGAATCGAATTGGCACATTGAATCGAATCGACATATTGAATCGAATTGGCATATTCGATATATCAATATATATATGTATACTTCGTTCGTTGTTCCCTCCATGATAAACACCGGGCGGACCGACCGCCGGTATTTCTATTACATATACTACGAAAAGCTTGTATATACATATTTGGGGGAGGAGTCTTTATACGTCGCTCAAGAGAGGGGTAAAGAATTGGACCAAAAAAATGTCTATATATTTCCAAGATATTATTCATTGTTAGTTCCCTCCGAACTGATATATTTTATCATTAATAATTACTCGTGCTTCCCTCCAGCGCTGTTGCCATATTGTGGAGGGCGCTACGTGTTATTATTACTGTTTCCTTATATTATTTAATGCTGTAATTGAATTAAATATTTGGGGAAGGTTGAGTATTGCAAGAGAGGTAGGTAAGTAGTTCGTTATTATTGTTCTGTCTTTTGGATGAGGTATTAAAGATAGTTTATCTGTTTAATAGGGCAGAAAAATTTCTGAAGGAACATTACGTGGTAACACATGGAAAGAAAGTTTTTTAGTAATTGTTTTTCAGCTTTTTGTACTCGTTATTCAGCTTCAGATTCGATATTCGAAATTTTACAGTGGACCAAATAAGTAGCGAATGGAAATTCTTGAAACACGTTCGTATTGGTCAAAAACTTAATAAGTCCCTAAATATTCCTCTAACTAGCGGCTAAAGAGGTGAATTCAACCCCCTTAAATCAGGAAATGTTTTGAAATATCACGATAACCGTATATAATTCTGAGACTTTACAAAAATCGTATTAAAAAACACTAAAAAATACGATTTTTAACATTAAATAACGCCGGATCCGTAAGACTCAGACCCCAATGTATGGTTAACAAAGTGACCCGGACGGAACGAGCAGTCATTCAGGAACTGAGGGAAAACAAGGATTTGATGACACTCCCAGCTGACAAGGGCAATGCCACTGTAATCATGGATATCACGGAGTGCAAGGGTAAAGTGAAGGCTCTTCTAGCAGACCCCATTTACCGGAGGATCAAATCCAATCCTGTGGAGAAAGTGGAACAGTCTGTGAACGCCACCATCAGGACATCGTCTATACCAGAAGAAATCCACAAACATCTAGTGCAGTCGGACTCGAGAGTGCCTCAGCTTTACTGTCTGCCGAAGATTCACAAGGCCGGGAACCCTCTTCGGCCTATTGTGAATGCCAGAGGATCAGCGACTCACCCTCTAGCCAAGTACATCGCAGGAGTTTTTCGGAGTCTAGTAGGGGAGACGGAGCACCACATCAAGAACTCTGGACATTTCATCGAGAAGATACGAGGGATACAACTAGACCCAGGAGACATTTTGGTGAGCTTCGATGTCACTTCGCTCTTCACGAAGGCACCCATTGAGGACGCTTTGGAGGAGACCCGTTCCAGACTGAGGCAATGAGGAATGGAAGACCTCTTGGGTTTGGCTCAACTGCACGAAATCTACGTTCTTCGCCTTCGACGGGGAGTTCTATGAACAGGCCGATGGAGCAGCGATGGGATCACCTCTATCACCAGCATTAGCCAACATCTACATGGAAAGCTTCGAGACCACGGCCCTGGACACAGCGACTCTCAAGCCGAAGTGTTGGTTCAGGTATGTGGATGATACCTTCATCGTATGGTCCCATGGATCGGACGCCCTCAGAAATTTCAAGGACCATCTGAACGGACTGCACCCCAACATACAGTTCACGATAGAAATGGAGAAAGACGGCGCCCTCCCATTCCTGGACGTTCTCGTCAACGGCAAGACTGATGGAAGCCTGGCGCACACAGATCGCTATTTAAATGCCGCTTCCCATCATCACCCAGCACAGAAGCAGGGAATCATCAACACCTTGGTGCACAGTGCCCGCCAAATCATGATCCGGAACACTTGGAGGAAGAACTAGCGCATCTGAAGACAGCCCTAAGGAGGAATGGATATTCTCTACGAGCCATAGAGTCATAGAGTGTGCTATCGGGAAGAGTGACCAACGGCGAGAGGCCTACATTGCGGCGGCCTACCTTTCTTACATAGATGGATACACGGACAAAATCGGACGCCTTCTCAACAGACACAAAATCAACGTAGTGTACAATCCGCCTGGAAAGATTGCTGCAAGTTTCCCTAGGACAATAAGAGAGCAGAAGGAGCATTAAGGACCAGGAGTATCCAGGACACGAGATTCGATTCGAGGATGCTAAGGCGCTAGCAAGGATTCCCAATTTCTGGCCCAGACGGATCAGGGAGGCTATAGAGATCTTCAAGAGACCCAACTTCAACAGAGATGGAGGAATGGATCTACCGGTTACTTGAAAGTTTCAGAGTAGGAGTAGCTTCTGAAGAAGACTCCGATATGCGAGTCGAAACGTCAAGTGTTAATGTTAATTTTAATTTTAGTGTTACAGATTACCAACGACGACGTGGCAACCAGCCCGGAATCCATTATTCCATGGACAACGGCCACGAAAGCCTTAAGAAGAAATTGACCCTTGAACTCAACAAACAATCCCAAAATGTAGTCAGATACAAGGTGTTCCATTTAAAAAAAACAAAGTTAGGTGCTGTACAGAAGAAATGGAACATCCTGTATACTCGAAAGTAATTTTAAAATGTGAGGATGTTGATTAGCTGCATCTTTCATTCGAATCATTTTTCGATATCTACAACTCCTGTCGGGCTATGGAGTAAATACGCTGGCGTGGGGCACCCTGTATACTGGGATTTTTGTACAAAATCTCAAAGTGGTACAAGTTTCTGTTTGGCATTTCAAGGGTTAGATTAAACCCATTATCCCTTGAATAACGGGTTCCTATTTTCTTACCAAGTTAATCTTATTTAAGAATTCTTAATGAATTTCAAGGTTTGGATTCAACCCCTTAACCCCTGAATCAAGAGTTCATACTTTTTCCCAAGTTAGTCTTATTTATTGGGATTTTTGTACAAAATCTCAAAGTGATTCAAGTTTCTGTTTGGCATTTACGAATTCATCCCGAATTTCAAGGGTTGGATTCAACAACCCCTTATTCCCTGAATCTCAGGTTCATATTTTTTCCCAAGTTAGTCTTGTTTACTGTAATTTTTGTGCAAAACCTCTAAGTGATACAAGTTTCGGTTTGGCATTTACGAATTCTTCCTGGATTTCAAGGGTTGGATTCAACTCCTTATCCCCTGAATCTGGGGTTCATATTTTTTTCTCAAATTAGTTTTATTTACTACGATTCTTCTACAAAATCTCAGTGATACAAGTTACTTTTCGGCATTTCCGCTTTTTTTAATATTGGGGATTGATAATTCATCCCCTTGTCACTTGAAATTCGGGTTTTATATTCTGTTCTTAATACGATTTTTGTAGTCTCAGAGTTATACACGGTTATCGCGATATTTCAAAACATTTCCTGATTTAAGGGAGTTGAATTCACCCCTTTAGCCGCTAGTTAGAGGAATATTTAGAGACTTATTAAGTTTTTGATCAATAGTAAACGTGTTTCAAGAATTTCCATTCGCTACTTATGTAAAATTTCGAATCTCGAATTTGAAGCTGAATAACTTCCACTACGTGTCAACACTCGCATCTAATAAGTATCCTATCACTTTAATTTGCATATGTTGCATCAGAGTACTATACTCATAGAACATAAATCCTACACTGCCAGAGACAAGTAAAATAAAACGGTGTTGTCAAATTTCAGAGGGAACTAGATCGACTATTTAAATTACAATCTTTTAAAACAAAGTGGAGGGAACATAGAACGAAATTTGTAATCTACAAACACGATTGCAGCGCCACCGGTAGAAAGTTGAACTAAACCACCCATTTTCAAGACAAAGATATACAAAGTACCCTCCAGGCAATTTTCCTTCAATTGCTAGGAGGGAGGTTGGACAATCGTTTAAAATGATTTTTAACGCAAAACGTTGTTCCCTCCATAATCGGAGGGAACTTGGTTATATATGAGGGAACTCGGAACTAAATATTTCTAGTTTGGAGGGAAGAACGTATGGGTTATAAATATATATCGATATATCAATACATCGATATATCAATATATCGATGTTTCGAACATATCGACTATATCGATATGTCAAACATATCAATTCAATGTAGGTGTCCATATATTTTAATATATCGTTTTTGAGATACTTATATGTTTGTAAAAAACTTGATATCAGAATATCGATATATCAAATTATCAGTATATTAGGATATCGATATATCGACACATCAAATTATCGATATATCAAATTATTAATATATCGATCTATATTAAAACACATATCGTTATTCGATATAGAGATTGATATTTTTATTGATATATCAAGAAAAGTGCCCATCCCTAGTCTTGAATCCCATAAAATTTTTCTACAGAAGATTGAATTTTATGGATATCATGGAATAGTTCTTACCACATCACACTTCAAACAATCACCATATATTCTATTATAATCAAATGCTTCCTCATTATCAGAACGACAAAATCTAATAGTCATAGATTTCTGAAGATTACTGTGTTACTCATTCTCCGTGAGTAGGCCTGGGCAAAAAGCCGATTAATCAATTCGAATAGATTTTCTCTTTGTATCGATTCACCGATTCAAAATGAAGATTGAATCGAAGTATCGAATCGAATCGGTATATCAAATCGAACCTACATATTGAATCGAATCGACATATTGAATCGAATGGGCATATTGAAACGAATGGGCATATTGAATCGAATGGGCATATTGAATGGAATCGACATATTGAATCGAATCACATCTGCAAATCGAATTGAATCAGCCCATCGAATCGACATATTGAATGGATTTGACATATTCAATCGAATCGCATCTGCGATTCAAATTGAATCAGCCCATCGAATCGACATTGAATCGAATTGGCATATTGAATAATGGAATCGACATATTGAATCGAATCACATCTGCGAATCGAATGGAATCAGCCCATCGAATCGACATATTGAATGGAATTTATATTATTAATCGAATCGACATATTTAATCGAATCGCATCTGCGAATCGAACTGAATCAGCCCATCAAATCGACATATTGAATCGAATTGGCATATTGAATGGAATCGACATATTGGATCGATTCCCATCTGCGATTCGAATTGAATCAGCCCATCGAATCGACATATTGAATGGAATTGACATATTTAATCGAATCGACATATTGAATCGAATCGCATCTGCTAATTGAATTGAATCAGCCCATCGAATATCGATATTTCGATTACAATCGATGTTCTTTTCGAATCGATTCATCGTTTCAAGAAAAAAATTTAATCGAAATATCGAATTGGCACATCGATTCGATTCGACTCCATGCGACCGATTCACAATTCGATTCGAATAAAATCGATTCAAAATAAAGATTGAATCGAAGTATCGAATCGAATCGGTATATCAAATCGAACCTATATATTGAATCGAATTGACATATTGAATCGAATGGGCATATTGAATCGAATGGGCATATTGAATCGAATCGACATATTGAATCGAATCACATCTGCAAATCGAATTGAATCAGCCCATCGAATCGACATATTGAATGGAATTGGCATATTTAATCGAATCGCATCTGCGAATCAAATTGAATCAGCCCATCGAATCGACATATTGAATCGAATTGGCATATTGAATAATGGAATCGACATATTGAATCGAATCACATCTGCGAATCGAATGGAATCAGCCCATCAAATCGACATATTGAATATTATTAATCGAATCAACATATCGAATCGTATCTGCGAATCGAATTGAATCAGCCCATCGAATCGACATATTTAATCGAATCACATCTGCGAATCGAATTGAATCAGCCCATCAAATCGACATATTGAATCGAATTGGCATATTGTATTGAATCGACATATTGAATCGAATCACATCTGCGAATCGAATGGAATCAGCCCATCAAATCGACATATTGAATATTATTAATCGAATCAACATATCGAATCGTATCTGCGAATCGAATTGAATCAGCCCATCGAATCGACATATTTAATCGAATCACATCTGCGAATCGAATTGAATCAGCCCATCAAATCGACATATTGAATCGAATTGGCATATTGTATTGAATCGACATATTGAATCGATTCCCATCTGCGATTCGAATTGAATCAGCCCATCGAATCGACATATTGAATGGAATTGACATATTTAATCGAATTGACATATTGAATCGAATCGCATCTGCGAATTGAATTGAATCAGCCCATCGAATATCGATATTTCGATTGCAATCGATGTTCTTTTCGAATCGATTCATCGTTTCAAGAAAAAAGTTGAATCGAAATATCGAATCGGCACATCGATTCGATTCGACTCCATGCGACTGATTCACAATTCGATTTGAATAAAATCATATGATTCGATTAATCGATAATTTTTGCGAATCGAAAATCGATTCAGCATTTCTCGAATCACACAGGTCTATACCGAATCATTGAACAAATTACACGATAATAGATATTTAAATGATCGCCGTAAATTAGTATTAATTTTTGTGTTTCAGACCGAAAGATGTGGTGACCTTCACTTTAACCCAACTTTTGTACGCGATCCGTTCCCAACTGTATTTCTCGCAATTATCGGCTTGGCTGTCGACCGAAGAGAAAAAACTGCACAGCCGAAATCTGCACTATCGTATAACAATACCCGGGGAAACTTTCGAAGCTTCAAAATTTACCATCACCGCCAATAAACACCAATTTCCGAAGACGGATATCGGCAAAGGATACGTTGTGAACGTACTGTTTCTAAGTTTGCCTCGTATTGCAACTGAGACGGTACCGGTTGTTGGTTGTTTAAATTGTGGGGGAGAGGAGGAAGAGGATGGGATCCTGGACGACCGTATGCATACTATGTGTACGTTAAAAGGGAAGCATTGTTGCGAAGAAATATTAGAGGATTATGGGTCGAGAAACACCAAAACTGCGTCCACTTCGAAGCCAAAACCGAAATTGCTCTTGAATATACTCAATTCGAAGAGTGGCGAGAACACGACGCGGATTCAGCAGCAGAACATAATCAACTTCACGTACAATCAAAATGATCTCAACAAAGAAAAGGACAAAGGCCAGATACTGTTGGACGCCATTATACGGAGTGGCCGTCAAAAGAATCCTGGCGCAGACGCAGGCGCGAAGCCTTTAGACTTAAGCAATCAAAGTGCAAATGAAGAGAATGCAAGTGATAGTACGCAATGTGATAATAAGAGCGAACGTGATAATTTTAGTATTAGGGATAAAACGAAATACAAAGTATATCTTGATTACAATTGTGATAGAAACTTGTCGATTTCCAAATATGAGGAACTGCGGGAGATTTCGGACATAGAGTTCTTGAGAGGCTTGACCAGCTGGCAGAAGAAGCAGCTGAGGAAGGAGAGTGACGACAAGGATAATGTTCCGACGGCGTCGGAGCAGGCCAAGTTCCGGAAGAATTTGGACAGTGCCGCTTCCATGGTGTTCCACGCTCGCACTGGACTGCCGTTGACCAGTAGCCCGGCTCCGGTCAGGAGAGGCAAATCGTGCTTCGATTTCGATTCCAGTATTAACTCTGTCTCGGCTATTAAAAGGTGAGCAATAAAATCAACCCATACCGGGCTTCATCTTCTTTTTCTCTTCGTCTGTATGTGTTCTAGGGTTTCCTCTTTCTCTCCACACATTCTGCACTTTCTTCCTCTCATCCAAAATCTTGGATTTTCCTTGTTTCCCCATTTAAACCTCTCATCTTCTGTCTACCATTCTTTCTATCCTTCCTTAGATAACTTTGTAACTCCTGCGATTGCAAATCTTCGTTCTTATCCACCATCTCCACTGCCATGGGGCAAAGATTGCCTGCTCTTCTCTCAACCTCCCCTGGGGCACTTGTTTTGCTCTTTTTCCTGCTTATGTCCTCATCGTTTCCCAAAATATCCTAGGGTCTGTGTCTCAGTTTCTAACCTCCCAGTGCATACAGCACTCCTTGTTTTTTCAGCTTGACGAAATTGATAAGTTCTACTCTTACCGCCTGGGGTTGTTCGTGCTACCTTCTTCACTGTTCTAGAATCATCTTCCATTCTTTCCAGATACCCCTTCCTTATATCTTTTGTATTTTAGTAGAAGTTCCTCATATCTTTCTTCTTGAACTTATTTTCCATTTATCCTTTATTTTGTCTTCATTTTATTGGAGCCTCTTCTCCTGGAGAGTTTTTTTAATCTTCTTTCTTTGCTCCTGAACTCCTGATACCTTTCCTCGTCCCTTTCCATTCCCGTTTGCAGATATACCTCTCTCAATGATTTCTTTTCCTTTATTTCTTCATCACATTTTTGGTCTAGCCATTCTTTTCTCCTCGTTCTCTCCCTATTGTGTTTGACTAGGTTTTGACCATCTTCCGTCTTATGTTACGACTTGCCGTTGACCAGTAGCCCGGCTCCGGTCATAAGAGGCAAATCGTGCTTTGATTTCGATTCCAGTATTAATTCTGTCTCGGCTATTAAAAGGTAAGCAAGGGGCTTCCTCTTTCTCTCCACACATTCTGCACTTTCTTTCTCTCATCCAATATCTTCTTGGATTTTCCTTGTTTCCCCATTTAAACCTCTCATCTTCTGTCCACCATTCTTTTCATCCTTCCTTAGATACTTGGTAACTCCTGTGTTAAAATTTCTTTATATTTAGGATTATATTCACTGCAATGGGGCAAAGATTATTTGTACTTCTCTCAACCGTCAACCTCCCCTGTGGCATTCGTTTTGCAATATTTTCCCCACTCGATCGCCCACTGTTTTTTCTTATTCCCTTGTAGCACTTTGCTAGTAATCTGTTTCTCATACCTTGCAATCAATTTTCCATGTCTTTATTGCTCTTTTTCCTTCTTATGTCCTCCTCTTTTCCCGATATATCCTAGGGTCTGTCTCTGTTTCTAACCTCCTTGTTTTTTTCAATGTCAGCTTGACCAAATTGATCAGCTTTCTCCTCTTACCTTCTGGGATTGTTCATGCTACCTTCTTCACTGTTCTTGAATCTTCCATTCTTTCCAGATGCACTAACCACTGAAACCTTCTACACTCATCACTTCACTGGTTTTATGAATAATTCCACCTTTTTCACTTCCTCTGCTAATCTCCGGATTATCCTTTTCGGTTTGCCGATATTTCTTGCTAATAACACCACATCAGTACAAGCCAAACATTGGTGTGTCCTCTTCAATAACGACCCTCCCCTTCTCCAGAACTTATATTTTCCACAGTCTCATTCTCTCGATCTTCCATCCCTTCTATGTCCTCGTTCAACAGGTCCTCAAAATATTGTTTCCAACTCTGCAGTACTTCTTCTTGGACTCACTTTCCATTTTCTTTATTTTGTCTTCAATATGTTGACGCGTCTTCTCCTGGAGAGTTTTTTTAATCTTCTTTCTTTGCTCCTGAACTCCTGATACCTTTCCTTGTCCCTTTCCATTCCCGTTTGCAGATATACCTCTCTCAATGATTTCTTTTCCTTTATTTCTTCATCACATTTTTGGTCTAGCCATTCTTTTCTCCTCGTTCTCTCCCTATTGTGTTTGCCTAGGTTTTGACCATCTTCCGTCTTATGTTACGACCTGCCGTTGACCAGTAGCCCGGCTCCGGTCATAAGAGGCAAATCGTGCTTTGATTTCGATTCCAGTATTAATTCTGTCTCGGCTATTAAAAGGTAAGCAAGGGGCTTCCTCTTTCTCTCCACACATTCTGCACTTTCTTTCTCTCATCCAATATCTTCTTGGAATTTCCTTGTTTCCCCATTTAAACCTCTCATCTTCTGTCCACCATTCTTTTCATCCTTCCTTAGATACTTGGTAACTTCTGTGTTAAAATTTCTTTATATTTAGGATTATATTCACTGCAATGGGGCAAAGATTATTTGTACTTCTCTCAACCGTCAACCTCCCCTGTGGCATTCGTTTTGCAATATTTTCCCCACTCGATCGCCCACTGTTTCTTCTTATTCCCTTCTAGCACTCTGCTAGTAATCTGTTTCTCATACCTTGCAATAAATTTTCCATGTCTTTATTGCTCTTTTTCCTTCTTATGTCCTCCTCTTTTCCCGATATATCCTGGGGTCTGTCTCTCAGTTTCTAACCTCCTTGTTTTTTTCAATGTCAGCTTGACCAAATTGATCAGCTTTCTCCTCTTACCTTCTGGGATTGTTCATGCCACCTTCTTCACTGTTCTTGAATCTTCCATTCTTTCCAGATGCACTAACCACTGAAACCTCCTACACTCATCACTTCACTGGTTTTATGACTAATTCCACCTTTTTCTCTTCCTCTACTAATCTCCGGATTATCCTTTTCGGTTTGCCGATATTTCTTGCAAATAACACCACATCATCAGTACAAGCCAAACATTGGTGTGTCCTCTTCAATAACGACCCTCCCCTTCTCCAGAACTTATATTTTCCACAGTCTCATTCTCTCGATCTTCCATCCCTTCTATGTCCTCGTTCAACAGGTCCTCAAAATATTGTTTCCAACTCAGCAGTACTTCTTCTTGAACTTACTTTCCATTTCCTTTATTTTGTCTTCAATATATTGGCGCCTCTTCTCTCGGAAAGTTTTTTTGATCTTCTTTCTTTGCTCCTGAACTCCTGATACCTTTCCTTGTCCGTTTCTATTCCCGTTTGCAGATATACCTCTCTCAATGATTTCTTTTCCTTTATTTCTTCATCACATTTTTGGTCTAGCCATTCTTTTCTTCTCGTTCTCTCCCTATTGTGTTTGACTAGGTTTTGACCATCTTCCGTCTTATGTTATGACCTGCCGTTGACCAGTTCCCCGGCTCCGGCCAGAAGAGGCAAATGGTGCTTTGATTTCGATTCCAGTATTAATTCTGTCTCGGCTATTAAAAGGTAAGTAAGGGGTTTCCTCTTTCTCTCCACACATTCTGCACTTTCTTTCTCTCATCCAATATCTTCTTGGATTTTCCTTGTTTCCCCATTTAAACCTCTCATCTTCTGTCCACCATTCTTTTCATCCTTCCTTAGATACTTGGTAACTCCTGTGTTAAAATTTCTTTCTATTTAGGATTATATTCACTGCAATGGGGCAAAGATTCTTTGTACTTCTCTCAACCGTCAACCTCCCCTGTGGCATTCGTTTTGCAATATTTTCCCCACTCGATCGCCCACTGTTTCTTCTTATTCCCTTCTAGCACTCTGCTAGTAATCTGTTTCTCATACCTTGCAATCAATTTTCCGTGTCTTTATTGCTCTTTTTCCTTCTTATGTCCTCCTCTTTTCCCGATATATCCTGGGGTCTGTCTCTCAGTTTCTAACCTCCTTGTTTTTTTCAATGTCAGCTTGACCAAATTGATCAGCTTTCTCCTCTTACCTTCTGGGATTGTTCATGCTACCTTCTTCACTGTTCTTGAATCTTCCATTCTTTCCAGATGCACTAACCACTGAAACCTTCTACACTCATCACTTCACTGGTTTTATGAATAATTCCACCTTTTTCACTTCTTCTGCTAATCTCCGGATTATCCTTTTCGGTTCGCCGATATTTCTTGCAAATAACACCACATCATCAGTACAAGCCAAACTGTTCATTATTGGTCCAAGTTAAGTGTTGTATAGGGATCGTTGGTTGCTTGGTGGCTTAGGCTCCTTAAAGCCTTTTCCTTATTCTCCCACCAATTCTCTGTTCTCTCATTGTTACCCCCCGCCGCGCGTGCGCGCAAGAGTTGAGTAGCTTTTGACGAACAAGACGCGTCAAGTCGCCACGAGAGTTCAAGTGGAAGCTCAATTGGAACTGCAGAAAAATTCAATCTTTGTGTTGTGCAATTACCACAATAATTAATAGTCATTGTTCGTTAGCGGGGCACGTTTGTTTCCCATACAGTCCACATCATAGTTTCATCCAACCCCTAGAACAAGGTAAGTCAAAGACACCCGCTGCCTTTCTCCTTGTATGCACATTTCTTGGACCTTTACGAGCCGGATTTTCAGATTTTTATTGTTAATTGTAGCCTACATTGGTGGGGCCAATTAAATTTTCGTCACTGTTAATTGTAGCTCACATTGGTGAGGCCAATTAACTTTTCCGTGGTTTGTTTGGACAGAAAAACTTGTAAATTATCGTTGAAATAGCGCCTCTGTTCGTAGCGAGGTATAGCATCCATTTTGTCTGAAATCGCGTAACATATTTTCGTAGCAAAACATCTGCCTCTTTTGTTAGTTGGAGACAAGCTTGACCTTGGTCGTTTAAGCTTAAAAAGCACGCATTGAATTTCGCTCGGAATTTCCTTAGTAGTAAATAGCTACAGTTTATAGTTCTTTCAAGTAATATCGCTTGTTAGATTCACACAATTATTTTCGTTGCATAGTTAGTAGACAGTAACAAATAATTTTTAGATACCTATCATATTAAAGCATTTGATAGTAATCATGGTTCTGACACTAGACAAAGCCATTGCTTCCTGCAAGCAAATTAAAATACGCTTAGAACCTATCGCGCAATTCGCAGCTACAGCTGTGGAAGACGTAGAAAAATATGCCCTAACTTTTATGGCTAGAATAGAAGCAACTAATGTCTTATACGCCAACTTTTCAGAAATAACCACTACTTGTTTGATAGATGAGGATGAAAAGGAATTAAATAACGAGTTGAATCAATTAGCACTTGATATAGATGATTTATATTTCACTATTTGTTCGGCAAAATTAACAATCGAGCAACATCAAAATAAGTTGTTGAAATCGTCGCCCTCGCTGCAATCGACGCATTCTCCAGTCGCCGCTAGCTACAATGGCGGATCGCAAATAAAATTACCGCGAATTAATGTTCCTAATTTTTGCGGAAAAATTGAAAATTGGCCTAATTTCTTCGATTTATATCGTACATTAGTTCATGAAAATATGGCATTGTCTCAAATTGAAAAGTTTACTCTGCTTCGTTCATATCTACAGGGTGAACCATTGTCTTTAATCAAAGGATTAGTTTTGACTGCTAATAATTATGATATTGCTTATAAAATTCTAGTTGATAGGTATGAAAACAAGAGAATTCTTACCACTACTTATTGGAATAATATTTACAGAGCCGGTACCGTTGATCCTAAATCGCCACAATCGCTTAGGACACTGCTAAATATTTTTACCGAAAATTTAGAATCTCTTAAACCATTTAATTTAGATTTGTGGGATTTTACACTATTCAATTGGTTATTGCAAAAACTTGATCTCACGACGCGCCAACGCTTTGAAATAGAACATGGTGCAAATGAAATACCCACCTTTGAAATGTTGCGCACCTTTGTTGATAAGCAATGCAAGGCTCTTGAAACTAGTATGATCACCACTTTACCTGTTGCAAGTTCTAGCAATCAACAATCAAGATTTGGTCAAAAACATTTGAAATATGGCAGCTTTGATAACTCCAAAAATAGTCCATCTACAACGCGTTCGTTTATTGCTAACGTCTTCGTCTCGTCTTGTATCATGTGCAAAGCTGATCATTTGTTGAGAAATTGCAAAGAATTTTTAGAAAAGAGTCCTCGAGAGAGATACGAAATAGTTAGAGCAAATCATTTGTGTTTGAATTGTATACAGGGTACTCACCAAGTTAAAAATTGTAGGTCAGCGCACGTGTGTAGAGTTTGCAAATCACAGCATAATACGTTGTTACATTTCGAAAAGAAAGTCGAGCAAACCTCTCCTACAGTTCAAAGAGATGATTTTACTACCCCCATTCCAGCCCCATCCAATTCGTTAATTGGTTTAGTACCAAAATGCCAAACTGTTCTTTTGGCAACAGCCCTTGTTCGTGTCCTAGATCCCCTAGGAAAACAACATATTGTTCGCGCATTGGTAGATAGCGGAAGCCAATCTAGCTTCATCACCGAAAAATGTAGACAACAGCTAAATCTTAGGAAGTTTAAAATTGAAACTTCAGTCCATGGTCTTAGCCGAACTTCTCTTGTTGCTTGTGGTCGATCTAGTTGCACTATAACTGTTAGTGAAAATCCGCCTCTTCGTTTTGATCTGGAAGTTCTTATCCTGCCCAAAATTTGTGATAAAATGCCTAGTGTGGCACTACCAAAAGAAAAATGGTCTCTTGATGATTCTTTGAAGCTAGCCGATCCATTTTATCATATTCCTAATCGAATAGATATGTTGTTAGGAGCGGATTTATTCCCCTTAATTCTTTTGAAAGGTCGTCTTGCAGGGAAACAAGGCGAACCCATTGCGCTGGAAACAGTATTCGGATGGGTGTTGACCGGAGTTGTCAGCACTCCAGAAACATGTTTACCCCCTTTGTTGTCCTTTCTTCAGTCTGTGGACGTTCAACTTGATTCGAATTTGAAGATCTTTTGGGAGCTGGAAGATGTTCCACATGTCATTTCGAAATCCCCAGAGGACCATCGTTGCGAAAATATTTTCTTAAAAACTTGTTCTCGTGATCCTTCTGGGAGGTTTATGGTCGCCCTTCCCTTTAGAGATTCAGAACCCTTGTTCGGCGATTCTCGTGCGATAGCAGTACGTAGATTCCTCGCATTAGAAAATCGCTTGCAACGCAATCCAGCATTATATAAATCCTATAGCGACTTCATGCAAAATTACTTAGATTCGGGACATATGTCGCAGGTTCCGATTTCGAGTTCAACTAATTTAGATGATTTAGCGTCTTCCAAGACATACTACATACCCCATCATGCGGTATTTCGCCCCACAAGCAGTACTACTAAGCTGCGAGTCGTATTCGACGCTTCAACAAAAGTTGATGGTACTTCCTTGAATGACACTTTATTGGTGGGAGAAAAATTGCAAAAGGACCTTGCTAGCCTACTGTTGAGATTTCGGCTACATCGCGTAGTGATTACAGCGGACATAAAACAAATGTACCGTCAAATTCTAATAGTACCAGAACACAGAGATTACCAAAAAATTGTCTGGCGATTTTCGCGTTCAGAATCCCTTCGGGATTTTATCCTAAATACTGTCACATATGGAGTGGCATCGGCACCTTTTCTTGCGTTAAGAACCTTGTTAGAATTAGCACATAGAGAAAAATTGCGTTATTCTAGAGCTTCGAAAATCTTATCTACAGATTTTTATGTAGACGATCTAGTCACAGGTTGTAATTCAGTTGAAGAAGCCCAACAAATTCAAATCGAACTTACAGAGCTGCTATCTCTAGGAGGCTTTGAACTTCTGAAATGGGCTTCCAATATTCCTGCTGTCCTGTCTAACCTGCCTGAGACATCGTGCCAGTCTCAAGCTCTCTCGTTTGGAGATAGTGACACTATTAAAATACTCGGGTTTAATTGGTCCCCATCTAGCGATCATTTCTTATATTCAGTGAATTCTTTAGATAGAGCTTGCACAAAAAGAGCAATTCTTTCCGAAATTGCTCGGATATTCGACCCACTTGGTTTGCTTGCCCCGGTAACCTTATTCGCTAAGCATATTATACAAGTATTATGGACCCTCGGGTTGCAATGGGATGAAACCCCACCTCAAACTATCGTTGAACAATGGAAAAGATACTTGCAAGATTTACCATCTTTAAGTAGACTCCATATACCTAGGCTCCTACTGCCCGACTCTTATTTGTCGCTTCAGTTACATGGGTTCTGTGACGCGTCAGAGATAGGGTATGCCGCAGTAATTTATTTTCGGTTCGTTACTTTCGACAGTAAAGTTATTGTTTCTTTGGTCTGTGGGAAATCCAAAGTTTCTCCGTTGAAGCGAGTCACTCTTCCTCGCTTAGAACTCTGCGCCGCCGTGTTATTGGCTAAGTTGATAAAATTTGTTAACGATACAATCATAAACACGTTGGACAATATAGAAATCTTTGCTTGGTCGGACTCAATGGTTGCATTGTCTTGGCTCCGCTCATCTCCACACCGGTGGAAAACTTTCATATCTAATCGCGTTTCCCACGTGCAAGACATCATCGCGCCGTCTTGTTGGCATTACATTTGCTCTGAACAAAACCCTGCGGACTGCGGTTCTAGAGGGTTACTTCCTTCCGATCTTATTGACCATCCCCTATGGTGGGCGGGTCCGTCTTTTCTCAAGATTTCTGAAACAGAATGGAACTTACGCGAACAATCTCATTCTGATTTGATTGCGGATTTGATCCCTACGGAGGAACGGGTCACTCGATTTGCTGGGCTTGTCATAGAAGTATCACAGTTTGATTCGCTTTTAGAACGTAAGTCCAATCTCGATAAATTAACTAGAATTATTGCATATTGTTGTCGTTTTATTTATAATTTGAAAAATCCTTCGCAAAAAAGGACTGGTGCTTTTACTGCTTTTGAGCTCCACGAGTCATTATTAGTCTTTGTCAAGCACGTCCAATACTCTTCATTTTCTGAAGATATTGATCGATTGAATCGCGGCAAACTTGCCTCAAAACCAATTCGAAACTTAAATCCGTATCTTGATTCGAAAGGGCTCCTCAGGGTGGGCGGTCGATTGGCTCATTCGGAGCTTTCCTATGATAGTAAACACCCGCTGTTGCTTCCAAGTCGACATCGGTTGACCACTCTAGTTATTCTTGATTGCCATAAAAAACATTTGCATCCAGGCCTACGCACTACACATTTCTTACTTGCTCAAAATTTCTGGATCATCAGTGCTAAACGTTCCATTCGTCGGTGCCTCGGATCTTGCATTCGTTGTTTTCGGTTAAATCCAAAGCCTTTAACTCCGCCCATGGGAGACCTTCCCAAATTTCGCGTTACCCAAGCAAAAGCTTTTCAGTGCGCTGGGGTAGATTATGGAGGACCATTTAAAATTACTATGAGCAAATCTAGAGGTGCAAAGACTCTCAAGGCATACGTATGCCTATTCGTTTGTTTTAGCACTAAAGCTCTCCATTTAGAAGTCGCATCAGACTTATCGACTGATGCTTTTCTCGCTGCCCTCAGGCGGTTTATAGCACGATGTGGCCGTTGTTCGATTATATTTAGTGATTGTGGTACCAATTTTGTAGGTGCCAATCGCGTTCTTACAGATTTAATGAAAGATTGTGTCGAGGCGGAAAAAATTTCGTGGCAGTTTAATCCTCCTTCCGCACCTCATTTCGGCGGACTTTGGGAGGCCGGGATTAAATCTGTCAAATTTCATTTATCTCGTGTAATAGGCGAGCAAATCTTAACATATGAAGAGCTCAATACAGTTTTAGTTCAAATAGAAGCGGTCTTGAATTCGCGCCCATTGTGCTCCATGAGCACAGATCCGAATGACTTCTCCGCCTTGACTCCGGGTCATTTTTTGACAATGGAACCGCTATCGGTGTTACCGGACCCTAACCTAGAAAGTATAAAATTGAACAGATTGTCTAGATGGCAGTTGCTCCAACGACTGCACCAGGACTTTTGGAAGCGCTGGAATATCGAATATTTGCACACGTTGCAACAAAGACCAAAATGGCTGTCGAGCGATCCTCCAATTAAGATTGGATCTTTAGTTTTAATCAAAGAGGATGCATTACCTCCCTTACAATGGCGCCTCGCGCGAGTTGTAGAACTGCACCCTGGCAAAGATAATGTCATTCGGGTCGCCAGTGTCAAAAGCCCATTAGGTTTACAAAAACGACCGTTGGTAAAGTTATGTCCTTTACCACTCGAGTAACCTTTTGTTTATTGTTTCATTAATAATAACCCTAGTTATCGTTTAATTATAATAGTTTTATTAATAGATATTGTATATAACATATAAGTTTTTCGTGCGATACCTTTAGCTTTTGTTGTTTTTCGTTATCTGATAAAAAAAAAAATATTTTATTTTTATTTTGGTGGGCGGTATGTTCATTATTGGTCCAAGTTAAGTGTTGTATAGGGATCGTTGGTTGCTTGGTGGCTTAGGCTCCTTAAAGCCTTTTCCTTATTCTCCCACCAATTCTCTGTTCTCTCATTGTTACCCCCCGCCGCGCGTGCGCGCAAGAGTTGAGTAGCTTTTGACGAACAAGACGCGTCAAGTCGCCACGAGAGTTCAAGTGGAAGCTCAATTGGAACTGCAGAAAAATTCAATCTTTGTGTTGTGCAATTACCACAATAATTAATAGTCATTGTTCGTTAGCGGGGCACGTTTGTTTCCCATACAGTCCACATCATAGTTTCATCCAACCCCTAGAACAAGGTAAGTCAAAGACACCCGCTGCCTTTCTCCTTGTATGCACACAAACATTGGTGTGTCCTCTTCAATAACGACCCTCCCCTTCTCCAGAACTTATATTTTCCACAGTCTCATTCTCTCGATCTTCCATCCCTTCTGTGTCCTCGTTCAACAGGTCCTCAAAATATTGTTTCCAACTCTGCAGTATTTCTTCTTGAACTCACTTTCCATTTTCTTTATTTTGTCTTCAATATGTTGACGCCTCTTCTCCTGGAGAGTTTTTTTAATCTTCTTTCTTTGCTCCTGAACTCCTGATACCTTTCCTTGTCCGTTTCCATTCCCGTTTGCAGATATACCTCTCTCAATAATTTCTTTTCCTTTATTTCTTCATCACATTTTTGGTCTAGCCATTCTTTTCTTCTCGTTCTCTCCCTATTGTGTTTGACTAGGTTTTGACCATCTTCCGTCTTATGTTATGACCTGCCGTTGACCAGTAGCCCGGCTTCAGTCAGAAGAGGCAAATCGTGCTTTGATTTCGATTCCAGTATTAATTCTGTCTTGGCTATTAAAAGGTAAGCAAGGGGTTTCCTCTTTCTCTCCACACATTCTGCACTTTCTTCCTCTCATCCAATATCTTCTTGGATTTTCCTTGTTTCCCCATTTAAACCTCTCATCTTCTGTCCACCATTCTTTTCATCCTTCCTTAGATACTTGGTAACTCCTGTGTTAAAATTTCTTTATATTTAGGATTATATTCACTGCAATGGGGCAAAGATTATTTGTACTTCTCTCAACCGTCAACCTCCCCTGTGGCATTCGTTTTGCAATATTTTCCCCACTCGATCGCCCACTGTTTCTTCTTATTCCCTTGTAGCACTCTGCTAGTAATCTGTTTTTCATACCTTGCAATCAATTTTCCATGTCTTTATTGCTCTTTTTCCTTCTTATGTCCTCCTCTTTTCCCGATATATCCTAGGGTCTGTCTCTCAGTTTCTAACCTCCTTGTTTTTTTCAATGTCAGCTTGACCAAATTGATCAGCTATCTCCTCTTACCTTCTGGGGTTGTTCATGCTACCTTCTTCACTGTTCTTGAATCTTCCATTCTTTCCAGATGCACTAACCACTGAAACCTTCTACACTCATCACTTCACTGGTTTTATGACTAATTCCACCTTTTTCGCTTCCTCTACTAATCTCCGGATTATCCTTTTCGGTTCGCCGATATTTCTTGCCAATAACAACACATCATAGGCACACGCCAAACATTGGTGTGGACCCTCCCCTTCTCCAGAACTTATATCTTCCACAGTCTCATTCTCTCGATCTTCCATCCCTTCTACGCCCTCGTTCAACAGGTCCTCAAAATATTGTTTCCAACTCTGCAGTACTTCTTCTTGAACTCACTTTCCATTTTCTTTATTTTGTCTTCAATTTATTGGCGCCTCTTCTCCTGGAGAGTTTTTTTAGCTCCTGAAATCCTGATACCTTTCCTTGCCCCTTTCCATTCCCGTTTGCAGATATACCTCTCTCAATGATTTCTTTTCGTTTATTTCTTCATCTCTTCACACTTTTTCTCCGCTCTTGTTGATGCTTCTCTGTATTGTTTCCCATTCTTCATCCATGTCCATTGTAGTTTTTAATTGCTCTTCCAGATCTTCTACATATCGTGCCTGTATTTCCTTTGTCATTAGTTTTTGAGTGTTCCATCTTCTCTTCATTCCTCTCTTCCTATCTCTTATTCTTTTTTGTCTAATTTTTGCCACAATCACTATAATATTTACCTTGATTTAATTCTTTTGTTATGAAAAAATTGAGAGATATTTTTGTATTGACACTGACAATGCTAGCATCATTCTTGTAAATTTCTGCGGTCATTTCTTCATGAAACGGTTAATCCCGATGGTTTTCAGTGCCCTTTTTTCTTCGAGTTTCTCGACGGACGACGATAGCGAGAGCGACGGAAGCGCTGTCTCGCCGTGCAGCCCGGAGACGTCAAATCCAACCGTTAGAGAGATCAACCCGGTGAAATTCCGAAGAAAGGGGAACGCAAACAATTTGTTAGGTTCGTAATACATAAACAAATGGGTATCAAATCAGGATCTCTCCCCCCTCGGTGATGACTTTATTTTTGAAGTTAGGACTGACACGAAGTACGTACTTGTGAATCAAGATAAATTAGTTATTATTAATGTATTTTTAGTTGGGTTTGGACGTTCAGTTTGCGTATATTCTCACGAAAACTGAAATTGCTTTGACGGCGAACAGATATTTCTCTGCTCGTCTTATTTAAGGGTGGTATTAATACAAATTTTTTCAGGTGATAAAACACACGACGCACATTTCAGTTTTTCTTGTTCGCTTTCAGTACTCAATATCCATTTTTAATAGTTCTAATTTATCCTCGGAAAGTCGTGTACGCTAGAAACTAACGTTTCTTTTCGTTTCGTTTACATCAAAGGTAGTTTCGAAGAGTCCGTTTTGAACGGACGCCTGGAGCCTGTGTCCACAGTCCACGGTTTTCGAGCTGAATTGGGAGCAAGCGGTTCTTTCGTTCCTAAACATCTCGTAGTTCCAGTAACCGTGTTTTTCTACACTCTCGGGGACAACGACAAAGTGTCTTCTCCGTATTTGGTGAGCGCGCACGATATTCTCCGTGCAACGTTACGTTACAAGTGTTCTTCTGTTCTCCAGGGTCATATAAACCTTGGGAAGAAAGGTTACAACGTCCCGAAATGTGGCACGATCCAAGTTACGCTTTTCAATCCTTTGGGCACAGTTGTGAAAATGTTTGTGATAATGTACAACCTGTCCGATATGCCGCCCAATTCTCAGACATTCATTCGCCAACGAACGTTCTATATGCCGACGAACTGCAAAGAGGAGAGCGTGGAAAGCAGCCCTGAGTGGTTGAGATTTCTTATTCATTTACGGTGAGTAAATCAAATTGAGACATCAGGATTTATTTATATGGAAATGCTATTAAATTATCGTTAATCATTTTGGTACAAAATCAGATTGGTTACCATCTGCAGTCATCATAAATAAAAAGTGTTTAGTATTTATTTATAATTTTTATTACTGACAACAATCAAACAGCTTTTTTTACGTTTATTTTTGTGAACCTTTCTGCAGACGATTCATTGATTTGTGTGGCCCACGAAGACTCGGTTGTCCATCAACTTGTGCGTTCGGGACGTCTACTAAAACACACTTTTTTGGACAGAAAATCAAAGTTTTACCAGATTTTCTATACAATGCCGATTCTTCGGGTAGTAAAATCAAATTTGGAGCTGTTAAACAATCAATATATTCTTAAATGGTTCCGTTTATTTAAAAAGTACGAAAACTACGAAAGTACGAAAGTGTAGAGCGGCCACAGTGAGAAAAAAATTATTTTTCCCACCATCAAACTGCAAATTGGCTTAAATTTACAGTTTGAACTGGGAATTTTGTTAAATTGACAGTTTGAACTGGGAATTTTGTTCAATTGACAGATTGAACTGGGAATTTTAGTAAACTGACAGTTAGAGTTGTCAATTTTGCTTAAATTTACAGTTTTAACTGGGAATTCCATAAAATTTACAGTTTGAACTGGGAATTTTGTTAAATTGACAGTTAAAATTGTCATTTTTGCTTAAAACTGTCAATTTTGCTTAAATTTACAGTTTGTTAAATTGACAGATTGATCTGGGAATTTTGTTAAGTTGACAGTTACCAAAATTGACAGTTCTAACTGTTAATTTAACAAAATTCCCAGATCAATCTGTCAGTTTAACAAAATTCCTAGTTCAAACTGTAAATTTAAGCAAAATTGACAGTTTTAAGCAAAAATTACAGTTTTAACTGTCAATTTAACAAAATTCCCAGTTCAATCTATCAATTTAACAAAATTCCCAGTTCTAACTGTAAATTTAAGCAAAATTGTTTTAACTGTCAATTTAACAAAATTCCCAGTTCAATGTCAATTTAACACAATTCCCACATTCTCAGTTCAAACTGTAAATTTAAGCAAAATTGACAGTTCTAACTGTCAGTTTAACAAAATTCCCAGTTCAAACTGTCAATTTTACAATATTCCCAGATTAAACTGTAAATTGGCTTAAATTTACAGTTCGAGCTGGGAATATTGTTAAATTGACAAATTGAACAGTTTTAATGGGGAATTCCATAAAATTTACAGTTTTAACTGGAAATTTTGTTAAATTGACAATTAAAACTGTCAATTTTGCTTAAAACTGTCAATTTTGTTTAAATTTACCGTTTGTACTGGGAATTTTGTTAAATTGACAGATTGATCTGGGAATTTTGTTAAGTTGACAGTTAGCAAAATTGACAGTTCTAACTATCAATTTCACAAAATTCCCAGATCAATCTGTCAATTTAACAAAATTCCCACATTCCCAGTTCAAACTGTAAATTGAAGCAAAATTGAGAGTTCTAACTGTCAATTTTACAAAATTCCCAGTTCAAACCGTCAATTTTACAACATTCCCAGATTAAACTGCAAATTGGCTTAAATTTACAGTTTGAACTGAGAATATTGTTAAATTGACAAATTGAACTGGGAATTTTGTTAAATTGACAGATTGATCTGGGAATTTTATTAAGCTGACAGTAAGCAAAATTGACAGTTCTAACTATCAATTTAACAAAATTCAGATTAATCTGTCAATTTAACAAAATTCCCAGTTCAATCGGTCAATTTAACAAAATTCCCAGTTCAAACCGTCAATTTTGCTTAAATTTACAGTTTGAACTGGGAATTTTATAAAATTTACTGTTTGAACTGGGAATGTGGGAATTGTGTTAAATAGACAGATGGAACTGGGAATTTGGTTAAATTGACGTTAAAAGTGTCAATTTTGCTTAAACTTACAGTTTGAACTAGGAATTTTATAAAATTTGCAGTTTGAACTGGGAATTTTGTTAACTTGACAGATTGAACTGGGAATTTGGTTAAATTGACAATTAAAACTGTCAATAAGAAATGAAACAAGACAGCAACGCCCCCGCTACAATCCTAAATCAATCCTTAAAATGAAAGTTCAAAGAAATCAAAATTTATAAAATATTGTAAAATTGACAGTTTGAATTGGGAAGTTTGTTAAATTGACAATTAGAACTGTCAATAAAAAAATAAAACAAGACAGCAACGCCCCCGCTACAATCCTCAATCAATCCTTAAAATGAAAATTCAAAGAAATCAAAATTATCCAAAATAACCTCCTAACGTCCCCGCTAGTCAGTTAGAACTGTCAATTTTGCTTAAATTTACAGATTGAACTGGGAATTTCATAAAATTTGCAGTTTGAACTGGGAATTTTGTTAACTTGACAGATTGAACTGGGAATTTGGTTAAATTGACAATTAAAACTGTCAATAAGAAATGAAACAAGACATCAACGCCCCCGCTACAATCCTAAATCAATCCTTAAAATGAAAGGTCAAAGAAATCAAAATTATCCAAAGTAACCTCCTAAAGCCCCCGTTAGTCAGTTAGAACTGTCAATTTTGCTTAAATTTACAGTTTGAACGGGAAATGTGGGAATTGTGTTAAATAGACAGATTGAACTGGGAATTTGGTTAAACTGACAGTTAGAACTGTCAATTTCGCTTAAATTTACAGTTTGAACTGGGAATTTTATACAATTTACTGGTTGAACTGGGAATGTGGGAATTGTGTTAAATAGACAGACTGAACTGGGAATTTGGTTAAATTGACAGTTAGAACTTTCAATTTCGCTTAAATTTACAGTTTGAACTGGGAATTTTATAAAATTTACAGTTTGAACTGGGAATTTTGTTAAATTGACACATTGAACTGGGAATTTGGTTAAATTGACAGTTACTTAAACTTACAGTTTGAACTAAGAATTTTATAAAATTTGCAGTTTGAACTGAGAATATTGTAAAATTGACAGTTTGCATTGGGAATTTTGTTAAATTGACAGTTAGAACTTCAATCTGTCTATTTAACACAATTCCCACATTTCCAGTTAAAACTTAAAATTCAAGCAAAATTGACACTTCTAAGTTAGAACTGGGCATGTGAGAATTGTGTTAAATAGACAGATTGAACTGGGAATTTTATAAAATTAGCAGTTTGAATTGGGAATTTTGTTAAATTGACAGTTCGAACTGTCAATTTTATTAACTGTCAACTTAACAAAATTTCCAGTTCAATCTGTCAATTGAACAAACTTCCCAGTTCAAACTGGAAATTTTATAAAATTTCCAGTTCAAACTGTAAATTTTATGGAATTCCCAGCTCACTATAAATTTAAGCAAAATTGACAGTTCTGTCAGTTTAACAAAATTCCCAGTTCAATCTGTCAATTTCACAAAATTCCCAGTTCAAACTGTAAATTTTATAAAATTCCCAATTCAAACTGTAAATTTAAGCCAATTTACAGTTTGATCTGGGAGGAGTGATTTTTTCTCACTGTGGCCGCTCTACACTTTGTACTAAACCTACAATTACAGCTGCTACCATTTTCTGAGCAAACATACAGATTCAAATAATCAACCCATGGATTTTCATGGCGTTTCTGTTTGTTTCAGATTCATGAGTTCCAAGTCGGGACGTATCTACCTCCACAGCGACATACGGATGATAATCTTCCGTAAATCGGACCAAGACACGGCGACAGCGCACGGGAGAGACATGAGCTACGAGTTGCGTAGCTTTACACATATGCCATCCAACCCTAGGTTTTCTTCGCGTAAATAACGAGAGGTTGAATTGGAAGCGAATCATTTCAGTTATAGGAACTTGTTGAAATCGTATTACCTGCAGTACCATATTTTGTGTTGTTTTGTGCAAAAATAGCATGTTAATGTTTGTAAGGATTGACGGAAATTGTTGACGATCACTAGGTTTTCACTTGTGATATTTAACATATTATTTTTTTTAACGATTTTCATGCATTTTTAGCATAAATAGCTCATCGACTGCCATCGTTGTATATAATTGTAAATATTTATTGAATCATTCTATTTTTTAAAACTTATTTGTTGAAGTTGTTTGTTTAAATTTTTCGCAAACTTTAATGGTATTAATGATTAGTTTCGTTGCGATAATTTTAGGATTGATCGGAAGGTGTCTTCTCGGGAGCTTTGTAGGTTGTGCGAGTTTCAAATTAAAATTGTTTCGATTTCCTCGGTGTCTGGTTGATTAGTACCAATAAAGTATATTTGGAAATTCAATATTCTACAATAATATTTATTATATAATATACATCATACATATATAATATAGTTTTTTATTAGATTGTCGAAAATAAATGTGTGACCATAGAAAACTGTTGTTTTATTTCTTCCGAGCACATGCTTTTTTAATTAAAAACGACTAGAATTTCTTTTAATTTCATCACTCAAACACTTTTCAACTAACGGTAACGTAAACTTATCGCTTTCAACATTATAACTAATAAATACAGTTTTACCTAACCTTTTTGATAACTTAATCGCTAAATTCTTGGATACTTCTTCAGCGAATCCACCAATTAATTTAGTACCAATCGGCACGTTCATTGTATCGACGTTAAACATTCCCAGCGACATATCTGATAACGTCCGATTGTCTTCATAATTTATAAATATAATTACGGAATCTACCATTTTAATAACTTGGAATATGACTATTTTGTCAATTATTTGGGCCGAAAATGAATGTAATTTGAAATTTGATTCCTTGTACGACACTGCAGTTTTCATTTCTTCTGTAGTCGATGCGCCCATTTTAAAACTGTAAAATGCGATTTAGCAATATAAATTTTATGAAAATTACTAATAACAAACCTTCCTTACTTGTTTGTTACTTAATTAAGCGATTTAAAAACTTGGTTAGTTTAGTGCAATTGCGAGGTTATAACACACACTTGACATTGACATTTACAGTCAGGAGCACCAACAAACAAAAATAAAACAAAATTTATTTAGCACCTTGCTTTTATTTATCTGTAAACTGCAATATAATTGTTTTGCATTAAATTCTAATGACTAGATGTGGTTAATAATATTTATAAATGATATTACGTGATAAGACAATAACTATTTATGTGCTTTAAGAAGAAGTACGTTCTAATCTAATTTTATCCCAATCGTTAACTGTAGGGTCGTCTCCCATTGCTTGCTCAAGTTGTGATAATAACCCCGGTGTTGACAGTAATTCAGGATCATATTCAAATCTTTCTGCTATTTCAGACCATACAGGATCTAAAGAATAACAAATATGACGATAATTTTGTTAGAAAGCTAATAAATTTATAATTATTATTATTTCAATTAAGTGGGTAGGTATTACAGGAATCTTCTTAATAAATTAAATTTTTAAATTGATAAACTTACATTTCGGCTTCTGCAATTCATCCATTTGTTGCTGAGGATGCATATAAGGATAGGGTCTATAATCAGTTGCATATTTCTAAAGAAAATGTTTGTTTTGTGTTTTCTAATGGAAATTGAAATTAAAAAACCTACCATCACCGGAGGCCCTCTTCTGCCAATTCTAGGAACCGATTTAGAAGCTTTCAAGAAGAACTTTTCAAATTCGTCACTATTGTTGTTTCTATTGTTACGTTTAGACAAATGGGAAGCCAGATTTTTCGGCGATTGAACATAAAAGTTTTCTTCTTCTTCGCATGTCGTTTCTTGATTGATATTTAAAAGGTAAATTAAAACTATCAGTGCTAATGAAAATTTCAACATGACGTATAAGAATAAGCAACCGCACACTAAATATTTACTACCAAATAAATTTGCTTTAATTGGCCAGAGTTTTATATAGGAAAGAATTATGTTAATTGAAGGTAATTCCTATTCAGTGCGTAACAATTTTGTACAGGTTTTTTGAACTTGCTTTGCCCGCATGGCAAAAAGGTACATAAAAGACTTTTCAGCTGTCTTTTATATATATTCAGAATAACTAATTAATTAGGTAAGTATCTGGTTTGTAAGCGAAGGGCATTGTGCTCAATTGAGTTGTTCCCATATTTTCCAAAAGTTGTGATTGACACATAGGTACTTATACACAGTAGATATATAAATGTAGGGATCCTTGCATATTTTTGATTATATTATATTTATATATTATATTATTATTATATTATTATATTATATATTATATATATTATATATTATATTTATATGGTTCAGGGGTAGATAGGAATCGGTTGAGCATTTTTTTAGGGAGTAACTACTGCTCCGTCAGACCGTCACCTAAAATTTTGTTCGAACACGGTCGGGCATGCGCATTACAGAATGTCAACACAATTTGCATTTTGGAGGTGTAAAAAAACTAAAGCTGAGAGAACGCAATTTTGAAACTGTAATATACCCCACCCAGGTCTAGTCAAAATATGCGCGGGAAGTTAAAGTAGGACTCTACGTTGTGTTTTTAAAATCGAAGTTGATACACTGATTACTCACGAATCTAGGAAGGATTGATAATAATAAAAGCTGTGAATTTATAACCGCATCAATTTTATTTGGCAACAAATGAAACAAAATTATACACAATTCGAGAATTTATTGGTCAATCAAAAAAAACAAAAATTATGAGCAAAACGTAAATTATATTTATCATCAGAGAAAGAACAATAAAATGTAGAAAATTAATTATATTTGTCAAAAAAAATAATATGTAAAAATCCAGTTATATTTTGCAATAATTTGAAAATAATAAAAAGTAAGTATTTGTGCCAAAAAGAAACAAAGCAAATCTCGAATGTCTATAAGTCAAACACAGACTCCAAAATCATAGAGGGTTAAAATCCAATTATTTGTCAAAAACAAACATCAAAGTTAAAATTCAATAAAATGGAAATAAAGAGTTAAGGGCTTGTGTTCAATAAAATAATAAAATAAGGCGTCAATGGTAAACAAATAAAAGAATAAAATGTTGAATAAAAATGATCAAAATGCAGAATATGTGATCGTTAAAATTATAAATCACAGCAGTGAGAAGTACAACGTATATTGGAAATAACAAGTAACCCAACCAAGCGGCACATAACCAATCAGCACATTCATCGCACATAGAAACAGAAGAATATGTTAGACAACCGACTTTTGTCAGTAGGTACCAGGTCCCACCGTGGGGATCAAGGCTAAAGTTGAAAATTGAATCAGATTACCGTAAGTACCAGGGCCCTTAACGATAGCAAAACCGCATTTTACCAGGTCCCACCGTGGGGATCAAGGATCAAATTGGCATAAACAATTATAAATAAGCAAGTAAGTACCAGGTCCCACCGTGGGGATCAAAGAACAATAACATAAACACATATTTATCGGGTACACAGGTCCCACCGTGGGGATCAAGTGACACAGATAAAACAATATATAGAACTCAAGGCACTTCGATAATTACTGTTCTCACGGCGAAAATGTTATTTAAATTCATCAAGGCCCACATTCTCAATACATTCCACAAAATAAAACAGTTAAGTACTTGTTACTCCAATAAAACGTAGATCCAATATTACAACAAATGAGCACAAATTACAATCACATACCCCGGTAATGCACATCAAACAAATTTAATATCATTCCCTTTTATGAACTGTAGCGATGAATAAAAGAAACCCCAAATTAATTTATCAGAATTATAGACGTAATTTTAGGAACAAAGAAATTGCAAATAATGAAATATACATAAAATATTGTTAGACTAACCTGTGCAAAATTCACTGAACACTTTTCAAAAGGCAAACACCTTCTTCCCTAAAAATGAGCTCCGGGACCTTTTTGTTCGACGAAAAATAAGTTTTAATAACTAACTTCCCCTAATTTTAACCTACACATATCTGGCAATACATGTTATTAACTTAAGAGAGTTCAAAACTTTCTTTCATTTTAAGCAAAACAAGGTTCTACATTCTTTCCCAGGATCCTATCAAATTACCTAAACATTTACACCCCTGGTGCAATTAAAACTAAGCCTCTTGACCTAAAGTGGAACATGTGGTCTCATTTGTCATTTGGTAATCACAAAAAAAAACTTGCTTATTGGATTTGTAGAGGTAAACCATATTTTCTGTTTGCCCGCGTAAAAAGTTAATATAAATCTGAACTGGATCCTTTCAAAACAGACCATTTATAGCAGTCCTCGCACCAGTCACATGCATTTTTTGGAAAAAAAGATAATGTAGAAACGAGCAAAATAGGTCAACCTGTACGGGAGCAAAACTCTTCTAGCCCTGGGAGAACCAGCCGGCAGCTCTGTACGATAACCGAGCACCCACCGAGACTGTTGGCGTTGACGGTGTTTTCGAATAACGAATTACTTAAACGTCATTTTACTGATATTATGAAATGCGCACGTCCGACCGTCTTGGAACAAAATTTAAAGTAATCGGCGGACGAAGCAGTAGTCACTCCCTTTTATTAAATCTGTGGCCCCACCGACATTTAATTCATAGACTATGATTAGTAAATGCTTAAATACACCTATTTTGCTCTGAAGCTGCTGGGACCTGATCCATTACCTTCATAAGCTTTTTCGGTAGAAGAACCTGGGGGAGATGGCGCCACTGGAAACATAATTGCACTTGCAATGCAAGATTTCAAATTCCAGTGCATTTTTAAATGAGACAGTTTTGATTGGTTCTTATTTAACGACGATCGACATGATGTAGTGGATATTTCTAGTGGATTTAACTATCCATTAATGAATAAGTACAATCAGATTAAGTTTAATCTTATAGTCAACCGGTTGATTAAAATACACTAAATCGGATTAAGACGGATTAACAAGGAGTAATTCGGATTAACATATCGGAATACAGTCGGATTAAGTTGGGCTAACACAGGATTAAGACGGATTAAGAAAGATTAACTGGATTAAGAGAGACTAAGTTGAAATGGTCGGATTATGGTGGACTCTATAAGACGGACAAAGGTAAGAATAAGGTCGGATTAAGTTGGGCTAAGATGGACTAAAACATGATTAAGACGGGTTAATAGGATTAAGACGCCATAAGTCAGACTGAATTGGTCCAAAGGACGGATTAAGTTGAACTAAGACGGACTATAACCGGATTATGTCGGATTAGAATTTAAAATGGGTTAATCGGATCGATGGACTAAGTGGAAGTGGTCGTGCCACGAGTTTTGGTACGAAGAATATGAGAAATTAAATTTTTTTGTAAGTATATTTACTTCTCGGGTTACGTTCATTTTCGATTTAAAATACCTAATTTCAAATTTTGGTCACTTCCGGTTTACCGGAAGTAGACGTCACTTACCGTATTTCAAATGGAAAGCCGGGAAAATTTTTCTAAATGACATAGGTAATAATCCCCTGTTGATAATATAATTTTAAGGTTAGTTCCCACACGATAAACTTGGATGCTTCTAAAATTAACCGATTTCGAGATATTTCAATTGTTTAAGAAAATGCCACGCATCATGATGGTTGTCTTAATTTTAACCAGCCCCTTAATCGTCGATGCTTGCACACCACTGGCTCAACTTCCTTACAACGATTTTATAAGCAATACACATATCATCTATTACTTTTGCCAAAAATAATTTGGATACACCTCGTATGCACATTTTGGTTAATTAAATAAAATAAAAGTTATTTTGTCCAGGTTTAATTATTCGTTTTTCGTCTAATATGCAAATATATTTCATCTAACATCTGTTATGTATTTTACAAACAAATGGACATTCCAATACCTCCTTTTACTATTCTCCATTTTATTAGTGGCCATGTTGTTGAGTATCATGGTCTCATAAAAGGAAACAGCCAATAGCAAACCTATTATTAACGGTTGTAACCATGACAACACCGTAAGTAGAGGGGAATCCCATTGCACGCTAGACATGCGTAAAATCGATCAAGCCATGAAACCCACCAACTCTTCTCGTTAGATTCTACGAAGTTGAACTATTGTAATATAGGTGGCGAGACATGTACGTTTTGCGCCAAAAGTTTTCAGAGTTCTTTGGATAACATCAAGTTTTTGTCCCACAAAATTACTCCAAGCGTGAGAATTTTATACAGAGAGCGAGAATAACTGTACCTACTTTTTACCATACACTAGTTTCGGGTTTATTCACAGAACCCACGACACAAAAGAAAAACTCGTGAATTCCACATAATACACAACATTCAAATTTAAGTTCCAACGCTCGGAGACGCTACATCCGTTCGCCGAAAAGATTTCATTGTATTCTTGATTCGCATGTCAAAGTAATATGCATGATGCGTCCGATTAAAAAAGGCAATCAAAAGATGACGATAATAATAACATTGTGTAACGTCTTATGATTGTTCAGCGTAACAAAAAACGTCGATTTTGTATTACTTACCTCACTTGGTTGGACAGATTAAAAAAGTAGAGGTATGGTTCCCAGTTTATCGGTTTATTGGACGTATAGTTTGAAACATTTATGTAAACACTAAACACATGAAAACAAAACATCATGGTCCCAAACTGTCATGGCGCGGTCTAGAAGAAAAGACTTTTTACGCTCTTCATACAAAGAAGTGGGTAGGAACCAATAAGCTTTCTAAATCCGAGATCCAGAAACATACTATATATTTTTCTATAATTTAAAATTAAGTTAAATAGGTTCACAAACACTCTAAATGCTTGGTTACCCCTGCATCATTTACCAAAATATGGAATTCGGCACGCCTAATGAATAGTTAAAATGTTTCCAAAAACATCACTTTTTCTGCCATCAGCTGTCAATCACTATTTCTTCTTTTCACTTTTGATGCTCATTTGTAAGGGTGCTTCCTTCGGTTAAAAGAAAAGACAGTCAAGCACTCGAGTCAGGTATACAAACGTCCCAGAAAAGAGAGAAGCTAGGTGCGTTCTCGAAACAATTATACTTAGGTATATTTCTTTAGAGTTTAGACCACACAACTCCTAGACGAATTTCGCCTCGAGTCAAGGACGTGTGGCGTCAAAAGAGGATCATCCCCCAAAATATGTATTTCTGCGTTAAATGCAGTTATTAGCTTTAAAAAATGGGTTCACGCAATTATGGATTTATTGTTAGCTTATGACGTTAATTTGGTGTTAACTTCTTTGAGCGGCCGCCTGCGAAAAGCAAAGTGTGCTTCACGGCTTGTTATATACAATCTCCGAAAGATGTCAGGTGAATAATATTAGGTACCTATCGACAAATTTATATTTAACCTTAAGAAAGCTGCATGTGTTGCCTCTGCTAGCTCGGCTTGATTGTTGTATCTTCGTATGTATATTTTTTCTTTTAAAAATGCCCAAACAAAAAAGTTTAATATACTCAGATCCGGTGACCTTGCAGGCCACAATATAGGTCCATTTGTACCCAACCATCTACCTGGAAAATGATTTCCTAAATAATTTCTAACTATTGGAGAATTGTGTGCAGGGGCACCATCTTGTTGGAAATATACCCTGTTTACGTTTATTAACGGAACATTTTCCATCATCGCCTCTGCGTTAATATTCAATAAATTAATGTATCTCAATCCCGTTAAGTTTCCATCAAAAATTTGGTATGCTAGTCGACCACGAAACGTTAAATCCAAAACGTCCTTGCCTCTGACGTTCAAAAGTTTGGTGCTGATTTGTATCAGACCAGTGACGCACATTATGCCTGTTAAATAATCCTACGCTGCTTATGTGAATTTCATCTGTCCAAATGACGGACCGCCCAAATTCTGGATTTTCTTCAATTTTATTTAAGTACCTACCGCACCTACAAAAATTTAGCCTTCTTTCTTGATCTCCCGGGATGAGATAGTTGAACAATTTGAATTTTATATATCCTATTTATTAATATTTTTTAAATATTTTTTGAACTTTTGTTTCGGAAACACCAAAACTTGTGATTCGATTTCGCCACAAGAAGTTTTTGGTGCCGCCTCAACCAAAACGATTTTTATTAACAAAAAGGTATTACACGGCCCCTTTTCCTACGACACTGAATTGTCGTATTACACTTAAAATATTGCTGGATTATCTGTAGATTTAAGTAACACTTGCCCACAAAAATTTAGATTTCTCAGACTGTTTTAGTTACAGATATAGCTAAATAACTGATACGCAAGCCGACATTATAACACCCTGTATTTTGGAAAGGAAGCGTTTTCGTACAAAACTATATAAAGGTTTTAGTGTTATTTTAACTTTCTCTACAAACTCCTAAATTTATGGTACTCAATTTAGAAACACCTTGTATAATAAAACTAGTTGCATGCAACTTTTGCTAATGTATACCTACTTATGTCAACACATAATTATTCAGTTGTTAACATAAAATCACAGGTATCTTGGATTTTTTGCGGCGTAATAAGCGAAAGAAATTAGCTTATCACGCCCACATGCTAGTTCGTTTTGTTATTGGTTTGACGTCAGAGATTCGTAAGGCGCTTCTCCCACTTCTCTTGAAGTGCCCGTGAAGCGGTACCTATCTCATACCATACTTATTGGGACTATTTCCAGCGTGAATTTTTAAAGTAAGGTGTCAAGGAAACATAAAACAAAGACAACATAATCGATATAATGATGCAACAAGGGTATCAAAAGTCCGATTTACATAATTTGCCATATTTATGTAGTAGGTAGGTAAATGTCCCGGTAAATGTGGAAATGGTGTGTGATTCTTGCATCTAACCCCAATTTCATTCAACCTCAAAACAGTAGTGTAAAGGCAGACCGGTATAAATAAAACAAAGTCAACAATTTATTAACTGTACATGCCTTTTATAATTCAGTATAAGTAGGTATGTAGATTGTAGATACCTGCTTACTTCTGTTTGTAAAATAAGTACCTACCTATATTCTCTAATACAATACAATACATACCTACTCATTTATGTAGGTATGTATACCTAAGTGATTGCAAAGTTATCAAGTTAACAGTTTTATAATTGATTGGAATTTTTTTAAAAAAACGGAAACAGATACAACTCTCGCGAATCAAAAAACTACGCTACGTAGGTACTAGGTACTTGTTTAACAAAAAGAAGCAACTGCTATATTTTGGAACGGTTAATGGAGAAACTCGGAAGAGTCTCTTAAAGACGCATGTATGGAGTACGAAATTATACCTATGGGTGCGAAACTTGGACAATGGGAGAAGCGGATTGAAAAAGAGTAGAAGCGTTTGAAATGCGATGCTACAGACGGGTGTTGAAGATACCGTGGATAGACAAGTTAGCAATAAGGAGGAATTAGAAAGAGTTGGGGAAAAGAGAAAAGTATGGAAGACAATAAAGAATAGGGGATAGGATCGTAGGATGGTAGGACACCTTCTGAGACACGAAGGAATAGTTCGCGACATACTAGAGTCAGAGATAGGAATAAAGAGGTAGAGGTTGGAGCAGATTAGACTACTGCTCTCAAATAGTTGGGGATGTAGAATGTTCTACTTTTACGGAAATGCGTAGGCTAGCTCAGGGAAAGGATGGAGGTACACGTCCTACCAGTCTTCAAAATAGAACTTTATGATGACGTACTAATTAATTATTATTGTAAAATAATTAATAACATTTCCTTTTTTAGTTCAGGGAGGGAACGCTACGGCGATTCAGTATTTGGCTCCGTCATGCTCCTAGCATCCTGTTTCAAATTATGCTAACCGTAACACGTTACCAAGTACCAAGGGGTCCCAGAAAACTGTCGATAAATTACATTATGTTCGATTTTACTTAGAGTGGCTGCAATGGGGCAGCCGATGATTTTATAAACTTTTGCAATGATAAACTAACTCGCGAAAATATCGATAATGCTGACCGATTTTTCTTCCAACGAACCACGTTTTCCGTTTTATTGGTGTGCTGTACGATGTATTAGTCTGGGTACAAAACAGAAAACATCAGTTAGAACCAGTTAATAATATTTAACAATTTAACTACACATGCATATTATGCATAATACTTATGGGACTGCTGCGCGCTGAAGCTGGGACTTGTATGTTATACTAAGTTCTGACGTCACGCGGCCTACTCTCGCTGCAAGGTACGATTTCACAGGCGAAGGAATTTTTTTTTAAACAAAAATTAACTACATAACTGCCTTCAGTATAATAAACTCTATCAATTTCAATGAAATTTGAAAATTACCGAACCTGCCTATTGTTAACATCAAGGTAATCTTATAATAAATTAGAAACAAGAGAGAAATTAGTCAATTAATGTCATAATGGCAATAAAGAGGGGTATTAGGTTATAGAACTTCAGAAAAAAGTATATAGGGAAACATTTACAAAAATTTAAATAAACTAGATTGTATTAAATCTACTTGATGATTTTTATGTTTATAAATTTCTATAGACTCTAATATATCTAATTGATAACTCTTTCCAAAATTAAACAATAATTTAGTATTTTCTAGAGGAGGGAACTGATGATGATTGTTTTCAAAGAAATGAATATAGAAATATTTTAAATTGATTTTAAGTATTCATTATAGGAAGAATATTAGGGAACATGCTTGTAACATCAAAAAAAAACAAAAAGGACGCTGTTGGAATATTTTTTATTAAACATTTCTCTTCGTGGACTATTAGTAACTTGAATGAATTAAACTTTAAATTTAAATTTTCATCCTTCGTTAATAATTTGCCAGTGAGAAACCTGTACCAGTCTTTTGGGGTGTGCAATGTAACTAATAAGGCAGAATATAGATTAGCGCGTGAAACAGTTCTTTTGTCGGTCGCTTAAAAAAGATAAAAATTAGTTGTGCCTTAAATTTTCTCCATTCCAGTTGACTTTTATGTATTTCACATCCCATAATTACATTTCTACAAACATTAACGTATGTCTGAAACTCATTTAAGGTGTTTAACTGCGTTTAAAACCTGGCACGGACAGGTAAAAAGGCGTTAACGATATGTTGTCCTACATAAATAACACTGTCGGCTCTTTGCCTCGTTTGGGTTAATTTTCTGTGCAAACATTTAAAAAAGTTAATCTATCATGCAGTTGGAGTACCATTTAGAAGCTACCGGTTTTAGAAATAAGCCTGTTTATTTTGTAGTGTAGCATCATTCACATTATTTGTACCTAACCATAGTATTTACAATAGAAGATAAGGTACGATCTCGATTTCTGAACAAATTGTTGTTGTTACTCGTGACTCTCGTCCTTGGTTTCTTAGTAAAGTGCTTCGGTCCTTCTCATTCGTCTTTTTCTGCTACTATAAAGAAAACAAACAATTTTATAAACTTTAAACCCGTTAAAAATGTTCTACTATACGAGATTGTGCAGTTCCCACACCGGAAACTCATTCAAAATATCTCATCGCAATTTATTAGTAATCAACTGGAAATTTTTGGATCCGGATGAGACGTCTGTTGCGTACACAGAGATCTTGACGTGTCGGTACCGCAAAAGAAAGCAAGGGTGTGTTTTAGTGGCGCCGCGTTAGCCTCAGGTAGACAAACGAAGAACTCGACTCACCTGCCTACGGCTAGGACTGTTGTGTCCGCAGCGGAGACCGAAAAAAGAGCTTACAAGTACTAATACCAGGCGGCTTATCCTATTAGCATGTTGGGCTGTAATAGATGCTTCTGATTCAGCTGATCCCGAAACCGCGATAAGTTCGGAAAAAAGAAACATAACACATCAACAGAACAATTTTCGCCTGTATTGTCGCTTTGTATTAGCGTTCTTACCACGATGGAATATACAATAGGTGCTCGCCCGCGAGGCTAGAGAGAGATAAAGTAACTTAGGCCAGCGATTGCGAAGAGTATTGCGTTTAGAATCTATAGTTCCTAATATTTATTTTTTAAAGAAGAACAAGTGGAATTATGAATTATGGACGAAGTTCTTGCACAATCATTTTATCACCACATAATAATACATAAACAGTTTTTAACTTCATATCTCTCTTGGTATTTTTATAGCCATTTGTGACCTTCTAATTTACCAACTTTTGCCCGTTCCATAAAACAATGAATTTTACAAGTTATATGTTACAAGTTACTAACATACTAGTTACAAGTAGCAACTTTATGCATTTCATAAATTATTTTGACATATTTGTAAAACTTGGAAATAAATTACAAGTTTGTAAAATATTTTATTAGTTGTTTGAGGTTATGTCATTTTAATGTCAGATTGGTTATGCGCCTGTGTGTTCCTTAAAGTTTCAAAAATTGAAAACTTTGAATTTGAATATGTCTAAGAAAAGGGCAGATAAAACTGTAGCCAAGGTTTCATTATTAAATGCTATCTTGGAAAATAAAGACATTCTTTTTGGAGCATTCGATCCGAAAATTTCAAAACCGTTAAAATCGGAAAAATGGCAAGAGATTAACAACATTGATAAAAGTTTGGCAATAACTCCCGGAAATAAAGACTGGCAATACACTAGAGATGTAGTATGGCCTAATATAAGGAAGGCTACAATGGTAAACATGAAAAAATCTAATCTGCCTCTGATCATGAATGGCCATTATAAGTAGTACCTAGGTAACATTTCTTTGATGGTTTTTTAGAGCAGTGTTTTTCAACCTTTTTGAATACGCGACCCCCTTACAAGTAAAAAAGTTCTAGCGACCCCCCAAGACTGTAATAAAACAGTCAGTGATTTCAAAGGCGCCGTATTTAATTTTCTTTCCATAGTTAAGTACATACCAATCAAGATATCAAATGCAAGGTGGTCGCGAGCGCTCTACCACAGCGTAATACAGCAGTTAAAGTTCTTGGCGGTGTCTTTGAACTATTTTAGCTGCATTTGGTGACCTCCAACTGTAAGTGATTTACTACCGCGGCGTTTTATCAATCGGTTTGACACTGGTATTAACTCGGCGACGGACGAAAAAGAACACGTGCGTAGCCTGAGAAGTTGCGCGGGCTACGCTGTGCGAGCTAGAAAATTTAGGGAGAGCTGTTCTGCTGTATTGTGCTGTGGCTGTGGCAATATGTATACATATTGCCAAAAGCTAAACTTTGATGATAACTCACGGATATAATTTTTTCTTTGTCATTTTTGGTCATTCTTTGGGGCGACTTAAATGGAACGCAAATACACTTTTATCTGAAGTGATTTATCATAGTTTAATAATAATAATAATAATAATAAATGGTCTTTATTGCCCCAATCAAAGTACAAAATAAACAAAAAAAAAACTAATTGTGGCTGGGCGAAGTTTAGTCTACGCGACTATTCTACCACTTAACCCAATTACCTAGACAAAATTATCATCTGAGGCACCCGCATGACCGAAAACACAAAAAAAGCGAGGAAAAGCAAAGGACAAATTGCAAAACTCACACAACTGCCCTAAGTTACAAAAACTAATCATAATCAAACAAAATAAAGAAAGAAACAAAAATATATATACTTATATCTATCTGTGTATGGGCATCATGATGTAGGATGTGTAACAAATTCTATATCGCTGCTGACTGACGCTTGAAAAAATATTGCTTAGATTTCAACTTAAATTGCCCTGGCGATAAAATCCTCATGTCAGATGGCAAACTATTAAAAAGCTTCACAGAACTGTAAATAAATGACCTCCGGAATAGTGATGTCCGATGTCGAGGCAAATGCAAAGAACAAACATGTCTCAAATTTACACCATGGAGAGATTTGCGAAATGTCAAGCATTCAGTCAGATAAACAGGCGTACCCGTAATTAACAATTTATTCACGAATACAGCCAAATGATGCTTTCTTCTATTAGACATATTCAACCAGAACAACTGAGCAAACTTAGCAGATATGTGATCAAATTTCCTTAAACCTTAAATGAAGCGACATCAAGCGTTGTGAATACACTGAATACGCCTGGAATCCAGCGAATCAAGGCAAGGCCCATAAACAAAATCTCCATAATTGAAGTGCGATAGAACCAAAGACTCGCAGAGATGTTTTTTCAATTTTGTGTTAATAATGTCTTTATTGACATATAGTAATTTCAACGATATAAATGCTTTCTGAATTAACTTATTAATATGAGGTGTAAACCTAAGATTCTCATCAATGATGAAACCCAAATCCTTAGCACAATCAACATGAGGCAATACTCCCGAGTTCAATGAGACTGTAAAATTTTGTTTAAGTGAATCAATTTTATTTCTATTACCAAAGAGGATAACTTGAGATTTATCAGAATTCAACTTTAAATTATGAACCTTGGACAGTTGGTGCAATTTTTTTAAATCAGAATTTATTGTACTTAACATATACTGATGATCGGAAGGATGAAATGTATATAATAACTGTGTGTCATCCGCATACGCCTGTACATGGCAGTTTCTTCCAAGAGAATTTATGATGTCGGCAGTATATATAATAAACAGCAGAGAGCCCAAAATAGAACCCTGAGGAACTCCTGAATTTAACGTTACAGAGCTAGACAAAACATTATTGAATTTAACTATTTGTTGACGGTTACTCGAATAAGAAGAAATTAGATCAAGGGCAGGTGATTCAAAGCCGTAATATTTAAGTTTGGCCAGAAGTACATCATGATTGATGGTATCAAAGGCCTTTGAATAATCCAGTAGTATTAAGGCAGAAATCATACCATCATCACGCGCACATATAATTTTATTCAGAATATCCGCAATCGCAGCACTAGTACTAAAACCTTTTCTAAAGCCGGACTGGTAAACCGGAAGTATATCATTTCTTGAGACATAATTGTTAATTTGCTTAAAAATTATCTTTTCAAAAATTTTTGACATCGTAGGCAGAATACTTATCGGTCTAAGATCAGCCAGCGAAGTGGGACTCGATTTTTTAGCCAAAGGATTCACAGCAGCCTGATTCCAAGATTCTGGGAAATAGTTATTTATTATACAGCAATTGATGATATGCGTGATGTACTTACTAATAAAAGGACTACAGTATTTAAGCATTATGCCCGAAATATTGTCTATACCAGCAGATGTTAATTTTAAATTATTAATGAGCTCTGCCACCTCCTCAAGAGTTGTGAGTTGAAAAGAAAAACTCAGATCCACACCAAACATTTTGTCATCATAAAAAGCAATTGCCTCTAGACTGTTAAAAACACCATCCCGCACAGCGGCTGCAAAGAAATTATTCATTTCTTCGGAGTCAGCCAAAGTAGCAGGTATAGTATTTACTTTTTGACTCCTTACGTTCAGTGATTTCAACGCAGCCCACAATCTACGATTGTCACTCGCCCGATAAGATAAATGATTAATACAGCCTCGTTTTTCGTTTTTTATGGCTTGGACCGTAAAGTTTCTAAGTTGTTTATAACAATTCCAATCATTTATATTGTTTGTTCGCTTATATTTTAACAAAGCCTTGTTTCTCTCGCGCTGCAAAAGTCGAATACTATCAGTATACCAGAGCGATCTGGGTTTCGTTACTCTGACATTTCGCAAAGGTGCATGGCAATCAAACAAACTTATTAACAAAGAATTGAACATATTAATTTTATTATCAATATTCGTTTCTCTAATTATGGAAAACCAATCAAAATATTTATATTCCCTATATGTAATAAATTTTGGTGCAAGTTTTGTAGAATTTATTTTAAGTTCACAGAAAACAAGTTGATGATCTGATATTAAATCGGCATTAACAACGCCCGAGGTACTAACAATACTCGACTGGTTCACAAAAATTGGATCCAACAAAGTCACAGTGCCAGGTGAAATTCTAGTGGGCTCCACAATAAGCTGTTCAAACCCATAAGCAGTAAAACATTTCTCAAGAGGATTGTTAGGATTAAAAAGATTAATATTAAAATCACCTAAACATAAGAAAAGATCTGTAGAAGGAAGAATATATGCGATAATCTGATCAAGCGTCTCGATAAAAGCAGGACAACTAGAATTAGGGGGACGATAAAAGATTCCAATAGTAATTATCGTTCTACTTATAGTGAATTTCATAACCAAATATTCAAATGATGATTCTATTGGGAAATCAAACGATAGTATCTGAGTATTGTAACTGCTCCTCACATAAGCCTCAACACCCCCACCCCTACCTCGGCGATCACTTCTGAAAAAAGTATAGTCAGGAATGCTTATAACATCAGTCGACATATTTAAGGAAAGCCAAGTTTCAGTCACAGCAGCGATATCAAAAGAGAAAGACTCAATTAAATCAGAAAAATCCTTAAAATTAGACATCAGCGATCTAACATTTAAATGAGATATCGTAAACGGTTTCATGATTCAAACAACAGACCTCCACCAGAACACAAACCGAAATTCAAAAAAGGGATAATAATACTTAAAAAACAAGAGATATTAGTTAAGTTCTTCAAATAAACTGTAACAAAAATTCCTGGAACACTGAAGACGATTTTCTCCTCCTGCTCCATCTCCTTCATCTGGCTCTTGATCAGAATCACTATCACCTTCATCAAAAACCCATTCTTCTTCTTCATCCAGATCACGACATATATTGCATAAAGCAACACAGCAAGTTATTACGCAAGCAGCAAAATGTGGTTGAAGACGAAGATGATTCAGACAAGGAAATTTCTCTTTCAAAATTCCAAAAGCTTGTTCAATAATACGGCGAGTTTGCTTATGCCTTCTGACAAATTCCAGTTGTGCAGGATCATTCGGATTCCTTATGACAGGGGGTATGAGCCATTCCCTCACTCCATAAGCACTGTCGCCAAGGATGACACCGTTTGGAATAGGCCTCCAACCTTGATCCATTCTTCTGGCAAACTCACTTCTTCTTAATAACCTTGCATCATGCACACTTCCGGGGAAGTTTGCGTTAACATAATAAAATTCCGAATTGGGCCCACAAACTGCCATAACATTTATAGAATGCTTTCCATGACGGTCAACGTAAGATGCTTCGCCGTCTACAGGAGAGTCAATGTCTATTAAAGTTCCATCCACAGCTCCTATTACCATTGGCACTCCAGCTATGTTGTGAAATTGTTGAACAACGCGACCCATATTTTGAGGGAAACGAACAAATTGTCGCAGTAATACAATGCATATCGCCAACTGCATGAGGGCACCTGTGCCAAACCAGTGAAGAGCTGTCTGAATCTGCTGTATTGGAGAAAGTGCTAAATTTCTTGCAGTCCTATGGTTTAGAAGATGTCCAATTATGTTAGTCACTAGAAACTCCAATTGTTCCGCACGTAGTCGAAACCTTTCATTGAATTTATAAACATGCTGAATTTCGTAGTTGGTTCTAACCTTAAAATTTCTTTGATGTCTCACAAAAACCTCATCTTCAGATTCACTGTCATTACTGCTACTATCAGTCATATACATATTTTAAGTACCTACGTATAAAAATAAAACTATAAAAACTTAGATTTTTGCAACTATATACTCACTTTATTTATAATAGAACTAGCAAAAACGACCCTACAACACTATGAAGCTTTGTAGCTTGTAGTCAGTATTTTAGCAATATTCTACGAGCTCTGAGATTTTATGAAACGAGATACTAATAAATTTAATTATTATGTTTGTAAAAATGTAAGTTAATAACTTGTAACTAATAAAACCTGATCGGCGATTTTTGAAACCAATGTTTGTGAAATTCACTAGTAATACAAGTTTGTAACTTGTATTACTAGCGTTTTAAGTTTTATGAAACGGGCCCCGGTGTCTTATGAGCTTTTAATTTTAACAAGGAGTACCTACATTTCTCGCTAATTACTGCTGCTTTGTTGAATCACGCGTCACATAGATTAATTAATTTACCAGATGCGTATCACTTCTGTTCTCCAACCATGATAATAATTTGCGTACACTAATTTAATTTTCATTATCATTCTACATTGCATCATTTTTTTTCTTTATTAAATTATTTCTCTTTTATGCAAATGAAGGGTTTCCTGTTTTACACGGTGTCATGTCTCTTATGATTTATTGCTTTCTATCACATTAAGAAAGAAACAATAAGTTCGTTACCTTTCTGGCAGCGAACAGAAGACTTGAACAAATATACAACCAACCGCTGATCCAAAGTAATTAGCAACTAGTTTCATTTATTTTTTAATAATCTGGAGTGTAACTATTGCAAAATTGTTGGAAATATACCCTGTTTATGTATGTTTATTAACGGAACATTTTCCCAGTGTCGTAACTAGGGCAGGGCAACCGGGGCACCCGCCAGGGGCGCAAGCTCCGGGGGGCGCAATGTTAAGCTTCGTCTGCCTTACAAAACAGAGAAAAACCGTAAATAATACAAATACAAAATGAAAATTTAAGTTCATTCACTTAACTTAGTCACCAGATTCAAATATCTGATTGATTATAAGTTAAGTGTAAGTAAATGTTTTATACATTGAAATAATGAACATTATCGTTGATTGAGAAGTCCTTCACAATCAACGATAATATCAAATATGAAACTTTGAAAGAAAATATTGCCGCCAAAAAAGCCACCAGGGGCACAATTCAAAAAGAAAAGAGAAAAGAAAAAAGAAAAAAAGAGGAACGCGGGGAGGAACGCAAGAAGTAGGATTGCCAGACGTTCCGTTTTTTCCGGGACAGTCCCGTTTTTAGAAGTTTTGTCCAGCTTCCCGGGGAAGGTATTATAACGGGACGCGTTCTGTCACGCAAAATTACGAGTAAAATTATCTACAGTGTGAGTAAAAAGTCTGGAACTAATTTAATAAAAAATTCAGGAATCATTTCTAGAAAAACGCTCGGATACGTCAACCTAATTTTTTAACGTGCATCTTTTTTGATAATCGTCGTTTTTCGATGGTCTTTTGATTTCGTACTGTGACGTCATCTTCCATTTTTTTAACTGGCTCTCCATACTTTTGAAGTCGTAGTTGGATAGTGGCCGAAATTACGAATTCAGTGATATGCCACAGTATGATATTGACGTTGATACTTTTCGATATAATCAAGTTTAAAATAAAAACTAAATATCTCAAAGAAAATGAGTTGGTCATGGAATATTGACAGTTTCATTGATTGGAAACGGAGTAAATTGGACAAAATAACATTAATTAATTAAAAATAACAGTTAAGTTGATGTTGAAATTGCCATCCATGCACTTCTTGGCAATACAGAAGTCGTAATCGAAATTCCTGGTGAACATTGCATTTGACCAGTTAAAATCAATTTTGCTTTTTTTAAGATAACCCCACAAGAAAAAATGTAGTGGGGTAAGGTCGGAGAATCGTGCAGGCCACTCAATAGTACCTATCCTACCAATCCGTCTGTTGAGGAAAATTTGGTCTTAATCAGTCCGGACCATAGGTAATAATTACGCAGGAGCGTCATCCTGTTGGTAACATAAAGTATTGTTTGGTAAGTCCGGATCTTCATGATATGGGTAGAGAATAAATGGAAATCCACAAAATAATGCTGAACTGTTAGAATTTATTTGGAGACTTAATGGTTTTCGTTTCCAAACAATCTGTCAATATTCCATGGCTAACTCATTTTGTTTGAGAGTTTTTGTTTTCAATTTAAACTTGATTATTTCGAAAAATATCAACGTCAATGACATACTGCGGCATATCATTGAATTCGTAATTTCAACCACTATCAAACTATGGCTTCAAAAATATGGGGAGCCATTTAAAAAAATGGACGATGACGTCACAGTACGAAATCAAAAGGCCATCGAAAATCTATAATTATCAAAAAAGATGCACTTTAAAAAAATAGTTAGACGCGTCCGAGCGTTTTTTCCAGAAATTATTCTTGAATTTTTTATCGAATTAGTTCCAGACTTTTTACTCACACTGTATATTATAATCATCAATCTTTTGCACTTTTCGTTTGTGCATAATGATAGGGCAATAAAATCCCTCTGAATTTAAAAAATGTGTAACGTATTTTTATTGTAAATACCTAAAAACCTAATGAAGTAATTGTACTCTCATGTATGGTGGTATTATATAGGGGCGCAAAATTAAATGTTTGCCCTGGGCGCCAAGATGGGTAGCTACGACACTGCATTTTCCATTATCGCCTCTGCTTTAATATTTAATGAATTAATGTATCTCAATCCCGTTAAGTTTCCATCAAAAATTTGGTATGCTAGTTGACCATCATCATCATAAGGTTCTCAGTCCGAAGACTGGTTGGACGCGTACCTCCATTCTTTTCTATCCTGAGCTAACCTACGCATTTCCCTAAAAGTAGAACATCCTACATCCCTAACTATTTGAGAGCAGTAGTCTAATCTAGGCCTACCCCTACCTCTTTTTATTCCTATCTCTGACTCTAGTATGTCACGAACTATTCCTTCGTGTCTTAGAAGGTGTCCTACCATCCTATCTCTCCTACTCTTTATTGTTTTCCATACCTTTCGCTTTTCTCCAACTCTTTCTAATACTTCCCTATTGCTAACCTTATCTATCCACGGTATCTTCATCATGCGTCTGTAGCACCACATTTCAAACGCTTCTACTCTTTTTCTATCCGCTTCTCCTATTGTCCAAGTTTCGCACCCGTATAATGCCGTACTCCATACATACGACGTTAAGAGTCTCTTCCTAGTCTCTATATTAACCGTTCTCGAGCATAACAGTTGTTTCTTTTTGTTAAACGCAACTCGGCCCTGCGCCATTCTTTGTTTTATATCTTTAGTGCTCCTGCCGTCTTGAGTTATTTTACTTCCTAAGTAGCAGAAATCCGCGACCTCCTCTATCTTCTCATTTCCAATTTGTATTTCCATTTTAGTTCTATTTTCACATCCCCTACATACCAAAATTTTAGTTTTCTTTTTATTGATTTTCATGCCGAAGCCCTGTGTCAAAACTGCTTCCATTTCATTCAAAGCCGCTCCTAATTCTTCTTTGCTAGATGCTAACACTGCTATATCATCCACAAATCTGAGCATGTTAATAGTTTGGCCCTGTACATTGATCCCTGAGGCTGTTCTTTCCTTAACAATATTAATCGCATCTTCGATATATAAGTTGAAAACTAGAGGTGACAATGCACATCCCTGTCTCACTCCCTTCCGGATATCTACTTCCCTTTGTTCCTGCTCACATTCTATAACTGCCTTTTGCTCTTTGTAGAGATTATGTATTATTCTTCTGTCCCTGTATTTCATCCCTACCTTTCTCAGCACTTCGAACATCTTCCCCCATTTTACGTTGTCGAAGGCTTTTTCTAAATCTACAAATCCTATATAGACGCTCTTTCTCTTTTCTATCGTTTTTTCTATAATTACTCGTAAAGCTAGAATGGCCTCGCGCGTTCCTCTATTTCGTCTAAATCCGAACTGATCTTCTCCTAATATTTCTTCCGCCTTTTTCTCCATCCTTCTTTGCACAATTCTAGTTAAAATTTTTGACGCATGGGAAGTTAAACTGATAGTTCTAAAATTTTCGCATCTATCCGCGCCTTTTCTTTTTGGCAAAGCTACTATGATGTTCCGTTTGTAATCTTCTGGAATCTCGCCTGTCAGGTATATGCGACTAACTAATTTAAATAAACGATCTATTACCTCTTGACCTGCGCACTTTAAGATTTCTGCCTGCAAGCCATCTATACCTGGTGCTTTATTATTCCTTAAACTTTTTAGTGCTATCTCAAACTCTTCTCTCATTATAGGACTCCCTAGGTTATCCCCCTCTACACTGCTTTCGCTTTCTAATATATCTTGCACTTCCTGTCCCGCATATAAGTTTCCTAAATATTCTTTCCACCTATCTGCCTTCTCCCCACTTCCGATTAGGATATCTCCTGCCTCATTTCTAATGTTTTTGGTACTAGATCCAATTTCTCTAAAATTTCTCCTAATTATTTTATATGCTTCATCAGTCTTTCCTACTTCGAATTTATCTTCCACTTCTTTGCATTTATTATCGATCCATTGCTCTTTCGCTTTCCTACATTTCCGAAAAATTTCCCACTTGATCGCCTTATATCTTTGTTTCCCTGTTTCATCTAACCTATTTTTATATTTTCGCCTTTCCTCTATTAGACTCACAATATGTTTTGTTATCCAGGGTTTCCTACTTTCATTCTGTTTATGACCCAAAATATCCCTAGCTGAGGAAACTAAACTATTTTTAATGCAATTCCATTCTGCCTCTATGTCCCTAACAATATTTCCACCCGTGCCCTTTAGTGCTTCGTTTGTCTTTTTCTCGAACTTATTGCGCATATCATCATCTTTTAGTTTCTCTGGGTCAAGATACCTTCTTCCGCTTCTTTTTTTCAAAATCTTAAATTTAAGATTGGCTTTCATAACGACTATGTTGTGATCACTATCTATATCTGCTCCTGGATAACTTCTACAATCCCTAACTTGATTTCTAAATCTTTGCCTAACGAGAATGTAATCTATTTGATATCTCCCTAAGTCTCCTGGCATCTTCCACGTATAGCATCTCCTAACATGATGGTGAAATAGAGTGTTCGCGACCGTTAAGTTATGTTTATCGCAGAACTCTATCAGTCTAACTCCCCTATCGTTCCTATTGCCTAATCCAAAGGGGCCAACTATTCCGCCCTCTCGCCCTGTGCCTACGACTGCATTGAAATCTCCTGTAATTATTAAATTTTCGTGCCCTCTCACAAAATCTAGCACATATTCAATATCACTATAAACTGCCTCTACGGCCTCGTCACTGTAGTTAGAAGTGGGCATATATACCTGTATTATTACTGTTTTTACAGGTTTCGAATCTAACCTAACCATAACTACCCTGTCACTTTGCTGTAAGAAATTTTCTACACTCTGTCCTACTTTTTTCCGCATAACAATTCCTACTCCCGAATTTCCTCCTACAGATCCTGTGTGTATTACTCTAAAATCTCCGCTCCAGAAGTCTCCAGCTTCTGGCCATCGCACTTCACTGATACCTACTACGTCTAATGCTAACCTATCCATCTCAATTTTCAAATTCTCTAACTTCCCTACTTGTTTCATGCTTCTAACATTCCACGCTCCGACTCGTGAGATGTTACACTTATCATTTCTGATGACTCCCCCCGAAGCAGTCCCCGCCCGGAGATCCGAATGTGGGACTATTTTACCTCCGGAATATTTTACTCCAGAAGGTGCCATCATCATAAATTAAAGTACGCTGTACTAGGGATAAAATAATGTGGTGGTTTCTCGTTGCCTTCCACATCGCAGTAGTGTGTATCACAGTGCCATACCAACCCTCACGATCTCTGCCACTATGATTACTGAAAGAGCTGCTGCCCCCTTCCAGGGACTTGATTTAGTCTGGCTTCTCAAATAAAAACCCCTCCAATATGGTTAAACCTATGGTTCGGCTCTTTATATCATTGAAGCGCGCAAGCCATCCCACCCGTCCCAGTATTACTAGAACTGCGTCAAGGTACAAGTCCTTTGGGACAGGCTGCTAGTTGACCACCCAAAATAAAACACGAAACGTTAAATCCAAAACGTCCTTGCCTCTGACGTTCAAAAGTTTGGTGCTGATTTGTAACAGACCAGTGACGCACATTATGCCTGTTAAATAATCCTACGCTGCTTACGTGAGTTTCATCTGTCCAAATGACAGACCGCCTAAATTCTGGATTTTCATGAATTTTATTTAAGTACCTACCACCTACAAAAATTAAGCCTTCTTTCTTGATCTCCAGGGAATAGATGGTGAATAATTTGAATTTTATATGGCCTATTTGCCTTTTTAATATTTTTTGAACTTTTGCTTTGAAAACACCAACTTGTGATTCGATTTCGCTACAAGAAGTTTTTGGTGTCGCCTCAACCAACGATAAAACATTTATTTCTTCCTCTTCCCTATTTTCCTTATTGTTAATAATAGACACAAATAAAGTTAAGACGTCAAGATTTATTCATATTTTTCTAATCATTATCAAAATATTATCGTTAATCATTTTGGTACAAAATTAGATTGGTTACCATGTGCATTAATCATAAATAAAAAGGGTTTAGTATTCTCTACTATCGAGATAGAAAATGGATTTATTATAATTTATTACTGACAGCAATCAAACAGCTGTTTTGTTCTTTAATGTATCAAACACCCAAGTGTCAAATTTTCCTCGAAATTGCCAATATATGTATTCGTGGGGTTTACATTGGAAGTGGAGTAAAATATATCAATACAACCCTGTATTCGCATATAAATTGTGTGGGTGACCTCTTGCTTTGTTGCAAATGCAACTTTTTTATCGGTTCCTACCTCGGCCGTAGACTATGAGCTCCGAAAAGGCGTTGATGCCTTAAAAGATATCCTGTTAAAAATATATTACGTTTTTCCTTTAGAAATGCCGACTGGCGCCGTCAAAGAACTAATTTATTAATTATCTCAGTAACTGCGAACAGTCCTGATGGTTTTCTTTCGCTTATTGTTTCTGTTCTGTTTCTTTGCACTTCACAGGCGAGGGAGTTGATTAGTTTGTTTATTATACAATTATCTCTGCATATAAGGTGGTATAGTTTGTTTTATTGCCGACGAAAATTGATTTCCGCGATTTTAATTGGCTCATACTGAACAGTAATTGAATCGTTAAATTACCAGAAGAACTGCATAGGAAAATAATGCTTGAACAGAAAGGAGGCTCTGCATATTTTTTCTAGGTCTGCGTATCATTTGACGATAAGTTAATGCGTATTTAACGCTATCCGTTCTTCGAATGCTTGGTACCCGGGTGTTTTGCTTTAATTATTCTCTACGAAACATTTTTCGGAAAATCTTAAATTTTGATATAAACAAGTTTTATTTAGATTTTTTATAGAGGCATATATCTCCTTGCTCAGTTGCGAGAACGTACGGGCCAAGTATATAAAAAATATAGGAATATATACTTAGGTGTTTACCTTCTCGGAACAGTAAGAACGGCCATAAAAAGAGCAGAAATAATAATACGGTGCCAGCATTAGTTCTGCCGCCGTAGCCACATGAGATCCACAACATTTCACGGCTTTTTAATTCTGGTTGTGAGAGCTGGAAGCACTGGCGTCGCTTCTATTATATTAAATAGATAAGTAAAGTAGCTACTGGGCTTACTGCCTCATCATCGTCGGACGGTAAATCATTAAACGGGATGACTTTGGATTATCTGCTGCTCTTGTCACCTCCTCTACCTGGGCACTGTCGACACCTTCACAAGTTTCGCTCTCTCACTCAGCAACTTTTTGATTGAGTCATTTAAGCATTAGTATTTAAGTTCAAATCAAACAGCATCGTTTGTTTAATTTGGAAAATCCGCGTTCACACTTTTGTTTGAGTAAATCCTGTTTCTTGAACGGGGAAGGTCGCGCACAAGTCCAATACGAACTGTAGTTAGAAGTGGGCATATACAGGGTGAGTCACTAAGGCGAAATCGGTCTATAACAAGCGTACAGTTCAAAATGGAAGAAACTTAAAAAAAAATTAAAAAATAAGTGCTTAATGAGATAAAAATATTTTCAAATATAGCGAACTTCCGGTTATACCGGAAATGGACACTAACTTTGTTATTTTAAATGGAACACCCTGTATATTATTGCATTTTTGGATTTCTCATGAAAAATAAATGTTAGTTTGTTAATCAAACATTGGGTCTCAGTTATACTTGTCACTTTGCTGTCACTTTGCTGCAAGGAATTTATAGGTTTTTCGAACATTTGATCGTCTTAAGTAGTTCCATAAACCAGAGCTATTTCCGAAAAACAATAATTTATTGAGGAACATAATCGACGGACAAGACCTCCTCGGGGCAGCTGACAGTTCGAATCCCAATACACCTTGCGGTTAGCTCTTTCAAGTCTACCTACAACCATCAACCGCCCTGGGACAGGGCGATGCGGCTGCGTTTCTTATGTAGGGTTGTATGGCCAGAGGGTGACGTGCTGCTGTCGCGTGACGGGTCTGACGCACGCCCGTGGCGCCAGTCCTATATTCCTGTTGCTTTATCCGCGGTGTTGCTGGCTTTTCTACACTCTTTGCCCGTGGTCATGCCTCGATTAAGAAAACGAAATTACTGTAGTTAGGTACTGAAGAATGTTTCCTCCGTAGTTTCAGAGAGAAATGAAATGGAATTTTACGGGTGGGGAAGACGCCCTTTTGGGGACCTTATGACCTTAAAATTTTTATGAATAATCGAAGGTATTATTGCATCAAAAAGAAAGACATGGCACAAGGTTTTCCGATTGGGATTGTTCGCCCCTTTTTTACAAATATTCCGCGCGCCGCTGAACATTTTCTGGAAAATAGCAAAAGTTTTCAAATCTTTGGTGAACTGTGGACAAAAACTTACTATTACAAAATTTCCGTGGGACCAGCCGTTTTCAAAATATTCGCCTTGAATTATTTGAGTAAGTTGTTCTTTTAAACATTCGAAAAGAAAATTATCTGAAATCAAAATTTTTGAAATTGGAAAATTAAAGGTCTTGAAAATACAAAGCAAAAAGTGTTAGAAAGCTTTTTGATAGGATGTGTAGTTTTTGACTAAATTGAAGCTGAAGCAAATACGAATTAGAAATAGCTTTGAACGAAATGGAAGCAGTTTTGATAGGTTCCCGTATAGGTATTTACTGGAATAAGTATGAAACTTACTTTCACCACAGTAACAGCAGTTAATTAAGAACTTGTGCTGGATTTTCTTTAAATTTTGAACGCGAAGGAGCAAATGCAATTTCTGGAATGGCTGAAGGCTAAATGTACGTGCTCCTGAACCCGCTTTTAATGTTATTGCAGCTCCTGCTAGATGACGCTTGCATACGAAAATATTCTTATTGGACCTTATTTCGCGTTGGGCCCAATTGCCCGACTTTTCTTAATTTAATATCAAGTGGTTGCAAAATTTTCAGTTGCACTGTCATTTTTACGTGCCCACAATCAGCAAAAAGAGAAAGGGAGCAACGTAAAATGATAAAACTTGCAAATGAAATTTCTAATTACCGTTCTTCTATCTGTATAATTATTTCGGAAGCGGCCAGAAAAAGAGAAATAAATATGCATTAAAACACAAGAATTAATTAGTTTTTAATTTGTCTGACGTGAGTGTGCAATGAATTTAGTTTGTAATTTAATCTTCCTTTTATTTCTGCGGTAAAATTTTTCTAATTTCATTCACAGTTTCATGGAAAACCAGCTTCATAATTTATCAATTTTATTGAGTAATATGTCTAAAGGTAATAGCCATTTGACCATTGCGAATCGGTTTCTAGCTACCAAAAGGCTACCAACAAAAATGTGGAGTCACTCCCTTATAATTTATCTTCATACCTACCTAGGTGCTAAATGTTTTCATTTATGAATTAAGTTTTGGAAGAAAGTGTGCCAGTGACAAATCTTGCGTTTATTCAGTGTACATCTCCCTCAAATTGATACATAAGAACGTCATAGTCTCAAACGCAAAGCAGTTATGCACTTTCAGTACATAAACATCACGTAGCCACAATACGTACCTACCTGTATAATTAACTGGCCTAGATCATAAAACATGGTGCCCCGCCAAAGACGTAAAACGTCCAGACTGCTTTAGCCATTCCCACAAACAAGTCGGTAAAACGGGCAAAACAGAAAATATAAAGAGGCCAAGAAGCCCTGGATCGGCTTGTAAACTAAAATTGAAGACCGAATCGTCGGTGTTCAAACAAATGTAAAGTGTAGGAACCCCGCTGTGAAGAAACGACCCTACTGATAGCATAACAGAACGTAAACATGCCCCACAAATTATTTACCTCGTAGAAAAAAGAAAGGTGGTTCCATAGTCGCGTGGATTCTTGAAGAACTTATTGAGAATTTCGTGGCTATCTTCTTCTAATCAAAATATCATGAATTTATGGACTTAATCAAAGAAACGAAAAGGCTATATCTGATGTAAATTTCGATTTGTTCAGTCGGAACGTATTTGATCTTCAAAATTCCTCTACTTTTGTCAAAACTTTCGAAAGTGTTGGTAACCCCAGAAATATGCAGGCTGGATACAAACTTATTTTGACCGTTGTCTGGAATTCTGTCATCAGAGATGCAAAGATTACCAATGGATTACCAGTGGATGGCCAGTGTATAAGTCGATTTTTCTTCATCTACAGTAAGAAAACTACAATAACAACTTGACAATTGCAAATAAATCAGTGGAATCCGTTTACGTGTTTCCTGAGGTATTATTCTAAACACCTGTATTATCCAATAAACGCAGTAATATCATGTTTGATTTGCACTAAAGATTTGGTATGTATGTCATACACCAACATGTACAGGGTGTCCTATTTTCGTTGTGATTTGGGGGTTTCTCATAGAAGCAGCAGAGATAGAGCCTTGGGGTTTTCGCGAATCTGAGCTACTTTCTTGAGTATAACACGAAACGTTAAATCCAAAACGTCTTGGTGCTGATTTGTATCAGACCAGTGACGCACATTATGCCTGTTAAATAATCCTACGCTGCTTATGTGAGTTTCATCTGTCCAAATGACAGACCGCCCAAATTCTGAATTTTCTTGAATTTTATTTAAGTATCACCTACAAAAATTAAGCTTTCTTTCTTGATCTCCCGGGAAGAGATATTTTTTGAACTTTTGTTTTGGAAACATTTAATAAATACCATAAATAAATAAATGGGTATCTAGGATTTTTTGTGTACCTGTTGAGAGATCCATTGATTCATTTACATTCTCACGATATTCACTGAAAACAGCAATGAGAAACCCCCAAATCACAACGGAAATAGGAGTAGTTAGAGTAGAGTAGTTAGAGTACTTAGAGATTTGAATTTCCCAAAAACCAGTTGAAAACCAGACAGGACAAACATTCTCTGATTTGTTAACATTTTTACACAAAAAGTAGTCCTATTTTGCTCTGTAATCCTTGATTTCATCAAATGAAATTTAAAATTATAGCTAAAGATATAAAATTAGTAATTATTTGGAAGCGGTCATTATTTATAAAATACTGCAATTTTATTTAATGCCCGAGATTTCTCAATTATTATGAATTTAACTACACAAGCGTGAACTGCTATTCATTTTAAATTAGGTAAATGTACCTATTTACCTATAAATTCATAATAAAAACATCAGGTTGGGCCATTTCTTGAATATAATTACCTACATAGGTTCAATAAAGGACCAAAAATTGAACCTTGAGGTACACCTCTTTACAACTCTTTAAAATTTAACTTTAAAGAGCTGTAAGTAGTGTAGCTGTGACCCGAGGGAAAACCAGACTGATGAAATAAAAATAATTTGAGAATCCAAGATCATCATCTCCAAGGCCTTCGACAAAACCGTCAGCACGCTGATAGGCCTCAGATCCCTTATAGAAGATGGAGAATTCACTTTATGCTCGTGATCTTCTGTCAAATTTACACGAGTGGTTAGTAAAAGCAACAGCTTGAATAAAGTTGCCTAAAAATTCCAGCCCACGAATTGTATTTAACAAAATTATTTTTTGAATCGAAGCAATGTAGTTCAAAACGAAATTTTATTTCACATACTTACAAAGAAATGTGTTGGGAATATTTGACGTTTGGCACCTACAAATTCGCAACTATGGCAACTTATCAACAAGCAAAATTATCGAAAAAATTACCGTATGTAATATCACAAGAGAGTGAGAATTACTTGAAAATAATTCGACAGATTTTCGAAAACTTGTCGCCAGGCAATAGACACGAGAGCCCGTAGGGCTCGAGTGGCTATTGCCGAATGGCGACAAGTTTGAGTAAAATGTGGAGAATTATTTTCCAAGTTATTCTTACTGTCGTGTGGTATTCGAAAGGTTATTTTTTGACGTTCAAATATGAAACAACTGTCAATATTATTCTTTCAATGTCACAATTTGCGATTAAAACATATAAGACAATATGTCAAAACCAGAAAACAAGTCGTTTTATCAACAAAAACAAAATACTAAAAAAAATTCCCGCTGGGATAAGTTAGGTAAAAAATTCTCACTATAATAATGATTTAATTGGTCAGAATTAAACGCGTGATCAAAAATACTGTTCATTTATTGGAAAATAGAAACGGCAAAAAATAACCGTATGTAATATCACAAGAGAGTGAGAATTACTTGAAAATAATTCGACAGATTTTCGAAAACTTGTCGCCAGGCAGTAGACACGAGAGCCCGTAGGGCTCGAGTGGCTATTGCCGAATGGCGACAAGTTTGAGTAAAATGTGGAGAATTATTTTCCAAGTTATTCTTACTGTCGTGTGGTATTCGAAAGGTTATTTTTTGACGTTCAAATATGAAACAACTGTCAATATTATTCTTTCAATGTCACAATTTGCGATTAAAACATATAAGACAATATGTCAAAACCAGAAAACAAGTCGTTTTATCAACAAAAACAAAATACTAAAAAAAATTCCCGCTGGGATAAGTTAGGTAAAAAATTCTCACTATAATAATGATTTAATTGGTCAGAATTAAACGCGTGATCAAAAATACTGTTCATTTATTGGAAAATAGAAACGGCAAAAAATAACCGGGGGTAAATAATACATAAGAGATCATTTTTTTATCGATAATTACATGTTTAATTGTACGAAAGTTTTATTATTGTCATGGTAAATAATCGAGAATCAAGGCAATGAAAAAATCGCGAGCAAGCTCTCGCTTGATTCCCTTGATTCGAAATTTTTTGCCGAATGGCAATAAAATTTGCATATTATTATTATTCATGTTTTCAGTGGTAAAATTTTCTTGCCTTATGTTTATATCTCTTGTAGTTTGGATTCCAGAAGGTCCAGGTCTCAGGTTGTTTATTAAACTAGCATGATGTTCCTCGTCCAACTGTAAATAAGGGCCTAATGACTTAGCATTTGCATGTCCAGTCATTTTGATGAGCTGTTCTTCCGGGACACCTGATTTAGCAAGATTTGATACAGCACTTGATCGATTTGAATGATTCGTGATTTTGTTTGTCAGAGTATCAAGCCCTATTCTTTCAGCAGATTGTTTGGTCCATTTTCCAATCTCATTTACTCCATAAGGCATATTTTTGTACCATTCAGAATTGCTTTTATTCCAATAAGGATTTACAGTCAGAAATAGTCGATCTGAAGTAATTCTATTAGTGCTTTTAGAAATAAGCTTAAGCCCAATCATTCATTATCAGTCCAAGCTCTTGATTTGAAGTAATTTCTAGAAGTTCATAATGCTTCTCTTTTAAAAATATTTCGAACTGTTTCCATACTGACTTTTGATTTTTAACTGTACTCCTCGGAGTAACACTCTGTACAGTTTTTTGAATATCTTCCAAAGATTCTTGGCCAAATCTTGCCATTTGAAAACGACGATGTTGCAAGAAAACTCGGAAATAATATGACAGTGACAGCTGCCAAGGTAGAAATTTCAAAACTATCATTCACAGCATAGTTGATTAAAAGCAAGGCGCATATTTATCAGTTATTGGGAAAGCTAGGTAGGTTTTTATCGTTTACAATGACAGTTGATTGGTCGATTTTAAGAAATTGAAGAAATATCATTGGCTCTTAGAATAGGCGTGTATTAACCGAGTAAAAAAAATTCAAACTCGTGCGATAAAATTGGTATATTTGGGGGTTGTCATATTTAAAAAACTGATCTTTATGTCTGCATAAACTTCTAACAGGCCGCCAACGTGGGACACCCTGTATTGATTCTCACGGTTTCTGACACCTCTCGGATCCAGATTACTTAAAAAGCTACTACTTATCTTCTTTTAGGATCTTGTTCCCGTCTGCATTCTCACTAAAAGAACCTCCTAATATGGTTAAACATATTATGGTTCATTCTGGTATTATACCTAGGTATTGCCAGTCAGATTGTCATAAAATCTTTAGAGTAACTTACAACTCCTTGTTTTTATCCTTAAAAATTGGTTCGCAGGATTTTTAAACATACTGTACAGTCCAACAGATTTAAGTTGCCGAACGGTGGGGTTGCCCATTGGCATACTTTATGGATGCAATAAAATAAAATAAACTTTTCAGTTATCTACCGGTGAGCTTTTGAAAAGGTAAGATTGCGGGTTGCGAACGGAAAGGTGTTTTACAGTTTTACGTCGAATGTGACCGTGAACCTATTAGGACTCACCCCGTACCGCGTATATTCCTAAACAGTGATGCACTTGAATGACACAATTTCTTATTTCACCAAAAATTAGCAACAGTGAGGATGGAACAAGTAGTAGCTGCAGCCAAAGCACAAAATTGTGAGAATACACGAAATATCTGATTGCGCCGTAAGCCACCTCGATCTAACCCATGATCTAACCTAAAAACGGAGCGCCAGAAAGTCTACAAGGGCGTTCGGTTAAGGATTCAAACTCCTCCTTAACCTGTACGTAGCATTTAAAAACCAGCTTTCAGACCTCCCGTGACTCATTTTCAGCCAATGAGGGAGAGCCGGGGCGTCCCCTGAAACGTAGACCGCTGAATAGTAGCGAGATCTGTCGGCTGAAAGGAGCAACCAACGATCAAGCTAACTATTATATGATTACTCTTCATTATAGTCTCTACGCTCGTAGGAAGTAGATGGTTGGGTTAGAACGAGCAATTTTCGACGTAAAAAAACGACATATGTACTCAATTTCGTGTAATTTGGTTTCGGGATAATCTCTTGAATAGTTTTTACGCAATTATAGTGGGAATTACACATATTATCGGCGTTGAATGCTGAAAATTGCTCGGGTGTTTTGATTAACGTAATTATCAAACAATTTTCTTTTAAACTTTAATTATTTTACGGCGGGTCGATTTAAATATTTTCGCGGCTTTTTCGGGAATTCTGACTTTGTGCACAGTGCTTCAAATAGTGTTGTGATTGGTGATATTTAACGGACGGGCTTCTGGATATGAACATCTTATGCGATTAATTGATTTTCAAAAAGGAGGCCAGTGAGGCTAAGCGTTCCAAACTGTTAGCAGAACTGTTCAACACGCCTCCATACTTCATCAAGGTGGACCACAAACCCTTCACGACGTTGAATTTCACGGATCTGGGTTCCCCGTTTGGGGGACCGAACGAGGATCCCCCGGGGACACCGACGATGTCGGGGGATCCACATATCGGACCACCAACACCCCATGAATCTAACAATTCTACTCCGGTGTCGAAGAGCGCTTTTATCGAGCTCCAACAGCACGGTTATGGACCTCTAAGGACTTCTTACCAACACCACTTTAACTCCCCGGCGGGAAATGCGCACAGCGGACCGACGGGCACCCACGACGGGGGATTCCCCAGCCCAAGGGGTGCTTTGAGCGCTTATCCGTTTCCTCCGATGCACCAAAACTCGTATACCGGTTACCATTTGGGGTCTTACGCTGCGAATTGTCCTCCGTCGCCCAAGGATGATGGTGAGTTCTAAGTCCGTTAGTTTTCGGCACCATTATGTTCGTCCTGGAGTTTGTGATTTATAAAGCGTGCAAACCCAGATATCAAAAGAATTTTTTCTCATTTTTGGTAAATAATAGAAGTGGCCACCCTCCACTTCAAAGATTCTGTATATCATGTTCTCGTAGAGAAATCAACGTCTTCTTTAACTTTATTTTCCTCAATTTTTTGTCTCCCCTTTATCCTTCATTTCGATTGTGTTCCTCGTTTTTTTTCTTTCTGTAGCTATTTATTGTTTTCCGACGTTCCCCATACATTATTTGCTTTTCTGACCAAGCTGATGAGTTTTCAAACGTTTGCTTGCTCCGGTTCGCGGATGCTACATGGTTTTAGTGAATCGGTCAATTTTCATGTTCCATTGCTTTCGCAAATCAGATCAATTACAAAATCCGAGCCTTTCTTAAAAGAACCTTATAAAATCTTAGGGAAGAGTATGATGTTTATTGGTATGCATATTTTGGCACATAAAAGTGGTGGATGAGGATTTTCGGTTGAAATAAAATCGAGAAGCAGAGGAAACATCTTTCTCTTCTTCATCAGGTCTTGGGTAGACATAGCTGCCTGAACGATCTGCCTCCATTTTTGGGGGTTAATCATTTTTATGGAAGTTATATTCTTCTTTTCCAGTTAGCATAGTTCATGCTATAGTAAGTTGTGTCCTCTTTTTAGACTGATGACTTAATAAACCCTTTAATTGCTTATAGATCTTTCCACATTCTGTAATTTAAAATATACTTCCATATTCTATGAAAGTAGAAGAAAATGTTCCATAAAAATTAACAACAATCGTAATCGGCGAAAAAATGAAATCACGCCGCTTCCTTGCCATTTTTGTTTCTACCTGGGCATCGTAAAATAATTATTAATCTATCCACACCGTTAGAACGTTGCATAATTTATGATAAATGATTGTACCAAATTAGTTTTTGAAAAAGAATATACCTGGGACTCGTTAATAGGGTCCGTCGGCGGACTACTGAACTTCATTGACAATTTCATAGCTAATGTAAATACGATGGCTAAGGTAACTTTATGGGGGAAAGATGTCACTTTTTGTACGACAAAATACTATTAAACAAGCTTGGACACGATAGAGACGAAATGGAAATTTGGTTTACTAACTAGCTGGTTAGTATGCATCGAGGTAATGCATACTATCTATTAACTGTGTTTTGCAATAGTAGATAGTAGTTCTAACTATAGAAAACTGCATCACACAGACTCCCAAAAACAAAGCAAGTACTGAATTGATTAGTTACCTAAACTTAAATGCATACTATCTAACCAGTAAGTAAACTTACACTAACTGGTGTATCAAATCCCTTCAAAATAATATCTTCTAGCTAGCTAGGTACATAGTTAGTTTATAAACTCACCAAGTTTCCATTTTAGCCGAAACTTGTGGATAAATTCGAGAAAAACCATACAAATCTATTTTGGAAAAATATATTTGTACCGTTGTGATCTAACCCTTCGAACAAAATAAAAACACTTTTAACACGTATAATATCATATAATTTTTTTTCTACAAACACTAGACGTTTGGTTGCTAGATTACTTGTACAGTACAAGTAAGGGGTTTTATTTGTAAAGACGTCAAAATTATTATAGTTCATTTCAACTATCTTTGGCTTGTGTATGCACTAAGCAACGCCTCACGTTTATGACGTTTTCGTTCAAATCACAATGGTTTTTGTATTTAACGTATGTTGATGCGATAAGCGCCGTACGTATCAATGAAAATATGTATAAATTTTATTACTTTGGCAGCACGCGCATGCGCAATCTTAATTCCTTGGAAACAGAACGCCCAAAAATGTTTTTTGGCATTTCATAAGTTGTAACGTCAAATTTATTTTATTCACTGTCAAGTTTGTCATTTCTAATATTTATTTCTAGCAATTTTGGTATTGAAACACTGAATTAAAATGGCTGGGTGTACTATAACGAAACCACCACTAGCTGATTCAAAATGATTTGTAAAAAATGGATCAACTCCTTGCTTCTGCACAGTCAGATTGTTTTAAAAACTCCAAAATAAAAGAGGAAAAGTCATTATTAACACTCGACTATTTTTGATGCCAAATCCAAGTTGGAAAGTCTCTGGAAATTGGTCTAAAAACAGCCCCGTAGGAGCCAATACGGTATCAGGGCTTAACACCACCAAAAAGACAACAAATCATTCACTTAGAGCTGCCATATCAAAACTGTCAGAGCAAAACCTAATGAATGAAGATTACCATAAAAAGATAGTTGAAAAATGAAGGAACACGAAATAGAACATAAGATTCAACAGACGTCTCTACCTATGGCATCAAGCAGCAGCGGTTCTATGTCTGCACAAAATCAAAATGTTCGAATATAACGTTATACAATCAACCCGTCGCTAATAATTAAAATTTCAAATAAATAACTGGACACCTACTCATATTATTTCAACCATTAAATTATGGATGTAATCGGTCCCTGTAGAATTACCTACCTAACCAAAAACGGAGTATAGTAATCTAAAATAACATTCGTTGAAAACGAATCGAGGTGTTCTGTGCAATACCGATCGTTAATCTGAGCAGTTTAGGTAATTGTCATTAGATAGAGATCTATTAGCACCTTGTTAAGTGCCTTTAATAGCCCATTCAATTCTTTATGAATTGATGCTATCGAGTAATGTAATAAGTTTATCGGATACGTGAGCTTGTAGTACGTTTCATTTAAGGTAACAATTTTTCTGTTTATAGATACATGGAATGATGATTACTGCCTCGTTATTTGGAAATTTCATGCTCTTCATTCATAAAGTTGGGGTATTCATATTTCCATTTTTGCGTGTATTACTGCTATTTTATTTATTCGTTTACGATACTTTACATGAGGTGCCATTATCCCCAATTTAGAAAAAACTTTCTGTACAACGTTCCAAGTGAGAAACTTTTTCGTTTTGGAAATTTTTATATAACATGATGCGAAGGAAATATAGCCAAAAGACCAAAAAAGATTTTAGAAAAAAATCTGGATATTTTCAGTAGTTTTTAAAATATGATTGGATCTGCACTGCTTGGGCAACTCAGATACAAATTATTAAAGCCTGACCAAATTAAAAATGGACTAGTGCCTTTAAAATATTGAAAGAGTTTCCATATCAAGTTTATTTTTGTAAATATTTCATCGGTTTTTGTTAAACACAAAGGACTTAAACGGTAAAGGCTCTGGTCGTTTTGGAGGGCTAAAAAAGGGCAATATGTGTCGAAACAGAAAATCAAGATCTTCTCAGCTTAATGAATACCTTTTCTAGGTATATTTTCACCTATAGGTAAATGTGATGTTTTCTAAACGTTGCTGAAATATACCACCATACCCACGCAATGAGTAGTATTTTTTCCGTGGATTGTGTCCTCATATAAATCAAAATTATCTAAATTCGCGTGTGTGTAATTTTTGATTGTATTACCAACATCTTTTCCCTGGAGGTACATCAATTTTGTCATTACTAATTCTTTGTTTGGCAATGTTGGTTGTTAATAATTGTCTAATATCGTTATAAGTACAGCTAATACCAATTTCAGATAGGAAGTCAAAAAGTTGTCTACTTCGTAGTAAATGGTGTCATCGTCGATAAGCCAAGATATAAATTGTAGCCACATATTTGGTACTTGCTTTGTAAACTCATTTTGATTAATATCATGAGGAGTTGAGGAACAGGAAATTTTTTTCGGGGAGAACTGACATTGTGTGTGTTTTTAAAAATTCCAGCTGCTTGATGCAAAATTTCATATTCATTTTGATAAACTTCTTCCTTACAGACATCATTATTAGCAGTTTCAGATACGAAGGAAGAACTTGAATCTGATTCTCTCGTTGATTCTATTTTATCAGAGTTTTATGAAAAAGTCGGGACTTGGGCTAATTTTTTGTTAATTTTCATTTTATTTAAAAATGTTTGTATGTTTTACATATTTCGAAATGTAATGGCTATAATACGACCTATGATATTTCGCATCATGCGCAAACAAATCGTCATAACCGGTGAATTTTGCAACCATTCCAATATCGCCCTTCTTTATGGCCGCTATGATTATTTATAAATAGTACTTTTTCCTGTCCCCTCAAGAGATTAAGATAAATTGGCTATTGTAGGACATATTCTTAAAAGTTTATATAATTTTTTATTGTACCTCAGTAGTTTTTTATTCTGAGGTACGCACTTACAACCTCACTCTCGACCTAACCAAAAAAGGATCGGTTTGGAACTTTTTTAATTCATATATCAGTAGTATGTTTTTATGCAAATTATGCAATTAATTTTTCGAGTTTTATTTTTGTTTATCTTTTGACTGACGAAATCCCTAAAATAATAAAAAAAATGGGTAGGTACCTAATACAATCTGCAAAACTTGTTTGTATAAATGTTAATTTTTGCTTCTTCTTTGTCCCTTTTTGATTGCAAATAAGGCACATTTCACGTATTTTAAATGATTCCATGTTACCCCTACTTTTTGAAAAACCTGGAATGTCTCTCGGAATGTTTCTGTCTCCGTCCGAGCTATTACTAATATTAGCAAACCATCTCAATATTGTCCTTGCTGGTATAGACCTTTCTGCAGTCCTTATGATATTTTACTTTAATTTTTCCGTTTAAAATATCATTCTTGATTGCTAAAATTTTAGAACTCGCCACTAACAATACGAACTACATGTGTAAATAAAAGACTATTTCTTTCATGTTATATCTCGCACGCGCCGATATTGTCATCGGTCGCTCCTTATTATTAGCCAATATAAAAAATCATAGCGCCTAAACTACAAAAGTCACAATAACAATTATGCTGCCAAAAACTTTTTTGGTCTTTTGGCGGCATTTCCTTCGCAGCATGTTACATAAAAATTTCCAAAACAAAAAAGTTTCTCGATTAGTGAAAATTTGCCTGAGTAATTTCTGAACTTCCTAGGTTATCGACGTTTTGAGCATATTAAAACAAAAAACACCAACCAACACTATGCTTAGAAAGAAGCGCCTAAGTGTGTGTTGTAAAACAAAAAAATGATCATGTCGATAGCTCAATTAGATACCTAGATATTACAGTGGATATATAGAAAAGCAAGGTTTTTAAAAAAGGTACGTATCCACACTTTTTTGGAAATAAAAAATTTCGTGACCACAAAAAAATGTCGTATCTTGTGATTTCTCATAAACAATGACCTAACTAATAAAATGAGATATGTCTCAGTTTGTTTTAAGATAAAAAAAATAAAATCGAGAAGGGAGCGACTTTTGCCTTGGTTTTTACTCCACTAGTAGCCTTGCGCTCAGTAGTGCTAGGAACCTGCTTGACCAAACTGTTTATGATACAGGCCGCAAACTTTTCGCTTCGGGATAAAAAGTATATTCTTATACCACTTTATCCCTTTTTGGTTTATAATATACTATATTATAATTAATAAACTAGCGCAAGTACCCTGTTGGGTATTAGGTACATATTTAATACAAGAATTTAAACAGCAATATAAAAGCAAAATAGGTACATGTTTCTTACAACATACTATTATAAATAGTTACTTTAACGGGAAATAATAGGCATTAAATATGTAACCAACAATAAATTAACTAATTCGAAACTTACAGAGTCGTAAAGCTGTACGAATTATTCTGTTTAGGTATGTTAAATATATGTGGTATAAAGTATACCTAGATACGTTAAACTAGGAAGAGTGTAAACGAAAACTAAGTTAACCACCTCTAATATATCCACGTCTAGACGTTAGAAAAAATATTAACGAAAACAAATAACTTTACTAGAAGAAAATACGCCCAATTTTCTTGTTAACATACATCACAGCTGATTAATGATTTTGGAAGTCACACCCAAATGGCAAATAGGTATACGTCCCTTGATATACATAATACATTAAAATAAATGTACAGGATGATGTTTTCGAGACTAAAATCAAAATTTTCAGTTTTTTCCTAATTACCTAACTGCGTTGTAAATTTGTCAGAAACGCTAATAAAACCAATCAAAATTGTTTTCATGCTTAAAACAAATAAGTAACAGTACAGTACGCACTTTAAAAATGAGAAAATCACGGCCATAAACGCACAAAACAAATTATTTTACAATACCAATAAATTCAGTATACCTAACCATAAAAATACAAGTTCTGTGTTGTAACTTTCTTTATTATTTTACTGCCTATATTATTAAGCTGTTTTGTATAAATTAGATTCGAATTTGGAAACGTAAATAAAGAACACGCAAGTAGTAGTAAATTAAAATTAAATAGGTAGGTACTGTAAAGGAACTTTTTTATAATTGCAAAGAAGAGATCAATGGAAATTTATATAACAGTAAGATTGATTTTATAGGTACCTGACCATGTTCCATAATCGATTGTAAGTAACGGAGGCCGTGGTTCTGATGGCATAACAATAATAATCGCGACTACAGTCTTATACAGATTTAGGTTCTCCTAACATAACTGGATAATATAACCTCACATTTGACAGTTGTCAAATATACCGGCTCTCTGGATGTAAACATAAAGGGAGTGTGACAGAATCTCAGACATACGTAAATCCTACTTTATATGGGCAACTGCAAGCAGCTACTACGTCATTCACTGCAGCAGATAAAATGATTAATTTTATCCAGTTTTGATGTTCCGTCTGCATTTTTTCTTCAATTGCTGCATCAACAAATAAAAATCGCACTAATAAACGACATTCTTCTGGCGTGGAACTGGCTTAACTTGAAAACATATCATTAAGCGACATAATCTTCTATCTGGTTTGAAAAATGGCTGGATTTTTCTGGCAATTTTCTTCCAATTAATAAATATTTCAGCGCTTACCCTGGAAACATTTTCCCCATAGTCCAAGATTAATGGGGGTCACGTCAAGCTACAATTTCATAGAAAAAAGGACACGGTCTGAGACTAAATACATTTTAATAGCTCTGAATGATTTAATCCGATTTTTATATTTGGAACGAATGTTGTTTCTTTACATAACAACCTGAAATATCAAATGAAGACCGAGAACAGAGCAATTTGTAATGTTAAACAAGCCAATTTGTATTCTCGGCGAGAAATCTCGGTACCAATACGGCACAATCAGTTCGAGAATTAGCCGCGTTCTTTTATAGATGTCGCTACATATTTTACAGGTGCAACTTGCAAAAATGCCTTTAGAACAGACGGACCACATTACAGAAATAAATAACCTAAAACTCGGACGTGTTCAATTATATAACTTCAATTAATTCATCAATTTCTAATTAGTTAATTGGTAAAGTGAGCTCTAAACGTCTAATGGACTTAAATTCTATTGAACTCTCACTTCGTACACAGTTACTTAATTCGATCATGTCCAGTTTTTATAGTACCTAATTCAACTTTCAGTGGCACTCTAAATATTTAGTTACTTTTATTGAAGTAGTACATATTGGTGGATGCACTGTATATTCACTATGAATTATTAAAAAGTTAACCCACACGCCAAAAGACAGTGACACAGTAATTAAACATCCTCAGGAGTTGAAGATTAATCTAAACTTACACTACGTTGCTATAAATACATGTTGTCACATTTATGCCACGATATTTCTCTTCTATTTCCAGATAAGTGTCTGTCGCTGGAGAGGCCGTCAGGCGGCAGCAAAGGGAAGAAAATGCGAAAACCCCGGACGATATACTCCAGTCTTCAACTCCAGCAATTGAATAGGAGGTTTCAAAGAACACAGTACCTGGCCCTACCCGAAAGAGCCGAATTAGCAGCGAGTCTAGGCCTCACGCAAACGCAGGTCAGTGAAGTTTCACACCAACGAAACTAATAATTCTTCATCTCACCGCCAACAGTTAATTAATCTTAATTATTCCGAGAATTTTCGCTATGTGTTTTATTAATGCAGTGTGCTCGTTATACCCCCAACAAAAAAAAATTAATCAAGAACAAGTCTACGGAATTATATCTACAGCTTTGTAGTTTGTAATACCGTACGAGTGATACGCTTAGTGTCTCATATTTATTCAAGATTTGAATTTATTGTTGTATCATAGTGCTAACATTTTATTGAGGGACTCAGAAAATACCTTAATCACTAAATTCTATAAAATAAAAGGTTATTAAAGATAATCTAGTTATTTCTAAAGCAGAGAAATTAATGCCAGTGTGATTTCATCTAACCTATTTTTATATTTTCGCCTTTCCTCTATTAGACTCACAATATATGTTTTGTTATCCAGGGTTTTCTACTTTCACCATGTATATCTAACGTCATACGTCAAATCGGCTCCAAAATCTGAAAGATCAACCTTTTTTAAATAAGAAATGTATTCTTGTCTCATTTTGACATTCCAGCCCATTTGCAAGAAAAACCGACTTAAGGCTATCGGAACGCTTGGAATATTTGAGGGATGTAAGGTTCCCGCTGCCAATGGATTATTCCAACATGGTTTAAGATATTGTTGTGATCTATATTTAATTAAGAAAAACAAATACTGTCAGATGAAAGATTGTATTGCATTCGCAGAATGTTTATAAACCAATGCTTATCGTTAAGCTTGCTTGCTGATTCATGTTATGGTAGTAGTATGTAGATGGTCGCGAGAGGCGAAACTGTATTCGTTTTAATCGCTTATTCATTTTCAATAAATTGCTAGTTATTCTTGAAGTTGTCTGAACTTACCACTCAGAATTCCACAAATATCCACAACAGGTTATGTGCCCAGATGTCGCAGGTGGATTGTTAAGTTCATTGTTGACTTTGAACGGTTAATTCAAGTTAGAGTGTGACTAAAAAAGTTGTTTAGTGCATTAAAATTGTTTTAACGCGTTATCAACAAAATGGAGGTTGATATACTCAAAGTAGAGAAACTTCGAGACGCTGATAACTGGCCGCAATGGCAATTTGTCATGCGAACTTTATTGGAAAGTGAAGATGCTCGTGACGTGTGCGATGGCACAGTCAAGAAACCTGAAGTTGGTGATGAGCAGTATGAACAAAAACTGAAGAGATGGACAAAGGCTGATCGACTTGCGAAGAAACTCATAGTAACCACTGTGGACTCGAAGCCACTACAATTCTTAATGAGTTGTGAAACGGCAGAAGAAATGTGGAAAAAGTTGCACAGTATCTATGATATGAAGTCGGATGAGAGCCTCTCTCTCGTTCAGAAGCAGTTCTTTGAATTCCGCTGGGATCCTGCTGGAAATGTAGCTCAACACATCTCTAAGTTGGAGCAGTTGGCCAATAAAATGAAAATGTTGGGTGAACAAATTCCAGAATCCATGCTTCTTACCAGAATTTTGTCGACGTTGCCATCAAAATTTAATCATTTTCACAGCGCATGGGACTCGACTGATCCAGGTAAACGAACCATCGACAATCTACCAACGAGACTCATGACTGAAGAGTTACGTCTTCAAAAGCAGGTAACTGAAGAGATGGACAAAGGCTGATCGACTTGCGAAGAAACTCATAGTAACCACTGTGGACTCGAAGCCACTACAATTCTTAATGAGTTGTGAAACGGCAGAAGAAATGTGGAAAAAGTTGCACAGTATCTATGATATGAAGTCGGATGAGAGCCTCTCTCTCGTTCAGAAGCAGTTCTTTGAATTCCGCTGGGATCCTGCTGGAAATGTAGCTCAACACATCTCTAAGTTGGAGCAGTTGGCCAATAAAATGAAAATGTTGGGTGAACAAATTCCAGAATCCATGCTTCTTACCAGAATTTTGTCGACGTTGCCATCAAAATTTAATCATTTTCACAGCGCATGGGACTCGACTGATCCAGGTAAACGAACCATCGACAATCTACCAACGAGACTCATGACTGAAGAGTTACGTCTTCAAAAGCAGGTAACTGAAAATGAGGAATCAACAGTCGCATTGTTTTCGAAACTAAAATTGGGCAAGAAAGTTCCGAATTTTAAGAAAAAGGCTGGTTGTTTAAATTGCGGAAGGAAAAACCATGTTCGCGAAAATTGTCGTGGTTGTTATAAGTGCGGTTCGAAAGACCACATTCTGAAAAACTGTCCGAAAAACGAGTACCAACCAAAAAGTGGTAAATCCGGTGACGATTCATCGAGTGAACAACAGGCGTTTGTAGGAAGTGCTGACGTAATAGTAACCAGAGACATTTGGTTAATCGACTCAGGTGCATCTGACCATATAACCAATAGGCGTGATTGGTTCATGGAATTTAGCGAGTTTTCAAAACCCGTGATGATAAGAGTCGGAAACGGTCAGCAGATATCGGCGTTTGGTCGCGGGAACCTTAAAGTCGAAACGTTTGGTGAAACGACGTGGCTACCCGGTGTAATTTACGACGTGCTGTATGCTCCGGATATGACTCACAATTTGTTTTCGGTAAAAGTAGCGGCTAGCAAGGGCCTTGATTTTTGTATTAACAACAGTGGCAAGCATTGTGTGTTTATGAAGAATGATAAAATTGTTGCTACAGGAGTAGAGCTCAATAATTTGTATCAACTTCGCGTTCGGGTTGTGCATACAAATAAAATTGTTTATTCTGCTGCTGCTAATAAAATCGGTTCGCTACAGTTGTGGCACGAACGGTTAGCTCACCAAAATAAAAAACATGTGCAATCGTTTTTAAAATTAATGGGAACTGAAGTGACCTCGGACAATACATTTTGTGATGGGTGTGTTTATGGGAAGCAACATCGAAGAAGTTTCAGTCAAAGAACAGAAGATATTACAAATGCTCCTAGGGAATTGGTGCATTCTGATGTATGTGGTCCGATGAGCGTGGAATCAGTTGGTAAGAAACGATACTTTGTACTATTTAAGGATGATTTTAGCAAGGTTAGAGCTGTTTACTTCATTCGAGAAAAGTCGGAGGTAAAAGACAAATTGAAATCATTTTGCAACGAAATACACACAAAGTTTGGGCATCAAATTAAAGAGCTGCAAACTGACGGAGGCAAAGAGTATGTAAACAATGATGTTCGAATGTTCTTGAGTGAGATTGGAACTAAACATATTGTAACTGCCCCGTATACACCAGAACAAAACGGAGTAATTGAAAGAGAAAATAGAACAGTAGTGGAAGCTGCTCGTTCTACGTTATACGCAAAATCCTATCTTCCACAGATGCTTTGGGCAGAGGCAGTAAACACTGCGGTTTACGTGCTTAATCGAACAGGACCAACAAGAATAACAGAGAAAACGCCATATGAGTTGTGGTATGGAAAGAAACCAAAAGTCACAAACTTAAAGGTCTTTGGGACAGAATGTTATGTGCACATACCCAAAGAAAAGAGACGTAAGCTAGACAAGAAATCCCAAAAAGGTTATTTTGTGGGGTACACAGAAGGAGTCGAAGCTTATCGCATATGGGTTCCTGATGTCAATGATGTCATCGTAAGTAGAGATGTCGTTTTCAAAGAAGAATCAACATTATCTGTAACAACAGAAGTTGACACAATTGGTACCTCTGAATCTGCTGAAGAAGCGGAAGATGTTGAATGTTCAGACAACAATTCCGAGTCTAATGGTGAAGAAGACATACGCAAACTGAGAGATAGGAAAACACTGAAGAGACCTGATTATTATGGTGTTCCTATTTGCATGACGGCTGAAACAGAACCAACGGATTACGATGACGCAATGAATTCTGAAAAGGCTGAACATTGGCTCAGTGCAATGACAGAAGAAATGAAATCCTTAGCCAAAAATAATACTTGGGTTTTAGTTGACAAGCCGGTTGGTAAAAAGGTGCTTGATAATCGTTAGGTATACCGAATTAAATATCACCCCGATGGCTCTATAGATCGCTATAAAGCGCGATTAGTCGTGAAAGGGTGCTCTCAAAAGGAAGGTTATGATTACAATGAAACCTTCAGTCCAGTAGTACGTTACGATACTATTCGAGCAGTCTTAAGTGTGGCATCATCAGAAAGATTAATTCTAAGACAATTCGATATTAAATCCGCGTTTTTGTATGGTAACTTGGATGAAGAAATTTTCATGAATCAACCAAAGGGATTTGAAAATGCTTCGAGCAAGGTTTGTAAGCTATTGAAAAGTTTGTACGGCTTGAAACAAGCTCCCAGATGTTGGAATCGAAGATTCACTGAATTTCTGCAGAATTTTGGTTTGAGGGAGAGTACTTGTGACACATGTCTATACATACTTAACGATAAAACGAGAAAATTATTTATTTTGTTATATGTTGACGATGGGTTAATAGTTGCTTCTAAAGCCGAAGATGCTGATGAGTTACTTGAACAAGTACAAAGCAAGTTTGAGGCAAAAATCGTAACACAAGTAAACAGTTTTCTTGGTATGGAAATCGAGCAGAAGTCAGATGGCTCAATTTTTATTAATCAAAGAAATGATGTTCATAAAATTCTGGCGAAGTTTTGATTTTCATTAAAAACCAGAAATTCAACTTTAAAATCTACTTCACAACCTATGAAAATCGGACATATTGTAGCTAGAATATTTGCCACATTTTTCGTTTTTTTTAGAAATTATAATCGTAGAGTCATAGATTAGACTTTTCATTTTGACGGTATAAAAAAAAAATATAATAAATTTTTGATAATAATGAAGTAATCAATTGGCTCCTGCACCTCTGCATTCGCCTTTTCAAGGGCCTAGAGGTGGCGGTGTCTAGCGGCGATATGTTTAAATTTCCCAGATTCAAGAAACAGGCGTGGCTAGTTTTTGGATGTATTCAGGTATTATTCTTGGGGCCCATTTTTCGTATCGACGACCTTCCAAAGTAATTTCCGATTCTTCCTAAAATTTATTATTGTTACACATATGAGTTGAACATGCAGGTGCACAGGTATCCCATTTATCAGAAAAAGCGATTCATCTGTATTGTGTAATTTAGAGAAAAATGCCAAATAGATACTCTCTTTGTTTTTAAATTTCCATAATTCAAATTACTTTACTTATCCATGGCGTCTCATTTCTTCTGTACAGCAGATGCTAATCTACTCAACTTGGATTTCTTTAATAGAATACCTGTAATATCATCTCACTTTTTATTTCCCTGTTCGATTTTACTATATGATTGTGTAAGAGTTGAATTCTAGACTGAACTTATTGTGAAACTGGGCATCTGTTCATCATTCTCAAAATGTAATTTTTGAAACATCCCTACGTGTGACAAAAATTTTAAAAGAAAACTGAAACACAAAAATATGGGGTTTAGTTTAGAAGCAACTTACTTCGTATGCATACTTGGTAAAATCGATCGAAGAATTAAAAAACGCAATATGTATAGAGTGTCTCATTTAAATAATTTACCGAGTATCAACTCCCTTTGTACATAAAGTGTTCCGTACTGGCTAGCAAAATCAGAAACCGCACCCTGAACCGATTTTGATAAAATTTATTTATTGCATAATTAGTTGCAATCGTAAAGACTACGAAAGTACCAAAATTCACGATTCTACTTTAAATAGTTCCCAATTGCGACATTGGGACACAATTGACACTCCCCGCATGTGGTCGTACTGAACTGTAAAAGGATAAAAACAAAAAAAAAAATGTTTCACATGCTCTCTAGTGTTGCAAACAAAAAATATCTTTTGACCCTTTTTCGATGTTTCGATGTATGAAACCATTTAGATTTGTCTGAGTTTGGGCCATTACATATGCGTCAATTTTATTGTTGTATAGCACTTATAGTTGAGGAAAAAGAACACTGTGAGAGACAAACAGACATACAGACTGAGAGACAGACGGACGAACAGACAGAATGGTAAAACAAAGAGGGGTCTCTCATATAACTTCGCATAAATGCATAAATGGATCAACCTGTATAACAGATTCCCGAGGAGTGAATCACTGGTGGATTTCTTGTCACTGCCTTTGGATTTCCGTCGCCAACCAGAGATTTCCATTGCATTAATACAGAATGTTATTGGCCAAATGAGAACACATAACACATCGTATGAGCACCGGATTGGACTAATTTCGTATAAAACGGCTAGCTCTAGGGTACTGCGGCAGTACCTCAGAGGTAGCCAGTTTGATGCTCTCGGAAAAGAAAATGTAAAATGACATGATAACTGAACCGGAAGTGGCCAGTCAAAAAATTGATTTTTCCGTTTTTGCAGTCTATTTTTGATTTAAGAAATATTGCAAAATTTTGTTAGAGAAATGCTATTAAAATAACTTGAAGACGTTAGTAGTTACAATTTGTTTGGAATTGCAAAGGCACAGAGCCAATAGATCGTTATCAATACACGAGGGAACACACACCCAACACCTGCTGTTACAATTTAAAAAAAGTGTACGTACGCCCCTGGGCTCAGCGGTTGCACACACCATGGGGTTCCCACAGGTAACTACCTGCATCATTAGAAGAAATATTTGATGCAAGATGTTCTGGATGCAATTAATACATAACATGTACTTGTACACCGTGTGCACAATTTTTTCTAACTACTCGCACTCCATACGGGAAGTTATAATGAATTGAATTTATATTAGCCATGGTTTTATTACAATAAACTAATGAACGTTGACATCGGCGAGCTCAAATATAAGATAATGTTTCTTGAAATTGATTACACGTAATACCGACAAAGTGTGCGCATGTGTTTCAACAGGTTTTCTTCATGCAGAAAACGCAGAAATATAGTCCTCCATGCCAAGATAATCAATATGAGAGTAGCAGGTAGCAAAAGGCAGACAGGTACGCACCGTAAAACTTATATTATGTAACTCGAGTCTTTAAAAAGATCACCCAGTACGCCTGTTGATCCATAAATTCTGAACGAGGGCGATGAATTTAGTAAGTTACTCGGGGAAATCAATACGAAAAATCACGCTGAAAACAGTGCTTTTCCAAATGAATTCAGAATTACAATAATAAAGGTTTTTAGTTAGATAAATTCATTCATTGTCATGTCATGTCATACCAATGCCCCCATAAGGAAAGGAGAAATTTAAGGGCGTTATATCCGGATTTCTTGATGGCCAGTGAACTGGTCCGTTACGGCCTATCCAACTCCCTCGATATTCTTCGTCCAGCCAAGCTTTTACAGGCACCTTCAAGTTGTATCTACATGTTTCCTGTTGTCGGAAGAGGAAGATCATCAAGGACGTCTTGTACCTATATTGTTTTGAAGAAAGTCTAAAACATTTTCACCATTCAAATGCTGAGGTAATATTATCGGGCTACCTTACTGGTCCGTTTGCGTCTATCCAATTGTTTCAAAAATAAGTTGCTAACAGTTCTGAAATATGTAATTCTGATATTCTGGTGTGGTGCACCATCGTGTTGGAAAAATATGTTTCTTCTTTCATTTAATGGCACGTCGTTATTGCTTTGAATGAAGCACAAAAAATGGTAATGTCTTGAATTCTTCATTTCCCTACTAAATTAAAATAAAGGTAACTGTAATATAACTGCTTCATTCACGTCTATCTCATGATCAATAGCTTCACGAGAGGCGGGTAGCAAAGTGAAAAGCGTCTTCTTTCACTCGGAGCAGAAGAAAAAGCCGAACCGTACACACAATAATATTATGTATCAAATTAATAATTGCGAGCATGAAATTCAAAATTGCGTTCGCACAGTCGACCAGCTACGCCAATCACGCCTAATTACTTTAATTATTTAATAAATTGCTTCAATAACTTATCTGTTCCGCTTGAGTGTTGTACACGGTGCCACCTGAATTAATGACGAAAGGAACAGTAGCAGAGGCAATGCAATATAAAAGAATGAGTACGCTTCATTTGTTTTAGAATTTTTTTGCTCTTTTGAACGGTCATCTTTGTTCATATACATTATATGTACCGTTCTGTGAGAATGGAGGAGGAAATTGCAAGATGGTGTTTAGTTTTTTAAACTTGTTAACGTTAGGTACCTGCATAAGTGCTATTTATATTTTGTCGCGGTAAATTATTAATTTGAACTCATAGCGGAAGTGGGGTGAGTGAATTAAAATGCTCTTAATTAAATGCGGTTATTTCTGCAGTAACGGTCTTCTTCAGAGCCCGAAGAAGAAGTTATTCCATCGTGGCTACGATTTTATTACCGAAGTTCCTTCGTTCCATTCGTTGAAACACTCTTTAAATAGAATTAGAAGAAATGTCCGTGGCTCTATTATGGAACCATCCAGTTCTGAGCACATAGTTTTCCCAGAAGGATTGTTAATATTGGAAGACCAATCTAATTTTCTCTTCGCCGATGATCAAACTACTGGGAGGATTTTAATATTTGCCACAACTAATGGGAATGGGAGAGAGCTTTTGGTACTGTGTTTATTGATGGAACGTTCAAAAGTTGCAGTAAGCAGTTCACGCAAATCTACTCATTCCATATCGATATCGGAAGCACTGATGAAGAAGTGAATGTGGTACCTGTGATGTTCGCACTTTTGCCTGATAAAAAGCAACGAACATACGATCGTATGTTTGAACTGATAAAGATACAAATTTCTGGATGGGGCCGTAAACTGTGAAAATTGATTTTGAAAAGCGGCAATCGGTTCCTTAAAAAATATGTTTCCATCTACGCAAATAAGTGGATGCAACTACCATTTTAAGCAGTGTTTATGGAGGAAAGTGCAAAATCTTGGTTTAACAGAAGAATATAAGGTAAATGAAGACATACGCCTGCATATTCGAATGTGAATAGTATCATGTATTTTATAAGAATATTTTGAATTTTCAATATGAATATTTTTGGGAGCGAGGTAATTTAAAAAATTTGGGATTAAATCGTGTTCTCTACACTTTAACAAAAATATTCTATTGTTTTTAAGTTGTGCAATTTTAATGTTTAAGTTAGAATATTGTTTAAGAATATTTGTGGTGTAATTACCAAATTTGCATGTTACTTCTTCATAAAAATTTAGTTTGTTCATTTTCGAGATATTGTGGAATTTTCAGTGTGTGGATATCTTCTTAAATCAAGGGTTTCTTGCTAAACTTCTTTGAGAAATTAATTTTCTTCGAATTTTCTTGTTTATATATTCTTCTAAATTTTGCTTCTTAGATTATTTAATTTTCTTAGAATTTTCTTGTTTTTATATTCTTCTCAATTTATGCTTCTTGAAAATAAAATAATTCACTTATTTATTCAAGTTGTTTATAAATTGTATAATTTTTTAATTTTTTAAATTACCTCGCTCCCAAAAATATTCATATTGAAAATTCAAAATATTCTTATAAAATACATGATACTATTTTAAAATGTCAAAAATCTTGTTTAAACATTCTTATTTCCGATCATTACACCAGCATACAAAAAATTACTAAAACCCTTCAATACCTCGAAATTCAAATTAATAGAATATTACCACAAACATATAACAACTTTTTTAAACAATCACAAAACCAAAAACTTTACTATAAATTTCTTAACATAAAAAATAAACAACAACGGAAATTAATAAAACTTACTAATAAACATACTAATAATAATGATTGCAATCTCTCTATTAATAAAGAATGGATACATAACATTTCTACCACCGACATTCCAACTAATGTACAAAAAATTTTACAATTAGGCCCAAATTTTACTATAAATACCCGTAATACTGAAATTCCAATTAATAATATCATTGCCACTATTGAAAGTGGTATAACTTTACTTCCATATGAAGAAAAAAATTATATTAGAAATAAAATTTGCCAAATTATTACAAAATTTAACAATTCTTATACAAAAATTAACAAAAATGAAAAAGAACTATTGACTAACATTAAAATTACAAAAACTTTCCTTAAAAACAACCCACAAATTATCATCCTAAAACCCGATAAAAGTAACAAAACAGTAATAATGAATTCCACTGATTACGAAAATAAAATGTTTAATCTATTAAACGACAAATTAATTTATATGCCTCTTCCTAAAGATCCCACTATTAGTTTACAAACTAAAAATAATAATTTTATATCTAAATTATTAAATGAAAATAATATCTCTTATACACTTAGCACTAAACTTAAAATACAAAATTCCCTACCCCCAAAATTACACAAAATTAATATCCCACTTAGACCAATAGTATCATGTATACAAAGTCCTTTTTATAAATTATCAAAATATTTATCTAATATTTTATCTAACATCACAGGTCAAAATGAATTTTACATCAAAGATTCTTGGTCATTTAAAGAAAAAAGCAAAAATTGTTATTTCCCTGAAAATTATATATTTATTTCACTTGATGCTGTATCTCTCTATACCAACATTCCAATAAATCTAGCAATTACAATAATCAAAAAAAACTGGAATAAAATTGAACCTTTCACGTCACTTACTTTAAACAATTTTATTACAGCCATTGAACTTACCTTAACCACTACATATTTCAAATTTAAAGATAAAATTTATAAACAAACTGATGGCTGTGCTATGGGTTCTCCAATTTCAAGCACTATTGCCCAATTAGTTTTAGAAGATTTAGAAACCACTGTTATTTCTAAATTATCATTTAATCTACCTTTTTTTGTACGTTATGTAGATGATTGTCTTACTGCTATTCCTCCCGACAAAGAAAATGAAATTCTTCATCAATTCAATAATTATCATCCCAAATTACAATTTACTATAGAAATTTCAAAAAATAACCAAATTAACTTATTAGACTTAACACTATACAAAATTAATAATTCAATAGAAACAGAATGGTACACAAAACCCACTTGGTCTGGCCGTTATATTCATTTTAATTCCAAACAACCCACTTGTCACAAAAAAAGTATCGTTATTTGCTTGACTGACAGAGCAATCAAACTCTCCAGTCCACAATTCAGACAATATGCATTAAACAAAACCATAAATTGTTTAATAAAAAATAACTACCCAAGAAATTTTATTGACAAAATTATAAAAAATAGACTACATCATTATTATAATAACAATAACGACAATCAAAACCAAAAAGAACCTAAAAATTACATTTCTTTATCATATATAAAACACATATCACATAACATCAATAAATTATTATTAAAACATAATTTTGTAATTGCTCATAAAAAGCATAACAACTTACAATTTTTATATTCTCGTTTAAAAACTCCAATTCCAAAATTAATGAAAACTCATATTGTATACAAAATTAATTGTAATAACTGTAATAAAACATACATTGGGCAAACCAAAAATCACCTTGAAACTAGGTTAAAACAACATACTTACCAAAATAGTAATTCAGCTATCAGTAAACACATAAAAGATACTAAACACAATTTCGATTTTCACAATACTACTATTTTAGAACAAGAAAAAAACTTAAAAGCTAGACTGGTTTTAGAAATGATACACATCCAAAAAGATAAAAATTCCTTGAATGACAGATCTGACATTCAAAATTTAAGTCAAATTTACAGTGACATAATAACGTAAATCTGTTCTCTACCACTTGATTCTAATTTATGTACATTTCTTTCCTCCTTCATATTTTTTACAAAATCATGTGTGCTACGTATAATTTCTATTTTTAATATAAGTTCTTAGTTACTGTTATTTACATTTTTATTAAGAAAAAATTTTGTCACTTTTATACATTTTGTAAACTTTTAAATATATAATCTTGATAAAGCCTCCAACCAGAGGCGAAACGTCGATAATATTTTTTACATAGTGTTTCATTTGCCATAAATTCACAAATATTACTAAAATTATTAAAAAAATGGCACAAATAATTATACAAGTTATTTTTAAAGTGCATTTTATTGGAGGTTAGTGATCCAATTTTAAAAAATGAAAAACTGTTATAAAGAGAATTTAAAGGCCTTTCATACGGTGTGCATCTTGACACTACCTCCTATTTAAAAATTTAAGGGTGCTTTCCCCTTCCGCTTTGGGGTTGAAGTTACATGAATGAAAACATCGAAGTCAGATGTCCCCCTTACAACCAAATTCGACGTGCCCCAGCTTTTTTCGTGAAAGTGATGCTAAACGGCATAAAATCGCATTTACTGTTTTCAGTGGGCCACCCCATACAACGATAATTCTGTGACGTAACCTAAAAGACTAACGCCACAATGGAGGATCCTGCCGCAGCTATGCTCGAAGCCGAAGATGGGGTGGGCTAAAAACAGGAAAAGGGCGCCAAGGAGTTGTTGGCTGATCCTCTGTAGCCAACACACAACGACTACAACTCCTAAAAGCCGCTGGTACACAATAGGGCACAATAAAATAACAAAAGAAAAAAACGTAGTCAAATAGTATATCATATAATAAAAAAACTAAAATAGGCATAAAACCCAGTTATGGCGATATCTGACAATATATATATAATAGCAATACCAAAAAAACCACCAATTATATCAACAAATTAATTATCAATGAATATATATAATATAAATATAAAAAAAAGCAGTGAACATAAACTTGGGTGAAATTTAGACACCCGGTACTAACGTTGCGCTAAAAAAAGGGAAATAAAAAAAGGCGCCGATGACGCGGTAAATACACTACACGAATGGAGCTCCGCACGCGCAGCGCACCGACGGGTCAATCGCACGCACGCTAACTACAACAATGAAGTCAGACGCAAACGGGAGTATCGACTGTTACTAAATCTTGACAAAAAATAGATATTACTATAAAGTCAAAATGGAATTTACAAACAGCAAAATTATTGAAGTGACTATAAACAAAATGAACCAAAATTATTAAGTACTGACTAAATGAATTTTAAACAATAATAAACTACTTAACTACGTGAGCAAAAGAAACAAAGTTAATAAATGAATAAATTTTACAAAAGTCCAAAAGAACAAACAGGGTGACCACAACAAGCCGTGGCCAGGCAACTACATAGAACTAGCCGAACGGAGACGAAAGTTCGAAGGGACGGGCGACGCGAAGTCACAAAAAAACGAACACAAAATTGGCACAAAAAGCTGTGCCGGGCGCAACTTACAAGCCAGCCGCTGGACACGGTGTTCCAAACGGACTGGGGACAAAAACTATCTGACCTTACAGAGATGATCGATGGTCAGCTGGGCCGCCGGGTAACTTGCGACTCTCAACGCCCTGGTAACAATGGTCGATTTTACAGATGGACGGGCTACTCAGAAAATGTCCAAAAACACGTGGTCCAAAACGCTGTACCAAAAAAAAGCGTTCCCCAAAAAAAAACCCTAAAATGTCGTAAGGACAAAAATTAGAATAAAGGAAAAGAGAAATGAAGAAGGCAACACAATACTAATAATAAGAATTAAACAAATGAAGGAAAGAAAAAGAAAGAAAACGTGCTCACCTCGAGAGGGTTTTTTCCAACAAACTTCCAGCCAAAATCGACGGTAAAACGGTCCAAAATCCCCAAATCGGGAGTAGACCACGCTTCCTACAAACCAAAACTAGGGCTGAAACGACGTCTGGAGTATGTCCGGAGAAAATCCCAATTTCTTGGCTATGAAAAAATAACTTCACTACTCTCCGGAATACACTAAACCAAATACCTTCCAAAACGGACTAGAAGTGAGTATGGCTAGCGGAAATTGCAAATTTTGAAAAAAACGCGCACGTGAAGAATACGCGGCGATCAACCTATGAAAATCCAAATCCAAACTCCCTAAACCAACATCAAAAAGCATAGGCGTCGCCGGGTGCAGAATAATAAACAGATGGAAAGAAACGGTCTGAAGACTTGCAACCCCGAGCAGAAATATAATAGGATGATAGAAACCTTAAGGAAACCTCTCGAGTTGAAAGAAAAGAGAATAAAGGACATAAAGAAATGAAAGCATCAATTTAGAAAGCTGAAATAGATTAGTACACCACTGGCCTGCTGAAAAGCAATACAATCGAGGTGATCTTCACACATGACAGCTGGGGAAATCGCAAAATCAAAACACAACCCCAGATTACCTCAATGATTTCCGTAAACACAAAAGTCCGAAAGATGAACAATAAGGCGCACAGAATTGATCAGAAAGAGGGTAAATATCAAATAATGACGAGAACAAAATAAACAACCAGCAGATACAGGCAATATCCAGAATCCAGCTAGGTGACAAAGATACAAGAAAACAGGGTAATACAAAAGGTAAATCTCAACAAATCTTATTCAACCTGATAAACTAATAAAGGTAACTCAAACTAGAAGTGAAACAAAATCTACAGTGACCTAAGAAGATAGGGCCGAGGGCTGGGACGGAGGCATCTGCGAAAGACAACTGCGATGGCAGCTAAGGAGAGAAACTAATCATTAAATGGAATAAATAAATTAGAGATAGCATAACAAACATTCCTAGCACGTTGTAAGTACCATAATCTTATATGAATTTAAATAAAATAAGTATTAAAATCCGAAAAATGTTTTAGTGTAAAATTTCACCGTTACAATTCACATGACAACTGTTATTTCAATCGGTGAATTACTTTAACAGAATCGATTATTATTTGTGAAAGGAGCTAACTAAATATTTAATAAATTTAATAGGTGACAAGAAAACATTGCATTTTCCGAAAGCGAGTTTTTTCAGAGGAATTTTAGTACATTAACAGATACCTATCTGTAAATATTTCTGATTACTTTAGTTCAACTTATTAGGTTTTGTATATTTAAGGTATTTTTGTCCAGTCTAAAATTTGTTAAAATGCTTAGTCCCTTTCAACAATAACCGATTTTAGCTCTTGCTTAGTGATTTTGTTTTACAAAATACTTAATGCATGCGTTAAAAAATACGGCGCGAATCACAATCACAACAAAGTTAATTTTAGTTTGCTATTTTTCGCATTTTCTTCCCAATTTTACCCTTATCAGTTTCTGATAAACCCTGAAATCGTAAACTTAATTGTTTGATTCTCAAATTACGTGCGCGTCCGAACTAGACAACGCAGTACTTTGTCTGCACGTTTATATAGTTGAGCTAGCTAGTTGCTAGCGAAGAATTCTGCGGAAATCTAAAATCCCACGATAGCACAATTAGGCATTATGTCAAAGTATGTCAAAGATACTGGCAAGTTAGTAAAGTCTGTAAAGTCTTCGGGTGATATCGCCGCTGCCGTAAAGATAAATGCCCGGCTCCCAGGTTCGCGCTCCCAATTGACGTCACGTTCCCCCACTTACGTGCGCACTAGATTCTATCGGCACGGCCTGGGATGTAGGATGTTCAACTTTTGGGGAAATGCGTAGGTTAGCTCAGGACAGGAAAGGGTAGACGAAATTTGACTTATTTAGGTTTGTCAGTTCCTCTTTGCTCAAAACCTCAGAACATGGAAGGCATTACTATTATTCCCCTTTAGATTTGTGTCTTTAATTTTGTATGTTTCGAGAGATTCCCTGAGATCTGGGACGGAATAATTCATACGTTTTATAGGCCATAATTAAAACGACTATTTATTCAGCACACGAAAGTCAGGAGACGCTGCTAGGGGGCGCTGGTACAGTTCCCGATCTAATAAATTGTAACGGACAAGCCATTATTAATAAATAATTAATACTCTAGAGACTTATGATATATTTGGGCACCACCTTCTTTACGCATTTATTTCAATTTTATATTTATCGGGAGGAAACATGCATCCGCGTTGCTGTAAATTATGTATCATTCGATATCGGGAGCGTGAAAAATGAATGATTTGGTTTTGTGTATATTTCGGGCGTAATTCCAATATTTTTGTATATGTATAAAATAAAAACTTTCCGTGCAGTAAATTATAAATTTGTTTTGAATATTAAGGAGGTGCGTAACTCATTATGTTCGGCTGTCACAAAATGATAAATTGTTTAATTTTTATATAGGTACTGCGAGGAAACAAGTTAGTTCCAAATTAGGTTTTAATAAGTTGGGTTTCTAGTAAAACAAAAACAGTTATTTCTCTTTCAGTTCATCGGATAGCTTATATATTTTATATAATGAATTTGTACTTTGAAGTTCGCATCACAGCAGGTGCTGCATATTCCCTGCCTTTCTACACCTGCACTAAGAAATTACATAAATTTCAGCATGTATACAGGGTGTATTTGACTTCATTTTCGAATTCGTTGATCGATTTTACTATGAGGTTGTATGAAATAATTTTTTTCTAAACTACATATTTTTTGAGTTATGGGCATTTTCTTGCGAATATTTGCAGATGCAGAACAATTTTTAAATTTTAATATCTCGGAATTTAATAAAACTGAAGCAGTAATGTTTTGTTGGAATGAAAGCAACATTCAGGAATAAATGTTGCTGTAAGAAACAATCGAAAATATTATACAAGGATATTAGCAATTACAGGACAAAATTAGAAAATTTCAAAACACCATAACTTTCTAATTTCAAATAGAGCCCTATTCTTTTTATACCATTATTGGATTCCCCATAAAATTGCCTTTCTTTTTGCAATACACTTCCCTATCCCAAAATTAATCGTTTTTGAAATATTTGTATTTTCCAGATAAATCTAGCAAATATGATTTGATAATACTCTGTTGGCTATGAAAAAAGTTAAGTCATAAATTTTGTTTCGCAGTTAATATCGCTTTGTTTAAGTTGATTTGAGAATTTCCTCCATCATCATAAGGTTCTCAGTCTGAAGACTGGTTGGATGCGTACCTCCACTCTTTTCTATCCTGAGCTAACCTACGCATTTCCCTAAAAGTAGAACATCCTACATCCCTAACTATTTGAGAGCAGTAGTCTAATCTAGGCCTACCCCTACCTCTTTTTATTCCTATCTCTGACTCTAGTATGTCGCGAACTATTCCTTCGTGTCTTAGAAGGTGTCCTACCATCCTATCTCTCCTACTCTTTATTGTCTTCCATACCTTTCGCTTTTCCCCAACTCTTTCTAATACTTCCCTATTGCTAACCTTATCTATCCACGGTATCTTCATCATGCGCCTGTAGCACCACATTTCAAACGCTTCTACTCTTTTTCGATCCGCTTCCCCTATTGTCCATGTTTCGCACCCGTATAATGCCGTACTCCATACATACGACTTTAAGAGTCTCTTCCTAGTCTCAATATTAACCGTTCTCGAACATAACAGGTGTTTCTTTCTGTTAAACGCAACTCGGCCCTGCGCGATTCTTTGTTTTATATCTTTAGTGCTCCTACCGTCTTGAGTTATTTTACTTCCTAAATAGCAGAAATCCGTGACCTCCTCTATCTTCTCATTTCCTATTTGTATGTCAACTTTAGTTCTATTTTCACATCCCCTACATACCAAAATTTTAGTTTTCTTTTTATTGACTTTCATGCCATAGCTCTGTGTCAAAACTGCTTCCATTTCATTCAAAGCCGCTCCTAATTCTTCTTTGCTAGATGCTAACACTGCTATATCATCCGCAAATCTGAGCATGTTAATAGTTTGACCCTGTACGTTAATCCCTGAGGCTGTTCTGTCCTTAACAATATTAATAACATCTTCGATATATAAGTTGAAAACTAGAGATGACAATGCACATCCCTGTCTCACTCCCTTCCGGATATCTACTTCCCTTCGTTCCTGCTCACATTCTATAACTGCCTTTTGCTCTTCGTAGAGATTATGTATTATTCTTCTGTCCCTATATTTCATCCCTACCTTTCTCAGCACTTCGAACATCTTCCCCCATTTTACGTTGTCGAAGGCTTTTTCTAAATCTACAAATCCTATATAGACGCTCTTTCTCTTTTCTATCGTTTTTTCTATAATTACTCGTAAAGCTAGGATGGCCTCGCGCGTTCCTCTATTTCGTCTAAATCCGAACTGATCTTCTCCTAATATTTCTTCCGCCTTTTTCTCCATCCTTCTTTGCACAATTCTAGTTAAAATTTTTGATGCATGGGAAGTTAAACTGATGGTTCTGAAATTTTCGCACCTATCCGCGCCTTTCCTTTTTGGCAAAGCTACCATGATGTTCCGTTTGTAATCCTCTGGAATCTCGCCTGTCAGGTATATGCGACTAACTAATTTAAATAAACGATCTATTACCTCTTGACCTGCGCACTTTAAGATTTCTGCCTGCAAGCCATCTATACCTGGTGCTTTATTATTCCTTAAACTTTTTAGTGCTAGCTCAAACTCTTCTCTCATTATAGGACTCCCTAGGTTATCCCCTTCTACACTGCTTTCACTTTCTAATATATCTTGCACTTCCTGTCCCGCATATAAGTTTCCTAAATATTCTTTCCACCTATCTGCCTTCTCCCCGCTTTCGATTAGGATATCTCCTGCCTCATTCCTAATTCTTTTGGTACTAGATCCAATTTCTCTAAAATTTCTCCTAATTATTTTATATGCTTCATCAGTCTTTCCTATTTCGAACTTATTTTCCACTTCTTTGCACTTATCATCGATCCATTGCTCTTTCGCTTTCCTACATTTCAGAATAATTTCCCACTTGATCGCCTTATATCTTTGTTTCCCTATTTCATCTAACCTATTTTTATATTTGCGCCTTTCCTCTATTAGACTCACAATATGTTTTGTTATCCAGGGTTTCCTACTTTCATTCTGTTTATGACGATATTAGACAATTATTAACAACCAAGATTGCCAAACAAAGAATTAGTAATGACCAAATTTATGTACCTCCAGGTAAAAGTTGTTGGTAATACAAACAAAAATTACACACACGCGAGTATAGATAATTTTGATTTAAATGAGGACACAATCCACGGAAAAATACTACTCATTGCGTGGGTATGGTGGTATTTCAGCAACGTTTAGAAAACTTTACATTTATAGCTGAAAATATACCTAGAAAAGATCCTTGTTCATTAAGCTTAGAAGATCTTGATTTTCCCTTTCGACACATATTGCCTTTTTTAGCCCTCCAAAACGACCAGAGCCTTTACCCTTTAAGTCCTTTGAGTTTAACAAAAAAACGATGAAATATTTACAAAAATAAACTTGACATTAAAACTCTTTCAATATTTTAAAGGCACTAGTCCATTTTTAACTTGGTCAGGATTTAATAATTTGTATCTGAGATGCCCAAGCATTGCAGATCAATAACCGAAAATACTGAAAATAGGCAATAAACATAGCAAAATTAAAGGTGCCGAACCATTATCCACTATTATTGCACCGTGCGCGCAAACTTAGATATTACCCTCCAAACTAAAAAAATCATATTATAAAAACTATTGAAAATATCCAGAGATTTTTTTTTCTAAAAACTCTTTCGGTCTTTTGGCTATATTTCCTTCTCATCATGTTATATAAAAATTTCCAAAACAAAAAAGTTTCTCGATTAGTGAAAATTTACCTGCATAGTTTCTGAACGTCCAAGATCATCGGCGTTTTTATCATTTATTTAAAAAACAATACCATTATTGTAATTCATCTAAAGAAGCGCATAGGTGTGTGCTTTAAAACAATAAAAAGATTACGTCGGTAGCTCAATTCGTTTTTGAGATATGCCAGTAGATATGCAAAAAAGCATGACTTTTAAAAAAGTAAAATTATTATAGTTTTTTAAAAATATAAAATGTGTTGACCGCTAAAAATGTCGCATTTTGAGTTTCTATGTGTATAATGCTGTTGTTGATAATACCCACTGGGTCTGATCTTGTTCTAAGCTCATCAAAAAAACGACACAATTTTACCCATTATTTACTCCGTTAATCCTAATGAGTTTGAAGTTCAATACGTAGATATAGCCAAGTACATATGCAATTAATTAGTTCTCCAGTTATAATTACTTCTTCAGCTGAGCCAAAGATGAACCGATCTCGCCTATTATCTAAAACCTAGATCAGTAAGCTAAGAACTATTAAATTATATCCTCTTCTGTACGATAAGTATCCTAATTAGTAATTACATCCGGCGACCTCTGCTTGTTTCTGCAGAAGCTTGTACGGCTGACGTTCTTAAAAATATTTTTGAAAGCCTGTCAGACCGCCGCAAAAAATTCGCAGATTCAGCAATCCTTGCAACTATCGGTGGATGCCGGAAACAAAAATAATAATTATAACCAACATGGTGCGGCACAAATGTGGAAATACGTCAGCACCAACATCTGCAACTTACACGCAGTAGTTGGATCAAGAACTTTGACGTAAATTCACGCCAAAAGACATCATCATCATAAGGTTCTCAGTCCGAAGACTGGTTGGACGCGTACCTCCATTCTTTTCTATCCTGAGCTAACCTACGCATTTCCCTAAAAGTAGAACATCCTACATCCCTAACTATTTGAGAGCAGTAGTCTAATCTAGGCCTACCCCTACCTCTTTTTATTCCTATCTCTGACTCTAGTATGTCACGAACTATTCCTTCGTGTCTTAGAAGGTGTCCTACCATCCTATCTCTCCTACTCTTTATTGTTTTCCATACCTTTCGCTTTTCCCCAACTCTTTCTAATACTTCCCTATTGCTAACCTTATCTATCCACGGTATCTTCATCATGCGCCTGTAGCACCACATTTCAAACGCTTCTACTCTTTTTCTATCCGCTTCTCCTATTGTCCAAGTTTCGCACCCGTATAATGCCGTACTCCATACATACGACGTTAAGAGTCTCTTCCTAGTCTCTATATTAACCGTTCTCGAGCATAACAGTTGTTTCTTTTTGTTAAACGCAACTCGGCCCTGCGCCATTCTTTGTTTTATATCTTTAGTGCTCCTACCGTCTTGAGTTATTTTACTTCCTAAGTAGCAGAAATCCGCGACCTCTTCTATCTTCTCATTTCCAATTTGTATTTCCATTTTAGTTCTATTTTCACATCCCCTACATACCAAAATTTTAGTTTTCTTTTTATTGATTTTCATGCCGAAGCCCTGTGTCAAAACTGCTTTCATTTCATTCAGAGCCGCTCCTAATTCTTCTTTGCTAGATGCTAACACTGCTATATCATCCGCAAATCTGAGCATGTTAATAGTTTGGCCCTGTACATTGATCTCTGAGGCTGTTCTTTCCTTAACAATATTAATCGCATCTTCGATATATAAGTTGAAAACTAGAGGTGACAATGCACATCCCTGTCTCACTCCCTTCCGGATATCTACTTCCCTTTGTTCCTGCTCACATTCTATAACTGCCTTTTGCTCTTTGTAGAGATTATGTATTATTCTTCTGTCCCTGTATTTCATCCCTACCTTTCTCAGCACTTCGAACATCTTCCCCCATTTTACGTTGTCGAAGGCTTTTTCTAAATCTACAAATCCTATATAGACGCTCTTTCTCTTTTCTATCGTTTTTTCTATAATTACTCGTAAAGCTAGAATGGCCTCGCGCGTTCCTCTATTTTGTCTAAATCCGAACTGATCTTCTCCTAATATTTCTTCCGCCTTTTTCTCCATCCTTCTTTGCACAATTCTAGTTAAAATTTTTGACGCATGGGAAGTTAAACTGATAGTTCTAAAATTTTCGCATCTATCCGCGCCTTTTCTTTTTGGCAAAGCTACTATGATGTTCCGTTTGTAATCTTCTGGAATCTCGCCTGTCAGGTATATGCGACTAACTAGTGACACAATAGTGACACAATAATTAAACTCGACACGTGTTTCGCTGACAAAAATATTATGACTTTTTGTGCGTAAAGGTATTCGTGAGCAAACCATAATTGAAATATACCGCTTCTGCTTGAAGTTGAGACAAGAACGGGTAAATTGTTGGAGCAACATAGAAGACAGAAAAAACTGAACACACCAAGAAGATTCCGCGGCAAATTGCTCGTTGTTAATTAATATTTTCTTTATTAGCATAAAATTCTGTTACCACCGTGCACGCAATAACTAGCTACCACATTAAATTAAAATTTAAATGAAGCATCAAATTGCGTCGAGCGCACACGGAGATAGTTAGGTACACCTACAAAATGACCTTTCCCGAAGAAAAAGCCGACATCCGCAGCAATAACTATGCGTAAAATTGATTAATACCTTATGACAATATCGACTACTGGAAAATTGCATATTTTGCTGGTGAAAAATTGCGAGTAAATATAATAAAACATATTCCAAGTGCGTAATCACGATAATTATCAGATTTATTATAATATTTTCTCTGCGGTAACGTGTAATTTTGTTCTTGGGCTGTATCAGATTAAGACGCGCTGGCACAGGCCGAACAATCGCGTCTGGGAGCGTCCGACATTCAGCTGGTCCACAGAAAACGCGTTTTATTGTAATTAAAAAAGCATAAATATTTTCTGTTTCGATTTATTAAGTGCAGATAGCGAAAAGCTCGTATATACTGCTTGAATATCTTCATGCTGGTACCGCACAGAAACATTTTCTTATAACTTACATCTTACATGAAACAGCACCTACTGCAATAATAATTGCACATTAATTATTACATTACGATATTAAAGAGCCGAACCATAGGTTTAACCATATTGGAGGGGTTTTTATTTGAGAAGCCAGACTAAATCAAGTCCCTGAAAGGGGGCAGCAGCTCTTTCAGTAATCATAGTGGCAGAGATCGTGAGGGTCGGTATGGCACTGTGATACACACTACTGCAATGTGGAAGGCAACGGGAAACCACCACATTATTCTATCCCTAGTACAGCGTACTTCGAATTTATGATGATGGGACCTTCTGGAGTAAAATATTCCGGGCGGGGACTGCTTCGGGGGGAGTCATCAGAAATGATAAGTGTAACATCTCACGAGTCGGAGCGTGGAATGTTAGAAGCATGAAACAAGTAGGAAAGTTAGAGAATTTGAAAATTGAGATGGATAGGTTAGCATTAGACGTAGTAGGTATTAGTGAAGTGAGATGGCCAGAAGCCGGAGACTTCTGGAGCGGAGATTTTAGAGTAATACACACAGGATCTGTAGGAGGAAATTCGGGAGTAGGAATTGTTATGCGGAAAAAAGTAGGGCAGAGTGTAGAAAATTTCTTACAGCAAAGTGACAGGGTAGTTATGGTTAGGTTAGATTCGAAACCTGTAAAAACAGTAATAATACATGTATATATGCCCACTTCTAACTACAGTGATGAGGTCGTAGAGGCAGTTTATAGTGATATTGAACATGTGCTAGATTTTGTGAGAGGACACGAAAATTTAATAATTATAGGAGATTTCAATGCTGTCGTAGGCACAGGCCGAGAGGGCTGAATAGTTGGTCACTTTGGATTAGGCAATAGGAACGATAGGGGAGTTAGACTGATAGAGTTCTGCGATAAACATAACTTAACGGTCGCGAACACTCTATTTCACCATCATGTTAGGAGACGCTACACGTGGAAGATGCCAGGAGACCTAGGGAGATATCAAATAGATTACATTCTTGTTAGGCAAAGATTTAGAAATCAAGTTAGGGATTGTAGAAGTTATCCAGGAGTAGATATAGATAGTGATCACAATATAGTCGTTATGAAGGCCAGTCTTAAATTTAAGATTTTGAAAAAACGAAGCGGAAGAAGGTATCTTGACCCAGAGAAACTAAAAGATGATGATACGCGCGATAAGTTCAAGAAAAAGACAAACGAAGCACTAAAGGGCGCGGGCGAAAATATTGTTAGGGACATAGAGGAAGAATGGAATTGCATTAAAAATAGTTTAGTTTCCTCAGCTAGGGATATTTTGGGTCATAAACAGAATGAAAGTAGGAAACCCTGGATAACAAAACATATTGTGAGTCTAATAGAGGAAAGGCGAAAATATAAAAATGGGTTAGATGAAATAGGGAAACAAAGATATAAGGCGATCAAGTGGGAAATTATTCGGAAATGTAGGAAAGCGAAAGAGCAATGGATCGATAATAAGTGCAAAGAAGTGGAAAATAAGTTCGAAGTAGGAAAGACTGATGAAGCATATAAAATAATTAGGAGAAATTTTAGAGAAATTGGATCTAGTACCAAAAGCATTAGGAATGAGGCAGGAGATATCCTAATCGAAAGCGGGGAGAAGGCAGATAGGTGGAAAGAATATTTAGGAAACTTATATGCGGGACAGGAAATGCAAGATATATTAGAAAGCGAAAGCAGTGTAGAGGGGGATAACCTAGGGAATCCTATAATGAGAGAAGAGTTTGATCTAGCACTAAAAAGTTTAAGGAATAATAAAGCGCCAGGTATAGATGGCTTGCAGGCAGAAATCTTAAAGTGCGCAGGTCAAGAGGTAATAGATCGTTTATTTAAATTAGTTAGTCGCATATACCTGACAGGCGAGATTCCAGAGGATTACAAACGGAACATCATGGTAGCTTTGCCAAAAAGGAAAGGCGCGGATAGGTGCGAAAATTTCAGAACCATCAGTTTAACTTCCCATGCGTCGAAAATTTTAACTAGAATTGTGCAAGGAAGGATGGAGAAAAAGGCGGAAGAAATATTAGGAGAAGATCAGTTCGGATTTAGACGAAATAGAGGAACGCGCGAGGCCATCCTAGCTTTACGAGTAATTATAGAAAAAACGATAGAAAAGAGAAAGAGCGTCTATATAGGATTTGTAGATTTAGAAAAGGCCTTCGACAACGTAAAATGGGGGAAGATGTTCGAAGTGCTGAGAAAGGTAGGGATGAAATATAGGGACAGAAGAATAATACATAATCTCTACGAAGAGCAACAGGCAGTTATAGAATGTGAGCAGGAACGAAGAGAAGTACATATCCGGAAGGGAGTGAGACAGGGATGTGCATTGTCACCTCTAGTTTTCAACTTATATATCGAAGATGCTATTAATATTGTTAAGGACAGAACAGCCTCAGGGATTAACGTACAGGGTCAAACTATTAACATGCTCAGATTTGCGGATGATATAGCAGTGTTAGCATCTAGCAAAGAAGAATTAGGAGCGGCTTTGAATGAAATGGAAGCAGTTTTGACACAGGGCTATGGCATGAAAGTCAATAAAAAGAAAACTAAAATTTTGGTATGTAGGGGATGTGAAAATAGAACTAAAGTTAACATACAAATAGGAAATGAGAAGATAGAGGAGGTCACGGATTTCTGCTATTTAGGAAGTAAAATAACTCAAGACGGTAGGAGCACTAAAGATATAAAACAAAGATAGCGCAGGGCCGAGTTGCGTTTAACAGAAAGAAACAACTGTTATGTTCGAGAACGGTTAATATTGAGACTAGGAAGAGGCTCTTAAAGTCGTATGTATGGAGTACGGCATTATACGGGTGCTAAACTTGGACAATAGAGGAAGCGGATCGAAAAAGAGTAGAAGCGTTTGAAATGTGGTGCTACAGGCGCATGATGAAGATACCGTGGATAGATTAAGGTTAGCAATAGGGAAGTATTAGAAAGAGTTGGGGAAAAGCGAGAGGTATGGAAGACAATAATGAGTAGGAGAGACAGGATGGTAGGACACCTTCTAAGACACGAAGGAATAGTTCGCGACATACTAGAGTCAGAGATAGGAATAAAAAGAGGTAGGGGTAGGCCTAGATTAGACTACTGCTCTCAAATAGTTAGGGATGTAGGATGTTCTACTTTTAGGGAAATGCGTAGGTTAGCTCAGGATAGAAAAGAATGGAGGTACGCATCCAACCAGTCTTCGGACTGAGAACCTTATGATGATACGATATTAAAAAAAATTGAAACTTTTACACCCTGTTAGTAGTCACTTTAGAACATTATGTTCATATAAACTTTTCGTCTTATTTTGAGTTCCTCTAGCACCCATTTTAATTTGGCACGCCCGTTCTGAATCACCCTGTATAATATACTATTTCGCGCTGCCCCATGAGGAATCAAATAAATAAAACATAACAAGCGTACAACAAAGCATATTACATATCTAATGACGCCGAGGCTGTCATATAAATTATGCCAGCATCCCGAAGAAACCAGATTTAGCTCCATTAAATCTTTAAACAACCCAGTAGTTCATAATTTAATTCGTCTGTTAAGTCTGCTTTTTACGGGTTCCATTTCTGCCGACCGTTTCGCTCTCTCTCTCGGACGTCGGCGAATGTAAATGCAGTTTTTGGTGCGTTGAATTAAGACGTTAACTTTGGAATAATTTGTATTGACAAATGAGGTGTCATTTGTTGCTACTACAACCGGCGAATACAAATGTTACTCCGGAGCCGATTTGCAATTCCGCAATTCGTGCGAGTGTGCAGACCTCTAGACGGTAACTATCTGGACTAGTTTTTGCCCCGGGATGCGGTCGTAATTTTTAGTAGGACGTTTTGTTCGATAAAAACCTTCGCGGCTATCTTCACCACCGCATCGTTTGTTATCCGGTCACAGATCTTCACCTGGGACGGACGAAATTTGAAGATTTATTACTTCGGCGGCAGGAGAAATGCAATATACGATCGGCTATCCGCTCCACGATCGCCACAAAATATGCATATGGATGCTAATGCATGGCGTTGGGTGTTAGGAAATTTTCCCGCGCCTGCGGGCAGGTATTATCAGAATAAGGAAATGTAGAGAAGCAGCACTCCCGGCGGGAGCTTTGTTCTTTATTGTCGAGCGTCGTTAACCTTGAACACATTTTTAGGGGTATTGAATTATTGTTCAAACGATGTTTCTTTCACTGTCAGACAGATAAATTTAAAGTAGATTTTGCGGTTATCTGTCATTGTCAATTTTCAAGAATTAATTTCATCCCTTAAAAGGTCACCGTTTAAAATTTCGTTCCCAAGGTAAATTCGCTGAAATCTTCTCTTTCGAACTGTACCGCGTATTTAGAGTTGCTACCCCCCCAGGATGAGTCACCTATGGAATCATTTTAACTTTCGTTCAATACATAAAATATAAATATAAAATCAAGAAGTTGAATTTCCCATACGTATCTAATCTAAGCGTTTGAGATTATTGATATTGAATTTATGACCCGTTTCCAACGCGTGCAACGCCATGCCAGACTTATCTGCACGGCCGAATTTGTAATGAGCTTGATGCTCCTTGAAGTGAGTTAAAATAGACCGAGTTGACTGCTCGGTACATAACTGCAGATTAGAACCACTGCAGTCAGCACAAAGAGGCTAGTTTTGGTTTTTTAGTTCAGTTGAAAGATACCGCAAGGAAGCAAACACAATTAAAGATGTAGCGAGATGCCAATAGATTAATTAGGAAATTCCACCACTTTAAATGGGGATAATTTCTAAATTTATAAAAATACCATATGTACCGCAGATAACTATACGATTTTCGGGAAAGTAGGCTTTAAAGTGGTTCATACATTCTAGCGACAATTTACAGAAAATACTTGGAAATGGATAAAATGGAACCCCTTCATAAAGCCTGAATTTACTGTCTTTTGGAATGTGAGGTTAACTTATTAAGAATTTGTAGCGATTAAGATTTTTAACTGCATGAGAATTTTATGATCAATATCTTCACCTGTAGTTCTTGCGCCATTTTATACACACACTGTATTTTTAACCTGTTATGCTAGTCATATACTCAACATTCTTTTTATATTCTAATTAGACTTTCCTCGACTTGTCTCCGTAAAAGAAACGCTAAATAGAAGTCCTACGTGTTGTCAGATCACGACAACTAACTTTCTATAGGTATGCATATTTTATTAGGTACACGACTAATATTAAAATGTAGGTATAAACTTATAAAAAGCGGAAAAACATGTAGAATGACTTGGACGTGGCTGTCTGTTTAAATAGCATTATTCTCGAAGAGTTCATAAAACAAAAGTATATACAATCCACGTAGCTAAAATAATTTAAGAATGCGGTCTTCATTAAGAAAATTGAAAGAAAAGTTATGTGAGTTACTGTTCTGACCAAGCATTCAAGTTCTGTTACTTCCTCATATGCGTCAAGTTTCACGTACAAACTTTGTCAACATGATTCTTTTGACGTATCGGAGGAGTGGAAGGATAACCAGGCGTGTCGTAATGGTCCAGTAGAAACACAAATCGATTTCGAACCACATTATATGCAAGTCATCCTCGATTCATTAAAAATTGACAAATCAACTGTCAGATAGTTAAAGGCAAATCAAATTTCACTGTTCTCGTTTTTCTTGTTACAAAATGGCAGCCCAAATAAACACCTATGCGCAAGGTAAACGCCAAAAAGTCCCAACAGAACTAAGTATCAAAAGTGACAAACTTATATAAGCAAGTCCCATGTGTACACTGCCAAATCTGCAAGTTTTGGCGCTTACCTTGTACATCACACTATCTCCTTTGTGTAATGTTTAAGATTGTTTATTGGATGGATACGGAGAACCTATATAACATGAAACTATAGTACTCGTAACTAGCTATAAATAAATTTATCGCTGCAAACTTTACACAGGTAAAAATGTGCAACAAAGGATGGTAATAATTGCAAACGTCAGACTAGTTCTAAATCAACGCAAACAGTGGCTGCGTAACTTGGCAGCAAATGGCTGACATAAATTTGTTTATCTATTATGAGCAAGTAAACGAGTATACAGAGTACATTATGATTATGGCTTTGGTATATTATCCAATTTCTTCGTGGTTAATGAGCAGTCTTGCTGTGTGAAACTAAGTCTTTGATCGGGAATCGTACAGAAGCAGGTTAGTGACTTCCCTGGTAGCACACACCAAACTTTTGGTTTTCTTTTTATTAATCTTCATACCATAGCCCTCCGTCAAAACCGTTTCCATTTCTGCCTGCAAGCCTATATTGTCCCCCTCTACACTGCTTTCCCTATTTTTATATTTTTGCCTTTCCTCTATTAGACTCACAATATATTTTAAACCTCAATATCAAGATGAGATGCCAGTATTCAAGGCTTTATCAATATTTTATCAAGTCTTTGTCCCTTTTAGTCTTGTGGAAACTTCAAACAAAAATTGTAAGAGGCAATATATTCACTTTTGCTTGAACACGCATTGCTGTGTGTACCTACCTATAGACGTCTGTGAACGTATCGAAATAATTCAATCAACCCCGTTGTGCGCCAAACAGTGTACTAAATTAATAATGAAGAACCAGGACGAAATCGATGTCTCTATCACCTAATTTATGAGTGGAGGGTGATATTCATAAAGAACCGCGATTAGCAAGTTCGTAATTGACTATTACAGTATCCGGGGCTTAATAAATCGCGTTGCTAATTGGACTAGACCCCCCGCGCCAGAGTCTCTGGAACCTGCTCACTTTTCACTTAAAAATGCATTAATTATAACTGCAAGGGAATTATAAATAAATTGCTTGGACTTCAGCGCGAACGAATTCGATATTCTGCAAACTCTACAAAATTCAATTCTATTGGGGAATGTTTAGCGTTGTTCTTTTCCAAACAATTACGCTATGCCTGCATCAAGACTGCGGAAATGCTAATAACAAACAATATAAATTAATTCCAATTGGTTGTCAAATCGATGTCATGAATTATAAAACATATGGCGTATATAACGTTAGGGGTTGCTGTGCCCAAACGTGCAGATGGGGGAAGGTACAGTCAGGTCCGTTAGCAGCGCTCGTGGCAACGCACTGTACTAATTATAGAGAACTGAAAACCTTTGACATTTGACCTGATCTACTAACGAGCATTTGCCAGGCGTTCTGTTACCTGGATAACTCCGCTACCACTGTACGAGTATTTTATTAAAAATCTGTGCTCTCATATTTTCTCATTCTTTCAGTACAGAAATTTACTAATGCGTTGGGAATAAGTCAACCGAAAATTTAAATTAAGAATATTTCGAAATATAAGATTTTTAGGCACCTACACCACTTTCTCTTTATATCGAAAAGGGGAAGAGCGCCTAGGATTTGTACAATGTAAAATGGAATGCACCAAAAATATTTATAGCTTTCAATTTTATCCGCTAGGGGGCAAAATTTTAAAAGAAAATGGACAATCCGTATTTTCTTCAAAAATTCAAATGGTGGCTCCCTCGAAAAATGAAATTCAAGTGTAAACGCAGATTTCTATTTCGCTATAAATTCCCTTTCCAACGAGAACCAAATTCATTAAAATTGGTTCAAGCAATTCGGAGATATGGCATTTTTGGTGTAAGGGAATTCTTTCCTCCCCCCAGCCCTTATTTCGTAAGTTAGATTAAAAAGTTATTAAACTCATTTGCAGGATATTACGAGGAGATTTTGAGAAAGCTGAAGGATTTCACATTTGTTGATCTTGTGTTGGCATTCCTGTCGCACCCCTGATTTCGTCCTAATCTTCAACTTAAAAATTTATGTGTTTTTCTCGTTCTTCTTGTTAGTTTTGTCTTAATAAACTATTTTTTTCAATTTTCACTTTCCTTGCATATCGGTGAAGCCATTATTGCATTATGGAAAATTTCAGTGCATGTGCACGATTTCACAAAAAGCTATTTCATTCAAAAACTAAGCATTTTACGAGAAATTTTGAAGATACCAATTTCTTCCCAAATTGAACGTAGATTTCAGATACATTAATATCACCCGCATTCGCCAGTGGTGTAACATTGGATTGGGGAAATAAATAAACGGCCTACCCCGAAGCAACGCTACTGATGGGGCTAGCAGAGCAATTTTTTTACTTCACCGGCAATAATATTTGTACCTACGTTATCGGCAAAAACAGCCGAAATCATTAATGTAAATAACTAAAAATAAAATCGGCACTCCGCATTTTAAATGTGCTGTGTCTGAAAGTAGTTGAGAATTACACAAATTTTGATGATATTTTCAAGGGAAATTTTAAATATAAAAAGCCAGTAAAAAGTAAGGCAGGTATAGTTATTGTGAACCGCTGTTAGTTGTGACCTTATACAAAGTATGGAACTAAGTGTGCCTTGGAGTCTACCCGACTGTTTTTATTGTTTTAACCAAAGTGAGCGAAACAATAGCATTTTCAGAACTTCATTAGAAAACGCTGTAAGCACTGACAGCACCAAAAACGGAACCATTAATGACAGGTATGCAATTTAACCAATAAGGAGACCATACTACTGCAAGTCATTGAAATGCTTTATAGAAACCCATATAGAGTTTTTCTTTGACGCTTACAGTTGTTTACAAGCGCGTATGCTTCAGTTTTTACATAATCTACTTCATTGTGGTTGATTCTGGTGCAGTACACCTCATGCTGTAATCGTGCTGTTCTGGAGAACGGGATCGCGAAGTTCGGCCGCCTATTGCTCGAAATCGGTTAGTTCTAGCTCCAGAGTGTATATAACCTTTCTTATAGAAAATTTTGTACTGAACATATTTTGTCCCATGCAACTTTTACGCAGAAGCAACCGTTTCGCTAATAAAAGCGAGAAATCGCCAACTGGTGTGGATTTTCAAATTTTTGCAACCTGGAAGTTGGTACTGTAGTTGAAAAGCATTACGTTTGTTCTGTTTGTCTGTTTTTGATGTAATTTGAATATTCTGTTAACGTCTTACGAATAAACGACGAATAAACCGATATTAGTGGGACGAAAGAGAATTTCTAATGCAATGAAATTATTAATGCTATACGCGGCCTGCGCTATAGGTTAATGTAGTCAATAACAGTTTTTAGGGATTGAAACTTAGCCAACTCATTTCACAACTACTCAGCTTTTCGAGTACCTACCTAAGTAATAATTTGTACCTCCTCGACATTCTAATTAACCACTTGCAGTTTCAGAAAGACAGTAGTAGATATTGTTTTCACATTTTTGCGGAGCTTTAGGGAATGTAAAGTCAACCAGCCAAGACAGTTTACAAGTGCCAATCGAATTTTTAACATTTCGACCATAATTCCAGTGGTAGCGTTATAAATTTTAACTTTCTCTCGAGTCTTGTGCGTATATACGACAATGCTTCAAGGCAGAAACTCATAATTATATCAGGAACGTTTTTGCTGAAACTGCTGCTTGAAAGTATTATAACCTGTCAGTTCTTGTCAATGTTATGAAAGCTATTTTACAAAGCAGCAATAATCTCGATCAAGTATGAATAGAGTCGTAAGTGCAACATTCATTTGAAATTATTATTGACTTCCAGAATTGAGCAAGATACAATAAATAACTCGAGGAATATTTTATAGTTATTAGTGTGATATTAAAACTACATAAAAAAATTTCAGGACGAAAACGGTCCTGTAAAGATTGAAAATGTGAAGGGCAGTATTCAGGAGTAATATAAATATACGCCTATTTCTTTGATTTCCTAAATAAATGATAAAACCTTCCCAAGAACGAACTCTTGAAAAAGCCACGCATAATTGTCCGTGAGTAAATATTTCTTTTCGGAGATCAATTCCTATTTGATCAAATGTTTGGCCTTGTGATTTGCTAATAGTCATTGCAAACGCTAGTTTAATGGGAAATTATTGTCGTTTTTTAAAAGTAAAAGGATAAACATTTTCACAGTACAACGCTATACGGTTAACGAAAACTATATCTCCATGTTTATCGAATGTTAAAATTTTGCGCTGTAGGATATTGTCTCCCAATTGTAAAATTAACAATCTCGTACCATTACATAAGCCTTCATTAATGCTGAGATTTCTAACCAACATCACAATACAATATATTCTCAACTTCAATTCTTGCGGAGGAAAATTTGGCGGGTTTGAAGTATTTAAATATTCAGGAAGAATAGCATCGTTTAAATCTCCATTATCACAATTTTCAACACTATCCAAGTTTGTATATATTTTTTCTGTTTTTATTATTTTTTGTTAATGTCTTCAACATCAGAATCGCTGATTAGGTCATATCTATGAATCGCTTTTCTCTAATTGATTCCCCCATATATACGTTCAACGATATCCGAATTATAAATACATCTCTGTGGCAATTCTAAATTGCTATTCATATCGTTCAAAACTCCATCTCCAACATCCAATAAAAACTTGGTGAATTCTTGTTCCTGTGGTAGAGCCCGCATATTTTGTGTTTAAGAAAATTTACGGAAATAACTCTAAAGAGAACTAAATTTGATGCTTAAATTCACTGTTTCACAGCGGGTAGCATTTATTTTAGTTGGAAGATGAATCTATAAACAGAGGAACAGGTAACCCAAACGTTTTATGAACTGTTCTACCATGAGGAAGTAGTATTGCTGCTATGCCCGTGAAGGCCATGGTACAAACAATTTTATTCTTACTCTTCAGTAAGCTGTAAAGGGTTGTATAAACATAAGTCTTACAGGAGCCTTCTGGACCGTCTATATAAAAACATGAAGATTCAGAAATTGATTCATTTATGTTAGCATCACATTTACCCAAAATAATATCTACAATTTCTTTCTGCTTTTCATTTAGGTATTTATATTCTCGTGATCTTATTTCTATTGCTTGTTCTTCATTTGCATATTCAATGTAAGTAGTTAGAAAATGACAATACTGGATACGAACCCGTTCGGAGCACATAGCGCCATCGAGTTCTCGAGGTGCCATCGACTTCTTCGGCAGTGACCTTGAAAGAGACCAGAGGCTGCTGAAGGAGTCGTTGAGGCATCCGAAGAAGTGTCTTCAGCAGCGGCATCTGCAGCAGCCTCTGGTGTCTTTGAAGGTCATTGCCGAAGAAGTGGGCATGTCTTCAGCAGCGTCTGGTGTCTTTCAAGGTCATTGCTGAAGAAGTGGTGTTCAGCAGCGTCCAGGCGCATGCGCCGGGGCTATTCCTCAGGTCAGTCCACCCAGTTCTTCGGCAATGACCAGAGGCTGCTGAAGGAGTAATGTCTTCAGCCTCTGGTGTCTGGGGGCCTTTGGTTGCGGCTCAGGCGCCTGCGCCGGGGCTCAAAAAGTGCGCGTGTTGCTCATTGTTGCGCAATGGAAGAATGTTCTGGAAATGCTGATGCAATAGTACACAGATGTTGCAGAATTAATGTTTTTCCCCTTCTACGCTGAAGGAGTCCTCGAGTAATGTCTTCAGCAACGACTTCTGCCTCTGGTGTCTTTGGGGCCTTTGGTTGTGGCTCAGGTGCCTGCGCCGGGGCTCTATGAGAGTGGGCGGGGCAACAGCCAATGATAGAGGTTGTGGGCGGCATTCAATGGGTGTGGTTGTGGGTAATAAGGTTCAACTACTGCTAAATGCCTTTGGATGTGACCCAGGCGCCTGCGCCGGGGTTTTCGCAAACGTTCTGGAAATGACGCCGACCGGGATTCGAACCCGGGTCCCCGCGCACCGGAACCCTCGCTAAACCCACTGAGCTAATCGGCTGCCTACATGCCCGTCTTTTAAATCATCCATATATACTTAGGATTGTAAACAGAAGTTTCTCGGAAATTCCAATGGTTGCAATTGTTTATACTAAATAAATATTGATATCAAAGTTTAAGAAAAAAGCACGTTCGCCGCCGATAAGAGATGTTATAATTGTTTTTATTATGGGTAAAAAACCTTTCAACTCACCGACAGGATTATGTTTGTTTAGGTTTGCTCCCACGTTCTGTATATGCACATACTACGTTGTAGACACTACAAGGTGACCCGTTTATTTGTTTGTATTATTACAATAAAATAACATTCTAGAACATTCGTCAGTTTGTTTATTTTGATACGTACTATGTTTTGAAATTACTTGTTATCTTAATGCGTTTCGGACACGTGTGGGAACCATCTGGTGAGTGCTGGAAGTACTAATTGAGTGTCGGCAATATAGAACACATGTAGATTTCTGTTACACTTACTGGAAAGTGCAAATTGAATGTCGGCAATATAGAACGCATGTAGATTAGGGCCCACTGCACACGCCCCCTTGCCCCGCCCACTTAGGTCATGGAGGGTATCAAATTAACCAGCTCGATGAGACAAATAGGAATCTATAGTTATTCTCCTACTTCAGAATTCTCATCAGATGTCTGTCTGTCTGTCTGTCTGTCTGTGTCTGTCTGTCTGTGTCTGTCTGTCTGTCTGCCTGCCTGTCTGCCTGTCTGTCTATCTGTCTGTCTGTTACATCAGCCGTTCGTGTCAACAACAACATTCAATGCCAATGACGAAATTCGCATACCAATCCACCAACAAGACGTTTACGTACTGCCGCATCTAAGCTGCATCTACATAGAGGGGTTTTTCCTCTTTCTATTCTTGCTTGTGTCATCAGCCATGGTGTTTGCGAATAGAGCTGTCTGTGTCAACAGACAGCTGTGTCAACAGCTGTCTGGGTCAACAGCTGTCTGAGTCAACAGCTGCCTGGTGTCAACAGACAGCTTGTCAAAAAAATCACGCTTCTAGCATACATTTATTGGAAAGCACACAAAAAATATTTCTAACATAATGGGGAGTATTATTCAGTAATCAATTCATTAGTTTAGTTAGTTCCCATGGAATACGGTAAATTATATAATATAATTTATTATATTAAAATACATTTTGTCAATTAAAATAATATAATACTGTTCATAATATGATATTATTATATTAAAATACATTTTATTCATTAAAATAATATAACAGTGTAATCAAACTCGTGACGCTGCTTATACATCATTGACTGCAACAAGAGAAAAATACCATAATTAAGAAATTATACTAGTAAACAAACAAACAAACAAACAAAACAAACAAACAAACAAACAAAACGTACAGACAAACTGACAGACAAACAAAGATACGAAATTGTACTAGTAAACAAGCAAACAAACAAACAAACAAACAAACGGGCGGACAAACAAAGAAATAACTTCATTCATTATAAACAAACAAACAAACAAACAAACAAACAAACAAACAAACAAATAAACAAACAAACAAACAAACAAACAAACAAACGGACAAACAAACGGACAGACAAACAAACAAACAAACAAACGGGCGGACAAACAAAGAAATAACTTCATTCATTATAAAAACAATTAATTTTCCACTACTAAAATTGTGAATCTCAAAATCGGCAATTTTCCACTACTAAAATTGGGAAGTCCAAAATCCACACTTTTTATCTACTATCACTGCATATTAAAAAATCTAAATACTTCACTTACGATTTACAATATTGACCCAAATGACCACAAGTTCACTGCACGATTCCAACAAAATTATCTTGGTTTCTTTCTCCATGAATAGTCCAGAAAATAAAACATTTTCGGTTGCCGTTGCCATGTGCGATACATTTCCGCACATTATCATTTTGGGTTGGTTCTAAAGATAGAAAATAGTTTACAATTATAGAACAGATACGTGAGCTTTTTAACTACATATAATGAAATTATTATGAATGAGTTTTATTATGAATGAGTTTTATTAACAGAATGCTTGAACAATAAAAGAAATGATTACTGCAAATGGACTTACTTTTAAATTTTCCGGTAAATTTTGGAGGATAAAATATCTCCAACATCATCTTGGCCAATTACAACATCCATATTGGGAAACTAACTTTTACCGCACCTATTCCGTGGGAACCAACTGAACTATTGAAGTGATTACTAAATAATAATTCTCGCAATTATATTCGTTCTATTTATCTCGCAGCTTTTGCCGAGCTTGCAAAATTTTGGTAACATGTAGAAGTTATCAAAAACAACAATCAATTGAGTGTTTATGTTTCTGGCGGTAGCCTTCAAACTTTTTATGTTCTAGAATGATTTTATTATAATAATACAAACAACAGGGTATAAAATAATCTCGATCATCTTGTAGAGTTTGCGACATATTAAGTGCACATGTACTTATTAGCATGCAGAATGTGGGAGTCAAACCAAACAAATATACATTTCCTGTCGGCAAAGTTGAAAGGTTTTTCTAGAACGTTCTTAGCTATTAATATTTCATCATAATAAAAACAATAAATCATAACATCTCTTATCGACTTCGAATCAATTGTTTCTTTCTCAAACTTTGATAACAATAGTTATTTAGTGTAAACAATTGCAAACGTTCGAATTTCCGAGAAAAAACATTAATTCTGCAACATCTGCATACTATTGCATCAGCATTTCCAGAACATTCTTCCATTGCGCAACAATGAGCAACACGCGCACTTTTTGAGCCCCGGCGCAGGCGCCTGAGCCGCAACCAAAGGCCCCCAGAAACCAGAGGCTGAAGACATTACTCCTTCAGCAGCCTCTGGTCATTGCCGAAGAACTGGGTGGACTGACCTGAGGAATAGCCCCGGCGCATGCGCCTGGACGCTGCTGAACACCACTTCTTCAGCAATGACCTTGAAAGACACCAGACGCTGCTGAAGACATGCCCACTTCTTCGGCAATGACCTTCAAAGACACCAGAGGCTGCTGCAGATGCCGCTGCTGAAGACACTTCTTCGGATGCCTCAACGACTCCTTCAGCAGCCTCTGGTCTCTTTCAAGGTCACTGCCGAAGAAGTCGATGGCACCTCGAGAACTCGATGGCGCTATGTGCTCCGAACGGGTTCGTATCCAGTATTGTCATTTTCTAACTGCTAATGTAGTGGCATGGTTGAAAGTTTGTAACCTTCCACAGAAAGCATGGAACTAATTTGAATATAGGCTTTTTTGTCCTTCAGTAACGTCTTTCTTAATCTTGTGACATTGCTTCTTTAAATTCTTCCCACAATTCTTCCTGATAAATTGGTCGGCAATGCATTAAAATACGAATGAATAAATATCTCAACTTTCTGGGCATCATCCAAATTTCAACTTCATTCATGGCTCTTTTCCACTCGTGATGATCTTAAATAAGACCTAATTTTAAACACGCTGCTGCTTAAGATTCCTGTATTTCTCCGTTTACTGTTTTCAGATCTTCAAATCTGTTTGCTCCTTTAATATGAAGTAATAATAATCGAAAATGAAATAATTCAATTTGGCTGGGGCTTACGGAGTACATGCGTCCGATAACTTTGAATTGTTTCTGACGGCATATATTTTTACAACAACAAACATGATACCTACCTGCGATAGTTCAGACGTACGCACTTTGGCGATCGGCTCCCGTACGTATTAAAAAGAGACGGAAACGAAAAATCTGACCTCGCTAGATCGAAACGGTACGTGTCTATTGCGCATTCTCCACGACTAACATTAGGTACTTTTATTAGATATGATTAAGACAAAGTATCTAATATTAATGTTTATTCTGTAATCTGAATTGTCTTTGGTACTAATAATTTTCTTAATACACGTTAAATACTACTTAGGTACTGAATTTTTGTTTAATATTTATTCCCGAAAGTAAAAAAAAGTGCACGTCACTGTTGCGCGGAGTTAGATGCAGGCTGAGGCAGGCATTCCTAGATGAAGAGCACATTTTAAAAATCTTCATTTGGCGAGTAGTCGATGTAGAAACGTCAACATAAACAGCAAAAATAACATGACTGCAGATAGATTAGGTAGTATAGGTTCTACTTATGTATGAACATTATTATAATGTGCAACAAACACAATAATTCCACTAAAGTATTTTACCGTTAGTAGTTGTAGATAGAAGCCACTACATTTCCTGTTAAAGCGCAACTTAATTTGATTACGTACCTACTATAGCAGCTAGATGCCTTGATTAATATGTTAATGTTCCCTCTTTGTCTAAAACCGTCTAATTGTGTCAAATTGGAGCTCAAATCGCTTTCGTAATCCATGGGATGCAGTGATAGGTTCTGCTTTCATTGGTGGCTGTTAAATTTCTTCTAAAAATCACTTTATCGGTTTTAAATTTGAGGTTAGGTTTCATGTTTGACAGGTTCGTTTTGTGTCGGGTAGTGTCTCCAAACACTGCAAGCGTAAGTTTACAAAAATACTTAATGCGATGTACAAGTCGAGATACTTACGTAAAAACTAATCAAGCAAAACGATAACAACACTTGTTTACAAATAATAATTACTCTCCCAGCCCGTTTGGGTTAAAGAATATTTCAATCGGTGGTGGGAAAATTACCAAGTTCGTAACATGATTAACTAGAAGGCGGACATACGCTGGTAATGGTTTTATATATCAGCTCATTAATTTTGGTTAATTTCTTTTTCGATCGATCTTTCGCATCGGCCGGATTACTCGGGTGGAACGACAAAAACTAGAAGCAGTTGATGCTACTACGAAAAATGCACTTTGCTTAAAGCAGAGCTCTGGTCAAGTAGGTAAATAAGTTATGGGAGTGACTACTGCTCCGGCCGACCGTCACTTAAAATATTCTTCGAACACGGTCGGACATGCGCATTACAGAATGTCAACACATTTTGCATTTTGTTAGTGTAAAAAAAGTAAAGTTATTTTAAAACAGACCATCGAAAAGCTGAATGATTTCAGGGCTTATTTTCATATTGTGGCTTGTAGGAGTTAGTTTTATACGGTGTATAATATGAAACAAGTAATTTCCTTCTGAAATTGCGGCAGGCAACAAAGGAATAAATTAACACCCCGAACAATTGAACGAGAGATAATAAATAATTTAATGAATATAATCTAAAATAGTGTAACAAACGAAGCATTAATTAAAACGGTAATAAATTCAAACAAATTAGTTGTGTATTATTATGGCTGTTAGATGCTATATACAAATTCGTGTTATTTGTAATCTTCACGTCATGGATCAATTAAAATGCAGTTTAATTATCATCTGGTGGAAGAATATCTGAAGATAGGTGGATCGCGCGCTTCCTGGCTAGGATACAGTCCAACAGATTTAAGTTGGCGAGCGGTGGGATTGTGCATTGGCATATTTTACGTACGCAATAAAATGTCTTGCGGTACCAGCGGCGCAGGTTAAATTTTCAGTTATCGGTGAGCTTTTGAGAAGGTAAGGTGGCGGGTTCCATCGATCATTAAGACTACCTCCTACGCGTTCAAATCTCGACACCTTCACTTCTACTACTATGGGACTGCTCTAGTTTCCCTGATATCCCAGAGATACCAGCCTGTTTTTATCTATAGAAAACATTATTCCCTTTCCCAATACTCTGATACGTATTACGCTACCTCTATGATAAGTTAGACTAAATATTACCACAAACTTACCTCCAAAAACTTAACGAAAATCACGAAGCAGAAATCGACGCGCCGTGACGAATAGGAACGAGAGTGACTGTTTACGGCGATCGCCGCTAGAGTGAAGCTCTCTGCAGTCGCAATACTTGCTGTTTCTACATTACCCTCATGTTTCCACATGACAAGACGCGTGTTATTTGATTACAAAAGTCATATTTTGTTAACGATTTTAGACATATTTTTCTCCGTTTTGCTTCTATGATTGTATGTGTAGGTAGATTCAGTTTGCTGTTTGGAGACAAACAAGTTATCCACAGTTTGGGGTGGGGATGACAACCACGATTGTCTTTGCTCTAAGGTTTATTTTTCAAATTTCTGTATGACTCAATCACGTTATGTATAAAATTTTGTTGTTTCAGGTATGAATCTTCCTACCTATGTAAGAAGTTATTTGGGTAAGCACCAGAAAATTAACTTAACTGTAGACCGCTTTAAAGCAATTTCTTGCGGTTGATATACGAAGAATGGCTCATACATTTTGTAAAAACTTAATTGATTTGGCAGAGTAATTTTCGCCGTTAGAGCCATTACCAGAAAAACCCGAATTTGAGGAAATAAATCCTGCGGTTAGTCCATCGAACTTTCTCGCATCTCTACAAAATTTTACCAACAAGCAACAGCCGTCTTTTCTGACTAACAAACGCCGACGTCTCGGCCTTCTAGACTGTTGCCCAAAAGCAATTTCAAAACCTCAAAATGCGAACGTAAACCCGCGCGTACGTATTGATTCAAAACTAACCGCAACCCAGAGGTATTTTAAAGTTTACTTTTGCCTGTTATAAATCGATGTAAGGTATACATGTCCGATGGGCGTTACTGAATTATTCTTTTTCTTCCAACTCGTGAGGTTATGCAAGCAATATGGGCGGTACTGTACATTCAAAGTGAAAATCCCGCGAGCTGCGGTACACTCCGATACCAATCGGTCTCGTTAATCTCTTGTTTACGTGCCGTACTTACTAATTTCATAGAGAAACTTAGGTGACCTGTTTGGTTCCAGATATTTCAATTTACGGCTCAAAAACTTAAATACATAAGTTTGTACATAATATACGGGTAAGTCACTAAGGCGAAATCGGTGTATAACAAGCGTACAGTTCAAAATGGAAGAAACTTTTTCGAATAAAAGTTTTTCAAAAATAAGTGCTTAATGAGATAAAAATATTTTCAAATATGGCGGACTTCCGGTTATACCGGAAATGGACACTAACTTTGTTATTTTCAATGGAACACCCTGTATATTATTGCATTTTTGGATTTCTTCTCAAAAATAAATGTCAGTTTGTTAATCAAACATAAGGTCTCAGTCGAACCGTTTTGGAGTGTTTTCATTTTTTTTGACAATTTTGACGTTTGCAGTAGTTGGCGCCATTTTAAATATCTTCGAAACGAAAGCACTGGAAGAAACGGCCTATCAGACGCAAGTATAACATAGAATCATGGCTTTTTAATTCACTAAAATTTATTCATGCCAATATTTACTAATTCAAACAGGAATAACTCTTTTCTTTTAAATTGAAGGCTACATTGGATCACCAACATAGGTGGTCTTTGAATGTATGGGGTGGCATCATTGGATGACACGTAATCGGACCACATTTTTTCGATGGAAATTTGGACGGCAATAGCTACCTACAATTTCTACAAAACGATTTGCCAGAAATGTTAGACAATTTATCACTTGCTCCAATACAACAGATGTGGTATCAACAAGATGGAGCGCCTGCGCATTGCGGGAGGGATGTAATTGAGCACTTGACTGCAGCATTTCCAAACAAATGGATAGGAAGAAGAGGTCCGACACCTTTCTTCAATTTTCCTGCAGATTTCTTTGCATGTTCCATGTTAATAGGTCTTTTTGTGCCAATTTGCGTTCCCACATCCAGTTTCTCCAATTTCTGGTTATATTCCTTTCTGGTTACCCGTTCCTTCTTCCATAATCTCAGTTCTTTCCTCACTTTATTCTCTTCCCTTCTGCAGCTTCCATCCTTCCAAAAATTGATCCCCCATTACTTTTTTTACGTCCTCTATCTTTTCCGTATGTATTGCCCTTTTAATCCTTAGTCTTTCCATTGTTTCGTTACACTTACATTGGATTATCAGCAACCAGTAGCTAGGTATTATTTAGAGAAGTCTTCTAAGATATTATCTGTCGCTCTGTCGCAAATTTATAAGACTTAATTGTCCAAATTAATAACTTCACGCATCTCGATACCTTCAGATAAGGCAGTGGTATTTCCAACAAAAAATTCAATACTAATATAGACGCAACAGTTGGGTATCATTCAGCGTTTTCTTTGCACATCAGAAAGGCAGTGTAGTGGCAAAATCTTCACGCCTGTCTTATTGGTTCAAGTCACATTGTACGAGCATTTCCAACCAGTTTTGCATAAACATGCGGATACGCACAGCAAGGTAAAAACGCCGGAAGAGCCTGCTGCCGCCTATATTCTGTTTAATAAAGCGGAAACGACAGATTGTCCCACATAATCGTCGGTTTGTAGGAGAGATAACAGTTTCCATAATTTTTTGAGAATGATCTGAGAATTTATTGCGGTCTAACAATGATGAATGACAGTCCGGATTTGGCTCCTGTTTGATGTGTGGGAGCATTAAATTAAGTTTTTAGACTAAATAAAATTAATGACTGATATACATCTCAATTAATACGAGCAGCATTGTGTAAAAGTGGTTTAACATCGCTTTGTATTGTATAAAGTTATTTATCAGGCAGTATTTGTAAAACAAATACTCCACATGGACGTAATTTATAAGCATATCTGTTGGTACTTCACTAGAGGTTTAGTATACGCCTTTCTTGTAAAATTTACTGTTCATTAGGTTCCTTATGCAGATTCAACTCTGAACAAGTTTGAACTAGCCTTTATTTAGCACGATGTTGTGAACAGCCCTTTACCATACCAATAGAACAGTAAAACCTGTACTGCAAGATAATGACGCGCAATAATTTCATAGATAGGCTCGTGTGAACTAGCCTCTGAAGTAGGGGCCGGTTATTTTACCTGTATATTTTGATGAGGAACCTTTCCGTTGAAGGAAGGCACGCATGCATGATGGTTTATGACAGAAACAGGAAACTACCGACTAGATAACGAAAAAGGAGTTTGAAGTTATAACACGATTCAACCGAAATTTAAATATCACCCAGATAAAAATTATGTAGAGGGAACTAAAGGCACGAAACACGTGCTCTATTACTAAGCAAAATAGTTCTAATAGAGTTATAACGATTTTATTTAAGTTGCGGGCATTTTTTTGTGAATATTGACAGATGGAGAGCAATTTTTAAATTTTATAATTTGAACAATGAATGAAATTGTAGCAGCAATATTTTAGTGGCGTGAAAGCAATATGTAGGAACAACTTCTGCTGTAAGAAAAAATAGGGAGGTTCGGAGAAAAATAAGATATCTATTTTTGGCATGAAAATGACAGAAAATTGTTATTGTAATTGATTTACGGCGAAATTTTTTTTCTAAAAAATTTTTTTGCGGCGTAATAAGCGAAAGAAATTAGCTTATCACGCCCACATGCTAGTTCGCTTTGTTATTGGTTTGACGTCAGAGATTCGTAAGGCGCTCCTCCCACTTCTCTTGAAGTGCCCGTGACGCGGTACCTATCTCATAACATACTTATTGGGACTATTTCGAGCTTGAATTTTTAAAGTAAGGTGTCAAGGAAACATAAAACAAACACAACATAATTGATATAATGATGCAACAAGGGTATCAAAAGTCCGATTCACATAATTTGCCATATTTATGTAGCAGGTGGGTAAATGTCCCGGTAAATGTGGAAATGGTGTGTGATTCTTGCATCTAACCCCAATTTCATTCAACCTCAAAACAGTAGTGTAAAGGCAGACCGGTATAAGTAAAACAAAGTCAACAATTTATTAACTGTATATGCCTTTTATAATTCAGTATAAGTAGGTATGTAGATTGTAGATACCTGCTTACTTCTGTTTGTAAAATAGGTACCTACCTATATTCTCTAATACAATACAATACATACCTACCTACTCATTTATGTAGGTATGTATACCTAAGTGATTGACAAGTTATCAAGTTAACAGTTTTATAACGGATTGGAAATTTTTTAAAAAAACGGAAACAAATACAACTCACGCGAATCAAAAAACTACGCTACGTAGGTACTAGGTACTTGTTTAACAAAAAGAAACAACTGCTATATTCTGGAACGGTTAATGTAGAAACTCGGAAGAGACTCTTAAAGACGCATGTATGGAGTACGAAATTATACCTATGGGTGCGAAACTTGGACAATGGGAGAAGCGGATTGAAAAATAGTAGAAGCGTTTGAAATGTGATGCTACAGACGGGTGTTGAAGATACCGTGGATAGACAAGTTAGCAATAAGGAGGAATTAGAAAGAGTTGGGGAAAAGAGAAAAGTATGGAAGACAATAAAGAATAGGGGATAGGATCGTAGGATGGTAAGACACCTTCTGAGACACAAAGGAATAGTTCGCGACATACTATAGTCAGAGATAGGAATAAAAAGGTAGAGGTTGGAGCAGATTAGACTACTTCTCTCAAATAGTTGGGGATGTAGAATGTTCTACTTTTACGGAAATGCGTAGGCTAGCTCAGGGAAAGGATGGAGGTACGCGTCCTACCAGTCTTCAAAAGAGAATTTTATGATGACGTACTATTTAATTATTATTGTAAAATAGTTAATAAAATTTCCTTTTTTAGTTCAGGGAGGAAACGCTACGGCGATTCAGTATTTGGCTCCGTCATGTTCCTAGCATTATTATGCTAACCGTAACACGTTACCAAGTACCAAGGGGTCCCAGGAAACTGTCGATAAATTACATTATGTTCGATTTTATTTAGAGTGGCTGCAATGGGGCAGCCGATAATTTTAAAAACTTTTGCAATGATAAACTAACTCGCGAAAATATCGATAATGCTGACCGCTTTTCCTTCTGGCTCCAACGAACCACTTTTTCCGTTTTATTGGTGTGCTGTACGATGTATTAGTCTGGGTACAAAACAGAAAACACTAGTTAGAACCAGTTAATAATATTTAACAATTTAACTACACATGCATATGCATAATACTTATGGGACTGCTGCGCGCTGAAGCTGGGACTTGTACGTTATACTAAGTTCTGACGTCACGCGGCCTACTCTCGCTGCAAGGTACGATTTCTAGCCTCACACCGACGGAAAACTTTGCAACGGCTTCACAGGCGAAGGATTTCTTTTTTAACAAAATCCATTTTCACTTAAGAAAACTTAATTCTCAAATTAACTTAAACAAAGCGATATTAAATGCGAAACAAAATTTATAACTTAACTTTTTTCATAACCAACCGAGTATTATCAAATCATATTTGCTAGATTTATCTGGAAAATACGAATATTTCAAAAACGGTTAATTTTGGGATAGGGAAGTGTATTGCAATAAGAAAGGCAATTTTATGGGGAATCCAATAATGGTATAAAAACAATAGGGTTCTATTTGAAATTAGAAAGTTATGGCGTTTTGAAATTTTCTAATTTGGTCCTGTAATTGCTAATATCCTGTTTAATATTTTCGATTGTTTCTTACAGCAACAGTTATTCCTAAATGTTGCTTTCATTCCATCAAAATATTACTGCTACAACAGCAGTTGTTGATTTGTTGAAAATTGTTCATTTATGGATATTTAAAACTTTTTGTAATTTTGGATTTGTAGACACGTAGAGGATATCACCTTTAAGTTGCTAGATAAAAAGCGAGTATCTGATACAACCCACATTACGAGGAACTAAGAAAACCAGCTGTTCATAAAACGGCCTATAACTGTACAGGTTGTTTAAGATTAAAATATCAATTTACTAATAGAATTGCAAAATGATACGTGTATAGAGTTAAAATTAAATAAAATTAGTTATAAAAATGCGATAAAAACCCATGGTGGGACCGTAAAAAGCGGTCAGGCTGGAATCTCTAAGTGTCGAACCGAAATTTTATGTCTTTTACAACAACCGATAAATGCGTAGTTCTATAATGTTAATGCCATTAATGTCAATTCGAATTGGGAAATTTAACTGTTGACAATATTTATTTTTATAACTTTCTGTCATCGAACATGAGAATTCTCTCGTTTGCTCATTATATCATTTTTGTTGATAACCGAAAATTATTTGTCGAATATTTTTTAGTAGGCACAGTATGACTTTCTTATACAGAGATATCTGTCAGTTTAAAAGAACACCCTCAGTCCGGGCTAGGAGGGTTGGCAAGGGGAGTTGAATTCATCTCAACATATTGAACCCACCACAGCAAGGATGCATACATACATATTATAACCTTCATTTTCCCTGGAGGTATCAAGCTGAAAAATAATCATATGATCATAAACAATTATCCTATTTTTTTAAACAGTCATTTTGCTTTTTCTTTTACTTAACTATCATTATAATTTATGGAATAGGTACCTGAGTAGCTATACGTATTCCGTTAACGGCACGTAATAAAATGCAAATTATAATTTTATTATTATAGTATCTTCGTCAAATACTTAATAAATATTAATAAAACTTTTAACATTTTAAGACCGAAAGTTTTTGAGTATACTTAAATCATTAATGATAAATAATAAAATATTGCAAAGAATTAACATTATACAGTGTGGTTCAATTAACATTAGAAATAATGTAGGCCTCGATTAATATTTTCTTAAAATTTAATCACTTCATCGAAGCAGTATACAGGGTGTAGTCTTTAAGTAATTTTATATAAATCTTATAAAATGTGTTTGCTTCAAGTAATTCAAGGGCCACGAAAATGTTGCTGTATTTGAAGTTTTCTAGGATTTTATGAGCAGCTCATCACCAATAATAATTTAACGATTCTGAGAACTGGAAGAGCCAAGCAAAAATAAAGAAGAAGCCGGCATTTACAGGTAATGCGTACCATCGCATGTCTGGTACTGCCTATTGGCATTAAACGCACCGTTTTATTTAAAAAAATACTGTTTTCTTAATGACCTCTTTTTGCTATCAAAATTAATGCCTGAAATCAAGCAGTGTGACCAAGGCTGTAGAGCGGAAGTTGCTGCACATCTATCTTCAGATGTCACTCGTGTGAGAACCATAAAAACATAATAAAATATTTTTACGTCATGTCCCACCGGTAATTACCAAGAAAATCCTGGGTTACATAACAGCGTGCATCACAGAGAACGCGTGTGCACTACGGTGTTTGCTCGGAAAATTGCTTTTAATTATCAGGAATCCTTGAGATATTTTTTATATTTTCAATGCAAAAAATCGTTAATAAATGATTGGGAGAAGGGACGAAATATAAAAATTAAAAAAAGATCGGCGCCCACTTGACTGTTGTCTTTTGTTAGCTTCCTATATAATGCCTGCAGAGGAAACGCAAACAAACATCATAGCAGGCGTTTTTTTTCATAAAAAAAACAACTGTTTGACGAGTTCTGTTATATTTGTGCCGAGTGCACGCTATGCACCTGTTATTTTATATAACAGTCCACATTCGGTGTAAAATTCACAGAAAAATCGATGAAAATACCGACATATGTTGTTGCAGTTTATGTGAAAGTAATTGGGGCGGTACATTCAATATAAAAATACAGTCACTTCTTCTTCTTCATCAGTGCTTCTGATATCGATATGGAATGAGTAGATTTGCAGTTTGATCATCGGCGAAGAGAAAATTGGATTGGTCTTCCAATATTAACAATCCTTCTGGGAAAACTATGTGCTCAGAACTGGATGGTTCCATAATAGAGTCACGGACATTTCTTCTAATTCTATTTAAAGAGTGCTTCAACGAATGGAATAAAGGAACTTCGGTAGTAAAATCGTAGCTGGCTTGCAGGAGTGCGGTCAGGCACTTTCTACCCAATTCTGTCCGTTGGTTATTATGCTGCCTTTGCACTTGTGGCTCTTCTTTTTAGAACAAAGCCAACGAGTATTCCCATTTTTAAAACTTCACTGCATTCTGTATTTATGTACTTCGTAAGTAGCTGCAGGTTTCCCTTTGTTTGTTTGCAATAGTTTAAACTCCATAATCGGTTTCTTCATTTTGTGAATCCAAGGAATTAAGAGATTGCTAATGCGCAACCCCACGCTTCGCCAACATAAATCTATTGGATTGTAATGTGTTTATTTTTTTAACCTGATTGTGGTATATAAAATACAATCGACAATCACATCGGATGGCCATCGTCGGTGTTCATCGACTGTGTCATTTAATTATAAGCGAATAACAAAAATCATTTCATATTTTTACAACAAAAGATGCGAATTTCAATAGATTAGATTTGTTTTGTGGCATGTACTAGAGTACAAACGCTGCAGGATGTGACGCAACGCGATTTATTTTATTTTAATCGCATTGTTAATGTATTTCAAAACAGTTCCCGAAGGCCGCTGAATAATTTTGTGGGAAACACAGAGTAAAAGAGCCAATTGGGTCACGGAACAACTCCCGAGTTTTCAGTTTTAATATTAACGCTGTTTGATTTTAGTATTGAAAATACTTCTGGGCGCGTGTATACGGGACTTATCTTACGAAAAATGTATCGACAGGCGACAGATTCTGTCGTAGTGCAGCGATATTCAGCAAATACTAAAATTTTAACTTTGAGTGATCCCAAAGTATAACCAGATGAAACTCTCACAGATGATTCTACAAGTCTTTTGGCACCTAAAAATGGCAATTACGACTTTTTTGGGTGGTAGCGAAAAAAATTAGGGGTGAAAAAGCAGTAAATCTATCTCACCGTGCGCCGGGAGACTCTCGGGCATCTTACGCGAAAATTACAAGTCGTAGAACTTTGCGTTTTTTTTTAATTGTTGAAGAAATATTGACGTTTTTAATGGTGTACATTTTGTGTAAATGCAAGAAACCACACTAATTTTATTGCACCGTATACAGATTTTGTTTTCCTTATGGTGTAAGAAGTTATGATTTCGAATAATGTATGGTCGCGTTTCAAAAATAAGTCCGCTATAACACTTTCAATGCGCCGATGTCAAAAATTCACTTTCGGTGCACGGGACGAGCCGTGCGAGAGAAAAGGATAGACTATGGGGAATAGCCGAGCACCAGAAGGAGACAGGACGCGGCCAAGTTACTCTGCAAAAGAACAGCGTTGTAATGCCACCGTTAAAATCTTCATTCAATGCATTTTCAAAACTCTCTTTCTGTAATAGCCACGAAATAAATGCTAGTAAATGAGGTAGGTACTTGTTTAGCGAAACTTTTACTGTTTATATCATCTGGGGAAGGATAATTTTTATTGGGTATTGCAAAATTTTCCATACATTTTCTTAAAATTGCAGCAGCTCTGTGAAGAATTTGCAAATCTGATAATGTATCACCCGTTGTTTCCAGATTAAAATTAGATGATTCGTCTGTTGAGTTTGCGTCCTTATTTACATGCTTGATTTTTTTGTCAAAAGTTCTTTGCCAGAACACAACAAATCACCTGACCTGACCTGGTCTACGAATAAATTGAATAGAGCCTTTAAATCTTTTCGACAATTTCATTTTCAGTTTCACGGATTGCATTGGGGATCTTTCTGCATTACGTAACATAGAATTATATTTTTGTGTTACTGCAGGTACTTAATGGCAGCTTTTCTTTATTATCTAAGATGTGTTCTTGAATCCAAGAAGAAAATGTTGAAAACAAGCGTTCGGTACTTTTTGTATTTCTGTCAGTTTTATTTTTGTGGGAATTTATATTTCTGGTTGATATGTACTCTGCGTAGCACAATTTGTGGTATTATGCATCGTATGCAAATAAGTCTTCATACAAAATCAGTCTAGAGATAATACGATTGTCACTTCTCTCTCTTGCAGCATTTTTAGGCGAGTGGAATCACCCGTGCCTATAGTAACAAGGACAAACAATACATAATTAACCAAATAAAACATTTAGTACTACGATACCAGTTTGAATTGAAGTAAGTGATTTCCTTTTTCTTTTGCCAGATCCTCCACAAATTAAGGCAGTGGATAGTAGTCCACAAGTTACGGAATCCCATCAAGTGTACTACAGTTCCGCAAGTTATGCGTTATACTTTCGTATAATTATTTCCTTAGTTCAATCCCCACCCAGCAGCGTTTGTGGGTAGGTAGGTTATCGTAGAGAGCTAGTGGTTTGTTATTCTCGGGCCGGGTAGGATCGGCTCTCGTAAACGTTATTTTTTTCTCACGTTTCCACATTATCTTTTTCGCATAAAATGCGTGTGTCTGGTGCGAGGACAAGTAAAGGGTCTGTCTAAAATGCGTTGATACACAATATTTAACACCTGTTCGCATGCCCACAACTTGCGGAACCGTAATGACAAATGATAGTGATCCGTAACTTGCGGACTACTATCCACGGCCACAAATTAAACACATGGTTCTAACGTTAAATTGATCCTGTCTTCTAGGTATTTAAAAGCGTATTGCTATTAGAGGCCGCAGAACCATTGTTGTGTGAGGGTTCACGATTTTTAGTATTGAACATACTTCTGGGCTCGTGTATATGGGACTCATCTTACGAAAAATGTATCGGCGCGCAGTCGAGGCCGCTAATAAATTGGATGGAGGCGGCTACCGGCTAGCCAGATCGCCAGATGTAAACTAAGGTACGGCGAGGGCGAGTACCGTTTAAGAGGGATATCGCGTTGCAATAAAAGTCCAAACTGTACAAAACGGATGCGTTAATATTTTGTTACGTATTGCGTCAGTTTGACTATGTGCCTTGTGCTTGTCACAAATCAATTACTTTATTGTATCAATAATATACCAACTTGAAACGGCACAGATCACTTTTGTTGGACATCTTAGAAACCGAGCAGTTGTGTCGGTATTTTCAATACGCCTATGATACTTGCGTAAGATGCGAGGTTGTGAATTTTTAAAATATGTTTTAATTGTTTCTCTAAAGAAAGCAAGAGGATGCAGCGCAGTGATAGACCACCAGATATAATTTATTGAGGTCAGGCAACAAATATTTATACCTGTCTTTTGACAAGTGGCTAATATGTTAACAGGATTATACCTGGTGAGCTTTCGGGTGTCAGAAACGTCGTAAAAAAGTTATTATATCCAGTAGAGATAAGATGAGATAGTTGCAGGTCAACATAAGACTGATTTAAATGATTTATTTGTATAACCTATCAAAAAGCAAATTCTGCTGTGTCAAATTTACCTAACCTGTACAGGTTCTGAATTAAAGTTACTAGTTTGATCCACTCCATTAGCTTGGAAGCGACGCAAAGGCAAAAATTCGTCCGAAATGCAACAAGAACAAAAAGAAAGTCATAATAAAACGCAGCAAATATTTAGCCAGTAGTCACTTGAAAATATGTCGGCGCACTTGAAAAGGAAGACGAATCCAGTCCCCCTTGTCGTATATCATTTCCCCTATACACAAGGGGGATATTCGTTTATTCCTGCAATAATTCGATGACTAACTGTACACATGTTGTGTAGTTTTATTGTATGTTCCGAACGATCTCGAGATTCTCGGAAAGAAACTGCCTACCTTTGCAACTAGTTCTATATAAAAATGGTATGGGTAATGTTTTTATTAAGTTGCTCGGCCTCTATGGACACGATGATTTACGATGGAAAGTGGCTAAGCAACGTTTAAAATGAAGTATTTCGTTTTTCTTGGACTTTCGTATAGTATTCACGCTTTATATACTTATAGAAAAACATAAATTTACGTCATGATTTAATTTGGTGTAATCTTGAATGCCTTACCTTCAAAAAGTGAAGTAGCACCAGTGGTCAGTTCGGGAGTGAAAATGCCCCTATTCCAGAAAAAGAGAAAAACATTCACTTTTGATACAGATTCCATCAGTAACATTTTTGACGTTGCCCATAGAGGGTGCTACTGCTTGTATTCTTCGCCACAGCTCATCGGGTGAATCAACAGCTTCTTTATATCTTTCATTCTAGACCACATCGAAAAATCCAGAGGATTTAAGCCGGGGCTTCTAGGCGGCCAAACAAATTCACTTCCACGGCCAATCGACCGATGTCGAAAGACGTTGTCTATTCCCGCACCGGCCGGGAAAAATGTGCGGGCGCCCCGTCCTGCATGAACCACATATTTTCCCTTAAATTAAGTGGTACTCCTTCAAGCAGTTCGTACAAATTTTGCTGAAGAAAATTTAAATAAAGTGGACCGCTCAGATTGGGTGGAAGTTGAAAAGGCCCAATAAAGAAATTTGAAATTACACCGCACCAAACATTGATCTTAAATTCATGTTGGAAGTGTCTTTCTTTAACGGCATGGGGTTTACAGAATCCCACAAATGATTGTTTCGCTAGTTGAAAACTCCACGTCGAGTAAACGTTGCCTCATCTGTGAAGAGGATTCTGTTAAAAAAATTAGGACCCGCGTCAAAAATGTTATTGGAATCTTTTTTCCCGTAAGAAAAACCATAGGATTCCAAATTTTCAAGTCGCCAACTTAAGAAATTTCGTAGTTATGGCAAAAAATTTAAATAAAATTGTAACTTTCAACACCCTGTATTTCCTAAACCATCAACGTTCGGATAAGGCATGTTCGGGTCAATGGTCATTATTTGACCTGTAGAATCTCCAGTTAATGGATTTCTCGTTGTTAATGAAACACCCTGAATATTAGAAAGGGAAAGTAGTGTAGAGCGGCCAGAACGGGCAACGTAGGCTGTTGTGGATGGCTTAGTTTTTACCATTTGCATTAAATAAAAACCCAAAGGCAACATACTTCATTTCAAACCAAAAGTTCACCTGCCAACACTCGATCCAATTGAAGAACTCAATCCTTAAGTTATTGAAAGAAATTAATATTTGTATTCAAGAACTTTGACCATCGACAACGCTTCAACCAAGCAAGTTTGGATAGACATACGTTTGGTTCAATCAACATATTTTTATGGGACTCCGTTTGGGTCTTTAATCGTCTATTTAAGGATATGTTACAGATGTCTGTAAATCGGGAATTATGGATATCCCACAGATATTTTTAAATATTTAAAAATATCTCACAGATATTTTTAAATCATTTTGGATATCAAACAGTGAACAATGATTATTTTTATCTGCGAGATATCTTTAAATATTTAAAAATATCTCGCAGATATTTTTAATTCTATAATTACGGATATCTACTAAGCATTTTGATATCCAAAATTGTGGCGCCACCTATAAGGCGAAAGATGTAATTATTATTTTCTTTTGGGCTGGTGTAAATCGGTCGCGCGGCTCCACAGTGTTGCCAACCCTACCGAAATTTCGGTAGATCTACCGATTTTATATGTTATCTACCGATCTACAGAAATGATACATAATTCTACCGAAATTTCATTTTTTAATTATGCAATAGAGTCCATTAGTGTAACGGCAAAATCAGAGCGCGAAATTTAAAACGCTATCGGCTGTCCTAATAGAAAAGTAGGATAAAATTTTTCAATGCATTTTAAATGGAGCTTAGATGACCTTGCACTTCACATTCTATTTTTACCTTTCATCCTGATTTCTTAACATTAAATCAATATATGGCGATTACTATGAAGCTTTTTCGGTGTTTGTCTTGTAAAAGCATTTATTTATGCAGTCATTTTGTTTAAAACCAAAATGCAACAAACTACTGCAATTTACGGCGCTAGAACCGGCGCAATAGATGGTTTAAATCGTCCATAGAAGTCCTTAATAACACTAATTTTTAACACTTTCTTTTCGATTTTACACTTTTTAAATATAAATAAATTCTTAAACCCCCTATTAAATAAAGATTAAACAATAAATTAGCCGGAGAAATAAACAACTTAACCTCAAACCCTGTGCATCAAACGTCAAAATAATAATGATCTGGTCTAAACAAGACATAAGTTCTTTTATTATATGTACTGTACTCATCCGTTTTAAAATATTTCTGAAATTAAGTTGTATTTTAAGTTGTTTTTGAAAATGTAACAGCTGGAAAGAGCAGTCTATTTGTCACTTGCAGAATCCCTGTGAACAGTAAACCGTTGTTAATATTGAAGTGGCGTGTAAATACTGTGAAAATATTGTGAAAATCCCTAATGAATATGTGTCCAAAAATGGCTACAAAAATAGATACAGGATGTTGAAATTTCTTACAAAAATGTAATATCTGCTTGTATCGTTACCTACTATTTTCAGCTGTTTTGTGCTATTCTCGAGTATTTACACGCCAATTCGATATTTACAACATTTTACTATTAGAAAGAATGGATTGACAATTTCGTTTTTAAAATCTCGGACTAATGCACCGTGTTACACAAAATTATTTCTCTCTGAAACTATGCCTCGAACGCAAAAAACAAAAGAGAGATTTTTTCTTGTAAATAAAACAAAGATTCTAATATTTTGCAACATATCTATGTAAGTCAGTAGCGTAACATAGTTTCGGTAATAAATGTGGTCTCCCCACCTCGTAGTGACGCCACTGGTGAGAGTACAAAACTCAAAATTTATAAATTAGTAAATAACTTCAAGGAATTATTATGCCCAAAATTCCAAATGAATAGGTCCGGTAGTTTTCCAGATATTAAAAAAATAACATTTTTGAAAGAAATTTCAACACCTTGTATCTCGCTTAGCCGGCATTTTTGGACATACGTTGATTAAGGTTTTTCGCATTATTTTTAAGTATTCTATCTACCCTAGTAGTTTGTTACACTCATTATAGATCACCCTGTATTGCATTATACTCCGATCATCTGTTTACCCTACAAAATTTGCATTCCTCTAAAACGTTGAAGATTCACTTCTATCGCGAGTGCCGACCACGCATCCAGTTTTTTAATCATGTTTTTCCTTGCCCTCAGCGTTCAGGTTATTGCCAATAAGTGGTGCGAATAATATTGAAATATTAATAACGGTCAACGGCAAAACCAGCGCCGGCAACGAAAAGTAAATTTGCTGGCTGCCGGCGGCGACAACGCAGGCACTTCCGGGGATAAATATCCCAGGAAGTACCAACGTTGCCAAGCGTTTCCAATGTGTAAATATCCATCAAGTAGCTCATACAAGAGCCTACCTTGCATCGACACCTTGGTTAATGGGATACACATGAAGTTAGCGGTTCAGGTAGCTTGGGGTGCAAACCCGCTGGGGATGACTTTTTTAGTCATATTTTTCCTTGCCCTCCAGGCAAAATGCTTGCCGTCTGTAATTTTCAAGCTTATAGTTTCTTAGGGCAGGCGAAAGGTATTGTTTCCCTTGCCCTACAAATGAAAACGACGTAAAGCAACGTTGCACATTGGAATTGGAGAAGCTTGACAACGTTGGTATTTCCTACGATATTTAGCACTGATTTTATAATATTATAAAATCACTGATAATTTAGCCGTCCTCTTTATCCTCGGTAAGAAACGTCAGTTATTGCCGAACACGAACACAAAAGTTTCACCAATCAGAGTGCTACCGAGACACAAGTCCTGGGGAAACAGAAAACTCGACCGCGCGCAGGCTGGAGATTTAAAGCGGGAGAGCGCGTAAGTCAGATTTACAATAGACCATAAATACAACTAAGCTTACTTCCTGGAAATTAGAGGGCGCTGCAATTTTGGATATCAAAACTGGCAAGTGATATTCATAAATAATTAATTCTATTTTACATATAATTCTAAATATTTAAAAATTACCGCCCCATATCTAAAATTGTTGATTTAAAAATATCTGTCGGATAAAAATAATTGTTTGTAGATATCTCACTGATAGCATTAAATATTTGAAAATATCTGTGGGATATCCTGAAACCAATACTATTTTTGCTCACTTTGGATTCGTATGTAATTCTTTAAGCAATACTTACGTGCTAAAGGCAAAGCTAAGCAAAAATTGATTTGATTTAAAAATATGCTATAGATATTTTCAAATATTTAAAACTATGAGTGAGATATGCATTAATAAATATTTATATCTCGCTGATATTTTTAAATAATGAATTATGGATATCTCCGAGATATTTATGTCGATTTAACAATATCTGGTAGATAGAAATAATTATTTATGGATATTACTTGCATGGTTTGATATAAAAAAATGTAGCCTTCCACTTGCTACTCTAAATTGGATAACAATTACAACATGTAAAGGATGGTATAATTGAATTATTGAACCTTTCGCCTTATAGGTGGCGCCACAATTTTGGATATCAAAATGCTTAGTAGATATCCGTAATTATAGAATTAAAAATATCTGTGAGATATTTTTAAATATTTAAAGATATTTCGCAGATAAAAATAATCATTGTTCACTGTTTGATATCCAAAATGATTTAAAAATATCTGTGAGATATTTTTAAATATTTAAAAATATCTGTGGGATATCCATAATTCCCGATTTAAAAACATCTGTAGGATATCCTTATATGGACGATTAAAGACCCAAACGGCGTCCCATATATTTTGGTGTCAGAAAAATGCAGTAGCGTGTTAGAGACATAATGTATAATGTGAACAAAACCAAGTTACAATTCGCGTAAAGAGTTGGTTAAAACCATTATGTTCTTATCTCAGTATATTTATTAAAAGAGCCCTGGCAAGCCTCCTGTGGACATGATGTTTCTCGGAAGTCGGAAAGCTCGAGAAAAGGATAGAACTTAATTAAAAATTATGATTAGGCTGCCTGAGGCGTCGGTTCGATTCAGTCACGGCAGCCAAACACAATTTCAAATTTATTCCTGTATATACATACATAATATACGTGTACCATATAATGATATGACAGAAAACATTGTATACTTATACAAGACAACGGCAAGTAGCTATTGATGTATATTTTTATACTTGATTATTTCTCTTTTAATGCGAATATTAAGTAGGCAAGCTTATCTGAAAGTCATTTGTTATGTACTACACGACATACGTGTAAATGAAAACAAGGTGGACAAAACTGTTTCTTTTTGGTTAAAACGTTTCCGTTGTTTGTTGTTTATTTATAGTTTTAGATTGGATTAGAAACTGTTCTGTTGCTTTACACATTTATGCGTAAATATGTTCTACGAAAGTTGTTTAAATTCGGCAATATGCTACATTTCTTTCTTATTGAAAGTATGCACCTTATAGGTCTTACATACTTTGCCACGCTTCGAGATTTGAATCCGAGATTTCCGCGATAAATCGAGGAGAATTTACGGAACGAAACCTGCCAGGAAAACTGCTTTATAGCCGTGACTAATTCGCTGTTTGCATAATTTACTAATAAATGCATAATGCACTTTTTCGTATCTGATCTTTGGCATGACCTTCAGATGCAGTAGCAAAAACTTATGTTGTTGGTCGGTCCGCTGTATTCAATGCAGTGGCGGCGCGTTCTAATTTTAATCTAATTAAGGCAAATGTACCAGTTTTCGTCATACTGATCTCCAATAGGCAGGTTCGATAATTTTCAAATTTCATTAAAATTGATAGAGTTTATTATACTGAAGGCAGTTATGTTGTTAATTTTTGTTAAAAAAAATTCCTTCGCCTGTGAAGCCGTTGCAAAGTTTTCCGTCGGTGCGAGGCTAGAAATCATACCTTGCAGCGAGAGTAGGCCGCGTGACGTCAGAACTTAGTATAACATACAAGTCCCAGCTTCAGCGGGCAGCAGTCCCATAAGTATTATGCATATGCATGTGTAGTTAAATTGTTAAATATTATTAACTGGTTCTAACTGGTGTTTTCTGTTTTGTACCCAGACTAATACATCGTACAGCACACCAATAAAACGGAAAAAGTGGTTCGTTGGAGCCAGAAGGAAAATCGGTCAGCATTATCGATATTTTCGCGAGTCAGTTTATCATTGCAAAAGTTTATAAAATTATCGGCTGCCCCATTGCAGCCACTCTAAATAAAATCGAACATAATGTAATTTATCGACAGTTTTCTGGGACCCCTTGGTACTTGGTAACGTGTTACGGTTAGCATAATTTGAAACAGGATGCTAGGAGTATGACGGAGCCAAATACTGAATCGCCGTAGCGTTCCCTCCCTGAAATTTTATTAACTATTTTACAATAATAATTAAATAGTACGTCATCATAAAGTTCTCTTTTGAAGACTGGTAGGACGCGTACCTCCATCCTTTCCCTGAGCTTGCCTACGCATTTCCGTAAAAGTAGAACATTCTACATCCCCAACTACTTGAGAGCAGTAGTCTAATCTGCTCCAACCTCTACCTCTTTATTCCTATCTCTGACTCTGGTATGTCGCGAACTATTCTTTTGTGTCTCAGAAGGTGTCCTACCATCGTACGATCCTATCCCCTATTCTTTATTGTCTTCCATACTTTTCTCTTTTCCCCAACTCTTTCTAATTCCTCCTTATTGCTAACTTGTCTATCCACGGTATCTTCAACACCCGTCTGTAGCATCACATTTCAAACGCTTCTACTCTTTTTCAATCCGCTTCTCCCATTGTCCAAGTTTCGCACCCATAGGTATAATTTCGTACTCCATACATGCGTCTTTAAGAGTCTCTTCCGAGTTTCTACATTAACCGTTCCAGAATGTAGCAGTTGTTTCTTTTTGTTAAACAAGTACCTAGTACCTACGTGGCGTAGTTTTTTGATTCACGTGAGTTGTATTTGTTTCCGTTTTTTAAAAAATTTCCAATCCGTTATAAAACTGTTAACTTGATAACTTGTCAATCACTTAGGTATGCATACCTACATAAATGAGTAGGTATGTATTGTATTGTATTGTATTAGAGAATATAGGTAGGTACCTATTTTACAAACAGAAGTAAGGAGGTATCTACATACCTACTTATACTGAATTATAAAAGGCATGTACAGTTAATAAATTGTTGACTTTTTGTTTTACTTATACCGGTCTGCCTTTACACTACTGTTTTGAGGTTGAATGAAATTGGGGTTAGATGCAAGAATCACACACCATTTCCACATTTACCGGGACATTTACCTACCTACTACATAAATATGGCAAATTATGTGAATCGGACTTTTGATACCCTTGTTGCATCATTATATCGATTATGTTGTCTTTGTTTTATGTTTCCTTGACACCTTACTTTAAAAATTCACGCTCGAAATAGTCCCAATAAGTATGTTATGAGATAGGTACCGCTTCACGGGCACTTCAAGAGAAGTGGGAGGAGCGCTTTTACGAATCTCTGACGTCAAACCAATAACAAAGCGAACTAACATGTGGGCGTGATAAGCTAATTTCTTTCGCTTATTACGCCTCAAAAAATTTTTTTTTTTACAAAATTTCGCCGTAAATCAATTACAATAACAATTTTCTGTCATTTTCATGCTGAAAATAGATATCTTATTTTTCTCCGAACCTCCCTATTTATTCACTAAAAAATATTGAAAAATTGAAAATACACTCAACATTTTAGAGTCTCAAATTTCTTTTGGTATAGAGCTTCCTCTCGTGAACAAGTCACGAGCCGCCCCTTCTTTTAACAGAAACACGCGCCTATATTTCTTGAAGTGCCTTATCCGAGTTCCAGCTGACGAATAGCATCGGGAAAATTTCGCTTTGTCTAAGTAAATTCTCAGGCAACAAAGCACATCAGAGTACGTACACATGTTTGTTTGTTAATTATACGATTCTTTGTAATGAATGTGTTGAAATATTGCTAAACACCGGCTCGTACCTTATGCATTAGGTCGTTACAAGGACACCTAATATCTATGGTATGTCGAGAATATGCGAGAAAATGGACAGTTTTCAAAGGAAAATTTAAGCGCGTACGATTATTATCTGAGGCTGCAGTTTCATATTTTAACATCCTGTACAATAATCGTTTCATAGCGGGTTCGTCGCTTGATCCACTATCGAAATTCAATTTTATAAATTCATTTTAATAAGGGAAAATAAGTTATGGAGCATTATTTCGTGAAAAACTAGCTTTATTATACTGTTTAATCATATCTCATTGCATGGGTAAATTTGAGAAAAATAAAATTCGTAAAGGAATGAAATTAATATTAATTCAATTTAGTAAATTTTCAAAGTGACCGCCATTATTTTCTTAACATCTAAAGATTCTCAGACGTGTAGCACCTTCGACTTTTGCCGTCGAAATAGATTGTATCGCATTTCTTATTCGAAGAATCATGATGTCTTCCCGGGTTGTTGCCTTCTTTCCGGATACCTTAAAACATGCTCGCTAGGCAATAACGGCATTTTCTTCATTTGCCTATTTCTTCTTCCGTATATTTGACTTCAGATAGTAGTAAAATTTTATCCCAGTTTATTACTTTTATTTCTTTTATTGTTGTTAATTTATCAGCCTACCCAAAGGACTTGTACCTTGACGCAGTTCTAGTAATACTGGGACGGGTGGGATGGCTTGCGCGCTTCAATGATCTAAAGAGCCGAACCATAGGTTTAACCATTTGGAGGGGTTTTTATTTGAGAAGCCAGACTAAATCAAGTCCCTGAAAGGGGGCAGCAGCTCTTTCAGTAATCATAGTGGCAGAGATCGTGAGGGTCGGTATGGCACTGTGATACACACTACTGCGATGTGGAAGGCAACGGGAAACCACCACATTATTCTATCCCTGGTACAGCGTACTTCGAATTTATGATGATGGCACCTTCTGGAGTAAAATATCCCGGAGGTAAAATAGTCCCACATTCGGATCTCCGGGCGGGGACTGCTTCGGGGGGAGTCATCAGAAATGATAAGTGTAACATCACACGAGTCGGAGCGTGGAATGTTAGAAGCATGAAACAAGTAGGAAAGTTAGAGAATTTGAAAATTGAGATGGATAGGTTAGCATTAGACGTAGTAGGTATTAGTGAAGTGCGATGGCCAGAAGCCGGAGACTTCTGGAGCGGAGATTTTAGAGTAATACACACAGGATCTGTAGGAGGAAATTCGGGAGTAGGAATTGTTATGCGGAAAAAAGTAGGGCAGAGTGTAGAAAATTTCTTACAGCAAAGTGACAGGGTAGTTATGGTTAGGTTAGATTCGAACCCTGTAAAAACAGTAATAATACAGGTATATATGCCCACTTCTAACTACAGTGATGAGGTCGTAGAGGCAGTTTATAGTGATATTGAACATGTGCTAGATTTTGTGAGAGGACACGAAAATTTAATAATTATAGGAGATTTCAATGCAGTCGTAGGCACAGGGCAAGAGGGCGGAATAGTTGGTCCCTTTGGATTAGGCAATAGGAACGATAGGGGAGTTAGACTGATAGAGTTCTGCGATAAACATAACTTAACGGTCGCGAACACTCTATTTCACCATCATGTTAGGAGACGCTACACGTGGAAGATGCCAGGAGACCTAGGGAGATATCAAATAGATTACATTCTTGTTATGCAAAGATTTAGAAAGCAAGTTAGGGATTGTAGAAGTTATCCAGGAGCAGGTATAGATAGTGATCACAATATAGTCGTTATGAACGTCAATCTTAAATTTAAGATTTTGAAAAAACGAAGCGGAAGAAGGTATCTTGACCCAGAGAAACTAAAAGATGATGATACGCGCGATAAGTTCGAGAAAAAGACAAACGAGGTACTAAAGGGCGCGGGCGAAAATATTGTTAGGGACATAGAGGAAGAATGGAATTGCATTAAAAATAGTTTAGTTTCCTCAGCTAGGGATATTTTGGGTCATAAACAGAATGAAAGTAGGAAACCCTGGATAACAAAACATATTGTGAGTCTAATAGAGGAAAGGCGCAAATATAAAAATAGGTTAGATGAAATAGGGAAACAAAGATATAAGGCGATCAAGTGGGAAATTATTCGGAAATGTAGGAAAGCGAAAGAGCAATGGATCGACGATAAGTGCAAAGAAGTGGAAAATAAGTTCGAAATAGGAAAGACTGATGAAGCATATAAAATAATTAGGAGAAATTTTAGAGAAATTGGATCTAGTACCAAAAGCATTAGGAATGAGGCAGGAGATATCCTAATCGAAAGCGGGGAGAAGGCAGATAGGTGGAAAGAATATTTAGGAAACTTATATGCGGGACAGGAAGTGCAAGATATATTAGAAAGTGAAAGCAGTGTAGAAGGGGATAACCTAGGGAGTCCTATAATGAGAGAAGAGTTTGAGCTAGCACTAAAAAGTTTAAGGAATAATAAAGCACCAGGTATAGATGGCTTGCAGGTAGAAATCTTAAAGTGCGCAGGTCAAGAGGTAATAGATCGTTTATTTAAATTAGTTAGTCACATATACCTGACAGGCGAGATTCCAGAAGATTACAAACGGAACATCATAGTAGCTTTGCCAAAAAGGAAAGGCGCGGATAGATGCGAAAATTTTAGAACTATCAGTTTAACTTCCCATGCGTCAAAAATTTTAACTAGAATTGTGCAAAGAAGGATGGAGAAAAAGGCGGAAGAAATATTAGGAGAAGATCAGTTCGGATTTAGACGAAATAGAGGAACGCGCGAGGCCATTCTAGCTTTACGAGTAATTATAGAAAAAACGATAGAAAAGAGAAAGAGCGTATATATAGGATTTGTAGATTTAGAAAAAGCCTTCGACAACGTAAAATGGGGGAAGATGTTCGAAGTGCTGAGAAAGGTAGGGATGAAATACAGGGACAGAAGAATAATACATAATCTCTACAAAGAGCAAAAGGCAGTTATAGAATGTGAGCAGGAACGAAGGGAAGTAGATATCCGGAAGGGAGTGAGACAGGGATGTGCATTGTCACCTCTAGTTTTCAACTTATATATCGAAGATGCGATTAATATTGTTAAGGAAAGAACAGCCTCAGGGATCAATGTACAGGGCCAAACTATTAATATGCTCAGATTTGCGGATGATATAGCAGTGTTAGCATCTAGCAAAGAAGAATTAGGAGCGGCTTTGAATGAAATGGAAGCAGTTTTGACACAGGGCTACGGCATGAAAATCAATAAAAAGAAAACTAAAATTTTGGTATGTAGATGGAGTGAAAATAGAACTAAAATTGAAATACAAATAGGAAATGAGAAGATAGAGGAGGTCGCGGATTTCTGCTACTTAGGAAGTAAAATAACCCAAGACGGTAGGAGCACTAAAGATATAAAACAAAGAATGACGCAGGGCCGAGTTGCGTTTAACAAAAAGAAACAACTGTTATGTTCGAGAACGGTTAATATAGAGACTAGGAAGAGACTCTTAAAGTCGTATGTATGGAGTACGGCATTATACGGGTGCGAAACTTGGACAATAGGAGAAGCGGATAGAAAAAGAGTAGAAGCGTTTGAACTGTGGTGTTACAGACGCATGATGAAGATACCGTGGATAGATAAGGTTAGCAATAGGGAAGTATTAGAAAGAGTTGGGGAAAGGCGAAAGGTATGGAAAACAATAAAGAGTAGGAGAGATAGGATGGTAGGACACCTTCTAAGACACGAAGGAATAGTTCGCGACATACTAGAGTCAGAGATAGGAATAAAAAGAGGTAGGGGTAGGCCTAGATTAGACTACTGCTCTCAAATAGTTAGGGATGTAGGATGTTCTACTTTTAGGGAAATGCGTAGGTTAGCTCAGGATAGAAAAGAATGGAGGTACGCGTCCAACCAGTCTTCGGACTGAGAACCTTATGATGATGAATTTATCAGCATATGACGTACAATGTGAACGCCTAGCGTTACTCCACTTATAATTGCTTTATCTAAAACTTTAAATTTTAGAAAAAATGATGGTGTGACATCTGATTGAATTTCTGACAGCCGACTTTGAGTTCTTCGTCAGTTTCTTAGGCATACTATAAATTTAAAACCGAATATCGTAAAATCTAACCCAATATCTAGATAAAAGCTTTCTTTCTTACTAATTATTTCACTATCAGTAAATAAAGTAGACCATTTTAAACTGACCTTAATGACTGTTTCCTTTGCAGTACATATTTATCATATTCACTATTCTTTAATGTCCTCAATACACAACACTTTGATCTTTCAACCATGAAATACGTACTACATTAAAATTGATAAAAATGAATGTGAAATGTTCAAGAGAAAAGGAAATCAATTCTAATTATTGCCGTACACTTATCAGCAGAATCTGCTACGTAACGGCACACTGCTCTGTATGTTAAGACGTAAAAGATTAAGTGATTAGGTACTAATATTAATAATTCATAATATGAAATAAGCGAATAGTTTTGATGCCTTAGTTGAAAGAATTTTCTGTACGGATCTCGATAACATACTTAGTGAATTCCTAAACTGCTTGCGTTCTTTAGTTGAAATATAATTGTTATTTTATACAAATTATGTTCAGTAGTATGGTGGTGGAAATATACAGAGTTTATCACGAATAAAGGAAAAAGTTTATAATGTTCTTATATTGAGTTTATCACTAGATACTATGCGCACTGCCATATAGTCACTTTCTAAATGCATTTTCGGAAATTTTCTTTCATTTCGGTTGAGGAATAACGGTTCAAATTTTGCAAACCATTTTTTCGAAAATAATAATAAATTTTCTATTCTTGAAGGAACTAAATTGTTGTACACATTGGAAAAAGGTTATAAGTTATAGATATTTTGGAATCTATAGAAATTTAGAAACGTAAATAAATTGATTTAATACAATCTAATCTTTCGGACGCGGTTCGCTTGTTGTGAATTCTGGGACACTGACCCGCTGCAGGGGTCAAATTGTGTAAATAAAACACCCCCAAAAAAATTATAGGTTTACGCATGGGGATTGGAGGGACCTCCTAATTTACCCCCAAACATCATGAATCTCAACTCCCATTCATTTTGGTTAGTACAAAGAGGCGCCACTCTCGTGACATTTTGTAAATTCACTCAGGTAAAAAAAATCATAAGTTTACTCTTCAAAGCTTGGAGACAAGTTATTTCAATCACAAAAGTCGAGTATTCACCACTGCCGATAAAAAAAATTGGTACAGGGGGGCGCTAGAGACGCAACATTTTGTAAAAAAAAACTTACGTAAAAAAATCATAAGTTTATGAATGGCATTCAAGAATTTGATTATGATGAACCTGCTGAGTACAAAAATACATTCCTTATCATTGAACGGTGGTACAAGGGCCCGCTAGAAAGTTTGAAAGAAAGCAATTATACATTTTCCCCCTTCATCATAAAGATTTCAGTCCGAAGACTGGTTGGACGCGTACCTTCATCTTTCCTATCCTGAGCTAACCTACGCTTTTCCCTAAAAGTTGAACATCCTATATCCCTAACTACTTGAGAGCAGTAGTCCAATCTGGGCCTACCCTTACCACATTTTATTCCTATCTCCGACTCTAGTATGTTGCGAACTAAGCCTTCGTGCCTCAGAAGGTGTCCTACTATCCTATCTCTCCTATTCCTTACTGTCTTCCATAAATTTCGCTTTTCTCCAACTTTTTTTAATACCTCTCTGTTGCTAACCTTATCTACCCACAGTATCTTCGTCATGTGTCTATAGCGCCACATTCCAAATGCTTCTAATTTTTTCCTATCCGCTTCTATTGGCCAAGTTTCGCACCCGGACACTGCTGTACTGCATACATACGTTTTTAAGAACCTCTTCCGAGTTTCTACATTTATCATTTCCGAGCATAATAGTTGTTTCTTTTTTTTAAATGCAACTCGGCCCTGCGCTATTCTTTGTCTTAAATCTAGAGTTATTTGACTTCCTAAAATAGCAGAAATCTGAGACTTCCTCTATCTTCTCGTTTCCTATTTGTATTTTAGTTTTAGCCCTATTTTCACGCGCCCTACACAACAAAATTTCGGTTTTCTTTTTATTGATCTTCATACTATAGCCCTCCGTCAAAACCGCTTCCATTTTGTTCAGAGTCTTTCCTAATTCTTCTTTGCTGGATCGCTGGATGCTAATACTGCTATATCATTCGCAAATCTGAGCATATTAATAGTTTGACCCTGTATATTAATTCCAGCAGCTATTCTAATGTCTTTAACAATATTCATCGCATCTTCGATATATAAATTGAGAACTAGAGGCGATAACGCACGTCCCTGCCTCACTCCCTTTCGGATATTTACTTCTCTATGTTCCTGCTCAAATTCTGTAACTGCCATTTTTGCTCTTTGTGTAGATTATGAATAAATTATTCTTCTATCCCTATACTTAATTTCTACCGTTTTGAGCACTTCGAACATCTTCCTCCATATCACATTGTCGAAGGCTTTTTCCAAATCTGCAAATCCTTTATAGGGTCTCTTTCCCTTTTCTATTGCTTTTTCTATTAGTAGTCGTAAAGCTAGAATGGTCTCGCGCGTTCCCCTATTTCTTTTAAATCCGAACTGATCTTCTCCTAATATTTCTTCCGCCCTTTTCTCCATCCTTCTTTGCACAATTCTAGTTAAAATTTTTGACACGTGGGAAGTCAAACTGATCGTTCTAAAATTTCCACACGTATCCGCGCCTTTCCTTTTTGGCAAAGCTACTATGATGTTCCGTTTGTATTCTTCTGGAATATCGCCTGTCTGGTATGTGCAGCTAAACGTTTCATAGAATCATTTTAATTATTTTTTTTTAATTTCTTGCATTTTCTATTTACTGCAGTAATCTACACGCAGTAGGAACGAAGCTTCAGTGCACAATCAATTATCGTGAATGGCAAGACTTTTGTACCACTTTTCAAAGATGGCGAATGTATTTTCGCACTCAGTATGTTTATATTAAACAAGTTACTGAACGCCATTCATAAACTTATGATTTTTTTACCTGAGTGAATTTACAAAATGTCGCGAGAGTGGCGCCTCTTTGTACCAACCAAAATGAATGGGAGTCGACATTCACGATGTTTGGGGGTAAATTAGGAGATCCCTCCAATCCCCATCCGTAAACCTACGATTTTTTTGGGGGTGATTTATTTACACAGTTTGACCCCTGCAGCGGGTCAGTGTCCCAGAATTCACAACAAGCGAACCGCTTCCCCTGGATTACTTTTTATTATTTAGCGCTTCCCGCAAACCCCAGTCCTAAACCTATAATACTTTTTTAAGCAATTTTTTTTACACATTTACGGGTCTGCCACACATCACTGTACCAAAAACAAAAACTGGCATGGGCATTTCTGTGCTCCACGACCCAAAAATCACAACATCTCAGGCATTTTCGGAGTAAACCTATTATGCACAATTTTTGGTCTATGGGCTCTTGGTCTAGGACCTGAGTACATTATTTAAGAAAATGGAAAATGCCTAGTAGGCTGCTGTCAAATAATTATTATTTGACAAGTATTGCAGTCTAAGAGCCAACTGTAATAAATTGTAATTCTGACAGATACGTTTCTGTAACAACGTTATATATTTGGACAGATGGATATATTGAAAGCGACAGGCCAATAAAGTGGTTAATCGATTCGGATAGGTCAAAGCGATTAAGTCTCGCGTACACGTGTTGCGTCTGACGTACCCTGCGACGTCTGTGTCATTAACTCAGTGTGACACTGCGAGGCGTACGCCGTTTTTACCCTGTGCGGTTCGGCCCGCTGAGAAAATGACCTTATTATAATCTAGACTCCCATTATGTTCTAACCCCAACAAATGGGCTAAAAAGCTGCGCTAACTACAGGCATTCAATCAGAGATATTGTATATCTGTTGCTTCTGGATGGATTCTTACCAGCTTTACTTGACAATGTGGAGAATAAAGGTGTATGTTTAATTATTATATTACAAAGTTTTAATTCTAATCAAAGCGGCGACGACGGAAACAAGAAATAAAAGACATTATGCAAATATACAAATATGCTGTTAGGTACGCGTTGTATCTAGGTAGAAAAATAGCAAAAAAAAAATATTTTCATTCGAGTGTACAACGTACTACGCCTCGAGTATTTCCGTTTTACACATGACAGCACACACATTATTCAAAATCCTTGTATCTACCGAGCGGCTTTAGTTCAAAGTGAACATAGTTACGTAACAACGCATGGGTACTAAAAGCCGCTCTTTCACTGATGACATCGACTACTGCAACTGTCGTATAAAACAATAAAATTAAATACGAGAGGTTATTTTTTGACGTTTCTATTTTCCAATAAATGAACAGTATTTTTGATCACGCGTTTAATTCTGACCAATTAAATCATTATTATAGTGAGAATTTTTTACCTAACTTATCCCAGCGGGAATTTTTTTTAGTATTTTGTTTTTGTTGATAAAACGACTTGTTTTCTGGTTTTGACATATTGTCTTATATGTTTTAATCGCAAATTGTGACATTGAAAGAATAATATTGACAGTTGTTTCATATTTGAACGTCAAAAAATAACCTTTCGAATACCACACGACAGTAAGAATAACTTGGAAAATAATTCTCCACATTTTACTCAAACTTGTCGCCATTCGGCAATAGCCACTCGAGCCCTACGGGCTCTCGTGTCTATTGCCTGGCGACAAGTTTTCGAAAATCTGTCGAATTATTTTCAAGTAATTCTCACTCTCTTGTGATATTACCTACGGAAACAGTCTCGTATTCAATAAAATAAAATATAAAGTTCGTTTTGCCTAAATAAATTACGAAAGTGGGTCGTAAAGAACTTGAGCTTTGAAGTGGAACGTTCGAATGGTTGTAAAAATGGTTAAACGGTTCGTCGGACCTACCCATGTCGAAAATTAATTCAATTGTTTTACAAATGATGACATGATTCATATAGATGAATGTGCTTACTACAAGGAAAGAATTGTGCTCGCCTCTTGTTCCCATGTCCATTGTTAAAACATTAATTGCACCCAATACTCTAAGAATAACTCGAAGAAAAAAATATGTTTTTCCTGCGCGGATCGAACGGCCTTTGGGAATTTGGTCCGGTGAATTGCTGAGGCTAAGAATATTTCATGGAAAATTTTTAATGTTAACATAGATCAAGAACTGATTAATGTTTATTATAGTCGAAGTTACGAACCGAGTTTAAAAATCAAGGACAAGCCTTGAAGATCGAACGATTATGAGTGTAAAAACAAGAAAATGCAGGAGAGTGGCAAAAAATATTAATGTCATAGAAAAGCAAGTTAAATTTAAAGTATTTTGTCGTTCAAACTAAGCCATCCACGTCTTAAGAGCTCCATAATTTTATAAGAGTGCGATATATGGTCTTTAAAGAAAAATCCGTGGAGATATCATTTTATTTTAAGGATTTTTGGAGTTTACTCCTTAAGAATCGATTAGCCCGCGGTATGGCTATTATTTAAAGTTGCGATACTATATTACAGTTTTGGTCACTGTGAAAATACAAATTGTATGTTCAATAACAGATTGAGTGGTAAAATATGAGCAGTAAAAAAAGTGGAAACGAGGAGTAACATATCTTCAAATGGGTAGCTCAATAAATATTTAAATGCGTGAAAATCCAATTGGGCAGTAAGATATGAATAAAGGGGCAGTAACGCGTGTGCAGTCATGAAATCAGAATGGGTCTGTTAGAAATCGTGGGAAAAATAGTTCTACAAATACTTACGCAGAACAAAATATGATCGACTTGTTAAATGATACGTACATATAATGTTTATTTAAGTTAGGCAGCAAAACAAAAAATAACAATCAACAATAATGTAGATATTAAGAAAAAAATTAAATTTATTGCACCACTAAAATTATTCAATGCTAACGACTGAGACTTACAACGCTCCGCTCGCTTCGCTTCGCTCCGATTGGCCTTAACCTGACAGATTTTTGGACAAAAAGTGTCAGTTGTAAGCGTTTATAATGTTATTCTCTTCAAAGGTGCGCATTTTCATGTGAGTAATATTTGAAAAGAATAATATAAACGCTAACGACTGACACTTTTTAATATAAAAGTCTGTCAGGTTAAGGTCAAGCGAAGCGAGCGGAGCGTTATTAGTCTCAGTCGTTAGCATCCAAATGATGCATTATTCGATGCACCATTACAAAAATGCTTTGTAGTGCAATGCGGTGCAAAGGAATAAAGCGAAATTAATATTTTTTTTTTACCTGTGAGGGGCTGAATTCAGTATTTTAAACATTTCTATGGGAAAACGGGGTGGGGTGCGTTGAATAAATTTAACGGTGCAATGCTAGAGCAATAGATCCAAGCACTAGCAACTCAGTGATAAGGGATAGGTAATGAGCAAAACGACCTAATAATTCCCAAATTTTATGAGTAGTAAAATCAAGCGTTACATTTCGCGTTAACTAAAAGTAAGGCATTACGTTACCTGTAAGATTAAAATTATGTACGTATCTATGGATACGGCTGTTTATGTCTGACTGCATAGAGCATGGAAATAGTGAAAATAGACTGTCATAGAGTAGATATGACAGTTGGCGTTGTAAAGCCAGCATTTGCAGTGTTTGTTGGTTCCTAAATTTGTTGAATATTTTGACTTAATATGGAAAAACCTAATATTAAATAGGGTAAATCCGGGAAAGATGCCGGTATGGGTGAGATGCCGATTGTTCTTATCTAAATTTTAAAAAATTAGATGGAGTTAGCTACTACATCAGTCGTTCAGATACATGTACTTTTTGTTGTGGTTTGTGTTTGTGCCCTGAAAATACTGTTTTCGGTAAGATACAAACTAACAATTAATTTAACGTAAACACTGGTAAATTACTAACAGCTGCAAGTAATATCGAAAAACGTATGGTAATGGAAGAAAAGAAAAAATTAAAACTAGAAAAGCAAAATGCTGTCGGTCGTAAAGGCGAAAAGGGAGAACTTGTAGAGAAATATAAGAAGCGCAAACACAGTAGCTCCTCAAGTTCTTCTGCAGATGGTCCTCCAATTCATGACAGCAGTTCGGAAGAATTTGTTGAAACAAATTGCAAGAGTACAATACCACTAAAAAGAAAGAAGGGTGCACAAAATATGTTAATATATTATGTCAACCATGCGGAAAATTTTTAGTTTTACTAAAATTAAGGCATTGGCATCTCTCCCAGTGGTAGTTGGCATCTCTCCCATATAATGTGGGAGAGATGCCAAATGAAGAGCAGTTTTTGTTAAATTAAAAAAAAAATGTTTAATTTTGCACTAAGAAGTTTCAAATCTTGTTATGATATTGCTACATGAATATATTTTATATTGTATATCGAATAAACTGTTATTTTTATCAACGGAAATTTTTATTTTATTAATTAATTTTAAAAAAACGGCATCTCTCCCGGATTTACCCTTACTCCAAATATTGCTTAGTGCCGAAATGTGATTCAACAAGGTTTAGTACCATTTTTAGCTTGCGGATGCAAAAGATTTGAAAAAGGCTTTTTTTTTATCATTTCCATCTGACTGAATTAACTTTTTGTCACTCTTGAAAATTAAAGATCTGCTTTTGAATATCATCGGGACATTTTACGTTGAATGTCAGAAACTATATTAATGAAGGGTATCCGAATACGTGGATTGGTAGAGGACATCGTGCACCGGTAAACTGGCCACCTCGTTCTCCAGACCTGACGCGCTTGGATTTTTTGGGTGGGACGCTTTGAAAACCGTGGTTTATCCAACGCCAGTTAATTATGAAGCGAAAATGTGGAGACGAATACATAATTCTGCGAAATTTTTAAATAATAACTTGGAATTTATGCAAAGGGTGCAATAATTTAACTCCTTTGCCAGGCTAATAGCAACCGCAATTTTTCTTTCCATTTAATACAAGAATCCGTGTATTTTCTTCGCTAACTGGTCAATTACAATTTTAAATACGCTTCTAAAATATTCACATCAATCAAATTATAATTGGGGATGAAACATGAGCGGCAATTTTTGAGAATAAAGATCCCGCTCGTAGAATATTCAGCAGGCAGGTAAGTACGAATGTCTCTTCTCCAGTAATTGAAGTAAAATTCATAGTTATGTATTTAAAAAGACCATCATCATAAGGTTCTCAGTCCGAAGACTGGTTGGATGCGTACCTCCACTCTTTTCTATCCTGAGCTAACCTACGCATTTCCCTAAAAGTAGAACATCCTACATCCCTAACTATTTGAGAGCAGTAGTCTAATCTAGGCCTACCCCTACCTCTTTTTATTCCTATCTCTGACTCTAGTATGTCGCGAACTATTCCTTCGTGTCTTAGAAGGTGTCCTACCATCCTATCTCTCCTACTCTTTATTGTCTTCCATACCTTTCGCTTTTCCCCAACTCTTTCTAATACTTCCCTATTGCTAACCTTATCTATCCACGGTATCTTCATCATGCGCCTGTAGCACCACATTTCAAACGCTTCTACTCTTTTTCGATCCGCTTCCCCTATTGTCCAAGTTTCGCACCCGTATAATGCCGTACTCCATACATACGACGTTAAGAGTCTCTTCCTAGTCTCTATATTAACCGTTCTCGAACATAACAGGTGTTTCTTTCTGTTAAACGCAACTCGGCCCTGCGCTATTCTTTGTTTTATATCTTTAGTGCTCCTACCGTCTTGAGTTATTTTACTTCCTAAATAGCAGAAATCCGCGACCTCCTCTATCTTCTCATTTCCTATTTGTATGTCAACTTTAGTTCTATTTTCACATCCCCTACATACCAAAATTTTAGTTTTATTTTTATTGACTTTCATGCCATAGCCCTGTGTCAAAACTGCTTCCATTTCATTCAAAGCCGTTCCTAATTCTTCTTTGCTAGATGCTAACACTGCTATCATCCGCAAATCTGAGCATGTTAATAGTTTGACCCTGTACGTTAATCCCTGAGGCTGTTCTGTCCTTAACAATATTAATAGCATCTTCGATATATAAGTTGAAAACTAGAGGTGACAATGCACATCCCTGTCTCACTCCCTTCCGGATATCTACTTCCCTTCGTTCCTGCTCACATTCTATAACTGCCTTTTGCTTTTCGTAGAGATTATGTATTATTCTTCTGTCCATATATTTCATCCCTACCTTTTTCAGCACTTCGAACATCTTCCCCCATTTTACGTTATCGAAGGCCTTTTCTAAATCTACAAATCCTATATAGACGCTCTTTCTCTTTTCTATCGTTTTTTCTATAATTACTCGTAAAGCTAGGATGGCCTCGCGCGTTCCTCTATTTCGTCTAAATCCGAACTGATCTTCTCCTAATATTTCTTCCGCCTTTTTCTCCATCCTTCTTTGCACAATTCTAGTTAAAATTTTTGACGCATGGGAAGTTAAACTGATGGTTCTGAAATTTTCGCACCTATCCGCGCCTTTCCTTTTTGGCAAAGCTACCATGATGTTCCGTTTGTAATCCTCTGGAATCTCGCCCGTCAGGTATATGCGACTAACTAATTTAAATAAACGATCTATTACCTCTTCACCTGCGCACTTGAAGATTTCTGCCTGCAAGCCATCTATACGCTATACCTGGCGCTTTATTATTCCTTAAACTTTTTAGTGCTAGCTCAAACTCTTCTCTCATTATAGGATTCCCTAGGTTATCCCCCTCTACACTGCTTTCGCTTTCTAATATATCTTGCACTTCCTGTCCCGCATATAAGTTTCCTAAATATTCTTTCCACCTATCTGCCTTCTCCCCGCTTTCGATTAGGATATCTCCTGCCTCATTCCTAATGCTTTTGGTACTAGATCCAATTTCTCTAAAATTTCTCCTAATTATTTTATATGCTTCATCAGTCTTTCCTACTTCGAACTTATTTTCCACTTCTTTGCACTTATTATCGATCCATTGCTCTTTCGCTTTCCTACATTTCCGAATAATTTCCCACTTGATCGCCTTATATCTTTGTTTCCCTATTTCATCTAACCTATTTTTATATTTTCGCCTTTTCTCTATTACACTCACAATATGTTTTGTTATCCAGGGTTTCTTACTTTCATTCTGTTTATGACCCAAAATATCCCTAGCTGAGGAAACTACACTATTTTTAATGCAATTCCATTCTTGCTCTATGTCCCTAACAATATTTTCGCCCGCGCCCTTTAGTACTTCGTTTGTCTTTTTCTCGAACTTATCGCGCGTATCATCATCTTTTAGTTTCTCTGGGTCAAGATACCTTCTTCCGCTTCGTTTTTTCAAAATCTTAAATTTTAGATTGGCCTTCATAACGACTATATTGTGATCACTATCTATATCTGCTCCTGGATAACTTCTACAATCCTAACTTTATTTCTAAATCTTTGCCTAACGAGAATGTAATCTATTTGATATCTCCCTAGGTCTCCTGGCATCTTCCACGTGTATCGTCTCCTAACATGATGGTGAAATAGAGTGTTCGCGACCGTTAAGTTATGTTCATCGCAGAACTCTATCAGTCTAACTCCCCTATCGTTCCTATTGCCTAATCCAAAGGGACCAACTATTCCGCCCTCTCGCCCTGTGCCTACGACTGCATTGAAATCTATAATTATTAAATTTTCGTGTCCTCTCACAAAATCTAGCACATGTTCAATATCACTATAAACTGCCTCTACGACCTCATCACTGTAGTTAGAAGTGGGCATATATACCTGTATTATTACTGTTTTTACAGGTTTCGAATCTAACCTAACCATAACTACCCTGTCACTTTGCTGTAAGAAATTTTCTACACTTTGCCCTACTTTTTTCCGTATAACAATTCCTATTCCCGAATTTCCTCCTACAGATCCTGTGTGTATTACTCTAAAATTTCCGCTCCAGAAGTCTCCGGCTTCTGGCCATCGCACTTCACTAATACCTACTACGTCCAATGCTAACCTATCCATCTCAATTTTCAAATTCTCTAACTTTCCTACTTGTTTCATGCTTCTAACATTCCACGCTCCGACTCGTGAGATGTTACACTTATCATTTCTGATGACTCCCCCCGAAGCAGTCCCCGCCCGGAGATCCGAATGTGGGACTATTTTACCTCCGGAATATTTTACTCCAGAAGGTGCCATCATCATCAATTCGAAGTACGCTGTACCAGGGATAGAATAATGTGGTGGTTTCCCGTTGCCTTCCACATCGCAGTAGTGTGTATCACAGTGCCATACCGACCCTCACGATCTCTGCCACTATGATTACTGAAAGAGCTGCTGCCCCCTTTCAGGGACTTGATTTAGTCTGGCTTCTCACATAAAAACCCCTCCAATATGGTTAAAAGACCATCTGCCGCTTATTAACAACTGGACACAGTCTTCGAATGTTTAACGATAATAAATTGCGATGTTTATTTCAATAAGCATGTACCTAACTTTTCCATCGGAAAATAATGCCTAATGAATTTAAAATTTCTTCTAAGTTGTTATTAAAATGTTTAACTGAAGAAAAAGTCACTAGGATTATAAAGAGAACGCGTTTAGTTGATTGGAAATAAAAATTTAATCTCTTTTTCAACACTTAGAAGTAGAACGTTCTACATCCCTAATTATTTGCAAACAGTGGTCTAAGTTGGGCCTACCTCTACTTCTTATTCTTTCACTGTCTTTTGCTATCCAGGGTGTTCTGCTTTCATTGAGTTGTGTTTACGAGTTTTCTTTCCAGCTTGGCGGAAGACCCGCTTGTTGTGCCACCGCGCGAGCGGTCCGCAGCTCGTCTAAAGCATCACAGTTTCAGTTAATTTAGTCGGAATCGTGAGTGTAGCGCTGCCCTCGGGCTCCATAAAGGTTGAAGTAAAGGAAATGTTACAAGGTCTTCAAGATATCACGGAGATTGTGGCGTTTTGTAATCAGTTGTCTCTCTCTCGTTCACTGTTTTTTAATTATTATTTATAATGAGTAAGAATAAATGCGAGTTGAAGACTTCATGCGACTGACAGGACGGGGCTCCGGGCACCGGTTTATTGCAATATAACTTTATGAATAAGTTAACGTCGGTTTTTTTCGTATTGTTATTAACGATTTTTTCTGGTTTTGTGAGGAATCTGAGCATGACTTGATCTAGCAGATTCGCGTCGTGTTTGTGTAATAACTTACACATCTTCTATTAATTGCTTATTTGTTATGTAATCAGTTGTTGTTTGGACAATATATGAACTTTATGATGATCTACCGTTCCACTACCGGGAATTTTACTTATTTTGTGTTTGTAACACTTTACAAAGGTTTGAGGTCAAGTGGAGTAAGTGCGATATGGAAATATAAAAGTTAAAGTTTCAAAATTCAAAACATCTTTATTTCTTTTAAGCAAACTCGTCGTTTTTGTCCAGGATATAATTACAAGTATATAGTATACGGTTCAAGTATGCATTTTACATTATTTTAGCATATTAGTGAAAAATATTTGTCTGTAGTAAACAGGTATACATTTGTCGCACTTACCCCAAATTGTGGGGCAAGCGCGTTTGTTGCTTCCTATACTGTATACAACGACATTATCATTACATTGGGGCAAGAGCGCAGAACTCATACAAACGTTTCCTCTCACGTGGTCAATAATTTTATTTGTAGAACTCTTCTGATTGACATTCAACCGATTGGGGTAAGTGCGCAGGAATCGCATTTCCCCCTTAAAGAAACCACGCACTTGCCCCATAAACAGCTTTTTCTGGGGCAAGTGCGTACTACACAAAATTTTCTTTTATATTAAAATTTGTCAAAAAAATAATTACGTCTACAAGAAATTCATGCTTAAATAATAGGACTTCCCAACAGTTAACATTAATATTTTATTTCTTCACATTGTTGCATGAAGATTAAAATTTATTGTCCATTCCTGACAGCTACCAAAGGAAAAGTGACTTAACTGTAATAAACGCTGTTGCTGCCCTCTGTGTTCTAAAGATTGTATTATAAGACGTTTAGTTAATAGTAGCAATTACCCCAAATATGCTCTTACCCCATTTGACCTTGTTGACATAAACAATGTTTTCTTTCAACAAGACCGTGCGACTTGGATTTTTTCCTATGGGTTATGTGAAATGTCTTGCTCTTAGAGATAAGCCACAAACAATAGGGAGGTTCGGAGAAAAATAAGATATCTATTTTTGGCATGAAAATTACAGAAAATTGTTATTGTAATTGATTTACGGCGAAATTTTTTTTCTAAAAAATTTTTTTGCGGCACCTATCTCATAACATACTTATTGGGACTATTTCGAGCGTGAATTTTTAAAGTAAGGTGTCAAGGAAACATAAAACAAAGACAACATAATCGATATAATGATGCAACAAGGGTATCAAAAGTCCGATTCACATAATTTGCCATATTGATGTAGTAGGTAGGTAAATGTCCCGGTAAATGTGGAAATGGTGTGTGATTCTTGCATCTAACCCTAATTTCATTCAACTTCAAAACCGTAGTGTAAAGGCAGACCGGTATAAGTAAAACAAAGTCAACAATTTATTAACTGTACATGCCTTTTATAATTCAGTATAAGTAGGTATGTAGATTGTAGATACCTGCTTACTTCTGTTTGTAAAATCAAAAAACTACGCTACGTAGGTACTAGGTACTTGTTTAACAAAAAGAAACAACTGCTATATTCTGGAACAGTTAATGTAGAAACTCGGAAGAGACTCTTAAAGACGCATGTATGGAGTACGAAATTATACCTATGGGTGCGAAACTTGGACAATGGGAGAAGCAGATTGAAAAAGAGTAGAAGCGTTTGAAATGTGATGCTGCAGACGGGTGTTGAAGATACCGTGGATAGACAAGTTAGCAATAAGGAGGAATTAGAAAGAGTTGGGGAAAAGAGAAAAGCATGGAAGACAATAAAGAATAGGGCATAGGATCGTAGGATGGTAGGACACCTTCTGAGACACAAAGGAATAGTTCGCGACATACTAGAGTCAGAGATAGGAATAAAGAGGTAGAGGTTGGAGCAGATTAGACTACTGCTCTCAAATAGTTGGGGATGTAGAATGTTCTACTTTTACGGAAATGCGTAGGCTAGTTCAGGGAAAGGATGGAGGTACGCGTCCTACCAGTCTTCAAAAGAGAACTTTATGATGACGTACTATTTAATTATTATTGAAAAATAGTTAATAAAATTTCCTTTTTTAGTTCAGGGAGGGAACGCTACGGCGATTCAGTATTTGGATCCGTCATGCTCCTAGCATCCTGTTTCAAATTATGCTAACCGTAACACGTTACCAAGTACCAAGGGGTGCCAGAAAACTGTCGATAAATTACATTATGTTCGATTTTATTTAGAGTGGCTGCAATGGGGCAGCCGATAATTTTATAAACTTTTGCAATGATAAACTAACTCGCGAAAATATCGATAATGCTGACCGATTTTCCTTCTGGCTCCAACGAACCACTTTTTCCGTTTTATTGGTGTGCTGTACGATGTATTAGTCTGGGTACAAAACAGAAAACACCAGTTAGAACCAGTTAATAATATTTAACTCGTACGTTATACTAAGTTCTGACGTCACGCGGCCTATTCTCGCTGCAAGGTACGATTTCTAGCCTCGCACCGACGGAAAACCTTGTTACTGCTTCACAGGCGAAGGATTTTGTTTAACAAAAATTAACAACATAACTGCCTTCAGTATAATAAACTCTATCAATTTTAATGAAATTCGAAAATTACCGAACCTGCCTATTCCGGATCTTAAGCGGGGCATTCAATATAGACTTATGGTGTTACACCCTTGTACGGTTACACATTGATCCAGTGGCGCAAACTTTTTTTCTCTATTAAAATCGACAACCTCTCTTTGCGTTATTTACAAATATAATTAATTAATATGTTACTAGCGTAATCATCAACATTTGCATACATATTGCTTGTCTACAAATATTTACTATAAAAGAAAAACAAGAAAAGAAATGTCGGTACAGAATAATCGCATAATAAGATGTTAATCTGTGTTATTTGCGATACTTTTTTCTTCCTCAATAATTGATCGAGCGTGTGTGCGGCCGCGTCTAATCAAAGATGATTGAATCAGTGTTATTAATACTAGCATCGGAGCGATCCACATCTATAAGTTGTGTTCTAATAATACGGCGAAACTGATGTCACTGGCTAATCAAGAATTGACGAACCCGTTTCAGATGCAGCTACTGCTGTTCGCGATAGCAGAAAAACTTGTCAAAGTCGGTTCGCGCAATTAAATGCCATCGGTCTTTTCTTGCAGTTGCCGAATGTCGCCAGTTACACATTCCTCTGCCCCCAGGGTAATTTTGATTGGCTGTTTCCGGGTATCTTGAAGTTAAAAGTCTTTTGTTCCGATTACGAGGGGAGCTTTTTATGTTTTTTGTGGAATGGGGTAGAAAAGGGCGAATATGTTTCGATGATACATTGTGTATCACCGGCAAACAAACGATAATCATAATAGAAAAAAAAGTATAGTTTAAGTGTTATTTTGACCCAAACTATTCTGCCCCGTTGTTCTTGGACAACCTGTATAATAATTATTGGTAATAATAAACTCAATAAATTCGTGGAAAGTTGCAACTCAAATATTTCAAAACCATTTCCTAATGAGTGTATTAAGTGGTACTTTATTCCTGCTTAGGCGCACCATTTTGGCGGCATTTGGGAAACGCCGTACGTAATACTGCTCTCAGCTTTGAGATGGAGGATATATTAAATTCCATTTCTGCTTTAACTTCAAATGCTTCATGTGCCAAAAATGAACTTTTCTGAATGAGAATATTTTTTCCAGGTTAAAATATGGTTCCAAAACAGAAGAAGTAAATACAAGAAGATGATGAAAGCGGCGCAGGTGAGCGGCGGTCCGAACAATAACGGAACACCCGGGGGACACTCGGGTCTGCTGGGAGCCAGTGCCAATCTATCTTCAACTAGTCCTGGACCTCAGGGCCAAAACATGATGCAAGGTATGTACATACCGCTACTCAGAGTACGGCACCTTATTACAAAATACTTGTCTACGGTTGCGATGTGTAAGAATGTTGTTTAAACCGAGGAAGTAACTAAATTGTTGTAATAACAAGTTCTATATGAGTGTAGGTGTCGAAAAGCGGGTTTAAAAACGTGCGCTGGAACAAGAGAGGGATCTTATGCTGTCGTCACCTAATGCAACACGTACCTCTAATCCTTCTGGTCCATCGTTTTTAGTTTTCGAGAAAAAATATTGATTTTTATCGATTTTTAAAAACTCTCTACAATTCTTTTTGTACTAAGCAGACTAAAACTGTCATAGATTGATTCCTATAGAACTTTTTCAATGGAACTCAGTGGCGTACGTTTTTTTCTAGGGAGCGTATTTTTTGAGTTAAGACATAAAGTTTAATTTTTTAAATGGAAACCACAGCAGGCTTCGAAAGATCTTTTTTAAGCTATCAAAATAAAAATATACTTTTATATTGTTATTTCAAAAAACGGCAAAGATTTTGGTACTTTTTATGTTTAGAAAATATAAAAATATAAATCACAACGAAAATGGGACAGCCTGTTATCCATCGAACTAGAAAGTCCAGCGCACTTCGATTAAGCATATTCCAAAAAACTCATTAAAAAAATGTAAATAAAAAATAACCTTGTCTGCGCCTGTGGTGTATTGGCATAATCAGCATATTTATTAATATTTTAAAGCTGCTACTTTTTCAACTCACAAATGTGTGTTCCCTAACCGAGATTGATTAATGATGAAAATGTTCTTCGATATTTTGTTGCTACCAAGAAACAAATTTCCGTTTTGTATTTGTACAGTCGGCTGTGACAACTCAAGGTAAACTTAGAAATATACTGGGCGGTCAATAAACATACTGAATTCCTTATACTATACTGGAATAATACAGGGAGTTTTAGTCGTTGCGTTTTAAAGAGATCGCATTTTGAAAAAAAATTATAACTCAAAAACTATACACTTTTCACATAGTCAGTCTTGAACAAAGTGTTATCAGAATTAAGCGTTTACTTTCTTTGACTTAGACAAGGAAGAAATAGGTAGGTACTCGAGAATTTGTACCACTGACACAAATTGAATACCTACCTGCACCAAAAACCTCAACAACTACTGTTTTGGCGAATCCTTTAGTTTCGAATACATTTCCTATGTCAGAAACTGGTGCTTAAGTGGAGCGAATGACTTCATAGGCACTTGAGAATGACTGTTTAGTGATGTTATCAGCAAAATCATCGTCACCCTCGCACAGGTTGCCTTTCATATTTACAAGTGTGCTAGTAGCTAAAGCTCGGTCCACACTTAATAATATAACGCGCTAAATTGCACCTCTTCTTTACAGCAGCCGATGATTAATGTGTTAATTAATAAAATAGTAGGTCTACTTGGTCTGTAGTACTTTCGGCGAAAATAAATAATCACCATGTCCTGGATCGATAATAAAGTTATTAACAACCTGTTTCAATATTTATACGAAAAAGAAAAACTTTAGAAGTTGTTCTAAAAATAGTGTTACCAGGAAGTTTTTAAGCCTTTTTTGTTTTTACATTCTTAGCATTGTTAATCAGGCCAGTAATTAGCATAAAGTCTGTACCTCTGAAAGTATATCTGGTGGTATATTTATTGTTTGATTTTACTACATTTTTCTGCAAGAATTTGACAATAATGCACGTGGCAATGTTACAAATACAAACGGTTATCAAAATAAAACTTGATAGTGCGCATAAACTTATACAAAAAACAAGGTATAACCATATATTTTCAAGTAAACATTAAAAGCATGACGCAGCAATATAAAAAAAACATCATTTTATCCTGGAAGCACGAAGTCTGAGGAAGATCCTATTCTAGCAAACAATTTTCAGACGGCACGTCCAGAGCCACCTTCGCGAGTTTACTTGCGCGTCACAAATATTCTAAATGGACATTTTGCTGTCAAACTCGTCCAACAAGGGGTGGAAAAGTAGCACTTAACAGTCGGGGGAGAGTGAATTGGACGTAGGAGCCCGTATTGACATTGGTTTTATTTATCTTTTCAGGAGGCGGTTCGTCGAGCGGGTCGCCGGCGACGGGGTACATGCAGCATAGTTCGCCTGCCCCCAGTTCTACCCCCGGGTCGGACATGTCGGGTCAGCCGGCGGCGAGTCCGAGCTGGGACGTGAAGCCCCAACAACCTATTCACCCTCCGCCTCATCCAGCGCCGCACCCTCATCCCCCGCACAACTACCTCCCACAGTATTCGTGGTATCCGACGGACAACCCCGGCCTTCTCACGTAAGTTCACCCTTTGAAATTTATTATGTACTTAGATATAATTAATTTTACTTCGCAATAGAAGTATCAATATTCAGTATTGATGAAATAGTATATTATTATATGAGCGATTATGACAGCCATTATTCACGAAGATGATGTTTGAGCCCACGAGCCGAAGACTCAAATTTAATAACTTTAATGGGACACTATCATAAATTTGTGCAGTTAGTAATATATAAATTTGGAGTTGTTCCTTGCATTGTTAAATTCTGTCAGTTTTAGTGGTTGAATTGTTAGTTTGCACGGATTAATCGGTACCTACTCGAACGAAATGCATACGTTGGAAAACGTAAACGAGTAATATGGCGATACACTTGGCTGTCACCCGAGTCGATTGTCAGCTGTAGCAAGAGTTGATCGCGGTCGATATAAAATATCATTGGATCCGCGAAACAGTGATTATTGAATCTATATTTGTGATTGGCCGAATACCGTGAATTATGAATCCTTAATCCATAAAATATTTGAAGGTTTAAATGCTACATGCATATTCTTTTTTGATAAAATACTGGCAGTTCTTTCAGAAATATTTCCTACGTAAGTTCTAAGGAAAAATTTCATATATTTTTTATCCCATAATTTTGGGCATATGCTATTATAAGTAATATTTAATTTTTTATTGTTACTTAATTATTCTATTAATTATTTCTATTTTGAATCCATTATTAATAGTTATTGTTCTTATTACTGGCATTAATAAACAGAACTGATCTTAACATACGAAACTAACATTAACGAACAAAACTGTTACTAATGAACGAAACTGACATTTACGATCTACACTGACATTAACAAACGTAACTGACATAGACAAACGAAAGCGACATTATTGTGCAAAACTACTTTTTCTGCGGCAATTTTCTTCCACAAATATCGCAGAAATTCCTGAATTTAGAGCGGCCTTCGTGCAACCCCAGGAAGCAATTTATATTTAATCTAATCTTCTTTCTTTTTTGTTTGGCTATATTCTTCTCTACGCCCCAGAAAATTGTTTGATTCGTCTTCGCAACTCCAAGAATCGTCATAAGTAATCGTAAGATCTCCTGCTTCATCTTCTGAATTCGTTTTGCAATTTTAGACTTAGTTTTTCTTTCACTTGCCTTTTTGACTTTTCTTACTTTTACTTGTGGCTGATTTTTCTCAAACTTTCTAATCGAAGTCTATTGATACATCTACCAGGATTCGTCCTGGTTTATGGTCCATTTTCCTCTCCTCTTTTTTTGTATTGTGTCAGCATGCCTTACAGAATAAGTTATTCAATTCATCATCATCATCATCATCATAAGGTTCTCAGTCCGAAGACTGGTTGGACGCGTACCTCCATTCTTTTCTATCCTGAGCTAACCTACGCATTTCCCTAAAAGTAGAACATCCTACATCCCTAACTATTTGAGAGCAGTAGTCTAATCTAGGCCTACCCCTACCTCTTTTTATTCCTATCTCTGACTCTAGTATGTCGCGAACTATTCCTTCGTGTCTTAGAAGGTGTCCTACCATCCTATCTCTCCTACTCTTTATTGTTTTCCATACCTTTCGCCTTTCCCCAACTCTTTCTAATACTTCCCTATTGCTAACCTTATCTATCCACGGTATCTTCATCATGCGTCTGTAACACCACAGTTCAAACGCTTCTACTCTTTTCCTATCCGCTTCTCCTATTGTCCAAGTTTCGCACCCGTATAATGCCGTACTCCATACATACGACTTTAAGAGTCTCTTCCTAGTCTCTATATTAACCGTTCTCGAACATAACAGTTGTTTCTTTTTGTTAAACGCAACTCGGCCCTGCGCCATTCTTTGTTTTATATCTTTAGTGCTCCTACCGTCTTGGGTTATTTTACTTCCTAAGTAGCAGAAATCCGCGACCTCCTCTATCTTCTCATTTCCTATTTGTATTTCAATTTTAGTTCTATTTTCACTCCATCTACATACCAAAATTTTAGTTTTCTTTTTATTGATTTTCATGCCGTAGCCCTGTGTCAAAACTGCTTCCATTTCATTCAAAGCCGCTCCTAAATCTTCTTTGCTAGATGCTAACACTGCAATATCATCCGCAAATCTGAGCATATTGATAGTTTGGCCCTGTACATTGATCCCTGAGGCTGTTCTTTCCTTAACAATATTAATCGCATCTTCGATATACAGGGTGGCCCGAAATTAGCGTGCAATATTTTACCAGCGTGTTCTGTGGCCAAAAATAAGACAAAAAGCTCCTATAAGCGTACACCGAAATATGCTTCGCAAAGGAGCTATAGCTTTTTAAAAGAGAAGACCTGAAGACGTTTCCTTCTAAATATCTCCGAAACAAGTCCAGGTAAAATTATGAAATTTTATGGAATGTGTAAGTACCAAATGCTGAATCTTTTGCTGTAAACATAATTTTTAAAATTTAACAGGGGCGTCTCAAATCTGGGGGTGGTGGAGGTAAGATTTACCCCAACTTTTTTTACAACATGCCGTTTTCAATTTTTCCATAAAAATTTGAAACTTCAGAGTTTTTTGCAAAAAAAATGTGCTCTTGTCTCGTTTTGGTAGGAGGCACCGTTATCGAGCACAATCGATTTAAAAATTTCGCTGCATGCCTCAAATGTCTCAAATCTGGGGGCGGTGGAAGTAAGATTTAGCCCAACTTTTTCAGAACAAGTTGTTTTCAATTTTTCCGGAAGTTTTTCCATAAAAATTTGCAACTTCAGAGTTTTTTTGCAAAAAAAATGTGTTTCTATCTCGTTTAAGTTTCACAAACGAAGTTTTCCACTTCCTGTAGGAATTTTTTGGGCATGCAGCGAAATTTTGAAACCGATTGTGCTCGATAACGGTGCCTCCTATCAAAACGAGACAAGAGCACATTTTTTTTGCAAAAAACTCGGAAGTTTCAAATTTTTATGGAAAAATTGAAAACGACATGTTGTAAAAAAAGTTGGGGTAAATCTTACCTCCACCACCCCCAGATTTGAGACGCCCCTGTTAAATTTTAAAAATCATGTTTACAGCAAAAGATTTAGAATTTGGTACTTACACATTCCATAAAATTTCATAATTTTAACTGGACTTGTTTCGGAGATATTTAGAAGGAAACGTCTTCAGGCCTTCTCTTTTAAAAAGCTCTAGCTCCTTTGCGAAGCATATTTCGGTGTACTCTTATAGGAGCTTTCTGTCTTATTTTTGACCACAGAACACGCTGGTAAAATATTGCACGCTAATTTCGGGCCACCCTGTATAAGTTGAAAACTAGAGGTGACAATGCACATCCCTGTCTCACTCCCTTCCGGATATCTACTTCCCTTCGTTCCTGCTCACATTCTATAACTGCTTTTTGCTCTTTGTAGAGATTATGTATTATTCTTCTGTCCCTGTATTTCATCCCTACCTTTCTCAGCACTTCGAACATCTTCCCCCATTTTACGTTGTCGAAGGCTTTTTCTAAATCTACAAATCCTATATATACGCTCTTTCTCTTTTCTATCGTTTTTTCTATAATTACTCGTAAAGCTAGAATGGCCTCGCGCGTTCCTCTATTTCGTCTAAATCCGAACTGATCTTCTCCTAATATTTCTTCCGCCTTTTTCTCCATCCTTCTTTGCACAATTCTAGTTAAAATTTTTGACGCATGGGAAGTTAAACTGATAGTTCTAAAATTTTCGCATCTATCCGCGCCTTTCCTTTTTGGCAAAGCTACTATGATGTTCCGTTTGTTATCTTCTGGAATCTCGCCTGTCAGGTATATGTGACTAACTAATTTAAATAAACGATCCATTACCTCTTGACCTGCGCACTTTAAGATTTCTGCCTGCAAGCCATCTATACCTGGTGCTTTATTATTCCTTAAACTTTTTAGTGCTAGCTCAAACTCTTCTCTCATTATAGGACTCCCTAGGTTATCCCCTTCTACACTGCTTTCACTTTCTAATATATCTTGCACTTCCTGTCCCGCATATAAGTTTCCTAAATATTCTTTCCACCTATCTGCCTTCTCCCCGCTTTCGATTAGGATATCTCCTGCCTCATTCCTAATGCTTTTGGTACTAGATCCAATTTCTCTAAAATTTCTCCTAATTATTTTATATGCTTCATCAGTCTTTCCTATTTCGAACTTATTTTCCACTTCTTTGCACTTATCGTCGATCCATTGCTCTTTCGCTTTCCTACATTTCCGAATAATTTCCCACTTGATCGCCTTATATCTTTGTTTCCCTATTTCATCTAACCTATTTTTATATTTGCGCCTTTCCTCTATTAGACTCACAATATGTTTTGTTATCCAGGGTTTCCTACTTTCATTCTGTTTATGACCCAAAATATCCCTAGCTGAGGAAACTAAACTATTTTTAATGCAATTCCATTCTTCCTCTATGTCCCTAACAATATTTTCGCCCGCGCCCTTTAGTACCTCGTTTGTCTTTTTCTCGAACTTATCGCGCGTATCATCATCTTTTAGTTTCTCTTGGTCAAGATACCTTCTTCCGCTTCGTTTTTTCAAAATCTTAAATTTAAGATTGGCCTTCATAACGACTATATTGTGATCACTATCTATATCTGCTCCTGGATAACTTCTACAATCCCTAACTTGATTTCTAAATCTTTGCCTAACAAGAATGTAATCTATTTGATATCTCCCTAGGTCTCCTGGCATCTTCCACGTGTAGCGTCTCCTAACATGATGGTGAAATAGAGTGTTCGCGACCGTTAAGTTATGTTTATCGCAGAACTCTATCAGTCTCACTCCCCTATCGTTCCTATTGCCTAATCCAAAGGGACCAACTATTCCGCCCTCTCGCACTGTGCCTACGACTGCATTGAAATCTCCTATAATTATTAAATTATAAAAATATTATTTTAGATGCACCAATTTCGTCCAAGAAATACTGAACATTTTGGCAAAATTTTTGGTTGTTCTTTAGGTAGGTACATAACATTCTTACGCAACACTGTAATGGTTTTTTAAAATTTCTAATGGTGGGTAGGTACGCTTAGTAATTTGTGTATTTGGTAATGTGTGTCCCCATTTGGAGATAATTAGTGAAATTACTGAAAATTAAGAAAAAAAGTGTACGGAGACTTCGGCGACGGAAAGTCGTAAACAAATTAAATCGCTGGTAATGAGACGTACGTTAATGAACATGCTAATTATGGGTTTTTTAAAATTTTAGGGTTTGGGGTAAAAATTGGGTCGCCGGCGAGGAGACCATTTTAATGAGTACGTTCCATGAAGGTTTTGTACAGAAATGTTCTTTTAGTGAAGGATTTACTCTCTTTAATTTATTTAATTTCAAAAATAAAATTGTTTAAAAGTTTGACGTTTCCGATAACTGTGTTTTTTTTTTTCTGGCAAGCAATGTGGCGTGTACCCTATTATCAAGTGATTGAAGTTTTTTTATAATCTAAAATGTTGCCTCTACAATTAATAATTTTCGACAAAAAAGGGGGGTCTCTCATATATTTTTGCCCAAAATGTATTATGAATATTCAATAGAAAGTACAGTTTGTAAACTTCGATTCGTGTTATTTATTTGTTGTTTTTTGCTGTTGTTTAAATGCTTAGTTATTCTTTTCTTTTTGTTGCAGGGTATGGCCGGCCGTTTAATATTCGAGAAAGTGATTAGTTACTAATTTAGGAATTAAAAGAATTAATTAACAAATGACAAAACTGTGACCAGTGAAGTGTATGATATTAGCAGTAAATATTGCTTTACGTATTTTAATACGTCCTGTTCGTTTCCTCTATTTTTTGTTATATGTTATATAGTCGTTACTGTACATGGACAGTCATGTAAGGAGAAAATGGTACTCGAGTAACGGTAGATCTCAAGAAATTGTAACAATATTCAAACTTATTGTTTCATTTGACAGGTAGCTACCCAAGAAAACCAAAAGCGATTTATTTTTAATTTTTGGGCAGCTACTCATTGTTCAGAACGGTAATTTTTCAGATTTTTTGGTGCAATATGTTTCAAAAAACAGGTCAATAACAAGTACGTTCAGAAATGCTATTCTGCATTTCTGAACGCGCTATTGGTGTAAATTATTTGAAGAGCAGTTTCGGAACGCACTCTAGTTTTGACGTTGACATTTCCAAGGCCATGTTCGAGAAATTTTGTCCACGACTATCTTATAATATACTCTTTATACTTGTGTTTCTTCAATCATAATTAGATACATTAATCACTGCAGTGATTAATGAATATTATTCACTACACTAATAGGAACATCGCTTTGACCCTTTTTTACATTTATTTAGCAGGCCGCGATCGCGATGTATCAGTTCAAATTGAAACGTCAAATCAGCATGGTTTGCTTTTAATTTGAAATGCATATTCTAAAAAAGAAGATATAATGAGTAGTGAGAGTGAAAACGAGGTTTCTTTAACAGCACCAGCAATAAAAGAAGCTGCAGAACTTGCCTCATTAGATTCATTGCCCAAAAAACCAAGAAAATTATACCTGAGAGCGTATGTATGAATCTTTCTTACACTGGAGAAGGAAAATGAAGGTAAATTCTTTCTGGGAATCTGTTTTGATAGTCGTGGACAAAGTATAGTATACAACTCGTTATAATGATGCTATTATAAACTCGTGTATAATATACAATTTTTTTGCAGTTTATACAATTATGTACATGATTAACATAATAGAAAAATACGTACCTATTAAGAAAATAAATAAGGGCAATTAAAGTAGTTCGAAAAATATTCTTGGTGTTGCTTTTCTCGAACTGGTCTTAAAAGAATGATTTACACCGGTTTCGTTTGATACTAAACAATTCGCAGCTTGTAAAATACCTTAGTGATACAATTTTTCGTGCTAACTTTTGAATTATAGTTTTTCTAACTTATTTAATTTTCGAGTTAGTACGGGTCTGTTTATATTGTAAAATATGTAGATTGAGTGATTGGGGTTGTGGAAAATAAGGAACACCTGAAGACATACATAATTATTTGTAAATTTTCGGTAATTTCTTTTTGAGTACTACTTTTTTTTGTTAGAGATTCTTGTATTATAGTAGTGATAGTTTGTTGTTGTTGATGAATGTAAAAAAACGGTGTGTGAAAACATGAAAAGATGTACCTTATTATGTAAAGTAGCGTTAAAAATTGTCTTTTATTTAGAATGAAAATTATTATAATTATTTCCAGAAAAAAAAACTATTTCTAAATGTGTAAAAAAATATAAGTATATACATAATTAATGTCTTTCTTTCACCCCCAGAACATCCCTTTGGTACCAGAAAGCACTACCGGATCACTTCTAATAAGCACCTACGTACATAGAGACTAGAGACACATAGACACATAGAGATACTCTAATTTAACCGAGTTCCTATCTCTTATGTTAATCGACATACCGATGCTGATGGTTCGAAAATCTATAGAACGCTGCTGTTTTTAGATTAGAGGAATCAGCAAATCAGAATCTACAGGGTGTGAGATTTACGCGTGGGTTGAAGATTACTCAATTACGAGAGCAGATAGACAAAAACTGTTTTAACAAACTTGGATTCATTTCAATCATACGAGGTGTGTCCAAAATCCAAATAGTGTAAACTGAATAAAACTATTTTTTTTCAGATTCATCATAAAATTCTAATGGCACTTTAATCATGATACTTTATGTCTAACTTTATTAGTTTTCTAGAAAAAAATATGTTGTGAAAATTTGACAGATGTAAGTAGTACAGCTTAAAAATTCATATCTCAAGAATGGTAGCATATAGGAAAAAAGTAAATTTTCAAGAAATATGTCTGCGATGGTGTAGTTTATTACTAGTTACTCCATTTTTTTAAAAATTATACCGGGTTCGACCAACAAATAATTCTTTACAGATGGCAAGAAAATTGCAAAAAAGTCATTTTTTTAATGGAATGGTGCATTTTTCTTGCACCATCGGAAAAAGTAGAAATTTTGCATAAGAGTCACCATTGAAGGTGAAACGGAACCCATTTATACGCGGGAAATTTCAAAATAGCATGCGGAAATTGCGACAAAAAATATATCGGGCAGTCAACTCGGTCTATTGTAACTCGCTTCAAGGAGCATCAAGCTCATTACAAATACGACCATGCTGATAAGTCTAGCATGGCGTCACACGCGTTGGAAACGGCCCATAAATTCAATATCAATAATCTCAAACTCTTAAAATCAGGAAATAATAAATTTGATTTAAACGCCTTGGAAAGTATAGTGATATAGCGTGTGACAAACTTCCATGTGTACATGGGGAAATAACATGGGCAATTCCATTTTTGGGGATTCCTGCTCCCCATGCGTAGTTACAGTGGTGGTAAAGGTAGCAATCGAAAGACTATTTTTTTCTGCGTATGAGGATATCAAAAACTCTGCAATTTTCCAATTTATTAAAGCATTAAAAGCAAAAATTACACTAATAATTTTCAAATTAAAACACGGATATTCATCAGATTACCTATGACAATTTAATTTAAATTTAAATTTTAATTTAATTTCTAATTCGTCTGAACTGTCAACATTATTTATCGACAATTTAAAATTTGGGTTTCAAAATGAACAAAAATATTTATTCGGCTGAAGAAAAGGTTTTCATTGTGGAAACATTTTACGGCGGCAATAGTCTGCAGGTATAGTCCGTGACTTATTTTCTGTAAAATTCAATAACAGTCCTATTCCTTCGGTAACAACAATAAAAAATTTAGTTAAGAAATTTGAAGATACTGGGAATCTTTCATTGAAAGAAGGTAATTTTTATTAATAAACTAGCGGCCCGGCAGACGTTGTCCTGCCTAAAATTACTTTTCGTATTGAACTTTTGATTCATTAACCAAATCGTTTATTCAATGTGAAACATTTTTCTGATTACGTTTATGTTCAACCAAATATGTCGTTCCTATCGTCAGTTATGATCGCGAGCGCATACAAAAAATTATGATTTTAACAGTTTGTCCGAATTTCCCGATTTACGCCTATCCATATCATACAAAAATCCAATAGAAAAAAGCACTTTCAGTTTTTCCGAATTTTCCAATTTTCCAGGCAACTTTTCCAATTTTTCGTTGCTTAAAAACCTTATTTTTGAAAAGAATTAGCCAAATCGGTTCAACAGTTAAGCACTTTCAGTTTTTCCCGAATTTTCACATTTTCCGGTGGATTCTCCAAAACTTTTCTTTCATACAAACCTTATCCTGACAATTACGATCACAACAAAAAAAAATCAGCCAAATCGGTCCAGCCGTTAAGCACTTTTAGTTTTTCCCGAATTTTCAAATTTTCCGATGGATTTTCCAAAATTATGATTTTTACAGTTTGTCCGAATTTCCCGATTTACGCCTATACATATACACAAATCCAATAGAAAAAAAGCATTTTCAGTTGTTTCCGAATTTTCCAATTTTCCGGGCAACTTTTCCAATTTTTCGTTCCCTAAAAACCTTATTTTTGAAAAGAATTAACCAAATCGGTTCAACTGTTAAGCACTTTCAGTTTTTCCCGAATTTTCACATTTTCCGGTGGATTCTCCAAAAATTTTCTTTCATACAAACCTTATCCTGACAATTACGATCACAACAAAAAAAATCAGCCAAGTCGGTCCAGCCGTTAAGCACTTTTAGTTTTTCCCGAATTTTCAAATTTTCCGATGGATTTTCCAAAATTATGATTTTTACAGTTTGTCCGAATTTCCCGATTTACGCCTATACATATACAAAACTCCAATAGAAAAAAGCATTTTCAGTTGTTTCCGAATTTTCCAATTTTCCGGGCAACTTTTCCAATTTTTCGTTCCCTAAAAACCTTACTTTTGAAAAGAATTCGTCAAATCGGTCCAACCGTTAAGCACTTTCAGTTTTTCCCGAATTTTCACATTTTCCGGTGGATTCTCCAAAAATTTTCTTTCATACAAACCTTGTCCTGACAATTACGATCACAACAAAAAAAATCAGCCAAATCGGTTCAGCCGTTAAGCACTTTTAGTTTTTCCCGAATTTTCAAATTTTCCGTTCGATTTCCCAAAATTATGATTTTTACAGTTTGTTCGAATTTCCCGACTTACGCATATCCATATACAAAAATCCCATAGAAAAAAGCACTTTCAGTTTTTCCCGAATTTTCCAATTTTTCGGGCAACTTTTCCAATTTCTCGTTCCCTAATGCCACGTTCGGCCTCTGTTTTGTCGACGTTCCAAATTATTTTGTGCGTAAGCTCCAACTGAGCGCGTCGAACTCGACTGTTTATCCGTTGTTCCGGAGTTATAATGGATCGCGCTTGAGGCTTGAGAAATTCTTATTCGACTTGGCTCCAAACGCTGTCTACGCTCTTCGCGTACGCCGACCGATATTTCGACGCCTCACTGGTGGCATTTTTTCCAAAGAACCACCAAATACATGATCACCACCGATAACACACTGACAATTCAATTTTTAGAACTGTCAAACTGAACGTCACATTTTTGTTTGTCAAACAGATTTTCATACAAACTTTTACCTTCCAAATTTTCTACTTTCCCGGTGGATTTTCCAAAATTTTCTTTCATACAAACCTTGTCCTGAAAATTACGAACACAACAAAAAAGAAATCGGCCAAATCGGTCGAGCCGTTCTCAAGTGATGATCTTACATACATGCGGCAATTGATTTTTATTTATATAGATTTACTTGGTTTTTATTTAGATAATTCTGATTCGCTTATTATCTAAATGTTGAGGTAGAGAAAATGGTAATAGGCCTGATAACTGCTAGTCCAACATCTAGTTTAAGGACTATTGCCCTAGAATGTAATGTTTCAAGAGAAACTGTCCGTAACATATTAAAAAAAACAAATATCATCCCTTTAAATGCAAATGTCACCAAGAGTTACTTCCTTTTGACGAAGAATCAAGGCAAACTTTCTGTGAAGAAATGCAAGAACGGGCTAATCGGGATCGCAGCTTCCTCTCATCAATTTGTTTTACCGATGAGTGTACCTTCACTTTAAATCAAGAGCCAAATTCACAAAACGTTAGGCATTGGGTCCAGGAAAATCCCAGAATAAATCTAGCCACTACAACGCAATACCGTCAAAAAATCAATATTTGGGCAGGCATTTTTAATAATCGCATTATAGGACCATTTGAAATACAGGGAAATTTAAATTCAAAAGCTTATTTAGATCTTTTAATTAACCATATTGGCCCTGCATTAGAAGAAGTTGCACATGCGAATGGGGAGGTCTGGTTTCAGCATGACGGATGCCCAGCACATTTTGGAGCACAAGTGAGGGAATTATTAAATGAAATATTTCCAGAGAGCTGGATTGGTCGAGGTGGTGCTATAAACTGGCCAGCTACATCTCCCGATTTGGCACCGTGTGACTTTTTCTTGTGGGGTCATTTAAAAAATTAGATTTATAAAACTCGTCACCCAAATATTGATTCTTTAAGGAATGCTATTTTTGCGGAATGCAACTTAATAAACGATCGGCAACTTGCGAATGTGAGAAATTCTTTCTATAATAGGCTGGGATACTGTCTGATACAGAATGCGGGTTTATTTGAATATTTGTTATAGTTATTTTTCTTTTTTTTATGTTACTTTAATTTCATTGTACATTAATAAGTTTTTGTCCTTACCTAGATATGAAATAAATAAGTATATTAAATCAAAGACGTCTGTGATTAGAATAAATTAAGTTGTCATGGATAATCTGATAAATTTCTGTGTTTTAGTTAGAAAATTATTAATGTAATTTTTGCTTTTAATGCTTTAATAAATTGGAAAGTTGTAGAGTTTTTGATATCCTCATACGCAGAAAAAAATAATCTTTCGATTGCTGCCTGTTATTTCCCCATGTACACATGGAAGTTTGTCACACGGTATAAAAATATACGTAGTTGTTTTAACAGTAATTATGATCCGATTCTGAACTCAACTCTGTATAGATTTATCAGGCCAATCTCCAAAGTGAAATAGGTTGGTCATCAATTTTTGTATTTTTGTCCGATGGATCGAATTTTGCGCTGACCTCGTTTCTGCAATTGTGGTTCGCCGCCGCATGTCAGGAACTCTTCAACTTTTTCAGCATCGCATTCTTCCGCACAGATTTGTAATGGGTTGACCTTTTGGGGAGGTAGAACAAGATTCCGTAAAAACCGCCATATGGGCGCAGAGGCTGCAAATCTCGGCAAATTCTTTACTTTATTTGACATGCACCAAGAATAATAATTGAACTCAAGTGCGCATGTAAATAATTATAATTGTCTTTTTATTCGAGGAAAAAAGCCACTTTAAATTCTTTTGCTATTATGGAGGCATAAAAGGAGAATTACTGTTTTTATTTTTTCTGCTCCAGTGTCAGGTGTTCGAAAAGCTGACTAGAATTGCTAGTCCGCGGTGGTTTACAAGGCGATGCCAGAAGTTTTGTTGTAGGTACCTAGGGAAATCAACAAAACACTAGAAGATAGAAGTGAGACAGCAAGTTTAATAAAACGTTTTATCTCATGCAGCTTTTATAACCGAAGAAATTCAAGCTGGAAAAGCTGTACCGAAGATAAATTCTTAAAAAAATGTCAAAAATTCACATTTTGTGGCAAAACGTCGATGTTGTTGGTAGGACACCTCAGTTATCAGTGTATTACTGTTGATGATAAATAACGTAAATTTCTAGAGACTGTCTCTTCACCTGTCCAAAGTTGGACTCATTATTTGAAACCTCTGAGGGCTTCCTTGGAATGTAGGTTAGTACTAGAACTGTATTATTACGGTGTCTTGCGAGCCGATTCCGGAGATACCCTGGGGGTTATACGAGGAAGGCATAAAGAATAAAACCGCTTATCAATTTTTACCCAAGAACCTATTTGCGTCATACTGGACACATAGTTATTTACATCGCTACCAACTGATTTTACGGTCTTCTAGCACATGCTTCGAGTTTTAACTTTTATGCCCGTATAATTGCCACGAGCAGCTCTAGGATATGATGGCCCGAAGAATATACCGACAATTTTATAGTTTTCCTTTTCAACTATCTGTAGTTAGTAATTTATTGGTACTAGAAAATTTATACCGTCGCCCAGGACAGAGATCTCCCGATTCGTAATTGATTTTGAGTCTAGGTATTAACACCGCTAGGAATACTTGGCGCCGTGCCAAATGTACAAGGTGTTTCAGAAATTCGCATCATGTGTTTTTGGGTTATATTTTTTTTTCAAAAATTTTGACAGTTGCATGCCCTATAAAAAATGTTGTGTTTTTTTATGTACAGGCTGAATAATTATCTACTGACATATTAGCAAAAGTTGCATGCAGCTAGTTTTATTAATAGATACTTAGTATATCCCAAAGGACTTGTACCTTGACGCAGTTCTAGTGATACTGGGACGGGTGGGATGGCTTGCGCGCTTCAATGATCTAAAGAGCCGAACCATAGGTTTAACCATATTGGAGGGGTTTTTATTTGAGAAGCCAGACTAAACCAAGTCCCTGAAAGGGGGCAGCAGCTCTTTCAGTAATCATAGTGGCAGAGATCGTGAGGGTCGGTATGGCACTGTGATACACACTACTGCGATGTGGAAGGCAACGGGAAACCACCACATTATTATATCCCTAGTACAACGTACTTCGAATTTATGACGATGGCACCTTCTGGAGTAAAATATTCCGGAGGGGACTGCTTCGGGGGGAGTCATCAGAAATGATAAGTGTAACATCTCACGAGTCGGAGCGTGGAATGTTAGAAGCATGAAACAAGTAGGAAAGTTAGAGAATTTGAAAATTGAGATGGATAGGTTAGCATTAGACGTAGTAGGTATTAGTGAAGTGAGATGGCCAGAAGCCGGAGACTTCTGGAGCGGAGATTTTAGAGTAATACACACAGGATCTGTAGGAGGAAATTCGGGAGTAGGAATTGTTATGCGGAAAAAAGTAGGGCAGAGTGTACATAGAAAATTTCTTACAGCAAAGTGACAGGGTAGTTATGGTTAGGTTAGATTCGAAACCTGTAAAAACAGTAATAATACAGGTATATATGCCCACTTCTAACTACAGTGATGAGGTCGTAGAGGCAGTTTATAGTGATATTGAACATGCGCTAGATTTTGTGAGAGGACACGAAAATTTAATAATTATAGGAGATTTCAATGCAGTGGTAGGCACAGGGCGAGAGGGCGGAATAGTTGGTCCCTTTGGATTAGGCAATAGGAACGATAGGGGAGTTAGACTGATAGAGTTCTACGATAAACATAACTTAACGGTCGCGAACACTTTATTTGACCATCATGTTAGGAGACGCTACACGTGGAAGATGCCAGGAGACCTAGGGAGATATCAAATAGATTACATTCTTGTTAGGCAAAGATTTAGAAATCAAGTTAGGGATTGTAGAAGTTATCCAGGAGCAGATATAGATAGTGATCACAATATAGTCGTTATGAAGGCCAATCTTAAATTTAAGATTTTGAAAAAACGAAGCGGAAGAAGGTATCTTGACCCAGAGAGACTAAAAGATGATGATACGCGCGATAAGTTCGAGAAAAAGACAAACGAAGTACTAAAGGGCGCGGGCGAAAATATTGTGAGAGACATAGAGGAAGAATGGAATTGCATTAAAAATAGTTTAGTTTCCTCAGTTAGGGATATTTTGGGTCATAAACAGAATGAAAGTAGGAAACCCTGGATAACAAAACATATTGTAAGTCTAATAGAGGAAAGGCGAAAATATAAAAATATGTTAGATGAAATAGGGAAACAAAGATATAAGGCGATCAAGTGGGAAATTATTCGGAAATGTAGGAAAGCGAAAGAGCAATGGATCGATAATAAGTGCAAAGAAGTGGAAAATAAGTTCGAAGTAGGAAAGACTGATGAAGCATATAAAATAATTAGGAGAAATTTTAGAGAAATTGGATCTAGAACCAAAAGCATTAGGAATGAGGCAGGAGATATCCTAATCGAAAGCGGAGAGAAGGCAGATAGGTGGAAAGAATATTTTTAGGAAACTTATATGCGGGACAGGAAGTGCAAGATATATTAGAAAGCGAAAGCAGTGTAGAGGGGGATAACCTAGGGAATCCTATAATGAGAGAAGAGTTTGAGCTAGCACTAAAAAGTTTAAGGAATAATAAAGCGCCAGGTATAGATGGCTTGCAGGCAGAAATCTTAAAGTGCGCAAGTCAAGAGGTAATAGATCGTTTATTTAAATTAGTTAGTCGTATGTACCTGACAGGCGAGATTCCAGAGGATTACAAACGGAACATCATGGTAGCTTTGCCAAAAAGGAAAGGCGCGGATAGGTGCGAAAATTTCAGAACCATCAGGTTAACTTCCCATGCGTCAAAAATTTTAACTAGAATTGTGCAAAGAAGGATGGAGAAAAAGGCGGAAGAAATATTAGGAGAAGATCTGTTCGGATTTAGACGAAATAGAGGAACGCGCGAGGCCATCCTAGCTTTACGAGTAATTATAGAAAAAACGATAGAAAAGAGAAAGAGCGTCTATATAGGATTTGTAGATTTAGAAAAGGCATTCGACAACGTAAAATGGGGGAAGATGTTCGAAGTGCTGAGAAAGGTAGGGATGAAATATAGGGACAGAAGAATAATACATAATCTCTACGAAGAGCAAAAGGCAGTTATAGAATGTGAGCAGGAACGAAGGGAAGTAGATATCCGGAAGGGAGTGAGACAGGGATGTGCATTGTCACCTCTAGTTTTCAACTTATATATCGAAGATGCTATTAATATTGTTAAGGACAGAACAGCCTCAGGGATTAACGTACAGGGTCAAACTATTAACATGCTCAGATTTGCGGATGATATAGCAGTGTTAGCATCTAGCAAAGAAGAATTAGGAGCGGCTTTGAATGAAATGGAAGCAGTTTTGACACAGAGCTATGGCATGAAAGTCAATAAAAAGAAAACTAAAATTTTGGTATGTGAAAATAGAACTAAAGTTGACATACAAATAGGAAATGAGAAGATAGAGGAGGTCACGGATTTCTGCTATTTAGGAAGTAAAATAACTCAAGACGGTAGGAGCACTAAAGATATAAAACAAAGAATAGCGCAGGGCCGAGTTGCGTTTAACAGAAAGAAACAACTGTTATGTTCGAGAACGGTTAATATTGAGACTAGGAAGAGACTCTCAAAGTCGTATGTATGGAGTACGGCATTATACGGGTGCGAAACATGGACAATAGGGGAAGCGGATCGAAAAAGAGTAGAAGTGTTTGAAATGTGGTGCTACAGGCGCATGATGAAGATACCGTGGATAGATAAGGTTAGCAATAGGGAAGTATTAGAAAGAATTGGGGAAAAGCGAAAAGTATGGAAGACAATAAAGAGTAGGAGAGATAGGATGGTAGGACACCTTCTTAGACACGAAGGAATAGTTCGCGACATACTAGAGGCAGAGATAGGAATAAAAAGAGGTAGGGGTAGGCCTAGATTAGACTACTGCTCTCAAATAGTTAGGGATGTAGGATGTTATACTTTTAGGGAAATGCGTAGGTTAGCTCAGGATAGAAAAGAGTGGAGGTACGCATCCAACCAGTCTTCAGACTGAGAACCTTATGATGATGACTTAGTATATACATAATGGCACTTCAAAATTATCAAAATTTCGAAAAATACGACACAGTTGATGTTTTCAATGAATGTCGCGAGAATGTAAATGATTAAATGGATCTATATCTCAACAGGTACAAAAAAAAATTCCTAGATATCCATTTCCAGTATAATACCTATCAATTGATTTATTAAATTTAGATACCCAGGAAGAAGACAACCAATCAAAATGATGTTTTCGAGATTATTTTTTTCATCGTCAAATTGACCAATAGGAACATTTCATTCGGGTCTAGAAGCGTGTATTATTTCGGTTAATACACGCCTATTCTAAGAGCCAATGATATTTCTTCAATTTCTTAAAATCGACCAATCAACTGTCATTGTAAACGATAAAAACCTACCTAGCTTTCCCAATAGCTGATAAATATGCGCCTTGCTTTTAATCAACTATGCTGTGAATGATAGTTTTGAAATTTCTACCTTGCCAACTGTCACTGTCATATTATTTTCGAGTTTTCTTGCAACATCGTCGTTTTGAAATGGCAAGATTTGGCCAAGAATCTTTGGAAGATATTCAAAAAACTGTACAGAGTGTTACTCCGAGGAGTAGGTACAGTTAAAAATCAAAAGTCAATTATAGGAAACAGTTCGAAATATTTTTAAAAGAGAAGCATTATGAACTTCTAGAAATTACTTCAAATCAAGAGCTTGGACTGATAATGAATGATTGGGCTTTTAATATGAAGAGAGCTGATGGTGAAGATTATAAAGAATGCGTTATAAAGACCATGTGGAATATTACTGCAAAACTCCTTCAAGAAAAATACTACAGAGTACGCCCGAAAATTTAATCCATTTACAGACATTGAATTCAAACAAGCAAGGGATGCAAAAAATGCGAAACGAAAGCAGCTTCAGTCTATTCTCGGAAAGAGGAAGCAAAGTTCGACTGCTCCAAGTAAGAAAGAAATATATACATTAATGAATCTGTGGAACGAAGATTGTCCAGAAGGACTTTAAAAAAAACTGTATCATAGCATTCGAACTAGCTAAAGAGGAAAGGAAATCAAATGGTAACCGTAACCGGAAGAATTGAATACAACCCGATTTTTTCCAAAACATGCCAGGGTGGAGCTCAAAAATTATCAGACAGTAAGTGGTTAGTGCCTAATTACAATAATCTCGATATGTGGCCGGTAAGGTTATTTAAAAAACTTATTTTTTCTAAACGCACTAATAGAATTACGTCAGATCGACTATTTCTGACTGTAAATCCTTCCTGGAATAAAAGCAATTCTGAATGGTACAAAAATATGCCTTATGGAATAAATGAGATTGGAAAATGGACCAAACAATCTGCTGAAAGAATGGGGCTTGATACTCTGACAAACAAAATCACGAATCATTCAAATCGATCAAGTGATGCTGTATCAAATCTTGCTAAATCAGGTGTCCCGGAAGAACAGCTCATCAAAATGACTGGACATGCAAATGCTAAGTCATTAGACCCTTATTTACAGTTAGACGAGGAACATCATGCTAGTTTAATAAACAACCTGAGACCTGGACCTTCTGGAATCCAAACTACAAGAGATATAAACATAAGGCAAGAAAATTTTACCACTGAAAACATTAATAATAATAATATGCAAGAAAAATCTGGTCATAATACAACATATAACCATTGCACTTTCAATGTTCAAAATATGTATGTACCTGGTGGTTGCAACAGCTTTCGTAAAATTTCCGACAATTCTAGACCACTTATTGTATTACTACAGATTAAAATCAAATTTAATTCACTATGGGTCATTCAATAAACCTAGAAACAAAATTTATAATAAAGAAAATAGGGAAGATGAAGAAATAAATGTTGTATCGTTGGTTGAGGGGACACCAAAAACTTCTTGTCGCGAAATCGAATCACAAGTTGGTGTTTCCAAAACTTCTTCTTCTACACTTCTCCTTTTGCCTTTCGGCGTCGGATAACATATCTATTGGAACAAAGTGAGTGTTTTTAATTGAAAATATTCACAGAAACATTTGTCATTAGTTGAATTAAATATGCTAATAACTTTGCAGTAACAATAAATTATGTTACTGACTTTAACTTCGAGTATTTAGTTCCTAAGTACTAGTAAAATGCATACTGACATTTGATTGAAAAACACCGTCGCAATTTTCAACATAATAAACAATCTCGGATTTTACTTGCATTTGCATTTTCTGCACACGCTAATTAACGTAAATTAATATTAATTATTCCAGAACATATCTTGATTTGAAGAGTACGACATTAATAAAGGCCAGAATAATTTATTGCGATGTGACAAATATATATGGGAACCTGTATTTCTTGATATTTTCTTCATTTTTATTACTTATTTTTAATTGCTTTGCATATTATGTAGTTTATTGGGTATATATTGCATGTATGGTGCTTTTAATATTAAGAGAATAAAAGCCTGACATAATTTACTTATTCTTCTTCTTCTTCACACTGCTCAGCGTGCTCACAGCAAGAGAATGTCATTAGAAATAGACTACCTACAATTAAATAAAATATCAAAAATGATTACCTAGAAATATTCTACAAACCTACATAAAATGTGCGTATTTGACGCTATGCAATCATCGGATGCTTGGAGTTAGTCGTTTAAATATTTTGTTAAACAGGGTACCTGGTTTTTTTTCCGTACGGTACTGAAATATGGCATTGGAAGTAATCTTGAACACGTAGCATGCACACCAAGATATGTAATTATGATCCGTTTCGTGTAAATGCATTGGGCAGCAAACGCCAAGAAGCAGCGACAGGTAATTAAGGACGTTCATGATGTTACAGAAAAAAATCTGCCTGAGAGCTCATTAACCGGTGTGCGTAAATTCTAAACTTTCTGAGCTCCTGTCGGATTTTATGGAACCAGCAGCCGCTGTATCAAACTTGAACAAGCATAAAACAATCTTATAAAGGTAATTAAAAAATGTGCATTAAATTTAGTTAAGACCACGTTCTATAGTTTGTTTATAAGGTCTTCAGTATATACAGGGTGCCCACATGCTCTATATTGTAAAAATTATTTTCACTTATAAAGAACGCAACTCAACTTTCTTATTTTAAATAGAACACCCTGTTCTTGAATGTTTAGGAAACTAAAATTCAACCATTTTTCTGTAACATCTGGCAAATTATTTCAATAGGCAGGTTCGGTAATTTCCAAATTTCATTAAAATTGATAGAGTTTATTATACTGAAGGCAGTTATTTTGTTAATTTTTGTTAAAAAAAATCCTTCGCCTGTGAAGCCATTGCAAAGTTTTCCGTCGGTGCGAGGCTAGAAATCGTACCTTGCAGCGAGAGTAGGCCGCGTGACGTCAGAACTTAGTATAACGTACAAGTCACAGCTTCAGCGCGCAGCAGTCCCATAAGTATTATGCATATGCATGTGTAGTTAAATTGTTAAATATTACTAACTGGTTCTAACTGGTGTTTTCTGTTTTGTACCCAGACTAATACATCGTACAGCACACCAATAAAACGGAAAAAGTGGTTCGTTGGAGCCAGAAGGAAAATCGGTCAGCATTATCGATATTTTCGCGAGTTAGTTTATCATTGCAAAAGTTTATAAAATTATCGGCTGCCCCATTGCAGCCACTCTAAATAAAATCGAACATAATGTAATTTATCGACAGTTTTCTGGGACCCCTTGGTACTTGGTAACGTGTTACGGTTAGCATAATTTGAAACAGGATGCTAGGAGCATGACGGATCCAAATACTGAATCGCCGTAGCGTTCCCTCCCTGAACTAAAAAAGGAAATTTTATTAACTATTTTACAATAATAATTAAATAGTACGTCATCATAAAGTTCTCTTTTGAAGACTGGTAGGACGCGTACCTCCATCCTTTCCCTGAGCTAGCCTACGCATTTCCGTAAAAGTAGAACATTCTACATCCCCAAATATTTGAGAGCAGTAGTCTAATCTGCTCCAACCTCTACCTCTTTATTCCTATCTCTGACTCTAGTATGTCGCGAACTATTCCTTTGTGTCTCAGAAGGTGTCCTACCATCCTACGATCCTACCCCCTATTCTTTATTGTCTTCCATACTTTTCTCTTTTCCCCAACTCTTTCTAATTCCTCCTTATTGCTAACTCGTCTATCCCCGGTATCTTCAACACCTGTATGTAGCATCACATTTCAAACGCTTCTACTCTTTTTCAATCCGCTTCTCCCATTGTCCAAGTTTCGCACCCATAGGTATAATTTCGTACTCCATACATGCGTCTTTAAGAGTCTCTTCCGAGTTTCCACATTAACCGTTCCAGAATATAGCAGTTGTTTCTTTTTGTTAAACAAGTACCTAGTACCTACGTAGCGTAGTTTTTTGATTCGCGTGAGTTGTATTTGTTTCCGTTTTTTTAAAAATTTCCAATCCGTTATAAAACTGTTTAGATACCAAGAAAGAAGACAACCAAGCAAAATGATGATGAGATTACAATCAAATTTAATTCACTATGGGTCATTCAATAAACCTAGAAACAAAATTTATAATAAAGAAAATAGGGAAGAAATAAATGTTTTACCGTTGGTTGAGGCGGCACCAAAAACTTCTTGTCGCGAAATCGAATCACAAGTTGGCGTTTCCAAAACAAAAGTTCAAAAAATATTTTTAAAAGGGCAAATATAGGCCACATAAAATTCAAATTATTAATCTTTTTAGGTGGTACTTAAATAAAATTCAAGAAAATCAAGAATTTGGGCGGTCTGTCATTTGGACAGATGAAACTCACATAAGCAGCGTAGGATTGTTTAACAGGCATAATGTGCGTCACAAATCAGCACCAAACTTTTGAACTAGGGTTGTGCATTTCTCGTCTCGATTCTCGCCGAGATCGAGAGTGAAGGAAAATCTCGGGTGCGAGACCGAGACGAGAACTGCCCAATGAAATCGAGATCAAGACCGAGAGTCAATTGCACGAGATCGAGACTCTCGCTCGAGAAATCGTCGAGAGTCTCGATCTCTCGACATTATTTTTTTTTATCTATGTTATTTTTCTGTCAAGAATAATAGGTGATAATTAATAATACTAAACTAAACCGTTATGTGAGAAAAATATATTTATTTTTGTAAAGCAAAATAAAGGAGCTTCTAGAAATAAACTTAAAATAAAATCGTAGTAACTGCATAATTAATATCCTCGTTAATATCACAACAAAAATACTTATTTGGGAAATAATAAATTGATAAAAATAATGAAGAAACAGTGCGAAAAATGCTGTGTCCGTTTTTTTCAAATTTCCAACGGATGCAAATAGGTAAGTGTCATTTTGTTAGATTTTGTAAAATATAATTGTGAAGTTTTCTCCTTGATAACTTTTTCGCAATAACTCAGTTTTACTTAATCATTGCGTATTTCAGTCACTAAAACACAAGAAACGTTGATTTAAACACGATATATGTACAATACATACATTTCAGTGCAAAAACAATACGTTACAGAACAACTCAAAAAAACAAAATTTAATCCAATATTTACGGATCGCGTGTGGTTTTACTAATAGAGATGGAAAAATAAAAACCCTTGCCACAATATTTCAGGACATTGAAGTGTACTAAATACGTATTTCGGCAGCTAAGGTGCCATCATCAGTAGTCTACGAGCTACGAGATTGTGTAGCTGTACTAAATACGTATTTTGGCATATTTGCTGACAAAATGCGTATTTAGTACAACTAAATTTTGTGAAATATTGTGGTAAGGGCTTTTATTTTTCAATTTTTAAAACTGCATCCGCTTATAGAAACTTTAGAAACTTTTACAAAGGCATCTTATTTTAAAATCCAAACTTAACACAATATTCAATCGTTCAATAACGAAAAAGAAAAGGTAATTATTTTGTTGTAACCTGTGGTTCACTTAATAAGATCAGGTCTGCGTCATTAGGCCCAAAAATGTTCTTCAATTCATAATTAGGAGGGTGGTATTTTGATTGGATCATCCTGTACCTTTTTATAAAACGTTCTGTTAAAAAATGTTTTGAATATGTATTTGTATTCTGGACATTTTTTATTTCAATATTCTGCGTTCTAAAAACGTTCCCGAGCCCAAACAAACTGTTCTGAATGCGGCCCTGACACGAAAACTGCTGGTGCCGCGTTGTGTGATACACCATCCTCTTATCGCAGGCGAAAATCGACCGTATGGTACTTGACTTCCAAAGTACAAAGGATACCACCTACCTCTTAATAAATTCGAGATCGAGAACCGAGAGTCTCGAGGCGAGACGAGATTTTCGCAGTCGAGAGTTATTCGAGATCAAGACGAGACCGAAGAGGTTCGAGAATTTTCGAGATCGAGACGAGAGTGGGCCAACTCTCGCCGAGATCTCGATCTCGCCCAACCCTATTTTGAACGTCAGAGGCAAGGATGTTTTGGATTTAACGTTTCGTGTTTTATTTTGGGTGGTCAACTAGCATACCAAATTTTTGATGGAAATATAACGGGATTCAGATACATTAATTTATTGAATATTAACGTAGAGGCGTTAATGGAAAATGTTCCGTTAATAAACATAAACAGGGTATATTTCCAACAAGATGGTGCCCCTGCGCACAATTCTGCAATCTGTTTTATCAAACAGTTATGTCCACAGTTTATTTTTGAAGGCACCTAACTGAAATTCTTGTTCTCCATCAGGAACTTAAAACTTTATTATTTTGCGCCTTCAAACAACATATGCAAGATCTCGCAATTATTGACTGATGAGATCTTTGAATGAAAAAACCACTCATTTAATTGAATAAGGAACGTAAGAGCTGGGATATCCATTTTAAGACTGTGACAAATTCGGCCATAAACATAGACCGTTGTGATGGGTAGCAGATTGGATTCACTATTATTAGAAGTGTAAAATTTTCTGTTTTTCTGAACATAAAAGGTGCATTCTATTAAGCAATTGTTACTGCCGCGAAAATTTTTACCGCTTCAAAAAATAGTTGGGAAGGAATTTCAACGTTTTTAGACTTTAAATTTTCTAGTTTATTTTATGGCTTTTAGCTTGAGAATTGATTAAGCGATTTTAACGAGAAGCTGCGTTTTTTGAGTGCAGTTACGCAAAGAAAAGTAGGTTTCGCAAATAAATGTTAATTATTACCGTGGAACTTTGTCATCTTTACCATTTTATGACCCCAAGCAGCAGCTGATACTTCAAAATTCTTGTTTTAATAGGCAGTCGCATAATAATATTCTATAAATTAATTGATGGCGTATTAAATCATCAAAGTTGTCAATAAATCTTGTAAATTTTATCTAAGAGAAATTTGAATTTATAGATCTAGTTGGTGATATATTGGTCCTTGTAAAAGTTAAGACTACCTTGACTGGAATGCGGAAATTTTAGTTAACGTTGTCTTTGGAATGTTCCAGTTCCATGATCCTGTATTCCTTTTCCAAACATACCAAAATAAAACACGAAACGTTTAATCCAAAACGTCCTTGCCTCTGACGTTCAAAACTTTGGTGCTGATTTGTATCAGACCAGTGACGCACATTATGCCTGTTAAATAATCCTACGCTGCTTATGTGAGTTTCATCTGTCCAAATGACAGACCGTCCAAATTCTGGATTTTCTTGATTAAGCCTTCTTTCTTGATCTCCCGGGAAGAGATGGTGAATAATTTGAATTTTATATGGCCTATATTTGCCTTTTTTAAATATTTTTTGAACTTTTGTTTTGGAAACACCAACTTGTGATTTCGATTTCGCGACAAGACGTTTTTGGTGTCGCCTCAACCAACGATAAAACATTTATTTCTCCCTCTTCCCTGTACAACAAGTATCAGAATAATCGATGTGTTCGCCTGTAACAATCAGAATCTAATTGAATTGTTCACAGGATATCAACTTAATCTGCATAATTGAGTAGTCTATAAATCTCCTAATGAAATCAAACGTGATAACTCAATTTTCCTCGTTGACCCCTCGAACTCGAAATTCAAATGTCATTCTAATATTGTCTTACTCGTTCAGTATTTTCGCAGTGCTTGTAATGCTTCAGTCTGCTGCTGCGGTATAACAAGACTTCTAAAAGCGTGCTGCTTAAGAACTATTTTGGCTTGAAGTCGAGACAATGTAATTGTATTCAATAAACGGTGAACGAAGGTTTAATATGACTTAGCAGGTCAGTCTAATTGTTGCAGAGGTCATATCATTTATAATGTTTAATCTTTGTTTAAATGATAACGTTGTGTTAGCGTTACTATCGGCGATCAAATTGTTGACTACAAGACTCCAAAGGACACATAATTGTTCGGAATACCATACTAGCTTCGTGTTAAAGCTTCTCGAAAGATAGCTTTTATATTAAATGTTGCTTCTGGACCACTAGACATTGGGAACTTCGAGAATGTTTATTTGACTTGATTTTATGATGAAATTACCTTTTCCTCACCAGTTTCTGCTCTGCTGTAAGTAGTTTGGGAATTCACTGTGCAGAAACGTTTTTCATTCCTAAATCTTCGTGCACAATCTTGAAAACTGCAGTTTCAGATATTCCAGCTTCTTCAGCAAGTACCGGGATCTTCATTCGTCGTTCTGACAACAGCAAATCATTAACAAGGCTGATGGTTTCCTCAGTTCTTGCCTCAGTCGGTTTTCCTGATCTGGGGCCTCGGCAATGTCGAAACTATACTCGAAAATAAAATAAAACAAGATCTAGGTACAAATCTACAAATTAAATAGGTCGGTTAAGTTGCCCCCCCCCCCTTCAGTAATTTTGTTTTCAAAACTTTCTCTCAGTCAATTTGCACACACCTTGCACACCCTAGCACACCCTTATTTAAACCTACCACATCAATAGCAAGAAATCCGCAATCAATTCTTGAAGGGTGAGTCCAACTTAACGCTGCCCACCCCCAACTGATTTTTACAATTTTTATCTGCAAATGCAGTACTGCGGATCAAGCACAACCTAGCACATCGAACATTAGAGCTGGCACACCCCGGGGAACGCCAGAAAACGGGTTCTCGTGAGAATTCGGACAAACGTGCAAAATTAGTAATACTTCGGAACTAAAACATTATGGAGCATCCAAAAATTGTGCTTTTTTTGGTCAGTGCAACGGTGATAGCAGAGCGGGTAGGCCAAGTTATCGCTTGGGATTACGATTTTATCCATTTCCCAAATCCTGCCTAAAACTGGGGAAAATCGAAGTTAATAACTGGGTCGGTGACCATGTGAGGACTTGTTCCACCTATGTAAATTGCGTGGATGAAAATGTGTAAGAGGCAAGAATGAAGTATGTTGGTTAACATTCCCGTATTTCGAGCAAGAACCAGGCACGCCTTCGGGATTCAGCCTCACAATTTTACGAGAGATATCACTGGGAACTAACATTTGTAATTTTCCGTCTTTCAAACACCCTCTTTAGTTAGTATTCTACTATTTACTTACGAATATTTTACACGAAGTTCAAGGCCTGACACTTGACAGTGACATTCTCCGAAAATCATCCGGTTTTAACCGATTTTTTCCCTGATCAAATCAATTTATTAAAACCAGCAATCAAAAATGCAAGGTTCTATATCGTAACAGTTCATTTTATGAAGCAAGATGCGAAAATTAGCACTTTTTCAAGATTTGAAAAACAACTGGGGGATGGTTACGGATTTTCTGGTATTATTATTATTTTCGAAAATAGACTTTCTGGCATTTCCCGGAATGTGCTAGACATCATTTTGAGTGTGCTAGGTTGTGCTAGGTCCCTAGTGTATAATATCTATAAAATTTTAGAAAATCGTTTGGGGGGGGGCTGGCGTTAAGTTGGCCCCTCCCACAAACAATTTGCTGTAGTTTCTAAGCTGTTGGTGTGCTACCTTTAGTTCTGGGTGTGCTAGGTTGTGCTAGGTGCGTGCAAGTTAATCCTGAGAAAAGTTTAAAAAACATAACTGGGGGGGGGGGGGGGGGGCAACTTAACGTACCCAAATTAAATTCCATTTACTTTACGTCTGGTTAAATTTGCAGTACCGCGAGTTAAACTTTCCCTTACCCTCATCATCATCATAAGGTTCTCAGTCTGAAGACTGGTTGGATGCGTACCTCCACTCTTTTTTATCCTGAGCTAACCTACGCATTTCCCTAAAAGTAGAACATCCTACATCCCTAACTATTTGAGAGCAGTAGTCTAATCTAGGCCTACCCCTACCTCTTTTTATTCCTATCTCTGCCTCTAGTATGTCGCGAACTATTCCTTCGTGTCTTAGAAGGTGTCCTACCATCCTATCTCTCCTACTCTTTATTGTCTTCCATACCTTTCGCTTTTCCCCAACTCTTTCTAATACTTCCCTATTGCTAACCTTATCTATCCACGGTATCTTCATCATGCGCCTGTAGCACCACATTTCAAACGCTTCTACTCTTTTTCGATCCGCTTTCCCTATTGTCCATGTTTCGCACCCGTATAATGCCGTACTCCATACATACGACTTTAAGAGTCTCTTCCTAGTCTCAATATTAACCGTTCTCGAACATAACAGTTGTTTCTTTCTGTTAAACGCAACTCGGCCCTGCGCTATTCTTTGTTTTATATCTTTAGTGCTCCTACCGTCTTGAGTTATTTTACTTCCTAAATAGCAGAAATCCGTGACCTCCTCTATCTTCTCATTTCCTATTTGTATGTCAACTTTAGTTCTATTTTCACATCCCCTACATACCAAAATTTTAGTTTTCTTTTTATTGACTTTCATGCCATAGCTCTGTGTCAAAACTGCTTCCATTTCATTCAAAGCCGCTCCTAATTCTTCTTTGCTAGATGCTAACACTGCTGTATCATCCGCAAATCTGAGCATGTTAATAGTTTGACCCTGTACGTTAATCCCTGAGGCTGTTCTGTCCTTAACAATATTAATAGCATCTTCGATATATAAGTTGAAAACTAGAGGTGACAATGCACATCCCTGTCTCACTCCCTTCCGGATATCTACTTCCCTTCGTTCCTGCTCACATTCTATAACTGCCTTTTGCTCTTCGTAGAGATTATGTATTATTCTTCTGTCCCTATATTTCATCCCTACCTTTCTCAGCACTTCGAACATCTTCCCCCATTTTACGTTGTCGAAGGCCTTTTCTAAATCTACAAATCCTATATAGACGCTCTTTCTCTTTTCTATCGTTTTTTCTATAATTACTCGTAAAGCTAGGATGGCCTCGCGCGTTCCTCTATTTCGTCTAAATCCGAACTGATCTTCTCCTAATATTCCTTCCGCCTTTTTCTCCATCCTTCTTTGCACAATTCTAGTTAAAATTTTTGATGCATGGGAAGTTAAACTGATGGTTCTGAAATTTTCGCACCTATCCGCGCCTTTCCTTTTTGGCAAAGCTACCATGATGTTCCGTTTGTAATCCTCTGGAATCTCGCCTGTCAGGTATATACGACTAACTAATTTAAATAAACGATCTATTACCTCTTGACCTGCGCACTTTAAGATTTCTGCCTGCAAGCCATCTATACCTGGCGCTTTATTATTCCTTAAACTTTTTAGTGCTAGCTCAAACTCTTCTCTCATTATAGGATTCCCTAGGTTATCCCCCTCTACACTGCTTTCGCTTTCTAATATATCTTGCACTTCCTGTACCGCATATAAGTTTCCTAAATATTATTTCCACCTATCTGCCTTCTCCCCGCTTTCGATTAGGATATCTCCTGCCTCATTCCCAATGCTTTTGGTACTAGATCCAATTTCTCTAAAATTTCTCCTAATTATTTTATATGCTTCATCAGTCTTTCCTACTTCGAACTTATTTTCCACTTCTTTGCACTTATTATCGATCCATTGCTCTTTCGCTTTCCTACATTTCCGAATAATTTCCCACTTGATCGCCTTATATCTTTGTTTCCCTATTTCATCTAACCTATTTTTATATTTTCGCCTTTCCTCTATTAGACTTACAATATGTTTTGTTATCCAGGGTTTCCTACTTTCATTCTGTTTATGACCCAAAATATCCCTAGCTGAGGAAACTAAACTATTTTTAATGCAATTCCATTCTTCCTCTATGTCCCTAACAATATTTTCGCCCGCGCCCTTTAGTACTTCGTTTGTCTTTTTCTCGAACTTATCGCGCGTATCATCATCTTTTAGTCTCTCTGGGTCAAGATACCTTCTTCCGCTTCGTTTTTTCAAAATCTTAAATTTAAGATTGGCCTTCATAACGACTATATTGTGATCACTATCTATATCTGCTCCTGGATAACTTCTACAATCCCTAACTTGATTTCTAAATCTTTGCCTAACAAGAATGTAATCTATTTGATATCTCCCTAGGTCTCCTGGCATCTTCCACGTGTAGCGTCTTCTAACATGATGGTGAAATAAAGTGTTCGCGACCGTTAAGTTATGTTTATCGCAGAACTCTATCAGTCTAACTCCCCTATCGTTCCTATTGCCTAATCCAAAGGGACCAACTATACCGCCCTCTCGCCCTGTGCCTACCACTGCATTGAAATCTCCTATAATTATTAAATTTTCGTGTCCTCTCACAAATTCTAGCGCATGTTCAATATCACTATAAACTGCCTCTACGACCTCATCACTGTAGTTAGAAGTGGGCATATATACCTGTATTATTACTGTTTTTACAGGTTTCGAATCTAACCTAACCATAACTACCTTGTCACTTTGCTGTAAGAAATTTTCTACACTCTGCCCTACTTTTTTCCGCATAACAATTCCTACTCCCGAATTTCCTCCTACAGATCCTATGTGTATTACTCTAAAATCTCCGCTCCAGAAGTCTCCGGCTTCTGGCCATCTCACTTCACTAATACCTACTACGTCTAATGCTAACCTATCCATCTCAATTTTCAAATTCTCTAACTTTCCTACTTGTTTCATGCTTCTAACATTCCACGCTCCGACTCGTGAGATGTTACACTTATCATTTCTGATGACTCCCCCCGAAGCAGTCCCCGCCCGGAGATCCGAATGTGGGACTATTTTACCTCCGGAATATTTTACTCCAGAAGGTGCCATCGTCCCTTACCCTAAGGAATTGTAAATGTAATGCACCCTAATAAATAAATTGAATTGAAAATAGGAATAACGAAGCATTCTTCAGATTGTCTTATCCTATCTACAATCTACTTTCATTGTGAACGCTACCCTAATATAGTCGCGTGGTAACTTCACATTGCTCCAATGCGTTGTTGTGTTCTTTCAGTTTATTCGGGCTTTAATCTAGTAACATTGAGAGGCACGTGTATTTCGAAGCTCCAGTATCAGCGCGTGTCTCTCATTAATTCTCTATTCACCGACAAAAGATTAAAGAGTAACGGAGAAGAGTGTTGAAAATTCAGTGGCGTTTAATAGACATTGGTAACTATTTCGTAATGGGGGTTGTGAGGGACATACAGAAGGGTTAATTAGGGCAATATTGGGTAGCTTCAATGTACTACATTGTCCTTTTGCCATGGCCTCCTCAGTCTCCCGATCTCAACCCCATTGGGCATGTGTGGGACATGCTGCAGAGACAACTTCTTCCACTTACGACAAAAATTCAAGGCCGTTTTGCATTTGAAAATGCACTGAGAGAGCAGTGGGCCCTTTTGCCACAAGATACAATCGATACGCTAATTTTAAGTATACATGTTTCATTAAAATGGTCTTTATACAACAATACACAACTGCAACAGCTAACAAGCGAGTAATATTTAGCATTTCGCGCGATTTTTAACGCGGTACTTCAAAGAGTTGGCGGCGTTGTAAAAAACCGCTCCAGTTACATATCGATCTCGAGCTGTCTGCAAAAAAATATAAGCGGTAAATACCAGAAGTGCATGCGTACATGTGCGAGTGAGTTTTTAACTTTAGGAATGAGGTATGTAGAATTTGTACGTAAGCCGTATGCGGCCTGAGGGGTTGCTGGCTGACCCGTGCTTCTTCTGTTCTCGAAGACAAATGGAAGATGTAAGAGGTAGTCTTTTTAATGAAATTGTTAGGCGACTAGAGTTTGACTGAAGAAAGAAGCTTGGCAGGATTTTAATATACAGTGTGTACCACTTAAGAGTGTACCCAAGTAACAATTTAAACGCAAATTGCTCCTTCCAAAGTTTTATGGAAGTTCTAATGCAACTTAAAATATAGGTTAAAAAAACTTATTTGATTTCAAGCATATTTGCTCTCAAAAATTCTTTATTATTAGTAGACACTACGACCATTATAAGGTTTATTGATCTTAAGACGACCTTAAATGCAGTACGGTTTTATAATTGCTAAAGGAAGTCTTAAGGGTTTTGTTATAAATTTTATGCGCAGTTTCAAAGGGTCCTTATAGTGATCTTTATCACTATTATTTTCTCCTGGTCTTAATAATACTCTTTGCTCCGAGAGAAGTATTTCATAAATCTTTATCACACAAGGTCTTCAACTTGCTTTTAACAATACCAAAACAGGTTGCTTATAAATCAAAGTATTCTTAGAAGATCATTGTATAAAATTAAATGTTCTTAGGCAATGTTAATAAATTTTAAGAAGGTCTTTCTTACCAGTGGCGGTTTCTCCTTAAGGTCAATTGGTCAATGACCCTCCTAAAATATTCTAATCAAAACCATAATTTTAATAAAAATATTTTTTGTCTAACAGTCTCAAATTTAAAATCTTCAGCGGTCTGCATTCGCAGCAATACTAGAAATAGCCAAGCGTCAAGCCGCGCTGCGCGCTCGCTAGCAAGCCGGGACATTATTCAAATTGACCCTGCACAGCTCTTATGGCTTATGGAGAAATGCATGTAAAGAAGAACAGTGACAGCAGATGGCGAATTCTTGAGTGGAAGTGAGAGTCACCTTTTACTCCTATATCTCCAACGTGGTCAATGTCCCGATTACAACTGCGCAGAATCGAGTTTAGTTCTACAGTATTCAGTTATATTTTCTCTGGACTCTGGATCTCAGTTCTTCTTAGATAGCAGGCGGGAAGCCTTTCTTTATTGTTGCGGATGTGAACTGTGATCGTTGTGAAGTTCTGATCGTTGAGAAATTTTGTGTGTTTAGCAAAACAAGATGAGTGTTGTTGAGGATATATTTGCCTTAAAGTCAGCTGGAACATTAAATTATGAACGCCGGCTTGAAAAGAGGGAAAGTGGACGGCCGAAACCAAAACTGAATTTGAAGCAGACAACAAAGGATAAAGGTAAAAATGTCCAAAGATATTTTAAAGCATCGATGTACACTTTGTGCGACTGGATTTGTGGATGCAGTGTTAAAAATGCGTTCTTTTGCTATCCGTGCTTATTATTTTCAAATGATGCTATATGGGCTAAAAATGGAGTAACCGATATTAAACATTTAAAGGACAAAATTAAAAAGCATGCTTCTTCTGCTTCTCATATAAATTGTTCAATGAGTTACGCCAGTTTAGGACGTGTAGACATAAGACAGCAACTTGATAGTGCGTATCGCAAATCAGTGCACGACTTTAATGAATCGGTTTCTAAAAATAGGTATATTTTAAACAAAATAATTGATTGTGTAAAATTTTGTGGAGTCTTTGAAATTGCATTGCGCGGTCATGACGAAAGTGACATGTCCAATAATCCTGGGATTTTTCGTGGCCTTATAGATTTTGTCTCTGATAATAAAAAAGCGTCCCATATGTAGAGAACTTTATAGGACACGTTGTATAGGTATGTATATATTTTTAGTATTAATTATAAGTTCCAAAACCAAAATGACCCCCCTGGTTATTAACCCACGAGCCGCCACTGTTTCTTACATCTACGAAGGCGCTGAACGGACATGGAAGAAATGTAAAATTATTTTCGACTTTTAAACTTGAAATTTCGACTTTGAACTCGAGAAAAAAGTCAAAATTTCGAGAAAAGTCGAAATTTCGAGAAAAAAGACGAAAGTTCGAGAAAAAAGACGAAATTTCGAGAAAAGTCGAAATTTCGAGAAAAAAGTCGAGATTTCGAGGAAAAATCGAAATTTCCAGTTTAAAAAGTCGAAATTTCGAGATTAAAGTCGAAATAATGAAAAAATATATCCTGTGTCCGTTAAAAGTCGAAATTTCCGGAAGACGAAATTTCGAGAAAAAAGTCGAAATTTCGAGAAAAAAGATGAAATTTCGAGAAAAAAGTAGAAATTTCGGTGAACGGACATGGAAGAAATATAAAATTACTTTCGACTTTTTTCTCGAAATTTCGTCTTTTTCTCGAAATTTCGACTTTTTTCTCGAGTTCAACGTCGAAATTTCGAGGAAAAAGACGAAATTTCGAGAAGAGTCGAAATTTCGAGAAAAAAGTTGAGATTTCGAGGAAAAATCGAAATTTCCAGTTTAAAAAGTCGAAATAATGAAAAAATATATCCTGTGTCCGTTAAAAGTCGAAATTTCCAGAACACGAAATTTCGAGAAAAAAGTCGAAATTTCGAGAAAAAAGATGAAATTTCGAGAAAAAAGTAGAAATTTCGAGAAAAAAGATGAAATTTCGAGAAAAAAGTAGAAATTTCGCTGAACGGACATGGAAGAAATATAAAATTATTTTCGACTTTTTTCTCGAAATTTCGAGAAAAAAGTCGAAATATCGAGAAAAAATGAAATTTCTAGTTTAAAAAGTCTATATAATGAAAAAATATATACTGTGTCCGTTAAAAGTCGAAATTTCGAGAAGACGAAATTTCGAGAAGAGTCGAAAATTCGAGAGAAAAGTCGAAATTTCGAGAAAAAATACGAAATTGCGAGAAAAAAGACGAAATTTCGAGAAAAAAGACGAAATTTCGAGAAAAGTCGAAATTTCCAGAAAAAAAGTCGAAATATCGAGAAAAAATGAAATTTCTAGTTTAAAAACTCGAAATAATGAAAAAATATATCCTGTGTCCGTTAAAAGTCGAAATTTCGAGAAACAAAGTCAAAATTTCGAGAAAAAGTCGAAATTTCGAGAAGACGATATTTCGAGAAGAGCCGAAAATTCGAGAGAAAAGTGGAAATTTCGAGAAAAAAAGACGAAATTGCGAGAAAAAAGACGAAATTTCGAGAAAAGTCGAAATTTTTAGAAAAAAAAGGTCCAAATTTCGAGAAAAAAGACGAAATTTCGAGAAAAAAGACGAAAATAATTTTATATTTCTTTCATGTCCGTTCAGCGCCTTCGTAAACATCAGTAATAAATAAAATGAGTTTAAAATTTGATTAGTTTGCGTGTGCTTGAGTAACTTTGATTTTATTGTGTCACTGTTTTTGGCCTAATATATTTATGAAAATAGCGGCCATTTTTATAGAAAAAGTCTGTCAATGATGATGTCAGTCAACAGTCACTAATATAATATGTTTTAACAATTCAAAATTGTTGTTCTTTGAGTTGGTTGAGAATGTATCAATACACCCTTGTATCATAATCACTCTCACAAATTGCACTCGCGTTCAAAAGTGGCACATAATTTTTCCACCTGAACCAGTTCGAACTTCCGCCTTAAACACAATAAATTTAATTACAGAAATAAAATAACCTAAGTATATAAAACGAATTAACATTCTCGCAATATTAATGTACAAGTTACGCAATGTATCCAAGTGTAAGGGATAGGAGCATGCACCTGCGGTTTGAGCTACTGGACTACAAAAGTCCATGACTAATTTCTTTATTAGTTTGTATAGTGCCTGAGTGATGTCCTGCTGTTCTGAAACAAGCCGACCGATAGGATTGTACTTCCCAAGAAGAGTGCCCGCTGGTAATGAGCCCATTGTAATAACCAGGGCTTCTATACTGATGTATTATGAGAAAAGTTCGAGAATCTACACTTCCTTGAAATTTTTCGATCCATAGTCGATACTAGGTAAACAATAAGGATTAATTAGGTGTGTTCTCATCTATAAAAAAAGGATATTGTATCCAATTTAATGCACAAACTCGACACGTGTTTCGCTGACAACGTCAGCATCCTCAAGAGTGGAGTTCAACTTCTAACGTAAAACTTAAATGGACTGCTATTATCATTGTTTCGAGCGACGGCGACTTCCAGTGGCGGCAGCAGCGGTGTTAATGAAAACTACTTCCTTTTAAATTAATTTAGTTGCTGCAATTATAAGTGCGGTCATGTGTAAACGAGTTCGGCAAATTAACCCCAACTAATTGATTATTACAATATAAATTTTATGCTGTTTTGGTTTGCAAGTCGAATCTCTAATGGAAATTGAAGGATACATACTGGATAGTGGTGGAAAGGTAGATTTGTCAAAGTATGTAAGTTATTTTTGTGATTCATATTATGTGTATATAAATAGTACATTGTTTTCTGCTTTCACTCTATACTTATACCTATTTTTGTGAATTTAGGAGACTATAGTGTCGTTCAAAATTGTACCGGGTGGCCAGTACTGTATCTCGGAAGCTATTCAGCATAGAGTCTTGCAGTAAAAAAAATTATTACTAAAGTGGCCAAGAGAAGACCGTGGAAAATATTTTCAGATTTCCAAGATGGTCGCCAGGGGGCGTAACCGCCATCTTAAACTTTTAAAGTGATTTTTCACTGAAATCCAAGCATAATTTTTATCAATTTAGTGCATTGCCATCATCAGTAGCAACTTGCATAAGAGAACGGCACATTGTAGACGGTTACATTGAGCATCAGCGGAAACACGAATTAGGAACAATCAGGTCTAATCTTCGTAGTCAGCTGATGCTGATTGCTCTATGTCCTACTCCCGAGGTCCACTGTTCAAGCAGTCTTTCTTTGTCACGTGGACGCAATTATATATCACAGCCAGGGTTTTATATAAATTCGTCAAGGGCAACTACAAAACTGGAATAAATTGTGCTTCCAAAGCTGGTGCAGATTCATATGAGAAATCCTTTATAATAGTGACACAGTAATGCCAAAAATAGTCTATGAGACAACAATTTTTAACGTTGGTTAAAATCACGTTGGAAGTCTCAATATTGCACGTTTCGAATGTGCGTGGAAAACCGTAAACAACTGGTTTCGGCCTTGTGGGACTCATCAGTGTGCTTTCCCTACACAATCGAAGCTTTCTGTATGCTATGAAAGTACACACAAAATTTGGATTTAATTCGACAACAATTTATGATCTAAAAAATCATAAATTCGGCACACTTGGCAAAATCTCTTAAACATAACAGTTAGCAGAGAAATCGCATTTTCATCAAACGTATTCCAGAGAAGTAAGTCGGAACCTCCTTGCACTAATTAATTTATTAATTGCATGCTTCGGATGCCGCCTTTACATCGACTTCACCGTGTGAAAGTTCCAGATAACGGAAAACGAAAACGACAGAAAAGACGGTCGTCAGCAAGTTACTGTTAAAACACGAGAGAACGAGGCTGCGGGGAGACAGACGCGCAACCGACGCCAAATTATAGGCTGCAGATTTTTGAATTACGATGAGGATGTCCTGGCCGTCTCTCCATCCGGGTGGAACATTGTGAGAATGTGACGTGAATTTCTGAGTGCTTCAGTTGCTTTAAATTGCAATTAAGTGAACGAAGGCCGAGTGTTCCTACACTTCTATACGTCATAAAACGCAGATAATTTTTGTTCATAAAAGAAACAGCACTCTTTTGAGCTATTTCTCAGGAAAGTTATTTTTATTGAAGAAAAAGCAGTAATCACAACATTCTATATACCTTGTGACAAACTTCCATGTGTACTGGGGAAATAACATGGGCAATTACATTTTTGGGGATTCCTGCTCCCCATGTGTAGTTACAGTGGTGGTAAAAGTAGAAATCGAATTACTATTTTTTTCTGCGTATGAGGACATCAAAAACTCTGCAATTTTCCAATTTATTAAAGCATTAAAAGCAAAAATTACACTAATAATTTTCAAATTAAAACACGGATATTCATCAGGTTACCTATGACAATTTAATTTATTCTAATCAAAGACTCCCTTGATTCTAATTTCTAATTCGTCTGAACTGTCAACATTATTTATTGACAATTTAAAATTTGGGTTTCAAAATGAACAAAAATATTTATTCCGTTGAAGAAAAGGTTTTCATTGTGAAATGTCTGCGGGTAGTCCGTGACTTATTTTCTGTAAAATTCAATAACAGTCCTATTCCTTGGGTAACAACAATAAAAAATTTAGTTAGAAATTTGAAGATACTGGGAATCTTTCATTGAAAGAAGGTAATTTTTACTAATAAATTTACTTGGTTTTTATTTAGATAATTCTGATTCGCTTATTATTATTACCTAGTTGCTAATTCCTTATTGTTCGCTAACTTAAATTTTACTGGGATTATGAGAAATTTAACAAGTGATAACGTGGAGTGAAACAAAACTAAAATTAATCTTATCATTTATTTTTTTAGTCGTTCCAAGAAATCTAAATGTTGAGGTAGAGCAAATGGTAATAGGCCTGATAACTGCTAGTCCAACAACTAGTTTAAGGTCTATTGCCCTAGAATGTAATGTTTCAAGAGAAACTGTCCGTAACATATTAAAAAAAAACAAATATCATCCCTTTAAATTCCAATGTCACCAAGAGTTACTTCCTTTTGACGAAGAATCTGTGAAGAAATGCAAGAACGGGCTAATCGGGATCGCTGCTTCCTCTCATCAATTTGTTTTACCGATGAGTGTACCTTCTCTTTAAATAAAGAGCCAAATTCACAAAACGTTAGGCATTGGGCCCAGGAAAATCCCAGAATAAATCTAGCCACTACAACGCAATACCCTCAAAAAATCAATATTTGGGCAGGCATTTTTAATAATCGCATTATAGGACCATTTGAAATACAGGGAAATTTAAATTCAGAAGCTTATTTAGATCTTTTAATTAACCATATTGGCCCTGCATTAGAAGAAGTTGCACATGCGAATCGGGAGGTCTGCTTTCAACATGATGGATGCCCAGCACATTTTGGAGCACAAGTGAGGGAATTATTAAATGAAATATTTCCAGAGAGCTGGATTGGTCGAGGTGGTGCTATAAACTGGCCAGCTAGATCTCCCGATTTGGCACCGTGCGACTTTTTCTTGTGGGGTCATTTAAAAAATAAGATTTATAAAACTCGTCACCCAAATATTGATTCAATGCTATTTTTGCGGTATGCAACTTAATAAACGATCGGCAACTTGCGAATGTGAGAAATTCTTTCTATAATAGGCTGGGATACTGTCTGATACAGAATGGGGGTTTATTTGAATATTTGTTATAGTTATTTTCCTTTTTTTATGTTACTTTAATTTCATTGTATATTAATAAGTTTTTGTTCTTACCTAGATATGAAATAAATAAGTATTAAATTGCCAGATTACAAAATTCATTAGAGTAAAATAAACAAATGTTGCGGCTTGTTAAATTTTTCATAATTGCAGTAAAATTAAAGTAATTTAATTTTTATTATTTCATTTTACTGCTTTAACATTTTCCCAAAAACTTTTTAATAGGTTAGACGACACCTACAATTTACCCTAAACTATGGACCAGCATTCACCAACGAAACATCCACACCAGTAATCAATTAATTGTCAACTATAGGTAATGACAATAATAATGTGAATGAGAATTATCTAAATGAAAAAACAAGTTTATGTATTAGTAAAAATTAACTTCTTTCGATGAAAGATTCCCAGCCTTCAAATTTCTTAGTAAATTATTTGTTGTTATACCGAAGGAATAGGACCGTTATTGAATTTTACAGAAAATAAGGCACGGACTACGCGCAAACTATTGCCGCCGTAAAATATTTTCACAATGAAAACCTTTTCTTGAACTGAATAAATATTTTTGTTCATTTTTAAATGTTGACAGTTCAGAAAATCCATAAAAATCAAAGACGTCCGTGATTAGAATAAATTAAGTTGTCATGGATAATCTGATAAATTTCTGTGTTTTAGTTAGAAAATTATTAATGTAATTTTTGCTTTTGATGCTTTAATAAATTGGAAAGTTGTAGAGTTTTTGATATCCTCGTACGCAGAAAAAAATAATCTTTCGATTGCTACCTTTACCACCACTGTAACTACACATGGGGGGCAGGAATCCCCAAAAATGTAATTGCCCATGTTATTTTCCTATGTACACATGGAAGTTTGTCACACGGTATGTATATCTCAATATAAGAACATCAATTACTTTATTTCCTTCTAAACAAATATTTTTCGAATTTGCTTGATAAATTTGCCCCGCATTGTGTGTTTCAGTGGCGACCAGATTTAATCCCGGTGTTTGCAACATCTATTCAAGTAGGCATAACAATATTTAGTTGACATTTTGGGCGGATTTTGCAGACACAAAGCGGTCATGTCAACATTGAAAAGAATAAATGGGAAAGTGTACTCAATACTAGTTTAACAGTTCGGCGGTTTTCAATAGCATCCTGTCCAAAGCTCTGCAGTTTACCCTTCTGATTACCTGCAGTAGAAATGGTATTAGCTCAGAAAATATTCTGCTTGTAAAAAATGATAATATTATTGAGTTTATCACTTATGCGCACTAAGTCTTCTGCTAGTAACTTCCCAAATCTAGTAGTCTACGGACAAGAAGTTAGATAGTAAAAACTTTTAGATCCCTTTAAAATTCCCTTTATTTCTGTATACTGCTCTTCATCTAGCCACTATTTTCAATTAAAACGTAAATGATTGCTACTTATTTTCCAAAAGTATCTGTATTAACAGCTGTACAGGAATAAACTTCTTTTACTGCTATTGAATTATATTTCCCCTATAAAGTATAACAAGAATGCGGATTGAACAGAAGTTATACAACTAGTCGCAGTTTATTTTCATATTATTTGTTCATTTTCTCTCATTATGTTCCTCCATTGGCAGTTTCCTCTTAGTAAAGTTAACGATTAAATGTAATGAATCAAATCGATGCATATCAGTCTTTAATTTGTGCAATCAAAGTCAGGTTCTTGCGCTGTTCAATACATAACCACTTGCCAGAAAGTTATTTTAAACCGTCCCCGAGCAAAACAGCTGTTTCTTCTTGTTAAACGCAACTCGATCTGAGCATGTTAATAGTTTGGCCCTGTATATTAATCTCTGCTTTATTGTTTTTTAAATTTTCTATTGGTAGCTCAAACTCTTCCCTTATTATAGTTAAGCCTGGGGTTATCCCCCTCTACACTGATTTCCTTTTCTAATATATTTCCTAGTTCTTGGTCTGCATTTAAGATTCCCATAAATATTACTTCCACCTATCTGCTTTTTCCTCTTTTCTGTTCCTCTTTTTTGTTAAAAAGCCATTATTCTATGTTATATTTGTGTCTGATAGGCCGTTTCTTCCAGAAATGAACTGTCAAAACCGCATTTCTCTATGTGCTTTCGTTTCGAAGATATTCAAAATAGCGCCAACTACTGCAAACGTCAAAATTTTCAAAAAAAATTAAATAACTCCAGAACGGATCGACCGAGACCCAATGTTTGATTAACAAACTGACATTTATTTTTCATGAGAAATCCAAAAAATGCAATAATATACAGGGTGTTCCATTTAAAATAACAAAGTTACTGTCCATTTCCGGTATAACCGGAAGTCCGCCATATTTGTAAAAGTTTCTTCCATTTTGAACTGTACGCTTGTTATAGACCGATTTCGCCTTAGTGACACACACTTTATACAAAAATTGGACAAAAATTTTGTATGCTGACCTAAACGTGCGTTAATAGTGTAAAAGGAGTGTAATACTTTCTTGCTGTGATGAACCCAAGCGGCATATGCATTTCTGCGGCTCGCAGAACTACCTTTGCTCTGCTATAAAATATAATGAGCTGTGCCCCAGTGGTGCATCAATGCCCACACTCACGCTGTGAACTCTGTCCGGAAGCTAAAAGGAACACCCACTCTGCAAACAAAACGACGCTAAAAAATCGCGCAATTCACTCCGATGTCATACGATACTCCACAAGAACTTTGGCTATTCATCGGAGGGATTAGGTACGCCCTTGGTTCATTGTGCGACATTTTTTGTGCACCGAAAACCGTTATGTTACCTTTGGCATACGGTCTGCCGTTCGTACTAAACGTGTAATTTTTCTTTGATTGCTATAATTTCGCGATCTGGATGGAGATATTTTAATTTCTGGCGCGTGCCCAGATTTCTTAAGTGGCGACGTGGGCTCCGAAAATTTATATAAATTGGCATATTCATTTAATTTCTTCCAGTCGCAGCACTTTATAAAGTGTAATATACTCAGATCCGGTGATCTTGCAGGCCACAATGTAGGTCCATTTGTACCCAACCATCTACCCGGAATATATTATTCTAAATAATTTCTAACTATTGCAGAACTGTGTGCAGGGGCACCATCTTGTTGGAAATATACCCTGTTTATGTTTATTAACGGAACATTTTCCATTATCGCTTCTGGGTTAATATTCAATAAATTAATGTGTCTCAATACCGTTAAGTTTCCATCAAAAATTTGGTATGTTAGTTGACCACCAAAAATAAAACACGAAACGTTAAATCCAAAACGTCCTTGCCTCTGACGTTCAAAAGTTTGGTGCTGATTTGTATCAGACCAGTGACGCACATTATGCCTGTTGAATAATCCTACGCTGCTTATGTGAGTTTCATCTGTCCAAATGACAGCCCGCCCAAATTCTGGAGTTTCTTGAATTTTATTTAAGTACCATCATCATCATAAGGTTCTCAGTCCGAAGACTGGTTGGACGCGTACCTCCATTCTTTTCTATCCTGAGCTAACCTACGCATTTCCCTAAAAGTAGAACATCCTACATCCCTAACTATTTGAGAGCAGTAGTCTAATCTAGGCCTACCCCTACCTCTTTTTATTCCTATCTCTGACTCTAGTATGTCACGAACTATTCCTTCGTGTCTTAGAAGGTGTCCTACCATCCTATCTCTCCTACTATTTATTGTTTTCCATACCTTTCGCTTTTCCCCAACTCTTTCTAATACTTCCCTATTGCTAACCTTATCTATCCACGGTATCTTCATCATGCGTCTGTAGCACCACATTTCAAACGCTTCTACTCTTTTTCTATCCGCTTCTCCTATTGTCCAAGTTTCGCACCCGTATAATGCCGTACTCCATACATACGACGTTAAGAGTCTCTTCCTAGTCTCTATATTAACCGTTCTCGAGCATAACAGTTGTTTCTTTTTGTTAAACGCAACTCGGCCCTGCGCCATTCTTTGTTTTATATCTTTAGTGCTCCTACCGTCTTGAGTTATTTTACTTCCTAAGTAGCAGAAATCCGCGACCTCCTCTATCTTCTCATTTCCAATTTGTATTTCCATTTTAGTTCCATTTTCACATCCCCTACATACCAAAATTTTAGTTTTCTTTTTATTGATTTTCATGCCGAAGCCCTGTGTCAAAACTGCTTCCATTTCATTCAAAGCCGCTCCTAATTCTTCTTTGCTAGATGCTAACACTGCTATATCATCCGCAAATCTGAGCATGTTAATAGTTTGGCCCTGTACATTGATCCCTGAGGCTGTTCTTTCCTTAACAATATTAATCGCATCTTCGATATATAAGTTGAAAACTAGAGGTGACAATGCACATCCCTGTCTCACTCCCTTCCGGATATCTACTTCCCTTTGTTCCTGCTCACATTCTATAACTGCCTTTTGCTCTTTGTAGAGATTATGTATTATTCTTCTGTCCCTGTATTTCATCCCTACCTTTCTCAGCACTTCGAACATCTTCCCCCATTTTACGTTGTCGAAGGCTTTTTCTAAATCTACAAATCCTATATAGACGCTCTTTCTCTTTTCTATCGTTTTTTCTATAATTACTCGTAAAGCTAGAATGGCCTCGCGCGTTCCTCTATTTCGTCTAAATCCGAACTGATCTTCTTCTAATATTTCTTCCGCCTTTTTCTCCATCCTTCTTTGCACAATTCTAGTTAAAATTTTTGACGCATGGGAAGTTAAACTGATAGTTCTAAAATTTTCGCATCTATCCGCGCCTTTTCTTTTTGGCAAAGCTACTATGATGTTCCGTTTGTAATCTTCTGGAATCTCGCCTGTCAGGTATATGCGACTAACTAATTTAAATAAACGATCTATTACCTCTTGACCTGCGCACTTTAAGATTTCTGCCTGCAAGCCATCTATACCTGGCGCTTTATTATTCCTTAAACTTTTTAGTGCTATCTCAAACTCTTCTCTCATTATAGGACTCCCTAGGTTATCCCCCTCTACACTGCTTTCGCTTTCTAATATATCTTGCACTTCCTGTCCCGCATATAAGTTTCCTAAATATTCTTTCCACCTATCTGCCTTCTCCCCACTTCCGATTAGGATATCTCCTGCCTCATTTCTAATGTTTTTGGTACTAGATCCAATTTCTCTAAAATTTCTCCTGATTATTTGATATGCTTCATCAGTCTTTCCTACTTCGAACTTATCTTCCACTTCTTTGCATTTATTATCGATCCATTGCTCTTTCGCTTTCCTACATTTCCGAATAATTTCCCACTTGATCGCCTTATATCTTTGTTTCCACCTACAAAAATTAAGCTTTCTTTCTTGATCTCCCGGGAAGAGATGGTGAATAATTTGAATTTTATATGGCCTATATTTGCGCCTTTTTCGAATATTGTTTGAACTTTTGTTTTGGAAACACCAACTTGTGATTCGATTTCGCGACGAGAAGTTTTTGGTATCGCCTCAACCAACGATAAAACATTTATTTCTTCCTCATCCACATTTTCTTTATTATAAGTTTTGTTTCTAGGTTTATTGAATGACCCATAGTGAATGAAATTCTACTATACTCAAAAAAGTAGCTCAGATTCGCGAAAACCCTCAAATCACAACGAAAATACATCGACAATACAACAGCGAAAACTATGAAGCCGAAGGGTATTATACTTTAATCTCCTTGTCTGGAATAATGGGATCTGACCTTAACGTTATGGATGGGACTCGTAATCCTCAGGATGTTAACCGACAAAAGGCATGCATTTAGAACTGGATACAAACAGCACTAAATAGAATTATTCCGGTAGAACGGCTGACGCTACTTGTTTGTGAAAGGTTCATCATGTCCTCTCAAAACAACATAAGAGAACAAGCCCATCTTGTCATAGAATTTACATATTTGCAACCTGCTTCTTAATGAATTTTCTGTTTAAACTTTTACGAGAAGAGACACAATGGAACATATCAGTTTCTTTATTTCTTCGTGTCGGAGCGGCTTGTGCAACGTATTTTATTAGACAAACCATGCAATATAAACTATGTTCTAAACGCAGTATCTTTGTAGAATGATGTCTGGAATTGACAACACTGCACATGAATAACAATAACAATTTCCTATGTAAAACTGCTTTGTTTGTTTCAGTCGTTATTATATATTAATGTGTACATTTCCTTTGCACTAGTTTTCTTTACTCAGAAATGGAAAAATATTGTATTGTTTGAGGATATTCTCAAGGAAATGAAGTCCTCCCACTAAGTACTTCTTCAGAAGCCAATGGGTATTTGTTAATAAATACATGGTGTTGAATGTTACAATTTTATTTCCATTTTTTGCCATAACTACGAAATTTCTGAGGTTGTCGACTTGAAAATTTGCAATCCTATGGTTTCCAATAACATTTTTGACGTTGCCCATAGAGGGCCCTACTTATTGCTTTGATAAATTGACCCATAACTTTTTACCATGTACATCTAACTTCAAATCGACTCCAAAATCTGAAAGACCAACCTTTTTTAAATAATAAATGTATTCTTGTCCCTTTTTAATATTCCAGCCCATTTTCAAGAAAAAACGACTTAATGCAGATAGTGTTTAAATTCCAAAGGTAATCAAATCATATATTATTTAGAAATCTGTACAATCGCTTAGGCGGAGGATCTTTCCGTCCAAAAGATGGAAATAGCGCCCCGAAAACTATTTCGGCTGAGCAGGAAGATGAGGTTTTGGTTAGATTCCACGAAAATAGCTCTTCGGTTTGGAGAATTTTGCACAAAGAGAAGCTTCCACATTACTCCAGTACAAAATTTGTTACCGGAAGATCCTCCAGCTCGTCTACGTTTCCATAATTTCTTACAAGAGCAGCAAGGCGCGGATACTCATTTTTTGAACAAAATCCTCTTCACAGATGAGGCAACGTTTACTCGACGTGGAGTTTTCAACTGGCGAAACAATCACTTGTGGGATTCTGAAAACCCCATGCCGTTAAAGAAAGACACTTCCAACATGAATTTAAGATCAATGTTTGGTGCGGTGTAATTTCAAATTTCTTTATGGGGTCTTTTCAACTTCCACCCAATCTGAACGGTCCACTTTATTTAAATTTTCTTCAGCGAAATTTGTACGAACTGCTTGAAGAAGTACCACTTAATTTAAGGGAAAATATGTGATTCATGCAGGATGGGGCGCCCGCACATTTTCCTGGCCGATGCGGGAGTTCTTAGACAACGTCTTTCCACATCGGTGGATTGGCAGTGGAAGTGAAGTTGCTTGGCCGTCTAGAAGCCCCGACTTAAATCCTCTGGATTTTTCGATGTGGTCTAGAATGAAAGACAGTGACAAAGTAATTAGACTCGACACGTGTTTCGCTGACAACATCAGCATCTTCAAGAGTTGAAGATTAACCTGATCGTATAGAATACTTTGGTTCACCCCGCTTTTTGTGTAAAGCGATTAATAAAACGAAATTAAAACTTTATTCTTGCTGTGCTCTCACCTCTCAGTGCAAGTAACAATGCAGAACAGATTGATCGCAGCTAACAAAACCGCACCAGCGGATGAGACACAAAAAAGTCTCTCTTGGCAGGCTCTCATCAAACTTGCTCTTATAACTGGCAACCACGGATACACAAATGAATATTTAGACCGCTGAGGGCAAGGTGTGAACTGTGATATAATTACCTGCATTGTCTGAAGATTAATGACAGCGCCCGGGGTCTCTGACGGCTTCTGTTTGATTGCTTCTGGTTCCATTCTGTTTCTTGCCACTGTCAAAAAAAAACTATCAAATAATCCGGTGTGACCGCGACGCATTTCACTCAAATTGATTAGATTTCGTATGGTCACAAAGGAGAAGATTGTTGAGAAAGGAGTTCCATGATTTCCTGGCGAAATAAAAGGTGGTCAGGATGTTCCCAATTTGACGACAGAAACTCTAAAATTAAGGTAGTAAATTCATCTACTGCTGTTTCTACAGTAAGCTAAGAACATTTTATACTCCCTCGTAGTGGCCGTGATTTTGCTAGGAAATTATTTATTTCTACTCAGCGGGTGGTTGTTCGATATAATGTACGTATTTTTCTTGTCGAACTGGAGCGAATGCAAATTACTTGACGGATATGGATAACTTCTTAGTTTGCCGTTACATGCATATTACAATCATTTGTTAAGTTATATAAAAATATGGTTAATGGAGAAATGGTATCGGTGTGTTGAGTGATTTTATGAAGGTAATTAATAACATTCAAATTAAAATATAAAACTTTAGGAGTTTTTAAAAATGTGGAGTTCTAGACAATCATTAAAAGCATACTTACATTTACCTCGACAACAAAATCAGTAAATAGAAACCTAAATGTTTAAAAAGAGAAATTAGTTTGAATGATAGGCAACCAAACTTACACCGAACGTGCGTAGTGGTTGAGAGCCTGTCGTTTTATAAATTTCTGAGTTCGACTATTCTCTATTCCGATTCCAGGTACATATTTTTTAAGTCACAGATCGTTTCCAAAAATACACTGCTCAAAATTATTATAATTTTCATTCTATGATTTTTATCCTACAAGTCAAGTAGGTTACACTATTTTTATTTGATTAGTTTGTCTAGTACAAAATTTGCTAAAAATAAACTTGTAGTGTTTTGCATTATTTGTTTAATAATGAAAATAAACATTTAATTGGAAAACAATACATTGTATATTAAAATAAAAGTTCTTTTTCATTTTTATTAATTTTTGTAGATGAATTGTTAATTTTTTTAATGATTTGACAGATTTTACTTCTATTTTTTTTCTTAAGCTTAAGCTTAAGGTTATATGGTGGAAATATTATGTATCTATTCAATTGCAATGTTGCAATCGTTGTTGTCAGCATGTTTGTTAAAAAGTTTTGTTAATTTTGTGTTGTTGTTTATTTTTTATGTTAAAAAATTTCCTATGAAATTTTTGGTTTTGCGATTGTCTGAAAAAATTGTTATATGTTTGTGGTAATATTTTGTTAATTTTAATTTCTAGATATCGAAGAGTTATTGTTATTTTTTGTATGCTAGTATAATGATCAGAAATAAGAATGTTTGACATTTTAAAACAGTATCATGTATTTTATACGAATAATTTGAATTTTCAACGTGAATATTTTCTGGGATGAGGTAATTTAAAAAATTTGGAATTATATACTTGAACAAAAAAATTCTATTATTTTTAAGTTGTGTAATTTTAATATTTAATTTATATATTTATTTAATTTTTTTATTTAATATTTAATTTATATATTTATCTGACCCAAAGGACTTGTACCTTGACGCAGTTCTAGTAATAATGGGACGGGTGGGATGGCTTGCGCGCTTCAATGATATAAAGAGCCGAACCATAGGTTTAACCATATTGGAGGGGTTTTTATTTGAGAAGCCAGACTAAATCAAGTCCCTGGAAGGGGGCAGCAGCTCTTTCAGTAATCATAGTGGCAGAGATCGTGAGGGTTGGTATGGCACTGTGATACACACTACTGCGATGTGGAAGGCAACGGGAAACCACCACATTATTTTATCCCTAGTACAGCGTATTTTAATTTATGATGATGGCACCTTCTGGAGTAAAATATTCCGGAGGTAAAATAGTCCCACATTCGGATCTCCGGGCGGGGACTGCTTCGGGGGGAGTCATCAGAAATGATAAGTGTAACATCTCACGAGTCGGAGCGTGGAATGTTAGAAGCATGAAACAAGTAGGGAAGTTAGAGAATTTGAAAATTGAGATGGATAGGTTAGCATTAGACGTAGTAGGTATCAGTGAAGTGCGATGGCCAGAAGCTGGAGACTTCTGGAGCGGAGATTTTAGAGTAATACACACAGGATCTGTAGGAGGAAATTCGGGAGTAGGAATTGTTATGCGGAAAAAAGTAGGACAGAGTGTAGAAAATTTCTTACAGCAAAGTGACAGGGTAGTTATGGTTAGGTTAGATTCGAAACCTGTAAAAACAGTAATAATACAGGTATATATGCCCACTTCTAACTACAGTGATGAGGCCGTAGAGGCAGTTTATAGTGATATTGAATATGTGCTAGATTTTGTGAGAGGGCACGAAAATTTAATAATTACAGGAGATTTCAATGCAGTCGTAGGCACAGGGCGAGAGGGCGGAATAGTTGGCCCCTTTGGATTAGGCAATAGGAACGATAGGGGAGTTAGACTGATAGAGTTCTGCGATAAACATAACTTAACGGTCGCGAACACTCTATTTCACCATCATGTTAGGAGATGCTATACGTGGAAGATGCCAGGAGACTTAGGGAGATATCAAATAGATTACATTCTCGTTAGGCAAAGATTTAGAAATCAAGTTAGGGATTGTAGAAGTTATCCAGGAGCAGATATAGATAGTGATCACAACATAGTCGTTATGAAAGGCAATCTTAAATTTAAGATTTTGGAAAAAAGAAGCGGAAGAAGGTATCTTGACCCAGAGAAACTAAAAGATGATGATATGCGCAATAAGTTCGAGAAAAAGACAAACGAAGCACTAAAGGGCACGGGTGGAAATATTGTTAGGGACATAGAGGCAGAATGGAATTGCATTAAAAATAGTTTAGTTTCCTCAGCTAGGGATATTTTGGGTCATAAACAGAATGAAAGTAGGAAACCCTGGATAACAAAACATATTGTGAGTCTAATAGAGGAAAGGCGAAAATATAAAAATAGGTTAGATGAAACAGGGAAACAAAGATATAAGGCGATCAAGTGGGAAATTATTCGGAAATGTAGGAAAGCGAAAGAGCAATGGATCGATAATAAATGCAAAGAAGTGGAAGATAAATTCGAAGTAGGAAAGACTGATGAAGCATATAAAATAATTAGGAGAAATTTTAGAGAAATTGGATCTAGTACCAAAAACATTAGAAATGAGGCAGGAGATATCCTAATCGGAAGTGGGGAGAAGGCAGATAGGTGGAAAGAATATTTAGGAAACTTATATGCGGGACAGGAAGTGCAAGATATATTAGAAAGCGAAAGCAGTGTAGAGGGGGATAACCTAGGGAGTCCTATAATGAGAGAAGAGTTTGAGATAGCACTAAAAAGTTTAAGGAATAATAAAGCACCAGGTATAGATGGCTTGCAGGCAGAAATCTTAAAGTGCGCAGGTCAAGAGGTAATAGATCGTTTATTTAAATTAGTTAGTCGCATATACCCGACAGGCGAGATTCCAGAAGATTACAAACGGAACATCATAGTAGCTTTGCCAAAAAGAAAAGGCGCGGATAGATGCGAAAATTTTAGAACTATCAGTTTAACTTCCCATGCGTCAAAAATTTTAACTAGAATTGTGCAAAGAAGGATGGAGAAAAAGGCGGAAGAAATATTAGGAGAAGATCAGTTCGGATTTAGACGAAATAGAGGAACGCGCGAGGCCATTCTAGCTTTACGAGTAATTATAGAAAAAACGATAGAAAAGAGAAAGAGCGTCTATATAGGATTTGTAGATTTAGAAAAAGCCTTCGACAACGTAAAATGGGGGAAGATGTTCGAAGTGCTGAGAAAGGTAGGGATGAAATACAGGGACAGAAGAATAATACATAATCTCTACAAAGAGCAAAAGGCAGTTATAGAATGTGAGCAGGAACAAAGGGAAGTAGATATCCGGAAGGGAGTGAGACAGGGATGTGCATTGTCACCTCTAGTTTTCAACTTATATATCGAAGATGCGATTAATATTGTTAAGGAAAGAACAGCCTCAGGGATCAATGTACAGGGCCAAACTATTAACATGCTCAGATTTGCGGATGATATAGCAGTGTTAGCATCTAGCAAAGAAGAATTAGGAGCGGCTTTGAATGAAATGGAAGCAGTTTTGACACAGGGCTTCGGCATGAAAATCAATAAAAAGAAAACTAAAATGTTGGTATGTAGGGGATGTGAAAATAGAACTAAAATGGAAATACAAATTGGAAATGAGAAGATAGAGGAGGTCGCGGATTTCTGCTACTTAGGAAGTAAAATAACTCAAGACGGTAGGAGCACTAAAGATATAAAACAAAGAATGGGGCAGGGCCGAGTTGCGTTTAACAAAAAGAAACAACTGTTATGCTCGAGAACGGTTAATATAGAGACTAGGAAGAGACTCTTAACGTCGTATGTATGGAGTACGGCATTATACGGGCGCGAAACTTGGACAATAGGAGAAGCGGATAGAAAAAGAGTAGAAGCGTTTGAAATGTGGTGCTACAGACGCATCATGAAGATACCGTGGATAGATAAGGTTAGCAATAGGGAAAAGCGAAAGGTATGGAAAACAATAAAGAGTAGGAGAGATAGGATGGTAGGACACCTTCTAAGACACGAAGGAATAGTTCGTGACATACTAGAGTCAGAGATAGGAATAAAAAGAGGTAGGGGTAGGCCTAGATTAGACTACTGCTCTCAAATAGTTAGGGATGTAGGATGTTCTACTTTTAGGGAAATGCGTAGGTTAGCTCAGGATAGAAAAGAATGGAGGTACGCGTCCAACTAGTCTTCGGACTGAGAACCTTATGATGATGATTATATATTTATATTTTCCAAACTTGCATGTTATTTCTCCATAAAAGTTTTGCTTGTTCATCTTCAAAGTGTTATGAATTAATTTATACTGTTACCTATACGTTTTTAAATAAAAATCTTGACAAAGACCCTACCCAGGTCGATTATTTACCTACATAAAATATGTATTTTATTTTGCCAATAAAATCACAACCACCACATTTTACGCTGAATGTCAGAAACTGTCTCAATCAAGGGATTTTACTTTCTCCAGTTTTCTAGAACGCTTCTCCGGTGAATTTTTGGTGACTTTGTGGCTGGTATGCATAGATATTACCGGGGATATTACATTACAGTTTGCAAATTTTCTTGACAAAAATGCTGTTTTTAGCTCTACATAATCTTATCAGAATAATTATAAAGTATTCACGCTGCTACACTTCTTGAAACCTTGATACGCATAGTTTCAGTATGATTTAATTGATGTGATTAGTAACAAATTTTCTCCATACTTAGCCGAACACACACATACATGTTAAACATGATGAATAACTTCAACAGCTACCTCGTGGGAAATTTAGTACCACTTTTTATTGAATCTAATTTTCCATTAGACTTAGGAAATATACTGCGCGCGGTCATGTGACCGTATCAGAGTTACTTCTGCCTTTGATTTATAAAATAAATTATTCATGGGAAGGCTCAAATCGTATGGTCTGTGGGAGTAATTACAAGTATTGTGTTGAAGATATCTGACTTGATTATCTAGAAGAAGATGTATTAGTTTTACAGTTTTTCTTGCAAATTGATGCGCTGGATTTTTATTGTAATTGTGCAAGCTGTCTTGTCTAATGAAGATTGCATCACAAAATAACACTTGTCATTGGTATGCCCACCATATTTGGCTGGTTCTTTGGTCTATTTCGTGACATCAGAACACATACTTCATGTTGAATTTATGAAATTTTTCCGATATAACCAATGCCAATGCAGTTTTTTGAATCCGCTTAAATACTATAAGGTAGGTACTCGGTCATTTGTCACAATTTCAACATCATGCGGTTGCAACTTGTCCATGTAGGCCATGAAACAATAGTTGGTACAAGTGCATCACGAGTGGACTATTAAAAATTACAAGCGTACCAACTGTTACATTGCAGTACGATAAAATTCAGGAGGGCTCTCTTATAAATAAGAGAAGTAGGGGCTTTACTTTTCCTCGATGCATGCTAGAAGTGTTGTTAAAAACGTGTAGCCACTTCGTTTTGTGTCTCAGTGTTACGTTCATTTTTGAATTTATCAAGGAGGCACAGAGAAATGAAACTAGAGTTTCTATTGTGATGATGCCTATGCATTATAAAGCTTATTTCTAAAAAAATTAGGTATACATCTCCGTTTAAACACTCGTCTTATATGAATTATGGCCCAACAACGTATAATTTCCTTTCACACCACCCCAAAAATGTACTGTCCTTCTGTGCTGATGCTCCACCCTCCTCACAAATATTGAATTTTAAGTTAATTTTGTTTTATAAGTATCTTAAGAACATTTATAAAATATTTTTACAAAAGCCTTAGCTGCAGAAATTTACTTTAAAAACGTTCTCTAGATACCTATAGGCACTTATAGGGCTGAAATAGGCGCAGGTTTATAAAATAATTCTATTGCCTAAACATTGTATTACTATCCTCAGAAGCACCTATATATAACTATATATAACTATATAATATATATAACTATATGCTACGTAAGAATTATAAAATCGCTCTTATAAAACTGTTATTGAGCAGATTTGCTGTCAGAATCATTATTAAAGCAACTGAAGAACAAAAACGCTTTATTAAAGCTTCGCGGAGCAGTTATAAAGCAGTCCCCACCTAAGCAAATTTCCCGCGCAGACCGTACGATTGTTCCCAACAAGCACAGTTCCATTATAAATTTAAATTAAATAACTAAACCTTCATATAGATGATTTGTAGTAGCAATTTGCAGATTTGTTTTTTAAAAACTTTTATGAAGTCCATATAATGTCTACAGCATATGTGTTGCAATTTGTAGCTCTAAGAACGTTCGTGCACAAAATATAAAACAGTTTCATAGTTATTCCAAACTTTAGTTGCAAGAACGTTTCAACAGCTTAACGAAGAAAATATTTTTGTTGCAAAGTACTATTTGCCCTATAAGTGATTTATAACAGCTGTGGAAAACCTTATTGAGACTTTTACAATACTAACGTTGCATGTATTGTAGCTATCGTATTATTATGTCTATTAATTGTCTATATGGCAAAATTATAATGCAACTTTATCCTTGGTGCCAGATTTGTACTACTAAAAGCTTTAAAGAAAATGTTTTATTGGCGCTGAATGGAGTAAATTGTGCATAACATAATAATTGCTGTCAAATGACATAAGCTTTAAAAAGGTTTCTGCATAGCCCTTATGAAGCAAAAAGTTTTTTAATTGTTATATTATAGTTTTTTCATATAATATTCATAAAGCAGTTTTATAATGGTTATATTGCGGTTCTTTGAACTGTATTTTACTTCTAACGGACAGCTTTATAACTGTTTACAAAGCATAATTATAAAACAGCAAATGGTTTCTTTGTAGCAGCATTCGACAGCAAATATAACACCGTTATAAAACAATATTGCACAGGAAATCAATTATGAAAGTTTTGTAAATGTTCTTAAAACGAAAAATGTGCAACTATTAGTCTCACAACTAAATAGTGGAAATGAAAGCTTTTATACGAGACATAGTTAAGGTTGCAACCTTTATAAATCAATAAAAAAACCTCTCTATTTTTTAAATTTCAATTATACAGCAAGTGTGCTACTTGGGGATTCTTTTTCCGATGGTGCAAGAAAAATGCACCATTCTATTTAAAAAAATGACTTTTTGCAATTTTTTTATCATCTGCAAATAATTATTTGTTGGGCGGACCCGGTATATCTTGAAAAAAAATTGAGTGGCCAGTAATAAACTAGGTACACCATCGCAGGCATATTTCTTGATGTAATTAGGAAGCTGTGCCCCAAAACCATTTTGTCCTCCATTATTAATTTTAAGGTGCAGGAACGAAATTTTCCTCGGGCGCCATCACAAAATTACGTTGTTTGCCTATCTCAGAGAGCCATTATGCGGACACATATTGACACGAAATGCCGAGGCAGGACATGCAACAAACGAAACGAAAACCGCAGCCTGTCATTTAATGATTACCTTCCGTTGACCCAGCAATAATACCAAATTTCGTCTTTCCAGACGCAGGAGGTCTGTAAGATAAAGGAGAGAAAATTAAATGCATCATTGTCCATGATAGTTTAGTACAAGTCACACCACTTTTTAGTTATAGCGTTGATAGTTAGAAAAATGATGACACCATTAGTCATTAGAGCAAAGGACAAAGGGAAGAAAATCGAATTACTTTTTTAAAAACTCTCAATAACTCATGTTTTCTTGTTGAATTAATAAAATATTTCGCGTTCTACCAATGGAACAATTTATTAGAGTATTGGACGGTTTCCAGATTAAAAATCTCGTCATCAGAATAGATTTCATACAAAAATACACCCATAAAAAATCTAGAGCAGGGAGTATTATTACTCTGACTCCATATGCAAAGAAGAATTGCAAGAGTACGAAAGCGCTCTGAGGACATTCTTCCAAATTTATTATGCCTGAATTATGAGTTAATATCTAGAAATTTCGACTTACTATCTTGAAATTTCGACTTAATATCTCGAAATTTCGACTTAATATCTCGAAATTTCGACTTACCATCTCGAAATTAGGGTTACCAACTTCAATTATAGAAATGCAGGAACAAGGCTTTAAAGAAGGAGGGATGGGATTTTCGAATACAAAGTGAGTAATTCTTCGATTAAGTGTGCACTATTGTTAACTTTATTATTATTAGACCTAAAATGTCTGTTAAATCGGCAAAGAATTAATGTTTTTATAATGAATACCATAACGAAAATAGAAAAACAATTGAACATCGCATTTTCTAGTTATTCACAAACAATATTTTTTTTAATGGAACACCTGTACATTGTTGCATATTGAGAACGAGTATAACATGAACATCTACACAAGTTTAACAATTCATTATTCAAATAATTTATTCTCAAATACATATTATAATTTTTATATAACAAATCCAACATTCTTCTGTGGCAATTCTGATGATTAGCGAAGTTATATTTGATATTAGTTTTCCCTCCCTAATTTGAGATGGACTCTTTACACCATACCACATGTATTATAATAATATGTATCATATTTACCTACTTTTTTCCTTTTCGGATGGTAAATTATAAAGATATTATCATACATTATTTTCTGTTGGGATACCACTATAAGGAAATATGTAATTCCCTTGAAAAAATTCCTGGAATTTCTTTAAGTGAACGACATTTAAGAAGAATACTTAATAGCCGCGAGAAGCGTCTACGTACACCCCAGCCAAATATGTTGGAAAGCTTCGGTCATGGGTATACAGACACAACCAAACGGAACTATTTCTAAAGCTAATTCATATTTTTAATTTTTTGGTTAGTTAGAAGGCAACACCGTTCCGTGGACTGATGGCTACAGATGCCAACCTGACGGCAACGTGATCGACAAATCCACGGTTCAAACCCAGTTTGTCGCGATTTTTTGCATTAACTCCGAATTTATTTTTAGTTTCACAACTCATAATTTGCTCGGTTTTGTGTCTCCGGTGGCCCGTCAGCGAGGGAATATGTATCAAAGAATCCAATGAGGTGCGAAGCTTTCCAACAAAACTTGTACCGGTATAAATATTTTCAACTACGCATGCGCGAAGCTTTGCAACAGATTTCGCTGAGGTGTACGTAGACCCTTCTCACGCCGAGTCGTTTCGACGACAGATCGTGCACGAACGACTGATCTACTTGAGCGTCAGCGAAAATAATCCGACAACAGACGGCACATCAAAGAAAAATACACGTGGAACGTGTACAAGCAACCCACATCTTTCACATTTAAGCAATCTTTGCGCTAATAAAACTTGATACAAAACTTTTTTCGCAGTTCTGTGCTGCATCGCGCAGCTTAGTGCGCGCTCGGTCTAGAAAGAAACCGTTAGCTGATTTGATTTTTATTTTCAAAACCTTTTAAATGACGCTTGGTGCGCCTGTAATTTTTTCGTTTATTAATACACTTGCTTACTAGTAAGAATTTATTTGTATCTCTAACTTCATGCGAACTCTTAAATATAGCTAACTGGTCGCTTCTACTAACGAAAAACATGGTCTGCATACCCGCAATAAACCCTATCCTAAATTCCTAATTTCTAAAAAACTACAATTTGTACTGGGATCTGAACCCCTAAACATACATTGCTGGGGACAAGCGCATGGTAACGAAGATGCGCCTGCGGCTACCAACAGACAGAGGAATATACTGACTGAAACACAAATTGTACAATCTTGGCAAAATTACCTCCAAATAGCGAGATACTAAGTCGAAATTTCGAGATATGAAGTCGAAATTTTGAGATAATTAAGTCGAAATTTCGAGATATTAAGTCGAAATTTCGAGATACCAAGTCAAAATTTCGAAATTTTAAGTCGAAATTTCGAGATATTAAGTCGAATTTTCGAGATATGCTCTATGCAGTCAGACATAAACATCCGTATCCATAGATACGTACATAATTTTTTCAATGTGACAGATACCGTCACTCCCGTCGTGCGTCGGAGCTGACATACAAGTTTTTTTTATATAGCAAAAATGTCTACGTTTCCTCTGCACATCGACAAATTTGTGGTACGCGAACGGAAATATTACAATGCCATTTACTCCGCAGAGTGACGGAATTTAAACTTCCCAGCCAAAGGGTTGAGTTATACCTCAACACTGGCATGAAAAATTCCCAACTACTTGCATTACACAAGAACGGCAATAATGCTTTTGCTTCCAAACCGCATTTTTGTACTTGCTCTTTTACGTTTTACAGATGGTAGTCGGTACGATAAAAATATATTTCACTGAAACCAACAACCGATTTGATTTTGAACATATTTATCAATACTTCATCGTTTATGGGTATATAAATGTGACAATATTTTCTACTTTCAGCTACAGAATGCGAAATAACGAATGCAGTGGGTAGGCAATGTGTATTTATTACGAATGACCTGAGAATAACATTCAATCAATCATTCGAATGTGGAAAACACGCAAAATTCAAATTATACCGTGACAAAATACCAATATTGTACCAGAGAATATGTTTTATGGACATTGTGTTGTCCGCGTGTACAAAGGGAAAAAAACTGAACTACAATGTAGGGAGTGTTTGGAAAATGATTTTCTCAGAGCTATATGCAGGGGGTTTGTTCGACATCCTGTTGATTTCCCTAGAAAGAAGAAAGAAGAAGAAAGAAGACTTAATTTTTGTAGGTATAGTACTTGAATAAAATTCAAGAAAATCCAGAATTTGGGCGGTCTGTCATTTGGACAGATGAAACTCACATAAGCAGCGTAGGATTATTTAACAGGCATAATGTGCGTCACTGGTCTGATACAAATCAGCACCAAACTTTTGAACGTCAGAGGCAAGGACGTTTTGGATTTAACGTGTCGTGTTTTATTTTGGGTGGTCAACTAGCATACCAAATTTTTGATGGAAACTTAAACATTTTACGGCGGCAATAGTCTGCGGGTAGTCCGTGACTTATTTTCTGTAAAATAACAGTCCTATTCCTTCGGTAACAACAATAAAAAATTTAGTTAAGAAATTTGAAGATACTGGGAATCTTTCATTGAAAGAAGGTAATTTTTACTAATAAATTTACTTGGTTTTTATTTAGATAATTCTGATTCGCTTATTATTATTACCTAGTTGCTAATTCCTTATTGTTCGCTAACTTAAATTTTACTGGGATTATGAGAAATTTAACAAGTGATAACGTGGAGTGAAGCAAAACTAAAATTAATCTTGTCATTTATTTTTTTAGTCGTTCCAAGAAATCTAAATGTTGAGGTAGAGGAAATGGTAATAGGCTTGATAACTGTTGTCCAACATCTAGTTTAAGGTCTATTGCTCTAGAATGTAATGTTTCGAGAGAAACTGTCCATAACATATTAAAGAAAAACAAATATCATCCCTTTAAATTCCAGTGTCACCAAGAGTTACTTCCTTTTGACGAAGAATCAAGGCAAACTTTCTGTGAAGAAATGCAAGAACGGGCTAATCGGGATCGCAGCTTCCTCTCATCAATTTGTTTTACCGATGAGTGTACCTTCACTTTAAATCAAGAGCCTAATTCACAAAACGTTAGGCATTAGGCCCAGGAAAATCCCAAAATAAATCTAGCCACTACAACGCAATACCCTAAAAAATCAATATTTGGGCAGGCATTTTTAATAATCGCATTATAGGACCATTTGAAATACAGGGAATTTTAAATTCAGAAGCTTATTTAGATCTTTTAATTAGCCATATTGGCCCTGCATTAGAAGAAGTTGCACATACGAATCGGGAGGTCTGGTTTCAACATGACGGATGCCCAGCACATTTTGGAGCACAAGTGAGGGAATTATTGAATGAAATATTTCCAGAGAGCTGGATTGGTCGAGGTGGTGCTATAAGCTGGCCAGCTAGATCTCCAGATTTGGCACCGTGTGGGGTCATTTAAAAAATAAGATTTATAAAACTCGTCAGCCAAATATTGATTCTTTAAGGAATGCTATTTTTGCGGAATGCAACTTAATAAACGATCGGCAACTTGCGAATGTGAGAAATTCTTTCTATAATAGGCTGAGATACTGTCTGATACAGAATGGGGGTTTATTTGAATATTTGTTATAGTTATTTTTCTTTTTTTATGTTACTTTAATTTCATTGTATATTAATAAGTTTTTGTCCTTACCTAGATATGAAATAAATAAGTATTAAATTGCCAGATTACAAAATTCATTGGAGCTAAATAAACAAATGTTGCCGCTTGTTAAATTTTTCATAATTACAGTAAAATTAAAGTAATTTAATTTTTATTATTTCATTTTAGTGTTTTAGTTAGAAAATTATTAATGTAATTTTTGCTTTTAATGCTTTAATAAATTGGAAAGTTGTAGAGTTTTTGATATCCTCATACGCAGAAAAAAATAATCTTTCGATTGCTGCCTTTACCACCACTGTAACTACTATACATGGGGAGCAGGAATCCCCAAAAATGTAATTGCCCATGTTATTTCCCCATATGTACACATGGAAGTTTGTCACACGGTATAAAATAAAATTTATTATAAAATTAGTTTAAGATTACACAATATGTGGATAAGGAGTATTAAAGAAATTATGCTGAATATAAAACTTTTATCTCCGTGCTGCAGAATGCAAGTCAGGAAAAATATTAAATGACAGTGAACCTTCTTCCATTTTGCCGGAAGCACTAAGGTCTGAAAGCACGGTGTACTTCCGTCGGATGGCGTTTTCAACCCCCTTAGTTTTGTTGCTATTGGATATCCGCACGCATGCCCGTCGCAACCCCTCGCGAACAACTCCAACTTTCCAAGTTTACGAAATCAATAAAATTATCCATGCGCCCTCAAATTATACGCGTGACACTGGCGCGTTATTTTTTAATGGAGACGTCGACGTCGATTATTTTTTATTTAAGAAAAAAATGTAAAATTTATCTACAGCAGGTTCATTTGGGGGGCCCAATTAGATAATTCATATATCCAACTGCTCCCTGAAATGACTGTAATTTATTATTTTCGGTATGGGACAACTTATATTAAGGAAACTTAAAAATTTTTGATTTTTGCCTTCAAAATGCAAAAAGTGTAAATAAGCCGATATGTGTATAAGGCAACTTTGAAACCTTGAACCTGTTATAAAATAGTGATTAATTTCCTTTAAATTTGTGCATAAATAGGTATACCTTGTAGTTTTTCAAAGTCTGAATAATGGCTGAACGTATTGCATAGCGTCTCATAAACCCGTTAGGCTAAAAACTATAGGACACCATAAAACCAAAAATACTCAAGTACCTATTCACAAATTCTATCATCATGAAGTTCTCAGTCCGAAGACTGGTTGGGTTGGACGCGTACCTCCTTCCTTTCCTATACTGAGCTAACCTACGCATTTCCCTAAAAGTAGAACCTTTTCTAAAATTCCTTCATAAGCTTTAGCTACTGTACTAGTAATCCCATTGTAATTATGGTAGTTCTGAGGTCCCTTTTTTACGGATTATAAAGTCTGATTTTCAGCAATTCTATTCCATTCTATCTTCTTTTCTTTAACAGCTACTTTCACATGGAAAGAAATCTTATTGATGGGTTAATATTTTTTGAATTGTTAAATTATTGTTGACCTACTTTCGAAGATTTTCTAGACCGATCCATATTATGTAGTTAATATTTTCTGATTTTACTATTTGGTAGAAATTCATGATGAATTGAAAAATTACTACGCGTACTACCAATATAACGATTTATTATTATAACTTGACCGGTTTCAGAATTCACAATGATTCCATCACCAGAAATGTATAAATAAAATTATTGTAAACAAATTATTATGACAGTTGACAAGGAAACTAAAATTAACAGAACAATACAAATAATAATGATATCCATGAAATAAGACACCTAGATAACTGAATTTCAGTATTTACCTACGGGGTATAAGAAAAACACAAAAGGAAAATCGAATACCTCGTAGCTTGAAGGGAAAAAACATTGAATTTAAAGAAAACCAGAATAGGAAAAAAAACAATAAATTCAATTGAAAAAACCTTCAAGTGAAATATCAGAACTAAATAAACAAAATATCCATGGAATCTTGACAGCTGCCAACTGCTAATCTTGAAACGAACTGTGTGGTCAAGTCTATGTGTTCTGTCTTGACAACTGCCAACTGATATTATTAATTGTAATAAACTAAAAAAGAGAAATAAGTCAATAAATGTCATAATGGCAAAAAAAGGAAATAAGTCAAGGATTAAAGATGTTAGAGACTGTGGCTGAATAATTAATTCAAGAATCAATCATAATAATAACAATGATAATAGTAATATTGATGATGATGATGATGAAAACGATGATAATGTCGAAATTAAAAATAAAACAAAAAGGAAGAAAGTAAATCCCATATTGCCAAATAACCTCGAAGGTCCATGGTTTATGGGCAGCAAATAAACTGCAATTGATTCTTGAATTAATGTCATAATGGCAATAATAGAACCTGTCCCATAGACACATGAGAATCATTTACAAAAGTTTAAATAAACTAGATTGTATTAAATCGACTTGGTCATTAAGTAAGTTACAATTTTTATCATTTTTATGTTTATAAATTTCTATAGACTCTAATATATCTAATTGATAACTCTTTACAAAATTAAACAATAATTTAGTATTCTCCGGAGGAGGGAATTGATGATTGTTATCAAAGAAATGATTAGCAAAACTTGAATGATCATTTTTTAAACGAAATGATCTTAAATGTTCATTATACCTAATACGTATAGATCTGCCAGTTTGTCCGATATATATGCTGTTACAGTCTAAGCAATTTAGTTGATAAACACCTGTGTGGTCAAGTTTATGTGTTTTGTCTTTACTGTTAAATAAAATATGTAATAATATATTTGATGGTTTAAATGTGACTTGTATGTTGTTTTTTCTTAAAATACTGGCAATCTTTTCAGAAATATTTCCAAAATAAGTAATTGTGCTAAATTTGGTAACTTTATCATTAGATAATATAGGATATAATATGTTGTTACAAGCAATTTTAAATTTTTTATTGTTAATGATTCTATTGATGATTTCAGTCTTAAATCCGTTATTTATTGCAATTGTTCTAATTATGTTTAGTTCTTTATTCAATTTATCCAAAGATAGCGGTACTGTAAAGGCCCTGTGTATCATAGAATTATAAGCAGAAATTTTTTGACAAAAGGGGTGAAATGAATTTGATGAAAGAGTAATATCTGTATATGTTGGTTTCCTAAAAATATCGAAATTTATTGCATTACATTCATTTATTAAAGTTAAATCTAAGAAATTAATTTTGTGTTCAGTTTCTGTTTCTTTAGTAAATTTAATTTTTGGATGAATACTGTTCAAATAATTTTGAAAATTGTCTAATTGTCTTGTTGTTCCTTTAAAACAAGCAATAATATCATCTACATATCTACCCAAAGGACTTGTACCTTGACGCAGTTCTAGTAATACTGGGACGGGTGGGATGGCTTGCGCGCTTCAATGATCTAAAGAGCCGAACCATAGGTTTAACCATATTGGAGGGGTTTTTATTTGAGAAGCCAGACTAAATCAAGTCCCTGAAAGGGGGCAGCAGCTCTTTCAGTAATCATAGTGGCAGAGATCGTGAGGGTCGGTATGGCACTGTGATACACACTACTGCGATGTGGAAGGCAACGGGAAACCACCACATTATTATATCCCTGGTACAGCGTACTTCGAATTTATGATGATGGCACTTTCTGGAGTAAAATATTCCGGAGGTAAAATAGTCCCACATTCGGATCTCCGGGCGGGGACTGCTTCGGGGGGAGTCATCAGAAATGATAAGTGTAACATCTCACGAGTCGGAGCGTGGAATGTTAGAAGCATGAAACAAGTAGGAAAGTTAGAGAATTTGAAAATTGAGATGGATAGGTTAGCATTAGACGTAGTAGGTATTAGTGAAGTGCGATGGCCAGAAGCCGGAGACTTCTGGAGCGGAGATTTTAGAGTAATACACACAGGATCTGTAGGAGGAAATTCGGGAGTAGGAATTGTTATGCGGAAAAAAGTAGGGTAGAGTGTAGAAAATTTCTTACAGCAAAGTGACAGGGTAGTTATGGTTAGGTTAGATTCGAAACCTGTAAAAACAGTAATAATACAGGTATATATGCCCACTTCTAACTACAGTGATGAGGTCGTAGAGGCAGTTTATAGTGATATTGAACATGTGCTAGATTTTGTGAGAGGACACGAAAATTTAATAATTATAGGAGATTTCAATGCAGTCGTAGGCACAGGGCGAGAGGGCGGAATAGTTGGTCCCTTTGGATTAGGCAATAGGAACGATAGGGGAGTGAGACTGATAGAGTTCTGCGATAAACATAACTTAACGGTCGCGAACACTCTATTTCACCATCATGTTAGGAGACGCTACACGTGGAAGATGCCAGGAGACCTAGGGAGATATCAAATAGATTACATTCTTGTTAGGCAAAGATTTAGAAATCAAGTTAGGGATTGTAGAAGTTATCCAGGAGTAGATATAGATGGTGATCACAATATAGTCGTTATGAAGGCCAATCTTAAATTTAAGATTTTGAAAAAACGAAGCGGAAGAAGGTATCTTGACCCAGAGAAACTAAAAGATGATGATACGCGCGATAAGTTCGAGAAAAAGACAAACGAAGTACTAAAGGGCGCGGGCGAAAATATTGTTAGGGACATAGAGGAAGAATGGAATTGCATTAAAAATAGTTTAGTTTCCTCAGTTAGGGATATTTTGGGTCATAAACAGAATGAAAGTAGGAAACCCTGGATAACAAAACATATTGTGAGTCTAATAGAGGAAAGGCGAAAATATAAAAATGGGTTAGATGAAATAGGGAAACAAAGATATAAGGCGATCAAGTGGGAAATTATTCGGAAATGTAGGAAAGCGAAAGAGCAATGGATCGATGATAAGTGCAAAGAAGTGGAAAATAAGTTCGAAATAGGAAAGACTGATGAAGCATATAAAATAATTAGGAGAAATTTTAGAGAAATTGGATCTAGTACCAAAAGCATTAGGAATGAGGCAGGAGATATCCTAATCGAAAGCGGGGAGAAGGCAGATAGGTGGAAAGAATATTTAGGAAACTTATATGCGGGACAGGAAGTGCAAGATATATTAGAAAGTGAAAGCAGTGTAGAAGGGGATAACCTAGGGAGTCCTATAATGAGAGAAGAGTTTGAGCTAGCACTAAAAAGTTTAAGGAATAATAAAGCACCAGGTATAGATGGCTTGCAGGCAGAAATCTTAAAGTGCGCAGGTCAAGAGGTAATAGATCGTTTATTTAAATTAGTTAGTCGCATATACCTGACAGGCGAGATTCCAGAGGATTACAAACTGAACATCATGGTAGCTTTGCCAAAAAGGAAAGGCGCGGATAGGTGCGAAAATTTTAGAACTATCAGTTTAACTTCCCATGCGTCAAAAATTTTAACTAGAATTGTGCAAAGAAGGATGGAGAAAAAGGCGGAAGAAATATTAGGAGAAGATCAGTTCGGATTTAGACGAAATAGAGGAACGCGCGAGGCCATTCTAGCTTTACGAGTAATTATAGAAAAAACGATAGAAAAGAGAAAGAGCGTATATATAGGATTTGTAGATTTAGAAAAAGCCTTCGACAACGTAAAATGGGGGAAGATGTTCGAAGTGCTGAGAAAGGTAGGGATGAAATACAGGGACAGAAGAATAATACATAATCTCTACAAAGAGCAAAAGGCAGTTATAGAATGTGAGCAGGAACGAAGGGAAGTAGATATCCGGAAGGGAGTGAGACAGGGATGTGCATTGTCACCTCTAGTTTTCAACTTATATATCGAAGATGCGATTAATATTGTTAAGGAAAGAACAGCCTCAGGGATCAATGTACAGGGCCAAACTATTAACATGCTCAGATTTGCGGATGATATAGCAGTGTTAGCATCTAGCAAAGAAGAATTAGGAGCGGCTTTGAATGAAATGGAAGCAGTTTTGACACAGGGCTACGGCATGAAAATCAATAAAAAGAAAAATAAAATTTTGGTATGTAGATGGAGTGAAAATAGAACTAAAATTGAATTACAAATAGGAAATGAGAAGATAGAGGAGGTCGCGGATTTCTGCTACTTAGGAAGTAAAATAACCCAAGACGGTAGGAGCACTAAAGATATAAAACAAAGAATGGCGCAGGGACGAGTTGCGTTTAACAAAAAGAAACAACTGTTATGTTCGAGAACGGTTAATATAGAGACTAGGAAGAGACTCTTAAAGTCGTATGTATGGAGTACGGCATTATACGGGTGCGAAACTTGGACAATAGGAGAAGCGGATAGAAAAAGAGTAGAAGCGTTTGAACTGTGGTGTTACAGACGCATGATGAAGATACCGTGGATAGATAAGGTTAGCAATAGGGAAGTATTAGAAAGAGTTGGGGAAAGGCGAAAGGTATGGAAAACAATAAAGAGTAGGAGAGATAGGATGGTAGGACACCTTCTAAGACACGAAGGAATAGTTCGCGACATACTAGAGTCAGAGATATTAATAAAAAGAGGTAGGGGTAGGCCTAGATTAGACTACTGCTCTCAAATAGTTAGGGATGTAGGATGTTCTACTTTTAGGGAAATGCGTAGGTTAGCTCAGGATAGAAAATAATGGAGGTACGCGTCCAACCAGTCTTCGGACTGAGAACCTTATGATGATGATGATCTATACCAAAATAGAATATGTTGTTCGCCTAATTCTGAATTCATAATTTTATCTTCAATATCTGACATGAAAATATCTGCTAATAATAATAAAGGACTAATTGGTGAACCCATAGCAAGACCTAAGTTTTGAGTATAATATGTATTATTGAACTGGAGATAATTTTGTTCAATGCAAAGTTGGAAAGCAGTAATAATATCATTTTTTATAACAATATTAGTATGAGTTTTATCTAAAATATTTTCAATTAATTTTAAGCATTCATTAGGAGGAATATTAGGGAACATATTTGTAACATCAAAAGAAACCAAAAAAGACCCTGTTGGAATATTTTTATATTTGATATTGTTAATTAATTCTAAAGAATTTTTTAAACTAAATTTGGATTTAAAATTTGTTGTATTTTTGAATATATTATTAATGTTTTTAGCTAAATTTCTTGTGGGAGCATTAATATATGATACTACTGGTCTTTTGAAAAAGGACGATGATTCTCAGAATATTAGAAATAAAATTCATAATACCTTTCACAGTACAAAAACTTAATCAATAATAAAATTAATAAAACTGATAATATTACAATCAATTCTATTAAAGAAAAAATTAATAAAGATAATTTGATAGTTTCGAAAGCAGACAAATCCAATGCTATAGTAATTTTACCTAAAGATGAATATATAACAAAGATGCAAAATTTTATTAATAATGAAAAATTAACTGAACTAAAAAAATATCCAACAAAACTAAAAGATTGGTTAAAAAATTGCAACAGTATTTTTAATAATAATTTTGAAAAATTGAGATTAATTAATATGAATGCTTGTGCCCCTAACTTATACGGACTTATCAAAAACCATAAAATTAATGCACCTATAAGACCAGTAGTATCATATATTAATGCTCCCACAAGAAATTTAGCTAAAAACGTTAATAATATATTCAAAAATACAACAAATTTTAAATCCAAATTTAGTTTAAAAAATTCTTTAGAATTAATTAACAATATCAAATATAAAAATATTCCAACAGGGTCTTTTTTGGTTTCTTTTGATGTTACAAATATGTTCCCTAATATTCCTCCTAATGAATGCTTAAAATTAATTGAAAATATTTTAGATAAAACTCATACTAATATTGTTATAAAAAATGATATTATTACTGCTTTCCAACTTTGCATTGAACAAAATTATCTCCAGTTCAATAATACATATTATACTCAAAACTTAGGTCTTGCTATGGGTTCCAATTAGTCCTTTATTAGCAGATATTTTCATGTCAGATATTGAAGATAAAATTATGAATTCAGAATTAGGCAAACAACATATTCTATTTTGGTATAGATATGTAGATGATATTATTGCTTGTTTTAAAGGAACAACAAGACAATTAGACAATTTTCAAAATTTTTTGAAAAAGTAATGCTTTCTCGCATAGTATCTAAGTGTGAAACAATATGTTTGTATGGCAGGATTGAACAAAAAATAATCCTGGATTATTTTAAATTTGAACTGTGTTACTAAGGTACAAGCGTCGTGATTGGTTGTATCATAGCAACGAATCCAGAATTAAAGTCATTTATTTTCTAACTAGATCTAAGAAGGCAAATTTTGCAAATTTTTAAATTGTCCATTTGTTCAGCTCAAAAAACTGCAGTTCTTTACCCATTTAACTTACTGCCTATCTCTGCCAATTTCTAAGATCCCTATATGTAGTTATAACGAATAAAATAAAATACTTACCAATAATTTGTGGTTTAGGGTAGGTACTGTACCGAACGCAGCATCCAAAACCACAATTTTTGGCTATTTCACTTTTATTAAAAGGGTGCAGCAACTTATGGTTGCCTCCAGTATATAAACTGCAAAAGCTGTTCCAATTGCTGAATGCTGAAGCATCATACATTTTTTACGTTAAAACCGCCGCTTTTATTGATGGTATAATAGTTGGTTATTGGTAGCATAACACATTTTATGCGAAATTTATCTACTACCTACTCATAGATGCATTAACAAAATTTAATTGTGGTACACCCACAACAATCGGACGGCTAAGTACCACAGAACAGTTGCAACAGCTAAAGTTATTCAAAAACTATTGAAGTAGCAATAGTATAGTTCTTTTCAGATATCTTGGCGTGTGTGTGCAGTAATCTGCGCATTACGTTCATATGTCTTTCTCCCTTTTGTAAAATGGATTTGTTGAATTTTAATTGCTGCCGTAAGATGACTTGAGAATATTCTCACGTTTCCGTATTTGATCTCACTCTATCTTACTATGGTTGTGTGAAACAAAATGGTTTCAGTATTAATATGCTTATTTTGCAATATCCAGTGGTCACCAAGCAATTTATTAAAAATTATTGCCTTTTAAGTATAACTGTCAGTTTGATTGTCAGGTGTAAAGATGCCTGGAAATGTTTTTACCAAACAGCGTCGAGAAGTTTTACGAAATATTTTTGAATACTTTACTCGAAAGAAGGAAAATAATGGTCCCCTATTGCCTTTAACTTGTGACCAGGAGCGATTGGCCGATGCATCAAAAGTAAGTCTACGCAGCGTGTCGCGCATAGTTGGAGAGGAAAAATGAGGTTCCTCTGCTACAACGCCCGGAAAAAGGCGCAGCAAATCAAAATGAAAAAGTGAAGATGTAACTGACAGCATTAAAACCGAAGTAAGGAATGCTATTTATTCCATGAAAAAATTTTAAATAACAAATTAGAAACAAAACAAATAGTGGATATTTCTGACACAGGTTTGTGGCATTTATAACCAATAGCAGATTTAACTACAAACTAGAAAATAACCGGTGTCTTTTGTGTGAACGGGCTAATGTTGTGGGTAAAAGAATACATTTCTTGAGGGAAAACGTCAAAATGCTCATTGCCGTGTGCCATGTCCAGAGTCTCGGCGCACACGCTTGTCACGGTTCCTAGCAACAGCAAAATTTTGGAAACTACTGAACTGCTGGCGGTTGCTTGGATAATCGGATATGGCGGCGCAAACGCCAACATATCTGAAAAATACTATATTGTGTTTTTGAAGCAACAAATTTATGCAACCACAATTTTAAAGTTGAGGTTACGGTACATTGTTGGTGTTCCCTATTTACCCATTGTATTTGTTCGAGGAGTAGTTGCTTGAACTCTCGGGCATCGTTCGCTTTTATGCGTAATTGTTCTACGCTGTGCCACACTTTAGAACTGCGAAGTTCGCTTGTAAGTCTAAAATTTATTATTTATGGCTAAGGAATATACATTATTTCTCAAAGCGCATTTTACAGTATGCAATTAAACTCCTGGCGCAAACTATAATTTCATCCTGCAATTTAAATTATTTGTGTGGTTCAAATTTGGAAAATTCGTCGCGACTGTCCTTCACCAATTCGTGTTTTACTATTGGTCAATAGTTAACATCACGCCCCCCTTGTTGATAAATTATTTATTATCAGAAATTGAGTCGAACTTACGCTCTTGCATTGGTGGGTTGTTATTTGAAATTAAAAAAAATATATCAATAATTAGACGAACTGGATCTTCATTTCAGACCAAATGAATGAGCACAAGTATTGAGAAACTGTCATTAGGTAGGTACCTATAATAGTTATACGCACATGTATATTTTTAAAATAAGTAGTAATTATTGTTTAAATAATATTCCCAACGGCAAAATCATACTACATCATTATTCCAAGATTGATTTGTCTAACGTGAACAAGGCCGATGACATATGTTTATATAGTTTATCCTGAATACTGAAACTTATAAGAATTTTATGCGTATGTCTGTAAGAACATGTATCATTATAAAACCACCTGGTAAGTAAATGTGTAACAGAGCACCTCTGCGATTGCATGCTATCAAACTCGTTAAAGTTCATGAATTCCCGACCCCTGCTTATCCTCTACTTTATCCTTGGGATTTCCCAACAACTCCTTGATGGTATTTTTAGCGGTGTATAGTCCTCTGGTTTATGCTAAACTATATAGAGTCTTAACATATGGAGGAAGTCGTGGAATCCGTAACAAAATTTCTTGTGTCTAATCCTTGTTTCCTGTAATAAAAAATCAGAACTTGTAATTCATATCGTGATGTTAGATACTAACAGTAAACTCAAAAAAGCATAATATAGAGGTATTGCGTGATTGAACATTATTTAATCACTAACTCCTTGTACGAATAAAATATTAATTTGCAATTAGTCGTGGTGTAGCTAGCAACTCTAAAATTGCCGGTATCACACATTCCTCGTTCTAAATGGGGTCGATTATTCACTTGATTACATCTCTGACGATAAGTTTTCCTAGCTCTTTGTAATCGTGACTGATTTGATATGTATTAGCATTTCTAAACAGTACCTACCTACTTAACACTATTCTTTTCTGCACATCAAAGTGAATTTTGCTGTTGCCGAAGTTTATTTTCAAATGACTTTCAGTTCAGAGACTGGTTTTGCAGCAGTCGAATCATGACTTCAAAGAAACGCATTATTGCCTGATTACCAGAATAATTTACATCTGATATAATTCCCTGAAAACGTAGTTTTGAACTATACGGCTATTTCTTTGATTTCCTAAATAAATTATCAAACCTTATCAAGAACGAACTCTTGAAAAAGCCACGCATAATTGTCCGTGAGTAAATATTTCTTTTCGGAGATCAATTCCTATTTGATCAAATGTTTGGCCTTGTGATTTGTTAATAGTCATTGCAAACGCTAGTTTAATGGGAAATTATTGTAGTCTTTTAAAAGTAAAAGGATAAACATTTTCACAGTACAACGCTATACGGTTAACGAAAACTATATCTCCATGTTTATCGCCTGTTAAAATTTTGCACTGTAGGATATTGTCTTCCAATTGTAAAATGAACAATCTCGTACCATTACATAAGCCTTCATTAATGCTGAGATTTCTAACCAGCATCACAATACAATATACTCTCAATATCAATTCAAGCGGAGGAAAATTTGGCGGGTTTAAAGCAGTGGCGGCTCGTGGGTTAATAACCAGGGGGGTCATTTTGGTTTTGCAACTTATAATTAATACTAAAAATATATACATACCTATACAACGTGTCCTATAAAGTTCTCTACATATGGGAAACTTTTTTATTATCCGTTTATTAAAAAAATGTTCTTTATAAAAAGCTCTGAATTGCTCAAAAATCAAAATGCACTCGCAACATTCCAAAAATATCGGATAATATACAGGAGAGATCAAAAAATAATAATTTGACTAAAGAGTAAAGTACCCTTATTTTTGAAAATAATGAAAAATGTTATTCGGGAAAGTTATTCAGTATAAAAAGTTAAGGACTATTATGAAATAACAGCCACCTATGATCAAATTTATTTTTCTAAATTACAAACGTGTTAATATCTTCTAATAAAGAACTAAAATTATTTTAAATTAACTTAAATTTAAATTAGAGTTCTTCCATTATTGCATCGGATAAATGTTGTGCTGTGGTACCTGGAGGGTTGGCAAATTTCCAAAATCTTTCATGCACAATACCATCTAATACATATCGAAAGATAAAAACCATTTGCGTTTTATTGGAGCTATCTGTGCTCTCATCAACTTGAATTGCCACAAAATTTGTCTGGTCAATTTCCTTTATTATATGTGTGTGTACAACGGCCAACATTGAATCTAAAATTTCGTTTTGAATTGTTTTTGATATTCCTTTGAATACTGTATTTGTTTCAAGGTGCTCTTTAAATATTAAGTCTAGTTCAGAGACAAAATCTATAAGGCCACGAAAAATCCCAGGATCATTGGACATGTCACTTTCGTCATGACCGCGCAATGCAATTTCAAAGACTCCACAAAATTTTACACAATCAATTATTTTGTTTAAAATATACCTATTTTTAGAAACCGATTCATTAAAGTCGTGCACTGATTTGCGATACGCACTATCAAGTTGCTGTCTTATGTCTACACGTCCTAAACTGGCGTAACTCATTGAACAATTTATATGAGAAGCAGAAGAAGCATGCTTTTTAATTTTGTCTTTTAAATGTTTAATATCGGTTACTCCATTTTTAGCCCATATAGCATCATTTGAAAATAATAAGCACGGATAGCAAAAGAACGCATTTTTAACACTGCATCCACAAATCCAGTCGCACAAATTGTACATCGATTCTTTAAAATATCTTTGGACATTTTTACCTTTATCCTTTGTTGTCTGCTTCAAATTCAGTTTTGGTTTCGGCCGTCCACTTTCCCTCTTTTCAAGCCGGCGTTCATAATTTAATGTTCCAGCTGACTTTAAGGTAAATATATCCTCAACAACACTCATCTTGTTTTGCTAAACACACAAAATTTCTCAACGATCAGAACTTCACAACGATCACAGTTCACATCCGCAACAATAAAGAAAGGTTTCCCGCCTGCTATCTAAGAAGAACTGAGATCCAGAGTCCAGAGAAAATATAACTGAATACTGTAGAACTAAACTCGATTCTGCGCAGTTGTAATCGGGACATTGACCACGTTGGAGATATATAGGAGTGAAAGGTGACTCTCACTTCCACTCAAGAATTCGCCATCTGCTGTCACTGTTCTTCTTTACATGCATTTCTCCATAAGCCATAAGAGCTGTGCAGGGTCAATTTGAATAATGTCCCGGCTAGCTAGCGAGCGCGCAGCGCGGCTTGACGCTTGGCTATTTCTAGTATTGCTGCGAATGCAGACCGCTGAAGATTTTAAATTTGAGACTGTTAGACAAAAAATATTCTTATTAAAATTATGGTTTTGATTAGAATATTTTAGGAGGGTCATTGACCAATTGACCTTAAGGAGAAACCGCCACTGGCTATTCAGGAAGAATAGCATCGTTTAAATCTCCATTATCACAACTTTCAACACTATCCAAGTTTGTATACATTTTTTTCTGTTTTTATATCTATCAGTTCTACCACTTTTTTGTTAATGTCTTCAACATCAGAATAGCTGATTAGGTCATATCTATGAATCGCTTTTCTCTAATTGATTCCTCCATATATACGTTCAACGATATCCGAATAAATACATCTCTGTGGCAATTTTAAATTGCTATTCATATCGTTCAAAACTCCATCTCCAACATCCAATAAAAACTTGGTGAATTCTTGTTCCTGTGTTAGAGCCCGCATATTTTGTGTTTAAGAAAATTTGCGGAAATAACTCCAAAGAGAACTAAATTTGATACTTAAATTCACTGTTTCGCAGCGGGTAGCATTTATTTTAACTGGTAACAATTATCAAAAATCTCCTCGCAACACCATAATTTTTCCACCAAACGGAACATCACAATTCATAAAGTCTCGTAAGGTTCTGTTTATAATGTCTAAAGCATACCTTGGCGCCACAGGATCTCCATCCCAAATAAAAACATCTACACTCCTTAAATAATCTGCTTCTTTTGAATTTTTCTTAAAGTTGGATGATGAATCTAAAAACAGAGGAACAGGTAACCCAAACGTTTTATGAACTGTTCTGCCATGAGGAAGTAGTGTTGCTGCTATGCCCGTGAAGGCCATGGTACAAACAATTTTATTCTTACTCTTCAGAGTAAGCTGTAAAGGGTTGTATAAACACAAGTCTTACAGGACATGAAGATTCAGAAATTGATTCATTTATGTTAGCATTACATTTACCCAAAATAATATCTACAATTTCTTTCTGCTTTTTATTTAGGTGTTTATATTGTCGTGATCCTATTTCTATTGCTTGTTCTTCATTTGTATATTCAATGTCGTGGCATGGTAGGAAACATTGAAAGATTGTAACCTTCCGTAGAAAGCATGGAACTAATTTGAATATAGACTTTTTTGTCCTTCAGTATTGCTGTAACGTCTTTCATAATCTTGTGACATTGCTTCTTTAAATTCTTCCCACAATTCTTCCTGATAAATTGGTCGGCAATGCATTAAAATACGAATGAATAAATATCTCAGCTGTCTGGGCATCATCCAAATTTCAGCTTCATTCATGGCTCTTTTCCACTCGTGATGCTCTTAAATAAGACCTAATTTTAAACACGCTGCTACATAAGATTCCTAAATTTCTCCGTTTACTGTTTTCAGATCTTCAAATCTGTTTGCTCCTTTAATATGAATTAATAATAATCGAAAATGAAATAGTTCAATTTGGCTAGGGCTTACGGAGTCCAATAACTTTGAATTGTTTCTGACGGCGTAGGGCGTATACTTTTACAACGACAACAAACATGATACCTACCTGTGATAGTTCAGACGTACGCACTTTTGGCGATCGGCTCCCGTACGTATTAAAAAGAGACGGAAACGAAAAACCTGACCTCGCTAAATCCAAACGGTACTTGTCTATTGCGCATTCTCCACCACTAACATCACTTTTATGAGATAGGATTTTAAGACTATATTTGCTTAATTTCCTTATTTCAATTTTCTACTGGACTGACTGTATACCAAGCGGTTGCTAAAGCTATGTCTATTTCTGTCTTACACATGTACTACCGATCTCTTGACCTGCCGTTGCGTATCCCATCCTTAACGGACAAATTTGAAATCTAGATCTTTTGTAAATGAAGTTAGTAATTATCTGACACCCTGGCTAGTCCTCCGCCAAACCATTCAGTGACCATCCAAGGACAATACTCTTTAATGAAGTCGAAACGTAGATACTACGTTAAGATCGCCCTCCTAATTTTCGTTCATTCGAATTCATTCCGAAATCAGAAAGGGCATTATCAGCGTTCCATTCAGAAAAACTACTCATCAACATTCGGGGGCATGTGGCGCCAAAGGCGGGCGTCTGCAGAACTTAGGATCCATAATTATAATCATTTGACGAGCATAGGGACTTTTACAAGCTGCAGTGATACTCAAATAGATTTTTTTTAGTTTTTCTAATGACACCACCTTGCCGACAAAATATAGATTATTAGGGAGGCTTCCTTTGGTCTGCCATTCTTTGTTTCTGAAATTACATATCTGCAGTATACCTGGCTCTTTTCACTGCCTAATAACTAAGGGTCGTATACCTATTTTAATATTGCTTCGTGTCGTTTGCTATTTTACAGCTTTCTCGAGACTGGACATTCACTCGAGGTTTATGAACGCGTTTTCTGTTTGTACTACTTTTAGTTTTTGTGCACAATTCCTACCAATAAACAAAATATACAGTGCCCGTCTAAAGTCCGTTCCCCCCTAATAATTTTTGAACCACTTGAGATACATCAATGAAATTCGGCACAAGATAATCACAGGTGACAATATATTTTTTGACGTAACAATGACAGCTGTCAGTCTCAAGATGGCGGTCTAGAGCCATTTTGAAATAAAATTTTAAATGGGAGGGAGGGTCATGTGACACCTCGTTTTAAAGGTTTTATCGAGTGCAATATCATACTAAAACATGGCGTCGATGTCCTTTGTTTAATTTTTTATGAAAAATTTGTTGAATAATATAGAACAAAACAAAAACCTATATAAGTTTCGTATGAATTTCTTTACGGACCTCCAGTTATATCTCGGATGTAACGTGACTGGTATAAATAGGTAATGACTGCCGCCCAAATGCAGACGTATTCTAATCGAATATCATCTAAATTATTCCGAACTGAGATATATCCCATTGTATTCCCATTGTAATTCATAGCCAACGTAGTTCGCCCAATACATAAGAATTATTAAGCAGGCAACACACGTATACATATATGTTATAGCGTGTTCTTTACGGATCATACATATTTATAAAACGATCCTAACCTATAATAATAGCCGTCTGAGTCTGCTTGATAATCTCTAGTTTTATATAGATTCTTATTGGCTCGTTCGATGTTCGAGAGGTGTGGCGAATGAATTTTTATATATTAATTTCAACTTATTCTATAGCTCTTGTGTCCGCCGCACAGCACGCCACAAAGTTCTACATCACGAATTTTAAAATTTGGGTACCAACTAAAAATAGTCTAATCCTTACACAATGAAGGCTTAGGGAGCCAAAGGCGTCACATAGTCCGTAGGTTTACGGCGAAAACTGGAGCAAGCGGTCAAAAATGGTTTGGGGTGGAATTTCTTGGCAGGCTTGTACAGAGTTGGCTCAGTGTTAGAACACGGAGAAATCCAAAAATGAATATGTTTGAGATGCTATAGGAAGACCCTTCGGGGAAGATAACTATTTCCAGAAATACTCCCAGCGCTGTGTAATGCTCTTTTGGAAGAATGGACACAGCTGCTTCAGGACCTTTATTCTTGACCTCGTTGATTGGTAGCAGTAATACAGAGGAGAAACAATAGTTGATATTAAGTCATATATTTTCTCATTTTATATATGCAATTTCCAGTTTCTTCAATCTAATTTTAGTTGCTGATATACGCGGCAGAGGTCAGTGGTACTGTACCGTTCGACAACTACTCCTCAGACAAGTAACCCACCAGGCATCGAATTATTATAGAACTAAATTCAGATTATTATTAAGTACTTCATATTATTAAAGGAGCAAGCAGATTTGAAGATCTGAAAACAGTAAACGGAAAAATACAGGAATCTTATGTAGCAGCGTGTTTAAAATTAAGTCTTATTTAAGATCATCACGGGTGGAAAAGAGCCATGAATGAAGCTGAAATTTGAAAGAAGCAATGTCACAAGATTATGAAGGACGTTACAGCAATACTGAAGGACAAAAAGCCTATATTCAAATTAGTTCCATGCTTTCTGCGGAAGGTTACAATCTTTCAATGTTTGCTACCATGCCACGACATTGAATATGCAAATGAAGAACAAGCAATAGAAATAGGATCACGACAATATAAACACCTAAATGAAAAGCAGAAAGAAATTGTAGATATTATTTTGGGTAAATGTGATGCTAACATAAATGAATCAATTTCTGAATCTTCATGTTTTTATATAGACGGTCCAGGAGGCTCCTGTAAGACTTGTGTTTATACAACCCTTTACAGCTTACTGAAGAGTAAGAATAAAATTGTTTGTACCATGACCTTCACGGGCATAGCAGCAACACTACTTCCTCATGGCAGAACAGTTCATAAAACGTTTGGGTTACCTGTTCCTCTGTTTTTAGATTCATCTTCCAACTTTAAGAAAAATTCAAAAGAAGCAGATTATTTAAGGAGTGTAGATGTTTTTATTTGGGATGAAGCTCCTGTGGCGCTAAGGTATGCTTTAGACATTATAGACAGAACCTTACGAGACTTTATGAATTGTGATGTTCCGTTTGGTGAAAAATTATGATGTTGCGAGGAGATCGTTGACAATTGTTACCAGTTAAAATAAATGCTACCCGCTGTGAAACAGTGAATTTAAGTATCAAATTTAGTTCTCTTTGGAGTTATTTCCGTAAATTTGCTTAAACACAAAATATGCGGGCTCTACCACAGGAACAAGAATTCACCAAGTTTTTATTGGATGTTGGAGATGGAGTTTTGACCGATATGAATAGCAATTTAGAATTGCCACAGAGATATACTTATTTATAATTCTGATATCGTTGAACATATATATGGAGGAATCAATTAGAGAAAAGCGATTCATATAGATATGACCTAATCAGCTATTCTGATGTTGAAGACATTAACAAAAAAGTGGTAGAACTGTTAAATATAAAAACAGAAAAAATATATACAAACTTTGATAGTGTTGAAAATTGTGATAATGGAGATTTAAACGATGATATTCTTCCTGAATATTTAAATACTTTAAACACTCCAAATTATCCTCAGCATTAATGAAGGCTTGTAATGGTACGAGATTGTTAATTTTACAATTGGGAGACAATATCCTACAGTGCAAAATTTTAACAGGCGATAAACATGGAGATATAGTTTTCGTTAACCGTATAGCGTTGTACTGTGAAAATGTTTATCCTTTTACTTTTAAAAGACGACAATAATTTGCCATTAAACTAGCGTTTGCAATGACTATTAACAAATCACAAGGCCAAACATTTGATCAAATAAGAAGTGATCTCCGAAAAGAAATATTTACTCACGGACAATTATGCGTGGCTTTTTCTTTTTCAAGAGTTTGTTCTTGGGAAGGTTTGATAATTTATTTAGGAAATCACAGAAATAGCCGTATAGTTCAAAATTACGTTTTCAGGGAACTATATCAGATGTAAATTATTCTGTAATCAGCATTTCATCAGAAAACTGTTAGAAGCGATATTCAATATAAAATGTTTTCATCTGAATTGCTGGAGTACTTGACATTTTCATCACGTACATTCCCTTCATCCTACGCGGTTCCCTCGCCTTTAAGGAGATAAATACCGCTCCTATACCTAGATGAATAGGTAATTATTATAACGTGCCTAGGAATAATATTATAAAGTTTAAAAAACGTCTTTAAAACACGTAATTTATATAAAAACCAACTAGTTTATTTTTGCCTTTATTTTGTTTTGTTCTCTCCTCGATTATTATTATAGGTTTAGTTTTTAAATTTGATAGTTGTTTGGTGTTCCAGTAACACACACTGTGGAGCCGCTTCGAAAGATGTTGTGCCAGAGTATCCCCACGGTAAAAATTCAAAACGAGCACGATTATTCTCAAAATTATGGTAATTTATTTGAAATCGATTCTGCAAGAGCGTTCCTGGGATAGCGTCCGCACTATTAATATAAAACGTATATTTAAGCTTAGTTACAATGGGCCGAGTGTAGAATTAAACTGTTTATAAGTCTTTGCCAGAAGTTTCATAATTGTGGTGTTTTATACAAAATATTTTTGTGTTATTTTTCGTTATCTTGGGCGGGTTTTTTCGCATTTTAATTCCGAGAGAATCCTGCTATAGTAATTATAGAGTTTAAGCTTGTGGGATATTGCACGAATTTTTTTAAAATTAATTTTGGGCAGGATAATGAAAATAACTTTTTTCACGTCATTCATTCGACATATGTACATGGATTTAAAACAAAATGGCAAATTGATAGTAACGTAAGCCTGCCATACGCGAACGTAAATTGTTTAAACAATTAGAAAAGCGAACGAGTGAGTTACAGTTGTTAAGTTTACAAATTGCCGTGACTGAAAATGTGGTCAGTTGTCGCAATTGTATCGAACAATGAGGCGATCAATATCGCGTATCTGATGAAATTTATTTAAATTATAGTATTTATTTAGATCGCGATGGGTCTTTTTATAAATGCGATAATTTGTTAGGGTTATTTAGATGAACTGGACAGTAATTTATTTCATACGAATGTCCAAATAAAAATGTAGATATACCTACAACAAATTCGAATGTCTGATGGTTTCTGTACTTCACATGGTCCAAAGTATAACGTTTTGTGTATTTGGCACTTGATTTAAATACTAGCTATAAAACAATGGTTGAAAATTGTGTACTTGGTTTTTATGTTACTTTATCAAACTCCATGAAAAGCCTTGCCTTATACAGGCTGGCCCGAAATTAGCGTGCAATACTTTACCAGCGTGTTATGTGGTCAAAAATAAGACAAAAAGTTCCTATAAGCGTATACCGAAATATGCTTCCCAAGGGAGCTATAGCTTTCTAAAAGAGAAGACCTGAAGACGTTTTCTTCTAAATATCTTCGAAACAAAACAAAAACAAAAACTGCATACAAGTAGTGAGTGAGCTAACCAATTCTTTCAATTGTTTTTTTACAAAAACGTTGTCATTTATTTTAAACATATCTGTACCTTGATCAGTTTTTAGTTTATCGTGTAGTGTGTTCTAGTGCAGACGTCCGCGGTTTATAAAACTATAACAAATTAATAATAATTAATAATTAAGTATTGTGTGTTGTAAATAATAACTTTTACCCAATTCAACAATCTAAAATCTATGTTCTTGCGTCTGCGTGCATTAATAATTTAAGTTTTCAAATCAACGGCCGTTTGCTTCGGGAATTATAAACAGAAGTTTTCTTCCGAAAAGTGAATAATGACGCCAGATTCTAACGAAATTACGTATCGAAAATCGAAATAATTTATTATTTAAGTGTGGACAGTGTGCTTAGTGACTGAAATGGAGTGGAATTTGGATATGAAGCAGTGGCGGCTCGCCAGGGTAGGCAAGGTAGGCACCGCCTACCCTGCTCTTTGCGCCATAGAAAGAAATAAATTCCTAATATTAAAAATAATGTTTATTAATAATATCTACTAAATTTATTTCTGATTTTGTTTCATGGCATTAAACAAACTCATAAATCATTTAAATAATGCGATCCAGCCTGCGGCAGACTGGTAAGTACGCTTGTGGTTAGTAGAGTAGGCGCTCCTAAAATTCGCCTTGCTTATCCGTGGATCCGTGCACCCACTACGAGTCTCCTTTCCACCGGCATGTGCGGAAAAAGTGTAGATTTTAACATCTTAGTAGGCGATGTATTCGTCCGCCTTCGGTTTGGTCGGTTTTATTCGTGTAGTCCGGTGCGAAAAAAACCTGGTTCGCAGCCCTTGTCCCTAAAGCCAAGAAAAGCCAAACAAAAACACGTGTGATCTGAAGGCATTTACCGGTTTACTTGTGTACCTGTGTGTGTATCGTATCTACCTGTTGGGTCTACCTGTTGTGTGTACCTGCGTCCTGCGAACGAGGCTATCCAGCTAACGATAAGTACCTTTTCTAATTTCTTTGCTATGGAGGTTCGGCATGATTTAATTTGCAGTTTAATAGAAACGCCGTTTTCACGGCGAAACAATTTCGAGCGAAGGGAAATTATTACAAATGGTCGCCCATTGCCCCACATATCAATTTTATCCTCCGATAAAAAAAAACGGACAAACGTTTTCGCGTTCTTTCAAAATTTCTTATTATGAAACTCATACATGGCTTTGCGCAAGCTTTTATAAAAATACGTTGTTTTGTTGGCCCTGTTTATTATTGTCTAACCACAAACAAAATGTATGGGTTTGTCAGGGATATTCGGATCTTAAAAATTTATCTGCTAGTGTTAAAAAACATGAATCGTTCAAAGAGCACATAAATAATTTTTTGGGGTTGAAGCGAATGGAAAAAAATGCGGCTACGATTGAAGATGCTTTTAACGTGCAAGCAGGCCTGTCAATAAAAGCATACAACGAGGAAGTAAGAAAAAATAGGGCTTTATTGTCGTATTTAATTGATGTAACCGTCATTTTGTCAAAGCAAGAGCTTGCTTTCCGGGCGCATGATGAAACTATTACTTCTTTGAATAGTGGTAATTTTCGGGAAGTATTTAATCTTGCAATTAAACGTGATTTAGAAATTCAAGAGCATATAAAAAAAATACAGGGCGTTTTTTCTGGTTTATCCAAGTCTATTCAAAATGATTTAATCGACTGTATAGCGGAACATGTTAAGGATGCCATTCGAGAAGAAATTAATACTTCTTGTTTTTTTGCAATTCAGGCTGATGATACTACTGATATCGTCGAAAAGTCACAATGTGCTCTTTCAATAAGATTTGTTGATAAATCCGGTGAAGTTAAAGAAAGGTTTTTAGGATTTCATGATGTAAGTGAGGACAAAACCGCGGATGGTTTGTATAATCTCATTATTAATATTCTTGCCCCTTTTAATTATAAAAATAAATTAGTTGCACAGTGTTACGACGGTGCAAGCGTAATGTCCGGTTCCTTGAATGGATTGCAGATGAAAATTAAATCCGATGCCCCGAACGCACTTTTCACACACTGTTGCGCCCATCGTTTGAATTTAGTTTTGCAAAATGGATCTAACAGTATTAAAGAAAGTCGAATTTTTTTTAAGACACTTACTGCTAGTCCGGGATTTTTTCATAAATCTCCAAAACGAACCATAGTTCTTGATACCGTTCTGGGAAAAAGAATTCCCGCAGCTTGTGAGACTAGATGGACATCTCGTTCAAAAATTTTACATATTGTACACACTGAATCTGAGAAGCTTAAAAACGTATTTCTAAAAATAACTGAGGATCCGTCTTCAGCAGGAGATTCCATCAATAGTGCTACAGGTTATTTAAAACATTTAAATAATTTACAGTTTGCTTTTCTAACAACAGTGTATAATGAAATATTTAATATTACAGACATTCTTTTCAAAATTTTGCAAACAAAGAGTTTAGATGTGAATTACTGTCAAAAACAAATTAATAGTGTTATAACTCGTATAAAGAACTTAAGGACTGACAGCAGGTTTAATGAATTATTTAAAGTCAGTACTGAAAAATTCACAAACCCACAACAACCACAATCAAAAAGAATAAAATTGTGTAACTTCGAAACTGAGACCGTAGCTTATAGAGCTTTGTATTTTAATATAATTGATAATATCTTGGGGCAACTTGAAATACGTTTTCAAGACTTCAGTCTTTTAGGATACTTTTCTTTAGTAGATTGTTCCAAGTTTGAATCTTTTAGTGAACAATTTCCCCATAAATTGGTAACTATTTTACTACGACAGTTTAATAATATTTTTGAGAAACAAAGACTTATCAATGAATTAAGCGTAATTTACAGTGACCAACAATTTAAAAATAATTTAAAACTTGATCAGGCCTTAAAAATCTTTATCGAAAATAATTTATTGGAAATTTTTCCTGAAGCATAGAAACTGTTTGTTTTGGTTTGTACTATTCCAATTACGAGTACTTCAGTTGAACGCAGCTTTTCCTGTTTAAAACGAATTAAAACCTATTTGCGTAATTCTATGTCACAAAACAGATTAACTTCGCTTGCTTTACTTTCAATCGAAAAGGAATTACTAATTAAATTGTATGATAAAGATGATTTTATAGACAAAATAATTCAGAAGTTTTCAAATTTGAAAGACAGGAGAATTAATTTAAATTTTAAAACATAAATTAGATTTAGCACGAGTTTTATAATTCGATAAAGATTAATTTTGTTGCTTTTTGGGTTTAGTAGTAGTATGTATCATCATAACCATACTAATTATGCCATTATGGCATAAGACATGCTATACGTTTATCATTACCTAATGGGTATAGCGGTATAGTAAAAAACCAAAAATTTTATACATGAAACCCTTTCTTTAAAGGTTATATAATTTTGTCTTAAATTTCTGGCTTTCAATTTAAAGCGGTTTGACCTTGAAAATTTCAAAATTTTCGCCTGCGGCGCTAGGGGGGGCGACAGTCATAGTTCTAGTTGCCTACCCTACTTTCATAGTCACGAGCCGCCACTGATATGAAGTTAAGGAGTCTGCTTGGTGTGGTGTAAGTTTTTTTTATCTACTAAAATCATCAGCTATTTTTTGTTTTGTTCGAAGAAAATATTTTCAATGTTTTTTGCGTCAAATCGCATTGTTTGAACTTTTTGTGCTTGTCTGGTAAGTTCTAAATAAATGTAGCTAAAAGTTGCTGCTCGATAATCTGAAAAGAAATTTTGACCTGTACAGGGTGGGTCAATAGTGCTTAGTCTGTCCATACCTATCTCTGGTTCTATTCCAGATACAAACATGAAATTGTACTTGTATATTATGGAGAACCTCGCGAAACTTATGATAAAATTATTTTGATGTATGTACCTATATGTTCACGTTCACAAACAACATTATTGTATACATATTTGGATTTCACCTTAAAAATTAGGATTTTTGGTGTTATTTTATACCAGTTTTAAGGAATTTTCCCTATTTTGCCATCCAAAACTCAGAAAAATGCCTAAACTTTGTTTTTACAGAAAATTACCTGTACCTTGGTAAATAATTTTGTCTTATTGATAACCAATAAGACATAGGGTGCAATAGGGGCAAATTTTTATTTTCTTGGCTTTTTAATGCGTCTGATTATAATTTACACCATCAGTGCCCTAATCGAATGTTTAACTTTTTTCTTTTGTTACAGCTGTATCTCGTGGAGGGAATGAGATCATATCTGGCAAGGTCAGGGATATTTTTTTCTTTTTTTTTATTAACATAAATACATATTCCAATATTGTAATTTAATTTTATCACGGTACAATTTCGAGGACTACCATTAAAATCTTGCTTAATTTTGAAAGATCGATGCTAATTAATGTACCAGTGAATAAACTAATCCATGTCAAAGGGTTATGAAAAATATAAAAATTATGTTTTTTGCGGCATCATCACTCATACTAATTTATCAAGTATACAGTGTGTGTTACCAGTTAGTGCCGAGAAAACAGGTAAATATTAAATGAAATGAATGCAAATATTTTAAAAATCAAAAGTGTGTGCGTGAAACCGGTATTCGGGAAAGCAAACGGCTCTCGGTTTCGCGAAGAAAAATTGCGTTTAATTTAAAATTGAGTGCCCCCTCCTTTACCTGGATCTGGATTTTGAATCGCAACATAAGCTGGTTACGATGTAAGTGTCTTTTTAAATTTTGTACTATATTTACGACACTCTTTGTATTGATTTTTTAAAAAACTTTGTCTCCTTTATATTTTACGTATTATATTTTGTTTTTCTCTTGTTACAGCTTGTCTCATCGGAGCGTCGGATCGTAACTGGCACGGTCAGTTATTATTCTTTTGCTTTTGTATCGCTAATATTTTTCTTTATTTCTATTTGGGCATTTATTAAAAGTTGTGCGGAAAATATAAAGTTTTTCATGTGTGTTGTGTTATTCGAGTGTGTGTGTAACCCTTTCAGGATAAATGCAAGGTACGTTTGTAGTAATTTTTGGTACGGGTTTGTTTTATTAATCTTTTTTTTTGTTTCAGAAAACGATAGTCAAGTTAAAATTATTAAATTTAATGGAATGTGTAAGTACCAAATGCTGAATCGTTTGTTGCAAACATAATTTTTAAAATTTAACAGGTTCGTCTCAAATCTCGGGGTGGGGGAGGTAAGATTTACCCCAACTTTTTGGTAGAACATGTAATTTTCAATTTTTCCGTAAAAATTTGCAACTTTAGAGTTTTCTGCAAAATATCGATAACGGTGTCTCCTATCAAAGCGAGACAGGAGCACATTTTTTTGCAAAAAACTCTGAAGTTTCATATTTTTATGGAAAAATTGAAAATGACATGTTCTAAAAAAAGTTGGGGTAAATCTTACCTCCGCCACCCCCAGATTTGAGACGCCCCTGTTAAGGTAAATGTACCAGTGCCCATCATTGTCCCAGTGATTGACATAAAATCACTTTGGCAACATAAATTAAGACTTTATAGGACCATACAAATTAGATCTCAATGTTTTCAGCTTTTAGAGCCATCTCGTATCAGTTTTGTAAAGTTACATTACTGTTTATTTGTCAGTAAAAAATTTTGAAAATTTTAATTTTTAGCGACTGCGTGCTAGTGCATATAAAACGATTAGTTCCGTTAATGAAGTGACTCCCACTTCTAAACTCAAGAAACCGGTCTAGTTCAACTCGTACCACATCAAGTAAGTTTTTCTTAATATATAAACTATATTTTTTATGAAAATACAAGAATTCGTACGCTAAAACTAACCTAATTTAAATTTTTTACTGTGGCGATTACTGGTACTCAGATTATTGGCTATTTCCCAATCATCGTCATGTGTGCCGAACACTGGAACCATGATGACTAAAAACAAAACTGCAATTTCTAATTTATTATAACGCTTATATCAAATTAAATTTGTTGGCGATATTCCTGTGAACCAAACAAATATACGTACCAGTAGTCGTCATATAAATATAGTTTAAACGAATTAGAGTTATTAGAGTTTAGGCTGAACACTGGAACATTGAACTGACGAACACTGGGTTTTTCATTTTTAGAGAATATGGCCCGTTTAAATTATAGTCAAGATGACATGGAAAGTGCTTTAAATGCGGTAAAAAATGGATCGACCATTTATTCTGCCGCAAAAAATTTTAAAGTTCCTCGAAGCACCTTATCCGATAAGGCGAAAGGAAAAACTCCTATTTTTATAAAAATGGGCCCTCCGTCTGTTCTTTCCGACGAAGAGGAGTTAGCCCTAGTAAAATGGATTTTTCATTCAGCTCAAAGAGGATTTCCTGTGGGAAAGGAACAATTATTAAATAGCGTGCAGATGTTGATTAAAGATTTGAGAAAACCAAATTGTCCTTTTACTAACGATCGACCAGGAAGACACTGGTACGAAGCATTTCTTCGTAGGCATCCAGAAGTTGCAAGAATAGTTGTCCAAAATTTAACAAACACGAGGGCAATAGTTACAGAAGATAAAATTAGAGGGTAGTTTATGGAGATACAACAGCACTTTGAGAAATATGATCTCTTAGAAGCAATTTCAGATAGCGAACGAATTTTTAATTGTGATGAAACTGCATTTTTTCTCAGTCCAAGTAACAATAAAGTTCTAGTGAAAAGGGGGCAAAAGATCATTCATACAATTATAAATTCGGATGAAAAAGAATGTATAACCACTCTAATTATGGGTAATGCTGCAGGAAAAGTAGCACCGCCCTTGATTGTGGTTAACTTGAAGAGAGTGCCCAAAAATTTAGCAACTTCCATTCCATCCAGCTGGGCAATAGGAAAACCGGACAACGGGTGGATGACTGGTCAGAATTTTTTTGAATACATATGCAATGTATTTTACCCATGGCTCGTAGAAAATAATATATCTTTTCCGATCATTCTCTACCTTGACGGACACGTATCACATTTGACCTTGCCTCTCAGTGAATTTTGCAAATCGAAACAAATTGAACTGATAGCGTTGTATCGTAATGCCACCCACATACTTCAGCCAATGGATGTTTCTGTGTTCCATCCGTTGAAATTAGCCTGGAAAAAGGCAGTATATGATTGGAGAATTGAAAATGCTGGTATTCGCCTTCGTCGCGACAATTTTGGAATCTTACTGAATACCGTCCTCCAAAAGACAATTAAACCTCAGCTCCTGATAAATGGATTTAGAACTTGCGGTTTATTTCCTCTAAACCCAAATGCTGTAAGTACTTCAGGATAAAAAGTCAAATTGATAATAATATTGATGCCATTAATAATGAAGATAATGAAAATGAAGTGAAAACTCACTTCAAATATTTTGAAAGTTTAATTTCAAATAAAAAATTGGAATTATTTAGAAAATCCGGAGAAGAATGGACTGGTCCCATACAAGACGCCGAACTCTTCTATATATAGAAAAAATTCAGCCAGAAAACCAGATCAGCCATTTCAGAAGGCAATAAAAAGACCATTTCTTCTGAAATTGGAATAGGTAGGTATCTACTCTTAGTAAAAAAGTACAAATTATTTCGTATTTGTTACTCTAGATGATTCAAATGTTAATATTGAAGAGCAGAATTTGGACTGGAACCGCGACCTAAACGTTGAAGAGCAGAATTTTCTTATTAACAACGACATTACAAACTCTGAAGAGCAGAATTTAGAGTTTAACTTCGACCTAGACGGAAACAATGAAGAACAAAATACCAATATTGGAGAAGAGTTGTTTGAAAATCGAAGAGTAATTGTTTATGAGGTTGACGAAGGTGGAACTCTTACTGAAATTGGTGGAAGAGTCCATACTGAAACACGGAGTGACAAAACTCCCTCGCCTTGCCTCATTAATAACAAGAGCCAAGAAGTAAAAAAAGCTAAACTTCGTGACGAAACCATCACTGATGAAATACAGAACGAGACAAGTTCTACACATTCTCTCATTAATAGCATAATTCAACAAGCGGAAAAAAATCCTTCACCCTCAAACATCAGAGCAAGCGAAAAAATTCCACCATTACCTTCCAAGAGTAAGATTCCTGAGGGCATACCCTCGCCTTTCAAGAGTTCTTTTTTGGCCAAATTCGCCAAAAAGTAATAAAAAAAGAAAAGCAACTGAGAAGGTTCCTTCAGTTGCCACTTCAAATGAATGGCAACAATATTATAAAAATAAGAGAAGAGAAAAATTGAAGAAAATCGAAGAGACAGAAAATCGGAAAAAGCAAAGAGAAATAAAGAAGACGAATAAGGAATCTAATAAAAGAGGTATCAAACAAGTTGAAGCGTTGCTTGAAAATGTTTCAGAAAGTTGTTTTATTTCATTTGCGAGAATAGTAGCCAAGAAGACATGATAAAATGTATGAAGTGTTCTAAATGGGTACACGAGAATTGTGCGGGAGTTTCGAAAAAAGTGAAAAAATATGTTTGTTTTATATGTATTGAATAAGTAAAGATTTATTATTTATTTATGAGGTTGGATGGTTTGCTAAGACCTTTAGGACAATTTTTGTCAACGATACAGGCATGTATTAGAATGGTATAATAAATGCTTTTAGCTTATGACGAACTCTGGTACTGCCGCATGACGAATACTGGTGCATAATAATTTTTGGTATGACGGAGACTGGTGCACATGACACTATATACTATATTAAATAAAATAAAATTAAATATATATCTACAAATGTAAAGTTACAAAACAATACAATTTTATTACTTAACTCATTCATCTAAAAATTGGTGTCAGAGGTCAGTGTTTTAAGATGATAGTTTAAAAAATATTACACTTGAAATTTGTGACTTACTCTTAACCTGACGAACACTGGTACATTTACCTTATAATATGACTATGAGTTATTGAGCTCATTCATAGGGTTTGCCAAAATTGGCGGTTACTGATCCACTAAGGTGACGAAAAACACGTTGCCTACCCTCCATTATGTCCCCATTTTAAGCAAGATAAGTATAGCAATTCCCTAATTTGTACCAATTTGTTAGAAAATATTTTTTCGTGAAACACTCGATGTAAAAAGTGATAAGAGGAGAAAACTCGAATTATAAACGAAACCAACTTGTTCTGATAAACGCCAGTTCCGTTTAATGTTCTCCTGAATAATCGCCATGAATCGACACGTTCAGTCTAAATTTTATCGTATCGCAGGCCAATGAAAACGCCTGGATAAATTAAGCGAAGAAAACCGCCAGTCATATATTGCTATAGTAGTTTTATCAACTGGGCCGAGGTAATAACAATGAACCAAGTGCATAATCGATCGCATTTAATAGCGTTACATTTTGGGGGAACAGCATCACTTTATTGGATGATTGTGTGCATGGCACACTACTATGTAATTTCCTTGGAATAGCACACCCACTACCAGCAGTGTGCCTTTAGTTTGTTGTGAGAGCGAGCACTTTTCAAAATGGATGCCCTTCCATACTTTGCTTCATAAATGAATAATACTGGATGTGAACTAAACAGTGCTGTCACGTTGGTACATTTGTGTCGAAATCAGTTCTTGTACTTAATGCTACAAACACAGTCCCAGATAAAAAAAGCAAAATATTAAATTGAATACACGACACACCGAAAACTAAATATTGTTTAAAAAAATCCATATTTGTTGCTACTACAATAATGAGCAAAAGTAATCATCATAAGGTTCTCAGTCCGAAGACTGGTTGGATGCGTACCTCCATTCTTTTCTATCCTGAGCTAACCTACGCATTTCCCTAAAAGTAGAACATCCTACATCCCTAACTATTTGAGAGCAGTAGTCTAATCTAGGCCTACCCCTACCTCTTTTTATTCCTATCTCTGACTCTAGTATGTCGCGAACTATTCCTTCGTGTCTTAGATGGTGTCCTACCATCCTATCTCTCCTACTCTTTATTGTTTTCCATACCTTTCGCTTTTCCCCAACTCTTTCTAATACTTCCCTATTGCTAACCTTATCTATCCACGGTATCTTCATCATGCGTCTGTAGCACCACATTTCAAACGCTTCTACTCTTTTTCTATCCGCTTCTCCTATTGTCCAAGTTTCGCACCCGTATAATGCCGTACTCCATACATACGACGTTAAGAGTCTCTTCCTAGTCTCTATATTAACCGTTCTCGAGCATAACAGTTGTTTCTTTTTGTTAAACGCAACTCGGCCCTGCGCCATTCTTTGTTTTATATCTTTAGTGCTCCTACCGTCTTGAGTTATTTTACTTCCTAAGTAGCAGAAATCCGCGACCTCCTCTATCTTCTCATTTCCAATTTGTATTTCCATTTTAGTTCTATTTTCACATCCCCTACATTCCAAAATTTTAGTTTTCTTTTTATTGATTTTCATGCCGAAGCCCTGTGTCAAAACTGCTTCCATTTCATTCAAAGCCGCTCCTAATTCTTCTTTGCTAGATGCTAACACTGCTATATCATCCGCAAATCTGAGCATGTTAATAGTTTGGCCCTGTACATTGATCCCTGAGGCTGTTCTTTCCTTAACAATATTAATCGCATCTTCGATATATAAGTTGAAAACTAGAGGTGACAATGCACATCCCTGTCTCACTCCCTTCCGGATATCTACTTCCCTTTGTTCCTGCTCACATTCTATAACTGCCTTTTGCTCTTTGTAGAGATTATGTATTATTCTTCTGTCCCTGTATTCCATCCCTACCTTTCTCAGCACTTCGAACATCTTCCCCCATTTTACGTTGTCGAAGGCTTTTTCTAAATCTACAAATCCTATATAGACGCTCTTTCTCTTTTCTATCGTTTTTTCTATAATTACTCGTAAAGCTAGAATGGCCTCGCGCGTTCCTCTATTTCCTCTAAATCCGAACTGATCTTCTCCTAATATTTCTTCCGCCTTTTTCTCCATCCTTCTTTGCACAATTCTAGTTAAAATTTTTGACGCATGGGAAGTTAAACTGATAGTTCTAAAATTTTCGCATCTATCCGCGCCTTTTCTTTTTGGCAAAGCTACTATGATGTTCCGTTTGTAATCTTCTGGAATCTCGCCTGTCAGGTATATGCGACTAACTAATTTAAATAAACGATCTATTACCTCTTGACCTGCGCACTTTAAGATTTCTGCCTGCAAGCCATCTATACCTGGTGCTTTATTATTCCTTAAACTTTTTAGTGCTATCTCAAACTCTTCTCTCATTATAGGACTCCCTAGGTTATCCCCCTCTACACTGCTTTCGCTTTCTAATATATCTTGCACTTCCTGTCCCGCATATAAGTTTCCTAAATATTCTTTCCACCTATCTGCCTTCTCTCCACTTCCGATTAGGATATCTCCTGCCTCATTTCTAATGTTTTTGGTACTAGATCCAATTTCTCTAAAATTTCTCCTGATTATTTTATATGCTTCATCAGTCTTTCCTACTTCGAACTTATCTTCCACTTCTTTGCATTTATTATCGATCCATTGCTCTTTCGCTTTCCTACATTTCCGAATAATTTCCCACTTGATCGCCTTATATTTTTGTTTCCCTATTTCATCTAACATAACATAACATAACAAATAATTAAGGAAATAATTAATATTTATGATGGTTATACTTCTACACGTTCAAGACTGCTAATTAATTCCGTAACACCGTCTAGACAGTAGACACATAATGTAAGTCACACTTTGACGGAGTACCTATACATAATAATGGCGCCAAAGAACGCATTATTATTATTATTATTACCATTAAATTATTCAAAAATTAAAAAAAGATGGAGAACCGTCGGCTTCTCAGATTGAGAGTCCGGACTTATTAAGTGGCACTGAACCTATGTTGTTGTACTCATGTTTATTAAAATACACACTTTTTTTGCCTTTAACGCCAGCCATTTACATTCTATTAACATATTTTTGAGCCAGTTTCTAGGAAAATAATCGCTGGTGCCTGTTATTAGGCGCTGCTTCTGGGGTTTCCATATTCAAACACTTTCGTCATAAGTCAGTCCATTTAGCTACTGCTTCTAATAAAATATTTAATATTGAGAATTCTTACTATAAATTTAAAATTAATAAAATGTTTGTAAAATGCCAAAAATCATGTTTAAATATTCTCATTTCCAATTGTTATATAGTAATATTCATAGAACCGTTGATTGAGAAGTCCTCAATTTTAACTTCAATCACTTGATAATAGGGTACACGCGAATGTCAGTTTGTATTTATCAGATGGTTTATGTTCGAAAATGTTCAACTACATCAAAATATAAATTGTTTATAAATTCAGTAATTAAGTGACAATCTGCTAAACGTCGATCCCAGTGGCAATGAAATAAATACTTTTCCTGGTGTTCGAATAGGCGTTGATTCACATTTCGGCACTAAGCAATATTTGGAGTATTTAATATTAGGTTTTTCCATATTAAATCAAAAGATTTAACAAATTTAGGAACGAACAAATACTGCAAATGCTGACTTTAACAACGCCAACTGTCATATCTACTCCAAAAACAAAAAAATGTTGCATGCAGTGCAATATGGCCAGTGGCCATTTTACCCGCAAATTATAAGACTTTTGTGTTTCTTCAGCAGTAAAATGGAATCAACGCCAAAGAAGAGAGGATTGTGGACTGAAGTGCAACTAAGAAATGCTGTTAAAGCTGTGATAGAACACGGATAAGCAATTAAGAAAACGTCGAAAAGAATTTTAGAAAAAGATCTTGCAAAGATGAAAATCTCAAGAATCCAACAGGATTGGTTCAAGCAATTTCTTTAGAGGCAATGTCCTTCGAAGATCAGAGAACTTGAGCTATGGTACACTGATAACTTTTAGGGAGGTTAATACACAACTACATTATACAGACAATTTAATTGGAAATAGAAGATTTAATCAAACAATAAACATTTTAAATTAAGAGAACATATTAAAATATTAAAATATATTGTGTAGAGTTTGACTGATCTTTAGTTACATACATATTTTGGACATTGAAAGTGCAATGGTTATAATGTTATATTATGACCAGATCTTTTTTGCATATTATTATTATTAATGTTTTCAATGGCAAAATTTTCTTGCCTTATGTTTATATCTCTTGTAGTTTGGATTCCAGAAGGTCCAGGTCTCAGGTTGTTTATTAAACTAGCATGATGTTCCTCGTCTAACTGTAAATAAGGGCCTAATGACTTAGCTTTTGCATGTTCAGTCATTTTGATGAGCTGTTCTTCCGGGACACCTGATTTAGCAAGATTTGATACAGCACTTGATCGATTTGAATGATTCGTGATTTTGTTTGTCAGAGTATCAAGCCCTATTCTTTCAGCAGATTGTTTGGTCCATTTTCCAATCTCATTTACTCCATAAGGCATATTTTTGTACCATTCAGAATTGTTTTTATTCCAGTAACGATTTACATTCAGACATAGTCGTTCTGACGTGATTCTATTAGTGCGTTTAGAAATAAGCTTTTTAAATAACCTTACCGGGCACATATCGAGATTATTGTCTGTCTGATAATTTTTGAGCTCCACCCTGGCATGTTTTGGAAAAAATCGGGTTGTATTCAATTCTTCCGGTTACGTTACCATTTGATTTCTTTTCCACTTTAAAAAAATGCACTTTGCATTTTGCTGCCTCTCCCCCTCTCCATTCTAGTTCGAATGCTATTATATGATACAGTTTTTTTTGAAGCCCTTCTGGACAATCTTCGTTCCACAGATTCATTATTGTATATATTTCTTTCTTACTCAGAGCAGTCGAACTTTGCTTCCTCTTTCCGAGAATAGACTGAAGCTGCTTTCGTTTCGCATTTTTTGCATCCCTTGCTTGTTTGAATTCAATGTCTGTAAATGGATTAAATTTTCGGGTGTACTCTTTGTAGTATTTTTCTTGAAGGAGTTTTGTAGTAACATTCCACATGGTCTTTATAACGCATTCTTTATAATCTTCACCATCCAGCTCTCTTCATATTAAAAGCCCAATCATTTATTATCAGTCCAAGCTCTTGATTTGAAGTAATTTCTAGAAGTTCATAATGCTTCTCTTTTAAAAATATTTCGAACTGTTTCCATATTGACTTTTGATTTTTAACTGTACTCCTCGGAGTAACACTGTACAGTTTTATGAATATCTTCCAAAGATTCTTGGCCAAATCTTGCCATTTCAAAACGACGATGTTGCAAGAAAACTCGAAAATAATATGACAGTGACAGTTGCCAAGGTAGAAATTTCAAAACTATCATTCACAGCATAGTTGATTAAAAGCAAGGCGCATATTTATCAGTTATTGGGAAAGCTAGGTAGGTTTTTATCGTTTACAATGACAGTTGATTGGTCGATTTTAAGAAATTATTGAAGAAATATCATTGGCTCTTAGAATAATCAAAAATATTCATAACGACGAGACTGGCGGAAATAGTCAGGTTCTATTCAAGAACAGAAGGCTATAATAGACCATCTTGATTACAGCATACAAAGTCAGATATAACAAAATGATAAATAGTCTTTCATTCGATTTCATCATGAATCTAAAGCGAGTAATTTATTAGAACGCAACCAAGGTGAGCAAAAAAGAACGTCAACACCTTAATTTGATGAATGCGTCAGATACAGTTTCATCTGCAAGCACGGTACCTTTTAATCATATAATAGGTATAATTAAACAGTAGTTTCCCCACGGGGGACCAGGAATTTGGTGGCGACTTCCCGCTGAGGTCAACAATCGCACTATTGTAACCCCCGACATCGTTTGCTGGTATAAGGTACGATTATTTATTTCTACCTGAAGCAAAATGTATTTTACCCGAATATGGGGCAGAAGCGACACTAGCACTAGTAGTAGCATATTATCAATAAATTTTTTCTCGTACCTACTCACTCATACTTTTATTGCGTTGTTGGAAAATACCCCAAGTCCAAGAAGTTCGTTAGCCCAAAATTTTTTTTGGAAATTATTCAAGCACTAGGGAATGATAATATTTAAAAAACATATTTTACACATAAAATGCAAACTATATTTTTGAAATCAGAAATAAAGATCTACCCAAAAATGCAAAAATTAACAAGACATTTGATTTAAGTAGGTAGGTAGGTACTTCATATTTTTTTCCGCGACATTCAGCTGTTTTTTAGCAACATCAAGAAAAGCGCGTGGAAGATATTCTGTACAAAAATTTTCTTTTGGATTTGCGTCAGCTGTATGTATCTTTGCTAAGACATAAATAAACTTTGTAGCCATGGTCTCAAAAACAGGGAACCATCCTGTAGGTACACAATAAGGACTTCTTTAACCTTTGTAACGTAAGGATTTCATGTAAGAAAAATGCAAAATCATAATTTAAGTAATTTAATTTAATAAAAAAAAATAAAAAACTGCAAGAAATTATTACAATATTAATTTAGGTACGTAAAAGAGAGAATATGAAAATTGAAATGGATAGGTTAGCATTAGACGTAGTAGGTATTAGTGAAGTGCGATGTCCAGAAACCGGAGACTTCTGGAGCGGAGATTTTAGAGTAATACACACAGGATCTGTAGGAGGAAATTCGGGAGTAGGAATTGTTATGCGGAAAAAAGTAAGGCAGAGTGTAGAAAATTTCTTACAGCAAAGTGACAGGGTAGTTATGGTTAGGTTAGATTCGAAACCTGTAAAAACAGTAATAATACAGGTATATATGCCCACTTCTAACTACAGTGATGAGGTCGTAGAGGCTGTTTATAGTGATATTGAACATGTGCTAGATTTTGTGAGAGGACACGAAAATTTAATAATTATAGGAGATTTCAATGCAGTCGTAGGCACAGGGCGAGAGGGCGGAATAGTTGGTCCCTTTGGATTAGGCAGTAGGAACGATAGGGGAGTGAGACTGATAGAGTTCTGCGATAAACATAACTTAACGGTCGCGAACACTCTATTTCACCATCATGTTAGGAGACGCTACACGTGGAAGATGCCAGGAGACCTAGGGAGATATCAAATAGATTACATTCTTGTTAGGCAAAGATTTAGAAACCAAGTTAGGGATTGTAGAAGTTATCCAGGAGCAGATATAGATAGTGATCACAATATAGTCGTTATGAACGCCAATCTTAAATTTAAGATTTTGAAAAAACGAAGCGGAAGAAGGTATCTTGACCCAGAGAAACTAAAAGATGATGATACGCGCGATAAGTTCGAGAAAAAGACAAACGAAGTACTAAAGGGCGCGGGCGAAAATATTGTTAAGGACATAGAGGAAGAATGGAATTGCATTAAAAATAGTTTAGTTTCCTCAGCTAGGGATATTTTGGGTCATAAACAGAATGAAAGTAGGAAACCCTGGATAACAAAACATATTGTGAGTCTAATAGAGGAAAGGCGAAAATACAAAAATAGGTTAGATGAAATAGGGAAACAAAGATATAAGGCGATCAAGTGGGAAATTATTCGGAAATGTAGGAAAGCGAAAGAGCAATGGATCGATAATAAGTGCAAAGAAGTGGAAAATAAGTTCGAAGTAGGAAAGACTGATGAAGCATATAAAATAATTAGGAGAAATTTTAGAGAAATTGGATCTAGTACCAAAAGCATTAGGAATGAGGCAGGAGATATCCTAATCGAAAGTGGGGAGAAGGCAGATAGGTGGAAAGAATATTTAGGAAACTTATAGGCGGGACAGGAAGTGCAAGATATATTAGAAAGCGAAAGCAGTGTAGAGGGGGATAACCTAGGGAATCCTATAATGAGAGAAGAGTTTGAGCTAGCACTAAAAAGTTTAAGGAATAATAAAGCGCCAGGTATAGATGGCTTGCAGGCAGAAATCTTAAAGTGCGCAAGTCAAGAGGTAATAGATCGTTTATTTAAATTAGTTAGTCGTATATACCTGACAGGCGAGATTCCAGAGGATTACAAACGGAACATCATGGTAGCTTTGCCAAAAAGGAAAGGCGCGGATAGGTGCGAAAATTTCAGAACCATCAGTTTAACTTCCCATGCGTCAAACATTTTAATTAGAATTGTGCAAAGAAGGATGGAGAAAAAGGCGGAGGAAATATTAGGAGAAGATCAGTTCGGATTTAGACGAAATAGAGGAACGCGCGAGGCCATCCTAGCTTTACGAGTAATTATAGAAAAAACGATAGAAAAGAGAAAGAGCGTCTATATAGGATTTGTAGATTTAGAAAAGGCCTTCGACAACGTAAAATGGGGGAAGATGTTCGAAGTGCTGAGAAAGGTAGGGATGAAATATAGGGACAGAAGAATAATACATAATCTCTACGAAGAGCAAAAGGCAGTTATAGAATGTGAGCAGGAACGAAGGGAAGTAGATATCCGGAAGGGAGTGAGACAGGGATGTGCATTGTCACCTCTAGTTTTCAAATTATATATCGAAGATGCTATTAATATTGTTAAGGACAGAACAGCCTCAGGGATTAACGTACAGGGTCAAACTATTAACATGCTCAGATTTGCGGATGATATAGCAGTGTTAGCATCTAGCAAAGAAGAACTAGGAGCGGCTTTGAATGAAATGGAAGCAGTTTTGACACAGGGCTATGGCATGAAAGTCAATAAAAAGAAAACTACAATTTTGGTATGTAGGGGACGTGAAAATAGAATTAAAGTTGACATACAAATAGGAAATGAGAAGATAGAGGAGGTCACGGATTTCTGCTATTTAGGAAGTAAAATAACTCAAGACGGTAGGAGCACTAAAGATATAAAACAAAGAGTAGCGCAGGGCCGAGTTGCGTTTAACAGAAAGAAACAACTGTTATGTTCGAGAACGGTTAATATTGATACTAGGAAGAGACTCTTAAAGTCGTATATATGGAGTACGGCATTATACGGGTGCGAAACTTGGACAATAGGGGAAGCGGATCGAAAAAGAGTTGAAGCGTTTGAAATGTGGTGCTACAGGCGCAGATGAAGACCGTGGATAGATAAGGTTAGCAATAGGGAAGTATTAGAAAGAGTTGGGGAAAAGCGAAAGGTATGGAAGACAATAAAGAGTAGGAGAGATAGGATGGTAGGACACCTTCTAAGACACGAAGGAATAGTTCGCGACATACTAGAGTCAGAGATAGGAATAAAAAGAGATAGGGGTAGGCCTAGATTAGACTACTGCTCTCAAATAGTTAGGGATGTAGGATGTTCTACTTTTAGGGAAATGCGCAGGTTAGCTCAGGATAGAAAAGAGTGGAGGTACGCATCCAACCAGTCTTCGGACTGAGAGCCTTATGATGATGACGTAAAAGTGTAAAATATTTACTTCTATCTGTTTTCCTGCTTATTCCAATTTTTGCACATATATGCCACCTATCTAATTTTACGTACAATACTTTCCGCCTCTTGCCTTCCAAATTTAAAAACCGTCCACAATAAACAAAATCACTGTACACTGCTTCCTCTTTCAAACTTTTGATTAACTCGAAAACATTCGGATGATGTACCTATCTGTAAAATTCTATTTAAGCGATGGTTCCATCCTTCCACAGCGTTATTAGTGCGATGTCATTGTCTAAAATTGTTCCAAATAGAACGCTTAATTATAGAATTTTCCATCCATTCGTCTACGAAGTAATCAAAAAAAATTGCAGTTTTTCGTATTGAGGAGCAGTTTCCATAATGGTTAGCCACCCATCTTCTACATGAGTAGGTGGAATATAGACTAAGGCGGCGCACATTCTATGCAGACCTATGTCTTCATTCACCTTATATTCTTCTGTTAAACCAAGATTTTGCACTTTCCTCCATAAACGCTGGTTAAAATGGTAGTTGCATCCACTTATTTGCGTAGATGAAACCATATTTTTTAAGGAATCGATTGCCGCTTTTTCAAAATCAATTTTTACAGTTTGCGGGCGCCATCCAGGAATTTGTATCTTTATCAGTTCAAACATACGATCGTATGTTCGTTGCTTTTTATCAGGCAAAAGTGCGAACATCACAGGTACCACATTCACTTCTTCATCAGTGCTTCCGATATCGATATGGAATGAGTAGATTTGCGTGAACTGCTTACTGCAACTTTTGAACGTTCCATCAATAAACACCAGTATTGCTCGTGGCCAAGAGCTCTCTCCCCATTAGTGGCAAATATTAAAATCCTCCTAGCAGTTTGATCATCGGCGAAGAGAAAATTGGATTGGTCTTCCAAGATAATATGAAAATATGGAGTTATATAGTGTGTCCATACATAATTTACTTTTATTCTTACTCTTTACTACCTCCTACGAATACATTTTTCTTCAATAATGAATTGTTTTCCCACCGAAATAGTGGGCCAGAATCCTCCTAATAAAATATGCATTTCCTGGAAAATTTAGGGCTGTAATTAGATGGAAAAAAAGTTAAACCAATACGATAAAAGTAGGGCCGCAGTACATAATTTACATCGTTCGCTATACCTGAAACTGTTTTATTGAACGATGGAATTTCGTAATTAAATCTTCTAATTGAAGAATTATTTTTTAAAAGACCAAAAGGAAAAATATGGCGACGGCTATTACGGCAGCTCCACCTATAATTTGTTCTCATCCACACCTTTAAACGTTCTCACAAAAAAGTATTTATAAGATTCTTATTTCCTTAATTTTCCAAGTATATCTCTAGCTTCATCGTACTTGTCGTCTTTAAGGCACTGAGAAGTTATGAAAAGGTTGAAGCAGTATTGTAATTTCCATACGGTTATAAATCCGTTTTATTACTTCAATGAACAATACTATCATTATAAATTACAAATACACTGACTACTGTCTATCAAGATAATTACATCATTAATTTTCAAATAGGTTTGATTGCGTAGGCCTTTGATTTACATCAGAGGATATAGAGATACCCATAACTTATGGAAGTCTCACGCTGTCCTTTGGCCAGTGACCGGTACTTCCGCTTACCTGCAGACAAGAGAACACCAGTCCGTTGCTGTGTACGACTCTCCCTTCCTGATGATTTGACAAGATACCGGTCGAAGTAGATTTTATTAATTTATTTCACACAGTCAGCTCACTCATTAGGAAATGCACTTTTCTGGTACAAATTTTTCAAAAGTTCATATAAACTGTGTTTTTGAAAATTAAATGCATCAGTAAAGAAATAATTCACGAACATGGGAACAACATACAGCTATCGTCGTTCTTTTTATTAATGGTCGTCCTGTTTGACCTACGTAACTCTTAGGGCAAGACCCACAAATTAACTTGTAAACTCCCGTTAAATCTTTAGACCTGCCGTACTTACTTCGTTCGACGTTCCATTGTAGTTCTGTAACGACATGTCCCATTAAACTTTTGAACTTTTGTTATACTATCTAAAGATTGAAATGTTCTCCAAATAGGAAAAACTGCAATGATACTATTCAGAAATGTAGCTCCGACTGATCCCAGCGTGTTGATGGTCATTCGGAGAAATACGTGGAGCAGAGTATGCCAATAAAGCGAGCTTAATTTATGTTTTATTGTTCTGGTGAGTGCGTGCGGAGGGAAATGCGACACAACAGAGGCAACGAGGGACCGAAGCACGGGCTTGGCGTAATCTTCCTCGCATCGGTGCACCCGCGATTGTTCTTCAGACCGGAAGTACATTCTTTCAACTGTCACAGCGGCAGCGCCAGCATCGTTTTGTGTCTCGGGACTTAAACTTAATTCCGTTCGAATCATCAAACTCCCTGTACGCCAGAGAACTTTACGATTACGCCTGCGAAAAGGAAAAAGAATTAAACTGGAAAGCAGAGCAGCGAACGTCGAATGCCTGTAAGATGGTTAAAATTCTAATCTTAATAAAAATTAACTCATAATTTCCATTATTTTTTTCATCGTCAAATTAACAAATAGGAACATTTCATTTGGGTCTAGAAGCGTGTATTATTTCGGTTAATACACGCCTATTCTAAGAGCCAATGATATTTCTTCAATTTCTTAAAATCGACCAATCATCTGTCATTGTAAACGATAAAAACCTACCTAGCTTTCCCAATAACTGATAAATATGCGCCTTGCTTTTAATCAACTATGCTGTGAATGATAGTTTTGTAATTTCTACATTGGCAACTGTCACTGTCATATTATTTTCGAGTTTTCCTGCAACATCGTCGTTTTGAAATGACAAGATTTGGCCAAGAATCTTTGGAAGATATTCAGATATTCAAAAAACTGTACAGAGTGTTACTCCGGGGAGTACAGTTAAAAATCAAAAGTCAATATCGAAACAGTTCGAAATATTTTTAAAAGAGAAGCATTATGAACTTCTAGAAATTACTTCAAATCAAGAGCTTGGACTGATAATGAATGATTGGGCTTTTAATACGAAGAGAGCTGATGGTGAAGACTATAAAGAATGCGTTATAAAGACCATGTGGAATGTTACTGCAAAACTCCTCCAAGAAAAATACTACAAAGAGTACGCCCGAAAATTTAATCCATTAGCAGACATTGAATTCAAACAAGCAAGGGATACAAAAAATGCGAAACGAAAGCAGCTTCAGTCTATTCTCGGAAAGAGGAAGCGAAGTTAGACTGCTCTGAGTAAGAAAGAAATGTATACAATAATGAGTCTGTGGAACGAAGATTGTCCAGAAGGACTTCAAAAAAAACTGTATCATATAATATCATTCGAACTAGCCTGGAGAGGGGGAGAGGAAAAGAAATCAAATGGTAACGTAACCGGAAGAATTGAATACAACCCGATTTTTTCCAAAACACGCCAGGGTGGAGCTCAAAAATTATCAGACAGTAAGTGGTTAGTGCCTAATTACAATAATCTCGATATGTGCCCGGTAAGGTTATTTAAAAAGCTTATTTCTAAACGCACTAATAGAATTACGTCAGATCGACTATTTCTGACTGTAAATCCTTACTGGAATAAAAGCAATTCTGAATGGTACAAAAATATGCCTTATGGAGTAAATGAGATTGGAAAATGGACCAAACAATCTGCTGAAAGAATAGGGCTTGATACTCTGACAAACAAAATCACGAATCATTCGAATCGATCAAGTGCTGTATCAAATCTTGCTAAATGAGGTGTCCCGGAAGAACAACTCATCAAAATGACTGGACATGCAAATGCTAAGTCATTAGGCCCTTATTTACAGTTAGACGAGGAACATCATGCGCTAGTTTAAAAAACAACCTGAGACCTGGACCTTCTGGAATCCAAACTACAAGAGATATAAACATAAGGCAAGAAAATTTTACCGCTGAAAACATTAATAATAATAATATGCAAAAAATCTGGTCATAATATAACATATAACCATTGCACTTTCAATGTTCAAAATATGTATGTAACTAAAGATCAGTCAAACTCTACACAATATATTTAAATATTTTAATATGTTCTGTTAATTTAAAATGTTTATTGTTTCATTAAATCTTCTATTTCCAATTAAATTTTCTGTATAATGTAGTTGTGTATTAACCTCCCTAAAATACATTTGAGATCATTTTTTATAAGATAAATACATTTATCTAACCCCGCTTTAAAAAATAAAAAAGAATTGTGCTACTCCAAATAATGTAACATCCCTTGTAGCCGTACAAATAAATTCAACTTCATCGCTTTACCTTGGCGTTGGTATGGATACTATAAATAACTATTGTCAGTGATGAGTTTTTTTATTGCAAATTACGCCAAAAATTCTGAGGTAGATATGCCTTCTGATATAGAAGAATCAGCGAATTTGGCAATAGATTCAATAATACCCTGTAAATCAAGAAGTAGGTATGAAGATACATATAAGAAATTTGAAAAATGGTGCCAAGAAAAAGGAATAACAAATTTTTGTGAAAAGGTTCTGTTAGCGTACTTCGAAACAATGAAAAACTATAAATCATCTACAGTATGGAGTATGTATTCAATGTTAAAGGCAGAATTAAATGTCAAAAGAAGCATTAACATCCAAAAGTATACTACATTAGTAGCATTTTTGAAGCGCAGATCTGCGGGTTATCACGCCAAAAAATCTATGATTTTTACAAGAGAAAACTTTGAAACTTTCATTAGAGAGGCTGATGACAGGAAGTTTTTATTCGCAAAGGTATAATTTACCGTCATTGTATTTGAAACATTTCCGTTTCTAATTTATTGATTATTTTAGGTGGCAATGATTGTTGGAGTAGCCGGTGCTTGTAGAAAAGCGGAACTGACTGAGATGCGTATCAGAGATGTTGTAAATGAAGGAAATTTTTTTAAAATTACTATTCCAAACACAAAAACACATGTGATACGGGAGTTTGTGGTCACAAATAGCAACATTTCTGGATATAAAGACAATTTGGTTGATATTATTCGAAAATACGTCAACCTGCGACCACAAATTACAAAGCATGATCGTTTTTTTGTTAAATATAGTAATAGCAAGTGTGGAGTGCAGCCTGTAGGTATCAATACATTTGGATCCTTACCAAAATTAATTGCCCAACATCTTGGTTTACCAAATCCTGCCGGTTATACTGGACATTGTTTCCGGCGGTCATCTGCATCTTTGCTCGCAGATTCAGGAGCTGACATTTTAAAGATTAAGCAGCATGGGGGCTGGAAATCGAGTACTGTGGCAGAAAGCTACATCGAAAATTCTTTGGCCAACAAAAAAAGAACTGCAAATAACATACTAGGAGAACATTCCGAGGGAACTGCTTCAATCCAATTAAATCTATCGGGCTCAGAATACCAGGAGTAGGTTGCTATTTCGAAGAAAGGAATGAATATACCGTCAGGTTCAGGACTTAGGTTTAGTAACTGTGTTTGTAGTAATTTTGTTATTAATGTACATACAAACCAACCACAACTGTAACCGTAACAATTCGGAATTGCATGTTTAAAATTAATTTTAGTTTCTTGCTATTACACGCATTTAATTATACGTTATAAATTCTTATTTTTGTTTTTGCTTTTAAATATTCAGTTACGTAAAAGTTCATTACATAACTAGTTATGTAATGAAAGTTCATTACATAACTAGTTACGTAATGAACTGATAGTTATGAAAAATATGACGTTTCGTAATGTCAAAAATGCATTTAAAATGTGACATTTCATAGCGGGGTTAGATAAACATGTATTTATCGATAAAAATGATCTCTTATGTATTTATCCCCGGTTATTTTTTGACGTTTCTATTTTCCAATAAATGAACAGTATTTTTGATCACGCGTTTAATTCTGACCAATTAAATCATTATTATAGTGAGAATTTTTTACCTAACTTGTCCCAGCGGGAATTTTTTTAGTATTTTGTTTTTGTTGATAAAATGACTTGTTTTCTGGTTTTGACATATGTCATATGTTTTAATCCCAAATTGTGACACTGAAAGAATAATATTGAAGAGTTGTTTCACATTAGAACGTCAAAAAATAACCGTATGTAATATCACAAGAGAGTGAGAATTACTTGAAAATAATTCGACAGATTTTCGAAAACTTGTCGCCAGGCAGTAGACACGAGAGCCCGTAGGGCTCGAGTGGCTATTGCCGAATGGCGACAAGTTTGAGTAAAATGTGGAGAATTATTTTCCAAGTTATTCTTACTGTCGTGTGGTATTCGAAAGGTTATTTTTTGACGTTCAAATATGAAACAACTGTCAATATTATTCTTTCAATGTCACAATTTGCGATTAAAACATATAAGACAATATGTCAAAACCAGAAAACAAGTCGTTTTATCAACAAAAACAAAATACTAAAAAAAATTCCCGCTGGGATAAGTTAGGTAAAAAATTCTCACTATAATAATGATTTAATTGGTCAGAATTAAACGCGTGATCAAAAATACTGTTCATTTATTGGAAAATAGAAACGGCAAAAAATAACCTTTCGAATACCACACGACAGTAAGAATAACTTGGAAAATATTCTCACTCTCTTGTGATATTACGTACGGTTATTTTTTGCCGTTTCTATTTTCCAATAAATGAACAGTATTTTTGATCACGCGTTTAATTCTGACCAATTAAATCATTATTATAGTGAGAATTTTTTACCTAACTTATCCCAGCGGGAATTTTTTTTAGTATTTTGTTTTTGTTGATAAAACGACTTGTTTTCTGGTTTTGACATATTGTCTTATATGTTTTAATCGCAAATTGTGACATTGAAAGAATAATATTGACAGTTGTTTCATATTTGAACGTCAAAAAATAACCTTTCGAATACCACACGACAGTAAGAATAACTTGGAAAATAATTCTCCACATTTTACTCAAACTTGTCGCCATTCGGCAATAGCCACTCGAGCCCTACGGGCTCTCGTGTCTATTGCCTGGCGACAAGTTTTCGAAAATCTGTCGAATTATTTTCAAGTAATTCTCACTCTCTTGTGATATTACATACGGTTATTTTTTGCCGTTTCTATTTTCCAATAAATGAACAGTATTTTTGATCACGCGTTTAATTCTGACCAATTAAATCATTATTATAGTGAGAATTTTTTACCTAACTTATCCCAGCGGGAATTTTTTTTAGTATTTTGTTTTTGTTGATAAAACGACTTGTTTTCTGGTTTTGACATATTGTCTTATATGTTTTAATCGCAAATTGTGACATTGAAAGAATAATATTGACAGTTGTTTCATATTTGAACGTCAAAAAATAACCTTTCGAATACCACACGACAGTAAGAATAACTTGGAAAATAATTCTCCACATTTTACTCAAACTTGTCGCCATTCGGCAATAGCCACTCGAGCCCTACGGGCTCTCGTGTCTATTGCCTGGCGACAAGTTTTCGAAAATCTGTCGAATTATTTTCAAGTAATTCTCACTCTCTTGTGATATTACATACGGTAATTTTTTCGATAATTTTGCTTGTTGACAAGTTGCCATAGTTTCGAATTTGTAGGTGCATTTATAATGTATAATATAGTTACTTTAGTACCTACCAAACGTCAAATATTTCCAACACACTTCTTTGTATGCGAATTAATTGAAATAAAATTTCGTTTTGAACTACCTTGCTTCGATTCAAAAAATAATCTTGTCAAATACAATTCGTGGTCTGGAATTTTTAGGTAATTTTACTCAAGCTGTTGCTTTTACTAGCCACTCATTATTGTTATTAATAATTATTACTTCTTAACTGCTATAACAGCGCCTATTTTCTGATGCGTATTTGGAAATAGCGATACATTCTGAGTCCAGAAATGGCAAATATTATGTTTTTATTCCAGCTTTTTTCACAAGATAAAATAATTAATGCATTCAGGAATAAGAAACATAATCTGCATGAACGTGGTTTTCTGCCCGGATCTCTGTACTCGTTTAGAAAACAACAAGTAATTACCAACAAACAGAAGCAAAGAAAAACGCTCTGGTTGCGTGAGATATGACGCGCCTGGTAAATAATTATATAAATAACGTAATTAATTAAATGGCTAACGTACAACCGACATCCATTAGTGATTAGTATATCACACCATAACCGTGTACAAGATCGAGCTCAAATTAATCCTGAATGTTCATTATGATACCTACTTGAATATTTATACATACATTTTCTCGCAATGCAGCTAAAAAAAATAATTAGTGGACGCACGACATCGCCATCTGCATTTGTTCATCAAAAATTTATAGCGGAATTACAACGTTAAATCCAAAACGTCCTTGCCTCTGACGTTCAAAAGTTTGGTGCTGATTTGTATCAGACCAGTGACGCACATTATGCCTGTTAAATAATCCTACGCTGCTTATGTGAGTTTGATTTGTCCAAATGACAGACCGCCCAAATTCCTTCGTGTCTTAGAAGGTGTCCTACCATCCTATCTCTCCTACTCTTTATTGTCTTCCATACCTTTCGCTTTTCCCCAACTCTTTCTAATACTTCCCTATTGCTAACCTTATCTATCCACGGTATCTTCATCATGCGCCTGTAGTACCACATTTCAAACGTTTCTACTCTTTTTCGATCCGCTTCCCCTACTGTCCAAGTTTCGCACCCGTATAATGCCGTACTCCATACATACGACTTTTAAGAGTCTCTTCCTAGTCTCAATATTAACCGTTCTCGAACATAACAGTTGTTTCTTTCTGTTAAACGCAACTCGGCCCTGCGCTATTCTTTGTTTTATATCTTTAGTGCTCCTACCGTCTTGAGTTATTTTACTTCCTAAATAGAAGAAATCCGTGACCTCCTCTATCTTCTCATTTCCTATTTGTATGTCAACTTTAGTTCTATTTTCACATCCCCTACATACCAAAATTTTAGTTTTCTTTTTATTGACTTTCATGCCATAGCCCTGTGTCAAAACTGCTTCCATTTCATTCAAAGCCGCTCCTAATTCTTCTTTGCTAGATGCTAACACTGCTATATCATCCGCAAATCTGAGCATGTTAATAGTTTGACCCTGTACGTTAATCCCTGAGGCTGTTCTGTCCTTAACAATATTAATAGCATCTTCGATATATAAGTTGAAAACTAGAGGTGACAATGCACATCCCTGTCTCACTCCCCTCCGGATATCTACTTCCCTTCGTTCCTGCTCACATTCTATAACTGCTTTTTGCTCTTCGTAGAGATTATGTATTATTCTTCTGTCCCTATATTTCATCCCTACCTTTCTCAGCACTTCGAACATCTTCCCCCATTTTACGTTGTCGAAGGCCTTTTCTAAATCTACAAATCCTATATAGACGCTCTTTCTCTTTTCTATCGTTTTTTCTATAATTACTCGTAAAGCTAGGATGGCCTCGCGCGTTCCTCTATTTCGTCTAAATCCAAACTGATCTTCTCCTAATATTTCTTCCGCCTTTTTCTCCATCCTTCTTTGCACAATTCTAGTTAAAATTTTTGACGCACGGGAAGTTAAACTGGATGGTTCTGAAATTTTCGCACCTATCCGCGCCTTTCCTTTTTGGCAAAGCTACCATGATGTTCCGTTTGTAATCCTCTGGAATCTCGCCTGTCAGGTATATGCGACTAACTAATTTAAATAAACGATCTATTACCTCTTGACCTGCGCACTTTAAGATTTCTGCCTGCAAGCCATCTATACCTGGCGCTTTATTATTCCTTAAACTTTTTAGTGCTAGCTCAAACTCTTCTCTCATTATAGGATTCCCTAGGTTATCCCCCTCTACACTGCTTTCGCTTTCTAATATATCTTGCACTTCCTGTCCCGCATATAAGTTTCCTAAATATTCTTTCCACCTATCTGCCTTCTCCCCGCTTTCGATTAGAATATCTCCTGCCTCATTCCTAATGCTTTTGGTACTAGATCCAATTTCTCTAAAATTTATCCTAATTATTTTATATGCTTCATCAGTCTTTCCTACTTCGAACTTATTTTCCACTTCTTTGCACTTATTATTGATCCATTGCTCTTTCGCTTTCCTACATTTCCGAATAATTTCCCACTTGATCGCCTTATATCTTTGTTTCCCTATTTCATCTAACCTATTTTTATATTTTCGCCTTTCCTCTATTAGACTCACAATATGTTTTGTTATCCAGGGTTTCCTACTTTCATTCTGTTTATGACCCAAAATATCCCTAGCTGAGGAAAGTAAACTATTTTTAATGCAACTCCATTCTTCCTCTATGTCCCTAACAATATTTTCGCCCGCGCCCTTTAGTACTTCGTTTGTCTTTTTCTCGAACTTATCGCGCATATCATCATCTTTTCGTTTCCCTGGGTCAAGATACCTTCTTCCGCTTCGTTTTTTCAAAATCTTAAACTTAAGATTGGCCTTCATAACGACTATATTGTGATCACTATCTATATCTGCTCCTGGATAACTTCTACAATCCCTAACTTGATTTCTAAATCTTTGCCTAACAAGAATGTAATCTATTTGATATCTCCGTAGGTCTCCTGGCATCTTCCACGTGTAGCGTCTCCTAACATGATGGCGAAATAGAGTGTTCGCCTTTTTTAATATTTTTTGAACTTTTGTTTTGGAAACACCAACTTGTGATTCGATTTCGCGACAAGAAGTTTTTGGTGTCGCCTCAACCAACGATAAAATATTTATGTATTTCTTCCTCTTCCCTATTTTCTTTATTATAAATTTTGTTTCTAGGTTTATTGAATGACCCATAGTGCTGCTTCTATGAGAAACCCCCAAATCACAACGAAAATAGGACATCCTGTACACAGACATCACACTTTATTTCTTAGCAATATTTTATGAACGAGAACAAGCCGCACAGTCCCTTTGACAGTTTCTTAAATCATTTTAAAACCATAGGTACTTACCTTTGTTTTCGCTTGGATTTCTTTGGTCCAACACCCGCATTTGTCTAACGATGTTGTTCTCCTAATTATAATACGTTTTTGTGTAATTACGGGCACCATTATAAATATTAAAAGCCGTGTTATTTGGTAGTAAAGTCATTCACTATGTACGTACTATGAAAGAGCGGCGCAATTACAATTTTGAGGGTACTTAAGTTGTTAAATTGCTTGAAATCAATCTACAATCCTACAACAGTAACGCTATAGAGAAGGTCGTTTTCTGTGCACTTGATTCTTCCACTATTTTACTTGGCCGTTGTATACCGTTTAAAGAGTTAAATTGCTGGTAAAATGTGAACATGTTATGGTGACATGTTATGGGAAAAAGCAGTCTATTGCAGCTGAAAAACGCTGCTAGATAAAAAATTATGCAAGAGCAATAATTGCAGTAAAATGTTATATAAAAATATAGACCAATCACTGTGTAGAAAAAAAACAAAAAAACTTGTGTGTGTCAGCTCCGACGCACGACGGTTATTCTAACTTCAATCACTTGATAATAGGGTACACGCGAATGTCAGTTTTATACAGAAATGTGTATTTATCAAATGGTTTATGCTCGAAAATGTCCAACTACATCAAAACATAAATTGTTTATAAATTCAATAATTAAGTGACAATCTGCTAAACGTCGATCCCACTGGCAATGAAATAAATACTTTTCCTGGTGTTCGAATAGGCGTTGATTCACATTTCGGCACTAAGCAATATTTGGAGTATTTAATGTTAGGTTTTTCCATATTAAATCAAAAGATTCAACAAATTTAGGAACGAACAAACACTGTGTATACTAATTTATTTATTACTTCTTGTGTCTTGCTTCTTAAATAGGTATATGAAATGCGTTATTGCAATAAGGTAAGTACTTTATTCCAACACCAGTACATGAATGCAACTTAAACTTTAAAAATGACAAAAATGAACATCTGATCTCTCAAAGGTCAAAAGAATACAGACATCGCTCAGGCGCAATGCTTTTATATTTTATAAACTAAAATTACATTAAATTGGCGGCAACATCCTCCCCGCGTTGAAAGGCTTTAGATCTTTAAATAATGTTTAAGAGTAGGTGCACTAGGAACGATACATAGCAAAAGCACAAAATTTCGCGGCACATTCAAATTTTACTTTCACTTGCACTTATTGTTTCTTCTTTCACTGGAAGAGGACAAAGATTCGCGACTGCTCTCTTAAAGGTAGTCTTGGAAGTGCGTATGGTGGCTACTCTCGGTACACCGTCCTTCCCAGGATGGAGATCGGTGATTCGGCCAAGATGCCAATGTAACGGAGCCAGATTCCTTTCCTTTATTAAAACTAAGTCGCCAACTAAGTCGCCAACAGCGATATGGCAATTTTCTTCTGGTTTGTAGTTCGGAAATATATTCCTGTGACCAACGCCGCCATATTCGTTGAGTAGACAACTGAATTTTTTGGTAAACAGATAACCGATCTTCCTTGATATGTTCTAGATCTGGATCCGGAATTGCAGTTAGCGGTCGTCCTATTAAAAAGTGAGCTGGACTGATAGGATTGAGGTCATTTGGGTCCGATGATAAGGAAAAAAGCGGCCGAGAATTTACTATTGCTTCAACTTGTACAAGTACTGTGTACAAGTCTTCAAATGTAAGAAGTGAATTAAAGAGAACACGTTTAAGGTGGCTCTTTATTGATTTTACTCCGGCCTCCCAAATGCCACCGAAATGAGGCGAGAAAGCCGGTATAAAGGACCAATTAATATTGTCCGTTGTACATGAATTTATTATTGCGTCCACATTGTTGGCAAGAAATTCGCCAAGGCGATTTAACTCGTTTTTCGCACCAACAAATGTGGTGCCATTATCAGAATATATTTTCTGAGGTTTTCCCCTACGTGCTGCGAAACGACGTAACGCAGAAATAAAACATTCGGTAGTTAAGTCGGATACAAGCTCCACATGAATGGCTTTAGTAGTGAAACATATAAATAGAGCTATGTATGCCTTAGTGACCTTGTGTCCTCTACCCTTTCTATCTTTTACCGAGTAAGGTCCAGCATAGTCAACCCCTGTCACGCTAAATGGAGGTGAAGGAATAACTCTAGTCGAAGGCAACTCTCCCATAAAGGCTTCGACTGATTTTGGATTGACTTTAAAGCAACGAATGCACGAATGAACTGTTTTTCTGGCTAAATTTCTACCGGAAATTGGCCAAAAGGCATCACGTATAGAGGCTAGTAAATGTTGTGGACCTACGTGGCAAAGTCTCGCGTGTTCATGTTTGAACAACAACTCTGTAAATCTGTGTCTCTGTGGGAGCAAAATGGGATGCCTTTTGTTGTATTCAAACTGAGACAGTTTTAGTCTGCCTCCAACTCTGATAATACCTTGCTCATCTAAGAAGGGACTCAACCCAACGAATTTGCTCTTTAGATCATTAAACTTCTTGAGCTGAAGTGAACGAAGTTCTGAGGCGAAACAATGTTGTTGAACTAATTTGACAATTTAAATTAGGGAAGTATGTAGTTCTTTAGTTGTTAAGGGATCTGAAAGGCGCTTCTCTTTAGGATTGGAGCAATTGAATAGGAAACGAAGACAATAAGCTACACTTCTGATTAATCGTGTATAGCATAAATATCTCTCAAAGGGAAACTCAAAATCATCTTGAACTATAAGCGTATACTTTGATGGTGACTTAAGTTCAGGTAATGACCTTTCGGGTGAAGCATGAGAAATTTGCCAACTGCTGGCATTGTTGCAAAGCCAATGTGGACCATGCCACATGCCACCAGAGTGAATTGTAGTGAATATTTTTTGGTGAAGTACCACGTGAAATTAGGTCTGCAGGGTTCTCTTTTGTGCGTATATGATGCCAAGATAGCGGGACAGTTTTATTTTGAATTTCGGACACACGATTGCTAACGAATGTCTTGAGTAAATTAGGCGCAGTATGAATCCAACCTAACACTATTGTGGAGTCTGTCCAATAGAAAATGTCAGTAAAGTTGAGAGTGGAAGATGTAACTACTTTATGTGCTAGTCGTGCCAAAATGACAGCACCGCAGAGCTCCAATCGAGGGATGGTGATAGCTTTGAGGTGACTCACCTTAGATTTGGCGCACAGCAAACGTACACATACTTCTCCGTCTTCACTAATGCTTCTAATATAAATGCATGCCCCATAAGCACTCTCTGAAGCATCAGAGAAGCCATGTAGTTCAAGTGTTATGGGGTTCTTGCATTTGACGTGACGTGGGATTTCAAGGAATGATATTTGGGATAGCTCGTCTCTAAATTTGAGCCATTTTGTGTGTAATTCTAATGGAATAGATTCGTCCCAACCCAAGCGTTCTTGCCACAATCTTTGTATTATTATTTTGACCAAGATTGTGCAAGGACTAAGGAGCCCTAATGGATCTGAGAACTGTGCAATGGAAGAAAGAATTGTTCGTTTTGTAACGCTATTTGAAAATGTAATTTTCGATACTGAATAACAAAGTGAATCTGAATGAACGTTCCATAATAGCCCTAACGTTTTCGTATTTTCGTGTGGGCCTAAGTGTAGGATACTCAGTTCCTCGTCGGAAGTTGAAATGTCTTTAATTACTGAAGGGTCATTTGACACCCATTTGCGAAGATGAAAACAACCCCGTTCCAAAATTTGTGAAATTTGACGACAATAGAGGGATGCTAATTCGTGAGAGTCAAACCCAGTGAGCAAATCATCAACGTACAAGTCATTCTGAATGATTTTGGATGCTTCAGGGAACTGTGTGCTATGTTCTACACTCAGCTGATGAATACACCTGATTGCCAAAAAGGGCGCTGACGCAGTGCCATAAGTCACGGTATTTAACTGGAAAGAGTGAAGAGGCTCTGACGGCTTATTACGCCAGAAAATTTGCTGCAAAGGCCGTTGGTTGTCTGTGATTAGTACCTGACGATACATTTTGGCTATATCGGCAGAAACCACAATGGCATGTTGTCTAAAACGCAGGAGTATTGACAACAGGTCACTCTGTATAGTGGGACCAACCATTTGTAAGTCATTAATAGATGTACCGTTTGATGTAGGAGCAGATCCATCGAAGACAACTCTTAACTTGGTGGTGAGGCTGTCGGATTTGCAAACACCATGATGTGGCATGTAATAAGCAGGTACTGTGCTATTCTCGATAAGTTTAGACATATGCCCCAATGAAATATATTCAATTATGAATTTGGAATATTCTTTGAAGAATTCAGGATTATTTGCAAATTTACGTTCTAGCCCAAAGAAACGCCTTTGAGCGGAACACTTCGAATCACCTAGTTTGTCAGGAGAATCGCGCATAGGAATGTCTACGACAAATCTACCTTCATTGTTTCGTTTAAATGTATCAACGAAATGTGTTTCGCAAAACTGTTCTTCAATGGAAAATGCCCTCGTAGCAGGAATTTCTTCGAGTTCCCAGAACTTGACGAGTTGTTCTTGAACATCCACGAATTTAGAAAAATTACAGTTTGCAATATTGTTAGAACATAAGTCCACGGGCTGAAAACGACCCAAGTTAATTTGTCCTGCACAAATCAACTGCCAAAATAAACTGACGCCTATTAAGATATCGATGGATGAGGGCGTATTAAATGTAGGGTCAGCTAGTGCAATATTTTTTGGAATTTCGAAACTAGAAATGTTCAATTTCTGTTCTGGAACATTTCCACAAATGTTGTCGATTACTAGACATGACAAAACTGTGGAAAACGAGCTACGCAGTGCTTGTATTTGGACGTTACATTTGGAAGTAACTCACTTTGGTGATGCCAACAATATATGTCAACTTTTGTTTGCGGTAGCTGCAATTTATTGCAAAATTCTGTTGAAATGAAATTCGATTGTGAACCGCAATCGAGCAAAATGCGACAATCATGAGAATATCCATTACTATCTTTGACCAGAACAATAGCTGTAGAGAGAATGGGTGCCCTTTGCGAGCCATAGTAAGTAGACAACACTACTGGTTGAGAAAGGTCTTTAGCAATATTTTGAGGGGTCGAGACTTCAGGCTGTATATGTATGAGCGTATTGTGTTTGGCAGTGCATTTTCTGCAAGAACCAAATCTGCAATTTTTTGGAACGTGACCATAATTTAAACAATTTGAACAAAGCTTTCGCGATTTTACTTGATCAATTCTTTGATCCACCGATAACTTAAGAAATTGTTGACAATTATAAATCTTATGGTCTCCCTTGCAGAAGTTGCACTGTTCTTTTGTGGTTTGCAATAATGATCTGGAGCGTTCCTTTTGGTGATTATGCAATTTTGTATTATCTACTAAATTACCAAGCTCCAATGTCTCTAATATTCCTGCCTTTTCCTTTAGAAATGTCAACATTTCGCTTAAGGTCGGAAAATCATCAGCAAATTTATGTGATTCCCATTCCTTGAGCGTCGTTTTGTCCAGCTTAGCACCTACTATATAAATGAGTAAAGTTCCCCACTCACTGGTTACTTGACCCAGTGAATCCAGGGATTGCAAATGTTTTGTAACGTTGTCAGTAAGCTGACGTAGCTGTGAAGAAGATTCTTTAGTAACACAAGGCAGAGATAAGAGAGATTTCGCATGTTTCTGAATCAATAACCTTTTATTCCCATACCTTTCGCGTAATAAGTCGTATGCGATTTTGTAATTGGAGGCACAAGTGTCTAGAGACGCGATTATTTGATAAGCCTCGCCACTTAGGGAAGCTTTTAAATATTGTAATTTTTGCACGTCATTAATATTTGTATTTTTATTAATTACTGAATCGAAACTGTCGTAGAATTCTAACCATTTGTCATAAGCCCCTTGAAAATTTGGTAGAGTTATGGGCGGAAGTTTTACGTTTGAATTTACAAATGTATCGTTGTCTGAAACAGAACTGGCGCGTGGACCGGGTGAGTTCGAAGCTGCATGGTTTTCTGCACCAGCATGCAACGCAAGAATCTCCTTAGCTTGAGTAACCGCTTTAAAGTAATTATTCTCGAAAATCTCCCGTGCCACTACCTCTCGCTCGTCAAGTAACTCTATCTCATTTTGTAACGATTCGAATTCTATGTAAGCCCTTTCTACCTTATTTAGACGTTCTTCTACCATAAAAATCGATGTATTATGGTTGAATTCATCTAAGAATTTCGAAAAACGTGTTAAATGAGCCTTGGCCATTCCCCGTTTGCTAATTAGATTTTTTAAATCTGTATTGATATCCGCGGTAGCCATTTTTGAAAAAGGATTGTCTTGCGAAACGGACAATTTTAATCGTGCAAGAAATAAAATTTATAGAACAAAATACAGTACTTAATCCAATAAGAAACCCTCTTAAACGTATTGCTTAATTGAAAATATGTACTAGAAATTTACTGAACTCTGCAAAATGCTTTTAAATGAAAGCAAAAGTATGAAAGAATAGCTATTAGAATAGGAATTTGTAAAAGGAAACTCACTTTGTATTTTTGTTTTTGGATGCGTATGTGTCGATCCAATGTACTGCTGCTATACGGTGGAAATTTGCTTGCCGGCTGCCAAAAACTGATAAAGCAAAAATGCACTTTTTAGCCTAGCCGGGTCCACATCAATTTATTATTTTCTGATGTAGATATTTGTTATTTTGCTGGAATATCTTGCTTCGAAGGACCACTTTTTATGTATCCATAGGTCGCTGGTTCATATCCGGCTCGAATGACCACTTTTTATGTATACTAATTTATTTATTACTTCTTGTGTCTTGCTTCTTAAATAGGTATATGAAATGCGTTATTGCAATAAGGTAAGTACTTTATTCCAACACCAGTACATGAATGCAACTTAAACTTTAAAAATGACAAAAATGAACATCTGATCTCTCAAAGCTCAAAAGAATACAGACATCGCTCAGGCGCAATGCTTTTATATTTTATAAACTAAAATTACATTAAATTGGCGGCAACACACTGCAAATGCTGACTTTACAACGCCAACTGTCATATCTACTCTATGCCATTCTATTTTCACTATTTCCATGCTCTATGCGGTCAGACATAAACAGCCGTATCCAGTGCACATAGTGCACATTAAGCAGGCATTATACTTGTTGTTTATAGGATATATTAACCAAATTACTGTCCAATAAAGTCAGAATAAATATGCAAATTGTTTTATAAACGACAATATAATAAAACATTTTTGAACAGCTTGGTATTTATTGCACCAGATTGTTCTCAGAAATATTTTGCGTTTACTATATAAAGAAGAAAGTGACCGACTTGTGGGATTTCGAAACTCTTCGAGACAGTAAAAAGTGTAATAGCTTTGTATACCATAAACCTGCTCCCATTATGCCCATTTGAATGGGTACTTGTAGACGAACAATACAGAGTTTGATTGTTCATTGATAATTGATTAATTTTTAAATTAGTATTAACATGCTTTAGCAGCGTTTCAGATGCATTACTTCGAATAAAAAAGACGATAAGTGGATCAATTAAAAAAAATCTACGATAATTTTGTTTGAATTGAACAATCAACCAAATAAGGAAACATGTTGTCATCAACAGTTCTGGATTTCTTACAAAGTTATGTCCTCAAATCTGAATGTAATTTTCTTCGTATATATTTTTCTTTTAAAGATGCCCAAACAAAAAGTCTAATATACTCAGATCCGGTGATCTTGCAGGCCACAATATAGGTCCATTTGTACCCAACCATCTTCCCGGAAAATGATTTTCTAAATAATTTCTAACTATTGCAGAATTGTGTGCAGGGGCACCATCTTGTTGGAAATATACCCTGTTTATGTTTATTAACAGAACATTTTCCATATTCAATAAATTAATGTATCTCAATCCCGTTAAATTTCCATCAAAAATTTGGTATGCTAGTTGACCACCCAAAATAAAACACGAAACGTTAAATCCGAAACGTCCTTGCCTCTGACGTTCAAAAGTTTGGTGCCGATTTGTATCAGACCAGTGACGCACATTATGCCTGTTAAATAATCCTACGCTGCATATGTGAGTTTCATCTGTCCAAATGACAGACCGCCCAAATTCTGGATTTTCTTGAATTTTATTTAAGTACCACCTACCCAAAGGACTTGTACCTTGACGCAGTTCTAGTAATACTGGGACGGGTGGGATGGCTTGCGCGCTTCCATGATCTAAAGAGCCGAACCATAGGTTTAACCATATTGGAGGGGTTTTTATTTGAGAAGCCAGGCTAAATCAAGTCCCTGAAAGGGGGCAGCAGCTCTTTCAGTAATCATAGTGGCAGAGATCGTGAGGGTCGGTATGGCACTGTGATACACACTACTGCGATGTGGAAGGCAACGGGAAACCACCACATTATTATATCCCTGGTACAGCGTACTTCGAATTTATGATGATGGCACTGTCTGGAGTAAAATATTCCGGAGGTAAAATAGTCCCACATTCGGATCTCCGGGCGGGGACTGCTTCGGGGGGAGTCATCAGAAATGATAAGTGTAACATCTCACGAGTCGGAGCGTGGAATGTTAGAAGCATGAAACAAGTAGGAAAGTTAGAGAATTTGAAAATTGAGATGGATAGGTTAGCATTAGACGTAGTAGGTATTAGTGAAGTGCGATGGCCAGAAGCCGGAGACTTCTGGAGCGGAGATTTTAGAGTAATACACACAGGATCTGTAGGAGGAAATTCGGGAGTAGGAATTGTTATGCGGAAAAAAGTAGGGCAGAGTGTAGAAAATTTCTTACAGCAAAGTGACAGGGTAGTTATGGTTAGGTTAGATTCGAAACCTGTAAAAACAGTAATAATACAGGTATATATGCCCACTTCTAACTACAGTGATGAGGTCGTAGAGGCAGTTTATAGTGATATTGAACATGTGCTAGATTTTGTGAGAGGACACGAAAATTTAATAATTATAGGAGATTTCAATGCAGTCGTAGGCACAGGGCGAGAGGGCGGAATAGGTGGTCCCTTTGGATTAGGCAATAGGAACGATAGGGGAGTGAGACTGATAGAGTTCTGCGATAAACATAACTTAACGGTCGCGAACACTCTATTTCACCATCATGTTAGGAGACGTTACACGTGGCAGATGCCAGGAGACCTAGGGAGATATCAAATAGATTACATTCTTGTTAGGCAAAGATTTAGAAATCAAGTTAGGGATTGTAGAAGTTATCCAGGAGCAGATATAGATAGTGATCACAATATAGTCGTTATGAAGGCCAATCTTAAATTTAAGATTTTGAAAAAACGAAGCGGAAGAAGGTATCTTGACCCAGAGAAACTAAAAGATGATGATACGCGCGATAAGTTCGAGAAAAAGACAAACGAAGTACTAAAGGGCGCGGGCGAAAATATTGTTAGGGACATAGAGGAAGAATGGAATTCCATTAAAAATAGTTTAGTTTCCTCAGCTAGGGATATTTTGGGTCATAAACAGAATGAAAGTAGGAAACCCTGGATAACAAAACATATTGTGAGTCTAATAGAGGAAAGGCGCAAATATAAAAATAGGTTAGATGAAATAGGGAAACAAAGATATAAGGCGATCAAGTGGGAAATTATTCGGAAATGTAGGAAAGCGAAAGAGCAATGGATCGATGATAAGTGCAAAGAAGTGGAAAATAAGTTCGAAATAGGAAAGACTGATGAAGCATATAAAATAATTAGGAGAAATTTTAGAGAAATTGGATCTAGTACCAAAAGCATTAGGAATGAGGCAGGAGATATCCTAATCGAAAGCGGGGAGAAGGCAGATAGGTGGAAAGAATATTTAGGAAACTTATATGCGGGACAGGAAGTGCAAGATATATTAGAAAGTGAAAGCAGTGTAGAAGGGGATAACCTAGGGAGTCCTATAATGAGAGAAGAGTTTGAGCTAGCACTAAAAAGTTTAAGGAATAATAAAGCACCAGGTATAGATGGCTTGCAGGCAGAAATCTTAAAGTGCGCAGGTCAAGAGGTAATAGATCGTTTATTTAAATTAGTTAGTCGCATATACCTGACAGGCGAGATTCCAGAGGATTACAAACTGAACATCATGGTAGCTTTGCCAAAAAGGAAAGGCGCGGATAGATGCGAAAATTTTAGAACTATCAGTTTAACTTCCCATGCGTCAAAAATTTTAACTAGAATTGTGCAAAGAAGGATGGAGAAAAAGGCGGAAGAAATATTAGGAGAAGATCAGTTCGGATTTAGACGAAATAGAGGAACGCGCGAGGCCATTTACGAGTAATTATAGAAAAAACGATAGAAAAGAGAAAGAGCGTATATATAGGATTTGTAGATTTAGAAAAAGCCTTCGACAACGTAAAATGGGGGAAGATGTTCGAAGTGCTGAGAAAGGTAGGGATGAAATACAGGGACAGAAGAATAATACATAATCTCTACAAAGAGCAAAAGGCAGTTATAGAATGTGAGCAGGAACGAATGGAAGTAGATATCCGGAATGGAGTGAGACAGGGATGTGCATTGTCACCTCTAGTTTTCAACTTATATATCGAAGATGCGATTAATATTGTTAAGGAAAGAACAGCCTCAGGGATTAATGTACAGGGTCAAACTATTAACATGCTCAGATTTGCGGATGATATAGCAGTGTTAGCATCTAGCAAAGAAGAATTAGGAGCGGCTTTGAATGAAATGGAAGCAGTTTTGACACAGGGCTACGGCATGAAAATCAATAAAAAGAAAACTAACATTTTGGTATGTAGATGGAGTGAAAATAGAACTAAAATTGAAATACAAATAGGAAATGAGAAGATAGAGGAGGTCGCGGATTTCTGCTACTTAGGAAGTAAAATAACCCAAGACGGTAGGAGCACTAAAGATATAAAACAAAGAATGGCGCAGGGACGAGTTGCGTTTAACAAAAAGAAACAACTGTTATGTTCGAGAACGGTTAATATAGAGACTAGGAAGAGACTCTTAAAGTCGTATGTATGGAGTACGGCATTATACGGGTGCGAAACTTGGACAATAGGAGAAGCGGATAGAAAAAGAGTAGAAGCGTTTGAACTGTGGTGTTACAGACGCATGATGAAGATACCGTGGATAGATAAGGTTAGCAATAGGGAAGTATTAGAAAGAGTTGGGGAAAGGCGAAAGGTATGGAAAACAATAAAGAGTAGGAGAGATAGGATGGTAGGACACCTTCTAAGACACGAAGGAATAGTTCGCGACATACTAGAGTCAGAGATAGGAATAAAAAGAGGTTGGGGTAGGCCTAGATTAGACTACTGCTCTCAAATAGTTAGGGATGTAGGATGTTCTACTTTTAGGGAAATGCGTAGGTTAGCTCAGGATAGAAAAGAATGGAGGTACGCGTCCAACCAGTCTTCGGACTGAGAACCTTATGATGATGACCACCTACAAAAATTAAGCCTTCTTTCTTGATGGTGAATAATTTGTATTTTATATGGCCTATATTTGCCTTTTTAAATATTTCTTGAGGAACCTGACCGATCCTGGCCGCGGTCCAGTGGTGGGTACTGCACCTACCTTCACGTAACACAACAAAAATGAACACCAAAAAATGTTCGTAAAATGTACCTCAAGATTCTGTCTCGGATTCGCGTAACCAATAAATTTGAGTGCTCCATACTTTTGCAACCCGTTTTTAAACGAGCACTCGGCATTAGAAGGAATTACAGTTCGCCTTTTTTCGTTTCTTATAACGCACGTCAATACTTTAACTGGTATATCCTAACAATCCAAGCATAGCATACCTGGTGCGCGGCTCTTCAAAGCCAGAATGCGGTCTCTGCGATGTGCCATTGTTTTCACACACTGGATTGCCGCAAAAACAAGAGCGGCTGTGGCCAGCGCACTCTTTGATTCGCATTGCGATTGTCATTCGTTACCAGACAAACGAGTATCGTTCGGTACTCTTGTTACGCGATTACCCGCGTCCTTCGCCGAGAGTGAGTTATTAACAAAGCCCTGCATATCATTTCTACCCCTTTGTTGAGGGGCCAATCATACCGTCACGCATTTAACCCGTATAGATAAAAATTAATTTATATATACCTATAGTTTTAATTTTCTTTTCAGGAAGCAGTGTTTTTGGTTTAGATTTTCGGTAAATGCTGAAAATCTCATTGGTACCTAACTTGTTTCACTAATGGGGCGTCATTTGCTAATGGAGTGGAACACACCAGCTGCTTTAGATGCCCCCAGAGGTAGAAAACGCACAGATTTAGGTCGGGCGATCGGGGTGGCCCAGGACCAATCCAGTTGTAGTTGAATTTTAACGGATTCTTATGTTTTGTAAAAGATATCTATGAAAGCATTTTTCATTATTGATGTAAAGGTAGTACGACTTGCAATAAGAAACAAGGTTAGCAAGGTCCATCTGCAGCTCAAGACCGTCCTGAAAAGTATGAACGTGTTTGAAGAAATCTACTACATCATTAACCAATATAGAGAACAAGAGAGGGCCTAAATGTGATCCTTGTGGCACCCCCGAGGTTACCTTTGTTACATTAGATTTGCTACCATTAATTACAACATCAACAAACTTTAACACAGGCCCTTGCAAAAAGAGGCATGTTTTTTTTTTTATTTTAAACGTGTAGTAAAGCGTAAGTATTCTATATACCCAGTAATACATTCATATAATTTCATTCGTATAGTATAAACCTGTAAAGTACCAAGTATCGCATTTTTCTCATTTTAATTTATGAGTTTCACTGTTAGAGCAAAACGCGTTTCGTCAGAATTGGGTATACGATATGTCAGCGGGCATGGGAAAAATAGTGGCTCTAGATGGTATTTTTAAGTTCTTTTGTTCTTCTTGATGCGTCATCCACTATAACGAATGTAAGTTCCCTTGCCAGTTGCCAATCAGCATTAGGATCATACGAAAGTTACTAAGAAAAAAAGTGACAACGTCATTTTAATGCTATATGACTGAGCAAGTAAAGAAAGTCTATATAAATACTTGTGTAGAAAATACAGAGTGTCCCAACTCTATTTAGGCTAAAGCAATATCTCAGAAACGGTAAACAAGGTTCTTATTGTAATAATTGTAAGTAATTTTTATATCTACTCCACTACAATTGGCAAAATTGAATGATGGAGTCATCTGCTCATTATTTTTTCTTGAATGAGGGTTCTACTCGATCAATTTCTTTAGTACCTACTTTCCCATATTGCTCGAACATAGATCGATTCATCTTTCTCCACTACTTGACTTTTTCCATGCTTCAAGTTCTTCCATTCACACCACCCATAAGAATTATCTCTTTCTCTGAATGCCCAAGTTATTTATGAGATCCAGTGTCGTAACTAGGGCAGGGCAACCGGGGCACCCGCCAGGGGCGCAAGCTCCGGGGGGGCGCAATTTTAAGCTTCGTCTGCCTTACAAAACAGAGAAAAACCGTAAATAATACAAATACAAAATGAAAATTTAAGTTCATTCACTTAACTTAGTCACCAGATTCAAATATCTGATTGATTATAAGTTAAGTGTAAGTAAATGTTTTATACATTGAAATAATGAACATTATCGTTGATTGGGAAGTCCTTCACAATCAACGATAATATCAAATATGAAACTTTGAAAGAAAATATTGCCGCCAAAAAAGCCACCAGGGGCACAATTCAAAAAGAAAAGAGAAAAGAAAAAAGAAAAAAGAGGAACGCAAGAAGTAGGATTGCCAGACGTTCCGTTTTTTCCGGGACAGTCCCGTTTTTAGAAGTTTTGTCCAGCTTCCCGGGGAAGGTATTATAACGGGACGCGTTCTGTCACGCAAAATTACGAGTAAAATTATCTACAGTGTGAGTAAAAAGTCTGGAACTAATTCAATAAAAAATTCAGGAATCATTTCTAGAAAAACGGTCGGATACGTCAACCTAATTTTTTTAAAGTGCATCTTTTTTGATAATCGTCGTTTTTCAATGTCTTTTGATTTCGTACTGTGACGTCATCTTCCATTTTTTTAACTGGCTCTCCATACTTTTGAAGTCGTAGTTGGATAGTGGCCGAAATTACGAATTCAGTGATATGCCACAGTATGATATTGACGTTGATACTTTTCGATATAATCAAGTTTAAAATAAAAACTAAATATCTCAAAGAAAATGAGTTGGTCATGGAATATTGACAGTTTCATTGATTGGAAACGGAGTAAATTGGACAAAATAACATTAATTAATTAAAAATAACAATTAAGTTGATGTTGAAATTGCCATCCATGCACTTCTTGGCAATACAGAAGTCGTAATCGAAATTCCTGGTGAACATTGCGGGGGGTGTCTGGTCTAATTGCTCTAATTTCGTTGCGTATTCTCTGCTGTAATTCATCAATTGCATTTGACCAGTTAAAATCAATATCAATATCAACGTCAATGACATACTGCGGCATATCATTGAATTCGTAATTTCAACCACTATCAAACTATGGCTTCAAAAATATGGGGAGCCATTTAAAAAAATGGACGATGACGTCACAGTACGAAATCAAAAGGCCATCGACAATCTATAATTATCTAAAAAGATGCACTTTAAAAAAATAGTTAGACGCGTCCGAGCGTTTTTTCCAGAAATTATTCTTGAATTTTTTATCGAATTAGTTCCAGACTTTTTACTCACACTGTATATTATAATCATCAATCTTTTGCACTTTTCGTTTGTGCATAATGATAGGGCAATAAAATCCCTCTGAATTTAAAAAATGTGTAACGTATTTTTATTGTGAATACCTAAAAACCTAATGAAGTAATTGTACTCTCATGTATGGTGGTATTATATAGGGGCGCAAAATTAAATGTTTGCCCTGGGCGCCAAGATGGGTAGCTACGACACTGATGAGATCGTTGAGGGTATGAAAATATTGGTCTTCTTCTGTGACTGAGGAGTCATCGGTGGGAACGCAGGTGCCTAACACGATAGTTACTATATGTCCAAGGTAGATCAGATTTGGTAATTTAGGGCTTCCCAATTTGCTATTTTCGTTCTAAACTTGTCTTTCATTAATATTGATACATTCTTGGCGGCACGTACCTTCTTAGGGATTCCGTTATGTATTTTCCATTCTGTTCTATTTACCATTCCGTTTTATGCAATTTCCTTTCTTCTCTGTCTCTGTCAGAACGACACAGTTTAGGTCCAGATTCTCTATTTCCATATAATAAGGATATCTCTCATATTCTGTTTACATCCTTGAACGTTCCACACGTTTCACAATTATTCATGTCCGTTATTCGTTGCATGCGTCGTCGTTGTAGGTTCCTGTTCGTATTTTGAAGTTTGTTTTCGGGTTTTTTTGCACTTGTATTTTTTTTGTAGTGATGGGTCGGAAGCCCGTCGCCTAACCTCCCCCGATCATGGAGATCCAACATCCATCTGCAAGACAACAGCTTCGCCGTACCCTGTGAGTGGCCCTTACAGGGTGCTATCATCCGGGCCAGATGAACCCTGGTTTTTAACGAGCTTGCTGCTACTCTCCCTCACCCTTTTGCAACCTGGCTTGGGACAGGCTTCGGCGGGTTTACCTTCAATTTGGTGTGAAACTTCAAGTTTATCAGGTGGCGTAATAGGGGGTCAATAACCAACTTGGCCATCGTTATAACAAATGTCTTAGAGGACTACGTTGAAAAGTAAAAAAAATCAAGTTGGCTTCTGTGTCAGGGACAATAATATTTGAATCTATTCCAAGCATCCGATGAACGAATAGCATCAAATACGTTATTCATCCTCATGTTCTATATACTTACTTCAAGTTATATAGCTTGTACATGCACGTGTATTATGGCCTTCTGAGCGTCATCCGAGATATGTACTATCCTAGGGCATGAGCAGCAAGACATCCTAATTAAGACATTAACGACGTTTTGATATAATTTATTAAGGAGCAGGAAATTAGGTTAATAAAAAATTCTGACGCTTCAATGGAGGCGCATGCATGCTGAATGCGATATTAGGATGACATAGCATAGAGAGGAGTCGCAGGATGAATAGTTCCGTCGCCTTGAAACTTTTCACTGTGGCTGTTCGTGATGCATACCTCTGCGAACATTAGCGTAACAAGTCACACTTTAATTACATATGTTTTAAGCATAACTATAACTACATGTTCTGCGAATAAGCGAGTGTACCAGTCAGTAATCGCTTTTCGGATTGGTATACACAGAAAGTTCCATCAAAAATAAAACACGAAACGTTAAATCCAAAACGTCCTTGCCTCTGACGTTCAAAAGTTTGGTGCTGATTTGTATCAGACCAGTGACGCACATTATGCCTGTTAAATAATCCTACGCTGCTTATGTCAGTTTCATCTGTCCAAATGACATACCGCCCAAATTCTGGATCTTCTTGAATTTTATTTAAGTACCACCTATAAAAATTAAGCCTTCTTTCTTGATCTCCCGGGAAGAGATGGTGAATAAGTTGAATTTTATGTGGCCTATAGTTGCCTTACTTACCTCATGTCGTTTATTTAAATTCCACCGTATAGTGCAGTAAAAAGACAGGGTTTGAACTGCATAAGAATTAATCCGTTCATAAAAATTTGGTTGCAACTCCTATTCGACATGTAGTTTAATAATCCAAAGAGTCCCCAAAAATTGGAGTGGTGATTGAGTGGTGATGGAGTGGGATTGGCTTACTGATGAAAAAAGTTTCTTCTTCGTACGTCCGATTTTTGGTTTGAGTAAAAATGTTTCTTGATTCAAAGGAGCCAAAGCAGTCAACAATAGTAAAATATCAGTATCCTGACAAACAATGGCAGAGCCGTGCTTTCTTATGACTGTGTGGATAATTAGTACGTCAGCATCTCCACTTGACTGTCTTACCTCAATGTTGCTGTCCCCAAATTTTTTTTGAGCAGCTCGATCAATTGCTTTTTATTTTCCACATCATCATAAGGTTCTCAGTCTGAAGACTGGTTGGATGCGTACCTCCACTCTTTTCTATCCTGAGCTAACCTACGCATTTCCCTAAAAGTAGAACATCCTACATCCCTAACTATTTGAGAGCAGTAGCCTAATCTACGCCTACCCTTACCTCTTTTTATTCCTATCTCTGCCTCTAGTATGTCGCGAACTATTCCTTCGTGTCTTAGAAGGTGTCCTATCTCTCCTACTCTTTATTGTCTTCCATACCTTTCGCTTTTCCCCAACTCTTTCTAATACTTCCCTATTGCTAACCTTATCTATCCACGGTATCTTCATCATGCGCCTGTAGAACCACATTTCAAACGCTTCTACTCTTTTTCGATCCGCTTCCCCTATTGTCCATGTTTCGCACCCGTATAATGCCGTACTCCATACATACGACTTTAAGAGTCTCTTCCTAGTCTCAATATTAACCGTTCTCGAACATAACAGTTGTTTCTTTCTGTTAAACGCAACTCGGCACTGCGCTATTCTTTGTTTTATATCTTTAGTGCTCCTACCGTCTTGAGTTATTTTACTTCCTAAATAGCAGAAATCCGTGACCGCCTCTATCTTCTCATTTCCTATTTGTATGTCAACTTTAGTTCTATTTTCACATCCCCTACATACCAAAATTTTAGTTTTCTTTTTATTGACTTTCATGCCATAGCTCTGTGTCAAAACTGCTTCCATTTCATTCAAAGCCGCTCCTAATTCTTCTTTGCTAGATGCTAACACTGCTATATCATCCGCAAATCTGAGCATGTTAATAGTTTGACCCTGTACGTTAATCCCTGAGGCTGTTCTGTCCTTAACAATATTAATAGCATCTTCGATATATAAGTTGAAAACTAGAGGTGACAATGCACATCCCTGTCTCACTCCCTTCCGGATATCTACTTCCCTTCGTTCCTGCTCACATTCTATAACTGCCTTTTGCTCTTCGTAGAGATTATGTATTATTCTTCTGTCCCTATATTTCATCCCTACCTTTCTCAGCACTTCGAACATCTTCCCCCATTTCACGTTGTCGAAGGCCTTTTCTAAATCTACAAATCCTATATAGACGCTCTTTCTCTTTTCTATCGTTTTTTCTATAATTACTCGTAAAGCTAGGATGGCCTCGCGCGTTCCTCTATTTCGTCTAAATCCGAACTGATCTTCTCCTAATATTTCTTCCGCCTTTTTCTCCATCCTTCTTTGCACAATTCTAGTTAAAATTTTTGACGCATGGGAAGTTAAACTGATGGTTCTGAAATTTTCGCACCTATCTGCGCCTTTCCTTTTTGGCAAAGCTACCATGATGTTCCGTTTGTAATCCTCTGGAATCTCGCCTGTCAGGTATATGCGACTAACTAATTTAAATAAACGATCTATTACCTCTTGACCTGCGCACTTTAAGATTTCTGCCTGCAAGCCATCTATACCTGGCGCTTTATTATTCCTTAAACTTTTTAGTGCTAGCTCAAACTCTTCTCTCATTATAGGATTCCCTAGGTTATCCCCCTCTACACTGCTTTCGCTTTCTAATATATCTTGCACTTCCTGTCCCGCATATAAGTTTCCTAAATATTCTTTCCACCTATCTGCCTTCTCCCCGCTTTCGATTAGGATATCTCCTGCCTCATTCCTAATGCTTTTGGTACTAGATCCAATTTCTCTAAAATTTCTCCTAATTATTTTATATGCTTCATCAGTCTTTCCTACTTCGAACTTATTTTCCACTGCTTTGCACTTATTATCGATCCATTGCTCTTTCGCTTTCGTACATTTCCGAATAATTTCCCACTTGATCGCCTTATATCTTTGTTTCCCTATTTCATCTAACCTATTTTTATATTTTCGCCTTTCCTCTATTAGACTTACAATATGTTTTGTTATCCAGGGTTTCCTACTTTCATTCTGTTTATGACCCAAAATATCCCTAGCTGAGGAAACTAAACTATTTTTAATGCAATTCCATTCTTCCTCTATGTCCCTAACAATATTTTCGCCCGCGCCCTTTAGTACTTCGTTTGTCTTTTTCTCGAATTTATCGCGCGTATCATCATCTTTTAGTCTCTCTGGGTCAAGATACCTTCTTCCGCTTCGTTTTTTCAAAATCTTAAATTTAAGATTGGCCTTCATAACGACTATATTGTGATCACTATCTATATCTGCTCCTGGATAACTTCTACAATCCCTAACTTGATTTCTAAATCTTTGCCTAACAAGAATGTAATCTATTTGATATCTCCCTAGGTCTCCTGGCATCTTCCACGTGTAGCGTCTCCTAACATGATGGTGAAATAAAGTGTTCGCGACCGTTAAGTTATGTTTATCGCAGAACTCTATCAGTCTAACTCCCCTATCGTTCCTATTGCCTAATCCAAAGGGACCAACTATTCCGCCCTCTCGCCCTGTGCCTACCACTGCATTGAAATCTCCTATAATTATTAAATTTTCGTGTCCTCTCACAAAATCTAGCACATGTTCAATATCACTATAAACTGCCTCTACGACCTCATCACTGTAGTTAGAAGTGGGCATATATACCTGTATTATTACTGTTTTTACAGGTTTCGAATCTAACCTAACCATAACTACCCTGTCACTTTGCTGTAAGAAATTTTCTACACTCTGCCCTACTTTTTCCGCATAACAATTCCTACTCCCGAATTTCCTCCTACAGATCCTGTGTGTATTACTATAAAATCTCCGCTCCACATTGGAAAGAAATTTTTCTTTGTTGGAATAGATGGGGGTATTCTCTGATATGTGGAATTGAGGAGTGCAATGTTTGTACCTGCGTAGATGTTCTGATCTCTTGATACTGTCATGATCATCATATCCATCGAAAATAGCAATAGCCAGGGACTCATAATCATAATGGTTTTTCATGTAAGTGAAATATGTTTCACAGACATCTGAATATGTTATTTTAGTATTCAAGGACCACACCAAGGATAATTATTTTGCGGTTTCGATTCTCCTACACAATATTGGCTTCCTTCCGAGAATTTAAAGCTGTTGACATGTTATGGAAGAAAATGCACGATTATATTAACTTTTTATGACGATGACGACAGCTTTCATGTTTGTTTCATACATCAGCTCGCACCAAGGTCTAGGAACCTACACATCTTGATACTCGATAATGCAAAAGCATTTTACATTTCTGGTGTAATCCTTGGATGCGTTTTTCAGTAGGTATATTTACTTTAAACGGGGTCTGCTTAATCGGGGTTAACTTCATAGTGGTTGACTACTTCACTGCTCCTATACTACTAGTACCAGTTCTGATGGTACTGGCAGTAGGCATACCATGCCCTGGCGAATATCTGGCTTAGGTAATAGTTCTAGTAACTAACCCATTTATTCTATCATGGCAAAACCGCCTTAATATGAGATGAATGGAAACAAATGACAAAGGTACAACTGTTTATTTAAAGTTCAAAATTACAAGCTGTATCGCACTGATAAAAAATTATGAGTTCTTATAAGATGTGGGGCTTAGTTTTTACCATTTGCATTAAACAAAAACCCACAATTTTCCATCAGGTTGTTTATATCTACTATCCATGGACAATGCAAAAGTTCCTAACCGAAATTTAAGTTTTTCTGTTAATACTTAAGTCTGAAAAGTGCATGGACTCTTCCAAAAGTGGCTCGTGGGGTGTTCCGTCCATATATTATAAAAAATAGGACTAAGTAGATTACACGGTAACATTTACAATGTATTAATTTGAATTTATATTCTTTTACTTACAATTTTAATAATAATACACAGAAAAAGCTTACATCAACCACAAAAACCTGCACAACTGTCACTGTCATAATTAAAGCCTTGTAAAATTCTTCTTGGCAGCCGCCTAGCGACCTCTAACCGCGACTACCCACACTTCCACTGGCCGCTTGAAATTCTAGCAGCGCTCACAACCAACTCTTCCTTTCGTCTCACCGAAACAGAAATCTGCCGATCGCCACAATTTGAACTTTTAGGATAATGGCGTAATTGATTAAAATTACAGCAATTTGTGGATTTAATTATAAGCTAACGTTATCGATGGGCATTATATCATACTTAAGTGCAGCAAAAATTTAGATATGTCAATCAGTGGGTCGCTGACTCTTTTGTTTATATCATTATGTTATTAAGTGCTTAAATAAATTATTTAAATCGCCGTTTAACTAGTGGTTGTTATTCTAATATTCGGATAATTATTGTAGTTTATTGTATTGTATTTACGTTTGGCTGTAATACCCACACATCGAGGTGATAATTGAGCGTTTTCTAGGACCGTTATTAGTGGATAATGCAGGATTTTTATTTCAGTTTTTCATTCGTCTGAGTCTTAACAATTTTTATGATTGTAATAAAACTGCTGGTATACAATTAGAGGCTACAATTTGTGGGTATTTTTAGTAGTACAGAACAGCGATGATTATAATTATTATTTTGTTCGATTTACCTATACAGAGCGTTTCATAGTTTTCATATCACGAAGCTGAAATCGACGCACCACCATTAACTACAATGACCGATTGATTCCTAGCGCTGCGCCGTGACGAATAGGCACTAGAGTGACTGTTTACTGCAATCGCCGCTAGAGTGAAGCTCTCTGCAGTCGAAAGACTTGCCGTTTCCACGTTACACCCTCATGTTTCCACATTTACCTACACTCCCTCCTCTACCTAATAAGTTAGAATATTTCCAATTTATTAAAGCATTAAAAGCAAAAATTACATTAATAATTTTCTAACTAAAACACAGAAATTTGTCAGATTATCCATGACAACTTAATTTATTCTAATCATGGACGTCTTTGATTTTTATGGATGTTCTGAACTGTCAACATTTAAAAATGAACAAAAATATTTATTCAGTTCAAGAAAAGGTTTTCATTGTGAAAATATTTTACGGCGGCAATAGTGTGCGCGTAGTCCGTGCCTTATTTTCTGTAAAATTCAATAACGGTCCTATTCCTTCGGTATAACAACAAATAATTTAGTAAGAAATTTGAAGGCTGGGAATCTTTCATCGAAAGAAGTTAATTTTTACTAATACATAAACTTGTTTTTTTATTTAGATAATTCTCATTCACATTATTATTGTAATTACTTATAGTTGACAATTAATTGATTACTGGTGTGGATGTTTCGTTGGTGAATATACTGGTCCATAGTTTAGGGTAAATTGTAGGTGTCGTCTAACTTTTTAAAAAGTTTTTGGGAAAATGTTAAAGCAGTAAAATGAAATAATAAAAATTAAATTACTTTAATTTTACTGCAATTATGAAAAATTTAACAAGCGGCAACATTTGTTTATTTTGCTCTAATGAATTTTGTAATCTGGCAATTTAATTCTTATTTATTTCATAATATCTAGGTAAGGACAAAAACTTATTAATATACAATGAAATTAAAGTAACATAAAAAAATAAAAATAACTATAACAAATATTCAAATAAACCCCCATTCTGATGTATCAGACAGTATCCCAGCCTATTTTAGAAAGAATTTCTCACATTCGCAAGTTGCCGATCGTTTATTAAGTTGCATTCCGCAAAAATAGCATTCCTTAAAGAATCAATATTTGGGTGACGAGTTTTATAAATCTTATTTTTTAAATGACCCCACAAGAAAAAGTCACACGGTGCCAAATCGGGAGATCTAGCTGGCCAGTTTATAGCACCACCTCGACCAATCCAGCTCTCTGGAAATATTTCACTTAATAATTCCCTCACTTGTGTTCCAAAATGTGCTGGGCATCCGTCATGTTGAAACCAGACCTCCCGATTCGCATGTGCAACTTCTTCTAATGCAGGGCCAATATGATTAATTAAAAGATCTAAATAAGCTTCTGAATTTAAATTTCCCTGTATTTCAAATGGTCCTATATTGCGATTATTAAAAATGCCTGCCCAAATATTGATTTTTTGAGGGTATTGCGTTGTAGTGGCTAGATTTATTCTGGGATTTTCCTGGGCCCAATGCCTAACGTTTTGTGAATTTGGCTCTTGATTTAAAGTGAAGGTACACTCATCGGTAAAACAAATTGATGAGAGGAAGCTGCGATCCCGATTAGCCCGTTCTTGCATTTCTTCACAGAAAGTTTGCCTTTATTTTTCGTCAAAAGGAAGTAACTCTTGCCTCTTGGTGACATTGGAATTTAAAGGGATGATATTTGTTTTTTTAATATGTTGCGGACAGTTTCTCTTGAAACATTACATTCTAGGGCAATAGACCTTAAACTAGATGTTGGACTAGCAGTTATCAGGCCTATTACCATTTCCTCTACCTCAACATTTAGATTTCTTGGAACGACGAAAAAAATAAATGATAAGATTAATTTTAGTTTTGTTTCACTCCACGTTATCACTTGTTAAATTTCTCATAATCCCAGTAAAATTTAAGTTAGGGAACAATAACGAATTAGCAACTAGGTAATAATAATAAGCGAATCAGAATTATCTAAATAAAAACCGAGTAAATTTATTAGTAAAAATTATCTTCTTTCAATGAAAGATTCCCAGTATCTTCAAATTTCTTAACTAAATTTTTTATTGTTGTTATATACCGAAGGAATAGGACTGTTATTGAATTTTACAGAAAATAAGTCATGCGCGGACTACCCGCAGACTATTGCCGCCGTAAAATGTTTTCACAATGTGAAAACCTTTTCTTCAACTGAATAAATATTTTTGTTCATTTTGAAACCCAAATTTTAAATTGTCGATAAATAATGTTGACAGTTCAGACGAATTAGAAATTAGAATCAAGGGAGTCTTTGATTAGAATAAATTAAATTGTCACAGGTAATCTGATGAATATCCGTGTTTTAATTGGAAAATTATTAGTGTAATAATAGTCTTTCGATTGCTACCTTTACCACCACTGTAACTACACATGGGGAGCAGGAATCCCCAAAAATGTAATTGCCCATGTTATTTCCCCATGTACACATGGAAGTTTGTCACACGGTAATACAAACCTAGGTTAGGTACATGATCCAACCATGAACCATTGGAACTGCTGTATAAAAGAAGATATTCATGATATAAACTTCATCTCAGTGTTGGTCGATTATAAGGTTTAAGTTGATTATACGTTTTGATTTTTGTAATGATCTCAGTTCCCCGAGACAGTGTAATGACCATGCTTGAGGCTCCCATCGGGGTGATATATTCAGTTACATCAAGAAGTCTCGATCTCGGGTTGTGGATAGGTCAACTGAATCAAATTTTTTACTACGGAATTTCGAACACTCCAGGACCGCAATAAGGATTACAGAAAATATCAAAATTGGTCAGGGATGCAATAGTCTACTAAACTTATAATTAAATATTAAATTTTACATAAATTCAGGCATCAACTCTGCGCAATTTCCCTTCAGTAAATATAATAATAATAAACACATTAAACTGACAAAATCGTTACCTGCACTGACATTTTTTGATGCACACGAATGCATTATAAATTTACTCGACTATTCAATCAACTGATACAAATCAATTATCATTATTTCAATTAGACTCCGATAAAGTGTATTCTTGTTTACGATTTTTTCAATTTCTGTATTTGTAGTTACAAACTTTTCCATTTTTAAACTCGTGATGTTGTGACAGTTTAACAGCAAAAAAGGTGAGTTCCGATTGGATGGTTTCGGGCACGCCCCACACCCACGCATCTTGCATGGACCTTCAGATAAATTATAGTTGAGCAACTCAGGACCTCGTCCAGGTATATGCCTGTATAGGCACAATTTCTGTATTGTTTGTCTGCCCTTTGTGCCTTTGCCATAATAACTATGTTTTTGTATATGTTTAAATATTTTATATTAATTATTTAACTGTTTTCTTTTTCACTTCTTGTTTGAGGTATATTTTCTTTTTTATTTTTTTAAGTTGTCTGTAGTTACCTACCTATAACCATTTTAAAAATCGTGATATTGTGGCATAAAGACCAAGTACTTGAGTAGTTCAACACTGAAACCCATCGTTCAATTTTTCCAGTGGCGTAGATGGAAGGGTACCCATGAGTTTTGTTATAGAAAAAATATTGACCAATTGAATTTGTCAATTTTTATTTGAAAATATGGAAGAGCATCTAGTTTTCTTTGAAAAAGATCCTCTTGTTACAAATCGATAAGATGCAGCGTTTTCAATATATCAGTCGGGTAGTTAATGGTGGTGCGTCGATTTCTGTTTCTTGAAGTTTTTGGAGGTAAGTTTGTGGTATTTTTATTTTTTAAGAACATGGTTTTTGCACTTGTGACTTATGGTCCCCTATTTCTAACATTATAAGGCATTTTAAGGCAATTTTCCAGGTTAAAATAACGATTCACTGATTTTTTACAAATTAAAAACAAACTGGGTTTCCTTTCTAGATTTGCACCACCTCCTCTACAAATTGCAGTTCTTTCTATTCGTTCCTCGCAGCAGTCTGATGTAGTAAATTATTCCAAGCTCCTTGGGACATCCTGTAGTAGATCCTGAAAGCACAAAAAGTGTAAAACCACTACGTGTAATCTACAATTATCGTCTATAACGTGGACTTGATAAATTAATGAAGCAGCAATACATTTCTCGGAGAGGTACTTCAAACTATACCTTTTGATAAATAACTTATAAGAACGTGTAGAGGTACTATAACGATAGATTAGTGCAAAATGTACGATCCTGCACGAAACACATGACCAACCAGACCTTCGGAGGTAAACAGACGTTTTGCCCCAGAGGTATAATTATCCTAATAACATATCCAGTGTCTCACCCTGAGTTTTAGATGCTCTCTTTTCTTATAGGTATTACGATTTTCATGCATTCGTTTCCTCTGACACACAACTAAATCCTCGAGTCCCACAGACCGATTTCGTGATTGCTATATTGCGGTAAGTACCACCTGCGTCTCGGAGAATAACAATGCTGATGGGAAGATCGGACGCCTGGAGCCCAGAATCTTATTTGGGGGAGAAAAGTTACACACATACAAAGTGTCCCAATAATGTTGCAAATAGTAGTTTGGGATTCTTTGATATACCAATGTATCAGGCGCACAGCGATGATTTCTACATCCTAAACCTTCAACACGTTGAAGAAATCCCACTGGAAGAGTAGGAACAGCTGCCTCCTCAAGTTATTCGAAATTTTTTTCTGTCCGAATCACAAGCAGATTATAACAGATTGTACTAAATTTCTCGCCTAAAATTTACTTCACTGAAGTATTCGATAATTTTTCTCCTTGAATGTATAGTATCGTGACTGCATCAGTTACTTTTAGAATGTAGGGGAGTGTACAGCATTGCGTGTTTGTTGTATACACGACTGACCATTTTTCTTTGCTCACTAGTCAGTTTTCTAGGAATCATTGTTGCTTTGTGCGAGAAAACAGAATTTTTTGTGCCAGTCAGTAAGCATTTTGCCACAAGTGTTTATAAACTATGGGATTATTCGTAAAAAAAGCAAAACAAGAAACAACAAAAATACTTATACAAGAACACGTAAAGATTTTTATTATTATAGCCCCTAACCTACACCGACATTTTCCATATAAAATGGCCGAACATGAAGCAGCATACCCCGCACCCAAAAACAATATTCAGATTAAAAGTTTATAGTTTCCGAGCACCGCAGTCTATATCTCCAACTGTGATGGCAGAATGTCGTGCAAATGGTTCAAGTTAATTCTCTGGGGGTTTATTATACCGGAAACCGTGACTCCGCTAGTTCCTTTTCCTGCCGCAGGAGCGTGAGAGTTGCAGAAACGCGATTTTAAGGCAGATTTCAAACAAAATGAATATCTACTACAAGTATGCTTATAAGGAAAATTGTACTTGTATAGGTTTTCCAAGAAAACGTACTAATAATGTTTTAAGTATACGAGGTGTTACAAAAAAAGTCAAATTTGAATCATTTTGATTTGATTTTGACTGTTTCTTCGATGTTACTGTTAGGCATTAAATATATCTTGGAAAATGGGCACCCCATGTGTTCTAAATCCGGCTCTGTGTAGTCTTGCTTTGTATGTAAGTCTCTTCGTGTTGAGAATACATAAATTCTATTGGTGGCTTCAGGCAGGTTGTTATAAGGACCAATGACTTAAGATTCAAGTCCACTAAAAAAACCAGACACACCCATCTTAAACATGGTAAAATAACCATTAAAAATACATCAAGTCTTATTGTTAATGAATCATTTATATATGATGAACAGAATATATTAATATTTGCGTTTATAATGAGTTGCGTCTTGTAGTCTGAGTTTGACACAAGAGAAAGTGACAGGATAACTAGAAAAACACTGGGTATCCTGGTAATAATTTAATAACATAGCAAAGAGAACATATGCATAACGTAAAACAATAATATCAATAATCAGTATGCTGGGTAACGTAACACTGTTAATAACTAACATTATAGACACTTAATTAGAAGACTGAAGTAAAGCTGATAGAATTATTGTCGTTTTTCACTACTTTCCTGATATTTCGAAATACACTGGCGAGCATAAAATTAGGGTCACTTTGAAAATTGCCAATTTTTCTAAGAATTCAAAATATTAAATTTAATTAATTCTTGAAGGCAATAACACTTGCATTTCTGAGAACTGTTATAAGCTTTTTGTGGTTTCTTTTGCACAACAAAGATTCAATATTTCCGATTTCTAGGAAATGCTTGCAGGTGCACTGTAAGAAATTTTTGCAACCACAACAAAAAATGTAGAACATGCAACTATATAATATGATTAATATAGGCACAATCAAACATGTAGTAGAATGGACAAAGTAACTATTGTTAATAGAACATTGTTGATTTACCAATGTAAATGTTTCTTCCAAGCATATCAAATATAATTATAGTAACAATACAGAAACCATAAATAATTATTGCTGGATTTACAATACACTTTATTTAGTAAGTATAATAAGAGCCATTTTAACAAAAATCAAATATAGTCTTTAAATAAATATAATAAATTCTTAAGTCATTCCGAATTTTCTTGAAACATACGGTTTCCCATCAGGTCCATTAATAATGTTGTAGGAGGTGCAACTATATAGATCTGTTAATTTCATGGTATTAGCTCTTCCGTCAAATTTACGAAAGCCTCATCATCGACATTCTCTTCTGTAATAATATGAGACCTATATTAGCGAAAGTTATCTAGGTACATATGTTTAAAGAAATAATTCCCAAGAAAGTCCAACGATTGTTTTCCCCAAAGAGAAAAAATTCAAAACTTGGACTGGCATTTACAAAAACTAACAACAGAAGCTGTATGAAACATGCACACTGTACCTATCAAAGACTTGGAGAGGTCAAGCCAGGTCTCCAAGTCTTCGGTAGTTACCCATATCTAAGTAAAAAGTATGTAGCAAACCGTAAAGTGCCGAACTTGCAGGTTAGGTGCATTAGGTACGTTACTATTTCATTTATAATTAAATGTACTTACCCCGAAATTTATCCAGTAAGTAAGCAAGTCCCTATTTATGCTAGCAATCTGCAACTATTATATCCCTTGCCATTTCCATTGTGAACGAGAGCAGAGGGCAAAATGCAAGCGAAGAAGATCGCGAACAGTAAATGGTGGCATCACAGAGAAACGTATAACAGAACAGAACCGCGTGCTGCGCCAACAGAAAATTGTTGTTGTCCTACAGAATGGAAGGGCTATTTACAATATAAAATTGTTATTGTTAATAAAAGCCATATTATTATGCGGTTATCGTAACAAAATTATATTATTAAGTGTCGATAACTAGTCAAATATGAGGGCTTGTTGCTGGCACAATATGTAGCTATTATTTCCAACAATTTTGTAGTATTGTATTAACAAAACTATTTATACAATCATTTGTATAGTGACACCAGCAAAACTACATTTTTGATTCAAAAATATTACCGTCAGCAAAAACCGTATTGTTATTTCAAATAAGTTAAATATATTATGTCAGGGAACACGACAATTTTTATACTTAGGGCAGCAATAAAATCGGCAACTAAATTATTATGTTGGTCTGACAATAGTAATTTTTCTCAGTGTGCATGCGCTACTTGGAAGCTTATTTCTCGGGGTCTATTTTTCAATTTCCTTCATTTATTCACTTTCACTTTCCTGTGTATAACTTGACGGTCGAAAAGTGTAGTCTTCGTTTATTTCCTTATAATGGCTTTAAATCCTGTCACGGCGGCCAGAATTATAGCGCTGTTACAAGATGGTCGGGGGCAACGTGTAACGGCAAGAACGGTTGGTGTAAGTCTTTCTTCAGTTCAGCGGGTATCCCAACGATTTCAGGAAACTGGTAGGCTGACGAGAAGACCAGGATCAGGGCGGAAAAGAACCACCACGCCAAGGGATGACCGTTTTCTTGTGTCCATGGCTTTACGGAATCGGACTGCTACGGCAGTTTCGCTTCGAAATCTCCTCCAAGAAGTCAGAAATGTTAACATTAGCGAATGGACAGCTAGGAGGCGACTTCGTTCTGCTGGATTATCTTGTCGGAGAATGGCTACGGGTCCTCCACTTCTCCGTTGCCATAGAATTGCAAGACTGAACTTTGCTCGAGATCACTTGGGATGGACAAATGACGATTGGGGGAGGGTATTATTCTCAGACGTGTCGCGTTTCTGTTTAAATGGGTCGGATGGACGTCGGCGGGTATGGCGAAGACCCGGAGAAAGGTATGCCCAGGCTTGTATTGATGAGCGACTTCCATTTGGTGGAGGCTCAGCTATGGTGTGGGGAAGAATTTCTTCAGACGCACGTACCGAATTAGTGTTTATCGGCAATGGATCCCTAACTGCGCATAGGTACGTAACGGAAGTTGTAGAAAATCATGTCATGCCTTTTATGACGGTTCTGGGAGAAAATGCAACTTTTATGCATGATAACGCTCGACCCCTCGTGGCAAGGATTGTTAGCGGTTATTTGGATGAGGTTCAAATTACGCGATTTGATTGGCCAGCACGGAGTCTCGACTTGAACCCCATAGAGCATGTGTGGGATGAGCTAAGACAACGTGTACGAAGTCATACGCCGTCTCCCACCAACGCACAGGATCTTAGGGAGCTCCTACTACAGGAGTGGAATAACATCCCCCAAAATGTGATCCGTAATTTAATTGAGAGCATGCCACGTCGCCTCCAGGCTGTCATCAATGCACGGGGAGGAACCACTCGTTATTAGGGGTCAAAATTTTAACAGTTCCTTGTTTTATTCCAACATTTTTCTCACTACACATTTTTAAGACAATTTTGTTAAAATTTGCTTCTTTACGAATTTTCAATAAAAACATTAGAAAATGAAACGTTTTCTTTTTAAAACATTCCTGTTTAGAGATATGTATACAACGAAATCCATTAACAATAATAAGATACAATAAATAACCAGAAAAGTTGAATTTTTGAAGTGACCCTAATTTTATGCTCGCCAGTGTATTTCTAAAAAATTTAAAACGTCCTCGTGGTATATATTATTGTTAGATTGTAAACTCTTGTTTTAGTATTTTCGCCGGATAGTATTTTAACAAGTGAGTGCTTCCTCTATCATCCATTTATGAAACTACATGCTCTTTAAATCGATTTAAGTTCTCTCAATAAATCTTCACGAGTCAGAATTTGAAATTGTATGATACTCTTTTGATATTGCTTTGCCTCGTAAAAGATGGGGGCATAAATAACTCATCCCGCACCAATATTTAATGGAACCTTTTAATCAGAGCGAAATAAATTTATTTTGGCTGCACCTTCTATAAAATAATAAATCATATTTGTCAGAACCTGTATTTTACACATCAAGCATGATGTAGTGTTATATCAAGCCATCATAATTGCCTTTTTTCATAATAATTCATGCTAACGTATATCGTTTTTTGTAGTCCAATAAAATGTGCCGGGGATGGGAAAAGATGGTGATTTGCGATCCCCATTTACGAACGTTACCTACCTAGTCTTTAACAAACGCGTACAAACTTCCGTGTACATGGGGAAATAACATGGGCAATTACATTTTTGGGGATTCCTGTGTAGTTACAGTCGTGGTAAAGGTAGCAATTTGAAGGCTGGGAATCTTTCATCGAAAGAAGTTAATTTTTACTAATACATACACTTGTTTTTTTATTTAGATAATTCTCATTCACATTATTATTGTCATTACCTATAGTTGACAATTAATTGATTACTGGTGTGGATGTTTCGTTGGTGAATGCTGGTCCATAGTTTAGGGTAAATTGTAGGTGTCTTCTAACCTATTAAAAAGTTTTTGGGAAAATGTGAAAGCAGTAAAATTAAATAATAAAAATTAAATTACTTTAATTTTACTGCAATTATGAAAAATTTAACAAGCGGCAACATTTGTTTATTTTGCTCTAATGAATTTTGTAATCTGGCAATTTAATACTTACATATTTATTTCATATCTAGGTAAGGACAAAAACTTATTAATATACAATGAAATTAAAGTAACATAAAAAAAGAAAAATAACTATAAGAAATATTCAAATAAACCCCCATTCTGTATCAGACAGTATCCCAGCCTATTATAGAAAGAATTTCTCACATTCGCAAGTTGCCGATCGTTTACTAAGTTGCATTCCGCAAAAATAGCATTCCTTAAAGAATCAATATTTGGGTGACGAATTTTATAAATCTTATTTTTTAAATGATCCCACAAGAAAAAGTCACACGGTGCCAAATCGGGAGATCTAGCTGGCCAGTTTATAGCACCACCTCGACCAATCCAGCTCTCTGGAAATATTTCATTTAATAATTTCCTCACTTGTGCTCCAAAATGTGCTGGGCATCCGTCATGTTGAAACCAGACCTCCCGATTCGCATGGGCAACTTCTTCTAATGCAGGGCCAATATTGTTAATTAAAAGATCTAAATAAGCTTCTGAATTTAAATTTCCCTGTATTTCAAATGGTCCTATAATGCGATTATTAAAAATGCCTGCCCAATTATTGATTTTTTGAGGGTATTGCGTTGTAGTGGCTATATTTACTCTGGGATTTTCCTGGGCCCAATGCCTAACGTTTTGTGAATTTGGCTCTTGATTTAAAGTGAAGGTACACTCATCGGTAAAACAAATTGATGAAAGGAAGCTGCGATCCCGATTAGCCCGTTCTTGCATTTCTTCACAGAAAGTTTGCCTTTATTTTTCGTCAAAAGGAAGTAACTCTTGGTGACATTGGAATTTAAAGGTATGATATTTGTTTTTTTTTTTTAATATGTTACGGACAGTTTCTCTTGAAACATTATATTCTAGGGCAATAGACCTTAAACTAGATGTTGGGCTAGCAGTTATCAGGCCTATTACCATTTCCTCTATACCTCAACATTTAGATTTCTTGGAACGACTAAAAAAATAAATGATAAGATTAATTTTAGTTTTGTTTCACTCCACGTTATCACTTGTTAAATTTTTCATAATCCCAGTAAAATTTAAGTTAGCGAACAATAAGGAATTAGCACCTAAGGTAATAATAATGAGTGAATCAGAATTATGTAAATAAAAACCAAGTAAATTTATTAGTAAAAATTACATTCTTTCAATGAAAGATTCCCAGTATCTTCAAATTTCTTAATTAATTTTTTTATTGTTGTTACCGAAGGAATAGGACTATTATTGAATTTTACAGAAAATAAGTCACGGACTACCCGCAGACTATTGCCGCCGTAAAATGTTTTCACAATGAAAACCTTTTCTTGAACTGAATAAATATTTTTGTTCATTTTGAAACCCAAATTTTAAATTGTCGATAAATAATGTTGACAGTTCAGATGAATTAGAAATTAGAATCAAGGGAGTCTTTGATTAGAATAAATTAAATAGTCATGGGTAATCTGATGAATATCCGTGTTTTAATTTGAAAATTATTAGTGTAATTTTTGCTTTTAATACTTTAATAAATTGGAAAATTGCAGAGTTTTTGATATCCTCATACGCAGAAAAAAATAGTCTTTCGATTGCTACCTTTACCACCACTGTAACTACACATGGGGAGCAGGAATCCCCAAAAATGTAATTGCCCATGTTATTTCCCCATGTACACATGGAAGTTTGTCACACGGTGTATAGAATGTTTCTCTATTTCTTGTGTTATTTGCTAGTCTATTTTCTGCGTTTCATGATGTTTTTGTAGAGTTAGTTCATACTTGTGCAGCATGTCATTATTCCTGTTTTGAGAGAAGTTCATGGCTATTTCAGAAATGGGTAATTACGTGGGATTCGTTCAAATAATTACATATTTGTGGTTAGCAATGCATAAAAAGTAAATTCAGAGAGCATTAAAACTGTTGTCTGCGAGTAATGGTGTTTCTGAAAATTTATAGCGTACACAGTAAATAATTCTCTGTATTTACAAAGTACAAATAAAAAATTAAATAAAACTGGTGTACACAAAGGTACACAAAAAATTCCTAGATACCCATTTCCAGTATAATACCTATCCATTGATTTATGAAATTTAGATACCCAGAAAGAAGACGACCAACCAAAATGATGTTGTAGGTAAAATTCAAGAAAATCCAGAATTTGGACGGTCTGTCATTTGGACAGATGAAACTCGCATAAGCAGCGTAGGATTATTTAACAGGCATAATGTGCGTCACTGGTCTGATACCAATCAGCACCAAACTTTTGAACGTCAGAGGCAAGGACGTTTTGGATTTAACGTTGCGTGTTTTATTTTTGGTGGCCAACTATAGCATACCAAATTTTTGATGGAAACTTAACGGGATTGAGATACATTAATTTATTGAATATTAACGCAGAGGCGGTAATGGAAAATGTTCCGTTAATAAACATAAACAGGGTATATTTCTAACAAGATGGTGCCCCCGCAAACAATTCTGCAATCACCGGTATCTTGGATGTACCTACCTTATTTTATATTTTCTAAAGGTAAAAAGTACCAAAATCTTTGCCGTTTTTTGAAATAACAATGTAAAACTCAAGATATTTAATATTATTATATCAACTTCCTCGCTAAGTACATAGACTTATTTTTTCGGTGGCATTTTTTATTTTATAAAATACCTGCAAAATACTATACTTAACCTTCATAACCAGTCTAAAGCATATTATTTTCAACATTTTCGTTATCGTCTTATTGCCTTAAATATTCGTTTTTTTCTTCTATTTTTATTACATTCAAGTATTCAGTAACTTTTGACAGATAATAAATTTTGGTAATATATTTTCACCACGCCCACCTTTATTAGAGTTGTCCACTTCATTAAACGGTTTACTGTATGTCCTGCAGGGCAAAATACTTGTTTGGGTGGGTGTAGATCTCGTATCACATCTATGAATACAGAATGAGGAGTTTCTGAATAAGATTTATTGCTAATGTGTCAAAATATAGCTAATTTATTCTTGGGATATTGGAAGGGCGGATTTGTTATACCGAAGTACCTATTTCTGAGCTTTGTTCTTCGTTAAAGGAATTTTAGACTTTTACAAGAAGTCAAATATTTATTTTACCTTCATAGTTATGTGGTTTTCAGTGGGATTTAGTAAATAACTTGTGTGTGTCAGCTCCGACGCTCGACTGGAGTTTACTCCTTACGAACGATTATTTTAACTTCAATCACTTGATAATAGGGTACACGCGAATGTCAGTTTTATACCCAAATGTGTATTTATCACAAGTATATTTCTTCATTCTTTATAGGTATTTATACCTATTGTTAACGCAGGTGATTAAACTCGATACGTGTTTCGCTGACAATGTCAGCATCCTCATGAGTTGAAGATTAATCTAAATCTAAACTTACACTACGCTGCTATAATTACCAAACCTCCTACTACTGAAGTAAAATAGATCGATAAACCTACAGGATTTCTTAGAACTTTTGGAACATAAGAGCAATAAAATTGGTTTCTTAGACCGAAGGGTAAGTATTTATGGCTAGTCTTAATTCTAGCTACCTGATAAATCTATACTTATCTACTTACAGGGTTGAGTTTGGAATCGGGCCATAATTAGGTATCTGTTAAGACAACTACGTTTATTTCTATATATCGCTATACTTTCCAAGGCGTTTAAATCAAATTTATTATTTCCTGTTTTTAAGAGCTTGAGATTATTGATATTGAATTTATGGCTAGTGTCCAACACGTGCGACGCCGTGCTAGACTTCGCTGTACGGTCGTATTTGTAATGGGCTTGACACTCCTTGAAGCGAGTTAAAATAGACCGAGTTGTCTGCCTGATATATTTTTTGTCGCAATTTCCGCATTCTATTTCGTAGATTCCCGCTTTATGAGTGGGTTCCGTTTTATCTTTCGCACTTCCAAGTAGATTTTGTAAATTGTTGCCCAAAGTGGTGTCTTTTTGGATTTTCACCAGCATGAATTGGCACAAAACAGTTCTTCGGGTAGCGTTGTGCGGATTCCTTCTTGCATTATGCGTTGGTCAAATTGAGCAGTCTTCTAAATTTTGTTTTCTTCGTCCGAGGTAAATTTGGATAGGTTTTGTTAAAAACTCTACCGTGTGACAAACTTCCATGTGTACATGGGGAAATAACATGGGCAATTACATTTTTGGGGATTCCTGCTCCCCATGTGTAGTTACAGTGGTGGTAAAGGTAGCAATCGAAAGACTATTTTTTTCTGTGTATGAGGATATCAAAAACTCTGCAATTTTCCAATTTATTAAAGCATTAGAAGCAAAAATTACACTAATAATTTTCAAACTAAAACACGGATATTCATCAGATTACCTATGACAATTTAATTTATTCTAATCAAAGACTTCCTTTGATTCTAATTTCTAAATTGTCTGAACTGTCAACATTATTTATCGACAATTTAAAATTTGGGTTTCAAAATGAACAAAAATATTTATTCAGTTGAAAAAAAGGTTTTCATTGTGAAAACATTTTATACGGCAGCAATAGTCTGCGGGTAGTCCGTGATTTATTTTTTGTAAAATTCAATGACAGTCCTATTCCTTCGGTAACAATAAAAAATTTAGTTAAGAAATTTGAAGAGACTGACAATCTTTCATTGAAAGAAGGTAATTTTTACTAATAAATTTACTTGGTTTTTATTTAGATAATTCCGATTCGCTTATTATTATTACCTATAGTTGCTAATTCCTTATTGTTCGCTAACTTAAATTTTACTGGGATTATGAGAAATTTAACAAGTGATAACGTGGAGTGAAACAAAACTAAAATTAATCTTATCATTTATTTTTTTAGTCGTACCAAGAAATCTAAATGTTGAGTAAGAGGAAATGGTAATAGGCCTGATAACTGCTAGTCCAACATCTAGTTTAAGGTCTATTGCCCTAGAATGTAATGTTTCAAGAGAAACTGTCCGTAACATATTAAAAAAAAACAAATATCATCCCTTTAAATTCCAATGTCACCAAGAGTTACTTCCTTTTGACGAAGAATCAAGGCAAACTTTTTGTGAAGAAATGCAAGAACGCGGGCTACTCGGGATCGCAGCTTCCTCTCATCAATTTGTTTTACCGATGAGTGTACCTTCACTTTAAATCAAGAGCCAAATTCACAAAACGTTAGGCATTTGGCCCAGAAAAATCCCAGAATAAATCTAGCCACTACAACGCAATACCCTCAAAAAATCAATATTTGGTCAGGCATTTTTAATAATCGTATTATAGGACCATTTGAAATACAGGGAAATTTAAATTCAGAAGCTTATTTAGATCTTTTAATTAACCATATTGGCCCTGCATTAGAAGAAGTTGCACCAGGCGAATCGGGAGGTCTGGTTTCAACAGGACGGATGCCCAGCACATTTTGGAGCACAAGTGAGGGAATTATTAAATGAAATATTTCCAGAAAGCTGGATTGGTGGAGGTGGTGCTATAAACTGGCCAGCTAGATCTCCAGATTTGGCACCGTGTGACTTTTTCTTGTGGGGTCATTTAAAAATAAGATTTATAAAACTCGTCGCCCAAATATTGATTCTTTAAGGAATGCTATTTTTGCGGAATGCAACTTAGTAAACGATCGGCAACTTGCGAATGTGAGAAATTCTTTCTATAATAGGCTGTTATACTGTCTGATACAGAATGCGGGTTTATTTGAATATTTGTTATAGTTATTTTTCTTTTTTTATGTTACTTTAATTTCATTGTATATTAATAAGTTTGGTCCTTACCTAGATACTAGATAACTATAGGTAATGATAATAATAATGTGAATGAGAATTATCTAAATAAAAAAACAAGTTTACCTATGTATTAGTAAAAATTAACTTCTTTCGATGAAAGATTCCCAGCCTTCAAATTTCTTACTAAATTATTTGTTGTTATACCGAAGGAATAGGACCGTTATTGAATTTTACAGAAAATAAGGCACGGACTACGGGCATAAACTATTGCCGCCGTAAAATATTTTCACAATGAAAACCTTTTCTTGAACTGAATAAATATTTTTGTTCATTTTTAAATGTTGACAGTTCAGAAAATCCATAAAAATCAAAGACGTCCGTAATTAGAATAAATTAAGTTGTCATGGATAATCTGATAAATTTCTGTGTTTTAGTTAGAAAATTATTAATGTAATTTTTGCTTTTAATGCTTTAATAAATTGGAAAGTTGTAGAGTTTTTGATATCCTCATACGCAGAAAAAAATAATCTTTCGATTGCTACCTTTACCACCACTGTAACTACACATGGGGAGCAGGAATCCCCAAAAATGTAATTGCCCATATTATTTCCCCATGTACACATGGAAGTTTGTCACACGGTATACAAGAAGAACATTCCAGATGATGAGTTCCAGAAATTACCTATTTTAAAAGTTTTAAATTGTCACACACCTAATATTCTTACTGTTCTTGATCTCAAACATATACCTAGGTACCTAGTTGGGTAAAAAGATAAGATGTTATAGGTATTTTATATTTACGTCATATATTTTATCTTTTCAAACTTCAACAGTAAATGCCAACAAAGCAAAAGATCTAGCAATATGTCCGAAATCTTAGCATCACACCATAACCGAAAGTCGATTCGACGTGAGTTTTATTTTTGTCTGCATACAAAAACTTTTCTACGGGTTCTGAGTACAGTGTATCTAACGAAATATCTGGTTCTTTTAAATTAGAAATTCTTCTCCACGCCCCTTGCGGTTAGATTCGGACGTGATCCATAAATGCGGGACAACAAAATCTTTATCGACAGCATATTTTAACATAAATAAGTTGCGCCGTGGGCAACTTCGAGTCGGCATGCAAATTTGAGATTATTATTAAATCTTGATTAATTCTTGTTGCTTCTGTTATGGGTTGGTTTAGACATTTTTGCGCTAGAAATCGTACTCAGCGGCTCCTTTATCTTCGAAAAGCATTGGTGCCTCTCGTCTATTAGAGTCACAATATATTTTAGTATCCAAATTTCATTATAAATTTATTACCGAAAATATCTCTAGCTGCAGAAGCTAAACTGTTTTTGATGCAAAAAAAGTTAGAATAATAAAATTATTGTGATTCAAAAGTAGACAATTGGGTAAAAAACTGGCAGTCTATTGTACCACCATCCCACACACAACGAACAAAGGAAGCCACACATCACGACATCTGACAAAGCCCAAAAGTGTCTGAAAAACTCTTAAAACAATAAAAACTCAGTCACATTTGAAGAAACCGAGTGCGCCCATCGTTTCCGGCATAAAAAATATTTAATAACACATGTGCGATTGTAGACGTCCGAACACAAGTAATAATTATCTGTCTGTTGAGTTGGCTGCCCTGGGCCGCAGGCACCAGCCGCTGCGATCCGCTCTATTATTTCGGACCCAAATTTGTGTTTCGTCCGAGTAAATGCGGCGCCGCACTCAGGCTTTTTCAGAGCAGTACTTATACGAGCCACTCGGACGGTCTCACTTTTGATTTTGATGATCACCTGACAAGTTTTACATAATGCAACACGTGAGGGAAAAACCTCTAGAATTTTAAGAGGTTTCGAGCAACATGGGACGTACAAACTTTTGAAATAAAATCGTTTGTATCGTTACTCATAATACTAAGACTTTATGTCCCCCCTCCGCCCGACTTTATTTCAAATTTTTCCTTGTTTTAAGAATTTGAGTTTGTTGATATTGAATTTATGGCCCGTTTCCAACGCGTGCGACGCCATGCTAAAATTATCTGTACGCCCGTATTTGTGATGAGCTTGATGCTCCTTGGAGCGAGTTGAAATAGACCTTGTTGACTGCCAACATGAATTTAAGATCAATGTTTGGTGCGGTGTAATTTCAAATTTCTTTATTGAGCCTTTTCAACTTCCACCCAATCTGAACGGTCCACTTTATTTAAATTTTCTTCAGCAAAATTTGTACGAACTGCTTGAAGAAGTACCACTTAATTTAAGGGAAAATATGTGGTTCATGCAAGACGGGGCGCCCGCACATTTTTCCCGGCCGGTGCGGGAGTACTTAGACCACGTCTTTCCACATCGGTGGATTGGCCGTGGAAGTGAATTTGCTTGGCCGCCTAGAAGCCCCGACTTAAATCCTCTGGATTTTTCGATGTAGTCTAGAATGAAAGATATGGTTTGTAAAGAAGCTGTTGATTCACCCGATGAGCTGTGGCGAAGAATACAAGCGGCTGCCAATGAAATCGAAGGCAATCCTGGGGCATTGTTTAGAACTCAGGGGTCTCTCAGGAGACGCATTGAAAAATGTATCCAAGTGAATGGTGGTCACTTCGAACATCTACTTTAAAATTTGATGTTTCCTAATTTTATTTTTCTTGTACCTAAGCGTTTATAGTGAATTAAAATTTATTTTGTTAGCGTATCATTTCTGAGATTTAAACACTATCTGCATTAAGCCGTTTTTTCTTGAAAATGGGCTGGAATATCAAAATGAGACAAGAATACATTTATTATTTAAAAAAGGTTGGTCTTTCAGATTTTGGAGCCGATTTGACGTTAGATCTACATGGTAGAAAGTTATGGGTCAATTTATCAAAACAATAGGTTATAAGTAGCGTCCTCTATGGGCAACGTCAAAAGTGTTATTGGAATCTTTTTTCCTGTAAGAAAAACCATAGGATTGCAAATTTTCAAGTCGACAGCCTAAGAAATTTCGTAATTATGGCAAGAAATGGAAATAAAATTGTAATTTTCCTAAACCATCAACATTCGGATAAGGCATGTTCGGGTCAATGGTCATTATTTGACCTGTAGAATCTCCAGTTAACGGAGTTCCCATTGTTAATGAGACACCCTGTACCTATAGTTAGTTCCCTAACATTTACCTGTGTCCGACGGGAACCCGATACAATAGAATAATATGAAAATATTCTTTTAAAATTATTGAATGGTGCATTTACGTTTTGTTGAAAAATTATTCTGGAAACATTTTTTTATTTGGTAATTCTAATGTCAGATGAATTTAAAATGTTTGTTATAAAATTATCAAGAAATATTTTAATTTAACAAACGTAATAATTTAATATAAATATTAAATAAAATACATTAAAATATGTCAGAAAGATACACTTTTAGAAATTAAAAATATTTATTGCATTTTTCGAGTAATTAAACGTCATAACTGTAATTAATAATAATAATAATAATAATAATAACATTAATAGACTTTATTGATGCCCAAAATTGGAATACAAACAATACAAAAAACTCTATAAGGCATCAAAAGGCGGAGTTCAGATTGCACATGTAAGAACATGAGCATCTGCTCTTCCACTCAACCTACAACACAAGAGAGAGCGAGAGAGAAAAAAGTGAAAAACAACAAAAATGACATGAGGGACAAAATATAAACAAAATCAAAATCAGAGATATATCTAGTATGATTTAAAAGTAATTGGATATGGTGCTCATTTATTACTGTTTATTAAAAAGGCTTGTTGTCAAATATTGTTTAAATTTCTGGACACTGAGTTTCTTGTATTCACTGGGAATATTGTTATAAACTCTAGCTATATTACAAGTAAATGATCGTTCAAATATTGCTGTTCTGTGAAATGGTGGTGTAATTAATGATTTTCGTCTTATATTCAAATTGTGAACATCAGTTCTATATCGGATTTTATTGAACAGATATGGTGGAGACTGTGTAGTTACAATCTTATGATAAAAAATACTAGCATGCAGCAGACGTCGATTGGCCATGTTTAACCATCTGATTTCTTTTATTTTGTGGGATATGTGTTCATGCCTACGTACTCCACATATCAGTCTTGTGCATGCATTCTGAATCAACTGAATTCTACGGGCCGTTCGAAGGTCTATGCATGCTCCATAAATAACGTCTCCATAAGAAAACTGTGAAAGAACTAACGAGTCACAGAGAATACGTTTTTCCTGTTTACCTAAAATATCCTTGTGAGAAAAAATTAGTTTTAAAGCACCGAAAGATTTCTTGCAACAATTGCTGATATGCTTCGTGAAACGCAGATCACTGTCCACCACTATGCCAAGATTTTTAACCTCATCAACACAAGTCAATTTGGTGCCATTAATTCTGATATCCAAATTATTTAAAAGGGTATTTCTTAAAGATGATTTACAAAAAACGAGCAAGGCAGATTTATCTGGGTTAATAATTAAACCATGATCAAGAGATGTTTCTACTAATGCCTGTAAATCTGAATTGATTAACGCGTTGGCTTCTAAAACATTAGTAGGATCAAAAGAATAATATAACTGAGTATCATCGGCATAGCAATGAACAGCGCAGTTTCGTATGCAATAATGCATATTTGATACATAGAGCGAAAATAAGAGAGGGCCCAGGATAGAGCCCTGAGGTACTCCTCTATCCAAGGTGCTTTCAAGAGAAAATTGGCTGTTCAATTTCACATATTGCATCCTTTGAAGTAAATAACTTTTCAAAAATTTTATTGTACTGCAATCAAAACCCAAAAAAGAAAATATTGAAATCAAGATGTCGTGGTTCGAGCAGTCAAAGGCCTTTGAATAATCTAGTAATACCAGGGCAGTGGATAGCCCCCTATCAGTTGCTCCCAGAACATCATCAATAATATGCGCAAAGCAGTGGTACAACTAAAATTAGTTCTGAAACCTGACTGAAAAGGAGGTAAAATACCATAAATTTTAAGGTGCTCATTTATTTGGGAATAAACCACCCTTTCCAGCACCTTGGACAGCACAGGGAGGATGCTTATAGGTCTCAAATCCCTAAACTCACTTGGTTGAACAACCTTGGCCACAGGGACAACATAAGAAGTTTTCCACAGATTAGGAAAAATATCATTTATAAGGCAAGTATTTACTATATTTGTCAGATACGGCAGTATGTACGGTGTACAATACAGTAACATTTTTATAGAAATATTGTCCAATCCTACAGCAGTGCTTTTCATTAAACTTAAAATTTTATCTATATCTTGGTGTTCTACTAGTTTAAAGGAAAGTTTTCTGTCAAAGTCACGTTTGTAATTGTTGGAATAGAACTGAACTGTGTCATTTAAATTACCAGATGGAAACTGCTTTACACAATTAGTAAAGTAGTCATTTATTAAGTTAAGATCTTGCAGATGTTCCGGTATATCCCTGTTTGCTTTACCAGAATAAACATTTAAATTGGAAAGCTCTTTCCACAATGTCTTTGTTCCACCATTTTGAAGTTTGAACTTCAAGTATGATTTTTTTTCATTTTTAATTGCCCTATTGGTGAAATTCCTAAGCTGCTTATAATATTCGAAATGTACCGGGTTCGCAGATATTTTAAAACGCGCCAGAGCTTTATCCCTAAGATGCATTAAGAATTTTATATTATCCGTCAACCACGGAGATTTCGGTTTTGTGATTCTGCATGTTTTGACAGGAGCATGCCGATCAAATAATTGTAATATTATTGAATTGAACAGAGATAATTTATCATCAACATTTTCTAACTCAATTATTTCAAAAAATGGCTGAACTTCCAAATCTTGCTTGAACTTTTCATAAACGAAATTTCTAAAATTCCTAAATGTCTTATATTGGATATAATTTTTAGGTTTCGAAACAGTTAAACTACAATATATCAATTCATGATCAGTTACAAGTTGTCCAATGTGCTTCACTCCACTATCAATAACATGCAAATCCCCGGTACAAATGAAAACGTCTAGTAGAGACATTTTACTAATGGAGTACCGTGTTGGTTCAGTAATAAGTTGCAATAGATCAAAGTCGCTCAAAATTGATAAGAATTTCCGAGTGTCAGAATTTTGTAAGTCCATCATATCGATGTTTATGTCTCCACTCCATACAAATTGATCACATGAGACCAGCACAGTAGATAACGTTTCCTCAAAGGACTCAAAAAAATCTGCAATACCCGCGTTTGGAGGACGATACATGACACCAAATCCATACCTTATACCACCTAAAGTAACCTGCAACCAAAGTTGCTCAAGGCTTTGATGCTGCACGACAGTAAGGGTTGAAAAGTGTATAGTACTCTTGATGTAGGTGCCCACGCCCCCTCCCCTCCCCGCTCTATCCATCCTCACAAAAGTGTAACCTGGAACATTGACCAACCGATCGTCAACATGCAGACTTAACCATGTTTCAGAGATAAATACTAGATCGTAATGACAGTTCAAAATATGATCAACCAATTCACCAAAACCTGTCAACAGGGATCTAATGTTTACATGTGCAATATGTAAGTTCATTATTACGCGGATAAATAGATACACAGTCTTTCAGTGTACAGAAATTTTCCAGTGAAATGAAAATATAATTGAAATAGTGAAAAGGAAAAATTGACAAAAACAAGAAAAGAATCAAAAAGAAATAATTGGCAAAAATAGGAAAAAGAGACGGTATAAAATAGTTTGACAATTCATATACAAAAATACATACCATAACAATATGTCGCAAAACAAAGCGACAAAAAAGGCTCTCAAATGTCTCCATCATGCATCATGAATTAAAATGTTTGTTTCAAAAATTCCAACAAACATAATAATTAGACAAATAAGTATAAGATTGAGGCATAACATAACACTATATACTTACTTACAAATAAAATACCCCCTAAAATATTGAACACAACCACACACATCGAAATTTTAAAAATTTTGAACGAAATGGAAGCGGTTTTTTGACGGAGAACTATTGTACGAAGATCAATAAAAAGAAAACCAAAAATTTGGTGTGTTGGGGGCGTGAAAATAGGACTAAAACTAAAATATAAATTGGAAACAAGACGATATAGAGGAAGTCTCAGATTTCTGCTATATTTAGGAAGTCAAATAACTCGCGATGATAAGCTCTATAGAGATATATTAAAATCGCTTTTCAGTAATAATAAAAACTAGGGAATAGTCCAATAAAAGTTGACAAAATGAAAACTACTGAAAAATAATACAATCACCATCTAATTATACATTGTCGTGTTCATCTAACATCCATCACCAAATATATATCGCGCATAGGCACGAAGAACAACAGTCTACAATTAAAAATTAAAGAAGATACTAATTATGAATTACCCTAAAACATCTTTTACAACAAACGGAACGGTAGATCCTATAACGGATGCTTTCATATACACCCCCAGATTAGCAGTAGCCTGCTAGATAACTAGTAATTAAACACTGGATTTAACATTTTAGTTAATCATTAGTTCACTGTGCACACCACCAGGGGCGCTCCGGTGCGCTTCTTTGTTGCTTTATTTTTTGGCGCCATCTTGCCTCCGGCGTGCAGCAGCTAACAATTATTGTCTGGCTGCCTAGGATATATTACTAGTTCCCAGTTTATGGTTAACGTACGCTTTTTCGCGATTTTTTTTCTGAGTCGCACATACGCGATTAAAAGCGAATTAGTCTGTTAAATCAAAATGCATGTGACGTTTAAAACGTATTCAACATCCGGCGATTGTGTATTGTTTGCGCGCACTATTTGAAAAATTGAAAATACGCGAGAGATTTTTTTAAATAAATTTTCTTTTTTTTTCGGGTGTAAGAAATAAGTTGTTGTCGCTACAACAGCCACGATCAAACTAAAGTAGGTTGTTAAACATGCTCCCAGAGTAATTTGTGACGAAATAAGGGGAAAATTATAAAATTACATTGCTCGCCTAAACTACACTCTTATTTGTGGCCGTGTGCTAACTCTCCCGACCGCCGCGGCATTATACATGCAATCTACGATGATGATGATCGCTTATTTTCCAAATTAAATGTTGGGTTTGGGGAGATCTTTAAATGTTTATTATTAAGACCAGCCATCGCTGAAATTTGGAAAAGAAATTGTTTGGCTTCATACAAGGAATTTATATAGAGTTTATACAGTTTTAGTGGTACATTAATTGCCATCTCGCTTATCAAAAGAGACAAAAAAGCGGTTAAATGGGAACCACGTTCATGCTCCTATTTATTGGAGTTTACTCCTTTTAAGAATCGATTTTCAGTTATAGCCCGCGGTACAGAAATTCTATGAGCAGTAAAATCAAGCGTTACATTTCGCGTTAACTAAAAGTAACGCGTAACGTTACCTGTAACATTGAAATTATGTACGTATCTATGGATACGGCTGTTTATGTCTGACTGCATAGAGCATGGAAATAGTGAAAATAAAGTGGCATAGAGTAGATATGACAGTTGGCGTTGTAAAGTCAGCATCTGCAGTGTTTGTTCGTTCCTAAATTTGTTGAATCTTTTGATTCAATATGGAAAAATCTAATATTAGATACTCCAAATATTGCTTAGTGCCGAAATGTGAATCAACGCCTATTCGAACTCCAGGAAAAGTATTTATTTCATTGCCAGTGGGATCGACGTTTAGCAGATTGTCACTTAATTACTGAATTTATAAACAACTTATATTTTGATGTAGTTGGACATTTTCGAACATAAACCATCTGATAAATACACATTTGGGTATAAAACTGCGCGTGTACCCTATTATCAAGTGATTGAAGTTAAAAAAACATAACTTTTCTTTTTTGTCTGATTTAGTTTATGTTCAAATATTGCATGTTTTGAATGTGTATGGAAAACCGCAGACCAACTGGTTTCGTCCTTCTGGGACTCATCAGTACGCTGCTCTCCCCTACACACTCAAACCATGCAATTTAGCTTGCTATATATGCTGCCGCGCTCTGAACAGATATCAGCAAGTGACAACTACTTTGAGTAATTATCTAGTATTAATTAGTGGTACTGAACCGTTCGAACAACTACTCCTCGGGCAAATACCCCGCCAGGCATTGAATTATAGAACTAAATCAAGATTTTTTGTACTACGAGACGTTTCAGACTGCTACCCCATCTAAGATGGGTTTGAAACAATCCTAATTTGTCTCCATGTACGTACGTGCTTTTTAAGCAGGTCTTTGTTCAAATATTGCATGTTTTGAATGTGTATGGAAAACCGCATGGAGACAAATTAGGATTGTTTCAAAGCCATCTTAGATGGGGTAGCAGTCTGAAACGTCTCGTAGTACAAAAATCTTGATTTAGTTCTATAATTCAATGCCTGGCGGGGTATTTGCCCGAGGAGTAGTTGTTCGAACGGTTCAGTACCACTAATTAATACTAGATAATTACTCAAAGTAGTTGTCACTTGCTGATATCTGTCCAGAGCGCGGCGGCATATATAGCAAGCTAAATTGCATGGTTTGAGTGTGTAGGGGAGAGCACCGTACTGATGAGTCCCAGAAGGACGAAACCAGTTGGTCTGCGGTTTTCCATACACATTCAAAACATGCAATATTTGAACAAAGACCTGCTTAAAAAGCACGTACGTACATGGAGACAAATTAGGATTGTTTCAAAGCCATCTTAGATGGGGTAGCAGTCTGAAACGTCTCGTAGTACAAAAAATCTGGATTTAGTTCTATAATTCAATGCCTGGCGGGGTATTTGCCCGAGGAGTAGTTGTTCGAACGGTTCAGTACCACTAATTGATTTAGTTTAGCCGAAGAACATTTAATATTAGTATGAGATGTTCTTTACCTATATACCTGTAAGGAGTGGCTTGTCTATTAACAGGTGCTTCCACCTTTACCATCTACCTATAAATAAATTAAGAACAAAAATTGCTTTCGACTGTCCACTCTTTATTGCACTAAATTGCATAATGCCTACTCAACTCTGATACAAACCGATTACCAAATCATATATTCACCATTGTTCCACGGACTAGAGAGAACTTTAACATTTGTCGGTAATTTTCTTCGAATTGGGGATGTGCGACGGCAAATTGGGTGGAATGATTCCATAAAAATCAAACTCGTGCATAGAGCCCTGGGTAGTAGCGTGCCTGTCGTGCTACATAAACGAAGTGGTCAAATTGTTTCACATTGTTTAAATATTAATGGTTCCTTTAAAGCGATACTTCCATTTGGCGGTGATCTTTAATTATTTACGTTTGGAAATTTTCAGTTATTCACTGGGTTTGGACGCACAGAAAAAATTATTAATAGCACTTGAAAAATTATGGTTCCCTAAATTGGACCGGTCCAAAAAAGGAAACCTGTGTTTCCATTTTGAGAAACTCGCATCTTTCATAGTTCCTACTCGTTAAAAAATTGAGCATAACCACAAAATCTTCCGGGAATGAAGACTAGACTTGGCAGCAAGCAAAACGAACAACCTGTCAGATGATAAAAAGAAAAATTTGAGTAGACTTTTATTGTTCTTAAATTTCTTTAAAGTTGAATTGCTGCCTTTTGTTTTCGTCGTTTTCATTGTTTTCTTTCTCTTAACAAGCGAATTGGTTTTTGTAAAATGCGGCGATTTCACGGGGCTCTTATTTATTTTGATTTAAGTACCGACCCTTTTTTCCCTTTTTTTAATTTTCCCTTCTTTTCTTTATTGCTTCTTTTTTATTCTCTTTCTTTACCACTTGTGTATTGGATTGTAATATCTTACTTTCCCTAAGTATAGGTAGTTGAAAATAATATATATTGTTTTTCTCTCTTTTTTATGTCTTATTTGAAATTTGCGCATCTGAATGTTAGATCCTTACTGAATAAATTAACTGATTTTCAGGATGTACTGCTTGGAACAGATTGCGATATCATGGCTGTGTCAGAGACTTGGTTAACTCAGGATACAGAAAATCTTGGCAATATTAATGGCTACAGGTGTTTTACCGGGAGTAGACGGTCCAGGGGCGGCGGTGTAGCTATTTTTGTCAGGGATAGAATTAAGTGTACGATTGACAATACCTCTGATAGCATCGAGCGGCTGTGCCTGCGCGTTGACTGCGGGGATAGTAATGAATTAGCTGTTTCTGTGATCTACAGGCCACCTACTACGAATGTCTTATCTTTTATTGGTGAGTTGGAGAACACTATGCTGGAGCTAGCTCCTATATTTGATGATATTATTTTACTGGGTGATACAAATATCAATCTGCCGAACAGAAATTTAGATGATGTGCATGTTTTAAACAATTTCTTAGATAGTTTTGGCTTATGTCAATTAGTAGAGTCCCCTACGCGAGTTTTTAACAATAGTTTTAGTCTCATTGACCATATCATAACATCGTGTCCTGATAAGTTGTCGAATGTGAGTGTTGTTGGTTGTCATATTTCGGATCATGATCTTATAGAATGTCGTATGTTAGTGCAAACTAGGCGCCAACCTTCATGTTTTATTTCTTCCTGGACATTCAAGTATTTTGTACAATCTGAATTCTACAAAGATCTGATGGATTGTGGACTAGAACAAATGTTTTATGTAAATAATATTGATGACAAAGTTGCTATACTGAATAACTCACTTATAACTCTCTTTGACATACATGCTCCATTTCGAACTTTCAGAGCTACTAGAAAACCATCTCCATGGATATCTTGCAATACTCGACTGTTGATGTCTCAACGTGATCAAGCTAAAGCCAGATATAAAAGGAGTAAACATTTAGATGACTTAAATTATTATAGGTCTATAAGAAATTTCACAACTCTAGTAATTAGGAGAGAAAAGGAAGCATTTTTTGAAAGTAAATTGAAAACGAATAATTCTGCACAGTCATGGAAATTTTTGAGATCCTTGAACATCTCCACTAAATAGAAAACATTTTCCACAGAATCTATATCTAATGCAGATGGTTTTTTAAACTTTTTCACACAGCTGCCTACTTTCACCGAGGATTTTTCTGAGACTATTGCATTCTACAACAATAACAGAAAGACCTCCTTTGACTCGTTTTTTGAATTCCAATTGGTCGATTCTAGCGCAGTGATGAAATGTTTAACTGAAATAAAATCGAATGCACCTGGGCTAGATGACATCACCCTTGTAATGATAAAGGCGTGTTGCCCGTATTTGTTGCAGTTTCTTGTTCATATTATAAATAGCTGCCTGATGCAAAACTATTTTCCTATCACATGGAAGCATGCTGTTGTCACGCCGGTCCCCAAGGTGCGTAATCCGTTGGAGCTGGGGCACTTCAGACCTATTAGTATTTTGCCATGTTTCTCCAAAATAATGGAAAAAATTATGTTTTACCAAATTGAAGAACATCTGAACCATTATCAGATTCTACCTCTAAAACAGTCTGGATTTAGACGAAACTTTAGTTGTACAACTGCGTTAGCAAATATTACTGATGATATTATGAGAGCCACGGATAAGGGTTTATTGACCATCCTTCTCTTACTTGACTTTAGCAAAGCTTTTGATACTATTAACTTTAATATTTTGAAATCTATATTTCATTACGTCGGTTTTAGTGAAAATGCTAAGCAACTTCTAACTAGCTATTTATCTGAAAGGGAAATAACTGTCAGGGTAGACAATCAGATGTCTAGGAGTGCTTTGGTTACATCGGGAGTTCAGCAAGGGTCGATTTTGGGACCTCTCCTCTTTTCAATGTATACAAGTAGCATAGTGAATTGCATAAAATATTCTGACTACCACATGTATGCAGACGATACCCAAATTTATTCCAGTTTTTCTGTAAATGGTTTTCGAGAAGCAATAAAAAATTTAAACCAGGATTTGCAGAATATTGCGACCACGTCAGCAAGGCATTCTTTGTTGATTAATCCGAGTAAAACACAGGCTATATTATTTGGCAATAAGAATTTTTGTAAAAGTGTACTACCTTCTATTCAGTTGAGAATTAACGATACTGACATACCTGTGGTTGAAAGAGTGAGAGACCTGGGACTGGTGCTTGACAACAGCTTTCGCTATAGGGAACATATTGCTCTGTGCATGAGACGAGCATTAGCCAACCTAAAACTTATTTACTCTTACAAAAATATTCTTTCCATTGGAATAAAAAAATTACTTTGTAACTCACTTGTGCTTTCACATTTCAATTTTTGTTGTGAGGTGTTTTCTCCATGTTTGGATCAAGCCACCAAATATAAAATTCAAAAAATGCAAAAATCCTGTTTGAGATACATATATGGCATTAGAAAGTTTGACCATATATCACATAAATTAATTACTAGTGGTTGGCTAAATGTGGAACACAGATTCCTTAAGCTTTCATGTATATTTGTTAATAAAATTATTTTGTTTAAAACACCACCATATTTATTTGAGAAACTAAAATTTAGAACTGATGTACACAACATTAATGTGAGATTTAAGGGCAGATTGTATCCTCCTCAATATAGAACTGCTTTGTGCAGTAGATGCTTCTCTGTTTATTTTTGTAAAATCTATAACGAATTGCCCGAAAATCTCAAAAATTTATCCTATCTTCACTTTAAAAATCATTTACATAGGTTTCTGTTACAAAACCAAAATTGTTTATTGTAATTCTGTGTGGTGCACTCTGTGGTCTGCGATGTTGGTACGGTTGCTATCACGGACTATTTTATCGCTTTTGCCCTTGGCGACTCTTATTCCTGGTATCAGGTGTCGTTGTCTGTTCCGAATGGTATAGTTTATTATAATATTTAATTTAATTTAATTTAATTTAATTTAATGTGATCTGTAGGGTTAAGTGGAAGAGCAGGGGGTGCTTTGGCATCCATCTGAACTTCGCCCTAAGCTAGCCTTTCTTTAAGTTATCTGTGGGAATTGCATACACTTTGATTACTGTTTATTTACATAGTTTAATTTATAAAATGCAATTGTAACTGTGACACAATAAAGACACTATTATTGTTTGTTGTTGGGGTCGAAACAAGCCTCAACTCAAACAAAAATCCAACATGAAATACCGGCTAACACGGTTCATGAATAATACAAAACATTTAGCCTATCCCCCGTTTCTGTTCTGAATCTTAATCATCATAATTTTAAATTTATAATTATACAGTGCAGTCGAGATTCTTATATCATGCCAGGCTACCGTGTAGGCCGACTATCGCCCTTTTTTTCCTGAAGTTAACTTGAAAGGTCGCCCGCAGGAACAGAAAATACAGGATGTTTCATCTAACGTCAAATCGACTTCAAAATCTGAAAGACCAACCTTGTCTCATTTTGATATTCCAGCAGCCCATTTTCAAGAAAAAACGACTTAATGCAGGATATAGTGTTCAAATTTATCAAAAGTATTAAAAAATGCCGCGTCGTAATGACTTTTCGAATAGTGATATTATATATTATATATTATATATATTATATATTATATATTTCGCTAATTTCTTACAAGAGCAGCCAAGGCGCGGATCCTAATTTTTTGAACAAAATCCTCTTCACAGATGAGGCAACGTTTACTCGACTTGGAGTTTTCAGCTGGCGAAACAATCATTTGTGGGATTCTGAAAACCCCCATGCCCAGGGCCGATTCTGGAGATGCGGCCGCCCCGTGCACGAAAATGTATTCGCTGCCCCTGTTTTTTTTTGTATAGCAAAATTACCTATATTATGAACAAAATAAAGCGCCATACTATAATGTTTTAATTCTTTTTATTATAGTCAGAGATGGAAATAAAAAGAGGTAGGTAGGGGTAGGCCCAGATTAGACTACTGCTCTCAAATAGTTGAGAGTGTAGGATGTTCTACTTTTAGGGAAAAGCGTAGGTTAGCTCGGTATAGGAAAGGATGGAGGTACGCGTCCAACCAGTCTTCGGACTGAGAACTTTATGATGATGATATTTATTTAAAATATAACGACCATTTACTACTTATTTACAATACAACTACCGTAATATAAAGTATCGTACAACGTTTTATATACTATCAATGAGACCATAACGATTATCTTTTACTATATTTTCATTTGATAAGTAATTGAAATTATAAATTATTAAAAAAATAATACAAATTATTAAAATCTCTCAATAATTCGATATTTCATTCAACTATGTTAGCATATGATGAAGGGTGAAATAAAATTTTATTTTAAACTCATTTCTTGAATCTAAAATAGGATCATCTTCACATTTATAGTGAAAATAAGCTGTAGTTTTCCTCAAACTAGAACTAAACTCTGCAACAATTTGCGATTTTTGCCAACGTATTTGACTTTGTTATGTAATCTGCAAATGCTTCATCACTATCATTGTTTCGCATCATCATTGTTGTTGTTATTGTTATTGTCATATATATAATTGTTTTTTTTTTTTTTTTTTTTTGCATTAATGTTATTGCCATTTTTATTTTTATTACTATAGGTTTTTCCCTGCTACTGAAGATGGCAGCTTAGCTGCCGAAATGCGTATATAGTGTTTCAAAATTTATGTGGTTAGGGGTACAATTGATTCTTGAATTGATTATTTAACCACAGTCTCTTACATCTTAATCCTTGAGAAATGGCTTCCCGGTCACAAGAGTTGAACAGGTTTCGCAAGGTAAGTTTTAAAATTTGGAAAATAGGTGCAGATATTTCCTTTCTTAAACAATGCAAGTTTCATAAGGTTTTTCCAAATTTTATAGATTTCGGTTTCAGGTATAATAACACTAGTAGCAGGAGGTTTCATAATGCCACAGAAACATGTGCCAAGAAAAAATGGTTGGATTTGGAAATCAAATATTTGTACCAAAAACGTAGTTTTTTAGATGTAGAGAAATATCGATTGCATTTGAAACTCGTTTACGGTTTGAGTTCAATTGAGTTTGGAGAATGGATGATTGTCCAGAGTGATATGTGGGAGATAAATTTACATAAAATTAAAGAAGTTAATGAGATTCATGCTAGAAAATTGCGTTCTTTGGTTTTTCCCGCGTCGCGGCTGGAGAATGATCCGATTCAAGAAAATATAGTTGTTAATGAATCGTCCGAGACTTTCAATGATACAGAAATTGCCTTCCTTAAAAAAGGTTTAAAATTTAATTTGCCTTTTCGAAAATCGCCGGTTATGGATATGGTAGCGGGTATTGAGAGTTCTGTTCAGAAATTGGATAACTTGGATAGGAACTTTATTAGGAGCGCATGCAAAATACAAATTACTAAGAACATAAAGGATAATAAATATAAAAGTAAGAGCACAGTGAAAAACAATCACTATTATAGTATCGTTGAAGGACTCAGACAAAAAGATTGTTTTTATTTGAAAGCGGACAAGGGAAATAAGATTGTGGTATTAGATAAAGCAGATTACTTCAATAGAGTGGAAACTTTTTTGAAGGATGGTCCATACAAAGAGGTTAAGAAAAATCCATTGCCAAAATTGGTCAGTTCGGCTAAGAATGCCATGAAAGATTGTCCAAATCTTATTACCCCCCAAAACAAATTTAGGTTAAGTGTGTCTAATAGTTTAGTTTCCTCAGCTAGGGATATTTTGGGTCATAAACAGAATGAAAGTAGGAAACCCTGGATAACAAAACATATTGTGAGTCTAATAGAGGAAAGGCGAAAATATAAAAATAGGTTAGATGAAACAGGGAAACAAAGATATAAGGCGATCAAGTGGGAAATTATTCGGGAATGTAGGAAAGCGAAAGAGCAATGGATCGGTAATAAATGCAAAGAAGTGGAAGATAAATTCGAAGTAGGAAAGACTGATGAAGCATATAAAATAATTAGGAGAAATTTTAGAGAAATTGGATCTAGTACCAAAAACATTAGAAATGAGGCAGGAGATATCCTAATCGGAAGTGGGGAGAAGGCAGATAGGTGGAAAGAATATTTAGGAAACTTATATGCGGGACAGGAAGTGCAAGATATATTAGAAAGCGAAAGCAGTGTAGAGGGGGATAACCTAGGGAGTCCTATAATGAGAGAAGAGTTTGAGATAGCACTAAAAAGTTTAAGGAATAATAAAGCACCAGGTATAGATGGCTTGCAGGCAGAAATCTTAAAGTGCGCAGGTCAAGAGGTAATAGATCGTTTATTTAAACTAGTTAGTCGCATATACCTGACAGGCGAGATTCCAGAAGATTACAAACGGAACATCATAGTAGCTTTGCCAAAAAGAAAAGGCGCGGATAGATGCGAAAATTTTAGAACTATCAGTTTAACTTCCCATGCGTCAAAAATTTTAACTAGAATTGTGCAAAGAAGGATGGAGAAAAAGGCGGAAGAAATATTAGGAGAAGATCAGTTCGGATTTAGACGAAATAGAGGAACGCGTGAGGCCATTCTAGCTTTACGAGTAATTATAGAAAAAACGATAGAAAAGAGAAAGAGCGTCTATATAGGATTTGTAGATTTAGAAAAAGCCTTCGACAACGTAAAATGGGGGAAGATGTTCGAAGTGCTGAGAAAGGTAGGGATGAAATACAGGGACAGAAGAATAATACATAATCTCTACAAAGAGCAAAAGGCAGTTATAGAATGTGAGCAGGAACAAAGGGAAGTAGATATCCGGAAGGGAGTGAGACAGGGATGTGCATTGTCACCTCTAGTTTTCAACTTATATATCGAAGATGCGATTAATATTGTTAAGGAAAGAACAGCCTCAGGGATCAATGTACAGGGCCAAACTATTAACATGCTCAGATTTGCGGATGATATAGCAGTGTTAGCATCTAGCAAAGAAGAATTAGGAGCGGCTTTGAATGAAATGGAAGCAGTTTTGACACAGGGCTTCGGCATGAAAATCAATAAAAAGAAAACTAAAATTTTGGTATGTAGGGGATGTGAAAATAGAACTAAAATGGAAATACAAATTGGAAATGAGAAGATAGAGGAGGTCGCGGATTTCTGCTACTTAGGAAGTAAAATAACTCAAGACGGTAGGAGCACTAAAGATATAAAACAAAGAATGGCGCAGGGCCGAGTTGCGTTTAACAAAAAGAAACAACTGTTATGCTCGAGAACGGTTAATATAGAGACTAGGAAGAGACTCTTAACGTCGTATGTATGGAGTACATCATTATACGGGTGCGAAACTTGGACAATAGGAAAAGCGGATAGAAAAAGAGTAGAAGCGTTTGAAATGTGGTGCTACAGACGCATGATGAAGATACCGTGGATAGATAAGGTTAGCAATAGGGAAGTATTAGAAAGAGTTGGGGAAAAGCGAAAGGTATGGAAAACAATAAAGAGTAGGAGAGATAGGATGGTAGGACACCTTCTAAGACACGAAGGAATAGTTCGTGACATACTAGAGTCAGAGATAGGAATAAAAAGAGGTAGGGGTAGGCCTAGATTAGACTACTGCTCTCAAATAGTTAGGGATGTAGGATGTTCTACTTTTAGGGAAATGCGTAGGTTAGCTCAGGATAGAAAAGAATGGAGGTACGCGTCCAACCAGTCTTCGGACTGAGAACCTTATGATGATGTGTCTAATCCTGTAGTTCCCAAGATGAATGGCCTTCCTAAGATTCATAAACCAGGTAGATCGGTGAGACCCATCATTTCCGGTATTAACTCGCCAACCTGTCTGCTTTCTAAATGGCTAACGAAGGAATTCACCGCATTGCCCACAGCTCCGGAAAGTTTTTCAGTTGTGAATTCGTTGGAGTTTATTAATAAAATTAAAAATATAGTACTTGATGAGGGTGAGGTGTTGGTTTCTTTCGATGTTGTATCGTTGTTTCCAAGTGTACCTATACCTACCACGCTTGCATATTTGGAGGAGCTACTGACTGAAAATGAAGTGGACAGAATTTTAGTGGATGAATATTTAAAATTGACCTCATTATGTATGTCCCAGAATTGTTTTCAAATTAATGGTAAGTTTTTTGAACAGCAGGAAGGGACTGCTATGGGCAATAGTTTATCTCCGTTTTTGGCTAATCTGTTCATGAGTAGGTTTGAAGTGTTGTTTAAAAGAGACAGTGAGTATTTCCCTCGAGTATGGTTGCGTTATGTGGATGACGTGTTCGCTGTTTTCGATACCAAGAGGAGTAGAATTGAGGATTTTTTAGATAATTTAAATTCACCTTATAATAGTGTGAAATTCACATTTGAAATGGAACAAAATGGTTCAATCCCTTTTTTGGATGTCTTGGTTGTTAGGAACAGCATTGGCGGATTGGAATTTGATGTGTATAGGAAGGATACTAATATAAGTAGGTTTATTGTGAATGATTCACAACATTCAATACAACATAAACTTTCGGCTTTGCACTTTCTGGTCAACAGATTGTTGTCATTTCCTCTGTCAAAGGTAAGATATCAAAAAGAATTAAAATATATAAAAGATGTTGCGATTCATAATGGGTACACGACTGTCTTAGTTGATAGATTGATAAGCAGAATTAGACACAAAAAGTTTGTTAAGGATTCCACGACTTTCTCTATGTCACCTATTGAGAATAAGAAATATGTTAAAATTCCGTATAGTTTGGCACATACCAGAGGCTTGGAACCTATTTTTAAGTCGCAAAATTTATGTGTAGCATATACCGCTATCGAAGATGCGATTAATATTGTTAAGGAAAGAACAGCCTCAGGGATCAATGTACAGGGCCAAACTATTAACATGCTCAGATTTGCGGATGATATAGCAGTGTTAGCATCTAGCAAAGAAGAATTAGGAGCGGCTTTGAATGAAATGGAAGCAGTTTTGACACAGGGCTACGGCATGAAAATCAATAAAAAGAAAACTAAAATTTTGGTATGTAGATGGAGTGAAAATAGAACTAAAATTGAAATACAAATAGGAAATGAGAAGATAGAGGAGGTCGCGGATTTCTGCTACTTAGGAAGTAAAATAACCCAAGACGGTAGGAGCACTAAAGATATAAAACAAAGAATGGCGCAGGGCCGAGTTGCGTTTAACAAAAAGAAACAACTGTTATGTTCGAGAACGGTTAATATAGAGACTAGGAAGAGACTCTTAAAGTCGTATGTATGGAGTACGGCATTATACGGGTGCGAAACTTGGACAATAGGAGAAGCGGATAGAAAAAGAGTAGAAGCGTTTGAACTGTGGTGTTACAGACGCATGATGAAGATACCGTGGATAGATAAGGTTAGCAATAGGGAAGTATTAGAAAGAGTTGGGGAAAGGCGAAAGGTATGGAAAACAATAAAGAGTAGGAGAGATAGGATGGTAGGACACCTTCTAAGACACGAAGGAATAGTTCGCGACATACTAGAGTCAGAGATAGGAATAAAAAGAGGTAGGGGTAGGCCTAGATTAGACTACTGCTCTCAAATAGTTAGGGATGTAGGATGTTCTACTTTTAGGGAAATGCGTAGGTTAGCTCAGGATAGAAAAGAATGGAGGTACGCGTCCAACCAGTCTTCGGACTGAGAACCTTATGATGATGATATACCGCTAAGAATACCATCAAGCAGCTGTTGGGAAATCCCAAGGATAAAGTAGAAGACAAGCAGAAGTCGGGAATTTATGAAATAAAGTGTAGTAGTTGTGACAAGAGTTATATTGGGCAAACAAGGCGTACAATCGTCACTAGGTTTAAGGAACATATGGCACATTTTAGATATAATAGAATTGAGAAGTCAAGTGTTGCCCAACATATCTTTGATACCGGCCACCCTGTACATGAGAAGGATCTTCGGCTTATGAGGTCGGTATCGGACAATAGGGAATTAGACGCTTATGAGAGTATGTTTATTCGCAAGTATGAAGGTAAACTTATTAATTCAGATTTAGGTCCAATTTCTGATTCCGTATTGTTAGATGTCGTTAATGTGTAGGCGTGCAGGGTTTAACCAGAAAAATGAAAGGGTACAGGGGTCAAGGTCTTCTTTATTGCAGTGTACTGTAGTTATTTGCTAGCCCATATAAGCCATGGACCTTCGAGGTTATTTGGTAATATGGGATTCATTTTCTATTTTTGTTTCATTCAAGTCAATTATCCTGAAGATAGGATATTTTAATTGAAACTGCAGTAAAGATGGCAATGGCAACCTTTTTGTACATTTGTGATAGTGAAAATAAGAATAGAGTGGTATAAAAATGAGCGTATGCCCGGATATTGAATTTTCTATCCTATAGTGTGATTAATGTTGATGTCACAAGTAACGTCAGTGCTACGTCACTTTAAGTGTATATATTGGGGATTGTCTCCGTGCGGAGTTCATTCTAGCTTGAGAGCTGATCGAGTGCACTTCTGTATTATTGTTGTTGTCACTATCATTGTTTCGCATCATCATTGTTGTTGTTATTGTTATTGTCATATATATAATTGTTTTTTTTTTTTTTTGCATTAATGTTATTGCCATTTTTATTTTTATTACTATAGGTTTTTCCCTGCTACTGAAGATGGCAGCTTAGCTGCCGAAATGCGTATATAGTGTTTCAAAATTTATGTGGTTAGGGGTACACTTCTTCTCAGATAGGTAGCTAATCAAGTTGTAGGATATTGCAAAATTTTGACAACATTAACTTTTGTTACCAAGTCATACGATACCATAATGACAAAACGGGGTGTGCCAACTTAAAGGTCTTGATTTTCTTCGACAAAGATAGCGCCATTTTTTTTGTCATTTTGGTTCTTGGGAATAAATTTCTAACAATTCGATTAATGCGTTGCAAAATTTACCATATTCTAACCTTAATGGTGCGACGTCTTTAATCCCACTTTCCTTTGGGAGTAGCTATTAACAATTTTACGATTTGTTAATTTTTCCCATCGAAATGAAGCGCTTAAAAATATATAAATTTCTTGCATCAAGTCAACAAAGCTCACAATTTTGTCTGTTATTCTTGTATTTACAACCAAATTTAACGTGTGAGCAGCACATGGTATAAACGTCGCTCTTGGATTAATATGTAATAAAATTTGTGTTATTGTTTTTGAAGAATATTTTTTCCGCGCATTAACGTATGCTTGACCACTTGTGTTTTGTAAATTTAAGTCTAAACGCGTCCAATATAACGTTCATCATTCCTGCACCGGTAAAATCTTTTATTGATACGAAACCTTAAAAAAATCCGATCTTTTAACTTGACCGGGTGTACCCTCGACTATTCTAAACAAGAAGGTTCCCTATGTTTTAAATCTCAATGTTAACCGTGGTATAATTCTTTAAAAATAAATTAAAACGGACCCAAACATACATATATATTCTATCCCAGGCAAAAAATGTCACATTTGCATTTCCTCGAAAACATCTGGAAACAATTCTCTTGCATGTGCAGGTCACACCCTTAAAATGTTAAAATACATCATTCAATAAATAAGAGTCAAACGTCAATACCACCATAGGTGGTACTGGCGAAATGGATGTTCATGAAATTGTTCTCGAACATTCATAAAAATATTAGTTTTTAAAATTTTTGTTCTTAATTCTTAACTATGTATACTTTTTCGTCGACCCGCCGCCCTCTAACTTGGCCGCCCTGTGCAAGGGCACGCTTCGCACGTGCCTAAGAACGGCCCTGCCCATGCCGTTAAAGAAAGACACTTCCAACATGAATTTAAGATCAATGTTTGGTGCGGTGTAATTTCAAATTTCTTTATTGGGCCTTTTCAACTTCCACCCAATCTGAACGGTCCACTTTATTTAAATTTTCTTCAGCAAAATTTGTACGAACTGCTTAAAGAAGTACCACTTAATTTAAGGGAAAATAATATGTGGTTCATGCAGGACGGGGTGCCCGCACATTTTTAGTTTTCTTCTACCTAAGCGTTTGTAGTGAATTAAAATTTATTTTGTTAGCAGTACTTAATATCTTAATAAGCGTTTCATTTCTAAGATTTAAACACTATCTGCATAGCACAGTATACTGTGCTGCATAGTCATTTTTTCTTGAAAATGGGCCAATATCGTATCAATCCCGACATCTATAATCCAGTATGCTAACTATAGACGCCTGGCAAGTAAATTCAGCATTGCTTTATCGGTATCTGTTGTCATTACTTTGGTCTCTGCCTTACCGACACCACGTGCGTTGCCATTTGTCAATTTCAAGCGGCAGTGAGCTAACCTAACTAATCTGTTGTTAATTTTTGAAGACCAAATTTATAATTTATGCATGTAAAATGTTTCCTACGAGTACACAGTGCAAACACTGGATGTTCAATAACGAAGATGAGCTAACGAAATTGAGAGAAACAGCCAATTTAAAGCATATTACTACTTATGGAAAAAATGTTTCGGTAAGTTCGCATATAAAATAACTTGATTTTGTGACTCTGGTGGTGTTTGGTTTTGTAGGATTCGCAAAAATATGATGTATTTCTTACGCCGGATGAAGAGAGAGCGATGGTCAGAAGATATGAGCTGCATTTGAGAGATTTTTGTAAAAGGTTCCAACCTCCTATGCCGAGAGGGGTTGTTGGAACGGCTTTTCATTATTTTAAACGGTTTTATATCAATAACTCTGTGATGAACTACCACCCTAAGGAGATAATGTATGATTTTTTTCTATTTTTACCGATTCTTCGAATTTTTGCAATACAATTTTTATCCTCGATTTTTTTTGTTAACAGGGTTACTTGTATATATCTGGCTTGTAAAGTAGAAGAATTCAATGTGTCCATCTTACAATTTATAGCGAATATTAAAGGTGATAGAGAAAAGGCGATGGATATCATATTAAATAACGAGTTATTGTTGATGGAACAGCTCAATTTTCACTTAGCCATTCATAATCCTTTTCGACCCGTTGAAGGCCTACTAATAGATATCAAGGTACGTTTGCTTTTGTTTTCGCTTTCAACTCGTCAGACTCCAAATTCATAGTATTTTGGTTGCAGACGAGGCATACGCTGAATGATCCAGAAAGGCTGAGGCCTGGAATCGAAACTTTTTTAGAACGAGCGCTTTTAACGGACGCCGTCTTGTTGTATTCTCCAAGTCAAGTAGCGTTAGCTGCGGTGCTTCATGCTGCGTCTAAGTTGCAAGAAAATTTGGATTCTTACGTTACCGATACTCTGTTTGGTGTCGAGGGTAGCGGCAAACTTGCTGAACTTATAGATTCAGTTAGAAGTAAGTATATATAGTATGAAGTCGTTACTGAAACGACACTTTATCAGGATGAATTGTTCTTTTAGGTATTAGGCTAATGGAAAAAATGGTGGATTCAGTACCCGATAAGAACCAGCAGAAGTTATTAGATAAGAAATTAGATAAATGCAGAAATCCAGAGAACAATCCTGATAGTGAAATGTAAGTAATTTCTACTTCCATTTTTATATACAAAATATTGGGAAAAACTAAGGGGAGTATTTTATACACTAATCAAAACGAAAAAGGAGCCACTTTTAAAAATATTGATATTTTTTCTCTGAATGACGTATTGTCACAATTGGGTACTTGCATGAATTTGGGATTTTGCGAAATTATAATCTTCGGGAGGTCAGAAATACATTCCCAAAACAATTTTTCTCTGAGCCCTGTAGAATTCAAATTATTGGAGAAAAAATATTTCCCGCTAAATAAGCTTATGGCGCCATGTGTGAATTATTGAAACTATACGGTGACGTCAGTATGACGCACCTATGCATTCCTAAATCGAAATGGCCGCTTCCGGTTTAGTTGACAGCTGTCTCGTAAGTCTTGAAATTGTTTGGTGTGTACGTTAATGGTGTTTGCTGGGAGAATGGAAGTATGGTGGAGTTCAGTAGCAATTTGTTGTTAAAAATCCATTATATTTTATAATTCCCTACTGTGAATAGGTACAACAAAACCACTTCTAACCTCTAAACTCTACTACGTATCGTGAACGCGGCTATTTTAAGATTGATTATGGGATTCTGCTTGCAAGAAACTTCTGCGGATATTTGCAAAATATGATAAAAAAAGTGCCAGTTTAAATTTATGCAAGTACCCGATTCTTTTTTATTTAAATATACTGGACTGGTGTTTAAAAATTTAGTACAATTTGTTATAATCTGTTTTGATTAGTGTATATTTCTGAATTTTATTGATAAGTTTATTGTTTTCTTTTACTTATGCAGTTATAAGAAAAGGATGCAAGCTCTCCTCGATGAGGATGATGATGTTTATGCTATTTCTGGTGATAGTGAAAGTCTGGATAAATCCACTCTTAAGATAATGCCCAGTACGTCTGATACTTCCCAATAAACAGACTTTTATTAGGACCAGTTGTTCGAAAAACATAACACTATGGTGTTACTTTTTTTTAAGCAACCGGCCCTTAGCCAATTTTTATTGTAAGATAAGTACATGTTTTATATTAGTTACTAATAGTTTTCCAAGTGCAAAATTTTACAATAAAATTTTTAAACTGAATCCTGACATACTTATACAGAGTGAGTCAATAGTGTGGGATTCTTCCATAGCACCTCTATTGTACATTTTAGCGAAAAATGTTATATAAGAGACCCCCTTTAATTTGTGATTCTCTATCATATAAAATTATTTTCACTTATACAGTCATTTTTGTCTAAACTTCATAGTTTTTGAGTTGCGGGCATTTTTTTGCGAATATTGACAGATGTAGAGCAATAGGGAGGTTCCGAAAAAAATAAGATATCTATTTTTGGCATGAAAATGACAGAAAATTGTTATTGTAATTGATTTACCGCAAAATGTTTTTTCTAAAAAATTTTTTTGCGGCGTAATAAGCGAAAGAAATTGGCTTATCACGCCCACATGCTAGTTCGCTTTGTTATTGGTTTGACGTCAGAGATTCGTAAGGCGCTCCTCCCACTTCTCTTGAAGTGCCCGTGAAGCAGTACCTATCTCATAACATACTTATTGGGACTATTTCGAGCGTGAATTTTTAAAGTAAGGTGTCAAGGAAACATAAAACAAAGACAACATAATCGATATAATGATGCAACAAGGGTATCAAAAGACCGATTCACATAATTTGCCATATTTATGTAGTAGGTAGGTAAATGTCCCGGTAACTGTGGAAATGGTGTGTGATTCTTTCATCTAAACCCAATTTCATTCAACCTCAAAACAGCAGTGGCGGTTTCTCCTTAAGGTCAATTGGTCAATGACCCTCCTAAAATATTCTAATCAAAACCATAATTTTAATAAAAATATTTTTTGTCTAACAGTCTCAAATTTAAAATCTTCAGCGGTCTGCATTCGCAGCAATACTAGAAATAGCCAAGCGTCAAGCCGCGCTGCGCGCTCGCTAGCAGGCCGGGACATTATTCAAATTGACCCTGCACAGCTCTTATGGCTTATGGAGAAATGCATGTAAAAAAGAACAGTGACAGCAGATGGCGAATTCTTGAGTGGAAGTGAGAGTCACCTTTTACTCCTATATCTCCAACGTGGTCAATGTCCCGATTACAACTGCGCAGAATCGAGTTTAGTTCTACAGTATTCAGTTATATTTTCTCTGGACTCTGGATCTCAGTTCTTCTTAGATAGCAGGCAGGAAACCTTTCTTTATTGTTGCGGATGTGAACTGTGATCGTTGTGAAGTTCTGATCGTTGAGAAATTTTGTGTGTTTAGCAAAACAAGATGAGTGTTGTTGAGGATATATTTGCCTTAAAGTCAGCTGGAACATTAAATTATGAACGCCGGCTTGAAAAGAAGGAAAGTGGACGGCCGAAACCAAAACTGAATTTGAAGCAGACAACAAAGGATAAAGGTAAAAATGTCCAAAGATATTTTAAAGAATCGATGTACAATTTGTGCGACTGGATTTGTGGATGCAGTGTTAAAAATGCGTTCTTTTGCTATCCGTTCTTATTATTTTCAAATGATGCTATATGGGCTAAAAATGGAGTAACCGATATTAAACATTTAAAAGACAAAATTAAAAAGCATGCTTTTTCTGCTTCTCATATAAATTGTTCAATGAGTTACGCCAGTTTAGGACGTGTAGACATAAGACAGCAACTTGATAGTGCGTATCGCAAATCAGTGCACGACTTTAATGAATCGGTTTCTAAAAATAGGTAGGTATATTTTAAACAAAATAATTGATTGTGTAAAATTTTGTGGAGTCTTTGAAATTGCATTGCGCGGTCATGACGAAAGTGACATGTCCAATAATCCTGGGATTTTTCGTGGCCTTATAGATTTTGTCTCTGAACTAGACTTAATATTTAAAGAGCACATTGAAAAAAATACAGTATTCAAAGGAATATCAAAAACAATTCAAAACGAAATTTTAGATTCAATGTTGGCCGTTGTACACACACATATAATAAAGGAAATTGACCAGACAAATTTTGTGGCAATTCAAGTTGATGAGAGCACAGATAGCTCCAATAAAACGCAAATGATTTTTATCTTTCGAGATGTATTAGATGGTATTGTGCATGAAAGATTTTGGGAATTTGTCAATCCTCCAGGTACCACAGCACAACATTTATCCGATGCAATAATGGAAGAACTCCAATTATTAAAAATTAATGAAGCACCCCATAAATTGATTGCTCAAAGTTACGATGGTGCATCAGTCATGAGCGGTAAGCTGGGAGGAGTACAAACAAGAATTATAGAAATGTACCCAAATGCACACTTTTTATTCATTGTTATGCCCATCAACTTAATCTTATCCTCCAAGAAGCGGCGAGTCAACACAAACCGATAAAAATATTTTTTGCAAATTTACATGCATTTTCGTCTTTTTTCGGACGATCCCCAAAACGTACGGCGGTATTGGATAGGGTGGTTAAGGTGAGATTACCTAAAGCTGCACCCATTCGATGGGCTTTCAATACAAAGTGTGTTGAAACTGTACACACTTATAAAGATGATTTAATATGTTGTTTGGAGCAAATCATTGATGAGGAGGAAGACGGAAATAATATAAATCAAGCAACTGGCTTAAAAAGGCATTTGGAAGATGAACTTTTTTTATTTTGGTTAAATTTTTTTCATAAAATATTGCCTCATGTAGACATATTGTTCAAACAATTACAAATGCGAGATATTGATGTTATATCAGTCAAAAACTACATAATGTCTTTCAAAAGCAATATCCAAAAACTGAGAAGTGCTATTTTAGAATCGGAAGAACCAAGCACATCATCAGCGAAAAGAAGAAAAGTTAATGCAGGGGATCCTAAACGACTAACTGCACTTGAAATTTGCGACATTATTATGTCTGAAATTCATCATAGATTTGGATTCAATGATCATCTCATGATTTCACAGTTATTTCAGACGGAGAAATTTGAAGCATACACTACCAATTTTCCCCAAAATATTTTAAATATTTTGAAGGCTAATTATGCTACAATAGATATTTCCAAACTAAAATCAGAACTTGAAGTAATATATTGTGGTGAGGATTTTCGTAACAGTGCCGGTGCAGTCGCCATTCTTCAACTTTTTATTAACATGAATTTGTCCGAAACATTTTCTGAAGCAGTGAACTTGTTAAATATCTTGTGTACACTACCAATGACAACCGTGGAAAGTGAGAGATGTTTTTCAACTTTGAAACGGATAAAAACATTTTTACGCAATACAATGGGACAGTCTAGACTTAGTGCCTTGTCTATGTTGAGCATCGAGAAAACGCTTGTCAAGAGCATTCCAAACTTCAACGAGAAAGTCATAGACCATTTTGCGGAACAGAAGAAGAGGAGAATTGACTTGAAATATAAGCACGTTTAAGGTATGTTTTATTTTAACAATATGTCCCCTTATATTTTTGAAGATTTGGACATACAACGTGTCCTATAAAGTTCTCTACACATGGGAAACTTTTTTATTATCCGTTTGTGAAAAAATAATATTCTTCATAAAAAGCTCTGAATTGCTCAAAAATCAAAATGCACTCGCAACATTCCAAAAATATCGGATAATATACAAGGGAGATAAAAAAATAATAATTTGACTGAAGAGTAAAGTACCCTTATTTTTGAAAATAATGAAAAATGTTATTCGGGAAAGTTATTCAGTATAAAAAGTTATGGACTATTATGAAATAACAGCCAAATGATCAAATTTATGTTTCGTGAATTTAAAGCAAGAACAGCAATTTGCATTGAGAAAAAAGGTGGATATTTTGAGGCAATAGTTTAGGAAGTGCTCTAATTTAAATTTAAGTTAATTTAAAATAATTTTAGTTCTTTATTAGATATTAACACGTTTGTAATTTAGAAAAATAAATTTGATTATAGGTGGCTGTTATTTCATAATAGTCCATAACTTTTTATACTGAATAACTTTCCCGAATAACATTTTTCATTGTTTTCAAAAATAAGGGTACTTTACTCTTTAGTCAAATTATTATTTTTTGATCTCTCCTGTATATTATCCGATATTTTTGGAATGTTGCGAGTGCATTTTGATTTTTAAGCAATTCAGAGCTTTTTATGAAGAATATTTTTTTTAATAAACGGATAATAAAAAAGTTTCCCATATGTAGAGAACTTTATAGGACACGTTGTATATATGTATATATTTTTAGTATTAATTATAAGTTCCCAACCAAAATGACCCCCCTGGTTATTAACCCACGAGCCGCCACTGCAAAACAGTAGTGTAAAGGCAGACCGGTATGAGTAAAACAAAGTCAACAATTTATTAACTGTACATGCCTTTTATAATTCAGTATAAGTAGGTATGTAGATTGTAGATACCTGCTTACAACTTCTGCTGTAAAAAAAAATTGAAACTGTTATACAGGGTATTAGTAATTACATAACCAAATTAGAAAACTTAGGAACACCATAACTTTGTAATTTCAAATAGAATCCTATTGTTTTTAGGTCATTGTTAGATTCTCCATATTGCCTTTCATTTTGCTATACGCTTCCCTATACCCAAAATCAACCGTTTTTGCCAAATTTGCATTTCATTGAAAAAAGTACCAAATCAGACAACTAAATAAGAACAAACCATAGCAATATTTAATTAAACAGAAAGGATATAACGAAGAATCCCGCACTATTGACTCGCCCTGTATTTTAACTTGCTCTTGTTTTATTTTTTTGTAAATAGATAGATACATAAATGCGAGTCACGAATTTTCAAAATGTCTTCCGAAATTCTGAAGCTGTATGATAGGTGAATTTTCCATAGGTTGTTCCGGGAAGTCTGCAAAACTTTGCAGACACTGGCGATGTGTTGGGGTTATTCCCATTTGTGGCATCATTTGTGTGTTTGGGGGGAGTGGAAGCAAGCCAGGGAGGATAGGGGGGGAATTCGATAAGTTAGGTTGATTCGGGTAGTTGAAGAACCTAAAAGACCAAAAATTTGGGGATTAGTTATTCAGTTTTTTACTGTCAATGATCCTTACCACAATCTGTCTCCTAGGAAAATAGGTCTTGGTGCTAGAATGCCCATGGAACTATAGTACTGTTGAGCTATCAGTTCAATATCATTTGTATATTTCCTTTTCCATTTTGTTCGCCTGTTTTGGAACCATATTTTTATCTGGAACATTGCCTTTGTCAGTCATTGCCCAATTGAGAAAAAGGAGAAAATTTTACCTGCGTTTCGGTTAGTTTCAAACTTTTCGAAAGCTGGCAGCGTTTCGCAACCGATAGGTATTTATTTTTTTCGAATTCGGCTTCCAAAGATTTTATTTGGGCCGCTGTGAAAGCCGTTCTTGGTCGCTTTTTTCTTTCTTCTTCCGATTTACCGTCTGCATTTGACGAATCTAGAATGAAATTAATATGTAGATATCAGAAAATAAATCTGGGAGGATTAGTCGGTGGTCTTATCTTTAAATTATTATTTTCTATTTAGAAACATGAGAATAAACCGAAGCGCCACCGCCATCTGCATTGCAGTGGCCACACTACTACTATTGTCAAACGTCTAGTTTACTGTACATATCGGCCAAATATGCACAAAATGGAGAGATTGCAATATAATTTTCATTCCAACACGCCGGTTCAACGAAGTAACGTATCAAGACGTTCTTTATTTTCGATAAATAAGGAATAATTAATTCTAATTAATTCTAATCGCACTAACGATTATAATAATAATCTGAAAGCAAGAAAAACTTATCCAGGAAGTTCCACATCAATTACAATAATTATGGGGCCTTCGTAGAGGCGTCGGAGCTTTGAATTTTACACCAAACAGTTGTTTTTAATTTGCCATGGCGAAATTTATGTGTTCAATGTCGGGTGGGAAGTGCAGACATGTTAAGAAGACGCTAATTTGCGCCAGGGACAGAATTAGAATTTAAACGGCTAACGATCTGGCTAAGCGCTGAAAAATGATTCAAAAAACAAATGTCGCTATCTCGGTGCAATATATTACACACTAATGTGCCCGAGTGTTTCTTAAAACCGTGGAGTTTTGGTTCGAATTTAGCTTGCCACAATTAGAGGCGGATATTTGACATTAATTTCAGTTTAAGAATTCTTTAGTGCACCACGGATTTCGTGTTTTATGTTTTAAATAAATTTATGTTTTCTAAAGTATTTTGGGGGCTGGGAATAATTGCCACCGTGTTCTATTTACTCAAAATCAAACGGGTGACTTCAAAAAGCAAGAGGATTGCCTATTTTCTAGGGAAATATTGCCAGAAACTTGATTTATTGTCTTTGTTGAACAGGTGTGTTTAGTGGCGAACTTTTTGGAAAATAAACAAACATTATGGAAGTCCCAGTTACGTTTAATAAAAAGAGGAAACTGTTGGATAGAGACGCTTAAAAACGTACTCGTGGAGCACGAACTTTATGTCAACTTCCGGTATAATCGGAAATCCGAAAATATGTTAGAAAAGTAAATCACTACCAACTATAATTCCGTGCAAAGTTTTTAAATGTATCCGCTGACTGTGCTATACCAAAAAAATCAACACAAAACAAGAATAAACCAAAAGTGCAGAATTGGATGGACACGGAATGTGCTAACGCCATCAAGGAACGTAAATCGAATTTTAAGAACCTCCATAGAAACTTCTCCTTGGAGAATTTTTTGGTGGCAAAGAGATCTGCTGCAAGATGCAGAAGAATAATCAAAAATAAAAAGAAAAAAGCGTTCCAAGAATTCTGTGAGACGGTAAACCGTAAAACACCAATTTCTGAAGTATGGAAAAAAATTAAGGCAATGGCAAATGCTCAAATAAGCACAGAGAAAAACAGTTCTTTTACGAATGCATGGAGACATGAGTTGCTAGACGCCCTAATTCAACCAATAAACCCATCAAATGATATAATCCTGTACAGTAACAAAAAAAGTGAACCAATCACTCTAGATGAAATTTTTATCGACTTAAAGAGCAAAAAAGAGAGCGCTCCAGGATTCAATCATGCTTCAATAGATGCTTATTAGGAGATAACATACCAAGTGACTGGAAAAAACAAATAATTATCACTTTCTTGAAACAGGGCAAGGATCCGAATGTACATACGAGCTATAGACCATTGAATCTCCAGTGTTGCATGGGGAAGATATAAGACAGCATTATCAAAAACAGAATTGAACATCAGTTGGAAAACACAGAAACATTTTACAGGCGCATGACGGGATTCAGGAGAGGAAAAAGCGTCTATGATAGTCTAGATAGTCTAGATATAGAAGCAGCGTATGACAATGTTATCATCTACCTATTACGAAGAAAAATGACAGAAGTAGGAATTAGCGAAGATTTGGTCCATTTGGTCATGCAATCTCTACAAAACAGGGAAGTCTACATTAAAAACAGTGGTAATGGAGAATTCATCGGACGCAAGGTTGCCAATAAGGGCCTAATGCAGGGATCCCCTCTCAGTCCATTGCAGCCTCTGCTATGGGAGGAACAACGATTCTACAGTATGCCGATGATATTGCGGTGATAGGCATTAGCAGAAATTCAATGAAATAGTGAGAAATATAAATAACACACTAATGGAAATTTACTTCTGGCTGGATCAACATCATCATCATAAGGTTCTCAGTCCGAAGACTGGTTGGACGCGTACCTCCATTCTTTTCTATCCTGAGCTAACCTACGCATTTCCCTAAAAGTAGAACATCCTACATCCCTAACTATTTGAGAGCAGTAGTCTAATCTAGGCCTACCCCTACCTCTTTTTATTCCTATCTCTGACTCTAGTATGTCACGAACTATTCCTTCGTGTCTTAGAAGGTGTCCTACCATCCTATCTCTCCTACTCTTTATTGTTTTCCATACCTTTCGCTTTTCCCCAACTCTTTCTAATACTTCCCTATTGCTAACCTTATCTATCCACGGTATCTTCATCATGCGTCTGTAACACCACATTTCAAACGCTTCTACTCTTTTTCTATCCGCTTCTCCTATTGTCCAAGTTTCGCACCCGTATAATGCCGTACTCCATACATACGACGTTAAGAGTCTCTTCCTAGGCTCTATATTAACCGTTCTCGAGCATAACAGTTGTTTCTTTTTGTTAAACGCAACTCGTCCCTGCGCCATTCTTTGTTTTATATCTTTAGTGCTCCTACCATCTTGAGTTATTTTACTTCCTAAGTAGCAGAAATCCGCGACCTCCTCTATCTTCTCATTTCCAATTTGTATTTCCATTTTAGTTCTATTTTCACATCCCCTACATACCAAAATTTTAGTTTTCTTTTTATTGATTTTCATGCCGAAGCCCTGTGTCAAAACTGCTTCCATTTCATTCAAAGCCGCTCCTAATTCTTCTTTGCTAGGTGCTAACACTGCTATATCATCCGCAAATCTGAGCATGTTAATAGTTTGGCCTGTACATTGATCCCTGAGGCTGTTCTTTCCTTAACAATATTAATCGCATCTTCGATATATAAGTTGAAAACTAGAGGTGACAATGCACATCCCTGTCTCACTCCCTTCCGGATATCTACTTCCCTTTGTTCCTGCTCACATTCTATAACTGCCTTTTGCTCTTTGTAGAGATTATGTATTATTCTTCTGTCCCTGTATTTCATCCCTACCTTTCTCAGCACTTCGAACATCTTCCCCCATTTTACGTTGTCGAAGGCTTTTTCTAAATCTACAAATCCTATATAGACGCTCTTTCTCTTTTCTATCGTTTTTTCTATTATTACTCGTAAAGCTAGAATGGCCTCGCGCGTTCCTCTATTTCGTCTAAATCCGAACTGATCTTCTCCTAATATTTCTTCCGCCTTTTTCTCCATCCTTCTTTGCACAATTCTAGTTAAAATTTTTGACGCATGGGAAGTTAAACTGATAGTTCTAAAATTTTCGCATCTATCCGCGCCTTTTCTTTTTGGCAAAGCTACTATGATGTTCCGTTTGTAATCTTCTGGAATCTCGCCTGTCAGGTATATGCGACTAACTAGTTTAAATAAACGATCTATTACCTCTTGACCTGCGCACTTTAAGATTTCTGCCTGCAAGCCATCTATACCTGGTGCTTTATTATTCCTTAAACTTTTTAGTGCTATCTCAAACTTTTCTCTCATTATAGGACTCCCTAGGTTATCCCCCTCTACACTGCTTTCGCTTTCTAATATATCTTGCACTTCCTGTCCCGCATATAAGTTTCCTAAATATTCTTTCCACCTATCTGCCTTCTCCCCACTTCCGATTAGGATATCTCCTGCCTCATTTCTAATGTTTTTGGTACTAGATCCAATTTCTCTAAAATTTCTCCTAATTATTTTATATGCTTCATCAGTCTTTCCTACTTCGAATTTATCTTCCACTTCTTTGCATTTATTATCGATCCATTGCTCTTTCGCTTTCCTACATTCCCGAATAATTTCCCACTTGATCGCCTTATATCTTTGTTTCCCTGTTTCATCTAACCTATTTTTATATTTTCGCCTTTCCTCTATTAGACTCACAATATGTTTTGTTATCCAGGGTTTCCTACTTTCATTCTGTTTATGACCCAAAATATCCCTAGCTGAGGAAACTAAACTATTTTTAATGCAATTCCATTCTGCCTCTATGTCCCTAACAATATTTCCACCCGTGCCCTTTAGTGCTTCGTTTGTCTTTTTCTCGAACTTATTGCGCATATCATCATCTTTTAGTTTCTCTGGGTCAAGATACCTTCTTCCGCTTCTTTTTTTCAAAATCTTAAATTTAAGATTGGCTTTCATAACGACTATGTTGTGATCACTATCTATATCTGCTCCTGGATAACTTCTACAATCCCTAACTTGATTTCTAAATCTTTGCCTAACGAGAATGTAATCTATTTGATATCTCCCTAAGTCTCCTGGCATCTTCCACGTATAGCATCTCCTAACATGATGGTGAAATAGAGTGTTCGCGACCGTTAAGTTATGTTTATCGCAGAACTCTATCAGTCTAACTCCCCTATCGTTCCTATTGCCTAATCCAAAGGGGCCAACTATTCCGCCCTCTCGCCCTGTGCCTACGACTGCATTGAAATCTCCTGTAATTATTAAATTTTCGTACCCTCTCACAAAATCTAGCACATATTCAATATCACTATAAACTGCCTCTACGGCCTCATCACTGTAGTTAGAAGTGGGCATATATACCTGTATTATTACTGTTTTTACAGGTTTCGAATCTAACCTAACCATAACTACCCTGTCACTTTGCTGTAAGAAATTTTCTACACTCTGTCCTACTTTTTTCCGCATAACAATTCCTACTCCCGAATTTCCTCCTACAGATCCTGTGTGTATTACTCTAAAATCTCCGCTCCAGAAGTCTCCAGCTTCTGGCCATCGCACTTCACTGATACCTACTACGTCTAATGCTAACCTATCCATCTCAATTTTCAAATTCTCTAACTTTCCTACTTGTTTCATGCTTCTAACATTCCACGCTCCGACTCGTGAGATGTTACACTTATCATTTCTGATGACTCCCCCTGAAGCAGTCCCCGCCCGGAGATCCGAATGTGGGACTATTTTACCTCCGGAATATTTTACTCCAGAAGGTGCCATCATCATAAATTAAAGTACGCTGTACTAGGGATAAAATAATGTGGTGGTTTCCCGTTGCCTTCCACATCGCAGTAGTGTGTATCACAGTGCCATACCAACCCTCACGATCTCTGCCACTATGATTACTGAAAGAGCTGCTGCCCCCTTCTCTTCTTCTCTTCTTCTCTTATTCACAAAACAAAAGCAAAGCAATAGCCTTCACCAAAAAGAAATCGCAGGTGTCAATATTCTTTAGAGGGGCAATAGAATACAACAAACTAGGTGATAGTGTTAAGGCAATTAAAGATGTACATAGGTTTAGGATGGAATTGGATAAATTGTTGTTGTGATCAATAGTTAAGCGTAATTGTTAATAGTACAAATTAATTATTTAGTAAGTATTGCGTGTTGAATGTTATATAAGTCATAAGAGGAGACTGCAATTAGGGTAGAAAGATATACTAGTATAAGTTTCATATTTAGGTAATGTCGGATACTTTTAGTGTAAGGTTAGGTAAAGATCATGTTGTATTATTGTAATTTCTTCTATTTTTGTTTATGTATAGCTGAAGCTAAATAAACGTTATTATTATTATTATTATTATTATAAAGGAATGATAACAAGAATACCATGGGTCGATGAATATAAATACTTGGGAGTGACATTCGAAAAAGTTTGCGGTGGAAAAAGCATGATTACCAAAGCTAACAGGGGAATCAATGTGATGAAAGCTATATGTGGGACGTGGTGAGGAGCGGAACCGGCTTGCCTACTGATGCTATACAAGGCTATGGTAAGATCTCACCTTGACTACGGAAGCATAGCCATTTCCAACAGTCAGTGGCGGCTCCTGACTTTAGAACTTGGCAGTGCTCTAGAATGAAATCACCGCTCAGGGGTTGGGGGGGGGGTCTGGCGGTTTCTCCCCCGTAGTTTTTTTAAATGAAGTGCTTTAGAAGCCATTTTCAAACATTTTCCAACAAGAAATTTCACTCGCCGCAATATTTAACGAAAATTCCAAATCCAAAAGGTTAAACTTTCGCACACAACTTTTACCGCGACCTTTCGAAAAGCTTTTGATACTTCGCACAGGCTTAGGACATCCATTTCATTTTATTTCAAGTTTTTCGTCAAAAGTCTATATTTAGATAAAATATTCATTTTTAACTGAATGGAGTATTACAACACAATAATAATTTTGAAAATTGCAATTGACTTTAACTAAACCACTACCTTTAGCCATGCTAAGTATTGGAAATTTCAATATTTAAAAATAAACACGTTAATGCAGCTAATTACTCACGTTATAAGCAAAGCAACGAGCTATCTCAGACCTAAATATGGTAAACAAAAACAATAAACACTGCCGCAGAAGTACAAACTTCGGCGTCTCGTGCTTCGCCCAACAGTGTGTGTGCTCAAACAGCGCTCCCCGACGAGCTATAATTCTTCCACCTAAAAGCACATACGACGAAATTTTCACGAGTCGCGCCGATCTCGCTCCCATATCGAATATGCATTGGCCACACCTCAGTACTCGGACGGCTGGATGCGTGTGTGGCAGGCATTTTCAAAGACGACGCGGAATGCTTAGAGCGCGTACTATTTATTATCTCGTATAATAATTAATATATATTGCGGCAGAGATTCAAAAAGTTTTAAACTTATTAGTTTATAATTATAAGGTTTTAAACCTTTTATCAAAAAAGGTTAAAACCATATTTTTGTAGGCAGTGCGCGCGCACGAGCGCACTTATTAAGGAGCCGCCGCTGCCAACAGTGCCAAATACCTATTAGAAAAGTATGATAAAACGCAGTAACAAGCCTTACGAATAGTGATGGGTGCGATGCGATCTACCCCCACAATGTGCTTCTCGCTGAATGCTGTGAAATATCCTTGACTTATCGCAGATTAGTCGGGGAGCAGCCATCTCAAAAAGCGCTTATTTAAAGAGTTAGTCCGAAGTCGAGGACACACTTGCTTTGAAGACTGTTTTCTATGTAAAATCACCCGCTGAATCCGAATCCGGAGGGCGCCCGTTCATTTGGGACGGCCTTGACACTAAAAACATTTTTACGTAAAATTTCGAAAAATTGAAAACTCCGAACATTTCAGTTTACATCGTCATATCTTCGTTCTGGAGACAGCTAGGAAGCTAATTTTTTTTTGAAATGTTCTCCAGGCATTTTTGATTGCAAACCTCTATACACAATTAACTTCCGAAAAATAACTACGTCTGAAATTTGCAATTTTGTACACCGCGTCATTTTTGTGCACCTTAATTTTCACCACGCGAGAAAATTTTTTATTGTAAAAAATAGATACCTATTCAATCGAAATAATATGTCGTGAAAAGTATGCAGAAGTTTTTAGTGAAAAAATCATCTCGATATCTGCAATACTGACCGAGTTACAGCAATTAACAAAATATTGCTTTCTGCGCTGCGGCATAGTGTTCTATCTCTACTCTACGCATCTACCTAATCCGTGCATCTACGCCTGCGGGCGGCTAATCTTCGTCATAAATATGCGGGAAACTGGTGCAAATACCTATTACTTTTCTTTGACAAAGTGATAAAACAATTTCCGATGTAATGAAGTTTATGTTTAATTGTTTACAAATAACAATAGCTATGTACGAGTAGTATGTATATGTGGAATTGTTTTGGAATCACTATTTGTGCAATTTTGATTGAAGTCTGAGGTTAAGTTATAAGCATTACTATTAATGAAAATGGAAATCGATTACAATTTGTGCATAATTTGTCAGATGAATGATTCAGCAGAAACAGTTCAAGCTGTAACTGAAAATGGATACAACGCATTGTTCAAGGCGGCAGGCAGGGCCGTTTCTGACCCCTTGGCTGCCTCAAAGACTAGAAGTCTGGGCTGCCTGCGTGTCAAATTACGTATTGCCGGATTACCGCCCTCAACCTAACCTAAGCTAACGAACACCCCTATACCGTTCCTCATACGAAGAAAAAGATCAATTTGTTTTTAAGTTTTATATTTGTTTCCAAAATAGGAATACATAAAAATTGGAACTCCATACATGGGCGTAACATAAATTAATTTGATATAAGATCTACATCGAAATGCATAAAAAATACAATGTAAGTAAGAAGTAACTGCATAATATGAAGTTCTCCCTTCTCCGCACGTGCCGCCTTAAAGTGAATGCTACCTTTAACTTTTAACAGATAGAATTAGTGCAGGTATGTCTGTCGCAGAATTTGAAAACTTAAGAACAGTTTTATAGTTATGATATGTTATTTGTAAACAATTAAACTTAAACATAAACTTCATTACATCGGAAACTGTTTTATCACTTTGCTAAAGAAGAGTAATAGGTATCTGCACGAGTTTCCCGCATATGACGGAGATTAGCCGCCCGCAGGCGCAGATGCACGGAGTAGGTAGATGCATAGAGTAGAGATAGAACACTATATGCCGCAGCGCAAAAAGCAATATTTTGTTAATCGCTGTAACTCGGTCAGTATTGCAGATATCGAGATGATTTTTTCACTAAAAACTTCTGCATACTTTTCACGACATATTATTTCGATTGAATAGGTATCTATCTTTTACAATAAAAAATTTTCTCGCGTGGTGAAAATTAAGGTGCACAAAAATGACGCGGTGTACAAAATTGCAAATTTCTGACGTAGTTATTTTTCGGAAGTTAATTGTGTATAGAGGTTTGCAATCAAAAATGCCTGGAGAACATTTCAAAAAAAATTAGTTTCCTAGCTGTCTCCAGAACGAAGATATGACAATGTAAACTGAAATGTTCGGAGTTTTCAATTTTTCGAAATTTTACTTAAAAATGCATTTTTCAAGGTCAAGGCCGTCCCAAATGAACGGGCGCCCTCCGGATTCGGATTCAGCGGGTGATTTTACATAGAAAACAGTCTTCAAAACAAGTGTGTCCTCGACTTCGGACGACCACTTTGAATTTAAGCAAGCTGCTCCCCGACTAGATGGAAACTAGTCACAAAACTGTCCTAATAACATGCACAACTGCCAAATGCTATACCAAAGCTTAGTAGAAGTCATTAAACAAGCTCGGCTTGATGCTGCATGTGTAGTCGTTAATCCTGCTTTTAAAACAGTTAAATTGATCAGCAAATTCCTTAAGACTTCCAAATTTAATATTTAATAAAAAAAGGACCATTTATTAACTACTACTGGAGATAGCTGTTGTCTAAATAGACAAAAGACTAATAAAAAAGAAGAAGAAGAAGAAGCAAAATTTATGTTATATTTTCCTTTTTTTATTATTTCCATAGCATTGCGAATTTTAATGCTTTGTTTTGACGTCGCTAAGTTTATGTCTGCGTTGTGTGTCGGTTTGGACAGTGTACGAAATAAATATGTCTAATTGGTATTTTCGCGGATACTTAACTGTTTAGAGCAGAAGCAGAAAATTCAGTTGATTTATAGAGCTGCCAGGACATCAAAGTAAGCTCTGTATCCTTTTGATATAAGCACCGCAATAAACTAGTCGTACCTACTTAAATTGTACCTATTTTGTGGTGAAAATATATTTTGTATCGTCTTCACTGCGTGTTTAATTTCAAAATAAATTGGTAAAATGTAATTTATTATACCCTCGATGGTAGTGGGTAGGTACTCTTCGGATTGATTTGAAAAATTCACAGACCTCGCATCTTACGCAAGTATCATAGGCGTATTGAAAATACCGACACAACTGCTCGGTTTCTAAGATGTGCAACAAAAGTGATCTGTGCCGTTTCAAGGTGGTATATTATTGATGCAATAAAAGAAATGATTTGTGACAAGCACAAGGCACATAGTCAAACTGACGCAATACGTAACAAAATATTAACGCATCAGTTTTGTACAGTTTGGACTTTTATTGCAACGCCATATTCCTCTTAAACGGCACTCGCCGTACCTTAGATAGTTTACATCTGGCGATCTGGCTAGCGCTCTCCATCCAATTTATTAGCGGCCTCGACTGCGCGCGCCACCAACAGAATCTGTCGCGTGTCGATACATTTTTCGTGAGATGAGTCCCATATACACGAGCCCAGAAGTATTTTCAATACTAAAATAACCTTTACGGGAGCCGATCCTACCCGGCCCGAGAGTAACAAACCACTAGCTCTCTACGATAACCTACCTACCCACAAACGCTGCTGGGTGGGGATTGAACTCACGAAGTACTTATACGAAAGTATAACGCATAACTTGCGGAACTGTAGTACACTTGAAGATGGGATTCCGTAACTTGCGGACTACTATCCACTGCCTTAATTTGTGGAGGATCTGGCAAAAGAAAAAGGAAATCACTTACTTCAATTCAAACTGGTATCGTAGTACTAAATGTTTTATTTGGTTAATTATGTATTGTTTGCCCTTGTTACTATAGGCACGGGTGATTCCACTCGCATAAAAATGCTGCAAGAGAGAGAAATGACAATCGTATTATCTCTAGACTGATTTTGTATGAAGACTTATTTGCATACGATGCATAATACCACAAATTGTGCTACGCAGAGTACATATCAACCAGAAATATAAATTCCCACAAAAATAAAACTGACAGAAATACAAAAAGTACCGATCGCTTGTTTTCAACATTTACTTCTTGGATTCAAGAACACATCTTTAAATTTACATGTGGTGGTATGAGGATCTTGTATTGTCAACAATTCGAACGGTAGAAACATTTTAATTGTGAATTTGCAAACATTTTGATAAATTAAAAGCTAAGTAGTCGTGTTTCACGTGTGTAAAAGGAATTGATATAAAACGCAGAGAATTTCTGTTTTGCCCTTTTTGCTCGTCTCTTTTTTGTGCTTGGAGTAAAAACTGTCCATTTGATATGTCTGTGTTTTGTTGTGTTTGTGATAATAAAATTGCAAACGTTAGAAAGTCTACCGAGTGTTCAGTTAAAAACTGCCTCAATGTGGCACATAATGACTGTATTATTGCTGGTGGCGCAACAGTTGATTGGAAATGTGGTGAGTGTGAGCCATCTTTGGCTGACATCATGAGGCAGATAAAGCAGTTGTGCCTCGTAAACAAGGAGCTTAGAAAATCTGTAGACAGTTGTCACGAACAAATAAATGAGTCAACTATTATTATCAAGAATCTCGATGCAAAATTAGCCCAATGTTTTGAAAAAATTGATGATCTCAGCTCTAAGTGCATAAAGCTCGAGAAGGAGAATGCTGTTTTAGTTGGCAGTTTGAATAAGCACGAGCAGTACAGCAGGCTGAATTCAGTTGAAGTTTTTGGATTGCCGGAGGTAAGGGATGAAAACGTCGTTTCAACAGCATTGAAGCTCGGGAATGCACTGGGTGTTAAACTTGATGTTCAGGATATTGATTGCTGTCATAGACTCCGTGCACGGCAGAATGCAACTGAACCGAGAGGCTTAATTATTAAGTTCGTATCTCGTATGAAGAAACAAGAGTTTATGGGGGCTCGGAAGATTAGGAGGAATTTCTGTGTTAGGGATGTGGATCTTGGATCACCAGTTGATACTAGTGTTGGTGCTAAGTCAATTTATGTTAATGAATCGTTGACCGCCGCCAATAGAGTGTTATTTAATAAATGTCGCGAGTTTCAGAAGAGGGAGAAGATTAGGTACCTGTGGATCAGGGATGGTAGGATTATGATGAGAAGGGAGGAGAAATCGAGGGCGTATAAGATAAATTCTATAGATGATCTTAAAGATGTGCACTAGTTGTAAAACTGATCAGTTGAAATATTGTTCTTATTACAAATTGTTTGTTCTTAGTTATACTGAATTACTATGTTCTCTTTCCTTAAAAAAAAAATATGTTGCTTTGCGGGGTTTATTGTATGTGAATATTCTGTTTGTATGTATAATGATGTCATGTATGTGGGATTTGTCTTGTTTTACCAGATCTCACTAATACCTATTATTATATACCTATTATTGTCTTCTGCTATTGCTGCATATTGCTATTCTTTATTTTCTTGCTTTTCTCTTATTTTCCTATTCTTCTTTAGATGGGTGATTTAAGTATTGCGCATGTTAATATCAGATCTATTATGACTGGATTTGCAGAGTTGAAGGATCATGTGTTGGGTAGCAGTTATGATGTAGTGTGCATTAGTGAAACATGGCTGAGCAACAATATCGATTCCAGATTAGTCGGTATACCGGGTTATGTTTTTGAACGGGTAGATAGGGCGAGCAGAGGAGGTGGCATTGGTATGTACATAAAAGATTTCTTAACTTTTACTAAAATAAATACAGTGCAGACACTTACGCTGGAACAACTTTGGGTTCAGTTAATGTTTGACAATACGAAATATTGTGTAGGTGTTATTTATAGGCCTCCAAACACTAATATAAACAATTTTCTTTCCAATTTTGAGGAGACATTGTCTAATGTGCTTTTACTGGGAGAATATCTTATATGTGCAGGTGACATAAATATTGATCTTATGGATCTCCATAGTAGAGGCACGGAACGATTTACGTCAATTTTAAAAGATTTTGGGCTATTGCAACTAATTCAAGAACCCACTCGCTATTCTATTCAAAAAATGTCACTTCTGGATGTAATTATTTGCTCTGAAAAGATGGAAGTAAGTAACTGCGGCGTTAAGCATGACGGACAATTAAGAACAGACCATGAGATGATTTTTTGCAATTTTACTATTCTGAAACAAATCTTTAATAAATTCATAACATACAGGAACTTTAGAAACTTTGACTATGATAAATTTAAAACTGACTTAATAAATGCAAATTTTGATGATCTACTGTACTTAAATAGTGTTCATGATAAAGTATCTCTTTTTAATAATGTTGTCTTAAACTTATTCAATGCACATGCACCTATGAGAACGTGCAAAGTCTCAAAGCCGTCAGCTCCGTGGTTAACTGATAATGTTAAATTATTAATTAAATTGAAGAAAAATGCGCTATTACGCTTTAAACGAAGTAGAGATCCATCACATTATCAGTATTACAAGCAGTTAAGGAATTTCACTACAAAAGCTGTTGAAAGAGAAAAGAAAGCATATCTTAACTGCAAAATACAAACTGGTGACAGGAGTGCCATGTGGAGGGAGCTGTCAAATTTAAATGTTTATTCTTCTAAACCGCATTATGTAATCCCAAATCATTTGCTAAGTCCTGATGCCATAAATAATTATTTTGTTGATTGTACTAATGCTATGCCCCGTGGAAATGTAGATGGTATGATGGACTATTACCGTAACAACTTTAAACGTAACTTTGATTCTAAACTTTCTTTTACTACTGCATGTCCATCAAAAATCTTTGATATATTAAAATCTATTAAAAGTAAAGCTATTGGATCAGACGGTATTTCCATTGAGATGCTGCTGTATTGCTGCCCTCATGCATTGCCGTTTATAACCAATATAATCAATTCATGTATCCTGGAAAACATTGTTCCTAAGCAGTGGAAGGTCTCACATGTTGTGCCTGTGCCCAAGGTTGCTCGACCGGGTGAATTTAAGGATCTCAGGCCAATCAGTATTTTGCCTGTATTGTCCAAGGTATTGGAGAGAGTTCTTCACAGTCAAATATGCGACCATCTTCAAAAATATAACGTGATACCCGAGTTTCAGTCTGGCTTTAGAAAAAATTTTAGCTGTGTTACAGCCTTAGTTCATATTACTGATGATATTCTGAGGGCGGCTGATCAAGGTTATTCTACTGCACTTATTTTACTTGATTACTCTAAAGCGTTTGACTGTTTGGATCATGACCTAATGCTTTCAATTCTTTCTTATTCCGGTTTTGATGGTAATTCAATTGAGTTTTTTGAAAACTACTTACATCATAGAAAGCAGCATGTGAAACTAAATAACACTTTATCTCTCGAAAGAACTTTGATTAGAGGTGTCCCTCAGGGTTCTATCCTTGGGCCTCTTCTGTTCTCCATATACGTCTCTGATCTTTATTCTTGTTTACGGAATTGCAGGGTACACTGTTACGCAGATGATACCCAGCTATATTATTCCTTTAATTCGTCAAACATATTACCAGCTGTTTCAGCAATTAACACAGATTTGGAATTGTTATTACAGGCATCTCTTGATCACAGTCTAGTTATTAATCCGGAAAAATCTAACCTACTTTTATTCTGCAAGTCTTCTATTCGTAATGAACTATTAAATAATTTCAATATTACTATGAATAACATAAGATTGGATTGTGTACAGGAGGTGAAAAACTTGGGAATTATTCTAGATACTGAGCTGCGTTTTAAGTCACATATCTCTAGCTGCGTCAAGAAGTCGTTTGCTGCACTTAAATTAATTTATTCAAATAAAAATATATTGACTAAACATACAATTCGAATACTTTGCGATTCTCTAGTGTTGTCTCATTTTTCATACTGTGATATACTTTATAATTCCTGCATTGATGAGCAAACCAAGCAGAAAATCCAGTTAGTGCAGAATGCGTGTACTAGGCTGATTTGTGGTGTAAGAAAGTATGAACATATAAGTTATAAGATCAGGGAAATAGCTTGGTTAAATATGGCTAATCGGCGGATGCTACATACTGTTTGTTTCTATCATAACATCATTGCTACTCAATTACCTTCCTACTTGCACCAGAAAATTCTGTATCGAACTGATATACATAATTTAAACACGAGACGAAAATCCTTAATTACACCTCCATTACATAGAACTACCTTTTTTGAACGATCATTTACGTACAACATTAGTAGAGTTTACAACTTAATACCTCGAGAAATTAAATTATTTAATCATACCAAATTTAAGCTGAAAATGTTCCAAATACTGTTAGAGAAGCAATAGCGCCTATGTCTAAATCTATTCAGGTAAAGGCTGTATCAACTTCTTGCATCGTTCTTGTGAATCTAAATTTTTCCAGTAGATTGGTAACTTTTGATTCTATTGTCCTTGTCGTTTTTTCACATAGATGTTTTTTTTTTTCCTTTCTTTATTTGATTACTTTAAATAAGTCCTCCTTTGTGTCTGTCTGTCCTCTTGGTTAAGTGGAAGAACATCTTGTATGTATTTCGTTTACGTACAAGATGAACTTCGCCTTTTGGCATAGTAACTGCGAGCGGGTTATTCAATACAATGTTTTTTTTTTTTTCTTTTACAATGTATGTAGATATGCTATGCCAATAAAGACGGTATTATTATTATTATTATTATTATCTTAGATAATAAAGAAAAGCTGTCATTAAGTAACTGCAGTAACACAGAAATATAATTCTATGTTACGTAATGCAGAAAGATCCCCAATACAATCCGCGAAACTGAAAATGAAATTGTCGAAAAGATTTAAAGGCTCTATTCAATTTATTCGTAGATCAGGTCAGGTCAGGTGATTTGTTGTGTTCTGGCAAAGAACTTTTGACAAAAAAAATCAAGCATGTAAATGAGGTCGCAAGCTCAACAGACGAATCGTCTGATTTTAATCTGGAAACAACGGGTGATACATTATCAGATTTGCAAATTCTTCACAGAGCTGCTGCAATTTTAAGAAAATGTATGGAAAATTTTGCAAAAAAATTATCCTTCCCCAGGTGATATAAACAGTAAAAGTTTCGCTAAACAAGTACCTACCTCATTTACTAGCATTTATTTCGTGGCTATTACAGAAAGAGAGTTTTGAAAATGCATTGAAAGAAGATTTTAAAGGTGGCATTACAACGCTGTTCTTTTGGAGAGTAACTTGGCCGCGTTCTGTCTCCTTCTGGTGCTCTGCTATTCCCCATAGTCTATCCTTTTCACTCGCACGGCTCGTCCCGTGCACCGAAAGTGAATTTTTGACATCGGCGCATTAAAAGTGTTATAGCGGACTTATTTTTGAAACGCGACCATACATTATTCGAAATCATAACTTCGTTATACCATAAGGAAGTTTTCTATGTAAGAAAAAACAAAATCTGTATCGTGAAAAAAAAGTTATCCAGGTTCAAAGTGGAACGTATTGTTACCGATGTGGCGACATATTTTAGATACGGTCAATAAAATTAGTTTGGCTTCTTGTATTTACACAAAATTTACACCATTAAAAACGTCAATATTTCTTCAACAATTAAAAAAAAAACGCAAAGTTCTACGACTTGTAATTTTCGCGTAAGATGCCTGAGAGTCTCCCGGCGCACGGTGGGATAGATTTATTGCTTTTTCACCCCTAATTTTTTTCGCTGCCATCCAAAAAAGTCGTAATTGCCATTTTTAGGTGCCAAAAGACTTGTAGAATCATCTGTGAGAGTTTCATCTGGTTATACTTTGGGATCACTCAAAGTTAAAATTTTAGTATTTGCTGAATATCGCTGCACTACGACAGAATCTGTCGCCTGTCGATACATTTTTCGTAAGATGAGTCCCATATAATATACACTCGCCCAGAAGTATTTTCAATACTAAAACTGTAAAATAATTAAATACTAAAAGCGACATTTTTTAAGTTTTAACTTTAGAAAATATAAGATGGGTAGGTACATCCAAGATACTGAATAATTATCTGTTGACATACTATACAGTGCCCGTCTAAAGTCCGTTCCCCCCCTACTAATTTTTGAACCATTTGAGATACATCCATGAAATTCGGTACAAGGTAGTCACAGGTCACAAGATATTTTTTGACGTATTAATGACAGCTGTCAGTCTCAAGATGGCGGTCGGACGCCATTTTGAAAAAATATTTTAAACGGGAAGGACGGTCATGTGACACCTCGTTTTAAAGGTCTTATCGAGTGCAATATCATACTAAAATATGGCGTCGATACCTGAAAACGTTACAAAATGGTGGCTAATCAAATTTCTAAATAACCATGAATGTTGCTCTCAATCACGTTTGTATTAGAAACAAAATTCGTTGTCGCGGTAACATCTTGTTTTCTACTTGTCAAATGTGGCATGTTTAGTTCCTTCATTTAGGAAAAGTGTGACCATGGCCCGTAGCTTGGACGATAAATTTGAAGCGGTTTTGATTTTTGGAGAAGCTGGAAGAAATTACCATCTAGCGGTAGTTTTTCCTTAATAAACTCTCTTTTCTCCTCTTATTGGTCGACTTCATTAAGAGATTTCACTTCAAATTAGAATAAAATTTCGTTAGAAAAATGTTAAAATTTAAAAATTGAACAAAAGACATCGACGCCATGTTTTAGTATGATATTGCATTCGACAAGACCTTTAAAACGAGGTGTCACATGACCCTCCCTACCATTTAAAATTTTGTTTCAAAATGGCGCCCGACCGCCATCTTGAGACTGACAGATGCCATTGTTACGTCAAAAAATATATTGTGACCTGTGATTACCTTGTGCCGAATTTCATTGATGTACCTCAAATGGTTCAAAAATTAGTAGGGGGGGAACGGACTTTAGACGGGCACTGTATAAGTAAAAGTTGCATGCAGCTAGTTTTATTAATAGATACTTAGTATACAGGGTGAATCAGGAATCCTTCTATGTATTGGTATTTTTGTTATTTGAAGAGCTACAAAGTCGGTTAAATGAGAGAAAAGTTGCACTATTTTGGGGCCATCTTAAACCTACTTTCAAACTTGCAAAAATTTTCACAGCTTTCTAGATATAATTAAAAAATTAAAATTTCCGATTTTTTTCTTTTGTTGATAACTCAACTGTGGTTTGTGCAAATGGCTTGAAACTTAGAATACTTACATAAAAGAACGTTGTGCATCGTTTGGTGATATTGACAGTGCAGTGCGACCTGTCATTTTTGCAGAGCGACAGTCAACTTTTTTTTTCTTTACAGCATCCATATTCATTTCTGCCGCTGACATTAAGACAGCATTATTATAATTACAACGGTTTTTTAATTTTTTAAATAGAACCTCAAATAAAGAAGTTACAGAGAGAAACATGTTAGCACATGTAATGAAGGTAGCCATGCAACAAAAGAGCTGCGGTAAGTATCAATAAACAATTTACTTTTTAGTGGAAGCCCACGTATTCCCACCTTTTCTATTTGAAGAGATGGAGATTCGGTTAAATCAGCGAATACTTGCGCAATTACTAGCAATAAACGGTGGTTCCCGAAGAGTTTAAAAAATCGGCCGGGGTCAAAATATTTATGGAAATTTTGAAACGGGTCAATTAGTACTTGGATTAAAATAAAATCCTACATTGTTGCTTCATGACATTTTGTTAAATTGTTTATTCGTTTTAGTTAATTTGTTTTATTGTTCTTTAAAGTTCCATAGTTAATAAAAAAAATAAAATAAATGTAGGTTTTTATTTTAATCCAAGTACTAATTGACCCTTTTCAAAATATCCATAAATATTTTGACCACAGCCGTTTTCTTAAACTCTTCTGGAACCACCGTTTATTGCTAGTAATTGGGCAAGTTTTCGCTGATTTAACCGAATCTCTATCTCTTCAAATAGAAAAGGTGGGAATACGTGGGCTTCCACAAAAAGTAAATTGTTTATTGAGAAAAATTTTTACTTACTGCAGCTCTTTTGTTGCATGGCTACCTTGATTACATGGCTAACATGTTTCTCTCAGTAACTTCTTTATTTGAAGTTCGATTCAAAAAATTAAAAAACCGTTGTAATCATAATAATGCTGTCTTCATGTCGGCGGCAGAAATGAATATGGATGCCATAAAGAAAAAAAAAGTTGACTGTCGCTCTGCAAAAATGACAGATCGCACTGCACTGCCAATGTCACCAAACGATGCACAACGTTCTTTTATGTAAGCATTCCAAGTTTCAAGTCATTTGCACAAACCACAGTTGAGTTATCAACAAAAGATAACAATCGGAAATTTCAATTTTTTTATTATATCTAGAAAGCTGTGAAAATTTTTGGGAGTTTGAAAGTAGGTTTAAGATGGCCCCAAAATAGTGCAACTTTTCTCTTATTTAACCGACTTTGTAGCTCTTCAAATAACAAAAATACCAATACATAGAAGGATTCCTGATTCACCCTGTATACATAATGGCACTTCAAAATTATCAAAATTTCGAAAAATACGACATAATTGCTGTTTTCAATGAATGTCGTGCGAATGTAAATGAATCAATGGATCTCAACAGGTACACAAAAAATTCCTAGAAACCCATTTCCAGTATAATACCTATCCATCGACTTATTAAATTTAGATACCCAGAATGAAGATAACCAAGCAAAATGATATTTTCGAGATTAAAATCAAATTTAATTCACTATGGGTCATTCAATAAACCTAGAAACAAAATTTATAATAAAGCAAATAGGGAAGAGGAAGAAATAAATGTTTTATCGTTGGTTGAGGCGACACCAAAAACTTCTTGTCGCGGAATCGAATCACAAGTTAGTTTTTCCAAAACAAAAGATCAAAAACTATTTTTAAAAAAGACAAATATAGGCCATATAAAATTCAAATTATTCACCATCTCTTCCCGGGAGATCAAGAAAGAAGGCTTAATTTTTGTAGGTGGTACCTAAATAAAATTCAAGAAAATCCAGAATTTAGGCGGACTGTCATTTGGACAGATGAAACTCACATAAGCAGCGTAGGATTATTTAACGGGCATAATGTGCGTCACTGGTCTGATACAAATCAGCACCAAACTTTTGAACGTCAAGGGCAAGGACGTTTTGGATTTAACGTTTCGTGTTTTATTTTGGGTGGTCAACTAGCATACCAAATTTTTTATGGAAACTTATCGGGATTGACATTGACAATTATTGAATATTAACGCAGAGGCGATAATGGAAAATGTTCCGTTAATAAACATAAACAGGGTATATTTCCAACAAGATGGTGCCCTTTCTTGTTTGTGCTGAAAATTGTTTAATGGGCTACACAGCTCTTTGTGATGAACTTGGTAGTGTGATATTTCTATATAGGTGCCTTCGAAGTTACCCCTAAACGTCTTTCATTTATCTCGACCCGACTTAAAGGCAAATTAAAAATACTCGAAGACAAATTTGAAGATGCCTGGCATAGCGAAGCCGAAGCATACACAATGCATCCCGATCCGTGTATTCTATAAATGAAATACATATGTGCTTGTGCACATACATCAACGCCTAATTGACAGGGAGTGTTTGGAAAGACAAACTGACACTAAACGTTGTCTAATTACCCCGCCATTCTTTCTCTTGAATGTTGAATGTGCCCAGCTATTTAAATCCTATTTGCGATTTACCACCGGCCGCTTTTTTTAGATTTTCATTCAGGTTCCAAATTCATAAAAATATTGTTGGTCTAGCGATTACTGTTTTGTTCATTTTATTTTTGTTTTGAGTGTTAAAAGTTCCACTCATTAAGTGAGACTAATGGCGATTGGCAGGAAGTAAACAAATGGTCGTTCTCTTTATTTTTTTTGAGAAGTATAATTTCACATCGCGCTTAAATTTGTTTCATAAGTTTCTAACATACCGTGTGACAAACTTCCATGTGTACATGGGGAAATAACATGGGCAATTACATTTTTGGGGATTCCTGCTCCCCATGTGTAGTTACAGTGGTGGTAAAGGTAGCAATCGAAAGACTATTTTTTTCTGCGTATGAGGATATCAAAAACTCTGCAATTTTCCAATTTATTAAAGTATTAAAAGCAAAAATTACACTAATAATTTTCAAATTAAAACACGGATATTCATCAGATTACCTATGACAATTTAATTTATTCTAATCAAAGACTCCCTTGATTCTAATTTCTAATTCGTCTGAACTGTCAACATTATTTATCGACAATTTAAAATTTGGAAATTTTGGTATATTTTGTGCCAGTTATATTTTAAGATTTCAATTTTTTGTGAAATGCTGGCATATCATATAATTAAAACACTGGATAAATCGACGTTTCGCCCCCGTTCGGGGGCTTTATCAAGATTTATTGGTATAAATATAAAATATAAATTTGTCAGTAAAAATTTCTGACAAGAACAGAATTTTTCTCAAACAATAAAAATTATTTATGTAGGTAACTATGATGTAAATATAAAAAAAAAATTAGCGCTTTTGATTTTGAATACAATTGAAATTATGAAAGAGAAAAATGTTTATGTATTTAATTTAACAATAATAATAGTAAGCAGCAGAGAGAATGATTTATTTTATTATATTACAGTAAATTTGACTTAAATTTTGTATATCAGTTCTATCATTAATAGAGTTTTGTTCTTTTTTTATATAGATCATTTCTAAAAATAGTCGAGATTTTAAATTTTTTTCTTGTTCTAAAATTTTGGTGTCGTTAAATTCAAAGGTATGATTGCTGTCTTTCATGTGTTTACTAATTGCTGAATTACTGTTTCTGTATTTGTGTTGTTTTAGTCTGGTTTCTAAATGATTTTTAGATTGGCCAATATATGTTTTTTCACAGTCTTTACATTTAATTTTGTATACAGTATGAGTTTTCATCAATTTAGGAATGGGTGTTTTTAAATTAGAATACAAAAATTTTAAGTTATTATAATTTTGGTGCGAGACTTGTAAGTTGTGTTTTACTAATAATTTATTAATATTTTGTGACATGCCTTTAATATATGGTAACGAAATGTAATTTTTATTTTCTTTCGGTTTTTTACTATCGGTATTATTATTGTAAAATTGATGAGTTCTATTTTTTATAATTTTCATAATGAAATTTTTAGCATAATTATTTTTTATTAAACAATTTAACACTTTTTCTATTGCGGATTTTCTAAATTGTGGGCTGGAGAGTTTAATCGCACGGTCAGCTAGACACATAACAATACTCTTTTTGTGGGAAGTGGGTTGTTCAGAATTAAAACAAATATAACGGCCAGACCAAGTTGGTTTAGTGTACCATTCAGTTTCTATTGAATTTTTCATTTTATATAAAGTTAAATCTAAAAAATTTATTTGATTTTTTGTTGAAATTTCAATAGTGAATTGTAATTTAGGATGATAGTTATTAAATTTATTAAGAATTTCGTTATATTTTTCTGGAGGAACAGCAGTTAAACAATCATCCACATATCTAACAAAAAATAGTAAATTTAAAGATAATTTAGGAATAACTGTTGTCTCTAAATCTTCTAAAACTAACTGAGCAATGGGGCTAGAAATTGGGGAGCCCATGACACAGCCATTTGTTTGTTTGTAAATTGAATCTTTAAATTTAAAGTACGTAGATGTTAGAGTAAGTTCAATTGCAGCGATGAAATTATTTAGAGTTAGAGATGTGTAAGGTTCGATTCTATTCCAATTTTTTTTGACAGTGGAAATTGCAAGATCTAATGGTATATTTGTGTAAAGTGAAACTACATCTAGGGAAATTAAATTGAAGTTTTCAGGGATATAGAAATTTTTAGTTTTTTCTTTAAAAGACCAGGAGTCTTTGATATAAAATTCATTTTGCCCTATGATGTTAGAAAGAATGTTAGCTAAAAATTTTGATAACTTATAAAATGGGCTTTGAATGCAAGAAACAATTGGTCTGAGAGGAATATTAGTTTTATGTAATTTTGGTAAGCCATATATCCGTGGAGGTAGAGAATTTTGAATTTTAAGTTTGCTACTAAGTTTTGGAAGAATGTTACCTTCATCAAGTAATTTAGAAATAAAATTATTATTTTTGTTTTGTAAGTTGATAGTAGGATCTTTAGGGATAATTGAATATGTTGATCTATCATTTAATAGATCATAAAGTTTATTTTCGTAATCTATGGAGTTCATTATTACTGTCTTATTGCTTTTATCAGGTTTTAATACAATTATTTGTGGGTTATTTTTGAGGAAGGTTTTTGTAGTTTTAATGTTATTTAAAATTTCTTTTTCTTTTTTATTTGTTTTTGAATTAGAATTAGTGTATTTTTTAATAATTTGACAAATTTGATGTCTGATTAAGTTTTTTTCGTCAAATGGGAGTAAGGATATATCGCTTTCTATAGATGCAATAATGTTATTGATTGGAAAGTGTTTATTATTTGTATTTAAAGAAAAGTCAGGTCCTAATTGTAAAATTTTTTGAATATTTGTTGGAATATTTGTGGAGGATATATTATGTATCCACTCTGTGTTAGTTGGATTGTTGTTTTCATTTTTGTTTGTAAGTTTTATTAATTTGCGTTGTTGTTTTTCTTTTATGTTGATAAATGTAGTATTGAATTTTTGGTATTGTGAATGATAAAAGAAATTGATGTAAGTTTGGGGTAGGAAATTATTGATTTTAAATTCTAAATTTTTCAATTTCTAGCCCCATTGCTCAGTTAGTTTTAGAAGATTTAGAGACAACAGTCAGTGACCTGACCTGACCTAAATTATCTTTCAATTTACCATTTTTTGTTAGATATGTGGATGATTGTTTAACTGCTGTTCCTCCAGAAAAATATAACGAAATTCTTAATAAATTTAATAACTATCATCCTAAATTACAATTCACTATTGAAATGTCAACAAAAAATCAAATAAATTTTTTAGATTTAACTTTATATAAAATGAAAAATTCAATAGAAACTGAATGGTACACTAAACCAACTTGGTCTGGCCGTTATATTTGTTTTAATTCTGAACAACCCACTTCCCACAAAAAGAGTATTGTTATGTGTCTAGCTGACCGTGCGATTAAACTCTCCAGCCCACAATTTAGAGAATCCGCAATAGAAAAAGTGTTAAATTGTTTAATAAAAAATAATTATCCTAAAAATTTCATTATGAAAATTATAAAAAATAGAACCCATCAATTTTACAATAATAATACCGATAGTAAAAAACCGAAAGAAAATAAAAATTACATTTCGTTACCATATATTAAAGGCATGTCACAAAATATTAATAAATTATTAGTAAAACACAACTTACAAGTATCGCACCAAAATTATAATGACTTAAAATTTTTGTATTCTAATTTAAAAACACCCATTCCTAAATTGATGAAAACTCATACTGTATACAAAATTAAATGTAAAGACTGTGAAAAAACATATATTGGCCAATCTAAAAATCATTTAGAAACCAGACTAAAACAACACAAATACAGAAACAGTAATTCAGCAATTAGTAAACACATGAAAGACAGCAATCATACCTTTGAATTTAACGACACCAAAATTTTAGAACAAGAAAAAAATTTAAAATCTCGACTATTTTTAGAAATGATCTATATAAAAAAAAGAACAAAACTCTATTAATGATAGAACTGATATACAAAATTTAAGTCAAATTTACTGTAATATAATAAAATAAATCATTCTCTCTGCTACTTACTATTATTATTGTTAAATTAAATAAACATTTTTCTCTTTCATAATTTCAATTGTATTCAAAATCAAAAGCGCTAAATTTTTTTTTTATATTTACATCATAGTTACCTAGGGTAGGTGCACCGGTTATAGCCACTTCAAGCATTTTTGCTCTGTTATTAAGCTATGGGCCTTTTAACGGAGTTAAACAAGGCTTTAAATTGCTTGGCAAACATTCTAGTACGGTATCCTACACTACGCATGCTCAGTGAGAATCTAACCTAGAAATTGTGTAAGTTCGTGCACAAGGACCTCCACCTGACTCATGTTTCTTAGCAAAATTGTTAAGGAGTTAAGGTAAGTGAAGTAGCTGTAGTGATCTCAGTTTGAAGCTGAACAATGGTAAAACTGTTTCTCAAGGATGTACGCGCCTTTTAGTTTATGCAAAGTCGATTTCCAATGTGATTTTCTCCCGCGCAATGCGAATATTTAGAGTGGCTATAAATGGAACACCCAAAAGAAGATTTTCCGTTTATAGCCAAGCTGGTGACTATAATACTACTACTTATTTCCATTTTTAGCCACTCCGTGATGTCCGAAAAAAATAAGGATTTGTGCACCAAAAGACGCAATAAAGGACCTATACTGAGACCTATACAACAATATAGCCAAGATCAGTTAACAAGAGCATTGCAAGCTGTGCAAGATGGAATGCCAGTGGCAACAGCAAGCAAAAATTATCGGATTCCCAGAACAACGCTGCGTAACAAAATCAGTGGAAAAACCTCGACATCTATGGAACAAGTAGGAGCGAAATGCGTCTTGGGAAAGGAAATCGAAGACGAACTTGAAGAGTGGGTCTTAACAAATGCTTGTAATGGGTTCCCTGTAAATAAAGAAGGGTTGTTGTATTCAGTTCAGCAAATATTGCAGAAATCAGACTTGAATGATGTACCATTTCTAAATGGCAAACCAGGAAGGAAATGGTTTGACAATTTCCTAAAGCGTCCTAAGCCAAAAACATGCTTTAAATATAACTGAACCAAAGATGATAGTTTCTGTTGAAGAAATGCAACTTTATGCAGAATTTTATTTGTTTTTATACATTTTGAAATTTTAATAAATAGATTATGTTCGTTTGTTACTTTCTTAGTCTTTTCTCACTAAAAACAATAATTAATACAGGTATGTGCGTGTCGAAATGATCTTTCATTGCTCAGTTTCCCAGTGGCTAAATACGGTGCATGAACCTGGCTATAACCGGTGCAAAAGTGGCTATAATAGGAAAAACGGCAGTTTATCGCTTTTTTAATTTTTCGTACTTCACGTGATTGGTGATTGTCTTTCTTCCACTTACGAAAGTGAACAGAAATATTCAGGCTATCACACTGCATTAATAAAAATAAAAGTTTGTTCTAAAACTACGCCAGTGACATGGCACGAAGTTAACAAATTCTTAAAGTGGCTATAACCGGTGCACTTACCCTACATAAATAATTTTTATTGTTTGAGAAAAATTCTGTTCTTGTCAGAAATTTTTACTGACAAATTTATATTTTATATTTATACCAATAAATCTTGATAAAGCCCACGAACGGGGGCGAAACGTCGATTTATCAAGTGTTTTAATTATATGATATGCCAGCATTTCACAAAAAATTGAAATTTTAAAATTTGGGTTTCAAAATGAACAAAAATATTTATTCGGTTGAAGAAAAGGTTTTCATTGTGAAAACATTTTACAGCGGCAATAGTCTGCGGGTAGTGCGTCACTTATTTTCTATAAAATTCAATAACAGTCCTATTCCTTCGGTAACAACAATAAAAAATTTAGTTAAGAAATTTGAAGATACTGGGAATCTTTCATTGAAAGAAGGTAATTTTTACTAATAAATTTACTTGGTTTTTATTTAGATAATTCTGATTCGCTTATTATTATTACATAGTTGCTAATTCCTTATTGTTCGCTAACTTAAATTTTACTGGGATTATGAGAAATTTAACGAGTGATAACGTGGAGTGAAACAAAACTAAAATTAATCTTATCATTTATTTCATTAGTCGTTCCAAGAAATCTAAATGTTGAGGTAGAGGAAATGGTAATAGGCCTGATAACTGCTAGTCCAACATCTAGTTTAAGGTCTATTGCCCTAGAATGTAATGTTTCAAGATAAACTGTCCGTAGCTATTAAAAAAAATTTCCCTTTAAATTCCAATGTCACCAAGAGTTACTTCCTTTTGACGAAGAATCAAGGCAAACTTTCTGTAAAGAAATGCAAGAACGGGCTAATCGGGATCGCAGCTTCCTCTCATCATTTTATTTTACCGATGAATGTACCTTCACTTTAAATCAATAGCCAAATTCACAAAACGTTAGGCACTGGGCCCAGGAAAATCCCAGAATAAATCTAGCCACTACAACGCAATACCCTTAAAAAATCAATATTTGGGCAGACATTTTTAATAATCGCATTATAGGACCATTTGAAATACAGGGAAATTTAAATTCAGAAGCTTATTTAGATCTTTTAATTAACCATATTGCCCCTGCATTAGAAGAAGTTGCACATGCGAATCGGGAGGTCTGGTTTCAACATGACGGATGCCCAGCACATTTTGGAGCACAAGTGAGGGAATTATTACCTAAATGAAATATTTCCAGAGGTGGTAATAAACTGGCCAGCTAGATCTCCCGATTTGGCACCGTGTGACTTTTTCTTGTGGGGTCATTTAAAAAATAAAATTTATAAAACTCGTCACCCAAATATTGATTCTTTAAGGAATGCTATTTTTGCGGAATGCAACTTATAATAAACGATCGGCAACTTGCGAATGTGAGAAATTCTTTCTATAATAGGCTGGGATACTGTCTGATACAGAATAGGGGTTTATTTTAATATTTGTTATAGTTATTTTTTCTTTTTTTATGTTACTTTAATTTCATTGTACATTAATAAGTTTTTGTCCTTACCTAGATATGAAATAAATAAGTATTAAATTGCCAGATTACAAAATTCATTAGAGCAAAATAAACAAATGTTGCCGCTTGTTAAATTTTTCATAATTGCAGTAAAATTAAAGTAATTTAATTTTTATTATTTCATTTTACTGCTTTAACATTTTCCCAAAAACTTTTTAATAGGTTAGACGACACCTACAATTTACCCTAAACTATGGGCCAGCATTCACCAACGAAACATCCACACCAGTAATCAATTAATTGTCAACTATAGGTAATGACAATAATAATGTGAATGAGAATTATCTAAATAAAAAAGCAAGTTTATGTATTAGCAAAAATTAACTTCTTTCGATGAAAGATTCCCAGCCTTCAAATTTCTTACTAAATTATTTGTTGTTATACCGAAGGAATAGGACCGTTATTGAATTTTACAGAAAATAAGGCACGGACTACGCGCAAACTATTGCCGCCGTAAAATATTTTCACAATGAAAACCTTTTCTTGAACTGAATAAATATTTTTGTTCATTTTTAAATGTTGACAGTTCAGAAAATCCATAAAAATCAAAGACGTCCGTGATTAGAATAAATTAAGTTGTCATGGATAATCTGATAAATTTCTGTTTTAGTTAGAAAATTATTAATGTAATTTTTGCTTTTAATGCTTTAATAAATTGTAAAGTTGTAGAGTTTTTGATATCCTCATACGCAGAAAAAAAATAATCTTTCGATTGCTACCTTTACCACCACTGTAACTACACATGGGGAGCAGGAATCCCCAAAAATGTAATTGCCCATGTTATTTCCCCATGTACACATGGAAGTTTGTCACACGGTATATAGGACATTTATGGATGGGCTGTAGCCAATCTAAAACGTCAAATTAACGAAGGCAATTCAAATATTAGTGACAAAAATATATTTTGTAGCTAAATCATTTGATTTGAGCTCAATTATTTTGCCGAAGCATGTAATACGTTTTTGGAGAGACTTGTAACATTAATCCTCTTTAGAGATATCCTGTCGACTAATTGCCGCTACACGACACCCTGTCTAAACAGAGATTAATAAATTGTTTCTTAAATTAAGCGGAGGCTTTTTAGAAATCCAGCGGCTATATCAGGGTTGCGGGCTTATTTTATTTTTTCACGTTAGGAGACGCTATATTTACGTGGAAGATGTCAGGAGACCTAGGGGAGACATCAAATAGACTACATTCTCGTTAGGCAAAGATTTAGAAATCAAGAGTCGGAGATAGGAATAAAAAGAGGTATATAGGGGTAGGTCCAGATTAGACTACTGCTCTCAAATATTTAGGGATGTGGGATGTTCGACTTTTGGGGAAATGCGTAGGTTAGCTCAGGAAAATATTGATATATTGATAAATATCGGAAAATATCGATGGATATCGATATATCGGAAAGTATCGATTACCGAGTACCTACAAGGTGATCAGTTGAGGTTACGGAGCGGCTATATGACTTTGTATGCTAAATGATAATTGGCGCGATTAAAAATATGTCGTACTTCATCTGATTTCTTCAAAGAATTAAATGCAATCATACAGCTTTTTTTACTCTGTTTGATAGGCCATTAGTTGAGATAAACAAATTTGATGAAAACCAGAAGTGCATATCTTTTTTAATTTTAAAATTATTGCAAAAATAGTAGATGAGGATCGGAGAACCCGTCTTTTTCAATTCCCTAAATAAAATTAACTTGTTCTAAATGAACAATAAATGTTAAAACTTTATCCAAATTTATCCATAAGTGACTATTCTTTCTCGTATGAGTATCTTTAAGTACCTAATTAGTGTTTCATTGTTTAATTTTTATTAAAAAGGGCATCGCAACATTATTTATTTAAATACATACCCTATAATAGCGAAGCGGGCCGTGATCTGTTACAATAAAATAGCATATCTTAGAGCGGAAATCAAAGCGGATGTATTATTGTTGCGCAAATTGTGCGGTATTTTTCCTTTTCGTACCTAAGCTACATAAATTAAACAAAGACGGGATCCTTCGACCCTCATCTACTATTTTTGCAATTATTTGAAAACGAAAATAGATATCAATCTTCGGGTTTTATATTTTATTTTCTCAATTAATGGCATACCAAAGAGAGTAAGAAAAGCTGTAGGGTTGCATTTAATTTTTTTAAGAAATCTTATGGAGAATGACATTTTTTGGATGGAGTCAAATATCTTTGAGCATACAAATTAACTTTTAATTTCTTCGCAATAAAATTCAATCAGATTAAAGGGACCTTTAAAATGAGCCATCGTTTATTTAATTCTGTTAAGACAAATCCAAGTCACAGCATTCAAAATATTCCGGCCTACATTGTATCTAAGATATTTTTGGAGAAATTAAAGATTTTTTGTAATGCCATATCAAATGCGCCCTCCAGGGATGAAGTGAGGAACTTAAAAATATTTTTGGTCAAATTATTTTCTCCATATTTGTCAATAAATTCTTTACCCCAAAATTCCGAGATGTAGCCGCTCCGTAGTCTTAGCTGATCATCCTGTATATTATGAGATTTTGAAAACTTCAAAAGTCGCCTACCTTCTCATTTGCGTTTTAGAACAAAATGCATTTTTTAAATTGACGACTAAAAATATTTTTGGTGCCCCTTGATGACGTTTTTGCGAACTACATAAATAGGCAGAACCTACAATTTATTGTTGCTTACTTTTTGTCACAATTTTTTTATGAACTTACCTACTTTTTCTCATTTTCATTTTTATGCGGAAATTTAAATTTATTTTCGACTAATTTACGCAACAAAAGCATTAAATTAATAAGCAATTCATTTTAAACGAGTTTTTGAAATTCTATTAAAATCCAGCCATATGAATCTAGAATACATTCATTTATTAATTAAACGGTCAGTTATTGAATCGACTGGTGTACTTTACCTAATAAAGTCGACTAGTCGATTACAAATTTATCCCTAAATTCCCAGAGTTAGGGTTTTCTTTGGCAGAGCCCTCTTCTCGTGAACAAGTCACGAACTGCTACTGAAAACAAGCAACATCAATCCCAGAAATCTGAGAAGCTGAATTATGATTAAAGAACTAAGTAATTCGGAACGTAGGTACTAGAGGGGTAAGAATAAAAAGAGTTAGAGGTATGCCAAAGTTAGACTACTGTTCGCAAATAGCTGGGGCTGTAGGATGTTCTACTTTTGGGGAAATACGTACAGAAAAGCCTCACAGGATTATGATGACTTACCTACTTGATAGAAGCTATCCAAGAGCAGATATAGCTAGTGAAGGCTAATCTTGAAACGGAATGAACAATGAAAGAAGAAAATCCTGGATAACAAGTGAGAAATTAGTCGGAAATGTAGGAAAGCGAAGGAACAGTGGATTGACAACGAATGCAAAGAAGTGGAAGAAAAGTTCGAAGTATAGGAAAAATTGACGAAGCATATAAAATAATTAGGAGAAATTTCAAAGAAGTTGGATCTAGCAGCAAGAACATTAGAAACGAGGAAGGTAACATCCTAATCGGAAGAGAGGAAAAAGCAGAACAATGAAAGAAGAAAATCCTGGATAACAAGTGAGAAATTAGTCGGAAATGTAGGAAAGCGAAGGAACAGTGGATTGACAACGAATGCAAAGAAGTGGAAGAAAAGTTCGAAGTATAGGAAAAATTGACGAAGCATATAAAATAATTAGGAGAAATTTCAAAGAAGTTGGATCTAGCAGCAAGAACATTAGAAACGAGGAAGGTAACATCCTAATCGGAAGAGAGGATTAGGATGTTACCTTCCTCGTTTCTAATGTTCTTGCTGCTAGATCCAACTTCTTTGAAATTTCTCCTAATTATTTTATATGCTTCGTCAATTTTTCCTATACTTCGAACTTTTCTTCCACTTCTTTGCATTCGTTGTCAATCCACTGTTCCTTCGCTTTCCTACATTTCCGAATAATTTCTCACTTGTTATCCAGGATTTTCTTCTTTCATTGTTCTGCTTTTTCCTCTCTTCCGATTAGGATGTTACCTTCCTCGTTTCTAATGTTCTTGCTGCTAGAACTTACCTACTTGATAGAAGCTATCCAAGAGCAGATATAGCTAGTGAAGGCTAATCTTGAAACGGAATGAACAATGAAAGAAGAAAATCCTGGATAACAAGTGAGAAATTAGTCGGAAATGTAGGAAAGCGAAGGAACAGTGGATTGACAACGAATGCAAAGAAGTGGAAGAAAAGTTCGAAGTATAGGAAAAATTGACGAAGCATATAAAATAATTAGGAGAAATTTCAAAGAAGTTGGATCTAGCAGCAAGAACATTAGAAACGAGGAAGGTAACATCCTAATCGGAAGAGAGGAAAAAGCAGATAGGTGGAAGGAATATTTGGGAATTTTATATGCAGGACAAACTAGGAGATATTTTGGTATGTAGAGGGCTTGGAAATGGTTAGAACTAAAACTAAAATACCAATGGGAAATGAGAAGATGGAAAGCACCAGATCTTTATTCCTACCCCATTTTAAAATAAATTTGTAATTCATGAACACTTTTCCATATATTTTAGGTATGTTGTACATACTTGAACTTCAATGAAACCTCACTGGGAATGTGGGAATATATCAAATTAGTATTACGAAAGTGACAATATTTAGGCACTATTTGCAAATTAAGATTAATAGCTTTTTTGGAAAATCTTGTTTAGTAAAGCTTTGTACACAAAGATATTTACCATCAGAAAAACTTCTTGAATACAGTTCATTTGCACCATCTATCTTCAAAACATCTTCCGCACAACGAATGTCATTGCCACAAACTGGTGAATAAGTCCTCAACAACAAATTTTCTTGGCGCACTTGCGGGTTATTGTTAAAATGAGTTAAACCACCACTCACATCACGCACCACATCATCCTTACATCCCAGTCTGTTATCAAGTCCAGAGTAGAAGTCTTTAGAGGAGTTCACACTACCAGACGTAGAACGACACTCATGTTTAACGGTTTCTTCCGCCAAAAGTGAATCAATGGAAAATTTGTTAATCGATTTCACTGCCGGAACAGTTTTTTCAGCGACTTCTTCACTGGGAACATCCGAACTTTTCTGCCCTTCTTCCATTGCCTGGATTTGTTTTAGATTTAGAAATTCTCAGTCATTTTCCGTGTGGCAAAACAGAACTTTATTTTAGAACAATAATGAAGCCAGTGTAAATATTTAAGCCAAGTATTAAATTCAGCCGAGATCTGAAACGTGTAACCCGAAAATTTCAGGCCAATCGGGATGCTCAGGAGGTGGAGTTTGAATGATTAATAAGACGGTAGGGATAATTGAGATATATTTAGTTGAAACAGATGTGGACATCCCAATAAAATATAATTGGGGCTTTTCGTTTACTTGCCAGCGTTATTAATAATGGTGAACAGTGTATTATATTGCAATTACTTTGAAAAACAATGTTGTTACTTATCACATAAAAAGTATCTAAGTACATTTTCAGTTAAACAATTTTAAAGTTAGAGATGTAAGTGACAATCTGCTAAAAGTCGATCCCACTGGCAATGAAATAAATACTTTTCCTGGTGTTCGAATAGGCGTTGATTCACATTTCGACACTAAGCAATTTTGGAGTATTTAATATTAGGTATTTCCATATAAAATCAAAAGATTCAACACATTTAGGAACGAGCAAATGCTGACTTTACAACGCCAACTGTCATATCTACTCTATGCCACTCTATTTTCACTATTTCCATGCTCTATGCAGTCAGACATAAACAGCCGTATCCATAGATACGTAGGTACATAATTTCAATGTTACAGATAACGTAACGCTTGATTTTACTCCTCATAAAATTTTCAACCAGAGGTATGGGCCGACTACACACTATTGGCCCATCCTGAATATTGCATTTTGCAATTTTCTCGCAATTTTCTGGATATGTTAATACAATATTTATGACTGATGGGGAAGGGTCAGGGTAAGGTATGTAGATAAACGCACGAGTATAAATTATCAGGCCATCATGTGTAAAACTACCTTTTTGGGGTGCCATTCTGTCTAGGAATTTTGAAAACTCTAGGAATCTGAAACTGAAGTCTACAGGACAGTATGGCGCCATCAGTATCCGGCCAAATGTAACTAAATCGGCAGTGATTTTTTTCTAATTTACCAGAATTGCAACTACACATGTAGAATGAAAAATATCTAATATTTTTTCTAATTTGTGGATCCAAATAATACTTTATTAGAACTTTAACTGTAAGAAGGACCAAAATGTGTACAACCTGTTATAGGATATTGTATACCAAAGCCAAAATATGTTTAACATTCAAATAGGAGGAAATACCAGGGAAAGGATACGGATGATTAATTTTTAGATATGAGGGTGAAAGAATTTATACCCCGACATTTAATTTTAAGGCATTTAAGGGTGTCACAGAATATATGTTGGCGCCACAAAATATTTGACGGAATGGAGGTTATTAATTATGAATAATTAGGTCGAGAGAAAAAGAAGCAACGGTAATAGCATAAGCCTCTGTGATACAGCGCGTTACAATAACTTTAGTTAGTGGTGAAAACATCCCCAGAAATGTGAAATTTTGATAGAACTCGATCCTAACATCCGTCGGCTGATTAGGGGATTCAAATAGCTTAGGTATTTCTTTAAAAATGTGGTTCATATTTAATAGTTAATTTAGACCACATCTGATTTCTGCTCAAACGAAATTTATGGTTTTTAAAAGAGTTTCTAAATATGTAAACGAGTCGTAAAAAGGGATTAATTTATGGCAACTTTAATTATTAGTTTTAACACATTATGGCCAATTAAGAACACTGTTAATATTGATTCAAAATGGAACATCTTCAGCTGTAGGGTTCTGCATCTACTCGTATTACAAAATTCGGTCTATGAAAATTAAAACCACCCAAAATTATACATTTCCCACATTTTAATCCTTTCTATTTTTGTAGTATCCTGTGATTTCACATTAATAGATGTACAGGGTGGGGCACCTAAGGGGAATTCTTCTATAGCACCTTTATTATACATTTTAGAGAAAAAATATTAAAGGAGAGACCCACATCCATTTTTCATTATCTCTTTTATAAAATTATTTTCACTTATCCAGGCCGTTCCATTTCTTCTGCACGGCACCCAGCTTTTCATTTTAAATGGAACACCCTGCATCTGATTACATTTTTGAACATCGTACCTTGCAGCGAGAGTAGGCCGCGTGACGTCAGAACTTAGTATAATGTACAAGTCCCAGCTTCAGCGCGCAGCAGTCCCATAAGTATTATGCATATGCATGTGTAGTTAAATTGTTAAATATTATTAACTGGTTCTAACTGGTGTTTTCTGTTTTGTACCCAGACTAATACATCGTACAGCACACCAATAAAACGGAAAAAGTGGTTCGTTGGGGCCAGAAGGAAAATCGGTCAGCATTATCGATATTTTCGCGAGTTAGTTTATCATTGCAAAAGTTTATAAAATTATCGGCTGCCCCATTGCAGCCACTCTAAATAAAATCGAACATAATGTAATTTATCGACAGTTTTCTGGGACCCATTGGTACTTGGTAACGTGTTACGGTTAGCATAATTTGAAACAGGATGCTAGGAGCATGACGGAGCCAAATACTGAATCGCCGTAGCGTTCCCTCCCTGAACTAAAAAAGGAAATTTTATAAACTATTTTACAATAATAATTAAATAGTACGTCATCATAAAGTTCTCTTTTGAAGACTGGTAGGACGCGTACCTCCATCCTTTCCCTGAGCTAGCCTACGCATTTCCGTAAAAGTAGAACATTCTACATCCCTAACTATTTGAGAGCAGTAGTCTAATCTGCTCCAACCTCTACCTCTTTATTCCTATCTCTGACTCTAGTATGTCGCGAACTATTCCTTTGTGTCTCAGAAGGTGTCCTACCATCCTACGATCCTATCCCCTATTCTTTATTGTCTTCCATACTTTTCTCTTTTCCCCAACTCTTTCTAATTCCTCCTTATTGCTAACTCGTCTATCCACGGTATCTTCAACACCTGTCTGTAGCATCACATTTCAAACGCTTCTACTCTTTTTCAATCCGCTTCTCCCATTGTCCAAGTTTCGCACCCATAGGCATAATTTCGTACTCCATACATGCGTCTTTAAGAGTCTCTTCCGAGTTTCCACATTAACCGTTCCAGAATATAGCAGTACCTAGTATGTACCTACGTAGCGTAGTTTTTTGATTCGCGTGAGTTGTATTTGTTTCCGTTTTTTTAAAAAATTTCCAATCCGTTATAAAACTGTTAACTTGATAACTTGTCAATCACTTAGGTATACATACCTACATAAATGAGTAGGTATGTATTGTATTGTATTAGAGAATATAGGTAGGTACCTATTTTACAAACAGAAGTAAGCAGGTATCTACAATCTACATACCTACTTATACTGAATTATAAAAGGCATGTACAGTTAATAAATTGTTGACTTTGTTTTACTTATACCGGTCTGCCTTTACACTACCACCTTACTTTAATACTAAATTTTTTAGAAAAAAATTTCGCCGTAAATCAATTACAATAACAATTTTCTGTCATTTTCATGCCAAAAATAGATATCTTATTTTTCTCCGAACCTCCCTATTATAACTTGGAAAATGTAGGAGATACCTATTAAAAAATGGCTTACATGTCCCTACCTTAGTTATCAATTCTTTAATACATTAGCCACCGTCCACTAAATACAGCCAGCTGCCCAACCCTGTATAAAATATGAATTCAGTTCCATGATTCAAAGACTGGATGGGTACTTGCTCAGGGAGTAGTAGTTGTTCTCACTGTAGGGATCTCAAAAACGGAGTGAGATATGAAGTCGGTTAAAGGAAGGTACCTATAAAGTTAAATAATCTGTCGGCAAGCATAACTTACCTACTATCGAAAAAAGAAAATATTTCCATTGGTTTCGAGGTTTTCAAAAATACGAAATTATGGAAAATAGTTTTAGTTTTTGAAAAATATCGAAAACTTTTTGTTAAATTCTTGTTAGATTTGAGGTGTTGTGGCCTTTCCTGTTTGGCAGAGCGACTGTGATGTTCCGTTTGTAATCTTCTGCAATTTAGCTCTCTTACCTCTTGACCTGCACACCTTAAAATGTCTGTCTGCAATCCGTGTACGCCTGGTGCTTTATTGTTTTTTAAACTTTCTAATGCTAGCTCAAACTCTTCCCTTATTATAGGACAGCCTAGGTTATCCCCCTCTACACTGATTTCCTTTTCTAATATATCTCCTAGTTCCTGCCCCGCATATACGATTAACAAATACTTATTCCTTCCACCTATCTGCCTTATGTCTGCTCTCTTATAGAAACTTTATTTTTAGTCTGTCTCACTAACCTCTTCCCCTCCCCGCACATGGTTACTGTGCAAATATGTTTCGTACAGGTAAACAATCAGTCCATTTTCATACTTCCTGTTTCACTTTTCTCACTATTTCCCGTGTTTGACTACGTAAAACGGCTTTACGGGCGCAACCCGCGATCTTACCTTTTCTAAAGCTCACCGGTAGCTGGAAATTTTACCTGCGCCACTGGAACTGCAAGACATTTTATTGCATCCGTCAAGTATGCTAATGCGCAACCCCACCGCTCGCCACCGCCTTTTAGTGCATTTTCTGATCGTCTTTTTTCAGTTTTAGAGTTTTGTTTTTGCATTGTAAGCTCTTTTCCTTTTCTATTCTTTCTAAATCCCCTCCAGAAGTTATAATTTCAGCCCCTGTACAAATTCGACGCCTCTTCGTAACTGGTGCAAGTGCTTTTTGGTACTTTTACTAAACCTAACAACCTAACACTGGTAGTAGGTATCTGCTACATCAATAGACTAAATAAATTTTCTTCGTCACTAATAGTTGGAAGATTTTGGGAAGTTTTTTCAGTGCTTAGTGCATAATCAGATATGTTTGTAGAGGATCCTTGTTCAGGTTCGGCCATATCCATTTAATGGATGCCAGGAATCAAATCTAGCAAACATAACTCTTCCATTTCTATTTCTGGATATGGATTGTCTGCTTGTGGATTGTTTGGTTCTGAATTCTTTTGTTGTGGATTGTTTGGTTCTGGATTCTTTGGTTGTGGAATGTCTGCTTGTGGATTGTTTGGTTCTGGATTCTGAATTGTTTGGTTCTGGAGTCTTTGGTTGTGGATTGTTTGGTTCTGGTCTGGATTCTTTGGTTGTGAAATGTCTGCTTGTGGATTGTTTGGTTCTGGATTGCCTGCTTGTGGATTGCTTGGTTCTGGATTGATTGGTTGTGAATTGCCATTTTGCTTTGGCTCTTTATATCGTTTTACGTTTTTACTTACTTACTTTATCGTAAATCCCAGTACTCTTACCAACGTTTTTTGGTTTTTCGATAGAACTCTCACCTCAATTGGTCTATTCTCAACTATTTTTTGTAGAGTTCATTACGAATTCAGTAGACATTAATGTCATTCACAATTTTCTTTCTAAACAACAATTAAAATAAAACAAAGAAAATGTATTTTATTAAACAATTTATTATACAAAAGTCGCATATAAATACAAAAAAAAATAAAATAAAACCGCAAAAATGAGTTTCTCGTTGTATAAAAATATTATATCACACGGAACAAGTGGGACAATCTGGTAACTAAAATAAATATGATAGATAATTACTGTTATCACAATCAATAGTTACAGACACTTAATTTATCAATTTGTCCATATCTCAGTCTGTAAAATCATCAAATAAGCGCATACATGTTGCAACAAAATAATTAACAAATAATAAGCAACACATTATACAATGTATTGCGATAGAGAAAAAATAGAACAATTATCTTTAAAAGAAATAAAATCTCAAAATATGGTGATACTGATTTTCTTTTAAATATCTATGGCGGAATACTAAAAAATAGTTTTGTCGTACCCAAAAAAAAATAATTTCGACGTTTATCAGCAACATCTCCAACCAGCTATACTACCGTGCGCTACATTGTGAATACTAGGTTTGACCTCTTCAATTTTCCCTACACAAACAATACCACCGTTCATATAAGCTAAATCGACCTCGCTGCCTTCATAGATCTGCAAAGAACCTGTATGATCACCACCGGCAAGCCTGCTCAGACCCACTGCGATGTTGTGGAAGACTTGATCAATTCCCTACAAAAAAATATGGACATCGTTGAACGTGTTCTATTTAAAAATAGGACAATTTAAAATGCAGATTTTGCGTTTTAAGATAATTTCAACATACCTACCTGGTTCTCTTTGGCTGAACTATCATAATGATTAGCACCTATAGATTGCGCGTAATGTATTGCTTCATCTCTCGAAACCTAAAATCCCCAAATAATTTCATTAACACCTACTACATAATTCCTTACAAAATATACGGTACTAACTTGTCTTGTGCTTTCCAAATCTATTTTATTCCCTACTACGCAGAGTACCATATTAGTTTCTACGTGCTTCTGTAATTCTACTACCCATCTCTTCATGCTCTCAAAAGATTCTTGTTGCGTGATATCGTACAAAATAATGGCAGCGTTTGCATTTCTATAAAACATTGGGGCCATCGCTTTAAAACGCTCTTGTCCGGAAGTGTCCCAAATCTGAAATGAAATCTGAAATCATCGAAAACAGGGCAAGGAAATGAAGCGGCAGTCAATTTATTTAAATGTGACAACTGACAACGCATACCATATAAGTTATGACATGAAATTATCTTCTATCTTTGTTTGGTGCCAGCATTAAAGGATCTTACATCTCTTTTTGTGTAACCTCAAATTTTGACGTTTCTTAAATGTCAGTGTCTGTCAGTTTACGTGTGCACTTTAATCGAGAAGTACGTTACGCACATTCTGGCAACAGATTGCATATTATCTATTAAATAACTAGGTAAATACCTGAAGTTTCACCACTGTCTCATTTTCCAATTGTATCCTACCCGTGAAAAACGAAGCTCCTATCGTAGGGCTTACTGTCTTAAGATCGTGGCACTTATCTATGTATCTCTTCGCTACACTAGTTTTCCCCACACCTAAGGACAATTAAAAAATTAATTCACGTTCTTTCGTCAAAAATATTATCCTCACCTTGCATTCCCAACAAAACTACTTTGCCAATTATCGTCTTCATTCTGTCCCGTCGTCCTGTGTCGTATCACAAAATAATACTTGTATATGGACTTTCTAACGCGATATGAGTAATTTTAGTAAACGGGACTTGCCTTATGTTTACGTAGAGATAACACAGAGTCAACATTTGATGCCAACAAATAGCAAACTTTGACTTTGTTGATTTGGTTGTGGATGCAGCACGACTATGAAGTAAACAAAGTTCACAGAAGACAGAAAATATCTGGGTCACGTGCTTATATCTCTGTGGATCGTTATGGAAACCGACAGAAGCGCCATCTTTCAAACTGGGATGTCATTCAAGGAACACGGGCTTGCAAGGAAGCATTACAGTGACACCTGCTGGTGATAGCTCTAAGTTATAAAGCTGGACGTTGTATCCTACGTCAAAGACAAGCTTTAAGTTACTAAACTATTGGTAGATGGGGCTTGTGATTTTAATTGACATTAATAAAGGAAACGCTGTAATCTCCGACGTATTATGAGACGATACAGGATTTAAATAAACGAATTCGACCCCGTATTAGACATTTTTGGCAAAATAATCTTTGGAATGGCAGCGTTACAGTTTCTTTGGTGTGCAGAATGTAGGACGCGCTGGGATGCCAGTTAAAACTTTCATGCAACGTAAAGTTAATCTGGAACACGGTATAATTTTCTTCCGACAAGGGTGCAACTTGAGAGTCGTTAGTTTTAACGATGTCGCTAATGAAACAATCCAAGAACGCAATTATGAGGGATGACACATTTAACTTGGAGAGTATTTCTCCTTTACACTTACATCTCTGCTAAATTAGAGTCGCTCTTGTGTGCTTTATCCCTCCTACAATATTCATTTAGATGCGCATAATTTCAAGGAAATAGGAAAGGCCAACGATAAGTTTACATTCCTGCGAAATTAATGTGCGAGATTTGACAGGGGCGTTTACAGTCAGGGGACAAATGGCGTCCCAAAATCTCAACCACACATAAGTATACAGGGTGATTCATAACGAGTGTAATAAAATTCGGGAGGTGATAAAGGCAGTCAAAACAAGCTATAAGCTGGTGAGCCCTTTCCTTTGGCTTACACGATGTTACGCCACTGGTTTCTAAAGAAAATATTGAAGTTTTGGATTCTGCGTTCAATTTCAAAGAAAAAAGGTATTCTTTATTTTTTCCGTACAACTGGTAATTTCCGAGTAAAACAGCATTTTGTAAAAACATCAAAATCTGAATTTGTTCATAAAAAATAAATTATTATGGGATATAAAAGTATTTTTTCTTATGATAGAGGTCTGCAAGCGACAAATTGTCCCTAAAACTTTAATTTAATAGCTTTCTTAGTTTCGGAAATATTAAAAATAATCAGTTTTCTCGAGAAACTTGAACACCTCGTATTTTTGTTGGGAACACACGTTCATCGATTTTTTCTTATTGTTTTGACCTCCTCTATAAGCCCTCGAAATCTTTTACACTCGTTATGAATCACCCTATAGAATTTCTTGCATCAGATATACATAGGTAGTTTCTTTAATCAACGTTTCGGCCCTGTTTAGGGCCTTTGTCAAGATTATTTAGAAAGGAAAAGTATTTCGATTCCGTCCACTTAAGTTTTGAACGCGACATTTTCTTTAATAAAAGGGTTATTTTGCAAGATAAAACTGAGTTTTATCGACAAGGTTAAATGGGGCCGAAGGGTGAAAACGTCAAAAATCGAAATGAATTTTTTAAACACCGAAAACTGCGTCGATCTGAATGAAATTTTCGTGGGTGGAGGGGGGATTCATCACGAATCCGCGGGGACCATCGCGATTTTTCAAAATTCGTTTAAACACCCCGTGGTCAAACGATAACAAAGTCGGCGTACCGGAAGGGGTTGAAACTATTTCATAGCGGCCAGAAGAATTGGTACGGCGCACTGAAAATAAGGGTAGTTTTTTATACCAGTCGAACCGGATAATTTTGAAGGCGTATTCCGAAAGCCCTATCGATCGAACCGAAAATATCCAAAAATCAACCCCCCAACACCGCAGTTGCTAAGGGAAATAATTTTTTCCCGAAATCCTGCAATAATTTTAGGTCAAGAAAGTACGAAAACTGTAAGGCAATCTACTCGGGGTACTGTTCAAAAGAAGAAAGTTCACAGAAATGTTATTAAGTCAACGCTTAAGGGTAGAAAAGTGCATGTAACAATTTCACCAAAATTGCGCATTTTCTTAGGTTCGTGGTGACTTTTCCAGACCGCCCCGACGACCGTTCTTTCTTGATAAAGTTTACACACCCTCTCGAGATGACATTTCGACATGCAGACCGCCGCCAACCCGCGCGTCCATCAAAAGACGAGCGAAAATGCCGCCGTGGTAGGTTTCGCGATTTTACGGAAATTTTTCAAATTTCACACTTTTCAGTTAAAGTTTTAGGGCGGTCGAACGTAAGTGAGGGGGAAAATGTCTGTTTATATTTGCCAAAAAAATGTTACACGTGGTAGCAGGGTGTCCCCTCGCCCTAAGAAGTATATACCTATGTTTTCCGAGATCTTCCATTTTCTTAAGATGGTCTTCCTCACCTGCGGAAGGCTCCGCGAGTCTCTTGGTTGAAAATAAGGTTCTCCGAAGTTCGCTCTTTCGATATCCGTCGAAAAATTGAAATCGGTCAAAATTTGAGAAAGTTATTAGCGGAAAATCGGAGGGGTGCATTTTCGCCTCGGAGCACTCAAAAATGCACTTTTCGAGAAGCCCCGGCGGACTTAATTTTTTATCTACATTTTTTTAATTGCGGGAGATTAAAGTATAGACTTTGTAGTGTCTAAAGTCCCTGTACTGTTTTTTCTCAAACAAAATTCCTCCCCCACGCCAGCGGCGCCCGAAGAGAAGACTGCATTTTTCGACCTCCTTCATTTTTTCGAAAACTACGGGGTGAAATGAAAATCGGCTCGGTGGAAGGATGCGTGATGCAAAACGAAAGAGGTCGCTAAATGGGCGTCGGATTTTATTATGTTCACTTCGTGACTCACTCTCTCCATGCCTTCCAGTCCTGGTCCAGAACTTTCATTTCTCTCATTGTTTTTCCTCTTCTCTTCCCTGCTCTTTAATTCTCTCAATCCATTTGTTTTCTTGGTTTTCCAATTCTTTTTCTCCATTTTCTTCTTCTTCTTCTTCGCCAATTGCTATATCATTTAGTTCTGCTGGCTTTAGTCTACGCAGCGTCGACAATTCTGCTTCATTCTCTGTAGAAACGTTTTCCATCTTGTTTTCCAATTCCTGCGTGTACAATATAATATGCAATCTATTATGCTTATAACTTTTCTTTCTTCATCCTAATAAAAACGCATTTTAAGAATGCTTTGTTTTCGGTACTTGCAGGTTATCACATTGAAAATATAAAAAGAAACAATCTTTACAATCATACGGTCTACTATGAGACGCCGTTTGGGTCTTTAATCGTCTATTTAAGGATATGTTACAGATGTCTGTAAATCGGGAATTATGGATATCCCACAGATATTTTTAAATATTTAAAAATATCTTACAGATATTTTTAAATCATTTTGGATATCAAACAGTGAACAATGATTATTTTTATCTGCGAGATATCTTTAAATATTTAAAAATATCTCACAGATATTTTTAATTCTATAATTACGGATATCTACTAAGCATTTTGATATCCAAAATTGTGGCGCCACCTATAAGGCGAAAGATGTAATTATTATTTTCTTTTGGGCTGGTGTAAATCGGTCGCGCGGCTCCAGTGTTGCCAACCCTACCGAAATTTCGGTAGATCTACCGATTTTATATGTTATCTACCGATCTACCGAAATGATACATAATTCTACCGAAATTTCATTTTTTAATTATGCAATAGAGTCCATTAGTGTAACGGCAAAATCAGAGCGCGAAATTTAAAACGCTATCGGCTGTCCTAAGAGAAAAGTAGGATAAAATTTTTCAATGCATTTTAAATGGAGGTTAGATGACCTTGCACTTCACATTCTATTTTTACCTTTCATCCTGATTTCTTAACATTAAATCAATATATGGCGATTACTATGAAGCTTTTTCGGTGTTTGTCTTGTAAAAGCATTTATTTATGCAGTCATTTTGTTTAAAACCAAAATGCAACAAACTACTGCAATTTACGGCGCTAGAACCGGCGCAATAGATGGTTTAAATCGTCCATAGAAGTCCTTAATAACACTAATTTTTAACACTTTCTTTTCCATTTTACACTTTTTAAATATAAATAAATTCTTAAACCCCCTATTAAATAAAGATTAAACAATAAATTAGCCGGAGAAATAAACAACTTAACCTCAAACCCTGTGCATCAAACGTCAAAATAATAATGATCTGGTCTAAACAAGACATAAGTTCTTTTATTATATGTACTGTACTCATCCGTTTTGAAATATTTCTGAAATTAAGTTGTATTTTAAGTTGTTTTTGAAAATGTAACAGCTGGAAAGAGCAGTCTATTTGTCACTTGCAGAATCCCTGTGAACAGTAAACCGTTGTTAATATTGAAGTGGTATTGTGAAAATCCCTAATGAATATGTGTCCAAAAATGGCTACAAAAATAGATACAGGATGTTGAAATTTCTTACAAAAATGTAATATCTGCTTGTATCGTTACCTACTATTTTCAGCTGTTTTGTGCTATTCTCGAGTATTTACACGCCAATTCGATATTTACAACACTTTACTATTAGAAAGAATGGATTGACAATTTCGTTTTTAAAATCTCGGACTAATGCACCGTGTTACACAAAATTATTTCTCTCTGAAACTATGCCTCGAACGCAAAAAACAAAAGAGAGATTTTTTCTTGTAAATAAAACAAAGATTCTAATATTTTGCAACATATCTATGTAAGTCAGTAGCGTAACATAGTTTCGGTAATAAATGTGGTCTCCCCACCTCGTAGTGACGCCACTGGTGAGAGTACAAAACTCAAAATTTATAAATTAGTAAATAACTTCAAGGAATTATTATGCCCAAAATTCCAAATGAATAGGTCCGGTAGTTTTCCAGATATTAAAAAAATAACATTTTTGAAAGAAATTTCAACACCTCGCTTAGCCGGCATTTTTGGACATACGTTGATTAAGGTTTGTCGCATTATTTTTAAGTATTCTATCTACCCTAGAAGTTTGTTACACTCATTATAGATCACCCTGTATTGCATTATACTCCGATCATCTGTTTACCCTACAAAATTTGCATTCCTCTAAAACGTTGAAGATTCACTTCTATCGCGAGTGGCGACCACGCATCCAGTTTTGTTAATCATGTTTTTCCTTGCCCTCAGCGTTCAGGTTATTGCCAATAAGTGGTGCGAATAATATTGAAATATTAATAACGGTCAACGGCAAAACCAGCGCCGGCAACGAAAAGTAAATTTGCTGGCTGCCGGCGGCGACAACGCAGGCACTTCCGGGGATAAATATCCCAGGAAGTACCAACGTTGCCAAGCGTTTCCAATGTGTAAATATCCATCAAGTAGCTCATACAAGAGCCTACCTTGCATCGGCACCTTGGTTAATGGGATACACATGAAGTTAGCGGTTCAGGTAGCTTGGGGTGCAAACCCGCTGGGGATGACTTTTTTAGTCATATTTGTCCTTGCCCTCCAGGCAAAATGCTTGCCGTCTGTAATTTTCAAGCTTATAGTTTCTTAGAGCAAGGGAAAGGTATTTTTTTCCCTTGCCCTACAAATGAAAACGACGTAATGCAACGTTGCACATTGGAATTGCAGAAGCTTGACAACGTTGGTATTTCCTACGATATTTCATCATCATAAGGTTCTCAGTCCGAAGACTGGTTGGACGCGTACCTCCATTCTTTTCTATCCTGAGCTAACCTACGCATTTCCCTAAAAGTAGAACATCCTACATCCCTAACTATTTGAGAGCAGTAGTCTAATCTAGGCCTACCCCTACCTCTTTTTATTCCTATCTCTGACTCTAGTATGTCGCGAACTATTCCTTCGTGTCTTAGAAGGTGTCCTACCATCCTATCTCTCCTACTCTTTATTGTTTTCCATACCTTTCGCCTTTCCCCAACTCTTTCTAATACTTCCCTATTGCTAACCTTATCTATCCACGGTATCTTCATCATGCGTCTGTAACACCACAGTTCAAACGCTTCTACTCTTTTCCTATCCGCTTCTCCTATTGTCCAAGTTTCGCACCCGTATAATGCCGTACTCCATACATACGACTTTAAGAGTCTCTTCCTAGTCTCTATATTAACCGTTCTCGAACATAACAGTTGTTTCTTTTTGTTAAACGCAACTCGGCCCTGCGCCATTCTTTGTTTTATATCTTTAGTGCTCCTACCGTCTTGGGTTATTTTACTTCCTAAGTAGCAGAAATCCGCGACCTCCTCTATCTTCTCATTTCCAATTTGTATTTCCATTTTAGTTCTATTTTCACATCCCCTACATACCAAAATTTTAGTTTTCTTTTTATTGATTTTCATGCCGAAGCCCTGTGTCAAAACTGCTTCCATTTCATTCAAAGCCGCTCCTAATTCTTCTTTGCTAGATGCTAACACTGCTATATCATCCGCAAATCTGAGCATGTTAATAGTTTGGCCCTGTACATTGATCCCTGAGGCTGTTCTTTCCTTAACAATATTAATCGCATCTTCGATATATAAGTTGAAAACTAGAGGTGACAATGCACATCCCTGTCTCACTCCCTTCCGGATATCTACTTCCCTTTGTTCCTGCTCACATTCTATAACTGCCTTTTGCGCTTTGTAGAGATTATGTATTATTCTTCTGTCCCTGTATTTCATCCCTACCTTTCTCAGCACTTCGAACATTTTCCCCCATTTTACGTTGTCGAAGGCTTTTTCTAAATCTACAAATCCTATATAGACGCTCTTTCTCTTTTCTATCGTTTTTTCTATAATTACTCGTAAAGCTAGAATGGCCTCGCGCGTTCCTCTATTTCGTCTAAATCCGAACTGATCTTCTCCTAATATTTCTTCCGCCTTTTTCTCCATCCTTCTTTGCACAATTCTAGTTAAAATTTTTGACGCATGGGAAGTTAAACTGATAGTTCTAAAATTTTCGCATCTATCCGCGCCTTTTCTTTTTGGCAAAGCTACTATGATGTTCCGTTTGTAATCTTCTGGAATCTCGCCTGTCAGGTATATGCGACTAACTAGTTTAAATAAACGATCTATTACCTCTTGACCTGCGCACTTTAAGATTTCTGCCTGCAAGCCATCTATACCTGGTGCTTTATTATTCCTTAAACTTTTTAGTGCTATCTCAAACTCTTCTCTCATTATAGGACTCCCTAGGTTATCCCCCTCTATACTGCTTTCGCTTTCTAATATATCTTGCACTTCCTGTCCCGCATATAAGTTTCCTAAATATTCTTTCCACCTATCTGCCTTCTCCCCACTTCCGATTAGGATATCTCCTGCCTCATTTCTAATGTTTTTGGTACTAGATCCAATTTCTCTAAAATTTCTCCTAATTATTTTATATGCTTCATCAGTCTTTCCTACTTCGAATTTATCTTCCACTTCTTTGCATTTATTATCGATCCATTGCTCTTTCGCTTTCCTACATTCCCGAATAATTTCCCACTTGATCGCCTTATATCTTTGTTTCCCTGTTTCATCTAACCTATTTTTATATTTTCGCCTTTCCTCTATTAGACTCACAATATGTTTTGTTATCCAGGGTTTCCTACTTTCATTCTGTTTATGACCCAAAATATCCCTAGCTGAGGAAACTAAACTATTTTTAATGCAATTCCATTCTGCCTCTACGATATTTAGCACTGATTTTATAATATTATAAAATCACTGATAATTTAGCCGTCCTCTTTATCCTCGGTAAGAAACGTCAGTTATTGCCGAACACGAACACAAAAGTTTCACCAATCAGAGTGCTACCGAGACACAAGTCCTGGGGAAACAGAAAACTCGACCGCGCGCAGGCTGGAGATTTAAAGCGGGAGAGCGCGTAAATCAGATTTACACTAGACCATAAATACAACTAAGCTTACTTCCTGGAAATTAGAGGGCGCTGCAATTTTGGATATCAAAACTGGCAAGTGATATTCATAAATAATTAATTCTATCTTACAGATAATTCTAAATATTTAAAAATTACCGCCCCATATCTAAAATTGTTGATTTAAAAATATCTGTAGGATAAAAATAATTATTTGAGGATATCTCACTGATAGCATTAAATATTTGAAAATATCTGTGGGATATCCTGAAACCAATACTATTTTTGCTCACTTTGGATTCGTATGTAATTCTTTAAGCAATACTTACGTGCTAAAGTCAAAGCTAAGCAAAAATTGATTTGATTTAAAAATATGCTATAGATATTTTCAAATATTTAAAACTATGAGTGAGATATGTATTAATAAATATTTATATCTCGCTGATATTTTTAAATAATGAATTATGGATATATCCGAGATATTTATGTCGATTTAACAATATCTGGTAGATAGAAATAATTATTTATGGATATTACTTGCATGGTTTGATATAAAATATGTAGCCTTCCACTTGCTACTCTAAATTGGATAACAATTACAACATGTAAAGGATGGTGTAATTGAATTATTGAATCTTTCGCCTTATAGGTGGCGCCACAATTTTGGATATCAAAATGCTTAGTAGATATCCGTAATTATAGAATTAAAAATATCTGTGAGATATTTTTAAATATTTAAAGATATCTCGCAGATAAAAATAATCATTGTTCACTGTTTGATATCCAAAATGATTTAAAAATATCTGTGAGATATTTTTAAATATTTAAAAATATCTGTGGGATATCCATAATTCCCGATTTAAAAACATCTGTAGGATATCCTTAAATGGACGATTAAAGACCCAAACGGCGTCCCATAGTCTACAGTGTAGTTCCCACAATTTTTAGGGGTTCTATTATTGTAGGTAAATAGATATAAAAATATATTTAGAGCCTAACGATGGTTCTAGACGGAGATGTGAAAATTACCTCCGGAATCATAGCTTGAATCGACCGCCTAAGCGGAGGGAAAATTGCCCGCGATAAAAAGTGTAAACTGCAGTTAAAAAAATTGTTCGCAGAGAGCTAATTGAAGCATTTGGCTGGGAGTGTACTGTTAATGGCCGACTAGGGGACATCGCAGTTTTAATCTGGGGCTAATTTCGCTCGCAGCGCCGTTGCGGACCGGCTAAGTACTAACTACTCTGCTGGGTCGCTTATGACAGATTGTGGAAGAAAATAAGGAAGGGAAGCGTTTTTGGCCCAATGAAATATGAGCGCTTTATAGGAATAATTATTATACACACGGAATTTTTAGATGTTATAACATGCTGGCTAATGTTCAACAAAAACATGTTTCTAAAACGCTTCGTTAATAAAAGTTATAAAATATACCTAGTTTGCATAAAACAAAAAACTTTTAATAATTCCATTTACACCAAATTAAATAACAATTTACACATAACTCGATTGCCAATTTTACGACGCAATTTACTGAGTCAAAAGTATGCTATATATAGTGCGTCCATAATATATATGGGGTCGTCAAGTTAATTAATAGTGGCCAGGATGAAATCCAAACAAATTATCCTTAAACTGGCGTAAAAGGGCCATAAAACTCCAAGAAAACTGTATGGAACGATTAATCTACAAGTAACTCCAACAAGATGGCGTCGTAAAAACTGCTGATTGTTCATGTAGGTTTAAAATTAGTACCTAAGTACCACAGCCAACTTAGCAGCATAAAGACTCCTGGAGATTTAACACTTTAGTATACTGGGTGTCAACGAGAGCATGTAACATCCCGCCATTTGTTTATTTTTTGAAATATATTTTGGCAATCCTTTGTAAGTATTATACTAATCCAGTAGGCAATTATTGCCTTTGTTATCTGGGCGTATTACGTTTTAACATGTAGGTATAGGGTGCACTCACGCCCGATAAATATCCGTTGCTGTTGGTAAATATGTTGTTTTAAGTTAATCAGTTTAGCACAAATTTCCCATGAATATGATTTTGAAGTGCCAGTAATTCGATCTATTAAAATTATTTTAATGTGACAGATGGATGGTTGGTATTGTCAACAGTACATCATACGCTACTGTGCACACATAGCTAGTCATGCAGTTATTGTTCAGCTGTACGATTAACGATAATCGGTAATGATTAAATTGAGCCACATTATATATCGATAATTGATAAAGTACTGTTAAATAACACTTATGTTATAATATACCCACCTACTGGTTCATTCACTGTGGGAGTGTGGCGTTCTATTCCTCTGAGATCAGCACATTTCGGAGGTCTAAGGGAAGCAGCAGTTAAGGCAGCAAAACATCATTTATATAGAGTACCTAGCAAATCAGATCCAATGATCCCCAAGACTTTATTGCCTTAACCCCGGGTCATTTCCTCATAGAAGATTCTCTTACGTCTCTCCCAGAACCGAATGTAACACAGTTTAATCGTCTGTATCTAAGTACAAGCGTTCCGTATTAGCTGTCATATACTTTAGGTACAAAGTGAAGGTATCCTAAATTCTATAGGCCTTTGTGTCCTATCGAAGAAGAAGCTAATTTGATTAAATTGAGGTCTCCAGTTCCGATTAGATGCTACCTAATAATTTATTGAATTATTTGTACTTGCACCTTTGTTTATACACTTTGAATCTAAATAAGATAGGTACCTACCCAAAGTAATTAATAAAACACGTTACACTGTTTAATATACATACAAAACAAAGAGGATACCTTTTGGAATTAAACGTGTTCTAGACGCTTAATTCGAAGCGTTTGATAGTGTAAATCGGGCATGCAGTAGATATAGGTATACTCGGGGCGGGTTGCTGACGGGGTAACGCAGTGGAGGGATGTTATAATTAGCGCCAGATTAAAGTAATGTCTGGGGACACATTAAACGATTTAGCTCTGTTAATTAAAAGTGTAGTGCGCCTGCATGGAGTGGGGCAGTTAGACAAATGGCCGTTGGGGAACGAACTGAGCACTTAGCCGTCTTTGCCCCTCTTCCCGTTCCCAACAACACTGTGGGATATTTCGTTTCCAATCTAGTTCGGCCGTCCATTGCCTTAGATGTAATAAGAAATTTCACATATTTACCACCTAATTTAAAAATTGGTAAAAGTACCTACGTCGGAGAAAGCCAATAATTAGTTTATTACGCGTGCATGCGTTTCTAAACCCAACCTCGAGGTTGCGCGACATGGATAACGTCAAATTTATAGTTTTTTTCTCTAGGTCTTTCTCTTCTATCTCCAGCTATCCCTGTTCTGCCCTGCGCCTGCCTATTTTCACCCGTCAACTCTCTTTAATGCGTGATATCATCTCTAAATTGACCTCCCTTTGCTTCTCTTTCCATCCCACAGTATCCAATGAATGATTTTTGCGTTCCATCTGCCATCCTTCAAGTTCCAATTATGTCAGTACCTTCTGTTCTCTGTCTGATACATTCATTTCTTTTTGTGTTCAATGGAATCGAAGGCCTTACTTATTGTCAAGCTTTTAGTCATCGTTCCCTTGACTTTTCCCATTGTGCTTCATCATCATAAAGTTTTCAGTCCGAAGACTGGTTGGAACCCTACGCATTTCCCCAAAAATTGAACTTCCTACATCACCAACTATTTGAGAGCAGTCCATTACTAGCGTACATTTTTAACTTATCAATTCAGATATAGGAAAACAACATATTTTCTTTTGGTAGAGATACGTCGATGGCATTTTAGCTTGCATTAAAGGCACTGCAAGGCATACGAATAACTTTCTAAAATTTTTGAATAATATATAATATAATATATAATCGGAAGTGGGGAGAAGGCAGATAGGTGGAAAGAATATTTAGGAAACTTATATGCGGGACAGGAAGTGCAAGATATATTAGAAAGCGAAAGCAGTGTAGAGGGGGATAACCTAGGGAGTCCTATAATGAGAGAAGAGTTTGAGATAGCACTAAAAACTTTAAGGAATAATAAAGCACCAGGTATAGATGGCTTGCAGGCAGAAATCTTAAAGTGCGCAGGTCAAGAGGTAATAGATCGTTTATTTAAATTAGTTAGTCGCATATACCTGATAGGCGAGATTCCAGAAGATTACAAACGGAACATCATAGTAGCTTTGCCAAAAAGAAAAGGCGCGGATAGATGCGAAAATTTTAGAACTATCAGTTTAACTTCCCATGCGTCAAAAATTTTAACTAGAATTGTGCAAAGAAGGATGGAGAAAAAGGCGGAAGAAATATTAGGAGAAGATCAGTTCGGATTTAGACGAAATAGAGGAACGCGCGAGGCCATTCTAGCTTTACGAGTAATTATAGAAAAAACGATAGAAAAGAGAAAGAGCGTCTATATAGGATTTGTAGATTTAGAAAAAGCCTTCGACAACGTAAAATGGGGGAAGATGTTCGAAGTGCTGAGAAAGGTAGGGATGAAATACAGGGACAGAAGAATAATACATAATCTCTACAAAGAGCAAAAGGCAGTTATAGAATGTGAGCAGGAACAAAGGGAAGTAGATATCCGGAAGGGAGTGAGACAGGGATGTGCATTGTAACCTCTAGTTTTCAACTTATATATCGAAGATGCGATTAATATTGTTAAGCAAAGAACAGCCTCAGGGATCAATGTACAGGGCCAAACTATTAACATGCTCAGATTTGCGGATGATATAGCAGTGTTAGCATCTAGCAAAGAAGAATTAGGAGCGGCTTTGAATGAAATGGAAGCAGTTTTGACACAGGGCTTCGGCATGAAAATCAATAAAAAGAAAACTAAAATGTTGGTATGTAGGGGATGTGAAAATAGAACTAAAATGGAAATACAAATTGGAAATGAGAAGATAGAGGAGGTCGCGGATTTCTGCTACTTAGGAAGTAAAATAACTCAAGACGGTAGGAGTACTAAAGATATAAAACAAAGAATGGCGCAGGGCCGAGTTGCGTTTAACAAAAAGAAACAACTGTTATGCTCGAGAACGGTTAATATAGAGACTAGGAAGAGACTCTTAACGTCGTATGTATGGAGTACGGCATTATACGGGTGCGAAACTTGGACAATAGGAGAAGCGGATAGAAAAAGAGTAGAAGCGTTTGAAATGTGGTGCTACAGACGCATGATGAAGATACCGTGGATAGATAAGGTTAGCAATAGGGAAGTATTAGAAAGAGTTGGGGAAAAGCGAAAGGTATGGAAAACAATAAAGAGTAGGAGAGATAGGATGATAGGACACCTTCTAAGACACGAAGGAATAGTTCGTGACATACTAGAGTCAGAGATAGGAATAAAAAGAGGTAGGGGTAGGCCTAGATTAGACTACTGCTCTCAAATAGTTAGGGATGTAGGATGTTCTACTTTTAGGGAAATGCGTAGGTTAGCTCAGGATAGAAAAGAATGGAGGTACGCGTCCAACCAGTCTTCGGACTGAGAACCTTATGATGATGATTCGTCCCAAAAATAAAATACCGAAGAAATTGAAAATGATCATCAAATAAATTTAAAAATATAAGTAACTTACTTAACGAACAAATTTATTTAATGCAATCTAATCTTTTTAAATTATTGTAAATTTAAATTAGGTAGGTATAGCTTGGTTTAGTACCTATAGATAATGGTTCGACACTCCGAGAACCGATTTTCGTCGCCTTCTGCGCATGTGGACAAACTTGTTGAGAACCTCTGTAGTCAGGAGTGTCGGATATTTTTCGCTTTGTGAGTTTGTGACACTGCCAATATGTCAATTTAGCAACGTCAGACCTTATTTGTGACGTGCAGCGCCTTCTGGTAGATACCTTCACTACAGTGACATTGTGTGGCTCTTTAAGTGCGTTCAGAAACAACGTTCAAATGTGGGCCTTTCACGAAAATTTTTCACAAACTCAAAGCTTTATGATTAATATTGTTTACCTATCGCGATACGTCAAAAACTTGACAAAAATTGTGAAATCATGTTAATCACTAAAATCGTTCGTAATCTTGTGACACGCCGACTGCACAACGGTGATAAAATCACATAACTCAAAAGGAAAATGCTGAAACAATAGTTTCGTTTCTGAGCGCACCGGATGTCAAAAGCGGCGCCACACACTGTCATACGCAAAGCCAGCTTTCTGGCTGATTAGCGCACGCGCAGTTAAAATGAAAATAAGGTCTATTGCCATTAAATAAATTTCAGGATTTAATTCCCAAGTTTTTCGTTAATATAAAGTGTTTGAACACGGAAGTGTTCTTGCATGAACTATTTTGGTTTTTACGTAATGCCCAAATAGCAAAACTGCTAATTTCCAGATCAGATTTCCAGATTTCTTGAAGTTTCAATTTCAAAGTTTATGATCTGGTCACAAATTTTCAATTTCTATTCCAAATACTATTTAAATTGTAATTTACGCTTTCAGGTATGTTATTCTTTTGATTTTCCCATAATTTATTCTCGCATTGGAGCAAAACAACATTCAAATTCAACCAAAAATGTTGCTACGAGCAAATAATGCTCCTATGTCCCATACCAGTGGCTCCCAAAAGCTGCGTAATGGCCAACCACCCTTTATACTAAACCAAGGGTATTTAGGTAGGCAATTTTGATTTTTAGGTTTCCTAAAATGTCTGTCAATGATGATGTCAAAGTACATTTTTTTGGTTTTCTTTTCCAGTACATTTTGAATCATAATTCAAGATTGTGGGAGTGTATATCCACGTCATAATAAATGAAACTGTTTAAACCGTCAGCGCTAAACAAATATTTTGCAACCCGCAATTTGCAAACATTTCAGTGTACCTACTTATAAGTCTCGATATTTCTGAACGGGAAAGGAGAACAGAAAAACCGAAACGTGTGGGGTACAGTTAATCACTTTTTGTCATCGCATAGGTATTCATTTACGTTTTTTATATATCTATATACTTGTATAAAGATACTTCTGTCGAACAAAGGAAGCGAAATTCGAAGTGCAAATATGACCCGCCGCCAAGTAGGAATACTTTGAATAATAAATTCCTCCGAGTTGTGCCCACACACGGAATCAATTAACGACGTATTAATGAGTGTTTAATGTGTTGACATCGGTTTATAATACGGCTATAATTATGGATGGATTTACTTAGTAATAGCAACCGCCTCAAACAGACTCCTTAATGAAACGCAAATATTTAATCAAACTTCCACATCGCCGCTCTGACTCTAGATTTCAAGAGCATCTGCATGCATCTGCACATATTGCCTCCAATATGACGTTTTCATTCTTCTCGTGCTCGCCAAAGTTCAAGAAACGACTCGCTCTTGTTTACTTATTGAACTTGGTCATCCAACTGATCAAGAAACTGGTGTTTGGTACCTATGCTGACTCACTTGATGTATAGAATGGTCGACCTAGAACTGCATAAAAGCTACATGGTTATTGAATATGCTCAACCAAGCGCTTTGTGGCGTCCTCGCTTTACTGACGCTTGCCTGAGAGAAACAGCGCGAAGCATGAGAGAGCGTGGCTGCCCGTCTTCTCAGATTGCTCCCCTCTATTCGTTTCACTTTTCGTGACGCTCGCATTTGCCAACAAATAAGAGGAAGACACAAGGAACAACAAAAAATAAATTGTATTATTTGGGAATTTATTGTATTGAAAATTCAAGGTGAAGGAAAATTATCGCCGAACATTATTGAGGACATTCGCACCTGTAAAACAATGTTGATGATACCACACTAGTAACAGGAGACAATTTTATCGCCTTGTATCATCTTATAAACTTTTATGATGGCATATAGACATCAACAATAATTGTGTGCGCAATATCAGGAACATAATATATCATAAATTTGAAATCGCTTTAAACCTAATAAAATGAATTATTAGTTTATATTTGATAAGACCAAGAAGCCGTTTGATCATGCTTATCTGACAAGTAGACCTCTAATTACCTAATTAATGAACTTATAAACACACATAGATAAATGTAATGGATTACAATAAATCATTTAATCGAAACTAAGTCTCCCAATAATGGTCGATTTATATTTTTACACACATGAACCACTCCATGAATTAATTCTTCGTATCGATCAATAAAACCCTCAACTTTTTCAATATGAGTAAGGCGACAGATATTCGTTCACGTGGATATAGCTCAGAGCTTACTTTTATGTCATCAATACGACAATCATTTGTTGATCAATAATCTGATGCGCGTCACTCTGCTGTAGCAGATCTGCAAAATATCGATAGACACACGTTAATGCATAGTGGGTAAAATAGAGGATGGTCTACCAAGTACGTCACGCCAATCTCCAATATTACAACGCTGTAGATGATAGGTGGTTACTATAACTTTTCTTTTGTAGACTGTGGTAGGTATTGACAAGATAGTGATTCGAAGCTTTTCAATGTTTTATATCAACAGCGTGATATAACATTACCAAAAAATTAATTGCTAATAAATCCTCATGATTAACGAAATTCTTCAATAAAATTTAATGGAACCGCAATAAAACTTTGTTTTATCTATAATTGTCTATTTACTTTATATTCAAATTATTTGCTTATTATTTTCTACCCAATAATAATGTTTGATCTAACCAGCCTCAATAAAGGTATTAAATGCCTACCTAATATAACTAACTGATCCTGATAATTTTTATAGGGCACATCCGATATAACATAATACGAGGTAAACAAAATTTATGGCTGTAAAAATTAATTAAATATTAATAAAACGAATAGTACCAACTTCTTTATGAAAATTAATTTTGCAGTTTGGATAAATCGGCGCATTATAGGGGATCAACTGCAAAAGTTACAGAACAATCATCTCATCTATAGGATAAACTAGGATTAGTTAACACAAAATAGTTGGATTTAGCAATTTTTATTGTTAATTGTTATAGACGGGAATTCAAACAAAAGCGTGTTATTATTTTTCCATTTTTCTGTAAAATCCTAATCGCAAAATAAAGAAAAAACACATTAATATTCCTGGTAAACAGACCATACGCACATAATTGATCACGTCAAATGTATAGCTATTTTGACAGAGGCTTTGCACATGATACATTGCAGATATTATCTTTTATAATCGTTCTTTAATTTTAAATGTTAATAGATATTGCTTTTGAAACAGAATAAACTGTTGGCAATATGGGTAGTCAGTGGCGTATGTTGATGGAAATAATTTGGGTGACAGGTAATACAGAAGTTTAAATAAACCCTTTTTAATACTTTTTCTTGTTGTATTTTAGCAACTAAAAGAGTTAGAGATCTGTTTTCTTCGTGGAATATACACAGAAGTGTGCTGATCATCATAGTGTACTCACATGACCTCTACAATTTTCCAATTTAATGAAAAAAAATGTTTTCTTGCCAGACCACAAATTTTTGTAATGTATTTTTCACATACCGGGTAAGTAATCTTATTTTTCGAAATTAACATATACAAATGTGAGACCAAATACGGACAAAGGCTCGAAATTATTTTTGGCGAAGAAACCAAACATTAATATTGTTGCTGAAAAAAGTTACAGCGAATTAAACACAAATAATTTGTGCGCGCTAGTCGCGCTGAGCTGTGTATTAGTGATTTAGGTGCAGACAAATTGCATTTCCCCTCACATAGCCATGATATTATACACTCATGGACAAAAATATGGAATATTTGCACTGAAGTTGAGGTAGCAAAGGTTGTAACTTTGTCAAATGTTGGTTGGAGACAAAGCCATATTGCAAGATTTGTTAGAATAACTCAGTCTGCGGTTTCAACAATTTTAAACAGGCACAGACAAACTTGAAATTTCAAGAAGAGGCCTGGCCAAGGACGGAGACGGTGTACAATTCGCCGGGATGACAGATTTTTAATGTTGCAGTCAGTACGAGATCGTACCAGGAGGTGGGATAATGTTTTGGGCAGGCATTAGTTGGGAGGGTCGTACAGGACTTGTAGAAGTGCGTGGAAGGATGACAGCTGACAATTACGTTGAAAACATCTTGTCAGAACATGTTGTGCCATACTATACATATTCAACTAACTAAGTTTTTGTTATTTGGTGTTTATTGAGGAGTTACTTGATGAACCGTTGTTATTAGATTACTCTTAAAATAGACAAAGATAACTTGATTCTTTAGTTTTCTATCTTCGTAATCTGTTATTATGAAAATTTAAAAATATTCCATATTTTTGTCCATGAGTCTTTGACTTTAGTCTTTAAAAAATAATTACGTTTCAATTTAATTCAGGGGGCCAAGAGTTTTGGCTATGTGTGTATTATCAAGGATAAAAGAGCGCGAACCCTTATGTCGCTACCTATCAACCTATCAGCGCGGCTAGCGCGCACGAATTATTTATGTTTAACTCGCTGTAACTTTTTTCAGCAACAATATTAATATATTTCCTTTCTTCACCAAAAATAATTTCGAGCCTTTGTCCGTATTTGGTCTCGCATATATACATGGTGATTCTTTTAAGGCGGCCATTAGAAAATTTATTATTTGCAAATAAGATAGAAACTTGAAACCTGGGTTCCTGTCATAATCGATCATGGCGAATCCAAAAATACAATTTTCAAAATGGCGGCACTTTCGGAAATACCGGAAGTTGACGCCATCTTTGTTATTTTAAATGGATACCCCCCATTTTTTTTTGTTTTTGAATTCGGCATTAAATTCTGCGTATAATGCACCCAGGCTGTCAGCACTTATCTGTCATAGTTTTTGACATATGCCACTTTTTGTTTTAAATTTAGCATTTGCAGGGGTTCATTTAAAAATTCATATCTCTTAAACCATTTAAAGTGGGTAAATGAGCTTTTTTAGGTTGATTCCCTAAAGTTCAAGGAATCATTTCCCTGTAGGGTTAATGTCCAACGACGTTTCCAATGGTTGCTGCGATTTTTTGAAGATGACAATCAAAAAATGCCAAAAAGTCATTTTTTTTAAATGGCAATGGGCAAATTTTATTATGGCAACCGACGTAGGATTAAATTTGAAAGGGACTTATATCAAGGTTTCCTATACCTATCTCAAATAGTTTTTTAATTATTCGTAGTTTTTTGTAAAAGATTACACGTTATTCCCAAAAAACATAGAAGCCTATGGAACCAAAGAAGAAAATTAGTTTTAGAACTGTCACCTTTTAGTTCTCCATTAATTAAAAGTTAAGTTAAGTTAAGCACGTTCTTGATTTGTTTTGTAAGCATAAATGGCTTTTTATTCGAATGAAGTTGTTTTTGATTTATTTCTAATACATGGCAACTGCCAAAAAATCGTTGCAAGAACATGTCGCGAGTTTAATGCAAAATATCAAAATTTGCCGCCGATAAATAAACAGAAGTTTTCTAGACTTAAAAACAAGTTTCTTCAGGGAGGAAATATTCATCCTGCAAGAAGGACTAAATTTGTTAGGGAATCTGAAGATAATCAAATAAATGTTCTGGGGTATTTTGGCGCATTTCCACGATCATCGATAAGAGCAGCAAAATTTGATTTGGGATTGACGTTCTCATCGATACAAAGAATTTTACATGACCACAAACGACATCCCTATTCTATTATACGACTACAAAAACTTCGTCCAACCGATTTTCCAAGACGAATAACTTTTTGTGAAGAGCTTTTGATAAAAAAACAGGAAGACCCAAATTTTTTGAGTCGGATTATTTGGACTGATGAAGCAAAATTTGCACAGGCTGGAGTATTTAATAGGAGAAATCGACATTTTTGGGCCGCAGAAAATCCACACCTGATCTGTGAAGTTGAAAATCAAATTCAATTTTCCGTAAACGTTTTCTGTTTATTAATGGATAATCGGTTGCATTGGTACATGTATGATGAAAATTTGAATGGAGACAGATATTTAGACATTCTTAACAATGTAGTCCAAGATTTTGTCGATAATCTACCATTGCAGCATGCCGTCAACTTATGGTATCAAATGGATGGGGCACCAGCGCATTCAACAAATGCCGTAGATTTAAGACTAAGACAATTGTTTCAAGACAGATGGTGGGGAAATAGAGGTCCATGGTTGTGGCCCCCAAGATCCCCGGATCTCACATCATTAGATTTTTATTTATGGGGGCGGATTAAAGATATCGTTTATGAAACTGCACCCACGTCGAGGGAAGACTTATTACTAAAAATAACCCAAGCCATGAATGGCATTGATGGGAATGAAATCAGAAACGCTACCAGAGCCGTCCAACGTCGGATTATTGAGTGTTTGAATCAAAACGGTGCACATATCGAGCATATTTTGTAATACCGACCTAGCTCATTAATTTTTGTATTGATTTAGGTAATTTAAATTAATTTTTTTTGACACTGTTACTATGTTTGTTGCTTGGTAACAAGTTAATCTTAATAAATTATATTTTTTTACAAAAAACTACGAATAATTAAAAAACTATTTGAGATAGGTATAGGAAACCTTGATATAAGTCCCTTTCAAATTTAATCCTACGTCGGTTGCCATAATAAAATTTGCCCATTGCCATTTAAAAAAAATGACTTTTTGGCATTTTTTGATTGTCATCTTCAAAAAATCGCAGCAACCATTGAAAACGTCGTTGAACATTAACCCTACAGGGAAAGATTCCTTGAGCTTTAGGGAATCAACCTAAAAAAGCTCATTTACCCACTTTAAATGGTTTAAGAGATATGAATTTTTAAATGAACCCCTGCAAATGCTAAATTTAAAACAAAAAGTGGCATATGTCAAAAACTATGACAGATAAGTGCTGACAGCCTGGGTGCATTATACGCATAATTTAATGCCGAATTCAAAAATAAAATAAAAATGGGGGGTATCCATTTAAAATAACAAAGATGGCGTCAACTTCCGGTATTTCCGAAAGTGCCGCCATGTTGAAAATTGTATTTTTGGATTCGCCATGATCGATTATGACAGGAACCCAGGTTTCAAGTTTCTATCTTATTTGCAAATAAGAAATTTTCTAATGGCCGCCTTAAAAGAATCACCATGTATATGTTAATTTCGAAAAATAAGATTACTTACCCGGTACATGAAATTATAGAAAAGACAGTACAAAGGGAAAGAGCGCCCATCATGTAGGACTGCCATGGTTTGTTCTCATTTGTAAGGTGGACTCTCCTCGGCAGAGAAAAATGAAAATTAATATTTTATATTTAATGCACAATAAACTATTCTGCGTATAAAATGATTGTCTGAGCGTTCCATAATGTATGCATTGCTAGAAATTATATGTCAATACGGTAATGTTTTTTCAGTTATAAAATTTAAATGAAAGAAGTTAGAATCACAAAATTTATTCAAATTTCGAAGCGGCCAGCTTTTGTGCGGCATTGCAAAAGAGAAATGGACGCACGTCACTGGCCGGAATTGTTGAATGGAATGCGGCTAATAAAACGTACTTAAAATCTAATCAATTAACAGTTATTTACCTCTATTAAGCATGCATTACTTTATGTTGGTATACGTGTTTAAGAGGCAGTTCCTCAACTGCTCAATATTTACATAACTTTTCTTGAACAAGCGACACAATAGAGGGTTCATAAGAGAGACCAAGAAAACTGTCATCTTTAAGGGTATATATTTACTCCTGTATTGTGGATAGACAAAAAAAAGCAAAGACTCTGAAAGCAATACATGGTTGATGATAAAGTGGTTTGCTAATATAAACAAGAAAAGGCACGTTTTCAAAATGAATTATTTGAAGTAATATTCTACAAATTGTTTTGTTTGGTTTTCTAAATGAAGTCGTAGAATTCGAGAAATTAACCTCTCGGATTATCCCAGAAGCACATACTTCTTGTATTAGCTTCTGTTATGCTTCATGCCAGATTGCATTAAGCCAGAATAAATAACTACGCAAAAATGGCCCTCATAATCAGAGTTATACCCCCACCGAAGGCAACCAAATCATAAATTATTTAGAAATCTGTACAGTCGCTTGGACGAAAGAGGATCTTTCCGTCCAAGAGGTGAAGTAGCTCTTCGATTTGGAGAATTTTGCACAAAGAGAAGCTTCACCCGTATACCACATTACTCCAGTACATAATTTGTTACCCCTTCCCAAAGGACTTGTACCTTGACGCAGTTCTAGTAATACTGGGACGGGTGGGATGGCTTGCGCGCTTCAATGATATAAAGAGCCGAACCATAGGTTTAACCATATTGGAGGGGTTTTATTTGAGAAGCCAGACTAAATCAAGTCCCTGGAAGGGGGCAGCAGCTCTTTCAGTAATCATAGTGGCAGAGATCATGAGGGTCGGTATGGCACTGTGATACACACTACTGCGATGTGGAAGGCAACGGGAAACCACCACATTATTTTATCCCTAGTACAGCGTACTTTAATTTATGATGATGGCGCCTTCTGGAGTAAAATATTCCGGAGGTAAAATAGTCCCACATTCGGATCTCCGGGCGGGGACTGCTTCGGGGGGAGTCATCAGAAATGATAAGTGTAACATCTCACGAGTCGGAGCGTGGAATGTTAGAAGCATGAAACAAGTAGGGAAGTTAGAGAATTTGAAAATTGAGATGGATAGGTTAGCATTAGACGTAGTAGGTATCAGTGAAGTGCGATGGCCAGAAGCTGGAGACTTCTGGAGCGGAGATTTTAGAGTAATACACACAGGATCTGTAGGAGGAAATTCGGGAGTAGGAATTGTTATGCGGAAAAAAGTAGGACAGAGTGTAGAAAATTTCTTACAGCAAAGTGACAGGGTAGTTATGGTTAGGTTAGATTCGAAACCTGTAAAAACAGTAATAATACAGGTATATATGCCCACTTCTAACTACAGTGATGAGGCCGTAGAGGCAGTTTATAGTGATATTGAATATGTGCTAGATTTTGTGAGAGGGCACGAAAATTTAATAATTACAGGAGATTTCAATGCAGTCGTAGGCACAGGGCGAGAGGGCGGAATAGTTGGCCCCTTTGGATTAGGCAATAGGAACGATAGGGGAATTAGACTGATAGAGTTCTGCGATAAACATAACTTAACGGTCGCGAACACTCTATTTCACCATCATGTTAGGAGATGCTATACGTGGAAGATGCCAGGAGACTTAGGGAGATATCAAATAGATTACATTCTCGTTAGGCAAAGATTTAGAAATCAAGTTAGGGATTGTAGAAGTTATCCAGGAGCAGATATAGATAGTGATCACAACATAGTCGTTATGAAAGCCAATCTTAAATTTAAGATTTTGAAAAAAAGAAGCGGAAGAAGGTATCTTGACCCAGAGAAACTAAAAGATGATGATATGCGCAATAAGTTCGAGAAAAAGACAAACGAAGCACTAAAGGGCGCGGGTGGAAATATTGTTAGGGACATAGAGGCAGAATGGAATTGCATTAAAAATAGTTTAGTTTCCTCAGCTAGGGATATTTTGGGTCATAAACAGAATGAAAGTAGGAAACCCTGGATAACAAAACATATTGTGAGTCTAATAGAGGAAAGGCGAAAATATAAAAATAGGTTAGATGAAATAGGGAAACAAAAATATAAGGCGATCAAGTGGGAAATTATTCGGAAATGTAGGAAAGCGAAAGAGCAATGGATCGATAATAAATGCAAAGAAGTGGAAGATAAGTTCGAAGTAGGAAAGACTGATGAAGCATATAAAATAATCAGGAGAAATTTTAGAGAAATTGGATCTAGTACCAAAAACATTAGAAATGAGGCAGGAGAAATCCTAATCGGAAGTGGAGAGAAGGCAGATAGGTGGAAAGAATATTTAGGAAACTTATATGCGGGACAGGAAGTGCAAGATATATTAGAAAGCGAAAGCAGTGTAGAGGGGGATAACCTAGGGAGTCCTATAATGAGAGAAGAGTTTGAGATAGCACTAAAAAGTTTAAGGAATAATAAAGCACCAGGTATAGATGGCTTGCAGGCAGAAATCTTAAAGTGCGCAGGTCAAGAGGTAATAGATCGTTTATTTAAATTAGTTAGTCGCATATACCTGACAGGCGAGATTCCAGAAGATTACAAACGGAACATCATAGTAGCTTTGCCAAAAAGAAAAGGCGCGGATAGATGCGAAAATTTTAGAACTATCAGTTTAACTTCCCATGCGTCAAAAATTTTAACTAGAATTGTGCAAAGAAGGATGGAGAAAAAGGCGGAAGAAATATTAGGAGAAGATCAGTTCGGATTTAGACGAAATAGAGGAACGCGCGAGGCCATTCTAGCTTTACGAGTAATTATAGAAAAAACGATAGAAAAGAGAAAGAGCGTCTATATAGGATTTGTAGATTTAGAAAAAGCCTTCGACAACGTAAAATGGGGGAAGATGTTCGAAGTGCTGAGAAAGGTAGGGATGAAATACAGGGACAGAAGAATAATACATAATCTCTACAAAGAGCAAAAGGCAGTTATAGAATGTGAGCAGGAACAAAGGGAAGTAGATATCCGGAAGGGAGTGAGACAGGGATGTGCATTGTCACCTCTAGTTTTCAACTTATATATCGAAGATGCGATTAATATTGTTAAAGAAAGAACAGCCTCAGGGATCAATGTACAGGGCCAAACTATTAACATGCTCAGATTTGCGGATGATATAGCAGTGTTAGCATCTAGCAAAGAAGAATTAGGAGCGGCTTTGAATGAAATGGAAGCAGTTTTGACACAGGGCTTCGGCATGAAAATCAATAAAAAGAAAACTAAAATTTTGGTATGTAGGGGATGTGAAAATAGAACTAAAATGGAAATACAAATTGGAAATGAGAAGATAGAGGAGGTCGCGGATTTCTGCTACTTAGGAAGTAAAATAACTCAAGACGGTAGGAGCACTAAAGATATAAAACAAAGAATGGCGCAGGGCCGAGTTGCGTTTAACAAAAAGAAACAACTGTTATGCTCGAGAACGGTTAATATAGAGACTAGGAAGAGACTCTTAACGTCGTATGTATGGAGTACGGCATTATACGGGTGCGAAACTTGGACAATAGGAGAATTGGATAGAAAAAGAGTAGAAGCGTTTGAAATGTGGTGCTACAGACGCATGATGAAGATACCGTGGATAGATAAGGTTAGCAATAGGGAAGTATTAGAAAGAGTTGGGGAAAAGCGAAAGGTATGGAAAACAATAAAGAGTAGGAGAGATAGGATGGTAGGACACCTTCTAAGACACGAAGGAATAGTTCGCGACATACTAGAGTCAGAGATAGGAATAAAAAGAGGTAGGGGTAGGCCTAGATTAGACTACTGCTCTCAAATAGTTAGGGATGTAGGATGTTCTACTTTTAGGAAAATGCGTAGGTTAGCTCAGGATAGAAAAGAATGGAGGTACGCGTCCAACCAGTCTTCGGACTGAGAACCTTATGATGATGAATTTGTTACTGGAAGATCCTCCTGCTCGTCTACGTTTCGCTAATTTTTTACAAGAGCAGCAAGGCGCGGATCCTAATTTTTTGATCAAAATCCTCTTCACAGAAACACTTCCAACGTGAATTTAAGATCAATGTTTGGTACGGTGTAATTTCAAATCTCTTTATTGGGCAATTATAAACTAGTACAGTCAACGGTACCCGAGATAGGAATCTAATCAAAAATCATCGAATAACATGCACCTAATTTAACATTTCGATAATCGATTTCTAATTTTTAAACTGCACCTTAATCTAAATCAACACTTTAATCTACAATTACAAAAAAAAAATTAAATATACCGTAAAAATAAAAATATAAAACACGGCCATCCATTAATTAAAAACTTCTTAGAAGATAAGATACGTCGTTTAAACCGGGCACCTCATTATTCCCCGATACGAAGATGATTACAGAAGTTACACAGAAGAACGGGCTTCAGTATGAGTGCCCATAAAGCCCAGATTACCGCGACTTGACGGTCCGCTGTTGCCACGCAACCCCCTCTGAAGACAAGGGTTAGAGGCGTGGCTTCAAGCCTTCAAACCAATCACGCTCACTTGATCCGCGCACTGCTCCTATATGTGTAATGTATACGTCTAATATTACTGTAATGTCAGATATTATTACGATAATACATTTAGAATCGGTTAGTCCATCAACAGCTTTACTCGTATCTAGCAGCCTGTTACCGGAAGTGGGATGCTCTGAAACCGAACTTGTTTAAGTGCACATTAAGTGACAAGTGTTTATAAAAATGTCGCATTACATAGAAGACAACCCTCATCACTCTATACACCACCAAAACTTGTATCAATCAAAACCGATCAACATGGACACGAAATTACAAGAAAGTAAAGGTTCGTTCTGCATAGACGCTTTATTATCGCGCGGCCACGATCGCCCGACAAGCCCCGACACTTCCCGAAGCATCTCCCCAACATCCACAAGAAGTAGAAGTCCGCCAATCTCTCCAGGAAGTGAAGAAATGCCGCAAAATCCTTTTATACCAAGGCCTGGCTTGTTGAATCACATATATCCTAATGGGGGAGGTTTGTATGGGTATCAAGGACAACCGCAAAGTTCTGCGTTTCATAGTTTGGACAATGGGATGGTGCAGAAGGTTCAGATTCCTTTGAATCATCATAATCATAATCAGATACATCAGATGCAGTTGGAGTGGCTGGCGAGGACGGGGATGTTCTATCCTAGGCTACCGGATCTGACAGGTAAGTTTGGTTATATATATTTTATCATGTACAGGGTGTCCCACGCTAGTATATTTCCTCTAAAACTGCATGTTCTAAAATCATTTACAAATATGGCGAACTTCATTATTTTAAATGGAACAGCCTATATATTATTGCATTTTTGAATTTCTTATTGAATTTTGGGGTCACTTTGTTATAAACACTTTGGACGTCAGATGTACCGTTTAGCTGCAATTTGACATTTTTTTAGACATTTGACGTTTGCAGTGCTTTAAAAAATTAATGATATCTCGGAAACTAAATTAGATAAAAAGTTGCGGTTTCGACTATTGTATTAAACACAAAAGAAAGTACGTGATGCTACATTGCAAACTTTACTTTATAGAGTTGGGAAAATTCACGATATGAACCATTAAATTACAGATTTTCCACACATTGATATCTCGACTTTTTTAAATGGAACTCTGTATTAATTTTTACACCATTAGAAACGGATTTCTATCCTCTTTCAATTTCATTAACAACATTTTAGACTGTCTCTGCTAGTTATTGAAAAATTCAAAAAATCAGAAAATCGGAAATATTCTAAAAAGTAGCAAACGCACCGAAATACCTACACTGCTCAAAATTGTCAGAAGGAACACAAATAATTCTCATTGTATGATTTTTATCCTACAAGTGAAAGTGAGTAGATTACACCATTTATTTGATTAGCTTGTCTACTACAAAATCGGCTAAAAATAAACTTGTAATGTTTTGCATTATTTATTTAATAATGAAAATAAACATTTAATTGGAAAAGAATACATTGTACATTAAAATAAAAGTGTATTTCTGATGACGTAATTTTTTTTAAATTTGCATAATACAATGTATTGCCTCCTCGGGCATTAATGACTGCTCGGCACCGCTTAGGCACACTTAAAATCAGATTATCAATTGTATCTTGTGGCAAAAGGGCCCACTGATGCTCTCTCAGTGCATTTTCAAATGCAAAACGGTCTTGAATGTTTGCCATATCTGGAAGAAGTTTTCTCTACAACATGTCCCACACATGCTAAATGGGGTTCAGGTCGGGAGACTGAGGAGGCCACGGCAAAAAAGCAATTTCTCCAAAAATGTCAAATTATGACCAAACGATACATGTTAGGGCCAAAGAGTTTTCAACAATGTGCCCCTAAAATTCAAAAAGAAATTTAAGAGATTAAAAAATGCAATAATACCTATATACAGGCTGTTCCATTTAAAATAATGAAGTGAATATAATTAAGTAATTTCAAACTTTGTTTTCCGACGGGTATAATGAAAGGCATCACGTTCTACTAAGTTTGTCGATTGCTTTTTTAAGTGCGTCCAGGTGTGATATAACGTATTGCATTTTAGAATTTTCTGACCATTTGTCGGTAGTATACACGAGGCGCACAAATAAATCTTGCTCGTGATATTGTTGAAAAATCTGTACTGTTCCACTCAAAAACATTTAAAGGGATAGACACAGCATTCGTATGCGAACACCTGCTTGTTTACGTGAAGCCGACATAGATTAGGCGAGGGGGTTGCGGGACGCATTTGTTTTTAGTACAATCGACCTAACGACTATTCCGTTTTCGTTGCTTTACGATTTTCATAATACGCAGGTGTGTACCATCACTTTGGAATATTGCCGTCAGGCAACTTCTGGCAACAATCTAAACATATTGCCGGGAAAATCTGATCTCTTATAACATTATAAAGGTTGTTACATATATTTTACTGGCTCACCTTTGCTATATCGGTTTTTATTGAAGGTAAAGAAAAGATTAAACTGTTGCATTAATTCATTTAGAAATTTTTTGTCTCCCTATAGGAGGGGATAATCCAAAAATAAACTTTCGAAAATATAAAGATAGATTTGAAGCTACAGTAAATGCAAATTATTCTAAAAAGAAGACTCCACGAATGCTTATATTAATAATTATTGTACTCGTATCAAGTCGAAAACGATAAAATTTTCAAAAAATTCCAATCGAAAACTACGGCATTTAGGCATAGTGCTGTGAAGGTAGAACACATGGGATACTCTGTTTATACAGAAAATAGTAAACAAAATATTTTACGCAGATAAATAGATATATTTCTTATATGTGTATTACCTATGTTACGTAAACTATAATCGATGTAATTAGTAAGGCTGCAATTTATGAATTTTTCTTAGGTATATAATATTATTTTTATAGGTACATATATTAATTATTTACCCACTTTAGTTTGTGATTCTCAAATCAACTTAAACAAAGCGATATTAACTGAGAAACAAAATTTATGACTTAACTTTTTTCATAGCCAACCGAGTATTATTAAATCATATTTGCTAGATTTATCTGGAAAATACAAATTTTTCAAAAACTGTTAATTTTGGGATAGGGAAGTGTATTGCAATAAGAAAGGCAATTTTATGGGGAATCCAATAATGGTATAAAAACAATAGGGTTCTATTTGAAATTAGAAAGTTATGGTGTTTTGAAATTTTCTAATTTGGTTCTGTAATTACTAATTGTTTATCCCGAGAACAGAACTAACTTCTATGACCAACAAACATTTCCCAATTTAAGCTGCTGACACCTCATTTCCTCCTGCTAATTCCCTAGCAATGTTTGCTCTTTAGCTCCATCAACAAATACAAGCTCATCCATATATACATATTCAATGAACAAAACCCTCGTTTATAATCGTGTTAAGACTCCAGACCGAAAGAACGAAGTCCCGCCGTCAGAACAAAACATCGGCAACACATTGTGAACAGATCCGCAGAAAGGGATCTCCCAAATTGAGTTAGCTAATTGCAGAGATGGAACAGGCAGGAGCGGCGCTGGTACAAGACAAAGACACCCTAAACAGCCGGCGATGAAACAGAGATGATGCGAAGGAAAGACGAGCTTACCAGTGGCGGGAACTAGGAAATTTTTTTACTAAAAAATCCAGAGCTCAACAGTTACAAAATTACAACATAAAAATAATGAGTAAAATGCGTAAAATAGTACAAACCCCCTACCGCTATAATGGTAATAATACAAGACTGAATAACCGCTAACGTAGCAATGATCGCCACCCCTCAGTTAAATTGTATTTTGTGCTTCAAAGTGCAAACCCCTTTCACAATAATTTCTTGTGCCGCCGCTGGTGCGAAGAGCTGGAAAGGTGGACGGGAATAGCGAAGTTTCCAGTTAGTTTGGCAGCGTAACGGAGACGCTAGAACCTAATGTAGTGCTGATCATGTTAGAATCTGTTTACAAGCCCAATTTACAATCGTAGTCCTCGCCTTGCTCATCTCTCGTCAGCATTCTTGTTTGTGTTTGTAATAATACGACGAGCATGTCCCTGATGATGGTCCTAATAAAGCTCAAATACGCTGGGATGTGTTTTCTCTCTCGCAAACGCCCTGGGAATTTTCAATTCTTTCCCACAAATTCGCCCTTTTGTTTACAATCAAAAGTTTGTTTAATATAGGACAATAGGACTCTTTTCTGTACCTTCTAGGAACACAATTGATTTGAAGCAAATGACACTTCATGGTGTGGATATATAGCGTATGAGGTGAAGGAATACCCCTCACCTTGAAAGTAGTGTTGCAAAATACGTCATATTGAATTTTAGACATCCTGCACAGTAAAACGATAAATACGTACTTCCCTGCCTCATATAAAATTACAAACGATTCAGTTGGAGAATGCAAATAAGATTTGAAAATTTAAATTCGAATCTAGATTGCGAGAATCTTCATAGTTGACGGGAATCCGAAAATGGATATAACACAAACGAGGGGGTAACGCGATCATCAAATCAGGAATTCAAATTTGTCGGGAGGAGAGAGAGAAGGAGCAACGACGAGGTCCGATTTCACGGTGGAGTTGGCAGCCGTGCACACAGGCCGTTTAATGCGCATTATATGTGATAATTAAATGCAAATTGCAGCTCATCTAAGCGGCATTGCTGAAAACAGCGCACTCTTGATGAAGCATAATTTAATTACTGCTAACAATGGACGCGTCGCTCGCGTCGCTTCGTACCTGCTGCCTGCGCCCATCGACAAATTCAAAATGGTTTGTGTCTTTATCAGAACTGAAACATTATGACTTATCAATATTGGGTGAGTTTTGGCAAGAAATAATACTGAGTATTTAGAGTTTGGAATGATATTTTGATGTACATGCTGTCATTGCTGTCCTATTTTCATTGTGATTTTGGGGTTTCTCATAGAAGCAGCAGAGATAGAGCCTCGGGGTTTTCGCGAATCTGAACTAGTTTTTTGAGTATAATAGAATGCCGAAACCAGAATTTGGATATCGTTTTTAGTTTTCGAAAAAAAATGTTTATTTTTATCGATTTTCAAAAATTCTATCCAATTCTTTTTGTACTAAGCAGACTAAAACTGTTATGATTGATTCCTATAGAACTTTTTCCAAGGAATTCAGTGGCGTACGTAGTTTTTTTCTAGGGAGCGTATTTTTTGAGTTAAATTTTTTAAATGGAAACCACAGCAGCCTTTGGTCAAGTTCGAAAGGTCTTTTTTTAAGCTATCAAAATATAGGTATACACTTTTATATTGTTATTTCAAAAAACGGCAAAGATTTTGGTACTTTTTACCTTTAGAAAATATAAGATAGGTAGGTACATCCAAGATACCTGTGATTTTATGTTAACAACTGAATTATTATATTAAAATTATGTTTTCAAGATTAAAATCAAATTTAATTCACTATGGGTCATTCAATAAACCTAGAAACAAAATGTATAATAAAGAAAATAGGGAAGAGGAAGAAATAAATGTTTTATCGTTGGTTGAGGCGACACCAAAAACTTTACATCAGAAAAAGCTACGTACGCCACTGAATTCCTTGGAAAAAGTTCTATAAAAATCAATAAATCAATATTAATAGTTTTAGAGTGCTTAGAACAAAAAGAATTGTAGAGAATTGCTGAAAATCGATAAAAATCAACATTTTTTTTCTCGAAAACTAAAAACTATATCCAAATTCTGGTTACAGCTTTCTATTATACTCAAGAAAGTAGCTCAGGTTCGCGAAAACCTTCAAATTCGTTTGACTGCATTAGTTGCTTATACATAAACAACAGGACTCTTACAACAAGTGGCTAACTGCTCCGCTTGTACGAATTCAATAAAATGCATAATGAGATTGGATGTGAAAGCCAATTACAGATATACCAATATTTTCACAAGCGATTAGCATGTAAGGGGGGAATAACTGATGCAATTATTTTTATTGAATGCTGTTTATTTCCCTCGAACCGTGTCTACTCGTCTGCAAAATGGATTAGAAGCAGAAGTTCAACGAAATGGCGGCAATAAAATCTCTAAAACTGTTGTAAGTTGCCATGTATTTATTGAAGGCAGTTTCGTTTGCCCTTCAAAAGAAATTGTTTTAGAGTTGATCTGCTTCAGTTCAGTTTAAACATCATTATACAAACGGTTTCATTAACAAAGAGGATTGAACATTTGTGGACATTCATGGACATCTCAAACATAGTTTAAAATTTAAAAAAGAATCTTATAAATCAGTAAATATACCTAGGTAATGGAAAATGTTAATGTTATATTGATAATCTCATCGGCATAATTCAAGAGTATACACGCGACACAAAGAATTTTAATAATTATTGGAATGTTGTACTTACAAATGTTCTGTGCTAATGTAACGGAAGAATTTGTTGCCACTGAAGAAGCAATATTCCTAGATGGTCTGAGTAAAGAAAGCAGAGGTCTGACAGGACCGCATCCTTTTAGTAATAATTCTACAGTGTAATGTGTAGTGATCGACACCTACTCATTCCTTAATTCATCCGGAAGGGAGTGAGACAGGGATGTGCATTGTCACCTCTAGTTTTCAACTTATATATCAAAGATGCGATTAATATTGTTAAGGACATAACAGCCTCAGGGATTAATGTACAGGGTCAAACTATTAACATGCTCAGATTTGCGGATGATATAGCAGTGTTAGCAGCTAGCAAAGAAGAATTAGGAGCGGCTTTGAATGAAATGGAAGCAGTTTTGACACAGGGCTACGGCATGAAAATCAATAAAAAGAAAACTAAAATTTTGGTATATGTAGGAGGGAAAATAGAACTAAAATTGAAATACAAATAGGAAGTGAGAAGATAGAGGAGGTCGCGGATTTCTGCTATTTAGGAAGTAAAATAACTCGAGATGGTAGGACCACTAAAGATATAAAACAAAGAATAACCCAGGGTCGAGTTGCTTTTAACAAAAAAGAAACAACTGTTATGTTCGGGAACGGTTAATGTAGAAACTCGGAAGAGACTCTTAAAGCCGTATGTATGGAGTACCGCATTATACGGGTGCGAAACTTGGACAATAGGAGAAGCGGATCGAAAAAGAATAGAAGCGTTTGAAATGTGGTGCTACAGACGCTTGATGAAGATACCGTGGATAGATAGGGTTAGCAATAGGGAAGTATTAGAAAAAGTTCGGGAAAAGCGAAAGGTATGGAAGACAATAAAGAATAGGAAAGACAGAATGGTAGGGCACCTTCTAAGACACGAAGGAATAGTTCGCGACATACTAGAGTCAGAGATAGGAATAAAAAGACGTAGGGGTAGGCCTAGATTAGATTACTGCTCTCATATAGTTAGGGATGTAGGATGTTCTACTTTTAGGGAAATGCGCATGTTAGCTCAGGATAGGAAAGCATGGAGGTACGCGTCCAACCAGTCTTCGGACTGAAAACCTTATGATGGATGAGAAATTTAATTACAAAAATTATAAAAAATAGAATCCATATTTTACAATAATAATACTGATATAAAAATACCAAAAGAAAATAAAAATTACATTTCATTAACATATATTAAAGGTATGTCACACAATATTAATAACTTATTAGTAAAATACAACTTACAAGTATCTCACAAAAATTATAACAACTTAAATTTTTTGTATTCCTAAACTGTAATGAAAAACCAAACCGTATAGAAAATTAAATGCAAAGACTGCGAAAAAACATGTAATGGCCAATCCAAAAAACATTTAAAGACCAGACTGAAAAAATACAAAAACAGCAATTCAGCAATAAGTAAACAACAATCATACTTTAGAATTTAATGATACCAAAATTTTAGAATAAGAAAAATATATAAAATCTCGACGGTTTTTAGAAATAATTATATATGCGAGTATTAGGTATAAAAAAACAAAAAATTCTATAAATGATAGAATTGAGTAAATTTACTGTAACGTAATAAAATAAAAATCCTGCTCTCTGCTACTTACTTCATTACATTGTTAAATGAAATACAAATTTCCACTTCTCTTTTATAAAAAAACAATTTTTTCAAATTTTTCATCAAAAGTGCTACATTGTAATTTCTATTTTTATTATGTATTTAGAGAAATTTGTATTGACATGTCAACTCTTTTTACATATAATTCTACAAATAAATCTTGACAAAGGTCCCAAACAGGACCGAAACGCCGATAAAACTTTATTTATTATTTCAATGGTGTATAATGGGCAATTTCTAGAAAATAGGCACCCTTGTTTTTAAATTTAATTTGAGTGTCTAAATGACGTTGCTAGAGGTGAATTATCTCTGCCACGATTGGCTCCAATCTGTAAAATTCTGTGTTTTTATTGGTCGCTACCGAGGATAAATCACTGGGGTATTTTAGTGTATAAGGCAAGGAATTTCAAGGGAATTTTGGGGTATTTTGGGGTATTTCGGTGAATTTTTCTTTGAAAGGGGAATTTCAGTGTACAAATTTTTTCAGTGAGTTCCCCCTGGTCGCTACATTTTCAGAGAAATTGCATTTGTAATTTCACCTAGGGTGCCCAGCAGGAAAAAATTTCCGGAAATTTTATAAAATTTGGTATGCAAATTACAATAAAATCTTTCAAGAAAGTTAGTTTCATTAGAGAGAGTACACATGGGTGGCAAAGGGTAAGCGACCCCTGCAGATTTGTTGCATTCGCATAAAATAATTTTATAGGTACTAAAAATGATAATAGAATGTCATAAACAGATTTTCAAAATTGTTGGGGTTAAACACATGTTTATGATAGGACACCTTCCAAAAGATCAGGAAGGATTAGTATACGACGTATTTGATGCAGAGGCGAAAAATAAAAAGAAGTAGAGGTACGGGCCCTGAAAACCTTATACATATTTTGATTCTTTAGATTCTTTGTTGATTTTTAGTAAAGCAAATTTGTATGAACTTTAATTTTAAAATATTCATAAGCTCCTGACTACATTGCCCCGATACAGGATTGAAATCGTTCTCGGAGTCCAATTGGGAGCACTAATGCCATCCATTTATAAGCATTGAATGTTCACATAACCGCCATATATCAGAAAGTAATCGGGGAAATCGCTGGAGGGCTTTAAAACATGCCAGTGATAGTTTCCACAGTGATTTACTTGGAAAATTGTATTCCTCAGGAGCTCAACTACCGACTCCTACCGCGCGCTCTTAAAAAATAAAAAAAATGAAAAATGAAATATGAAATATGAAATGTGAAATGTGAAATATGAAATATGAAAACAGAGGGCTACGACATGAAAATTAATAAAAAGAAAATAAAAATTTTGGTATATGATGATGACAAAAACAGGCAGGACAGTGCAAGATCCTTAACTGAAAAATTAACACAATAGGAGGGTTAGAAAATTAGGGGTGTCGTTAAATGTATTAGGATATTAAATTATCATGACAATGGCACAATCAAAGGGTCCCAGTGATAAATATACTGCAAACATACGGCCCTTCTGGCCACAGGTTTTACGCGCAATATGCTGACAAATGGCAGAGGCATCGCCTATGAATAATTAAATAAACAACGCAAGTGAGCAAAACAAGTGACTGCTAGCGCCGCGCTTTTGTTTTATGCCCAAAAATAAAAACATGCATTTTGTTTGCACTGTCAAATTGATGGATTGTAAATACGCTGAAAAAATGAGAAGGCTTAATTTTTGTAGATAGTATTTAAATAAAATTCAAGAAAATCCAGAATTTGGGCGGTCTGTCATTTGGACAGATGAAACTCACATAAGCAGCGTAGGATTATTTAACAGACATAATGGGTGGTATGCATACAAAGTAGTACATGCTAATACTTCAAGTATTTACTTCGCAAGTGAAGTACCGTAAAACGGGGTTACTTTGGCCGGTTTTGGCAGTTATGACAGAATATCTTTTAAACAAATTGACAAATCACCGTTTTTATTTCACCAACATACCGAATAGCTTCAGACCTATCGATTCCACTACTGAAATTCCTTAAAGGCCCTTGGTAAGTATTTTTTTATTTATTTATTGGCTGCCAAAGTAGGCCGCAATAGTGGGGTTACATTGGCAGACACGAAAAATGGATATTGTACTATACTAGGCGAGCGTGGATGCCTACATTGGCATCCATAGAACGCAGAAAACTCTGGGGATTCCAACGCAACCTTTGAATTTGACGTATCTTTTTTCTAAATGGGTCAAATTAGCAGTCGAAACTTGGAAAACTTTTTATTTGTAAAAATGTAAGAAAAATAATATTTTCATCAACAATACAAAATTTTAATAACCGTTCTCGCTTCATGCCGGGTTTATTCTGTTTAAAAAATGGCACAATGCGGCCCTGTTTTTCCAGGAATTTTTGCAACACTTCGCGAACATCTCTTGTCGTGAACGGGAAACCCCAGTTCGCCACGGTGTCCAATGTGTGCACAATCAATCGTTCTTCTGCGACTGTAAAAACCGTTGGATGTCCCGGATTTTGGGCATGTCTACCGAATAGCCTGTTTTGAATCGTACCCCGTGAGATTTGGAAGCGTGTCGACGCCTCTGTTTGCGTCATGCCGCGTCGAACTGCAGCCACCGCTGCGTTAAGAGCATTTTCGGTGTAGTTCCTGTAGGACCGTCCGCCGAGTTTCTTTTTATAATTTCTTGGCATCGTTGCGTACTATATTGCTTCCTCAACACGACTGACACATGTGCGCTAGAGTTGAGCGATATTTCACAGTCGGTGATTTAGTCACTGTGAATGGGGGAATCACAATCACTGACAGTGATTCGTTAATTCAGACAACGGTGACTGCGACTGAGATTCGTTTCGTTCGTCTGCCGCGATCACGCGGAGAACGGCCACCGTTGTACTGAACGGTCGCTGACGCTGAGTCGGTGAGGTGATCAGGTGATTGTAATTTGTGATTGCATATTGCGATCGCAACTCGCAACTGAGATTCGTCTCGTCTCGTCTGCCTCGCCTCTGCCGTGATCGCACCATCCGCCACGCAATAGCAGCATGCGCAGCAACAAGCGGTGTGCGGTGGCCAGATTACCACGACCGTTAAGCTGGGGAACTTAAGGAGTGCGGTGCCGCAATTTTACAACTGACCGGAATTTATTTTACGTTGTCATTTTAAAATACTATAGCTTTTAACAAGAGTGGAACTTAAGAGTGCGGTACCGCAATTTTTCTGTCTCCGCATTCTTTTTTCCGTTGAGGTTGCGGTGTGAAAAAACTGATTTCTTCACGCCGCAACATTGAAGGCATTTTCCGGTGGATTCTAGTCGCAATTTTCACCAAACACCAAATTTAGGTTATGTTTTGAACACACGTGTCAGTTGTACGTACCTACATTAAAAATGAACAAAAGGATAGTGACTTTTTCTCCTGAGGAGGAGGAAAAATTAATAGACTTTGTAAAAGAAAATTCAGTTTTATATAATGTTAAAGAAAAGCAATACAGAAACTCACAATTAAAAAAGAAGTTGTGGATCGAAATAGCCCAAAAGTTGAACAAAAGTGGTAAATATCTACTTTTTATCTATTTATGAAGCCAAATAAACAAAACTGATAAACGCAAATGGAATTCTTAAGTTCCAAGAACGCAGCCGAAAAGTATGACCGCACATTTCGACGGAAAATTTTCACCGCAACTTTTATTTCGTTCCGTTAATAGCATTGCGGCACCGCACTCCTTAAGTTCCCTAGCTTTAGCGGGTTACCGCTCAAGTCCTCAAACTGCGATCGCAATCACCTTTTTCACTCACTGTGATTTTGGAGTAGCAATCACCAGTCACAGAGTGATTATAAAATCACCGTTTAGCTCATCTCTAATGTGCGCATAAGAATGTTGACTTTACCTGTTGCAACGGGCGTCGCGCATGATCAATACGCCCCTGCCAAAGTAGGATCCATGTGCCAAAGTAACCCCGTTTTACGGTACCTACTACAACATTGTAGTACTTACTACCCTCGTTTAGTAGATACTATTATGTACAGTAGTACATAGAAGTTTCTACTTCGCTGTAGAAGCACCTACTCTACCTCTCGTAGTATCTACTACAAAATCCAAAAATTATCGCTGCTTAGTAGTATCTACTTCAGTTTCAGCGAAGTTGCTGTTTGGGAAACTTCAAATAAATTTTCTCTTGCAAAAATATGACCGTTTTTATGAATATAGGTACCTGCTGTAAAAGTGTGCAATGAATGAAGAACATACGGGGAAAATGAATATCGAAAATTATTCAGATAGTTACTGAAAAATTTGTCTTTCAAAAATTATAATAATAATAATAACAACAACAACAACAATAATAAGAATAAAAATATAACTAATACGTTTATTCATTCCCTCAGTGCAGAGCATAGGTATAACCAACAGGCCAATTTTTATAGAAATCCATACATTCAAATTCAAAGGCGAATAAACTTGAGGAAAAAAGACAATAAAACTCACTGAAACCGGAGAAAAAATCCAAAACAATTTGGAAACACGCATATTTAACTAAAAGAAGCACTCATGGAAAATATTAATTACCTATTCAAGGAAATTCCTGACCAAGTTTTCCAAGAGAAGATAAGTAGAATTCAGTTTGAGGCGGTCCATCAAGACATCAAGGGGAAAGAATGTAATTCACAGACACATATTGAGACAAAAGTAAAATGGTAAACAACTATGTATATTCCAAAGATTTATAACAGATGAAATTGGAAAACTTTGAAGAAACCACAATTTGACAGAGTCCATAAGAAATTTTTCCTCTTCTGCGCCTCCGCTGTGCTCAATATGCGTTAATCAGTTTAAACCTGTGTTACACAGATTTCACTCTGTCTCGGCTGTTCCTATGTTGTCTCTGCGCTATGCTCAATGTGCGGCCGGCCTAACACCAGCCTGACATGCTCCCGGTAGCATATTTGTCGCAGCCACATAACAAAACCTGTCGTTTTATAAAACGACTAGACGTTTTATATTCTTGGAATGTGCTTCCCTTATCTGCCTGGGCACCAGACACACAAAATGACTAGACGTTTTATAAAACGACAGGTTTTGCTTTGCGGCTACGACATATTCATATCTCACGTATCGTATCGAAATATGAAGTAACATGAAGTCGGCTCATATCCAACGTGCGAGATCGCTCTCCAAGTTGCGATATGGTACGTGGTAGTGAATGCAATACCGGTTTTCGGTATACCGGTTTTCGGTATACCGAAAAACCGGTATACCGGGCATAATCTTGGTACCGGTATTGATAAGAAAAATACCGGTATTTCGGTATTTTTATAATTTATAATTTATTTTGCTTCAAGAGTTTGTGGTTTGTGTTGATTTGTTGTATTTTTCTACCTAAATTCTAAATTTGTTAATCGATTTTAAGATATTGTTTTGTTATGTACTTGTTTATTTACTCGATTACACGTTCTACATATTCGAACACCCGAGTTCTCCTCTTTCCTGAGACTGTGTTAATACAGACAGTCCAGCTCAAAAACTGTATTAGTTATAGACATGAATGTCGGTTTAAAAGAAAGCTGAGGGTTGGTAGAATATGCCTATGCCTATTTTATTCACCATATTTTCACTGTTGTTAAAATAAACAAAGTTGAAAATTTTTAAATTTTAAAGGAATCTTTAGCATTATTCATACACAAATAATTGTGTATTCGAATTTTAATTAAATGCCAAATAAAATATGTGAGCATACTCGCCGATGTTTTAGCTTTATTTTAAGACTAATATATTTGCCTAATTTCGTTATTTCAATTTTCTGTTGGACCGACTGTACCGAGCGGTTGCTAAAGCTTATGTCTATTTCTGTCTTACACATGTACTACCGATCTCCTGTCCTGTCTATGCGTATCCCAGCCTTAAGTTGATGTTGATGTTGAACAATAAATTGTTTTGTTTTTGATTTTTTGAATGTATGACTTTTTTGTGTTAAATAGACCATTTTAAGGTATTTTAAGGTATTTTCCGGTATTTTATTTTGAAAATACCGAAATACCGGTTTTGAAATTTTGGTCCGGTATTGCATTCACTAGTACGTGGTTTATAAATCGACATATAACACTAGTTTCTGTTTTAGAGAATAGAACGCATTTTTGCAACAGACCGCTTAACTGACGGACACTAGACACACGCATTTTTTGTAAAAAAGATAATGTAAAAACGAGTGTAAAAACATAAGAAAAAGAAACTAACCCCTACGGGCGTCGAACTCACCCAGCCCATGAACATCAAACTACTAACCGTTACTTTCCTACCCACGGAAACCGCTGACGGCATTCGCAAGTAACGAATTACTTAAACGAAAAGAATAACGAACCGACTTAGTGTTACTTCGGATTGCCACACGATTCGTGAGATATGAATATGCCTCCCGGTACGCTATACAGCACTGGATTATTTTATACGTTCCATAGATTATAGAATTCTTGCTGCCACTCAGACAAAATATATTTTTTTGTTTCATCTTAACATTTTTTCAATTTTAATTTTCATATTGTTAAATTTTTAAAACTTTTTGTGTCAAGTTCCTTTTTCGTGTTATGATTAAATTCAGCAGTTACCTCTTTTAGTGCCTCCTCTTTTTCGTTTTTAACTTTTGGAATCTCTTATATCAAACAAAATTTTATAATATTTTACAAGAAGAACAAAGCAGAACGCATTCATTTATTTCTTCTTCGAATTCTTGTTCTCTTTCAGAATCGGAATTCATTTTTATGCAAATAAGAAAAAGCTTTTGAAATCGGCAAATAAAATAGGTTTAATTTGAGTTAGGTATTTTGAAAAATGAAAAGCTAAATTTGACAAGTCAATTTTTTTTGACTCCGACCCGTAGCCTACTTCAGTATTTAGTAGCACGAAGTATATGCTTTGCATTGTAGTATAAACTTCGTTTGTGTAGCATATGCTTTGGAACTGAAGTAGATACTACATATATAAAAGTAAATGCTACGAAGTAAATACTTTTTCATGTAGCATTAGCATGTACTACTTTTTATGCATACCAACCAATGTGCGTCACTGGTCTGATACAAATCAGCACCAAACTTTTGAACGTCAGAGGCAAGGACGTTTTGGATTTAACGTTTCGAGTTTTATTTTGGGTGGTCAACTAGCATACCAAATTTTTGATGGAAACTTAACGGGATTGAGATACATTAATTTATTGAATATTAACGCAGAGGCGATAATGGAAAATGTTCCGATAATAAACATAAACAGGGTATATTTCCAACAAGATGGTGTCGCTGCACACAATTCTGCAATAGTTAGAAAGTATTAGGAAAATCATTTTCTGGGTAGATGGTTGGATACAAATGGATCTATATTGTGGCCTGCAAGATCACCGGATCTGAGTATATTAGTCTTTTTTGTTTGGGCATTTTTAAAAGAAAAAATATACATACGAAGATACAACAATCAAGCCGAGCTAGCAGAGGCAACACATGCAGCTTACACACTGAATAAATCAGGATTGCAGTTAGTTACATTTGTACTGTATTAGATTACAGTCACTCCAGTCAGGTGAAAATAAAGTAAGGCACAATATTAGAATGATAAATAATTAACCAGAAAAATGTTATCGAAGTCGTTAACACTGTTCGAATCGCAAATTGTCACTTAATTTTTCGATCGGTGTAATGAATAAGACCACCGCATGTGATTAGTGATTCAAACAATTTAGGGACCTAACCCTAAACGTATCCCCGTCAAAATATACTTATACTCAATAAATTTCGAGATAATTTAGAGGATCTAATTGCTTCTAAGTAATTATCGAGTCTTCGTGGGTCGAAAATAACACTCGGCATGACACACGCATTTGATATAATAATTACACTTTAGTATCAGTAAGATGTCTGTAAACAGCGTTGAAATGACAAAAGGGATTTCACCCCATGCAGCATTAGGTGCTGAACTTTATGGCAACCTATTATAATTCAATGGTTTGTTGATATTAGCCCTATTTATAGACGTCACCCTGTATTTATACAAGTTATATATTAGCAGGTGACCATCTGTCGGGTTTGTGCTCTCGAATTTACACTTATTTAATTTTTATTTGCTCCCTTAATTTAGCCAATAAAACTAACAGGCTTTAATGCTGATGCAGATCCCTTTTTTGCATCATTGCGCCTAACAAACTGATGGTCGTTCGCTTTCTTTCATTTTTGTCTTCGACTCTTGTATAAATCGCTGCATTCAACGTGTCACAGCTGTACTAAACTCTAAAATTTGGTTAAATCAATTAATTCTTGATATTCAATTGAACCGTATAGTGGAACACCACTTTTGCTGCTTATAGTACATTCAATAGAAATTGTTTTTGAAAATGAAACTGAAACAAGCTAGAATATATGGTTCAAACAAAAATGTCTTGGATGTAGATTGTAGGGCCCTCTATAAACGGTTTTGTTTATATCAATGATCTAGTGGCGCAAACCATTAGGTGCATCGAGCAAGAAATTTATAACCAGAGAGCCCATTGAGCTGTTAATTTGTAAATAGGTGGCAACGCATTAGCAGAGCTGATGACAGCAATTAAACTAATTTATCGATAGGGGGATGGGGGTTGCATCATTTGCCGCGGTGTGTGTGCATGGAGTCTGGTGGGTAATTCCACTGGAGTTAGAGTAGACACGCATGTGAGTTGCATATTTGCTGTTTCTATCCTGCTCTCTTTTGTAGAGAGGGTTGGCTTCGATCGAATCTGTGTGGTTACGGGGATTTTATACGCTTAATTTATACCCCTCATGCCACATGTGTTATTTGTTTTGAATGATATATTACTAACTGTTTAAGTTTTCACTGTCATCAATGTCAATGGCTGTTAGGGGTGTTGTATAGGAATATTTAAATTTTTTGTAACCTTTCACAAACATAATGATGTAGCCCACAATCGCATTGCATCGTTTATGAACGTTATTGCCAATAAAACGTTTGCGTTGCCAAGAGAAAATTCCAATATAGACAAGTTCAAAGTTGTCAACAATCAAATATCTTCACTTTAAAAATTTTCGCAAAGAAGAAACGATACTTCATTCAGTCCAACAGATTTAAGTTGGCGAGCGGTGGAGGCGCAACGCGTTGGTGCCTGCCACAGCCTGCATCTAACTCAGCGCAACAGTGGCGTGGACTTTCTTGTTACCCGCCATCTTACCTTTTCATAAGCTCACCGGTAACTTAAAATTTTACCTGCGTCACTGGTACTGCAAGACATTTTATTGCATTCGTAAAGTATGCTAATGCGCCACCCCACCCCTCGCCAACTTAAATCTGCTGGACTGTACTGAACTTTATTTTCTAAATTTAATACAAGATTTGGTTGTAGACCTTTACAAATGAGTGAAAATGAGCCAGCTTATTGATATTAAATCAAATCGCCATATGTCCCGTGAAATTTCTCTAATAATCGGAAACAGAGTGTGATTACCTTCGAATGGGCTTAACTTATCGTTTTAATTAACATCAGGCTTTATAAATGATATTAATTAGGTTTAATCCTCGATATAATGAAACGGAATAGGATTACCAGAATTTATTTGCATTTAGATAAGACGCGTATATGCGTGTCGGTTCTATCCCGTTATCGATTCTGATTTTTTGTCCAAATAATTACGATTTCATTAAAATATGAATTGTGATTGTCGGTTGATCACTAAAAATGCTAATGCAAACGTAATGTAATCGGTACGAGCATCGGGAGAGGGTAAATCTGCGTAAATACATACCATGAAATTTCTGGATAAATCTTTACAAATTGCGTACCAGATGTTCTTTTATAGACGGAATGGTCGGTCACAGCCCCTGTTATTTGCCAAATTCGGTAAAATCAGACGCTCTGCCCTTGATCGATTACGCATTAGCCATAGGTGTTTTTCTGCTTTCAACCCCCAAATCGGCCAATTTCAAGGCCAATAAATTCTCAATTGATCAAAGGGTTGCTCCGCCATCTGCATAATGCATTTAGGCAGTCATACCCGTATCCCATTATTGTGATATATGCAATATAATAATAATAATAACAGAAAAACAGAAAATAAAACTTGTGTGTCAGCTCCGGCGTACCACTGGAGTGTACTCCTTCATCATCATCATAAGGTTCTCAGTCCGAAGACTGGTTGGACGCGTACCTCCATTCTTTTCTATCCTGAGCTAACCTACGCATTTCCCTAAAAGTAGAACATCCTACATCCCTAACTATTTGAGAGCAGTAGTCTAATCTAGGCCTACCCCTACCTCTTTTTATTCCTATCTCTGACTCTAGTATGTCACGAACTATTCCTTCGTGTCTTAGAAGGTGTCCTACCATCCTATCTCTCCTACTCTTTATTGTTTTCCATACCTTTCGCTTTTCCCCAACTCTTTCTAATACTTCCCTATTGCTAACCTTATCTATCCACGGTATCTTCATCATGCGTCTGTAGCACCACATTTCAAACGCTTCTACTCTTTTTCTATCCGCTTCTCCTATTGTCCAAGTTTCGCACCCGTATAATGCCGTACTCCATACATACGACGTTAAGAGTCTCTTCCTAGTCTCTATATTAACCGTTCTCGAGCATAACAGTTGTTTCTTTTTGTTAAACGCAACTCGGCCCTGCGCCATTCTTTGTTTTATATCTTTAGTGCTCCTACCGTCTTGAGTTATTTTACTTCCTAAGTAGCAGAAATCCGCGACCTCCTCTATCTTCTCATTTCCAATTTGTCTTTCCATTTTAGTTCTATTTTCACATCCCCTACATACCAAAATTTTAGTTTTCTTTTTATTGATTTTCATGCCGAAGCCCTGTGTCAAAACTGCTTCCATTTCATTCAGAGCCGCTCCTAATTCTTCTTTGCTAGATGCTAACACTGCTATATCATCCGCAAATCTGAGCATGTTAATAGTTTGGCCCTGTACATTGATCCCTGAGGCTGTTCTTTCCTTAACAATATTAATCGCATCTTCGATATATAAGTTGAAAACTAGAGGTGAAAATGCACATCCCTGTCTCACTCCCTTCCGGATATCTACTTCCCTTTGTTCCTGCTCACATTCTATAACTGCCTTTTGCTCTTTGTAGAGATTATGTATTATTCTTCTGTCCCTGTATTTCATCCCTACCTTTCTCAGCACTTCGAACATCTTCCCCCATTTTACGTTGTCGAAGGCTTTTTCTAAATCTACAAATCCTATATAGACGCTCTTTCTCTTTTCTATCGTTTTTTCTATAATTACTCGTAAAGCTAGAATGGCCTCGCGCGTTCCTCTATTTCGTCTAAATCCGAACTGATCTTCTCCTAATATTTCTTCCGCCTTTTTCTCCATCCTTCTTTGCACAATTCTAGTTAAAATTTTTGACGCATGGGAAGTTAAACTGATAGTTCTAAAATTTTCGCATCTATCCGCGCCTTTTCTTTTTGGCAAAGCTACTATGATGTTCCGTTTGTAATCTTCTGGAATCTCGCCTGTCAGGTATATGCGACTAACTAGTTTAAATAAACGATCTATTACCTCTTGACCTGCGCACTTTAAGATTTCTGCCTGCAAGCCATCTATACCTGGTGCTTTATTATTCCTTAAACTTTTTAGTGCTATCTCAAACTCTTCTCTCATTATAGGACTCCCTAGGTTATCCCCCTCTACACTGCTTTCGCTTTCTAATATATCTTGCACTTCCTGTCCCGCATATAAGTTTCCTAAATATTCTTTCCACCTATCTGCCTTCTCCCCACTTCCGATTAGGATATCTCCTGCCTCATTTCTAATGTTTTTGGTACTAGATCCAATTTCTCTAAAATTTCTCCTAATTATTTTATATGCTTCATCAGTCTTTCCTACTTCGAATTTATCTTCCACTTCTTTGCATTTATTATCGATCCATTGCTCTTTCGCTTTCCTACATTCCCGAATAATTTCCCACTTGATCGCCTTATATCTTTGTTTCCCTGTTTCATCTAACCTATTTTTATATTTTCGCCTTTCCTCTATTAGACTCACAATATGTTTTGTTATCCAGGGTTTCCTACTTTCATTCTGTTTATGACCCAAAATATCCCTAGCTGAGGAAACTAAACTATTTTTAATGCAATTCCATTCTGCCTCTATGTCCCTAACAATATTTCCACCCGTGCCCTTTAGTGCTTCGTTTGTCTTTTTCTCGAACTTATTGCGCATATCATCATCTTTTAGTTTCTCTGGGTCAAGATAACTTCTTCCGCTTCTTTTTTTCAAAATCTTAAATTTAAGATTGGCTTTCATAACGACTATGTTGTGATCACTATCTATATCTGCTCCTGGATAACTTCTACAATCCCTAACTTGATTTCTAAATCTTTGCCTAACGAGAATGTAATCTATTTGATATCTCCCTAAGTCTCCTGGCATCTTCCACGTATAGCATCTCCTAACATGATGGTGAAATAGAGTGTTCGCGACCGTTAAGTTATGTTTATCGCAGAACTCTATCAGTCTAACTCCCCTATCGTTCCTATTGCCTAATCCAAAGGGGCCAACTATTCCGCCCTCTCGCCCTGTGCCTACGACTGCATTGAAATCTCCTGTAATTATTAAATTTTCGTGCCCTCTCACAAAATCTAGCACATATTCAATATCACTATAAACTGCCTCTACGGCCTCATCACTGTAGTTAGAAGTGGGCATATATACCTGTATTATTACTGTTTTTACAGGTTTCGAATCTAACCTAACCATAACTACCCTGTCACTTTGCTGTAAGAAATTTTCTACACTCTGTCCTACTTTTTTCCGCATAACATAAGGAGTGTACTCCTTAGGAACGATTATTTTAACTTCAATCACTTGATAATAGGGTACACGCGAATGTCAGTTTTATACCCAAATGTGTATCTATCAGATGGTTTATGTACTAAAATGTCCAACTACATCAAAATATAAATTGTTTATAAATTCAGTAATTAAGTGACAATCTGCTAAACGTCGATCCCACTGACAATGAAATAAATACTTTTCCTGGTGTTCGAATAGGCGTTGATTCACATTTCGGCACTAAGCAATATTTAATATTAGGTTTTTTCATATTAAATCAAAAGATTCAACAAATTTAGGAATGAGTAAACACTGCAAATGCTGACTTTACAACGCCAACTGTCATATCTACTCTATGACACTCTATTTTCACTATTTCCATGCTCTATGCAGTCAGACATAAACAGCCGTATCCATAGATACGTACCTACATAATTTTAATGTTGCAGATAACGTAACGCCTTACTTTTAGTTAACGCGAAATGTAACGCTTCATTTTACTACTCATAAAATTTCCATACCGCGGGCTATAACTGAAAATCGATTCTTAAGGAGTGTATATCATTATGAGGGTTAATATGCTGATTTCTTTCAGGATGTGGTCCAGGACACGCCTTGCTGGGCAAAACTCGCCGGCCGAGAACCGCGTTTACGTCCCAACAACTTTTGGAATTAGAAAAGCAGTTTAGACAAAATAAGTACCTCTCCAGGCCGAAAAGGTTTGAAGTGGCAACAAGCCTCATGCTCACCGAAACCCAAGTAAGTACTCAAACACACGTAACCTCTCGTTATCGTTTTTTAATTGTGCTAATTAAAGAATAAGCACATTGGCACTTTTGCTGAATACTTACATCTAATAACTTACTTAATTTTGCTAATTATAGTCAGCGATAAATATTTTTAAAGTGGCATCTCGAAAGGAATGTCATTATCCTTTTCTGAATGAAAGGAATATGACCAAGACTAAGTCTGGTTCTACTATTATAATGAAGTATAGAAAAGTGCACTTAAAAAATTAATTTCTAGTGTTTTCTTTATATTTGGGTAATATCTTCTAATAAGTAGAGGTTCGGAAAGCAAGAAAATTGATGAAAATCTAGCTGGTAGCTTTTAGGAAACATGTTTCGGCTCAAAACTGTCTTCTTTATACTAAAAGTTATGGGGCAGATAAGTAGAAGTCCAAACAAACAGACAGAAGTCATATTTTAGGATTTGAATGACTAACTGCACGGAATGTGACATAAATTTATCATGTTTGGGCGTTTTCCTGATTTTATTATAGGTGATTCTTGGTTGCAGCTTTGCGACTTATATTTTAGTCAAATATGTACATACGTGGTGGAAATATTCGATAGTGGGGATTACACTGTCAAATAAACTCGGATTTCAACACTTTCAGACGCTTATTGCGTTACCAAATGATTCATTTTTCTCGCTTTCCTTTCTATATTTAGTTACACTGGGCGTTTGGGAAAATTGATATCAAATACCAAGAGTAACCGAGACTGTGGGTAACTAAGAGGCTCTAGGACACCTTCTGAGGCACGAAGGCTTAGATTAGACTATACTGCTCTCAAATAGTAAGGGATGTAGGATGTTCAACTTCTGGGGACTAAAAACTTTATGATGCTGAATCTTTTTAAATTATTGTAAATTTAAATTATTTAGCAGATCATTAAAATTTGCACTAATAAAATGCCTTTAATTGCAGGTGAAGATTTGGTTCCAAAACAGAAGAATGAAGTGGAAACGGAGTAAAAAAGCCCAACAAGAAGCCAAAACCAATAAGGACAGTGAATCTAGTAGTAAACAAAACGTGAGTTCTTCGCCTCATAAAGTGAATTTAGTGCAACAAGATAATACCAGCAATAGTAATGAACAAATAATAGAAAATCAAAACAATAACAGAAAAGTTCAAGAAGGTGAATCTCTATACAGGCCGTACGTCGTGTAAATAGAAACAAAAGTGAGTTTTCCTTTTCCACATAGTGCTCAAATACCAAAAATAATTTATTTGCTTACCTATATTATAAATCGTATTTTTGTAATTTGTTTCTGTTTGTACATAGTTTTAATAATTATTTTTGCTGTACATACGAATGTAGTATACCAAGAAAACAATTGATTTAATAGATTATGTCGAATGTTTTACTAGATGCAATAAATATGACAGTAGGATACCATGGAGAACCTTGACAAATTGCATAGGTATTTTGTATCCACACTACCTCTCTATCGTCAAATGACCTTTTATAAAAATTGTACATACTTTAAAGTTCCTAAAAATAAAATATATGTATAAATGGCAAATAAATATTGTCAAGACACATTCGTTTTTTTGTGTGACTGACGACTCGACATTCTTTTAAAAGCTTGTGACTACAGCCCTCGCACATCCCTGCCTCACTCCCTTTAGGGTATCTACTTCTCTATGTTTCTGCCCAAATTCTATAACTGCCATTAGTTGGTTTCCTAGATATTAAAAAAAAAGAAAAAATTTCCAATTTGGTTTTTTGTTAATAACTTCGTTATTTATTAACATTTTAATGATTTGTAAAAACAGGTTTAAATGGTTGTTTAGCCCGCATATTTCACAGTACTCTAAAATTGTCTCCGACGTTTCATACACTTGCAGTCATCATCAGGTTTATTTTTTCTTATGGACGCCATATTGGATTTTTATGTCATTAAATATCTTATTTTTTGCTGAGAATAGCAACCTATAACAAATGGGTAATATTCCAGCACAAATAGTCTTAGAACATAAAATTCTATTATTTTGGACTACAATTTAGTTGGCCTTGGAAAACAACCATTTAAACCTGTTTTTAAAAATCATTAAAATGTTAATAAATAACAAAGTTATTAACAATAAACCAAATTGCAATTTTTTCCTTTTTTTCAAATATCTAGGAAACCAACAGAGCGAAGCCGATTTTTGTGGGGGCATATTAAAGAGCTCCAAATTGCAAAACTTTTTCCCCATTTAAACGTGTTTCTATCTTTAACGATAAGTGAGATAGCACCCTGTATAAAATCGTTAAAACTTTTTTTTACTTGATTAACGCAGCAGAACATGTTACCAAGGTTTATCCTCCCTACAGAAAAAACAATCAGCAAAGTTCGAACATAAAATCTGTTTTCGTCTATAATTTAATTTTTTTAAACTCTAACTGCTCCAAGTTTCCTCTTTATCGACTTTATGTGCTCGGAGAACAAGCTCGCTAGAGCCCATAAATTATGAGTTACTCGACCAAAATTAGGAAGATTGGAACCAATCTAAAAGTTTTCAGCCAATCAGCCGACAGCATTACCCCCACTGAATGGCGTCTGATCAGATCACCCTCGTCCCGGCTCAATTGTTTTACGTACGTTTTATTTGCTTCCCTCTGGCGGCGCCGGCATTTTCCTGTTTTACTTGTATTATGTAGTAGGCCGGAAACTTGACAATTGCGTTGCCCGTGCGCTAAACTCCCAACTGTGCTGTAATATTTGAAAATCGCACAGGTTCATTCAAATTTGGTAGGCAGCTTTGAGATTTTGACGTTTTAAATCTAATAATTTTTTATCAGAAAAATCTCTCAAAAGGTACGACAGTTGAACAGTTTAATGGCTTCTCCGTGGAAGACCTAAATATTTTATGAACTGGCGGGCAATAGTAATCTACTTTTAAATTTTGACATCTGTTAACATAGATAGACAACAAATCCTTAAAAACAAAGTTACTGTTTTATGAATAAATTTGTCTCGGATGATTACAAAACTCGATCGTTTCACTCGCTCGTGTTGTAAACTTCATCCTCGGTAATAATAGCATTCATTATAAACTGGTGTATAATATACTATTGTACCATGGCCTTCACGGACATAGCAGCAACACTACTTCCTCATGGCAGAACAGTTCATAAAACGTTTAGGTTACCTTTTCCTCTGTTTTTAGATTCATCTTCCAACTTTAAGAAAAATTCAAAAGAAGCAGATTATTTAAGGAGTGTAGATGTTTTTATTTGGGATGAAGCTCCTGTGGCACCAAGGTATGCTTTAGACATTATAGACAGAACCTTACGAGACTTTGTGAATTGTGATGTTCCGTTTGGTGGAAAAATTATGGTGTTGCGAGGAGATTTTTGACAATTGTTACCAGTTAAAATAAATGCTACCCGCTGCGAAAGCAGGCACGTAACTAGACCTACAAAATTGAGGGGGCATACCGAGGGCCACTGAATGCAAAGGTGGGCCCGTGCGCTTGAGTGTGTGTGTGTGTGTGTGTGGGGGGGGGGGGGGGGGGGTACGGGAGATTAAAATTTTCAGTCAAATGTCTTAAAATTGAAAATAATGTATTTCAAGTAAGTTTCAAATAAGTTTCGTAGAAAAATAATAAGACAAAAAATTATAAGTATATAAAAAAACACCCACCTAATGTAAAATGATACGACGATTTTGATGAAGGGCATCAAATTCTGTGACAACTTTCGAAATGGCCACTGCCTTCGCCGAAACACGTTCAATATTAATGAGGGCTAAATGAGTTAACCTATCATCACTCATAGTATTGCGCAAATATGATTTGAGGCGTCTTAAACATGAAAATGTCCGTTCACATGCCGCACTAGACACTGGAATTGTTACGCAAATCACTGCAAGTTTCCCGGAACACTAGTTTATAAATGCTTAGAATGTCAATAAATTGCATTATGTTTTTAATTGTGATTTGATTTTCTAGTTCATATTGTTTTATTGTGTTTGGTAAAATTTTAAGTTCAGCTTTGAGGATTTCCAAATCACTTTTATAATGATCTGCTAAGGGCAATATTGCATCATATGCTAAAAACGAGTTACTTCCTGGATGTAAACCACTCATTGCATCAATTACGTTAGAGCAATTACTAAAGCGTTCCCTTAATTCTGTTAATATTAGATCAAGTGTTGGAAAAAATCTTTCAATTTTATACTGAGCTTTTTGTGTCATTTGGGCTTCTTCTAAATTTAATTTTTCAGTTATAAAGAAGTTTTGAAATTTTTTGGGAACCTTCTTTACGCGTTGGTTATGTGATTAATTTTCAGACGGTATTGCAACATTGTTTTCTTCACATAAATTAACAGCCTCGTTGTAAATAACAGAAAATTCATTTTCATTTCGAAGATTTTTGAATGTTTGAATTATTTCGTTTAAAAACACTAAAATTTCACTCAAAAGTATCTTAAAGGCAAGGCAAGCATGAACTTGTGCGGTCCAGCGGGTATATGAAATTCTTTTTAATTCATGGGGTGCTTTAGTCGGGTTGATTTTTTTTTGAACATCAAGAAACTTTGCGTGCATAGACGAGCCGGAAACAAAAACATATAGCGTCTCTAGAAGATCAAAAAATAATTTTCCTTGTTCCAGTTTTTTGCATACATCCACTACGACTAAATTTAACCGATGATTGTAACAATGTACATAAATTGCATGAGGCACTTCATCCCGAAATCGTTTTTGTACCCCGTTTATATGTCCGCTCATTACATTGGCTCCGTCATACGTTTGTGCTACACATCTATTAACATCCACGTCACAACGATTTAAAAGTTCTTTTATATAATCTAACAAGGCAGCAGAGTTTAAACTTTTGGCTGGACAGTTCCATTGAGGTAATATCGCAAAACAACGGAAATCTGTTCAGTCTTCCGAATATCTTTTGTTTCGTCACACATAATAGAAAAACACTCACTATTTTTTATTTCAGAACTTATTTCTTCCACAATTAGTTTCGAAAAAATATATAAAATTTCATTTTGTATTTTCGGACTTGTATATTTCGCATTTCTTGGCATAGCATGTTCGCCATGGCCAATTTTTTTACGAATTAGGTCATTATGTTTCCCAAAAAGACTTAAAAGTTCCAGAAAATTTCCTCTGTTTTTACTATCTTCCGCTTCATTATCTCCTCGCTGCGCTATATTTTGCATTGCTGTGTATAGTAATATGTCAGCAAGAATACTTACCTACGTAAGCTCTGTTTTCTTTGACAAAGGCAAGATGTGCATCACTTACTTGTTGTGCAACAGAACTGTCAACTGCCTGAAATTTTTTGAAATTTTCAAATTTAATTTGACATTTTTTATGTTCTGAACTTATGTTATGCTTTTTAAAACCAGAATCATTTTCCAAAGCCCGCTTCCAATTTTTGAAACCAACGTTTACAAACGCCAAGTTTTTAGTTTCACTTATTAAAAAATGCCTACACACAAAACAAAATGCGGAATCTGTTAACGCACTGTATTCCAACCACTTAAACAATCTGAACCAACAGGGATTGAATTGTCTTAATCGGTTGCCAAATTTAGTTTTCGGGTAAAATTTTAATAAAGGTTGTTTAGGCGTATCGCTTGGGCTCAAAGAAAGATCGGCTGGACCAGATACTTTTTTTACACTTTCCTCTAATGCCATCGACTCTTTTGATTTCCTCTGGTCTGCTCGTTTTTGCCATTCTTCGAATTTTAGTCGTATTTCGTTTTCGTCTTCCTCTTCGTTTTCTGTAAAATTTTCACAGTCATCATCAGTCAATAGTTCTTCATCATGTGAGCTAATATCAAGTTCAAAATTATAGTTTCCGTCGTCATCATCATCCACAGCAACAGTAGTCCTTGTATCGTGAGATAACATCTCCCCTGCTCCTGTTTGAAGTATTCTGGTGCTAGGGCTGCTAGTACCGGGCAATGGTGGATGCTCAACATGTCGATCGTCAATTTTGTCACTTACATCAACCTTTAGTTTTTTACTAAAATAGTCTGTAATATTCAAGCTACGTTTTGCGCACATATTCACACTTTTAACAACAACAATCCAATTCAATCTGATAATTCCGTGCTCCCGTAACCACTAACAAGTTTCGAAGACACATGGACAAACTGTTACTGACCTGACGTTTTATCTATTTTGCTAAAACAAACCGACCGACGCACGTGTTCATACAAATCCTTTGCGGCCTGCGGCGTCCGACGCCGACAAACGAAAAAAGTAAGCAGACCAACTGTTTTTTGCGTAGTGCAGCCAAAGACGATGCAGTTTATCACAATTCATACACATTAAACATTATACATCAACATACACATAATAATTACCTAAGGCGGCGCGGCCTTAAAAGAACAATTCATTTATGAAAAACAAAATACAGAGGACTTTTATTGTTGATAAATTATGTCCGGTGTGTGCCGTAAACACATCAGATATACCGTATTATAATAATAATTGTAATTTATTTACTGTGGAGGTGGGCACAGGGGTTGGCCAGCAAATTTTTATGTGGGCCCTGGCCCACCCCAGCCCACCCGTAGTTACGTGCCTGTGCGAAACAGTGAATTTAAGTATCAAATTTAGTTCTCTTTGGAGTTATTTCCGCAAATTTTCTTAAACACAAAATATGCGGGCTCTACCACAGGAACAAGAATTCACCAAGTTTTTATTGGATGTTTGAGATGGAGTTTTGAACGATATGAATAGCAATTTAGAATTGCCCCAGAGATGTATTTATAATTCGGATATCGTTGAACGTATATATATGGAAGAATCAATTAGAGAAAAGCGATTCATAGATATGACCTAATCAGCTATTCTGATGTTGAAGACATTTTAACAAAAAAGTGGTAGAACTGTTAGATATAAAAACAGAAAAAATACATGCAAATTTGGATAGTGTTGAAAATTGTGATAATGGAGATTTAAACGATGATATTCTTCCTGAATATTTAAATACTTTAAACCCGCCAAATTTTCCTCCGCATGAATTGCAGTTGAGAGTATATTCTATATTGTATTGTGATGTTGGTTAGAAATCTCAGCATTAATGAAGGCTTATGTAATGGTACGAGATTGTTAATTTTACAATTGGGAGACAATATCCTACAGTGCAAAATTTTAACAGGCGATAAACATGGAGATATAGTTTTCGTTAACCGTATAACGTTGTACTGTGAAAATGTTTATCCTTTTACTTTTAAAAGACGACAATAATTTCCCATTAAACTAGCGTTTGCTACACACTAGAATTATGCGTGGCTTTTTCAAGAATTCGTTCTTAGGAAGGTTTGATAATTTATTTAGGAAATCAAAGAAATAGCCGTATAGTTCAAAACTACGTTTTCAGGGAATTATATCAGATGTAAATTATTCTGTAATCAGGCAATAATGCGTTTCTTTGAAGTCATGATTCGACTAGGGCAGTGAGCGCGCGTAGCGCGCGAGATGACCTAGTAATTTGTAAAAAATCAGTGATTTTTGAAAAAGTGCGGGTAATGTGGAAACACCCTTAAATTACAGTAAATCAATTTGTAAACACATAAAGACGTTGAAATATTGAACTTTAAGCATTATATACTTTTTATAATATGTTTTTACTCATAGAAAACATTATTCAACATTGCCCTTATCCACATATTTCCAAGTTATCCACACTTTAGCCAAACTGGATTTTACGAGTTAAGTCAAGAAAAAGTTAATTGAAATCTAACAATACCTTCCCTATAACTCCCTTTCCCAATACTCTGATACGCATTACGCTTCCTCTATGATATAAGTTAGACTAAATAATACCACAAACTTACCTCCAAAAACTTCACGAAAATCACGAAACAGAAATCGGCTCACCACCATTAACTACAATTCCCGGCTGATTCCTAGCGCTGCGTCGTGACGAATAGGAACGAGAGTGACTGTTTACAGCAATCGCCGCTAGAGTGAAGCTCTCTGCAGTCGAAATACTTGCCGTTTCCGCATTACCCTCATGTATTTTCTATAAACTCTCGTGATTTCAGGCTCGTATGAAATTTGTCACTTCCCATGCCTCGTTACGTAATACAAATACGTAATACGTAATACATATCACGTGATCGTCGGATATTCCGTTAAAATTTGGTATTCCGCGGTGCATCTCTAGGTAATCTCGTAGAAACGTCGGTAAAAGGATCACTTGATCCCGATATTTCCCTAATTTGATGAAACAAATTGCGACCCTGAATCGCACCGAAGCGTTTCCAGATAGGAAAGTAGAATGGAAGTGCCCGGTGGCGGATGTTGATTGGTAATTGTTTCCCTGTGTCCCGACGCGTCCAATCAACGCGGGAGAGTAGTGGTGCAGAAAACAGCACTCACTTTTACTCCTTCGGAATAACAACAATCCAACAATGGCTTTCCTAACGCATAAGCTGAGTATTTGGTTCTCTTGAATTGCAAATTTAAGGTATCATCGGTACATTTTTGTAGCAATTTGCGAATCTCGAGCGGCTGCTAATGAATCTCCTCTTCCTTTCTTCCCTTTGTTCGTGTATTAATTCTAACGAACTGCAATTTTCATTTTCTTTGTTTTCAATGGAAATTGCCCGAGTTTAAGACTAATCAGAAAGTCAATTTATTCTGGTGTAGACTTCCGAATAAACGAAAGCAGATATTCGTTATTTTCTTTGCAATAATGCTGGATTAAAAATAAGTTGACCAGTGGCGTAACTTCACGTAGGTAGATGAGTATCACCGAAATTCAAGAAAAATTCAAATTGAACAGAACAGAAAATTTCAAAGAGCTATCGTTGGTGCATTTGCGAAATGGGTCATTCAATAAACCTATAGAAACAAAATTTATAATAAAGAAAATAGGGAAGAGGACGAAATAAATGTTTTATCGTTGCGGTTGAGGCGACACCAAAAACTTCTTGTCGCGAAATCGAATCACAAGTTGGTGTTTCCAAAACAAATTCAAATTATTCACCAAGAAAGAAGGCTTAATTTTTGTAGGTGGTACTTAAGTAAAATTCAAGAAAATCCAGAATTTGGGCGGTCTGTCATTTGGACAGATGAAACTCACATAAGCAGCGTAGGATTATTTAATAGGCATAATGTGCGTCACTGGTCTGATGCAAATCAGCACCAAACTTTTGAACGTCAGAGGCAAGGACGTTTTGGATTTAACATTTCGTGTTTTATTTTGGGTGATGACTAACATAACCAAATTTTTGATGGAAACTTAACGGGATTGAGATACATTAATTTAAAGAATATTTACGCAGAGGCGATAATGGAAAATGTTTCGTTAATAAACATAAACAGAATATATTTCCAACAAAATGGTGCCCCTGCACACAATTCTGCAATAGTTAGAAATTATTTAGAAAATCATTTTCCGGGTAAGCAGAGGCAACACGGAATTCTATGAAGACGTTCTTCCGACTGGGCCCATAACCTTTTATTAATAAAATAATGAACGACATTCCTACGATAATAGTCAAAAAACGGGAACATGTGTCCCATGACGTAATTATTGTAGCAATCAAGGAACCCCTGACTCTCGACATCCTCCTTGAAATATTATTCGAAATTACGGATTTCAAGAATTCATAATCGCTTCAATTAAGTAATTGCTGTAAAGGACGGCATTAATAAGCTCCGTCGTTATAGCGGACTTCGCGGAGATTACAAGAAATAAAGAACGCAATTTTGGTTAATGCCTCCCGGAGAACCGATAAAAAGAGAAACAGAAATCAAGAGTTAGTTTTCCGTAGAAGCGAGTATAAACCTCATACATTATACATGATGGCGAATCTGTTGTTAAGTTAAGCGAGAACTCCACTTTAGACAAAACCTTTTAGTAAATTGCATCCAGGAACGATATAGACTTGTAATACATGTGATTCGTTCAACGAGATGAGCTTACTGCACTTTAAGCGGCGTTAAGCGGGATCTTTTCTTCTATCCCGACGAGTTCTAAAAAGAAATTGGAAAATTGTTTTCTTGAAAAATAATTCGCCGAAAAAGTAGCTGCGATACCTTGGGGCATCCACAAAAAACAACATAACGCGTCATCTTGGCGTCTTCAGTTTCAGTTCAAACTCTACAGTTAGGAATTTTCAAGGTTTTTGCTTTAGCGGCAACCGAATAAATCTGGGAGGATTAGTCGGCGGTTCTATCTTTAAATTATTATTTTCTATTTAGAAATATGAGAATAAACTGAAGCGCCACCGCCATCTGTATTACAGTGGCCACACTACTACTACAGTCAAACGTCCAGTTTACTGTGCATATCGGCCAATTATGCACAAAATGGAGCGATTGCAATATAATTTTTATTCCAACACGCCGGTTTAACGATGAAACGAAGCAAGCCGTTCTTGGTCGAAAATGAATAAGGAATAATTAACTTAGACAACCCTACTTTCTAATTACGATAAATATGTGTACAAATAGTAAAAAGGGCGTCGAGTTTATGACGGATTTTTCAATAATTTGAGGGAGATTTATGTAAGACGAACGAAAAATATTACTATAAAAGAAGTGCAAGTCTCTAAATTGATCCTTTATTGATAAATCTTTTTTTTATTTAACGCCCTATCTACTTTAATTTCAGAATGGTGTTGGAATAAAAATGTGTCTACATGTTCTAAATCATTGAAACGGCTTTATTAAAAAAGTAAGGTACCTGAACCAAATAAGGCCACGCTAATTTTTGAGAGCCAATAACTCAGATACTGTTAGCAAAAAAACATGAAATTTTAGCTGCAGCTACATAGGTTTATGTAGTTTATACTGTCCCGTGTGAGACACTTTCCAAAGATATCATTCTTCTTCTAGATTATTTTTTTAAAAACATTGCACGTGGCCTTATTAAGAACTCCTATGTTCTAATAAGGCCATGATATCAATACAGACGCAAAGTCATGAAAATCAACGGAACATATATTTCTGCGAATACAAACAAACGTGACAAATAATAACAACAAAATTAAAAATAAATATAAAAGCATAAATAAAAAGGAATTTCAAAAATAAGTAAAATAAATTCTTAGAAAATTTTAAAGCGTTTGGTACCTACATTTCACAATCTGGGCATACGAACGATATGTGGTCAGATCTGCGAACTCTTCATGGGCGTATCTTGAGCACACAACACACAGTCTCATGTCGCGCACAACATCTTCATTGCACAGAAAACAGTACCAACTTTCTTCTTTAGTTTTTCGACCTTTACCGGTCTTTAAGGGCTTACTTGGCCCAGGATTGAATAAATCGCGTACAACAACCTGCGCCATAGAATTCAAAGCCAGTGTTTCTAAGTGGCCTTATTAGAACCCAATAACATTGGCTTTATTAGGCTCACTTAACCTCAAACAACAAAAGTTCGTTAAATACCTTTTTGCAACATGACATTTGAAAACAAACTCGTGGACATGTTTTAGACCCTTACCTGAGTATGTACGGCCAAACATTTTCTTCGGACACTCTAATATTTTCACAAAAAAGCTTAAACCACCTACGCGGGAATTTACAAGTTAGACGCTCCCATACGTTTAGCTGCAGTGGAGCCATCTGGAAGCGTTCCGATTAGCCTGACGTTGTGGCAGAATGAAGTACTGTAGAAACCCGTCCGATGATAGGAAACTGTAATTTGAGAGTTGCGCGGTTTCTTAAAAAAACAGTATGGCCTTATTTGGACTACGGCCTTATTTGGTTCAGGTACCTTTAGACGGGGAGCAGCTTGCTTAAATTCAAAGTTGTCGTCCGAAGTCGAGGTCACACTTGTTTTGAAGACTGTTTTCTATGTAAAATCACCCGCTGAATCCGAATCCGGAGGGCGCCCGTTCATTTGGGACGGCCTTGACCCCGAAAAATGCATTTTTACGTAAAATTTCGAAAAATTGAAAACTCAGAACATTTCAGTTTACATCGTCATATCTTTGTTCTGGAGACAGCTAGGAAGCTAAATTTTTTTGTGAAATGTTCTCCGGGCATTTTTGATTGCAAACCTCTATACACAATTAACTTTCGAAAAATAACTACTTCAGAAATTTGTAATTTTTTACACCGCGTCATTTTTGTGCACCTTAATTTTCACCACGCGATAAAGTTTTTTATTGTAAAAGATAGATACCTATTCAATCGAAATAATATGTCGTGAAAAGTATGCAGAAGTTTTTAGTGAAAAAATCATCTCGATATCTGCAATACTGACCGAGTTACAGCGATTAACAAAATATTGCTTTTTGCGCTGCGGCATATAGTGTTCTATCTCTACTCTACGCATCTACCTACTCCGTGCATCTGCGCCTGCGGGCGGCTAATCTCCGTCATATGCGGGAAACTCGTGCAAATACCTATTGCTTTTCTTTGGCAAAGTGATAAAACAGTTTCCGATGTAATGAAGTTTATGTTTAAGTTTAATTGTTTACAAATAACATATCATAACTACTGTAAAACTGTTCTTAATTTTTCAAATTCTGCGACAGACATACCTACATTAATTCTATCTGTTTTTGTACCTGCCGCCAGGGCCGTTTCTAGTGAGCGGGGAATGGGTGTCAAACACACAGGCGGCCAATTTTTTAGGCGGTATACACCCGCCGAAAAAACAAAATCGGATTACCGATTAACTTTAAAAGTTAAAGGTGGCATTCACTTTAAGGCGGCACGCGCGGAGAAGGGAGAACTTCATATTATGCAGTTACTTCTTACTTACATTGTATTTTTTATGCATTTCGATGTAGATCTTATATCAAATTTATGTTACGCCCATGTATGGAGTTCCAATTTTTATGTATTCCTATTTTGAGAACAAATATAAAAACTTTTTAAAAAATGAATCTTTTTCTTCGAATGAGGAACGGTATAGGGGTGTAGATCTCGGTGTAGATACAGTGTTCGTTAGCTTAGCTTAGGTTAGGTTGAGGGCGGCAATCCGGCAATACGTAACTTGACACGCAGGCAGCCTAAAGACTTCTAGTCTTTGAGGCAGCCAAGGGGTCAGAAGCGGCCTGCCTGCCGCCTTGAACAATGCGTTATATCCATTTTCAGTTACAGCTTAAACTGTTTCTGCTGAATCATTCATCTGACAAATTATGCACAAATTGTAATTCATTTCCATTTTCACTAATAGTAATGCATATAACTTAACCTCAGTCTTCAATCAAAATCGCACAAACAGTGATTCCAAAGCAATTCCACATATACATATTACTCGTACCGACTCGTACATAGTTATTGTTATTTGTAAACAATTAAACATAAACTTGATTATATCGGAAACTGTTTTATCGCTTTGCCAAAGAAAAGTAATAGGTATTTGCACGAGTTTCCAGCATATGACGGAGATTAGCCGCCCGCAGGCGTAGATGCATCACGGAGTAGGTAGATGCGCAGAGTAGAGATAGAACACTATGCCGCAGCGCAAAAAGCAATATTTTGTTAATTGCTGTAACTCGGTCAGTATTGAAGATATCGAGATGGTTTTTTCACTAAAAACTTCTGCATACTTTTCACCACATATTGTTTCGATTGAATAGGTATCTATCTTTTACAATAAAAAATTTTCTCGCGTGGTGAAAATTAAGGTGCACAAAAATGACGCGGTGTACAAAATTACAAATTCCTGACGTAGTTATTTTTCGAAAGTGCGGTGTGTTGTGCGCCTGGGTCGTTTCGTAGCATTTTTCTTTTATTTTCTTTCATTCTCGTTTATCTTATAATTTAGTTGTTCTCTGTTTTGTTGTTTTTTATTTTTCTTTTCTGTTTTTTTTTCTGCGGTTAAGTGGAAGAGCAGATCGCGTTTTGGTAACAAAGCGCGAACTGAACTTCGCCGTTTGGCATAAATGTATTCTTCGTAAGTGTATTCTTTTTTAATAACTCTGCCAATAGTCTATTATTATTATTATTTCGTAAAATTATTTATGTATTTGCAGGATGTTCACATTCTGAGTACCAGACCAAAGTTCTATTTCTTTAAATGGAAACCCAACAAGTATTTGCGTGATTTCGATTCCCCATACAATTTCATGAAAATTGTTAAGATATTGACATTTTTGTGTCATTATGGTCCCAAATTTATGACGCTACTGGCGTCTACTGACCAAAGCCACCTAATAATTTTTTATTGAAAGGGGTTTACACACTGCTGTAGTTGTGAAATCTATAAATACTTTCACCATAATACTTAGGATTATACAAGGTGGCTAAGTTATGCGAAAGAGAATTTTTCTCAAAAATTTCAAATGGAATACCATGTATATTATTTACACAACTGATAGTCAGTTAACTAAGCTTTTAATTGATGTAGATATTGCTTGATCTACTACTGATAGTTTCGGCAGATATTACGATTGAACATCAAAATTTTTGAATTTCATTATTAGTTTATACTCTTTTTGGCGAATTCCCCCTATTCTGTTGCTCAAAACTCACAATAATGTTTATATTTTGTATTTGCAAATTGGTATCAAAATATAAAGACAATAAATCTTATTGTAAAATTGTTTCTTGATGGTTATATTCTTAAATGCAAAGATATTTGGATGTTTTACGGTTTATTTTGAGTAGGTAACAAAAAATTAAAAATATCATTCTGACGTTTGAAGAAAATAGCTAATTTTTTGAATTCTTAACCTATTTTCAGCGTTTGAAGAAAAAAATAGCATGTTTTATTTGGAGGGAAAAATGTTTTTAGTGATTCTCCTGTTCATTCATAAAAATAAATCAGGTGCATGAATTGAAGCCATTGCATCTAATTTGATGAAAAAATTGAAAAGTATGTTTGATTACTTACTGTAAAATCACGTGCTAAAACCACCTTACGGATGTCCACCCAGGGTACCTCAAGTCAGTTGTATCTAGAGATACCAATTCTACTTTGGCTTTCAGGCTTCCGCTGCGAGTTACTATGTCGGTAAAATGACGTTTAAGAATATCGTTATCGGCTAGTGACTCCAATGGTCTCGGTGGGTGTTCGGATATGGTACAGAATTGCCATTTTGTTCTCCTACGGCTAGACGAGTTCTGACCCCGCAGCGGTTTGATATATTTTGCTTGTTTTTACATCATCTTTTTTCCAAAAAATGCGTGTGTCTGGTGCGAGAGGGCAAGAAAGGGCTTTGTTTAAAATACGTTCTATCAGCTTAATTTTTTTACGCCTCTATTAGTCTGCACTATACTATATGCGGAAGCCTGAAAGCCAAAATAGCATTGGTATCTCTAGAATCAAGTCCTCAAGTCTTATGGCGCTATCTAAAGCCTTGGTTTTTAACAACTTTCCGTCGACGGAATTGCGTCGACGGAGTTCCGTTTGCTGTATTTGTAGTCTGTTGCTGTTTGGACGGCAGAAAATTTTAAGCTTTTTATTGGTGTAACTTAGCAACAACCAAATTATGCAGGTTTGATTTCAGCAAACTCCCCCAGCGCAGTGCGTCGACGGAGTCCGTCAGCGCAATTCCGTCGACGGAAAGTTCGCCGACGGAATTCCGTCGATGCGTCGACGCACTGCGCTAACGGACTTCGCTGAAATCAAACCTGCATATTTGACTCTTCCGTTTTTAAGGAATTTACGCGAGCGAAGTTCGCCCAAGTATTGACGGATTCCGTCGACGGACTTCGCTGTGATTCAACTGCATTGGATTTCGACGGAATTGCGCTTTGGCGAAAATGCCGTGATTGGTCCAGAATTTTATTTTATACAAGGTGGCACAAGTAGCGTTCTAATTAAAATACCTACATGCTTAAATAAATAATGGTGCGGTTTTATGATAGGTGAAAAGGTAATTCGACAAGCTGATTTCTTTTGGGGCAGTTAAATACACCAGCTGATAAAATTCTTAAAGATGTAAATTGGTATCCTTACCTCCCTAGATGACTGATGGAAAATGTCTTTCACCAATTTGTTTGTTGCTAAGTTACACCAAACAAAAAGCTGAAAAATTTCTGCCATTCAAACAGTGACAGACTTTCTTTTTAAATACAGCAAACGGAATTCCGAAAACGCAATTGCGTCGACGGAATTCCGTCAGCGAACTTCGCGACGGAAAGTTCTTAAAAACCAGGGCTTAAGTCTCTCATCTGTCAATGTAGTTGAGGGATGTCCGTGTGGATGGCGCAATTGCAATCGGTGTAGAAGATAGCTATTCAGTGTTTTTCTATGTTACCCAAGTGGTACGAGAGATGGCAGTCAGTAATTTAAAACTTTCGGTTCGGAAGTGTTTAAATTTATGTCAGTCAGAATTTCAGAAAACAACTTTTTTACCTTTACTTATTTTTATTTACCTTTTCAAGTGGATAATAGAACTAGAATAAATTCGAACTTGAAGTGATTTTTGTTTATAACGTTTCTCCGTTAATGTTAGGGACTGTCAGGGTATTTTGTTCGTTTTTTATTTACTTATTTATTTATGTGTTCCTAATGTTCTGTGGGTATCGTGGGAAAAATGATTTAGTGCCTGAAATATTTCTTGTTTCTTGGGGATACTTAGATAAGGTACTTTAGTTAATTACTTCCTCCTATTTGTTTAGTTTTTGGATTGCCAGTATGCATACAGATTTGTTAACTTTATAAGGTGGAAATTTAGACTTGTGTTTCGTGAAGGGCAGTGTGGTGTGTGCAAGTGCATTTTGTTGTTTACGTGTTTGCTGTTTGTGCTCTTATTTTGACTATTTAGTATATAATTTAGTGTGTTGGAAGATAAGGTTGCAAAAATTTAACTGCTTGATACCAGATAAACAGGTACGTTTAGAAAAAGTACCTATTTTAACGGTACCCTATTATACTTGGAATTTAAATTAGGAACAAATAAAAAAGTACATCCCTGCTTGATCAATTTTAAAGTACCTACATATTGGATAGCTATAGTGTGATAGAAGGATCCTTTCTATAATATACATGTTCATACAGGTATTTGTTGAAAGTTTAGAATGTTCACCGAAAACCTAGGCAGCTGGTTTCGTCCTTGTGGTACTCATCAGTATGGTGAATTCACACTCAAACTATGCAGTCATCATCATCATGCTGTTCTCATCCTCTCCTATCCATCCTTCCTATCCTGAGCTAACCTAAAATATCCTACATCCCCAAATATTTGTGAGAGCAGTAGTTTAATCTTGGCCTACCCCTAACTCTTTTCTGGTTTGATCTTCATACCGAATCCTTCTATCAAAACTGCTTCCATTTCGTTCAGAGCTATTTCTAATTCGTTTTTGCTGCTGTACATTAATCCCTGAGGCTGGTCTGTGCTTAACAATATTTTAATCGCATCTTCGATATATACGTCGAAAACCAGAGGTGACAACGCACATCCCTGGCTCACTCCCTTCCGGATATCTACTTCTCTTCGTTCCTACTCAATTTCTATAACTGCCGTTTGCTCTTTGTAGAGATTATGTATTATTCTTCTGTCCCTATATTTCATCCCTGCCTTTTCTGAGAACTTACGAAAAATTTTGAAGATACCAATTTCTTCCCAAATTGAACGTAAATTTCAAATACATACATTAATATTACCTGCATTCGCCAGTGGCGTAACATTGGATTGGGGAATTAAATAAACGGCCTACCCCGTAGCAACGCTACTGATGGGGCTAGCAGAGCAATTTTTTTTGAAAAATTAGAACTTGGCAAATGAAAACGACACCTTAAATTTCAACTCAATAACTTTCCAGTTACTAAGATAATAAAAAAATATTTAAAAAATATTAAAACTTTTACACCCTGTATCTTTGTTAGTAGTCACTTTAGAACATAATATGTTCTTATAAAGTTTTCGTCTTATTTGGAGTTTTTCTAGCACCCATTTTAATTTGGCACGCCCGTTCTGAATCACCCTGTATAGGACAGAATAACTTCAGTCTACGATTAAAAATCAGAAATGATGTTTTTCTGACGTTTGAAGAAAATATGTAGCTAGGTACTTAATTATTTTGTACTCTTAACCTATTTTCAACGTTTGAAGAAAAATTGAGAAGTTGTGTCCCATTACTTACTATCCTAGACTACGCGACTATAAAACCAAGTGCAAAAACCTCCCTGCTAGGGTCCCTGTATTGAGAGAGTACCGCAATCTCCGCCATGTTTACTCACAATAACAGGCATCATCATCATAAGGTTCTCAGTCCGAAGACTGGTTGGACGCGTACCTCCATTCTTTTCTATCCTGAGCTAACCTACGCATTTCCCTAAAAGTAGAACATCCTACATCCCTAACTATTTGAGAGCAGTAGTCTAATCTAGGCCTACCCCTACCTCTTTTTATTCCTATCTCTGACTCTAGTATGTCGCGAACTATTCCTTCGTGTCTTAGAAGGTGTCCTACCATCCTATCTCTCCTACTCTTTATTGTTTTCCATACCTTTCGCCTTTCCCCAACTCTTTCTAATACTTCCCTATTGCTAACCTTATCTATCCACGGTATCTTCATCATGCGTCTGTAACACCACAGTTCAAACGCTTCTACTCTTTTTCTATCCGCTTCTCCTATTGTCCAAGTTTCGCACCCGTATAATGCCGTACTCCATACATACGACTTTAAGAGTCTCTTCCTAGTCTCTATATTAACCGTTCTCGAACATAACAGTTGTTTCTTTTTGTTAAACGCAACTCGGCCCTGCGCCATTCTTTGTTTTATATCTTTAGTGCTCCTACCGTCTTGGGTTATTTTACTTCCTAAGTAGCAGAAATCCGCGACCTCCTCTATCTTCTCATTTCCTATTTGTATTTCAATTTTAGTTCTATTTTCACTCCATCTACATACCAAAATACAATAACAGGCGCCAAATTTGAATTGTGGCGGAACGTCAGATTTTATATTTGACATGTGTTACACCTTCTGATTTTTGATCCATAAACAAATAAAATATGACTGTAATACGTTGAGGAATAATACTACAGACCAGATTGTGGAAATATATATCACTGATTCACAAAAAACGATAAAACATAAACACCAAACAAACCAACATTTGAGCTGGACTTTGACTGACATCTGACATTTTGCTGCTGACACGGCAGTCCGCCATATTTACTCACAGTTCTGAAACATAGTGGAGCTATTGATTGCGGTACTCTCTAAATACAGGGACCCTACTCCCTGCGGATGTATGCCGGCATCTAGTGGCATTAGCGGTAACTTCGGATACTCTGCTAAGATGCCGCTACCTATACGAGTGACTTTCTCAGGCTAGCGCCCTCTGCACATCCATTGTCAAACTTCCAGGACATCTGATGTTCCATGGTAGTACGCCAATCAGTGATGGTATATGGGAGGGAAATTCCCTTTTTTGAGGGAATTTTGGCCGAAAGTGGGAAAAAGGGAAATTGGAAGTCAAAAGAGGGATTTTTACACATACATAAAATACCAATAAAAGCGCATGTCCCATGCGTTATTTCTAGTTGAAATTCTGTCTGTTCTATGTACGTATTGCTTCTGTTCTCTATAACTGTATAGTCAAGTTTTTGAGATCGATGAGCGAGTATCAGGGGAAGGGGGTAAATCCAAACGTGTAGTCTGAGAAAATGCGCACGCTACGTGCATAATTTCTTTATGTAAACCAGTATGCGTTATGGAATCTCGTTCAGCTAGATTTCAGTCAATTTATTCACCTAAACACATGCTGTTAACTATTTCTATGTGAATTCAAAGGTGCCAGGTAACTCCCTCAGTGCCCGGATGGCTTAAAAACACTGGCTCCGTAATCCCGATATCCGCGGAACAAACCTAGTTTGTTGTCGATTTTTTCGTTTGTTGCTTTTTTGCGTTATCTTCGACCTTGCGTTTGAAGTTTACAGCTAAGAATCTGTGTGTCTAGTGCCTCGTCAGATAACGAAATCACATTCTAAGAAAACAGTGTATTTCTTGATTTATAACACCTCAGGTCACCCCTATTTAGCCGAGCGGGTCATACATACGCATACTGGTTACATAAAGAAATCATGCACGCTACCCTTGTTTATATACATTATGATAGACAAGGACGCTACGCGGGAGGGAAAAGTCATGCGCTAGAGGGAGCTGTAGGAAGAGTTATCTACCATAGATTAGAGACTTCTGTAGATAAGCGACTCCCTGTATTTTCGCCGGACGAAATGGTTTAGTTACGCTTTATGACACGAAGCGCTAGTATCGCAAACGCCGGGAAATTTGAATATAAGCTCCTAGTTATAATGAAATTTTTTTTTATTTTATACTTATAAAAAATTTTGTATCCAGTATTTGCTACTTTTAGAAGAACATAAAAATAGTAATAAAGGATACAACAATTTTTTAAGTAGAAGTAAAATGTTATATGGAATGTTCAAATAAAAATATTTTCAAAATTAAATTTATGTATTTTATAAATGTAACATTGACACAATAAATTACTAAGAATTGTTTTATACAGTAATAATAAAGGCTACAAACTCCTTAAAAAAGTTTGCTTTGCCAAGTCGAAGAACTGTACTGCAGAGGCTAAGTGGTATTCGTTTTGGCGCTGAAATTATCAATGCTACAAACGAAAGTTTATAAAAGCCTCATAACAATAGGGAAATACGTGCATTTTCACTTTGTTAGAGTTGTTTCCACATTTCTTCACAACACATTTTTGATACCCTACTTAAAGTTCGTTTTAAAAAATGTTACACAAAAATGTTGCAGAAAAACAACAGCAAATTTGCTCAAAGCTAGGTACACTCTCTAATCAGCGGCTTGGAAAAAAAACGACTGAAAATTCAAACTTTTACACGACTGGCAAACACAACACGCCAACACCAACCAAGAAATTGCAAATGGTTGCCTGCAGCCCGGCAGAGATCGCATTGAAACATAGAGCAATATACTTTATCATGTCTGTGGACTCTCGCCCTACATCAGCGCCTTTGTGCCGTCAAGCGTAACTAGTACTTCGGCCGAGTTTTCAGGATAGAGTGAACATACCCTGGTTATCTACCAACACTGACGCCAATACGAAAACTGTATGTAAGTAAGTGCTCTTACAATGTTTTCTTTTCTTTCTTGAAGTTTCATCGCTTTCTCTTCATTCTGTTCTAATCAAGGCCACAAGTGTGACGTAAGAAAGCAAACAAGCCTCTCGCTTTTGACATCTATCAGAGTCGCTTACAAAACACCTAACCTAACTTTTTAACTTTTGCAACATAAATACTGTATTTTTCAAGCAAAACTGTTCATTTTCAATCTGTGCTAAGTGCTGAAATTTAGTTTAGGTCTCTTCCTCGATTAAAACCAAATAAACTTCACATAATTTATTAAAATCAAATACATAAATACAATAATTGTAATTGCAAGTACTATAACGATAAATCAAAATATATATATTCATACAAGATTATTACAAAGGGTGCCTTATTCCAAAAATACTTCCGAAATAACCGAATAAAGCTACGAAAAATCTAGGAAAAAAAATATTCACATCTGTTGGGTCGAATTGCCATTCCAAGTATTATTTTCGTCATCGTCGTCCGTTTTATCGGAAAGGCGATGAACGTTACCTTCTTGCCGTATCACGGTGGATTCTCCCATCCGACGTTTCGGCGGCACTCTATCATAAGCGAACAATAAACAAAAGGGGTTTTTAAACACAAATAAACCTACCTAGAGGTTTCAGGAACATCCGCGCTCCTTTTAACAGCTCCCCTATCACTTTCCGGCCTCTGCGTTCCGCTCCCAAAAATGAACGTTTTCAAATACCCAAATATGTTTAAAAACGGCGACAAAATAAACCAGAAAAGACCACCGAAACCTCCCCCACCTTGCGTATTAACCACGCCTTGTGCCGACGGCAGAATTAAAATCACTGCGTTCGGAACCAACTCCAAATCAACCAAACTCCTAACGTTATCTTCCGCAGTAAACTCTCTCCTAGGAAAAGCAGTAGAAAGCACGTAATTCTTGAAGGGTAAGTTAATATTTGCTGTAACGTAATTTCGGACAGTCTGCAATGTTTCTTTGCTGGGAAAGTCTTGGGTATGCGAACTTCCGTCCGGTAACCTGAATTGTAAACGAGCAGAGTTTGCGCTCGCAGCTGGCCTACGAACTGGCTGCGGAGACGGTTGTGTCTCCACAGGCGGAGAATTTGAAAACCTGGCTGCCCTATCAGCCTTATCTTGAGCGATTTGTTGCAAGATACGATCTCGTGCAGCCTTTTGTTCCCTCTTTTCTTTCTCTCTCTCTTCTAATATGTGTTTCATGTCTTCATCTTCTTGCCAACGCTTCATTTTTTGGACATCCTGGCCCATCTTGCGGCGCTCAATTTCCTTCAAACGCTCCTTCTAAAATATATAAAACAAAGTAATGCAACAAAAACTCTCATTCTTCAAAATAGTTCACTTCTTTTTCTTCAGCCTCTTTAGTTTCCCTAATTTTTTCCACAAGTTTCTTAGCTTTTTCTACTTTATCCTCAACAGATACATCTTCCTGACTACTAGGCTCAGGAGTTTCTGGTTCCTTACTCGAAGACGGTTCATCTCTTACTAATTTACAAACGCCGTTTTCACAAACCACATTAGTATTTGAACTACTTTGCTGTTCTTCTTTGATAAAATTGGACGACTCTATAAATAACACGTGAATTTACGAATATACTGACATTCAAGCAAAACGCACCGTTAGTTTTGGTGGTTTTATAACCATTTTGTACCAAGATATTATCAATTTTATCACTAAATTCTTTTAGATTTGTTGGTTCTGTTACAATTTCTAGAGGCGTGCCTGTTTTACCGATAAAGAATACGGAAGGGACTGAAGCTTGTTTATCTGAAACTTCTATTAAGGAAATAGTACAATCATCGGGATTTTCAAGAACAATTTAATAGTTTATTATATACTTTAAAAAGAGGGTAATTCCGCTAAAATCGGGACGGTTGGCAACCTTAGTAAAGGCCCAATAATCACTAAACAAAGGATACAAATTTGACTGAACTGCTGATGTGGTACGGAATTTGCTTCAATTTTTATCGCAACGAAACTATCACTTTGCAATCTTTCGGAAACTTCACTGTCATCTATTAACTTTGTAATTTCTTGTGATTTTTTGTCTTTGCCTGAAAAAGAAGATCATAAGCCACGATTGTGTTGAAATATTTTCTAACCTTTTTTTACCTTCAACAAAAACAACAAAAATGGCACCATTCTTCTTCGATGTAGCTACAGCATCGGCAATTCCACCCTCGTACCAACGCATTTTATTATTGTTAAAAACGTTATGAGCCAAGCACGTTAATTATTAACAAAATAGCAATTTTCTGACGTGTATTTTACTTTTCTGTTTAATAATGGAAAATTTTGACATTTCTAGTAGTAGTAGCTTATTCCTGCGATAAGTTAGATTTCTAGATACCCCGACTGAGTACTTACAGGAATCTGTTTGGCAGCGTTGCCAGAGTTGGTACATTTGTACCAGATATGGGAGTTTTAGTTAAAATCTGGTACGGCGGTACACTCGTGAAAAAATCTGGTACACATTGATTCCAGTCTGAAAATATTTATTAACTAGACATATTTATTATTTGTTAATCTAAGAAGTGCAACCACACATCGCTTCTAACTTCACATAATATTTCTTCGCGTCATGCTGTGATGTTATAACTAGAGACCGGAAAAAAGCATAAAGAAATGGGAAGTAAGTACTTAAAAAAGCATATTATGCATGAAAAGAGTACAATAAGCATTAATTTAAGAAACTCAAAAGAATTAAGAAAACTCGAAACGACGTGGACAAAACCAGAAATAATAAGTAAAATAACTCAACATACCACCATTTTATCCATTTTTAGCCTCATAAAATTAATATGCTTTGACCAAAATTTTTTCACACAATGGCTAGGATTAATCAAATGATTAATTTAATGAGAAAAACTTCAGCCAAATTATTTTATATTTAAACCTTGAATCCTACGCTTTGTATACTAAATACTGAAGGAAACGATAAAAATCACATTGGACCACCCTTTTACTTGAATGAAAAATAAAACAAAAGTACAGATTTGTACCTACATTTTTATAATTTTTTTATGATTTATGATTTTATGGTATATCTTAATACAAATTATTGTTTCCTCTTCGTTATTATTTCGTTACGTTTCCTAATACATATAATAATTATCTGTGTGTTAACTATGTTTTAATAATAAAAGAGTCAACATGAACATATTTTATGATCTTATTTTGAATACGGCAGCGTTTCTTAAAAGTTGGTACGCTGGACCTAATATCTGGTACACTTTAGTAGACTTGTTGGTACGGATTACAAACAACACCTGGCAACACTGCTGTTTGGTGTTTATAGACCCCACTGTCAGATAGGTGACATGTACTAAATGATTTCCCAAAATAAATAAAATAAATTACTTCAAAGTTCCTAACGTTCGATTTCTCTCTAAAATTCATAAAAATGGTTACCTGTCTTCATCGAAAAACTTGGCATAGATATATTTAAGGGGTAATAAGGAAACTACTAGGTATTTTAAAGTTTTGTAAAGTAACAAACAATTTCAGTTCAATAAATCTGTATATTTTTGCTATGACGATTAAACTTTTCTGTGTCCTGACCATGACCTGACATAATAACATTTATAGTAATTTTTGCCCATATTTTTGAAGCAAAAAACTTTTTCTTCCGGTACATTTTTCTTGGGGATATTTAGCTTAATTTACTTAGAGAGCCGCATTAATTAAATTAAACAGTTAACTAGGTTTATTATTTATCGACAATAAACCTGAAAACGTCTAAAGTTTCGCCCCTAAAGCGTCGGCGTCGAACCATAGCAGCACCGGTCGTCGCGCCGCTGAAGGGCGAAGCGACAGTCCAGTGAATCACATTTTCTTGGGCCTCATCTACGTTGTGTGATTAAATCAAGCATTTCTGGCTTTCATTTCCGCTTTTCGTTAACTTTAATGTAAGTAAACACTTTGTTGCTATTTCATGTTTTCCCCGAATCGCAAATATTTCCCCAACTTTCGCAGTATTTTCCCCCAATTGACTGTAGGGTGTAACAGGGTGTCATGTGACAAAAATTTAATGGTGGCTGTGAATAAAAATTATAATCCTCAGATGAAAATGTCATTAAGGATACTGGAGTTCAGGATTTAATATAATTGGTTGTCTTGGTAACTAGGGATGTGAGGTAATGGTAGACACCCGAGTACAAACAGATCAATACGTCGTCGCTAACACGTTACAGAAAATGCATCGCACGTTTTTTTGTAATTCCAGAAGTGCATGGCTTGCATTTAAATATTTGGAACGCTCAATTTTAGCAGCAAAAACGTAAAAAAATATTTTTTTATGAGCACGGTTAGGTTACAATGTAGGAAATTTTATTTTTGTTCTGAAATGTTGATCAAGGGAGTCACCTAACCCCACAGTTCTTGAAAATGGTTCTTTGAGCATGAGGTAATGCAGAATTTATTCTTTCTTTTGGGAGAAGGTCAGGTAGCATATAAAACGAAAGATGCGTATTTGGTCCTTCGAGCCGAAGAAAAATTCAGAAATTAGGTTATTAGAAAATTCGTCTCTATTAAGTTTCGAATTGTGCAATGCTTCTCTAAGATAAGATTCTATACTTAAATAACATTATTTGACTGTTAGTACTTATACAGGGTGTTCTATAATCGGTCTGAAGAAATGAATCCCCATAATATAGAATCACCCTGTGTAATGAGATCGTAGACTGTGCCAGTCATTGAGTTCCTGCAATATAGGTCGTATTTCATTTTATAAATTGGGTAAAGTTTGCCCTGTCACAAAATTATTGTAAGGACAAAAGGAGAACCCCGATTATTATCAGTGTAGGCTAAAAGAAAAAACGTTTCGCAATGTTCAGGCATCTATGAAAAGTACCTAATGTGGGGAATTGGGGAACGTCAAATAACTAGACAAATATAATGGTGTGTATCCCCCAGTTATTCAACATGGAAAGTGTATTTCAGAATACTGCCAATAATTACTAATGTCCACATTTCTCTTTTTAACAAGAAAGGATTTTTTCTAAAAAAAAGTACTGCGTAATTTTTTGTGAAATATGAAACTTAAGACGGGCGAAGTTGAAAGCCTTCCTTTGCTTTTGTTAACTCGATATTAGCTGATGCTGCAGTTTTAGAGACAGAAGATGCCTGATAATATCTCCTGTACCGCGTTTTCCTGAAAGAGAGCTCTTGATTACAGAGTGGATGCTTCAAAATTCTGCTGGCAGCAAGCAGTTGAAGTGTGACTATGACACTGACAATGAAACAATAGAGGGTGTAATTTTGGGGTGCATTGTATAAGCCGCATAATTGTTTAAGTTTGTTCTGAAAATATGTAGCGCGCACAAATTATTTGTGTTTAATTATTTGTGTTTAATTCGTTGCAACTTTTTTCAGCAACAGTATTAATGCTTGGTTTCTTCACCAAAAATAATTTCGAACCTTTGTCCGTATTTGGTCTCGCGTATGTATATGTTAATACCGAAAAATAAGATTACTTACCCGGCACATGAAAAATACATTAGGTACACAAATTTGTGGTCTAGCAAGAAAACATATTTTTTCATAAAATTGGAAAATTGTAGAGGCAACGTGAGTACACTGTGATGATCAGCACACTTCAGTGTATATTCCACGAAAAGAACACGTCTCTAACTCTTTTCGTTGCTGAAATACAACAAGAATAGGGTTTCGCAAGACCAAGACAAGACGAGACTTACACCAGTCTTGGTATTGGTCTTGCATCACCGTGTTGGGCTTGGTCTCGGTCTTGGTCTTGACACCCAACACCAAGACGAGAACCACATAAGTCTTGGTCTTGGTATTGTTTTTTCTTGGTCTTGTTTGGTTTTTATGAGAGTACGAGAAATTTATGAATTTCAATGTTTCCACACCCACTGCTGAATGGGAGATAGTTCAAAAATAAAATTCTATTTCATATTTGCATAATTTCATAATTTTTTGTTCACTTGACTCACTACAACTTTTGTATTTAGTTCATGGCTGTACTAAAATTGATATTTTGTGTTAAGATGTAATGTAATAAACTTAATTCAAAAACCAAAATGAAAGCTCTAAAAAATTATCCGACATCTGAAATGTACTTACTTCCCATAAAACTTATATTATTTATTCTAGTACAGATTATAGTATAAGGATATTGTATAGTATGCTCTGTAGGCAGCCCAATTTTGTCACCTCTCGCGCATGACGTAGAGTGCGAAACAGAGATTCGCGGGAAACACTTATCCGTGCTGTACGACCGCAATGATGCCATGGTGTTAGTGTTTTGCTTTTATTTATATTTTAATTTTTGAACAATAAATATTATAATATCTTTGTAGTTTCCTAATTATTATATTTACTTATTGCCTAAAAAATTGTATTCCTTAAATTTAATTGCAGTTGTTCTAATTAATTTTTTAATAAACTAAAAAATAACAAATTTTAAAATATCAAGACTAAGACTTTTCCAAGACTCTTGCTCCAAGACTCTTGGTCTTGGAGGTTAAGTCTTGGTATTGGTCTTGGATCATTTATGTTAGTCTTGGTCTTGGTATTGGTCTCGAATTCAAGACCAAGACAAGACAAGACCAAGACTTTTCTTGGTCTTGTGCGAAACCCTAAACAAGAATTTGATTGATTTGTGTTCCGCATGGAAAGCGAAATAAGCAAAGCAGAAAATTTTTAGACACTTATTTGAAACTCTAATTTTAATTCTCGTACATAATTTCCGTTATAAACTCTGCATTTCTATCACAAAAAATACTAATTTAAAAATCCTCATTTCCGTAATTTCCAGATTATTTCTAACACATCTCCGCCGCCAAGAAAATTTCCTTCGTAAGAGTGAACGCTATTTAGATAAAAAAACTTGGGCAGGAAAACTCTTTAAATTAAACGTCTAAAATTATCATCGAATTACTCTGCCACGAAGGACCACAAAATTTACTGCAAGAAGAAGGCGAGAGTGCCGCAACAGTGGCGCCGTTTAAGTTGAAATTTAGCAGGATGTCGAAATCGAATTCTTCAACAAGAAGCAATTCGACAGAGACTCCTGCGGAATGCGAGAGTGGCTTGAATAGCCCCCAGAATAATGTTCCTGCTATTCTGGAAGCTGCTGAAGGGCTGGAAACTGTACCTTCGAGCCCACCACCGAGCTACGAGCACGTCTTGGAGGAGGTAAGATATATGTCAGGGTTTCTTCTTATTCTTCCTCTTCCCCTTCTTTGAATCTGTCATATACTTTTTCTATTGATAGACTCGTCTTCAGGCCAAAGCTGAAGCGTCCTCTCCCACCGAACAAGCCAAAGGACCAGAGATCTTTCACAAATCCAGCAAGGAGCTGTACAAGGCGGTCGCAAAGCAGTTCGGGATCACCTGCAAGATGTCCGACCAGTGCCGATGCTTCGACTGCCAGAGCCATTACTTTGACTGCGAGTACGAACAAAACGAACAAGAAAAGACAGATGGAGGATTGGGAGCTGGGACACCCATGTTCATATCGGAAGTTATGCACGGGACGGCCTGTAGGATATTGTAATTTTTCTAAATGGGTGGATGCATGATTGAGTGTACCAGAAGCTGTATAAAATGCCTTTTTTACATAAAAATTGGATGACTGAGAGAAGGAACGAACATTGTATGTGGTATATAAATATATTTTTAGCTGTTTTTCTTGAAAACTTTCGATAACCACAGTCATTATCGGATTTAGAGGTGTCATCGAATCGAATGTAAGATCTGTCTTTGGAAGTAAGTATCAGGTCAGAAGCAACTAAACCAGCCAATGTTGATTCAGTTGTGAGGGACAAAACTGGGACCTCGTTATATCTCTACAACGGATCAATTAACGTATATTTAATTATTGATAGCCTCAAAGCAACAATAATTAAATATCGGCACTTACTTAGTATACAACAGTATATTCTGTAGTAATACAATAAGTGGTCTGGAATTGTCGGAAATTTTATGAAAGCTGTTGCGTTGCTTGGTAGCCACGAGTGTATTTTAGGGAGGTTAATACACAACTACATTATACGGACAATTTAATTGGAAATAGAAGATTTAATGAAACAATAAACATTTTAAATTAACAGAACATATTAAAATATATTGTATAGGGTTTGACTGATCTTTAGTTACATACATATTTTGAACATTGAAAGTGCAATGGTTATATGTTATATTATGACCAGATTTTTTTTGCATATTAATATTAATGTTTTCAGTGATAAAATTTTCTTGCCTTATGTTTATATCTCTTGTAGTTTGGATTCCAGAAGGTCCAGGTCTCAGGTTGTTTATTAAACTAGCATGATGTTCCTCGTCTAACTGTAAATAAGGGCCTAATGACTTAGCATTTGCATGTCCAGTCATTTTGATGAGCTGTTCTTCCGGGACACCTGATTTAGCAAGATTTGATACAGCACTTGATCGATTTGAATGATTCGTGATTTTGTTTGTCAGAGTATCAAGCCCTATTCTTTCAGCAGATTGTTTGGTCCATTTTCCAATCTCATTTACTCCATAAGGCATATTTTTGTACCATTCAGAATTGCTTTTATTCCAGTAAGGATTTACAGTCAGGAATAGGCGATCTGACGTAATTTTATTAGTGCTTTTAGAAATAAGCTTTTTAAATAACCTTACCGGGCACATATCGAGATTATTGTAATTAGACGCTAACCACTTACTGTCTGATAATTTTTGAGCTCCACCCTGGCGTGTTTTGGAAAAAATCGGGTTGTATTCAGTTCTTCCGGTTACGTTACCATTTGGTTTCTTTTCCTCTTTAAAAAAATGCGCTTTGTATTTTACTGCCTCTCCCCCTCTCCAGGCTAGTTCGAATGCTATTATATGATACAGTTTTTTTTGAAGTCCTTCTGTACAATCTTCGTTCCACAGATTCATTATTGTATATATTTATTTCTTACTCAGAGCAGTCGAACTTTGCTTCCTCTTTCCGAGAATAGACTGAAGCTGCTTTCTTTTCTCATTTTATGCATCCCTTGCTTGTTTGAATTCAATGTCTGCAAATGGTTTAAATTTTCGGGCGTACTCTTTGTAGTATTTTTCTTGAAGGAGTTTTGCAGTAACATTCCACATGGTCTTTATAACACATTCTTTATAATCTTCACCATCAGCTCTCTTCATATTAAAAGCCCAATCATTCATTATCAGTCCAAGCTCTTGATTTGAAGTAATTTCTAGAAGTTCATAATGCTTCTCTTTTAAAAATATTTCGAACTGTTTCCATATTGACTTTTGATTGTTAACTGTACTCCTCGGAGTAACACTCTGTACAGTTTTTTGAATATCTTCCAAAGATTCTTGGCCAAATCTTGCCATTTCAAAACGACGATGTTGCAAGAAAACTCGAAAATAATATGACAGTGACAGTTGCCAAGGTATAAATTTCAAAACTTTCATTCAGCGAAAAGTTTTTTGTTGGGCTAGTAATCCTGGTCTTTTTGATTCTGCCTTCCTCGATTTGATAATGACTGTATTAATTTTATAAGTAATATACAATATTTGGTAAAACTATGCAGTATAAGAAAAGTTGAAATTGACAATCTGGTTGGCAGTAAGTTAGGGACCTCACTAAATTTTAATGGTTCTAATAATATAAGACGACATTTTTGGAAATTTCTATTTTCATCTAACAGTACTGTGTAGGTTGTTTGTACTTGGTGTTTAGGTAGTCAAATATGAATGTTTCTACAGTTGTGTTAGAGCTTATAGAATCAGAGAACACCGTATACTGACGACATAAGAGGTCTTCTCTGATTATAACAGCTCTACACATGTTATCCATTAAAGGGATGTAGATAAGTGTACTAATTTCTTTACAGTTTCCATAGTGTTTTGTATTATTATGTAAAATAGTCTGATATAGGTGCTTTCCAACGATCTCAGAAATATTTAGTGTTTGTCGTAATTCCAAATCGTTGTGTGTACTTGGAAAAACGTATCGATTATTTGTTATTATTGCATGTGATCTATTTTTTAAGGAATATGAAAATTGCAGTTAAATAATGAAAATGGTGAAACTTTCGTCTTGATTTGTAGAAATTATGTCCAAGCGCACAATTTCATCGGTAATCCTCGTGTTTTATTTATTACAGTATAATAAAAATTCAATGTGCATAAATTCCATACAAAACATTCCAAGAGTAGAAGTTTATATGCTGTAATATAATTTCTTAATAATCTTAAAAATTATTTTAGTACGTAGTTAATATTTTCTGATTTTCCTATTTGGTAGAAATTCATGATGAATTGAAAAATTACTACGCGTACTACCAATATAACGATTTATTATTATAACTTGACCGGTTTCAGAATTCACAATGATTCCATCATCAGAAATGTATAAATAAAATTATCATAAACAAATTATTATGACAGTTGACAAGGAAACTAAAATTGACAGAACAATACAAACAGAGCCGTAACTAGGCATGCTGGCGCCTGTGGCATACCACCCCCCCCCCCCCCCCCCCCCAACACCCAAAAAAGACAGAAATTTTAAACTTTTCATAAGGCGATCGTGATCTTTTCGCACAGCGGTCATATAGTCGAGTAAAATCAACCTTCAATTGTGACGAAAATTTTTTTTGGCGTAGAACCAAGTAAAATCTATATGGTTGTGTTCCTTGTATTATTTTCCATATGAATCTTTGGTTTACGACATTTCTGGTCTGTGCAGAACTTTTTTATTTTCGAAAAATGTAAAATTTTGCATATGTATGAAACAGTTGGTTTTTAAAACACAACACGCCATATCTCAGTAAATATTTGAGATATCGACTTGAATTTTTTTTTAAATTAAAGTAGAAACATGAACGCCTCAAACAGTACTAAAATATTTTAAAATATCACAATATTTTTTGCGAAAAATAATTAGAAACTTCATTTTACTTCGCTTGTGCATTATAAATTTCGACATGCGACAAACTTTTTTATTTTTGAAAATATGTCGGTATATGCTGCCAATGAAATGAAGAGAAAGGTTGTAAAAAGTTTTTGGAGAAAGAATTATTGACCTATGAGTCATAGTTTTGAAGTTATGATTTTTTTGTCAGGCGCTGCCTAATGAGCGGGCGGGTCGTGGCAATGCACCATCAGGGTAACGCGTAGCAGACCGATAGTCGGCTACGGATAACGACGCATAAATGAGTTAAAATATGAAAAGAACTTAGTTTATTTTTATTTCTATTTTATACAATCAATATTGAGTGTCAGATTCAGCATCTGATTCTTCCTCTTCTAATTTTACTGCAGTATTAACAGAATTCTTGCACTTCCAGTCTATAGAATATTTTAAACCTTCTTTTGCACAGTTACATCTATTACTATTACAGTTTTTATCTGGACACAAAAGTGATAAAGGTTGTCTCACAGATGGAGGTATGGGGTCCTGGTTACTAAATAAGGGTTTCCAGTGGTCTTTCTGAAATGTCCAGCCGTATTTTTCTAGGCTTACGAAGTTAATGTTGTTAATGTGACTAGAATACCATGTTTTTAATTGGTACATACATCTAAACTGGGAAAAATCAAATGCGATTAAATGTATAATAAGATATGAATTCGAATACAAACCTTTGCAAATACAATTTAAAATCATCGTCTGTAGTCGGGATTTCAGACGCAGGCAGATTCGTGTGTTAGTCAAAAAAAGTCGTAATTCGTTTAATGTTCTCACGTCTTTTTGTTTATTTTTGTATAAATGCAACTGCAATCTCATATGCGCGTTCAAATGGCAGATTTGGCAAGTCCATTATATCCTTCAGGTTGTCGGCGTTTTTAAGTAATACATCAAGAGCGGAAGGGCGGTTTTCTTCCCAATTTTGTAAACGCACTGGTAGTGAGACCAGTGAGACAGTGTATTGCCAAATAAGCATTGCGATACAGTTTTGCCAATTTTTGTATAATATATTTTACCATTATAATACGTGTGTTTGTTTTTGGCCTAACCGCAGAAAGAGATTACAATTATATAATTCAGGTACCTTACTACAGTAGTGTATGAACAAAATAAGCACGTTCGTATCTACAGATTTACTGTAGATACATTCCTACAATGCACGTAAAATTATGCGCCTATCTGCCTCGTCCTGATTGCTAAAAAGGGAATGTAATGGGTATGCATATATGCATAATTTTATATGCATTATAAGAATGTAGGGTCAAGTGGTGTAAAAGTGAGACAGTACAAAATTTGGGTTAAAAACAAGACAGTCCTATAAAAAATAGTTGCCTCCTAGTTTCTATTGTTTATTTATGACAAATGGAGAGTTCGAAGCTTGTAAAATATACCGCTTATTTTGTGGTTGCATTTAGAAAACAATCTGCAGGCAAAAAAATTTAACGAAAAGATTCCTCTAAAAAACAGGTGTGAAACTTTTGAATTCGCCATTACAAGTTTTCTACCCAAAGTTAAAGTATTCGTCGCTAAAGGGCGCCGATGTGAGCAATTTGTTTAGAATATGTCTAGGAGTGCATTTTTACTTCTTGATTTAGTTGTTTTGATGTCTTTGGTGTGTAAAGGTGTGTTTCTTTTGAGGGGCAAAAACGATACGCCACTTGGGGTAAATACAAGACATTTCGAGGTTAAATATGAGACTGATGTTAATTTTATATTCTATCCCAGAAAAATATGATGTCTCTAAAGAGGATGTTGTGATGAAACTACAACATCCATCTGTAGTGGGAGGGACAGCAAGAGCGTCCCAGCAGTACATATTTCCCGTAGACTTAAGAGCCGTCCGACCATTTTGCCGCTTATGGAGTTTCTTAACAAAGTTTCTTAAGAAAGTACAGCCGTAGTTGTAGGAATACATACTTCTTTTAAAGACCATTCGACTGTATTTGTTGATTTCTATCGCAAAAATGATTTAGATTTTTAATATTCTTTTATATTTCTTTTTTATAAGCCAAACAAAACGTTCAAAATCGGAGAAAACTGCACAGTTATGTTTAGCACGTTGTTGTAGCTTCCGTTGAATTTTTTTCGAAAAAATAAATCGATACGTCTATTCAGCACAAATTTAGGAAGCGAACCCTTTAAATTACTTTCCATTATCTTCAAAAATGTAGCCACAGTTGATTGCGAAAATCCACTAATTTTATTCTACGAAATTTAGATGCGAGTACTTTGCATTTTACTAAAATTTTGGGGTGAAAAGAAAAAAAGAAGACACTTTATTTTATTACATATTATTTTTAATGAGAGAAAAAAAATGTTTGAGTTTAAGAAATTATAAAAAAATATTTCATATAAATTTGCCTGTTCTGTCTTATTTTTGCCCCGCCATTTGCCTCAAGCCAGTCCCTATAAAGTTAGATTAGTGTCTTATTATTAACCGTGCATGTCTCGTTTTTACCCATTTCAATGGGTAAAAATGAGACAGAGTATTACCGAATTCTTGTAAAATTCTTGCCAGTAACTTAAAAAATAATGGTACTTTCTAATAGAACACATAATTTTATATTAGCTGTAATTTTTTTGAAATTTTATCCCGGTCCCTTCTATTTTTTTTTTCAAAAGATTTACATTTCGTCTCATTTTTACCCCACTTTACCCTACCTATAGTAAAAATATTTTGTTGAAATCTGTAGATATGGACGTGCTTATTTTGCTTATTATGCAATTAGGCCATACCAAAAACACACGTATTACCTATAATGGTACAAGATTATAAACAAAATTGACAAAACTGTATCGCAATGTTTATTGGAAGTACACTGTTTCACTGGTGTGATACTACCAGTGCGTTTTACAAAATTGGGAAGAAATCCGCTCTTGATGTATTACTTAAAAACGCCGACAACCTTAAGGGTATGATGGACTTACTAAATCTGCCATTTGAACGCACATATGATTGCAGTTGTGTAAGTTTTATATTAATTTATACAAAAATAAACAAAAAGACGTCAGAGCATTAAATGAACTAAGATTCTTTTGGCCAAAAACAAGAATAGACCAGAGTCTGAAAACCCGCCTACAGACGATGCTTTTAAATTGCACTTGCAAAGGTTTGTATTCGAATTCGTATCTTGTTATACATTATAATCGCATTTGATTTTTTCCCACTTTAGATGTATGTACCAATTCAAAACATTTTATTCTAGACACATTAACAACATCCACTTCGAAAGCCCAGAAAAATACGGATGGACAATCCAGAAAGACCACTGGGACCCCTTATTTAGTAATCACGACCCCATACCTCCATCTTCTGTGAGATAGCCTTTATCACTTTTGTGTTCAGATAAAAACTGTAATAGTAATAGATGTAACTGCGCAAAATAAAGTTTAAAATATTCTATAGACTAGAAGTGCAAGAATTGTGTTAATACTGCAGTAAAATTAGAAGAGGAAGAATCAGATGCTGAATCTCACACTCAATATTGATTGTATAAAATAGGAATAAAAATAAACTAAGTTCTTTTCATGTTTTAACTCATTTATGCGTCGTTATCCGTAGCCGACTATCGGTCCGCTACGCGTTACCCTGGTGGTGGTGCATTACCACGACCCGTCCGCTCATTAGGCCGCGTCTGACAAAAAATCATAACTTCAAAACTATGACTCATAGGTCAATAATTATTTCTCCAAAAACTTTTTACAACCTTTCTCTTCATTTCATTCGCAGCATATACAGACATATTTTCAAAAATAAAAAAGTTTGTCGCATGTAGAAATTTATAATGCACAAGCGAAGTAAAATGAAGTTTCTAATTATTTTCCGCAAAAAATATTGTGATATTTTAAAATATTTTAGTACTGTTTGAAGCGTTCATGTTTCTACTTTCAAGTCGATATCTCAAATATTTACTGAGATATGGCCTGTTGTGTTTTAAAAACCAACTGTTTCATACATATGCAAAATTTTATATTTTTCGAAAATAAAAAAGTTCTGCACAGGCCGGAAATGTCGTAAACCAAAGATTCATATGGAAAATAATACAAGGAACACAACCATATAGATTTTATTTGGTTCTACGTTGAAATTTTTTTTTTCGAGAAATAAGCGAGTTAGCGGCCTGGATTTACTCCACTAATAATAATGCGATACGAAAATCAAGGCAGTCGTGAGGCGCTGAACAGAGACGCTCGTCACTAGAGACGAGCGCCTCGTTTGAACTCAATCACGGTTTCACGGTACAGCATTGTCCACATCCACATGTTGCTTTGACAATAATGCGCCGTATGAGGACCAACTCAAATCACCACTGTTACAACGTTCCGGCCGCCCTAGAAGCCTATTTGCTGAGCTATTACAATTTTTTTCCAAAATAAAAGTGCGCCCCTAGAGCTCGTGCGCCCGTGGCAAATGCCACCTTTGCCACGCCCTAGTTACGGCTCTGAAAACAAATAATAATGATATCCATGAAATAAGACAACTAGATAACTGAATTTCAGTATTTACCTACGGGGTATAAGAAAAACACAAAGGAAAATCGAATACCTCGTAGCTTGAAGGGAAAAAACATTGAATTTAAAGAAAACCATAATAGGAAAAAATAATAAATTCAATTGAAAAACCTTCAAGTGAAATATCAGAACTAAATAAACAAAATATCCATGGAATCTTGACAACTGCCAACTGCTAATCTTGATGTAATGAACTGTGTGGTCAAGTTTATGTGTTCTGTCCCATAGACACATGAGAATCATTTACAAAAGTTTAAATAAACTAGATTGTATTAAATCGGCTTGGTCATTAAGTAAGTTACAATTTTTATCATTTTTATGTTTATAAATTTCTATAGACTCTAACATGTATATCTAATTGATAACTCTTTACAAAATTAAACAATAATTTAGTATTCTCCGGAGGAAATATTTTTGAAAAGATTGCCAGTATTTTAAGAAAAAACAACATACAAGTCACATTTAAACCATCAAATATATTATCACATATTTTATTTAACAGTAAAGACAAAACACATAAACTTGACCACACAGGTGTTTATCAACTAAATTGCTTAGACTGTAACAGCATATATATCGGACAAACTGGCAGATCTATACGTATTAGGTATAAAGAACATTTAAGATCATTTCGTTTAAAAAATGATCATTCAAGTTTTGCTAATCATTTCTTTGATAACAATCATCAATTCCCTCCTCCGGAGAATACTAAATTATTGTTTAATTTTGTAAAGAGTTATCAATTAGATATATTAGAGTCTATAGAAATTTATAAACATAAAAATGATAAAAATTGTAACTTACTTAATGACCAAGTCGATTTAATACAATCTAGTTTATTTAAACTTTTGTAAATGATTCTCATGTGTCTATGGGACAGGTTCTATTTTTGCCATTATGACATTAATTCAAGAATCAATTGCAGTTTATTTGCTGCCCATATAAACCATGGACCTTCGAGGTTATTTGGCAATATGGGATTTACTTTCTTCCTTTTTGTTTTATTTTTAATTTTGACATTATCATCGTTTTCATCATCATCATCATCATCAATATTACTATTATCATTGTTATTATTATGATTGATTCTTGAATTAATTATTCAGCCACAGTCTCTAACATCTTAATCCTTGACTTATTTCCTTTTTTGCCATTATGACATTTATTGACTTATTTCTCTTTTTTAGTTTATTACAATTAATAATAGCAGTTGGCAGTTGTCAAGACAGAACACATAAACTTGACCACACAGTTCATTACAAGATTAGCAGTTGGCAGTTGTCAAGATTCCATGGATATATTGTTTATTTAGTTCTGATATTTCACTTGAAGGTTTTTTCAATTGAATTTATTGTTTTTTTCCTATTATGGTTTTCTTTAAATTCAATGTTTTTTCCCTTCAAGCTACGAGGTATTCGATTTTCATTTGTGTTTATCTTATACCCCGTAGGTAAATACTGAAATTCAGTTATCTAGTTGTCTTATTTCATGGATATCATTATTATTTGTATTGTTCTGTCAATTTTAGTTTCCTTGTCAACTGTCATAATAATTTGTTTACGATAATTTTATTTATACATTTCTGATGATGGAATCATTGTGAATTCTGAAACCGGTCAAGTTATAATAATAAATCGTTATATTGGTAGTACGCGTAGTAATTTTTCAATTCATTATTTTAGTACGCTTAGAATTTCGAAAATCTATTTTTACGTAGTGCTAGATTACGGTTTTAAATTTCAACAACTGAAATATGTGTGAATAAGTATACTGGGTGTCCTCGCGAAAAGTTCTGATGCCATTTGAAATTTTGAAGGAGGGCGGGTGTCTGGACTAAGTGTACATAAGAACTTTTATGTAGACCCTAGATCCCTGGTATTTGTAATATTTAACCGAAGACCTACTCATATATGTCTTACAGTTTTCTATGGATAATCCCTTTGAATTACACTAATTGTGTGCAGTATTCAACAAGTAATCTACATCATATATTATAAATAAATTTCTATGTACACAGGGTGTTTCACGAACTGACTAGCTGATATTTTAGTATGTAAATGTTAGTTCTAAGTACCCTATTCTCCTATTATAATGTACATATAACAATACATTAAAGTACGAAAGTATATTAGTATAGAAATAGGGTGTGTACTATATCTACAGGGTGTCCCACGCAAACCGGCCATTAGAAGTTTATAGGGTCCCCGTTATCAAGGAAATTTGAAAATTTACAGCTTAACATAGTTGACAGTAAAAAGTAAGATAACAGTAGTAAAGGGGATACTTGGTCCAGACAGTTTTAGTCCGCTCATGCGCTTTTCAAGCGATCGCTTGAACAGGTTTTGAACAGGTTTAGAACAGGTATTGAACAGGTTTTGAACAGGTCAACAGGTTTTGAACTGGTTTTGAACAGGTCCCTTCAAGCGATCGCTTGGTTTTGAACAGGTCCCTTCAAAACCTGTTGACCTGTTCAAAACCTGTTCAAAACCTGTTCAAGCAATCGCTTGAAAAGCGCATGAGCGGACTAAAACTTTCTGGATCAAGTATCCCCTTTACTACTGCTAACTAGATATAGTTTTCAGTTATTTTGGCTCCTACGTCATAATGTCAGTATGGATAAAATATGTATTGCATTCCAGCAATTGTCAACAAGTAGAATTTATGATTAAGTATTTGAAAGAAGGCAACCTAGATTAATAAATTGCTGGAAAATGGATGCAATTTACTCATGCATGTAATTTCCAAAGTATTAGTTTGACGATTCAATCAATATACTTACTTCTTATATTTTCGGAAGGTTCATTGCTTTGCTAATTCATTCAGTGTTTGAACTGTAATGTGTTTCTTGTCTTAGGTTTTTATTATTTTAATTATTTGTATTGTTTTGCCAATTTAAGTTTCCTTGTAAACTGTTACCGTAGAGTCACGTTAATTTATTTACAATTTTACTTAACATTTTGAAGACGAGATTTTTAATCTTGAAACCGGCCAATGCTGTAATAAATTATTCCATTGATAGTAGGCGAAGTATTTTATTAATTCCAATGAAGGGTTTGCGTGGTACAGCTTCAACGTTTTTGCGTTAAAACTAGGCCTAGATAATGCAAGGGAAAATTTTTAAATAAATCTCGTATTCTGAACAGTACAAGGTGTCCCAAACTGGACGCGTTCTTATGGGAAAACCCCTTATTTGAAGAGATAGAAAAAAATTAACCAAGGTGTCCGGAGCTCAAATTTAATGAGAAAACCACTGGCGCAAACAAAACTTTGCTATCTCTTATCGTTTGGCCGCTAGAGGGCGATTCTCAAATTTCGTCGATTTCTTTTATGGCCTGTAACTCGTTTATTAATAAAGATAATTAATTTTAGTAAAAACTTTCTTAAGGCACTTTTTTCCGTAGAATCTATTGCAATAGGCAGTTTTTTTACAGGGCGTTTAGATTTTCGTGCACCACCCCAAACTCATTTTTTTTATATAGACCACCCTATATATTATGAGATTTTTGAAAAGCTCGTAAAATGGCTTAAATTTTGATGTATCACTTGTCATGTTTATCTTAAAAACCATTAGCAACATTTAAAGAATTATTAATTTAATATAATAACTATGAGTAATCTTATCATGAAACTTTAGATCTGTGGTTTTAATCGTAACATGTTAGCATCCTATGTCATTTTATTAGTCATGGCAATCTTGATTTCTGTAGGAACAATATTTTAATTTTTAAATCGTAATGTTGCTAATGGTTTTTAATATAAACATGACAAGTGATACATCAAAATTTAGGAAATTTTACGAGCTTTTCAAAAATCTCATAATATATAGGGTGGTCTATATAAAAAAACGAGTTTGGGGTGGTGCACGAAAATCTAAACGCCCTGTAAAAAAACTGCCTATTGCAATGGATTTTATGGAAAAAAGTGCCTTAAGAAAGTTTTTACCAAAATTAATTATCTTTATTAATAAACAAGTTATAGGACATAAAAGAAATCGACGAAATTTGAGAATCGCCCTCTAGCGGCCAAACGATAAGAGATAGCAAAGTTTTGTTTGCGCCAGTGGTTTTCTCATTAAATTTGAGCTCCGGACACCTTGGTTAATTTTTTTCTATTTCTTCAAATAAGGGGTGTTCCCATAAGAACGCGTGCAGTTTGGGACACCTTGTACATACGAATATTTAAAACACCTAATCTATTACGCTGATGTGTTTGCTGTATTTTATTATCGATGAATTGCTAGTAACACGTTAGTGAAGGGAAATTTATGTCTTTTACTTATACGTGTCTTACTTTTAGCAAAGGATTTGTTGTAACTAGTAACAACTGAAAATTATGTAAGTACATGGAATGTAACTATAATGGCACATTGTACTACAAAATAATGTTGCACTATTTTATGTAAATTGAGTGGTATATAATATATTTTTTATTCAAATGTACAGTATTTTACTTACTTTTGTTCTTTGGTTGAAATTCTGGTGTATATTATTGTTGTAACCACCAAAAAGAAGCGAAAGAAAATTTTTATTTTGTATAAGTAAATTGATTTTTCAATTTTAATAAAACAGAAATAAAAAAGGCAGAGTTTCATTGACGAATTCAAGAAGAAAATAGAAGCAGTCCTAAGTGAGAACCCTGGGGGACACCAGATAAACTAACAAACACTGAAGCGTTTTACAAGGCTTAACTCTACTGTTATTAACAAACTTTGTCTCGAAGGACTAGAGGCAAGAAAATACAAGAGAAAATTAACCAAATCATTATGTGCGTGACCCTAGGGTCGCAAAACTTTAACTCCGATCAGTCACAACAGTTGGCAATTAGCAAAGTTTTTAGGGCCCCTTTCTTGCAAACATTGCCGGTAGTTTGAGGCTCGTATAAGACAAGGATTTCACTCGGCTCGTTAGTAGAAACAGAAAATTCTAATTTTGTCGAAATAATAACCAACACTTCAGTTTTATAGGTATATTTCAGAATACCAACGATATATTTACATAAGGTACAAACAAAGAGATATATACATATGTCAACACATCAATACAAGAAAATAAATATGTAATGTTTTGTGCGCATCAATATACAGGGTGGGGCAAACTCCTGGGGATGGACGATAGAGGCCATACGGTTAGAGTTAGAAAGAAAAACTAATAACAAACCCTATCTCGTTTCAAAAATTCTATTATATAAAAATATTTTCAATTATACCAGGTGCGTCCAAATAGTTGGAATTAAGTACAACTTTGTTATTTCTTATGGAATGTGTCATCATCATAAGGTTCTCAGTCCGAAGACTGGTTGGATGCGTACCTCCACTCTTTTCTATCCTGAGCTAACCTACGCATTTCCCTAAAAGCAGAACATCCTACATCCCTAACTATTTGAGAGCAGTAGTCTAATCTAGGACTACCCCTACCTCTTTTTATTCCTATCTCTGACTCTAGTATGTCGCGAACTATTCCTTCGTGTCTTAGAAGGTGTCCTACCATCCTGTCTCTCCTACTCATTATTGTCTTCCATACCTTTCGCTTTTCCCCAACTCTTTCTAATACTTCCCTATTGCTAACCTTTCTATCCACGGTATCTTCATCATGCGCCTGTAGCACCACATTTCAAACGCTTCTACTCTTTTTCGATCCGCTTCCCCTATTGTCCAAGTTTCGCACCCGTATAATGCCGTACTCCATACATACGACTTTAAGAGCCTCTTCCTAGTCTCAATATTAACCGTTTTCGAACATAACAGTTGTTTCTTTCTGTTAAACGCAACTCGGCCCTGCGCTATTCTTTGTTTTATATCTTTAGTGCTCCTACCGTCTTGAGTTATTTTACTTCCTAAATAGCAGAAATCCGTGACCTCCTCTATCTTCTCATTTCCTATTTGTATGTCAACTTTAGTTCTATTTTCACATCCCCTACATACCAAAATTTTAGTTTTCTTTTTATTGACTTTCATGCCATAGCCCTGTGTCAAAACTGCTTCCATTTCATTCAAAGCCGCTCCTAATTCTTCTTTGCTAGATGATAACACTGCTATATCATCCGCAAATCTGAGCATGTTAATAGTTTGACCCTGTACGTTAATCCCTGAGGCTGTTCTGTCCTTAACAATATTAATAGCATCTTCGATATATAAGTTGAAAACTAGAGGTGACAATGCACATCCCTGTCTCACTCCCTTCCGGATATGTACTTCCCTTCGTTCCTGCTCACATTCTATAACTGCCTGTTGCTCTTCGTAGAGATTATGTATTATTCTTCTGTCCCTATATTTCATCCCTACCTTTCTCAGCACTTCGAACATCTTCCCCCATTTTACGTTGTCGAAGGCCATTTCTAAATCTACAAATCCTATATAGACGCTCTTTCTCTTTTCTATCGTTTTTTCTATAATTACTCGTAAAGCTAGGATGGCCTCGCGCGTTCCTCTATTTCGTCTAAATCCGAACTGATCTTCTCCTAATATTTCTTCCGCCTTTTTCTCCATCCTTCCTTGCACAATTCTAGTTAAAATTTTCGACGCATGGGAAGTTAAACTGATGGTTCTGAAATTTTCGCACCTATCCGCGCCTTTCCTTTTTGGCAAAGCTACCATGATGTTCCGTTTATAATCCTCTGGAATCTCGCCTGTCAGGTATATGCGACTAACTAATTTAAATAAACGATCTATTACCTCTTGACCTGCGCACTTTAAGATTTCTGCCTGCAAGCCATCTATACCTGGTGCTTTATTATTCCTTAAACTTTTTAGTGCTAGATCAAACTCTTCTCTCATTATAGGATTCCCTAGGTTATCCCCCTCTACACTGCTTTCGCTTTCTAATATATCTTGCATTTCCTGTCCCGCATATAAGTTTCCTAAATATTCTTTCTACCTATCTGCCTTCTCCCCGCTTTCGATTAGGATATCTCCTGCCTCATTCCTAATGCTTTTGGTACTAGATCCAATTTCTCTAAAATTTCTCCTAATTATTTTATATGCTTCATCAGTCTTTCCTACTTCGAACTTATTTTCCACTTCTTTGCACTTATTATCGATCCATTGCTCTTTCGCTTTCCTACATTTCCGAATAATTTCCCACTTGATCGCCTTATATCTTTGTTTCCCTATTTCATCTAACCCATTTTTATATTTTCGCCTTTCCTCTATTAGACTCACAATATGTTTTGTTATCCAGGGTTTCCTACTTTCATTCTGTTTATGACCCAAAATATCCCTAGCTGAGGAAACTAAACTATTTTTAATGCAATTCCATTCTTCCTCTATGTCCCTAACAATATTTTCGCCCGCGCCCTTTAGTACTTCGTTTGTCTTTTTCTCGAACTTATCGCGCGTATCATCATCTTTTAGTTTATCTGGGTCAAGATACCTTCTTCCGCTTCGTTTTTTCAAAATCTTAAATTTAAGATTGGCCTTCATAACGACTATATTGTGATCACTATCTATATCTGCTCCTGGATAACTTCTACAATCCCTAACTTGATTTCTAAATCTTTGCCTAACAAGAATGTAATCTATTTGATATCTCCCTAGGTCTCCTGGCATCTTCCACGTGTAGCGTCTCCTAACATGGAATGTGTATAATTTTATATTTTTTCCCGCTTCAAAATGATAATTTAATGGTACTTTAATAACATGATTCTATGTCTATTGTTAATGGTTATTGAGAAATAAATTTTTTCCCGAAAATTTTGACAGATAAGTAGTACATTTCAAAAATTTATATCTCGAAATTGGTAGAAGTTAAGAGGATGAAATTGGTATTGGTATTGGTAAATATCATGTAGTTTTTTACAGATGTGTTGAATTTTATTTATACTGTACAGGGTGTTTGCAAAAAAATGTTTTCTGAAACTGTCGAAAAAACATCAAAAAGTCGAATTTTTCAAATGGAATTGTATATTTTTTCTTGCACTATCTGAAAGAGCTCAAAATTTTGAATGAAAGTGGCCAATAATAAACTAATGTTACATAATGAAGTTTTTTAGCAAAATCCTGTTTTCTTCGATTTTATGTAAAAATGAGGGATCGTGAAAATATCATTAGCCTTGAACGATTATTGCTTGTCAATCTGAAAATGGGCTATTGTTATAATTTTGCTAAGAATTTAAGAAAACATTAAAAATAAAAGCAAACATTATGCAGGTTGAATTTTTAAACTTTGTTACAAATCAAAATAATTAATATGTAAATAATGAGCAGATTACAACAAATGCTCAATGATCTGGCCATTTTCATTGGAACAAAGAGCAATTCTTTGATGAAAGGATCTACCCATGTTATCCAAAACGTCGGGAGTAATAGCCGAGAATGCATTTTGAATTCGTATAGGCGCATGTCTTCTGGTGTGGTAGGAGGAATACTAAACACAATGTCTTTCACGAAACCCCAAAGAAAAAAGTCTAATTTATTTAAATCAGGACTCCTTGCAGGCCACGGATTTTGACTCCCAATCCCTATTCACTGTTCTCCAAAATTTTCATTCAAAAAATTTTGAACTAATCTTGCGGTGTAGGCTCCATCATGCTGAAACCACATATTTTCAATATTAACTTCTTCATTGGCTTCATCAATAAGTACAGGTAAGTTGTTTTGCAAAAAATTGTGGTAAACATTTGCATTTAATATTCCTTCAAAAAAATGTGGCCCAATTACATTTCTTCCAATTATTCCTCCCCAAACATTCACTGACCACTTATGTTGTCTATCAAAGACTTGTAGAAAATGTTTTCTTGTGCATAACAGTGGACATTCCTTCTATTAACTTTATTTAAATTTTGAAATGTTGATTCGTCTGTGAACAAAATATTTTTGAAAAAGTCTTCATTTTTTGTCAGTATCCTCTGAGCCCAATCACAAAATAAGGTTCTGTTGACATGATCTTGTTCATTTAAAAAGTGGCGTGTTCGGGGTTTATAATCATGGTAACAGTTTTCTTTTAAAACTCTATGTATGCTTCTCCTGGAAATATTCAAGTCTGTTTCAATTCTTCTGCCACTTGTCTGCAGATTTTCAGCTATTGCCAGCAATACATTTTCCTTTGTCACATCGCTTAATACGAATTTGGTTATTTCATTGCGTTTTTCGCAGAGAACAAAACGAGTTCTTTCAAATCTATCCACCAATCTCTGGAAAGCTTCCACGCGTGTATGACGACGCTGTTCATATCTTTGCCCATATACTCGAGAAGCCAGAAGAGAATTTCTGTTGGATTCAATAAATACGGACAGCATATCAACAAGTTCTTGTTGGACATTCATTTTAAAAAAATAATAAAATTGGTGATTAAACACAAAGACAGAAATGAAAACAACAAAAACAATTACTTGTAACACCAGTAATAATGACAATGAATTCACTACAGAACAAGATTATAACAATAAACCCATTTTCAGATTGACAAGCAATAATCGTTCAAGGCTAATGATATTTTCACGATCCCTCATTTTTACATAAAATTGAAGAAAACAGGATTTTGTTAAAAAACTTCATTATGTAACATTAGTTTATTATTGGCCACTTTCATTCAAAATTTTGAGCTCTTTCAGATAGTGCAAGAAAAAATATACAATTCCATTTGAAAAATTCGACTTTTTGATGTTTTTTCGACAGTTTCAGAAAACATTTTTTGCAAACACCCTGTATAGTATAAATAAAATTCAACAAATCTGTAAAAAACTACATGATATTTACCAATACCAATACCAATACCAATTTCATCCTCTTAACTTCTACCAATTTTGAGATATAAATTTTTGAAATGTACTACTTATCTGTCAAAATTTTCGGGAAAAAATTTATTTCTCAATAACCATTAACAATAGACATAGAATCATGTTATCAAAGTACCATTAAATTATTATTTTGAAGCCGGAAAAAATATAAAATTATACACATTCCATAAGAAATAACAAAGTTGTACTTAATTCCAACTATTTGGACGCACCTGGTATAATTGAAAATATTTTTTTGGAATAGAATTTTTGAAACGAGATAGGGCTTGTTATTAGTTTTTCTTTCTAACTATAACCGTATGGCCTCTATCGTCCATCCCCAGGAGTTTGCCCCACCCTGTACATGAAGAAGTCTATCTGTATAAAAAATACCATTTACGATTTAAGCATAAAAATAACAACTTAATAACGTAGAAGCATAAAACAGTGGTATATTTATTTTTTTATATCTTAAGAGTAGTGCATAATGGAGAGTTCTGTATTACCCCCACCACTTATTCTTACAAAAGAGCAGACGTTGAATACGTGGTTAAGGAGAGCTGTATACATGTCTATAACAGTCTAGGTTCAGTATATTTCAATTTAAATATGTATTGAAATCTAATTCTTAATGTAGGTAGGAATATCAGAGATATTAAATTATATTCAGCACGAAGTGAACTAATATTTTGAGCTTCTCAGTCACGTTTGAGAAGGGTCAATGCAGATGTCAGATTACATTTGTAGTAGGCCTGCTGTATTTTCTTATAAGGGTAAAGATATCTTGATCTGATGTTGAACATTGAATGGGGTGCAAGGAATACATATAATAATGCTGGCGTATAAGTTGGTTGATATGAACTCCATGAATGGAATTTTCTTATTATTCTGCGCTGAATTTTGACATAAATATGCCACTGTTAATGTAAGAAATAATAATTTAATACACATTTGATGTAGTAATTTAAGAATGTGTGGTTGAATATTTACAAAAATTGAGACAATGCCTTAATCTTGAGGAAGAAAACACATTTATTCTTACATATACCTTATATAGTTAGGCCTCTGTACATGTTTAGACGTAAGTATGCTTTTTACAGTTATATTAAAGTTAATATTAGTAAAATTAAGTAAAATACATATCAACCCTTTTCCATAATTTCTGTACGTAAAAATTAAAAAAAGTTTTATTTACAGAGAAAAATTGCAGTTACTCAGTTATGTCTCATTTCCCCACCGGACAGCGCTCCGATCGAAATTTAAAAGTTATAAATGTTATGACCAGATTTATTCAGTATCAAACAGAGAGGCATTATTCACGAAACAATCCCTCAAAAGGGACGTACACGTAGATGGAAAAGGGTCGCTTTATTTGAAAACCAATTTATGCAACATGCATCGTACTTTAGACAAAACAGAAAAATACAAAATCAGCCTTTGTTTGCGGGTTCATCAATCGCTATTGTATTGAACAAGATGAGTTGTGATCCATTACACATTCACTTCCCGTTGGAAAATCAATTTCCTCTTCGAAGTCGAAATAATGACACTGAAAAATAGGGGGTTATTAGTTTCCATATTGCATCTGTTACGTTCGCTCGCATGCAACCAACAATAATAGCTATGATTTTGCAATAGAAAGTTGGGTGTGAGGCACTGAATGCGGACTATCGAAGGATTCAATGCAATTTCATTGGGAATTATGTGGATATGGAGGAGGAATATTTAATAAAAAAGTTTGCCACATTGTATTACAATATGCTTGTACAAAATATGGGATAAAATTTTCCCACCTATCCGCGCCTGTCAGGTATATGCGTCTAACTAATTTAAATAAACGATCTACTACCTCTTGACCTGCGTACTTTAAGATTTCTGCCTGCAAGCCATCTATTTTATATTATATTATATATTTTATATGCTTCATCAGACTTTCCTACTTAGAAGATATTTTCCACTTCTTTGCATTTATTATCGATCCATTGCTCTTTTGCTTTCCTACATTTCCGAATAAATTCCCACTTGATGGCCTTAAATCTTTGTTTCCCTCTTTCATTTAACCTACTTTTTATTTTATCCTTTCCTCTATTAGACTCACAATATGTTTTGTTATCCAGGGTTTTCCACTTTCATTCTGTTTATGACCCAAAATATCTCTAGCTGCGGAATCTGAACTATTTTTAATGCTGCTGAAACAATTTTATGTTAGGTATCTGTACGAGGTACGAGGGAATATTGTTATCCAAGGCTCCAGATTTCAACAAATATGTTTGTTCACAAATATTCCAGCTCATTGAATCCGAGAAGCGTATAACACAAATTCAAAAGCCAAGAAGTTTCTCATTCAATATTTTTCTGTAAAGTGTATAATAAAGGAAAAAAAGTGCAACAGAAGAAATACATACGTTTAGGTGATGCACCCTGTATAGGATAGGCACTAGGCAGGTACCTATTTTTTAGACTACTTGCATAAACAATATAATTTCCGAAAAGGGGACATTTTTAACCTAATAATTTCATGTTTTACACCCAGTTCTTGGAATAAATCTGAATCTTCCTCCCAGAAGTGTTCTTGTACCTAGGTATAATCGGCATAAAAAGCCTATCAATTTAAATTAGTATCCAAGTTGGTAATTTTTTTTCCTTGACTACTGGCAGAAATATTTCCTTTTCTTTTAGCATAAGATGTACAAAAACTGCCTGAGTGAGTCAACCAATTCTTTCAATTGTTTTTATACAAAAACGTTCTCATTTATTTTAAACATAATGCACCTTCAGTTTATCGTCTACTGTGATTGTGTGCGTACGTCTGCATTATCCGGTTTGTGTATAATATTACAACAAATAATAATTAATAATGATTGTGTGTTGTAAATAATAACTTTAGCATGTTCTTGCGTCTGCGTGCATTAATTTAAGTTTTCGAATCAACTGCCGTTTGCTCGGAAATTACAAATGAAGTTTTCTGCCGAAAAGTGAATAATTGTACCAGATTCTAACGAAATTACGTATCGAAAATCGAAATAATTTATTATTTAAGTGTGGACAGTGTGCTTAGTGACCGAAATGGAGAGGAATCTGGATATGGAGTTAGGATACGGCTTGGTGTGATGTAAGAATTTTTATCTACTAAAAGTCATCAGCCACTTTTTGTTTTGAAAATGACGCATTCTTTCCGAGCAAATATTTTCAATATTTTTTGCATCAAATCACATTGTTTGAATTTTTTGTGTTTGTCTGGAAAGGATTGCGTTTTTTTCAGTTCTAAACAAATTTAGATAAAAGTTGCGTATTTTTATTTAGCTCAATAATCTGAAAAGAAATATTTTGACATGTACAGGGTGGGCCAATATAATGCTCAGTCGGTTCATATCTCTGATTCTATTCAAGATACAAACATGAAATTTTACGTGTATATTATGGAGAACTCCGCGAAGCTTCTGATAAAATTATTTTGATGTACAGGATGTTCACGTTCACAAACCACATTTGTTTACATATTCCACCTTCAAAATTCGGATTTTTGCTGTAATTTCATTCCATATTTAGAGAATTTCTTTTATTTTGCCATCCAGAACTTAGAAAAATGCCCAAACTTTGTTTTTACAGAAAATTACCTGCATGTAAATAATTTTACCTTATTGATAGGTAACCGATAAGACATAGGTGCCAGGTATTCTCAAAATTAGATCTTGGGCAAATTTGTATTTTATTGGCTTTTTAATGCGTCTGTTTATAATTCACTGCACTTTAAGAATAAACACCCATCAGTGCCCTAATCGAATGTTTATTTTTTTTTCTTTTGTTACAGCTGTATCTCGTGGAGGGAATGAGATCATATCTGGCAAGGTCAGGGATATTTTTTTCTTTTTTTATTAACATAAATATTACAATATTGTAATTTAATTTTGTCACGGTACAAAAACCAATCCATCTCAAAGGGTTATTATGAAAAAAATCATATTTTTTGCGGCATAACTAATTTATCAATTTATCAAGTATACAGTGGGTGTTACCAGTTAGTGCTGAGAAAACAGGTAAATATTAAATGAAATGAATGCAAATATTTTAAAAATCAAAAGTGGGTGCGTGAATCCGGTATTCGGGAAAGCAAACGGTTGGGTTTCGCGTAGAGATTAGAGAAATCGCGATTTAATTTAAAATTAAGTGCCCCCTCCTGGAACTGGATTTTGGATCGTAAAGTAAGCTGGTTATGATGTAAGTGTCTTCTTAAATTTTGTATTATATTTACAACACTTTTTGTATTGATTTTTTAAAAAACTGCCATATTTATATCTTACCTATTATATTTTGTTTTTTTCTTGTTACAGCTTGTCTCATCGGAGCGTCGGATCGTAGCTGGCAAGGTCAGTCATTATTATTTTGTATCGCTAATATTTTTCTTTATTTCTATTATTGCGCATTTATTAAAAATTGTGGGAAAATGTTATGCAGTATGTTCTCTCCAAAAATATCGGCTTTTCAGTGAATCGGGTACCAAATTATTCTAAATGTGTGTTGTGTTATTCGAGTGTGTTTCACCCTTTCAGGATAAATTCAAGGTAAGCATGTAGTAATTTTTGGCATGGAATTGTTTTATTAATCTATTTTTTTTGTTTCAGAAAACAGGATAGTTTTTCCGTACATTTTTCTTTTGTATATTAATTCATTTCACTGGATTAACTTTTGTTTGTTTCAGAATTAATATTATCCTTTTCTTCAGTGTTTGTTTATGACATGCAAAAACTATAGTAGGTACTCAATTCTGCCTTTTGTTTCAGGGGGATGCAAATAGGTACTTATTTTCCCTTTTAGAGTTTGTTACTTATTTTGTTTATTTTTTAACATAAGAATTATTTTTATTTCAAAAGTAAGTCGTTACATTACCAATCAACATATTTTACTGTTTCAGGAATATGATTTTCATTTCTAAAGTTTGGTATTTGTGTTGTTTATATATCAGCATTAAAGGTTACTTTTATTTCAGAGGTATATACCTATTTTTTCTGTTTCAGGAAGATAACGGGTATGTTGCTTCCAATTATCTTGTTTTTTCTTTTTTCTCGTTTAATGAAGTTTTCAGCATTAATTTTGTATTTTATTTTTTTTTCAGGATTATTGTGTAACATTTACAAATTTACTTTTTGTTTTTGGGATTTAGGTAAGGTCATCAACTTTACTTTTCTTATGCACGCCATTTTAAGTTTATATTTAGTTAAATAGAGCATTTATTTCGATTCAATTGACATACAATTTGCTATATTATAGGTACCTATAATTTTTAATTTGTTTCAGCATTAATGTATACTTTTATTCCAGGTTTTTTGTTTTGCTTTATTTTTTATTTTGTTCAATGTAACCTGTCATTTTATTTCAGCAATAATTGTATATATATATTTTCTTTCAGTTTTTGTTTCGGAATCAATATGTTTGTTTTGATATTAACGTTGTGCTTTTCTTTCAGCTATCTTTGTCCACCTAATTTGTGACAACTAACAATTAATCCGCTTCTCATTTCAGGAAAATACAGATATCTGTTTTTGCTTCTAGGGTCTGATACATTTCATTTAACTTTAATTTGTTTCAGCTTTAATGTTTACTTTCATTCCAGAGGTTTATTTAGTATATTTTTCTTCTGCTTTATGAAAAGGGAGGTTTTTGCTTTCGTTTTTATTGCTTTTAATTGATTTATCCAATAACCTTTTATTTGTTTCAGCATTATATGCATTTTCTTTCAGTTTATCGTTTTTTTTATTTGTTTGTTTAACTAACTTCTTTTTTATTTCAGAATTACAGTTTACTTTTATTTCATGTTTTGTGTTTGAAATTTCAGGAGAAGAACGCAGCTGTCCATTTTTATTTAAGTGTTTTGTTTATAGATCTATAAACAAGACTAATATTATTTTTAACTATAGTTTCTTATCTTTAGTTATCGCTTAAGTATTTTAGACTAATTAATTTTAGTGGCATGCAGGTACCTGCATAGTTCTTAAGTTTGTAATAATTATTTCCCTTCCCATAGTTATTGGAATCCTTCCCCATCCCATCCCCAGCAAGACAACACTCTTGACCTCCTCGCGGTTCTTGCTGGACTGTTCGATTTGTCAGAGAAATTCTGGACAAACCGAGCAGACCAACGAAGAGTGAATTCTGGGTTGCTTTCAAACACGGTTGCCAACACTTGGTTAATTCGGTTGGGTTCGTTCTAAGGATGCAACGTTTAACGTTTAGCGATTTTTCGTAAACGTTTAAACGGCGTTTAAACGCATATATTAAACGTTTAAAGGGCGTTTAAACGCTCACCCTACGCGAAACTTACTAATATTGCAATATTGTTTTGAATCTTCAATAACTAGAAAAAAATCAAACGTCGTTTGAACGTTGGGTTATAAATCATAAAATAACACATTTTCCGTTGAATGATGGTCGCGGCGATGGCGGCGAAAGTCCTCAAAGGGATGCAAACAATAAATTTTAAAAGTACATGACGGTTTTGAAATATTTAAGCGGCCGCATTGCTTTTGCTCTTACACGCGGTGCGCGCCCAGCACTAGCCACGGCTTTGTTTATCTGAAATTTGATGATATCTAAATTTTATCTGCTTTGCGTTTAAACGAGGTGCGTGAAGTTGGATTGACCCATCTCTCAAAGCTAAGTTTTCTCATTTGCAGTATTTAGTGCTCTATTTGTGCTAATTTGTGCTGCGGTTCCCGTAATTTGTGCTCGTCAATTTTCCGAGGTATTAATAAAACTCTAAGGGTTAATCTAACTTCACGCTGATTAACCAATCTCTAATATTCCATTTTGGTTAGTGCAGTCATTTAGTGCTCAATTTGTGCTAATTTGTGCTGCAGTTCCCGTAATTTGTGCTCGTCAATTTTCCGCGGTATTAATAAAACTCTAAGGGTTAATCCGACTTCACGCTGATTAACCCATCTCTAATATTCCATTTTGGTTAGTGCAGTCATTTAGTGCTCAATTTGTGCTAATTTGTGCTCCAGTTTCCGTAATTTGTGCTCGTCAATTTTCCGAGTTATTAATAAAAATCTATGGGTTAATCCAACTTCACGCTGATTAACCAATCTCTAATATTCCATTTTGGTTAGCGCAGTCATTTAGTGCTCAATTTGTGCTAATTTGTGCTGCAGTTCCCGTAATTTGTGCTCGTCAATTTTCCGAGTTATTAATATAAATCTGTGGCGCAATCCAACTTCACGCTGATTAACCCATCTCTAATATTTCAGTTTGGTTGGTGATGTCATTTAGTGTAGAGCTGGGCTAAACCGTTCCTTCTTAGGAGTCGATTCATCGGAATCAATCCTTTTTTCGGAATCGATTCCTTCGATTCGTTCACGAATCACGATTCTCGTTCCTTTTATCGTTGTAAAATACAATACCCTGCCCCGCAAATTCTGACTCCGAAAATATCGAATTTTGCGAAATTATGATATTCGGAGAGCTCTCACGTCATCCTTCTCACTCTCACTCTCCTGCTATTTTGGGTTCGTCGCCATTTGAATCCCATTTTACCCAAAATTGCCCCGAGTGAATCATTACATACCTTCCAACCTAATTCTTCTTTTAATTTCTGGTTTAATCGTATTAATGTCACACGATACCCTTCCGTTTTGTGGAATTCGTAAATTATTATTTGTCGAATATTGCACATTTCGTACTCTGGCAGATCTGTAAATGGTCTTTTTCTTGGACGATTCTTCCTTGGAGTTGAAAACTTTGCTTCACCATTGTTTCGTGCACTACCCCCCCTTCTTTCGATGCTCCTTACCGAAATACCCATCACTTCCCATGTCTTAATTTTAATATCTGCCAATGTGTCCGTTTCACTTTTTAAATTCTTAAAGTAATTGAACACACGATAAACAAATATTCTCGTGCTTGACTGTGAATAACACAGTTAATAGTGAATGACATTTTACAAATTTCCGTAAACACGAGCAGAACCGTAAACTAGACGCTACGCCACTGACATGGGTACCTTATTATAAATCTAAGCGAAGGCGGTGATGCAGAGTGCAACTACGTCTAGTGCGCACCCCCACCGCTCGCCATCACTCGATCGGTTTACTGTGACTTCTTACTGATTGCAAATGTCAAATTTTCAAAGATTACATCATCTGTACAGCATTTCGTGAAATGTCCGATTACACCATGTGGCTACGACATATATAACTCCGGCGTAGGTAGCTATAAACAAGCAGTAAGTTGTTTGTGGTTTGCATTAGGTTTAAGCTAATATGCATATTTCTATTTATTTGAATGCCAAATGTGAGAGAACCTTTTAATTATTTATCTGGAAATAATACTTTAAAATTGTCTTAAGGGTTCGTTTATAGCGTTCAAATTAAATTATTATTTATAGGGAGTGATTACTGCTCCGACCGACGGTCCCCTGAAATTTTGTTCGAAGACGGTCGGGCATGCGCATTACAGAATGTCAACACAATTTGCATTTTGGAGGTGTAAAAAAAACTAAAGCTAAGAGAACGGATTTTTGAAACAGACCATTTAGTTGTCCTCGCACCAGACACACGCATTTTTTGGAAAAAAGATGATGTAAAAACAAGCAAAATATATCAAACCCGTACGGGAGCAGAACTCGTCTAGCCGTAGGAGAACAAAATGGCAATTCTGTACGATACCCGCACACCCACAGAAACCGTTGGTGTCACTAGCCGATAACGACGTACTTAAACGTCATTTTACCGACATTAAGTAATGCGCACATCCGGCCGTATTGGAACAAAATTTCAGAGGACTTGCAGCACAAATTAGCACAAATTGAGCACCAAATGACTGCATCAATCAAACTGGAATATTAGAGGAGGGTTAAGGGTGCGGAATTTGAGAACTAAAAATGGGACATGTAGACACATTTTTATTCCAACACCATTCTGAAATTAAAGTAGATAGGGCGTTAAATAAAAAGAAATTATCAACAAAAGAGCAACTTAGAGACTCGCAGTACTTTTATAGTCCCTAATATTTTTCGTTCGCCTTAAATAAATCTCCCTCAAATTATTGAAAACTCCGTCATAAATCCGTCATAAACTCGACGCCTTTTTACTATTTGTACACATATTTATCGTAATTAGAAAGTAGGGTTGTTTAAGTTAATTATTCCTTAATAATATCTACCAAGAACGTTTTGATACGTTACTTCGTTAAACGTGCATGTTCGAATAAAAATTATATTGCAATCTCTTCATTTTGTGCATATTTAGCCGATATGCACAGCAAACTGGACGTTTGACAGTAGTAGCAGTGTGGCGACTGCAATACAGATGGCGGTGGGGCTTCAGTTTATTCTCATATTTCTAAATAGAAAATAATCATTTAAAGATAGGACCGCCGACTAATCCTCCCAGATTTATTAGGTTGCCGCTAAAGCAAAAAACCTTGAAAATTCCAAGCTCTAGAGGTTCCGTCTGAAGAGTTTGCAGCTGTGATAAAAATCAATCATTATAGATTGTGACTGTATTTTGCATAATCCTAATCACACTTTTGGGCGACAGGTGGCAGCACTTTATAGACTATCAGCTGATATATCTCAGCCATAATCAGCGTGAAGTTGAATTAACCCATAGATTTTTATTAATAACTCGGAAAATTGACGAGCACAAATTACGAGAAGTGCAGCACAAATTAGCACAAATTGAGCACTAAATGACTGCACCAACCAAACTGGAATATTAAAGTTGGGTTAAACAGCGTGAAGTTGGATTAACCCATAGATTTTTATTAATAACTCTGAAAATTGGCGAGCACAAATTACGGGAACTGCAGCACAAATTAGCACAAATTGAGCACTAAATGACTGCACTAACCAAAATGGAATATTAGACATGGGTTAATCAGCGTGAAGTTGGATTAACCCATAGAGTTTTATTAATAAGTCGGAAAATTGGCGAGCACAAATTACGGGAACTGCAGCACAAATTAGCACAAATTGAGCACTAAATGACTGCACTAACCAAAATGGAATATTAGAGATTGGTTAATCAGCGTGAAGTTGGATTAACCCTTAGAGTTTTATTAATACCTCGGAAAATTGACGAGCACAAATTACGGAAGCCGCAGCACAAATTAGCACAAATTGAGCACTAAATGCTGCAAATGAGAAAACTTAGCTTTGAGAGATGGGTCAATCCAACTTCACGCACCTGTTTAAACGTTCCCCTAAACGGGTAGTGTCCACACGGGCGGTTAAACGTTTAAACGTTGCATCCCTAGTTCGTACGAAGTCATTTAATTCGATCTAAGCTGCTTCGGCTAATCAATCAGTGGCAGACCGGCTTGGAAGACACCTATTGCTTACTTCCTTTTTGACGTCTGATGTAAATATTTTCTGTTTTAGGGCAGAAAGGAATGCAACTTTTAATTTTTTATTTATGAATTGAACATTACCTAACTAAAAAGAATCGAGAAGCAACACTGTTAGCGCCGCATAGTATCCATTTTTAAACTGGAACATTTTTGGATGCCTCAAGAATGATCGCCTTTTTAATATTTTTCTCATTCCAGATCATTTTTTATTGATATTTTTAGTATTATTATTTAACTGGTTTGCCTCATTTTTATTATTTTTTTTAGGTACATTAACAATTAACAATTAAGAATTATTAAATTGAGAATTATTAAATAAAAACATTGCTAGTCTTAAATGCTTCATGTTTTTTCATTTAGTAGCGCAAGATAGATAGCAAAAATTCACAGCATATACAAATTTTATAATAAATGAAAACATAAAAAAGAGATAGTAACAAATTACACATACAATCACTGGATAAGATTACTCACATAAGAACTACCCTGTGTGATGCTTTTTCTTCATTTTTAAAATATTCAACAATGTTTGGTACCATTTTTTAGCTTGTGGATGCAAAAAACTTGAAAAAGGCTTCTAGTGTTAAATCTAGTACACAACTGCATCCCTTAGCGACTGTTATAAATCAAAGGGTGGCTTGTACGTGCATCCGACACGTTACAAATGAAGTCACAGTCCTTGCCTATACGTCAACGATAGTCCCGTCCAGTTTTTACTTTATATCTTTGATTTGGCTCATTGAATTTTTATGAATAGAGAGACGATTGGAACTTGTATAAAACATAATCAGCATCAGAAAAATAGGACGTAACGATCAATATTGAGAGTTAATAGAGACTGATACGTGTTTTTCCCTTCTTTCGACAACTGAATAAATAAAATATTAATATACAGAAATCACTTAAAATGGCGACCCTATAGCGATCTAAAATACATTACGTCAGTGGACTGAAATCGAGGATAGCCGAAAAGTATCAAAAATCCTGTTCATTTACGACAGTTTTAGATTCGTAGTAAAGATTTCAGTTTTGTTGGTTATACTCGTATAGCGCGTTGACCTCCCCACATGCACTGAATAAAAGGAACCTATCCTGCGGATTGTTATCAGAAAAAGGCGGCTTTATGCCGGGAATCAGAAGTCTGTCAGAAACATTTCTCTGCGATTCTGCAGAGTTGCAGATTTTGGTGATAAGTTTTCTCTGAAGTTGCTCCATGTCTCGTAATTAATGAGACACCCGGTACACCGTGTATTTCTTGCCTGATACGAAAACACGCCTCCCATTTCTTTCCCTCAATTCCATATTGACTTGTGTCCCTCTTCTGTTTACAATCGATTACCCTTTTTCAATGGAACTCGATAAAAAATTGATACAAGAGCGGAATAAATTTATCTTTATAAAAACATGCGAATTGATTTTCGCAAAATCCCCACATCGAATCTGGAAAAGCTTTCTGCGGATGTAAGCATATAAATCATAAATAATATATATATACCGATCCACTCTCGACGCTACACACAACATAAAAACCCCCGCAATTAATTACTGGGGGTTGGAAAGCGTATTAGAAAAATAATCTTCCCTCGTGCAGTGTATTGTGTACATAATCTGTTTGTGAATACGATACAAAAAAACAAGTAAACATGCGCATTTATGAGACATTCTTTATCTACCCTAATCGGAAGCGGAGAGAAGGCAGATAGGTGGAGAGAATGCGGACAAGAAGCAGGAGATATACCGGATGTCCGGTTAAGGTTGGCGTCCTTGTATCTCTCATCAGACAGAATCATAAGAAATATTACAAACAACAAGCAATCCATGGGAAATAAAAACAAATACCTTGTCATAGTTTTGTTACGTTTAACTTTAATCTATCAATTATTATTAGTTAGATATGTTTAAACAGAATGAAAGTAGGAAACCCTGGATAACAAAACATATTGTAAGTCTAATAGAGGAAAGGCGAAAATATAAAAATAGGTTAGATGAAATAGGGAAACAAAGATATAAGGCGATCAAGTGGGAAATTATTCGGAAATGTAGGAAAGCGAAAGAGCAATAAGTGCAAAGAAGTGGAAAATAAGTTCGAAGTAGGAAATACTGATGAAGCATATAAAATAATTAGGAGAAATTTTAGAGAAATTGGATCTAGTACCAAAAGCATTAGGAATGAGGCAGGAGATATCCTAATCGAAAGCGGGGAGAAGGCAGATAGGTGGAAAGAATATTTAGGAAACTTATATGCGGGAGAGGAAGTGCAAGATATATTAGAAAGCGAAAGCAGTGTAGAGGGGGATAACCTAGGGAATCCTATAATGAGAGAAGAGTTTGAGCTAGCACTAAAAAGTTTAAGGAATAATAAAGCGCCTGGTATAGATGGCTTGCAGGCAGAAATCTTAAAGTGCGCAGGTCAAGAGGTAATAGATCGTTTATTTAAATTAGTTAATCGTATATACCATACAGACGAGATTCCAGAGGATTACAAACGGAACATCATGGTAGCTTTGCCAAAAAGGAAAGGCGCGGATAGGTGCGAAAATTTAAGAACCATCAGTTTAACTTCCCATGCGTCAAAAATTTCAACTAGAATTGTGCAAAGAAGGATGGAGAAAAAGGCGGAAGAAATATTAGGAGAAGATCAGTTCGGATTTAGACGAAATAGAGGAACGCGCGAGGCCATCCTAGCTTTACGAGTAATTATAGAAAAAACGATAGAAAAGAGAAAGAGCGTCTATATAGGATTTGTAGATTTAGAAAAGGCCTTCGACAACGTAAAATGGGGGAAGATGTTCGAAGTGCTGAGAAAGGTAGGGATGAAATATAGGGACAGAAGAATAATACATAATCTCTACGAAGAGCAAAAGGCAGTTATAGAATGTGAGCAGGACGAAGGGAAGTAGATATCCGGAAGGGAGTGAGACAGGGATGTGCATTGTCACCTCTAGTTTTCAACTTATATATCGAAGATGCTATTAATATTGTTAATGACAGAACAGCCTCAGGGATTAACGTACAGGGTCAAACTATTAACATGCTCAGATTTGCGGATGATATAGCAGTGTTAGCATCTAGCAAAGAAGAATTAGGAGCGGCTTTGAATGAAATGGAAGCAGTTTTGACACAGAGCTATGGCATGAAAGTTAATAAAAAGAAAACTAAGATTTTGGTATGTAGGGGATGTGAAAATAGAACTAAAGTTGACATACAAATAGGAAATGAGAAGATAGAGGAGGTCACGGATTTCTGCTATTTAGGAAGTAAAATAACTCAAGACGGTAGGAGCACTAAAGATATAAAACAAAGAATTGCGCAGGGCCGAGTTGCGTTTAACAGAAAGAAACAACTGTTATGTTCGAGAACGGTTAATATTGAGACTAGGATTATACGGGTGCGAAACATGGACAATTGGGGAAGCGGATCGAAAAAGAGTAGAAGCGTTTGAAATGTGGTGCTACAGGCGCATGATGAAGATACCGTGGATAGATAAGGTTAGCAATAGGGAAGTATTAGAAAGAGTTGGGGAAAAGCGAAAGGTATGGAAGACAATAAAGAGTAAAAGAGATAGGATGGTAGGACACCTTCTAAGACACGAAGGAATAGTTCGCGACATACTAGAGGCAGAGATAGGAATAAAAAGAGGTAGGGGTAGGCCTAGATTAGACTACTGCTCTCAAATAGTTAGGGATGTAGGATGTTCTACTTTTAGGGAAATGCGTAGGTTATCTCAGGATAGAAAAGAGTGGAGGTACGCATCCAACCAGTCTTCAGACTGAGAACCTTATAATGATGATGTTTAAACAGTATTTTTGATCACACATATGCAGTTCCATGATAGAAAGCATACCTGGCACTCTATGCACCTGCAGTTGTCGGTTTGCGAACAAGTTAACCCTAGAATCGTGGTAGCTTCTTCGTACAGATCGAAACTACTTTTTCTACAGCTACTCCGCCTCGAGTTGTTGTCCGGGTCCGAAGTATGTGAACTAGTTGAGGGGCACTGCTTCGCTTCTTGACTAACCTTAATCGCTTGCTGTTGAGAATTGGACTTGTTGTTGTGAATGAAGAACTGGAATTGAAATTTGTGCATTATGAATGGAAAATGTAGGGCGATGGGGTTAGTTTAATGGCCTGTCAGACGCAGGCGGTGTTCGGTGTTTGTCAGGTGTTCCAGAAAGTTTTGTTCGCGGTACAGGACTGGTTTCTTGTATTACCTAGGATATTAGTGCTGGATACTTTGCCACCGGTCATTACCTTGCAAAATCACGAACAGTACGAACAAAATGTTTCATAGACGCTAATCGCCGTGTTCTCATCAAGCTTAACCATTTCTTGTACAACACCTGACCCTATTTATTTGTTCTCGAGTGCCCTCCTTTCTGTTCAACACGTACGGACACAAATTAAAAGATTTCCAGATCAGAACGAGACGCCAAACAAAAAGTACCTACATTCCAACGATAGAGCAAAGGGCAGCATTGTTAAAGAGAATAATAAAAGTACAATTAGGGGGCATTAGTATCGCTCGTGCATTAGCGGTGGACGGCGGGAAAAACGAAAGAAAATTACGGCTCCGAGTCTTTTTTTATTTTTATTGCAGCAACTACAATAAAACGGACGGGATTGTATTTCTCGTTTGTTTATGGCCGCAGATCAACTTGATTATTATTTTTATTCGAAGGGGTCGTCACTGAGAAAAGAATGAACACATTTCAGTTCCGCAAAACGATAATTTCTTTTGTATAAGCTTGACGTTTCGTCTTATGCAGCTCAAAACTTGGTTATAGCTTTTTAAGCGGAATTGAACCATAAATTAGAACACCACTTTTGCTGCTGATAGTACATGTATCTGTAGAATGTTTTTGATTGTAACCTACATGATTTCCATCTTGACTTTTAATTGAATGAAAACTCAGTTGCCGACTCGACGAAACCCGATTCTGATTGGATTTCACGGTTCTCAATTTTCAACAGAAGCTTCTATCGAGAGAAAAAAGAAACAGTAAAAGGAAAGGAGCCCCCGCAATACGTTTTTATTCTTGTGGGAATTTGACATTGTAGTCTTGGCTGGCAGTCGGGGACGGACTGCGAAAGTAGGAAAAGAGAGACAACTTTAGCAAATAACATGCCCGCGCTCTTGTTAACCCTAACCACACTCCAGAGAGGTAAGAAAACTACCCTTATTTCTCTACTTGTCCCGAATGCTGGTATTTTAAAGTGGGTTAGGACTTCAACAACGTAGAAAGTGAACCAACACAAAATATTTATTGTGTAAAGTGACTGAGTTTATTTTGTTTCATAGATTTTGCGTAGGTGTATTGATATTTGCTTGTACTTACTTCAACGGCCGGATTTAGTTTCTGCTTGAGTTTGCTCCGAGACTTATATTTTAACATCTCTCTGCCAGCTGGTGAAGCGAATAAGTTTTCTAGATTTGCATTCTGAAAAAGAAAAAAAAACAGATAGTTCTACGGACATATGTCGGGCCATCAGGCTCCCAGCATCGAGCGAAAGGTTCGTTTGTTGTGGTTTGTCGTCTCTTAGCAATAATAAAGAACTCAACCCTTCTTCGGATGAAAGCTAAGGGTACTATCAACGACTTGAGGGTTAAGTTCAGAAGGAATGTTGAAACAGAATGAGTTGTAGACGCGTTTGAGGAGAAAACAACTCATTACAGAATTTTATATTGTACTAGTAATAAAATAGAATGAATAAGGAAACGCCTTACCTCTGATTTCGTGTTCGTTTCTAAGAAGTAAATATCCTTGTGAGAGCAGCTTATTATTTCCCCTTTCATTGCTGAAACAAACAAAGACTTTCAATACCCATACAATTTTTTTCTCTATTATGTTTTTGCTATCCGTATCTTGCAGAAAATCTTAAAGATAACATTACAGCCGAAGTAATCGTAATATACAATTTGTAAGATTTGTCCTACACCTACAAAATGACCCCGACAAAATTCACTAAAACTACATAAAATGTTCGGATCCCCACATTGTGCAAAAATAGTATAATAAAACAGCAATGTTCGACGAGCAGAAAACCGTGTTGCAGTTCTAGTTTTATCGCCATTATGTCGACGCAGAATTAAACCCTCCGGACTATGTACACGCCGTCTGTTCGATGAATAAATTAATAATGGTTATATGCGCTCTGTTTGCTATATTAATTTGTTCATATATGAACAAATTAATATAGCAAACTAGATCCTGCGTGCAAAATTATAAAACATTTTCCCGATCCACATCCTTTCTTCCTCTTTACTGACTTCACCGAATCATCTTGCCAAGACTTTGACCCACTGCCGTTCGAAAATATCCACGTCTCGTCCAAAAAAATCACTTTCCTAAATTTTGAATGCAGATTTTAGGCATATATCTTCAAAAATTTAACTCTTTGGTGAACTATGTGCGGTTGTTGACAGAGGAATCTCCTATTGCAATCTTTTTTATATCGAAAACCCAGTATAGTCATTAATTTTTACAAGAAACGTAATCCAATTTCCAAAATGCCCTTTTCTCTTTTCTCATATAAATTATAAATAACATTTCTTACTTCCATTTTTTCGGTATCACTTAAATTACAATAGGAGAAGCTGATAGAAAAAGAGTAGAAGCGAGTAGAAGCGTTTGAAATGTGGTGCTACAGACGCATGATGAAGATACCGTGGATAGATAAGGTTAGCAATAGGGAAGTATTAGAAAGAGTTGGGGAAAAGCGAAAGGTATGGAAAACAATAAAGAGTAGGAGAGAGAGGATGGTAGGACACCTTCTAAGACACGAAGGAATAGTTCGTGACATACTAGAGTCAGAGATAGGAATAAAAAGAGGTAGGGGTAGGCCTAGATTAGACTGCTGCTCTCAAATAGTTAGGGATGTAGGATGTTCTACTTTTAGGGAAATGCGTAGGTTAGCTCAGGATAGAAAAGAATGGAGGTACGCGTCCAACCAGTCTTCGGACTGAGAACCTTATGATGATGACTTAAATCCTTAGTTTTCGTGTATTTTCTTCTTCGTTTTTCTTTTCTTTTTTCTGTTTTTTTTTATAATTTGATTTACAATCAAAGTTGAGTGAAATGGAAATAGACAAGTTTATCTTCGATCAACTGACAAACCCGCCTCACTAGAGTACATTTGACTACATCAATAATTATCACTAGTCATGTATACACACACAAAAATTCATTTTTCTGCATACGAAAATACCTACCGATTTAAACTTTGTACAACGGAGTGCGGAAGGCTTTGTGGAGTATTTAATTAAAAATGGAGGACTGCAAGCGCATCCCTTATAACCCTCGTAATTATGAGCGGAAGAGCAAAAATCGGGTTTCCGTTATGCGGTCATGAAATCCTGGAACCCAAAGTATATAAAACTTAACCGGGATTCTGCACCGAATATATAGATAAGTGGAAAGATATCGTGCCTTAAAGCTTGTAATGTTATAGCAGGGATGAATATTTTTAGGGTGTCCCAACTCTGGCAAGTTGTTGTTGTATCTTTTCGTGCAAAGTTAAAACTAAAAAAATTGGCGCAGTCGGTAGAATACAGTAATAAGGAACGCTCGACTCGTCTCTTTGGAATTGCAATTTGGTTATTCGGTCACAGAACCCTATTTACGTATTCATGTCTATTTATTTTCAAGCCCTGATCTCGCCATTCTATGATGTAGGTCTTGATAGAACAGCTAATTCGGACCCTTCGGCGGTTAAGGACCATCAAGTTGAGACTTAAGGAATTTCACTTGATTAATTATTTGATGAAGGCCTCCGCAAGACATGACAAGCAATACTGAAAACCTGTCAGAAATCGCCCTTTAGTCTTCGTAACAGATTGCAGTAGCTTACTTGTTGAACTCTCTTAATTAGCTCATCTTTTTTCAATTGTATTGCATCTGCAAAGTATGCTAATGCGCAACCCCACCGCTCGCTAACTTAAATTTTTTGGACTGTACTAAACCAAGAAGAAACCTAGCACTTTTTGATAGTAAGTTGTCCACTTGGCTGTCCAAAAACAAGCTAACAGAAGTCATAATGCAATAATAGGTCAATATACATATAAATTCAGTCCTGTAAACATGCCACTTGAATCCAAATCAGCGTTTGTTCTGAATAGCAAGTAGTGAAATATGTACATTAATCATTCCAAATGTTACCCGTTTCCCGATCTCAGACGCGTCCAGAAACGCCAGCATAATACTAAGAAGTACCCTAGAATTTTGGACATGAAAGACGAAGGTTGGGAGCAAGTTTTTTTGTGCAATTTATCAGTTTATTTGGGAACGTTTAAAAACTCGTCTGAAGCGGTTTATAATGGAAATTTTATCGATATGTCCTAACCATCAATCAATCTAATTTTGCTTTTTAATTTTAATTGCTTCTAAATTTACTATGCCTTTGTCTTACAAATAGCGAGAAATAATTAAAATGTTGGTGGGTCATTGATTCCAAAAGACGAGAGTGATAATCCCAGCTGAGCCCCTTTTAATGAAAAGAAATGCTTTGCTTTGTCTTCTAGCAAACAATCGCTGCAGAGAGGTTTTGGAGTTTTGTAGATTTAATGAGAAGTTTCATTACTTCAAAGATTTTGTTGGATCATCATAAGGTTCTCAGTCCGAGACAACCTACGCATTTCCCTAAAAGTAGAACATCCTACATCCTTAACTATTTGAGAGCAGTAGTCTAATCTGGGCCTACAGTGTTCCTACCATCTCGCCCTCTACATATCACAATTTTGGTTTTCTTTTTATTGATTTTCATGTCGTAGCCCTCTGTCAGTTATAAAACTATAAAGACATAATTTAGATCTAGAACACCCATTTCACAACTACTAAGTTGATTCTCTAATCCAAACATTCCATTTCCGATATTTGAAGTGTGTAATTGCTGCGAATCACACAAAGTCTAAATCCGGATAAATCATCTATAATTGTGTACCAGTCTTTCTATAGTAGAATAATAGGTAGCTACATTATTACGCAGCAGAGTGTAGGGATGCATGATTACTGACTGTCATTTGTTTTAATGGTCCCTTAATTAATGTCACTAATCAGAGGGTGTATATTGTACAAATTAACAAAGCAAGGGTTCTCCATTTGAAGCGGGAAGGTAAACTGAAATACCTAAATATACAGAAGCAATGTTTGCTTGGCAGTGCCTTTATAATGAACTTGATTCATTTTAATTGATAAATTTCGCCTTTTAACAAAAAATAATGTTCACAAAACGCTTTGTAATCGTTTTTGCTCGGTACCCCTTTAATATCTCCAACGCGTTTACCTCACCAGGATAAAATAGACGATTTTGACAAAAAATCCAAAAATTGCAAGTAGCACGCACTGCTTCTTGTTCGAGCCAACAATAAAGAAAAACTGGACAAAATACAATATATTTCTTAAAATAGCAACCCAATAAATTAAGTTAATCCGTCCGAACGGTCACAGCAACTTTCTGCACGGGCGAATCTAGTCGCCTTTGTCGTACATCAGAGAGTGTCCGGGTGTTCTTTCCAATTCTTTTCTATATGCCTTCGGAAGGCTAAACTCTACATTTAAAATCAGATAGAATTGTCCATTCGATTCAATTTAAACTCGTTCAACTGCGAATATCTTTCTGGTTCATTAGTCAGATCCTGCAGATCCTGTATTCAATCGGGCGAACTCACATGTGACCTTGAATTACAAATCACAGGAGGGCTAAAAATAAAACAGGCAGTGGGACAAAAGTTAATTTTGATTTTCACCAAAAGAGGCTAAATTCATCAAGCAGTTCAATCCTGAATCGTACAGAAATAATTTAATAAATCGATACAGCAATACAGGCCAGTGTTTGCCTGCATACCATTGTAAAACAACATTGTGAAAATGAGACAAGATTGTCTAGGTTTTCGTAAAATTGGATTGTTAGGAAAGATGAAGACAGTCCTATCTAATAAAAGTAATGTTAGTCGTGGAGAATGCGCAATAGACACGTACCGTTTCGATCTAGCCAGGTCAGATTTTTCGTTTCCGTCTCTATTTAATACGTACGGGAGCCGATCGCCAAAAGTGCGTACGTCTGAACTATCACAGGTAGGTATCATGTTTGTTGTCGTTGTAAAAGTATACGCCGTGAAAAGCGATTCATAGATATGACCTAATCAGCTATTCTGATGTTGAAAACATTAACAAAAAAGTGGTAGAACTGTTAGATATAAAAACAGAAAAAATATATACAAACTTGGATAGTGTTGAAAATTGTGATAATGGAGATTTAAACGATGCTATTCTTCTTGAATATTTAAATACTTTAAACCCGTCAAATTTTCCTCCGCATGAATTGAAGTTGAGAGTATATTGTATTGTGATGTTGGTTAGAAATCTCAGCATTAATGAAGGCTTATGTAATGGTACGAGATTGTTAATTTTACAATTGGGAGGCAATATCCTACAGAGCAAAATTTTAACAGGCGATAAACATGGAGATATAGTTTTCGTTAACCGTATAGCGTTGTACTGTGAAAATGTTTATCCTTTTACTTTTAAAAGACGACAATAATCAGGCAATAATGCGTTTCTTTGAAGTTTGACGTTAAAAATTTGTTTCCAAGCATTCCATTCAGTTATTCAAAAAATTATTATGTAGAAAATAACAACCAAAACGTAGTACAAAATTTAGAAATTTTAAATCTGTTATCCACTTGTTTAGAACAAAATTATTTTCAATTTGATAGCAATTTTTACAGTTGCAAAGCAGGTCTTATTATGGGAAACCCTCTGAGTCCCTTATTAGCCGAAATATTTATGGACCAAATAGAAACCCATATTTATAGCAATAAATTTAGTAAACAATTCTTGTATTGGTTTAGGTATGTGGATGATATAATAGGCTGTTTTACAGGAACGGACAGACACTTAAATTCAATCGCACACAATATCGAATATCGAAAATATGGTCATCGGAGAAGATTTTTTCAAATAAAACACAAGTAATTCAGATTGAAATATTTAGTACTAAAATGCTTTATTTATGCTTTTTTATATGCTGACATTCTGTATTTAGGTACCAGTCTTACAACCTTAAAGATTATTCTTAAAAATCCATCTTCTTCTTTCCTTTTTTACCCTGGCCCTTCTTCCCCTTTTTCTTGTCCTTCTTGCCCTTTTTCTTGCTCTTTTTCTGCGCCCTCTGAATGACTTCCTCTGGCAGCGGAGTCAATTTCTTTTTTAATTTCGTCCACCCTGAAATTTATGTGCTTGTTTGAGACGAATTTACACTAAATTTTTCAAGCTCTGCGGCGTTCTTATACGCTGCTAGTGACTTTCCGCGGGGTGACGTTTTCCAGCAATATCGCACGTCACGTCGCTGTCGCGAACAGAGGTCTTTTCCCGCAAAAGCAGCGACACTTTGTTTTTACGCGTTTGAAAACGTGATGTTGACCTTTCGGTTAAAGTTTATTAAATGTAATTACGTCGGTGCTTTGTCCACGTTTGTCGTGAGGAAACGGAGATTGTTTTAAGCAAACCCCGCGGTTTTCGCACTAATTAATTGATGTCTTTCTTTGTTCGTTCATTTAGCTTTCATTTCAGGTTAATACTCCCAATCTCTGAGATCAGATTTTTCGTCCGCACTTTAATTCAGCTTTAAAAATTGTTTTGCAGGTTCATTATGAAATGGATTAAATTTTTAATATACCTCCATTGTTACCTACAATCGATCAGATGAACAGAAATTATCCTGTGCACCCCGGGGTTCGCAGGGCATTCATGGAAACGTCAAATGATGGAATCAAGTGATTTTAAAGTGCTCTTAACTGTTTTATTGCGAGACTCAGAGTTGCAAGCAGCTCTCTTGTGACGCTTGGTGCTTGAAACATTCCACCGATTGTCACCTTCGTGATAGGGGTTGTAATCCTTGCTCTTGACATCGACTGTTCCGGGTATTAAGTAGCAAATACTGCATTTGCATTTTGAACTTTATGGAACACTGACAGAGCAAGCCGTATTTACTGCTAGTACACAGAATTGCAACTTTCTTGGGATGGTAAAGTCAGACTATCTGTAGTAGTAAAGTTTTATTATATACCTAAATGGGGATGGGCGAATATCTATACCAAAAATGAATATCGACATGTAGTCTGTGGTTTCTAAACTAATTGAACAATAGTGCTTGAAATTGGAGAGCCCATCAGTTTATTTGTAAATTTTATGTTTAAATTTGAATTATGTTGTAGTTAAAGTAAGTTAAATTGCTGTAATTAAATTGTTTAAAGTAAGGGATGTGTAGGATTCGATTTTATTTCCGTTTTTGAAGTTATACTTCTTTAGGCGCGTTATGAAAGAATGATGAGAGTTAAATTTTACGATGCGCGCGCACGATGCAACAAAAATCGACAGGATGAAGTTGGGCGCGTTACGAAAGAATGATGAGAGTGAAATTTTACGATGCGCGCGCACGATGAAACAGCAATCGACAGGATGAAGCTGCTCACTAAACCTACTTGCAGTTTAAGAAAAAAGGCTACCAACAAAATAGTGGTGGAGATGTCTACTGCATATATTTACATGCGTGCAGAGATTGATAATATTTATTGTGAATATTCGTGATAAAAATATTGCGTATAAGTTGCATCTCTGGTCGCACGGTATTTTTTATTTCAATTTTTTTAAAGTAGGTACCGTGTGCCAGTAGCGAGATGGGAGTTGGTGAGGACTACTGCTTGTCTGATAAGGTTCTTGTATCGATATATCGATATGCTAACACATCCCTAATTACATAATATCCATGAACCTGTGAAGTAGTGCTATATACGCCCTGAACAACTCATTTATCAAAAGGCAGAAATAAAGTTGGCTGGCAGCATTTTAATTTAATTTTAAACTATATTTCTTTGGCGTACGCTGCCGGCTTTCGGCGAAAATGAGATTTATTTCTCAATGTACCATTATCTGCTCTGATTCACACACGTTACCCTCGAGTTTTCGCCCTCGCGAGAATCACATCATATTTTCAACATTTTTTTCTTGGCGCAAAGTCGCCCTCCTGGGGTTAATTCGGGCGTTCCAAGGTTTCTGCGTGCGACGTACTCTATTCATATGCGTCAATTGGGGGATATTAGTTAACAAGTCGAATGGAAACTATGTATGTGTGAAATTCTGCTTGTGAAGGCTTCGAGAAATTGCTTTACGAACAGCGCGAGGCGACTGCGAGTCAAGTATTAGCATAATAGGTATGGATGAATTTGTGGATTCATTGGAGAATATAAATTTTAGTAAATGTAAGTAAATTGCTCCAAATTATATTAGTATTGCCGTTCTCGAATTACAAAAACAACTGTAGTCGCAATTTTTTGTAGGCATTAATTTTGAATTTAAATTTACAACATATTTTCCAAAAAAGTGACTCGTTTACTTGCCATATTTGGTAGCTCACACAAACAGCTTTCGGATTCGCAGCCCACAAAAGGAACCTAGAGAACAGCGAAAACCGTGTCGGTCGTAAATACGGATAATTGACGTTAAAGCCTAGGCGCTTCGGTAAAAACAACCCCCTCGCCAGCAATCATCCATCAACAAAACGTTTCCTAGAAAACAATTGCGAATCTCAGTCCAGAACAGAAAAAAAACACCCGCCACTGAAGATTTACAGTTTATTTCTGTTGATCCACGAGCGAGCGTCTCGAAATCTTGTAATTTCTTCCCTCTGGGGATGAAGTAAAGATTATTACGGTACCGTAAAAATGCCGACTGCGCCCCGCTGCCTCTGGTCTTAATTTTTGGAGTACGCACATTCGGGAGCTTTAATGTTTCGTTTTAATTGTCGAAATGCTCGCTAATGAACTTATTCTTTTGTTAATGAGGCTCTTGTAAATTCTGGTTGTCTGGAACGCAATTTGTTTGAAGCTCTTATTAAAGTTGAGTAGACTCTGTATTTTGTTGATTCATCTTGGGTTGCCCGCAAACGACTGACTTGCTCCATCTACCATAATAGAATATTTGCTGACAATTCAATCGAATCCTACCGACTGCGCCATGTTGTACATGTAGTTGGTTTAATAAAGTACCACTGGAAGGTGGTCTTCACTACTAGCCGTCTCCCGTACAACTGTTGGCAATCGGGTGGAAATTAAACGTTTCTATGCCGTAATGTTACATTGTCAACACGTCGCCAAAATAATAAACTACAGTACGAAGAACTATAAAATCGCGAACATTTCAAGCAATAAAATAGGAGATAAAAGTTTCGCAGCTTTGGTCCGACGCCAAATGGGAATTTGATATATTCATGAGTTTTTAAACTTTCGCATGTCGCGATTTCCCCAGTCCGGAAAATTTTCTTTGCGATAACGGCTTTACAGAGGCAACAAATATTTCATAAAGACGTCAGAAGTAGAAGCAGAAATAAAGTAGATGTAAATGCTAGCGGTCATCGGAATTTATGTTGAGCTTTAGTAGAATAGATATGGCGGTTCTGGTTCAAAAGTGCGTGTTATTTTTTATGGGCATTTTAGCGTTTATAATAGATAAACGAACACTTTACAGGCTTTATCTAGGTACACAAATAACACAAACAGAAAAAAATTAGTCGGAACGTTTTATATGAATGACAGCAGTGAGAGAATTTACATAACTCATATTTGTACATTAAATTTGTGTTCATGTCCATGCCATGATTGTCATGGAGGAACAATACCCTCACAATTAAATTGCCGTAGGCGAGTTTGTCGGGAACTCTCTGCGGCAAATTCGCAGAGTATCAGGGCCGCCGAATTTGCACAAAAAACATTTATTCAGGTAAAATAACAGTCCCAACTTGGTTTTAGCCTGATGCCCCGGGGGCCGACACACAAATTGTCGTTGTAATTTACCGAATATTATAACCGGTTATTTCATTGCGGTTCATTTTCATACGCGTCCGAGTTTTCTTTCGCCGAGAACAAGGGGACGGCCGACATTGTTTTTCAAATAAATTACTGCGCCCCAGGTCACTGGGAATGTGAACGTAATAAAGAATTTTCTTTTGATGCTTTTGGGGCTGCTTCCGAAATTGGGGTATAATAATTTTCAGTTTATCATAATTTCACATCCCTAGCATTCAATAATCATTGCATCGAAAAGATCATGTAACGGTAGAATTGCACTCAGGTGCATTACCACAGAAAACTTTTGACTCCAAAATAAGTCCAGAGGCTGTATGTTGACACTTTTGTTGAGTATACTTTGAAGTGCAGTGCAGCAGATTTAAGTTGGCGAGCGGTTGAGGCGCGACGCGTTGGCGCCTGCCACAGCCCTCATCTAACTAAGCGCAATCGCCGCTAGAGTGAAGCTCTCTGCAATCGAAATACTTGCCGTTTCCACATTACCCTCATGTTTCCACATTTGCACCCCCTCCTCTAGTAATTGTTTCAAAAAGTGTTTTTGTGCTCTAAGATTTATTTTCTCCACATGATTCGATGCCCATTGATAGTTTGTTACGTTTCTGAACAACCATTAAATAAATTTTCTCGGTAATTACTTGGAAAATTAATTGGAGGCCGAATACAACAGAAATCATTATTATAACCCCGAATACTTTGTACCCATAAATTTCATTGCACACGAAAGCGTCCGCAGCAGCAGTACATAAAGAAGTTCGCGTGATGGGTTGTGTTGATAAAAGTTCCTGCAAAGTTCCAGGGCATCTGTCTTTTTCGTTATCTATTGTTTCAGCAGACAGGGCCTTCTTTACTATACGTAAATTCTATGTGACGCTTTAATTATTTTATGTTAAATACTTGGCGTGGAGCGTGACTTGCACTTACCTAATTTTAGAGGGTTTGCCACTGGCTTGTGGAAGCGATCGATGCTGCGGTCGAGTTTTTGATCTCGATAAGTATGCACTTTGTGCCACTACGATGGGGCTCCTTTCAGTTCTAAAACTATAGCTGTTTCCGATGTACTTACATAAATCCTATCTAATAAAAGTGATGTTAGTCGTGGAGAATGCGCAATAGACACGTATCGTTTCGATCTAGCGAGGTCAGATTTTTCGTTTCCGTCTCTTTTTAATACGTACGGGAGCCGATCGCCAAAAGTGCGTACGTCTGAACTATCACAGGTAGGTATCATGTTTGTTGTCGTTGTAAAAGTATACGCCGTCAGAAACAATGCAGTTATTGGACGCATGTACTCAGTAAGCGCCAGCCAAATTGAACTATTTCATTTTCGATTATTATTACTTCATATTAAAGGAGCAAACAGATTTGAAGATCTGAAAACAGTAAACGGAGAAATATAGGAATCTTGTGTAGCAGCGTATTTAAAATTAGGTCTTATTTAATCACGAGTGGAAAAGAGCCATGAATGAAGCTGAAATTTGAATGATGCCCAGACAGCTGAGATATTTATTCATTCGTATTTTAATGCATTGCCGACCAATTTATCAGGAAGAATTGTGGGAAGAATTTAAGGAAGCAATGTCACAAGATTATGAAAGACGTTACAGCAATACTGAAGGACAAAAAAGCCTATATTCAAATTAGTTCCATGCTTTCTGCGGAAGGTTACAGTAATCTTTCAATGTTTCCTACCATGCCACGACATTGAATATGCAAATGAAGAACAAGCAATAGAAAATAGGGTCACGACAATATAAACACCTAAATGAAAAGCTGAATCAATTTCTGGAACTTCATGTTTTTATATAGACGGTCCAGGAGGCTCCTGTAAGACTTATGTTTATACAACCCTTGACAGCTTACTGAAGAGTAAGAATAAAATTGTTTGTACCATGGCCTTCACGGGCATAGCAGCAACACTACTTCCTCATGGCAGAACAGTTCATAAAACGTTTGGGTTACCTGTTCCTCTGTTTTTAGATTCATTTTCCAACTTTAAGAAAAATTCAAAAGAAGCAGATTATTTAAGGAGTGTAGGTAGATGTTTTTATTTGGGATGAAGCTCCCCTGTTACGCCAAGGTATGCTTTAGACATTATAGACAGAACCTTACGAGACTTTATGTTCCGTTTGGTGGAAAAATTATGGTGTTGCGAGGAGATTTTTGACAATTGTTACCAGTTAAAATAAATGCTGCCCGCTGTGAAACAGTGAATTTAAGTATCAAATTTAGTTCTCTTTGGAGTTATTTCCGTAAATTTTCCAAAACACAAAATATGCGGGCTCTGCCACAGGAGCAAGAATTCATCAAGTTTTTATTGGATGTTGGAGATGGAGTTTTGAACGATATGAATAGCAAAATAGAATACTTTAAACCCGTCAAATTTTCCTCCGCATGAACTGAAGTTGAGAGTATATTATATTGTGATGTTGGTTAGAAATCTCAGCATTAATGAATGCTTATGTAATGGTACGAGATTGTTAATTTTACAATTGGGAGACAATATCCTACAGTGCAAAATTTTAACAGGCGATAAACATGGAGATATAGTTTTCGTTAACCGTATAACGTTGTACTGTGAAAATGTTTATCCTTTTAGTTTTAAAAGATGACAATAATTTCCTATTAAACTAGCGTTTGCAATGACTATTAACAAATCACAAGGCCAAACCTACTTCTTACAACAACAAACTCGCTGCTTGAATGGGATGAAAGTGATGTTCAAACCTCAATGTAAAGGGTTAGCTTCAACTACTACATCTACTTCGAGGTATATACTCATGTCTCAGTGAAACTTAATAGGGCATTTTAAACAAGAGCTTTTCCGGAAAATGCCCCTTGAGCAAAATAATAAAAAAGCCATTGATGTATGTCGCTCAAACGTATACCCCAACTAAAAGAAAATTAGAGACGAAAGCCGCCGTACCTACAAGCATTTCCGCGAACAGATGCCCGAGGGAATTTATCTTTAGGTCTCAGGATTTGTTCAACTTCCTCAGAAGTTTGCCGTTGTAGCTGCTTCCCTTGCTGTCGGCAATTCCTAAAACTATGTTAGAACTCAGACAGAGTATATTTATGGATGGAGTAAGGTTTTACATGTATCAGCCAAGGAACCGAATTGTTTATTCGAAATTACTGCAAAACAACATATTTTGAAATGTAGTATGTTGTTTTCCAGCTGAATATTGCGACACATTTGTACATCTCAATCCCGTTAAGTTTCCATCAAAAATGTGGTATGCTAGTTGACCACCTAAAATAAAACACGAAACGTTAAATCCAAAACGTCATTGCCTCTGACGTTCAAAAGTTTGGTGCTGATTTGTATCAGACCAGTGACGTACATTATGCCTGTTAAATAATCCTACGCTGCTTATGTGAGTTTCATCTGTCCGAATGACAGACCGCCCAAATTCTGGATTTTCTTGAATTTTATTTAAGTACCACCTACAAAAATTAAGCCTTCTTTCTTGATCTCCCGGGAAGAGATGGTGAATAATTTTGCTTGGTTGTCTTCTTTCTGGGTTTCAGAATTCTATTATACTCAAAAAAGTAGCTCAGATTCGCGAAAGCCCGAGGCTCTATCTCTGCTGCTTGTTGCAAATGATTCACAAATACCCAAAATGTCTTCTTTAAACAATCCCGCGTGATTTATGAACCATATACCCTAAATAATAGAGCGCACAAACTTTTTGGCCCTGTAATGTAATTTAGGAACCAAAACTTCTTAAACCCCGCGATGCTATTTTTAAAAGTTCCATGGAATTTAAATAATCGCCTCCGAACTTGCGCGCCACCTTTTTGTTACCAACCACTATTGAATTGATTTCGGCATTTAACGACAACAGTAATTTCAGACAGTCTTTGTTGAATTTTGTTTCGCAAACTTACAAGTTTGTTGAGCCGAAAAATATTCAAGAAACTTTGACAATAAGTGGATGGCTTCACCACGGAACGCGTCAGTAAAAGCATGATGAACAAATTATAATAATACCTTTTTTAATGTCACTTATTAACTTGACTCTCTGGATCATGTCGGCTGTGTAGCATCCAACTTCCGATGTTTTCCTCAAAGCGAACGCTAAAATATCACCATCCGTCCTCGCTTCTACATCTGCTGAATCTGGCGGCTCTTCTTCTATAGGCTCAACTACATCGCCGGGTCTCACGATTTTCACGTCGTATATGTCCCGATTTCGTTCTATTTCTTCCTCTAGCTCGCGTTTATCCAGTTGTCTTAAGAAAAACTCGTTTTCCTCGCACTCCCCATCACAATCGTCTAGTAATAAGTATATTCTCGGGTCTGCTATTAGGGTTAGCACTGTTAGGTACGAAAAGAAATCGAATATCTGGAAGAAGTAATACTGAGAGTATTGCCAATAGAATGTGCAGTCTTCCGGGATGAATAGAGTCGGGTAGAGTTTGTGAATGGCGTCGTAAAATTCGTTAATATCGGGGTTTGCCAATTTCTCTATATGAATCGTATCTTGGTATATTATGTCCGAGCACTGCTTACTTACAGTCAGGATTTTTATGTCCATGATCGTTGAAACTACGTTTTCTGATAATACTTGACAATTTTGAAAATATTTTACTCGAATTTGACGGGCAAAGATTGTGGTTATGATTCAATGACACTTTCAGAGCTAGCTTTAGAACTTTCAGGGTAACACAACGGTGTGGATCATTATATAGTTCATTTCAGCTATCTTGGCTTGTGTACGTGTTACCGGTAAAACCCGAATTCCGTGAAAACCCGTTTTAACTAGTTAGAACTAGAAATAACAAAGGGCCTTTGTGAAAACTAGTTTTAACTAGTCAAAACGCGAACTGACGGGACGTATTTGTAAAAACCCGAATAAATAATAATTTTTAATGGACTTCGGGTTCTAACTGCGATTTTTAGTCAAAACTAGTTTTACCGAGTCGTTCGTTTGAGGGAACTAGTTTCAACTCATAAAATCAGTAAAATCCCGAAATTTGTATTCTTTTGCATAACATTAACAAACTCAGTTGAATTTAGGTTTTATTAAAGGGAGTGACTACTGCTCCGGCCGCCGGCCCCCTGAAATTTTATTCCAATACGGTCGGACGCGCGCATTACGTAATGTCCGTAAAATGACGTTAAAGAATATCGTTATCAGCTAGTGACGCCAACGGTCTCGGTGGGTGTGCGGATATCGTACAGAACTGCCATTTTGTTCTCCTACGGCTAGACGAGTTCTGACCCCGCAGCGGTTTGATATATTTTGCTTGTTTTTACATCATCTTTTTTCCAAAAAATGCGTGTGTCTGGTGCGAGAGGGCAAGTAAGGGCTTTTTTTAAAATGCGTTCTCTCAGCTTTATTTTTTTACGCCTCCAAAATGCAAATTGTGTTGACATTCTGTAATGCGCATGCCCGACCGTGTTCAAACAAAATTTCAGGGGGGCGGCGGCCGGAGCAGTAGTCACTCCCTTTATTAAACTCTGAAAACACAAAATATATTCATAACCGTGTTTCCCGGGAATTCTGAAGCATCCTGTTTAACACGGTAAATTTGAAAATTGCGATTTCGATATCCCCAAAGTGTTTTAAGCATATTTCGAGTATCAGAACACATACAATGTGCACCAAATAAAGTTTTTGCATAATAATTTTCAAAGTTTAACAAAATATTTTCAAAAATGTATCGCGAGGGAATCATATTAGTGTAAAGAGCACGACAGCCATCTGCGCAATGAGTTAGTGAATTCAATCGCAGAACGGCCGACATGGCATCTAGCATATGGAGGTTCGAATCCAACGGTGGTTATTTTTTTTACTTGTATTGTTATTTTGAATGAACAGCGATTGATTTCTATCAGTAAAGATGCATAATTTAACGTTTTATAATTTTTAATTAAACTGGCAATGGATTTATTAGAAAATTTTTCACGTTATTAAAGGCAGTAACATTGGAACAATACCTATAAAATTATTTATTTACTTAAATGTATTAAAACTTTGTTCATTTTAATTTGTTGTGCTCTCTATACAGCTTGTATTTAAACTGAGTTGATTCCCAGGCGATACATTTTTGGAAATATTTTTGATATTTGTTTAAACTTTGAAAATTATTGTGCAAAAACTTTCTCTGGTGCACATTGTATGTGTTCTGATACTCGAAATATCCTTAAAACACTTTGGGGGCATAGAATTCGCAATTTTCAAATTTTCCATATGTTAAACAGGTTGCTTCAGAATTCCCAGGGCACACGGTATAACATAAGTCATAATTCAAACGCGTGTTTTGCACTGTATAATACCATTGCTTTTTTACACTTGCACATGTTGCTTGCGCATCGCTTCTTAGGGCCCCCGCGCACTAGCGGCCAGGTCGCGCGGCCACGGTCGCGGCGGCCAACAGAATACATTGTCTTTAATGTGCCACCGCGCACCTGGTCGCCACTGACAGCGGCGGCCAGCGAGTCGCGACGGCCAACGGGTCCTGTGGCGGTGCACACGCGGCCAGTTGGCCGCGCGGCCAACTGTTTCAATGATGTGCAATGGGTGAGCGCGCACTAGCGAGCGACTACACAGCGGCCAGTACACTAGTTCAATACAAACTTCATCATTGCAGAGTGTGTGACACACATGACAACTCCACTGACCGACTGTTGATAAAAAAATACTTTGCAGGCCGCGGTCGATTGCCCGCGCTTAAATTTTTCGTAGCGACCTGGCCGCCGCGACCGTGGCCGCGCGACCTGGCCGCTAGTGCGCGGGGGCCCTTACATGTACAACGCAAATATCTAACCTTGTACAGATCCACTAGCTAAAGAAGCAGCACTTTTTAGTTTTGTCTTACGAAGAATGGAGTATTTCGGGTTTTTACTGATTCTATGAGTTGAAACTAGTTCCCTCAAGCGAACGACTGGGTAAAACTAGTTTTGACTAAAAATCACAGTTATAACCCGAAGCCCATCAAACATTATTATTTATTCGGGTTTCTACAAATACGTCCCGTCAGTTCGCGTTTCAACTAGTTAAAACTAGTTTTCACAAAGGCTCTTTGTTATTTCTAGTTCTAACTAGTTAAAACGGGTTTTCACGGAATTCGGGTTTTACCGGTAACATATGCACTAAGCAACGCCCCATGTTTATGATGTATTCTGTAGTAATACAATAAGTGGTCTGGAATTGTCGAAAATTTTACGAAAACTGTTGCGTTGCTTGATAGCCACGAGTGGCTAGTAAGAGCAAAAGCTTGAGTAAAATTACCTAAAAATTCCAGACCACGAATTGTATTTGACAAGATTATTTTTTGAATCGAAGCAAGGTAGTTCAAAACGAAATTGTATTTCCATTAATTCGCATACAAAGAAATGTGTTGGGAATATTTGACGTTTGGCAGGTACTAAAGTAACTAGATTATACACATAATATAAATAAAATGGTATGCTACGGCGCATATCGCTCCTTGCTCCTCCCACTTCGATGACGTAAAATCGAGGTGGCGGTTCGAGAGACACCAACCATATACCTACTTAGATCTATATTAATGTGACAAACAAATAGCGCGAACGCAAGATTTGAATTGTTACACTTCAAAAAATTGTAGCTGTCAAACTCTTCTCAATTAGGAAATCATTTTCTTGAATAAGCTCACCTCCATCCAAAATTACTCGTCTTTTCTCAAATACTGTAATTTTCCTATTTGAATCGAACATTTTCACTGACAATTTCTATTTTAAGCCAGACTTGTTCCCTTTTAAGCCACCGCACAATTTGGCATTTTGACGCTTGTCACTTGCCGATAAAGCAAAAACATATCCGCCAACCGGATCTTTCGGAGACTTCGCGCCAATTTCGCCTCGATGTGACATCATGCGCAGTGCGAGACGGATTCCGGTCGGCAGCGTAGCAGGGCATGATTATCTATATATATAGAAGAAAGTCGTTTTAGTTACACTATTTATAACTCAAGAACGGCTGAACCGATTTGGCTGAAAATTGGTGGGGAGGTAGCTTAGAACCAGGAGACGTACATAGGATACTTTTTATCCCGTTTCCGTGGGACGTTTTCAGTATATACAAACTTGGATAGTGTTGAAAATTGTGATAATGGAGATTTAAACGATGCTATTCTTCCTGAATATTTAAATACTTTAAACCCGCCAAATTTTTCTCCGCATGAATTGAAGTTGAGAGTATTTTGTATTGTGATGTTGGTTAGAAATCTCAGCATTAATGAAGGCTTATGTAATGGTATGAGATTGTTAATTTTCCAATTGGGAGACAATATCCTACAGTGCAAAATTTTAACAGGCGATAAACATGGAGATATAGTTTTCCTTAACCGTATAACGTTGTACTGTGAAAATGTTTATCCTTTTACTTTTAAAAGACTACAGTAATTTCCCATTAAACTAGCGTTTGCAATGACTATTAACAAATCACAAGGCCAAACATTTGATCAAATAGGAATTGATCTCCGAAAAGAAATATTTACTCACGGACAATTATGCGTGGCTTTTTTAAGAGTTCGTTCTTGGGAAGGATTGATCATTTATTTAGGAAATCAAAGAAATAGCCGTATAGTTCAAAACTACGTTTAGATAATTACATCAGATGTAAATTATTCTGTAATAAACTAAGAAGCAGGTATTATAATAATCATATTAAAGAAAATATTTGGCCAGTTCTGCAGCTCTACAGCACGTATACAGTAGCCGCCACTGCCAGAATAACATTCAACATTCAAAAGACAATAAAAATGAACCTATGGTTTATCTTTTAATTTATCTATAAGATCTAATGGAATCTAGAAATTTCGTTGAAACTTGCAACTCAAAAATGCATTTAACAGTCGGTCGCATTCATAAATTCTAACATAATTTTCCATGTCAGCCGATAGATTAATTAAGTTTGGTTGTAAATCAATGACGTGAATAACGATGTACGGAACGTCTACTGGGAAAACCTGGTCATTCAATTAACCAGGTATTGGTCTGCCAGTCTTACGTAAAATTTCCCAATAGAGGGGAGCACAAACGTACAAAACAATAAAGCCTTCAAAACGTCAGTTTTGCTTGATTAAATTCAGTGCACCGGCCACGCGTGGTTCACAAACTTTTATAATAACTGATGAACGTGTAGAGCAAGTTAAATGTGCAGGAAAGTTTGAGAAAAGTTAAGGTCTCTCATGGCGTTTAGTGAACACAATACATAGGTATCGATGTCTTACCTTTCTGATTAATTATTCCAATTCTGGTAGGATGATTCTTGTATCACGCCGCTCTTGAAATCTGAAATTGAAGAAAGAATACTTTAATATTAAAATTGTTCCATGATGCTTAAGGTTGAAATGTTCGCAATTTTTTGGGGCGCCAACTTACAACGAATACACCGCTCGCTTTGCTCCGCTCCGCTTGATCTTAACCTGATAGACAAAAATAAAATTTTACAAATAGCAGCACATTTTTAAATATTGATTCTGAAATCTAACGCTACCCAGAATGTCAATCACCGACAGTTTGTCTTTGGCTACGCCACCTACGTCAGCAGTTGTAGATTGGTATCATACAATATTTATTTAGATGTATGCTGATTGCGTTTTTACGCGATCGTAGATTGATGAAAGGTCCCCCCATCAGACAAACAACTAAATTTCATCAAGCGTAACTTCCGTTGCCCTACGATTAACTGAAATAACCTTTTTGAGATAAAAAGGTGACGTATATTACCAATGGTAATGCTGAAATTGACGATTTAACGATTTCATTACCGAAGTAAATTGCTATCGTTCGAAGATTGTTCATTATTAGTTTAAATAGAGTGGAAATTTGAAAATGCAATTAGAAATTATGAAAATTAAATTTCAGGATAGTGGTTTTCGTATTATCTGTTCTGAACATCACACTGTTAAATCAGCTCATAAAGTATAATACTTACTCACTATTCTAACAGATAAAACCAACATTTTGTATAAAAAAGGCTCAATTAAGGGAAGGAAACTTTTATGACCGCCCTTTTATTAAAAAAAATATGGCCGTCGTAAATTTTCTTATCATTTAAAGATGAAGTCTATTACTACTAAAATTCTCGTAAAGCCGTACATTAATCACATGGAGGTAGGAGAGTGAATTTTATAAAACCCTTAGTCTTTATTTTCTGTAGGATATACAACACATACCTACTGTTTTGTTCTTATTTTGACACATCACACCACACATCCAACTACAGCATTCAAATTTCATAGAGGAGGCGTCGAATTTTACCGAGCAGGTGTCAAATTTCATCAGAGGTTTCAAATTATGCATGCGTAGATTTATTCAATCTCTGTATAATCTTGCATCATATTCAAAGTTATTCAACTTCCGCTTTCATATTATATTTGCGGAATCGCTTTACGCTTCATGGTAATATGAAATTTGTGTTCATTTGGTATCCAGCGTAATTTGTTATAACTGCAGTGGTTTTACAACTGTCATATTCAAGGATAGACCCACAACCAGTATACAGTTTTGTCAGTGCACAATTTCACCGAGCATTTTCGAACGCCACCGATCTAAAGATCATTGAACTGGTGTCGAATTTCATCAACGCCGGATGTGAAAAATTATACCGTAGGTTATTTGAAATAATCGCATTTGAAGATTGGCATTGTTGTATTGAATTACATCTATCGAGTTTCTTATTACAACACATTTGATCTATGGTGTCTTGTTACGTTAAATAACCTAAAACACGTGCACATGGAAAAGCTTTAACAAATGAGGTCGGTATTCTAAATATTTCGCATAGCATAACACCTTTTCTTTTTCTGCTGCGAAAAGCTGTACGGCCACTTAGAAATTATTAATGCCCTCTCTACACAATTACCCTGTTGTAAAGTTGTTTGGAAACGAGTTTAATAAAACATTTAATAAACGTAGGTAGCGAACAATTTCCAGCACCGAAATTGCTCATATCTGGCTTTCTTTTGATTAATTATTCAGATAATTGAAGCCGAACATCTGTAACGTTATTGTTGAAATTTGCGAGTGGGTGAAAATTCATTTCGTACTTTAAAAGTTAGATTACTTTCTAAATACGCCATTAACTATCATATTTTAATTATTAGCAGACCTAATTCATTCTGCACTAATGTGTTGGCAAATTCAGCCCGAAGCCTTTAATTAATTGGAGATTAGTTTCGATCGTATGCAGTTTTAATGCATGGGATTTGTACCGAACAAAGTTGCGGGTTGGTAATACAGGACTGCATAATCCGCACGAATCCAATAATAGCGATTGCTACACACGCAATTTTATATTGTGTTTTTATTAGAAATTTCGTTAGAAGTTAAGATAATTACAATAGGGAGGTTCGGAGAAAAATAAGATATCTATTTTTGGCATGAAAATGACAGAAAATTGTTATTGTAATTGATTTACGGCGAAATTTTTTTCAAACAAATTTTTTGCTGCGTCATAAGCGAAAGAAATTAGCTTATCACGCCCACATGCTAGTTCGCTTTGTTATTGGTTTGACGTCAGAGATTCGTAAGGCGCTCCTCCCACTTCTCTTGAAGTGCCCGTGAAGCGGTACCTATCTCATAACATACTTATTGGGACTATTTCGAGCGTGAATTTTTAAAGTAAGGTGTCAAGGAAACATAAAACAAAGACAACATAATCGATATAATGATGCAACAAGGGTATCAAAAGTCCCATTCACATAATTTGCCATATTTATGTAGTAGGTAGGTAAATGTCCCGGTAAATGTGGAAATGGTGTGCATCTAACCCCAAATTCATTCAACCTCAAAACAGTAGTGTAAAGGCAGACCGGTATAAGTAAAACAAAGTCAACAATTTATTAACTGTACATGCCTTTTATAATTCAGTATAAGTAGGTATGTAGATTGTAGATACCTGCTTACTTCTGTTTGTAAAATAGGTACCTACCTATATTCTCTAATACAATACAATACATACCTACTCATTTATGTAGGTATGTATACCTAAGTGATTGACAAGTTATCAAGTTAACAGTTTTATAACGGATTGGAATTTTTTTAAAAAACGGAAACAAATACAACTCATGCGAATGAAAAAACTGCACTACGTAGGTACTAGGTACTTGTTTAACGAAAAGAAACAACTGCTATATTCTGGAACGGTTAATGTAGAAACTCGGAAGAGACTCTTAAAGACGCATGTATGGAGTACGAAATTATACCTATGGGTGCGAAACTTGGACAATGGGAGAAGCGGATTTAAAAAGAGTAGAAGCGTTTGAAATGTGATGCTACAGACGGGTGTTCAAGATACCGTGGATAGACAAGTTAGCAATAAGGAGGAATTAGAAAGAGTCGAGGAAAAGAGAAAAGTATGGAAGACAATAAAGAATAGGGGATAGGATCGTAGGATGGTAGGACACCTCAGACACAAAGGAATAGTTCGCGACATACTAGAGTCAGAGATAGGAATAAAGAGGTAGAGGTTGGAGCAGATTAGACTACTGCTCTCAAATAGTTGGGTATGTAGAATGTTTTACGGAAATGCGTAGGCTAGCTCAGGGAAAGGATGGAGATACGCGTCCTACCAGTCTTCAAAAGAGAACTTTATGATGACGTACTATTTAATTATTATTGTAAAATAGTTAATAAAATTTCCTTTTTTAGTTCAGGGAGGGAACACTACGGCGATTCAGTATTTGGCTCCGTCATGCTCCTAGCATCCTGTTTCAAATTATGCTAACCGTAACACGTTACCAAGTACCAAGGGGTCCCAGAAAACTGTCGATAAATCACATTATGTTCGATTTTATTTAAAGTGGCTGCAATGGGGCAGCCGATAATTTTATAAACTTTTACAATGATAAACTAACTCGCGAAAATATCGATAATGCTGACCGATTTTCTTTCTGGCTCCAACGAACCACTTTTTCCCGTTTTATTGGTGTGCTGTACGATGTATTAGTCTGGGTACAAAACAGAAAACACCAGTTAGAACCAGTTAATAATATTTAACAATTTAACTACACATGCATATGCATAATACTTATGGGATTGCTGCGCGCTGAAGCTGGGACTTGTACGTTATACTAAGTTCTGACGTCACGCGGCCTACTCTCGCTGCAAGGTACGATTTCTAGCCTCGCACCGACGGAAAACTTTGCAACGGCTTCACAGGCGAAGGAATTTTTTTTTTAACAAAAATTAACAACATAACTGCCTTCAGTATAATAAACTCTATCAATTTTAATGAAATTTGAAAATTACCGAACCTGCCTATTGCTCTAACTCCTACTTCGAACTTATCTTCCACTTCTTTGCATTTATTATCGATCCATTGCTCTTTCGCTTTCCTATATTTCCGAATAATTTCCCACTTGATCGCCTTATATCTTTGCTTCCCTCTTTCATCTAACCTATTTTTATATTTTCGCCTTTCCTCTATTAGACTCACAATATGTTTTGTTGTCCAGAGTTTTCTACTTCATTCTGTTTATGACCCAAAATATCTCTAGCTGCAGAATCTAAACTATTTTTAATGCAATTCCATTCTGCCTCTATGTCCCTAACCGTATTTTCACCTGCGCCCTTTAGTACTTCTTTTATTATTTCCATTGAGTTCTTGAGTTTATTATTAAACAAATAAAACAGACTGAATTATCAGCAATTACTTGTAACGTAACTCTAGAAGTACTAACACAGATTTCATGGTTGACAATAACTTGAAGGAGGATTCTTCATTACACTGTGTTTTCATTTCATACTGACTTTGTTCTCATTAATTAGGTTAATGAAAAATAATGTCGAGGCTGTGATTCCCAGAGATTCTGTGCTTCCACGAGCAGCTAATTTGGTATTAAAGATTCCAAACTTAACTCTGCAAAAGTCTCGAAAGTAGTTTGAATAGAATTCGAGTTAATCTCTTAATGAAAGATAGGTAACTTAAAACTGAATTAATTAAAAGACTTAAATAAGTTTCAGGAATTTTAATATACAAGTCTACCATTATTTGAGCATATAATGCCATCTACAGATGATGTATGCAACTTGGGTAATCAACCTTGCAACATATCGAAGGATTGTAAAACAGCAGTACACCTAGAGGCGAATATGACACGCTGGATACCAAATGAAGTCTCAGGTTTCATATTACCATGAAATATAATGCGATTTCGCAAATATAATACGAAACCGGAAATTGAATAACCTTGAATATTATGCGACATATCTTATTACACCAAGTTTGAATAAATCTACGCATTCATAATTTGAAACCTCTGATGAAATTTGACACGTGCTCGGTAAAATTCGACGCCTCCTCGGTGAAATTAATGCTGTAGTTGGATGTGTCGTGTTACATTTCATCGGAATCCTATCTAATAAAAGTGATTATCGATTATTATTACTTCATATTAAAGGAGCAAACAGATTTGAAGATCTGAAAACAGTAAACGGAGAAATACAGGAATCTTATGTAGCAGCGTGTTTAAAATTAGGTCTTATTTAAGATCATCACGAGTGGAAAAGAGGCATGAATGAAGCTGAAATTTGGATGATGCCCAGACAGCTGAGATATTTATTCATTCGTATTTTAATGCATTGCCGACCAATTTATCAGGACGAATTGTGGGAAGAATTTAAAGAAGCAATGTCACAAGATTATGAAAGACGTTACAGCAATACTGAAGGACAAAGCCTATATTCAAATTAGTTCCATGCTTTCTGCGGAAGGTTACAATCTTTCAATGTTTCCTACCATGCCACGACATTGAATATGCAAATGAAGAACAAGCAATAGAAATAGGATCACGACAATATAAACACCTAAATGTGATGCTAACATAAATGAATCAATTTCTGAATCTTCATGTTTTTATATAGACGGTCCAGGAGGCTCCTGTAAGACTTATGTTTATACAACCCTTTACAGCTTACTGAAGAGTAAGAATAAAATTGTTTGCACCATGGCCTTCACGGGCATAGCAGCAACATTACTTCCTCATGGTAGAACAGTTCATAAAACGTTTGGGTTACCTGTTCCTCTGTTTTTAGATTCATCTTCCAACTTTAAGAAAAATTCAAAAGAAGCAGATTATTTAAGGAGTGTAGATGTTTTTATTTGGGATGAAGCTCCTGTGGCGCCAAGGTATGCTTTAGACATTATAGACAGAACCTTACGAGACTTTATGAATTGTGATGTTCTGTTTGGTGGAAAAATTATGGTGTTGCGAGGAGATTTTTGACAATTGTTACCAGTTAAAATAAATGCTACCCGCTGTGAAACAGTGAATTTAAGTATCAAATTTAGTTCTCTTTGGAGTTATTTCCGTAAATTTTCTTAAACACAAAATATGCGGGCTCTACCAAAGGAACAAGAATTCACCAAGTTTTTATTGGATGTTGGAGATGGAGTTTTGAACGATATGAATAGCAATTTAGAATTGCCACAGAGATGTATTTATAATTCGGATATCGTTGAACGTATATACGGAGGAATCAATTAGAGAAAATCGATTCATAGATATGAACGAATCAGCTATTCTGATATGTTGAAGACATTAACAAAAAAGTGGTAGAACTGTTAGATATAAAAACAGAAAAAATATATACAAACTTGGATAGTGTTGAATTGAATTGAAGTTGAGAGTATATTGTATTGTGATGTTGGTTAGAAATCTCAGCATTAATGAAGGCTTATGTAATGGTACGACAATGTTAATTTTACAATTGGGAGACAATATCCTACAGTGCAAAATTTTAACAGGCGATAAACATGGAGATATATTTTAGTTTTCGTTAACCGTATAACGTTGTACTGTGAAAATGTTTATCCTTTTACTTTTAAAAGACGACAATAATTTCCCATTAAACTAGCGTTTGCAATGACTGTAATCAGGCAATAATGTGTAGCGCGCGAGCTGACCTAGTAGATTTAAATTATACAACATATAAAGCTACTCTCTATTTTGGAAAATATCGTTTTACTTTACCCTCCAGGTCATTGACTTGACCTTGAACATATCACTTCTCTTAAAATTGGAAATGCAGTAGCTTGAGTCCATATAAAGCTACACTATTTTTTGAACACAGCGTTTTACATTACAATTCTGCATCGATAGAACTATATGCCGGTTCTGGATCGACCGTCAACAAAAAGCAATGCAAATAAACAGTTCAATGACCTCTCGATCGGCTGAGGTAGGAAATGCTCGGTGAAATTCTACACCCGTAACTGTTGGTGCTGGGGTTTGAACCCATGCGCCCTGTTTTTGTAGTCTAATGCTCTACCACTAGACTGTATAAACGTATAAACAAATATCGTAGATTTATAATTATTAAGAATCGTGAAATTTCTTCAAATGGATTAGTACATCCATGAAAGTGATGAGTAGACTTAAGCTAGGGACACATTTCTCTGACGTGTTGTGTTGTGTTGTGTTGTGACGCAACGTTGTATGGATCATACAGCATAAATTGCATGTAATTAAACGGGGCGCGTGCACATTCCTCTGACGCTACGCGCTGTGTTGTGTTGTGTTGTGTTGTGACGCAACGCGATCCCTTCTATCCAGATTTTCGTTGCATCGCGACACAACACATCAGAGCGTCAGAGAAGTGTGCACGGGTCATTTCGCTTAAAAAATATGGATGAAGCCGTCTTAATTGAAAAAGTTAGAAATTACGAATGTTTATTCAACGTGAATTCGAAAAATTACCGCAATGAGTGTATGCTGCAAGAGGCGTGGGAGGAGATAGGCAGGGAAATGAATTCTACAGGTAAAGCAACAGCATTTTTACTTCACTTGTACTTACATACAGTGTGGAAAAAAGTATAGAAACAGTTCTATAAAAAATTCCCGCTCTGTGTGTACGCACTGGAGCTTTTGAGAAATGGGGTAGCACCGGTTTATCAAACGTTGCGTCACAACACGACAGAAACATGTGCACACGGCGAGTCACAACACAACACAACACGACACAACACAACACATCAGAGAAATGTGTTCCCAGCTTTATAGAAGTTGTAAAAACATAAAAAAGCTCGCGTTTGATGATTGCGAACAATTTGAAGCCGAGTTTATCCCTCTTATATATTTGTTCCTCCTACGTAGGATTCTAGTGTTTCCTGCAAAATAACGACGACTTGATAATAAATGCGTTGGCGCCAGGTGGAGGTACAACTTGCGTAGACGATGATGAAAACGTGCTGCATCTACTCAACTTTTTGTTCCAGCAATTTACATCAAGTTTCGGAATCGATCAATAACTTCTAAAATTTATTTCAATACTTGATGGAAGAATTTGATGTTGATTAAATTGCAGGAGCATAAAAATTGTTTCTTTTTATTAAATGCAACTCGGCCCTGCGCTATTCTTTGTTTTATATCTCTAGAGCTCCTACCATCGCGACTTATTTGACTATTTGACTATTTGACTATTCTTGGGGACTGTAAAGTAGTAAACTGGGATTTTATGCGCTCAAAGAAACGTTATAAATTTTAAATGAGATAATAAGTTTCGGTGAAAATACGTGCTAAGCATGTGTGAGATAAACTTTGAGGAGGAAACTGCTTTATGTGCCGTACACAAGTTGTTGCGCATTACGAGGATGTGCTTTGTTTCAAGTTGGGAGCCGACGACAAGTTGTTATGAGGAAATTCGAGTTTAGAATTTCTTAAGTGAACGAGGTTCTTGAATAGCTTATGGCCTTTCGGCTTACATTGTTTAACAGGTACATTAAAGGCACAAGTACAGAAATACCTACTGTCAATAAAATCTGGATTCATCCTATAATTCAATACTTGACGAGGTATTTGCTCGAGGAGTAGTTGTTCGAACGATCCAGTATTCTCTGTGCGCCAAAATACTTCATAGTTTGCTGAGAGCACTTAAAATATGAGCGTACCAGCGTGATGATTTCGGAGTTTGAAACCAACAAAGTTTGAAATTTTCTCTGAATAAATGATAGCAAAAGTTTTAACAGGCTAATATTAGTTTTGAAGCATCCATGGGGAATACAGAGAGTCTGGCACACTAGCTTTGCGAGTTATACGAGATTTCATATAAAAACTTAGCACTGCATCACACTGCCACATCTACGTAAATTGAATTTGTTCCAAAGAGATATAATTTTTCATCATCATCATCATCATAAGGTTCTCAGTCTGAAGACTGGTTGGATGCGTACCTCCACTCTTTTCTATCCTGAGCTAACCTACGCATTTCCCTAAAAGTAGAACATCCTACATCCCTAACTATTTGAGAGCAGTAGTCTAATCTAGGCCTACCCCTACCTCTTTTTATTCCTATCTCTGCCTCTAGTATGTCGCGAACTATTCCTTCATGTCTTAGAAGGTGTCCTACCATCCTATCTCTCCTACTCTTTATTGTCTTCCATACCTTTCGCTTTTCCCCAACTCTTTCTAATACTTCCCTATTGCTAACCTTATCTATCCACGGTATCTTCATCATGCGCCTGTAGCACCACATTTCAAACGCTTCTAGTCTTTTTCGATCCGCTTCCCCTATTGTCCATGTTTCGCACCCGTATAATGCCGTACTCCATACATACGACTTTAAGAGTCTCTTCCTAGTCTCAATATTAACCGTTCTCGAACATAACAGTTGTTTCTTTCTGTTAAACGCAACTCGGCCCTGCGCTATTCTTTGTTTTATATCTTTAGTGCTCCTACCGTCTTGAGTTATTTTACTTCCTAAATAGCAGAAATCCGTGACCTCCTCTATCTTCTCATTTCCTATTTGTATGTCAACTTTAGTTCTATTTTCACATCCCCTACATACCAAAATTTTAGTTTTCTTTTTATTGACTTTCATGCCATAGCTCTGTGTCAAAGCTGCTTCCATTTCATTCAAAGCCGCTCCTAATTCTTCTTTGCTAGATGCTAACACTGCTATATCATCCGCAAATCTGAGCATGTTAATAGTTTGACCCTGTACGTTAATCCCTGAGGCTGTTCTGTCCTTAACAATATTAATAGCATCTTCGATATATAAGTTGAAAACTAGAGGTGACAATGCACATCCCTGTCTCACTCCCTTCCGGATATCTACTTCCCTTCGTTCCTGCTCACATTCTATAACTGCCTTTTGCTCTTCGTAGAGATTATGTATTATTCTTCTGTCCCTATATTTCATCCCTACCTTTCTCAGCACTTCGAACATCTTCCCCCATTTTACGTTGTCGAAGGCCTTTTCTAAATCTACAAATCCTATATAGACGCTCTTTCTCTTTTCTATCGTTTTTTCTATAATTACTCGTAAAGCTAGGATGGCCTCGCGCGTTCCTCTATTTCGTCTAAATCCGAACTGATCTTCTCCTAATATTTCTTCCGCCTTTTTCTCCATCCTTCTTTGCACAATTCTAGTTAAAATTTTTGACGCATGGGAAGTTAAACTGATGGTTCTAAAATTTTCGCACCTATCCGCGCCTTTCCTTTTTGGCAAAGCTACCATGATGTTCCGTTTGTAATCCTCTGGAATCTCGCCTGTCAGGTATATACGACTAAGTAATTTAAATAAACGACCTGCGCACTTTAAGATTTCTGCCTGCAAGCCATCTATACCTGGCGCTTTATTATTACTTAAACTTTTTAGTGCTAGCTCAAACTCTTCTCTCATTATAGGATTCCCTAGGTTATCCCCCTCTACACTGCTTTCGCTTTCTAATATATCTTGCACTTCCTGTCCCGCATATAAGTTTCCTAAATATTCTTTCCACCTATCTGCCTTCTCCCCGCTTTCGATTAGGATATCTCCTGCCTCATTCCTAATACTTTTGGTACTAGATCCAATTTCTCTAAAATTTCTCCTGATTATTTTATATGCTTCATCAGTCTTTCCTACTTCGAACTTATTTTCCACTTCTTTGCACTTATTATCGATCCATTGCTCTTTCGCTTTCCTACATTTCCGAATAATTTCCCACTTGATCGCCTTATATCTTTGTTTCCCTATTTCATCTAACCTATTTTTATATTTTCGCCTTTCCTCTATTAGACTTACAATATGTTTTGTTATCCAGGGTTTCCTACTTTCATTCTGTTTATGACCCAAAATATCCCTAGCTGAGGAAACTAAACTATTTTTAATGCAATTCCATTCTTCCTCTATGTCCCTAACAATATTTTCGCCCGCGCCCTTTAGTACTTCGTTTGTCTTTTTCTCGAACTTATCGCGCGTACCATCATCTTTTAGTCTCTCTGGGTCAAGATACCTTCTTCCGCTTCGTTTTTTCAAAATCTTAAATTTAAGATTGGCCTTCATAACGACTATATTGTGATCACTATCTATATCTGCTCCTGGATAACTTCTACAATCCCTAACTTGATTTCTAAATCTTTGCCTAACAAGAATGTAATCTATTTGATATCTCCCTAGGTCTCCTGGCATCTTCCACGTGTAGCGTCTCCTAACATGATGGTGAAATAAAGTGTTCGCGACCGTTAAGTTATGTTTATCGCAGAACTCTATCAGTCTAACTCCCCTATCGTTCCTATTGCCTAATCCAAAGGGACCAACTATTCCGCCCTCTCGCCCTGTGCCTACCACTGCATTGAAATCTCCTATAATTATTAAATTTTCGTGTCCTCTCACAAAATCTAGCACATGTTCAATATCATATAATTTTTATTTAATTAAAATCCAGCGGTACTAGAAATTTTTGATGTTGCTGCGTTGTAAGTGCAGAAACAAATTTGTGTGGCAAAGGACAGAGCTCGGGAGGAAGACGCAAAATATATAACCAAAAATTGACGCAGCTATTCCATCGTGGCTACGATTTTATTACCGAAGTTCCTTCATTCCATTCGTTGAAGCACTCTTTAAATAGAATTAGAAGAAATGTCCGTGGCTCTATTATGGAACCATCCAGTACTGAGCACATACTTTTCCCAGAAGGATTGTTAATATTAGAAGACCAATCCAATTTTCCCTTCGCCGATGATCAAACTGCTGGGAGGATTTTAATATTTGCCACAACTAATGGGAGAGAGCTCTTGGCCACGAGCAATACTGTTTATTGATGGAACGTTCAAAAGTTCCAGTAAACAGTTCACGCAAATCTACTCATTCCATATCGATATCGGAAGCACTGATGAAGAAGTGAATGTGGTATCTGTGATGTTCGCACTTTTGCCTGATAAAAAGCAACGAACATACGATCGTATGTTTGAACTGATAAAGATACAAATTCCTGGATGGCGCCCGCAAACTGTGAAAATTGATTTTGAAAAAGCGGCAATCGGTTCCTTAAAAAATATGTTTCCATCTACGCAAATAAGTGGATGCAACTACCATTTTAACCAGTGTTTATGGAGGAAAGTGCAAAATCTTGGTTTAACAGAAGAATATAAGGTGAATGAAGACATACGCCTGCATATTCGAATGTGCGCCGCCTTAGCCTATATTCCACCTACTCATATAGAAGATGGGTGGGAAATATTGCTTGTAAAGCGGCAGCAAACCACGCTGTTAAAATCGCTTGCAGTAGGAAAATTAAAGCAGTCAAACTATCAATAGTGAAACAATGTAAATGGGATGGATCTTTGTAGCTTTTCAAAATAACGTTTAAAGCTGTAAATGGAACTTTATTTCAGCTATAAAAGTGCACAGAACGCTATATTGGATCGTAAATAATGAATCAAACGTAAAATATTAAAACAGGTAAAACGAGGAAGTAATAATTGGATTTACGTCTCTCGGGACGAGACAATGAAAACGAAAAAAATATTGCTAATCAAGTCATAGTTCTCTTCATAATTAACATAGAAAATTTTCACGATTAAGGTGCAGTACGTCATCGAAGGTACCTAACCAAGTATTTGAATTGGAGAGTAATAATCTCAACAGTCAGAATGAAAGAATCAATAAAAAATTCTACAGATAACAAGTTGCCTTTTGAAGTCTGAAACATAACCCTCCGGGACGGGACGAGATTTGTTGGATAACCTTTTCTAATCCCTTCATTTGTAACAGGTATTTAAATCCTCTACAAACTGAGGCGACTTGATTTATTTATTAGTACCCAGCAACCCTTTCAGAGTTATAAGGCAAAGGGAAAACATTTCGGGGAAAGGAATTGAATTTAATAATTAAGCAAAGAAAGCTTGTAGATTGATGCCCTTTGGCATTTGATTCAAAAATAAATAATATACAGGGTTTAATAATAATAATAATAGACTTTTATTGGCAAGGTAATAAATTTTTTTACAAACAATAGCAACTAAGGAAAAAACAGTATCACCCTCCAATGAGGCCTAAGATCATCCCACCCACAAAAGCAGGTGGAATGCTCTTCCACTTAAGCCTAAAAAAAACAAAACCTAAGTCTGAGCAGTATCGCCTGCAAGGAAAGGGAGTAATTTAAATCTAGCACCTATGACTTGAGAAAAAAACAAGCAATTAAAAATCAACTAAGAAGCACCAAGACACTGAGCCTCAAACACATGACGCCTGACTAGCCGTCTAAAACCCCCCACAGAACAGGACTCCCAAGACACTTCCAGCTCACCCATGAGTCTCGGTAGCATATACGAAAAACTGCGCCTAAACAACTCAGTCCTAAACTTAGGAGGAGCTAAGAGACTCCGAAACCGGGTGTTTAAATTATGAATATCTGTTCTGTACCTCAACCTAATAGCCAAGTAAGGAGGCCTGCGTGTGACTAAAATTTTAAAATAAAAACACAAAGAATGAAAATATCTCCTATTGGACATACTAAGCCAACCAGCATCAGGAAGCTTATGCGAAATGTGATGACCCCTTCTTATACCATAAATAAAGCGAAGGCAAGCATTCTGCACTCTCTGGATACGCAAGACATCAGTTTGTAATAAACATGAGGAGTAGACAACATCACAAAAATTAAAATGAGATAGAACTAGAGTTTCACAAAGCAACTTTTTCAATTGAATATTCAAAAATTGTCTACACGAATATAGGTACTTTAGCGATGCGAAAGCACAGCGAATTAATTTATTAGTATTCTCACGAAACCTAAGATTGTGATCAATAACAAGACCCAAATTTTTAACGGTATCGCTAAAATTTAAAGAAACGCCATCAATTCTAACATCAAGAGAAAGCAGAGCATTCTGCCTACAATTCTTACCACCAAAAAGTATCATATGTGTCTTACTGGTAGTAAGCTTTAGACCATGGTCTCCAGAGAATGCAACAATGCCAGCCAGATCAGAGTTAATGTTATTCATTGACTGATGTAAATGTTTAGGATTAAAGGAGTAGTACAGCTGCGTATCATCCGCGTATAAATGAAATTTACAATGCTTAATATAGGAACCAATCTGCGCCGTGTAAATCGCGAACAACAAAGGACCGAGTATTGACCCCTGAGGCACACCCGACACAATACTAAGAGGAGTCGAACTCAAACCAGCACAAGACACGCGCTGAGTACGTTTCTGAAGATAGTTTCGAAACAGAGAAATTGCTCCCTCCCCAAGGCCGTTGAAGTGTAAAATAGCCAAAAGTAACTTGTGATTGATAGTATCAAATGCCTTGGAGAAGTCCAACAAAATTAAAACAGTCAACATTTTACTATCAGAGGCGGAAATAATGTCGTCAATAATAAGAGACAAAGCCGAGCTGCAACCAAATCCCGCGCGAAAACCGGACTGCACCCCGGGCAAAATTTCATTAACCTCAATAAAATCGAGAAGCTGGCGACTAATGACACGCTCAAGGATTTTAGACAAAGTGGGGAGAATACTTATGGGACGAAGATCCTTGAAATCAGGCGGATTACCTATCTTGGGAAGGGGAAAGACAAGAGCATTTTTCCATGCACCGGGAAATGTTGAAGAAGATAAACAAAAGTTAAGTATGTGGGTAAGAAAAGGCAAAAGAAAAGGGCAACACAAAACCAGCATTACAGAATTGATTCCATCAGCACCGAAGGCGGAAGATTTGATGTTCTCTAAAATATGTAGAACCTCCAACTCAGTGACTTCCCTAAAATTCAGTAAGGTACTAACATTAGAATTAATTGAATTATTATAGGAATTAAGCAAGTGAAGGGGAATATCCAGTTGTTCAATAGAATTCACAAAGAAGTCATTAATCTGATTTGGGTCAGAAAGGTGTGGAGGCAGTGCACCAGATGTGCGCCCACTGTGAACATTCATACGGCCAAGCTCCCGCCAGAAATCACCAGAAGAAGAATTACGGGCAACGAACTCCAAATATGCCTTTTTCTCCCTGTTAATCGCACGAGTAGTAAAATTCCGAATAGATCTGTAAAAAACACCATGAGCAGGGACTCCCGAAGCTTTAAACCTCCTCAAGGCACCATCGCGAATCGACATCATCTCCTTAATGGTCTGAGTAAGCCAGGGAGCTTTTGGCTTTCGAAATATAGAAGTTTTGAGTGGAGCGTGAATATTATACAATGCCAGGAGATGTTCATTCAAGAAAGCAATCTTGGAATCCACGTCATCAAAACCGTAAATATGCTCCCAAGGCACCGCTACCAAATGATCAGTAAAAAGATGCAGATCAAAGTTGCTAAAATTCCTGTAAGTTCGTCTAATGGCATACGGTCGCTTGGCTCTAAATTTAATATTACAAAAAACTTAAAAATGATCCGCTACTATCTCGGAAGTTAAAGCACCAGAAGACATGGAACATGTAGAATTGGTAAAAATCAAATCAATCAGCGACATCGAACTGCTTATGTGATTCTAAATATTTCACAGTAAACTACCCCGCATGAACATCCTTTATGTTCCATACGAAATTCCAATATTGAGGGCAATAATTCACACGCCATCCCTTAGCAGTTTAGTGGTGGAATGGTAGTGTGGTTTTCTCATTTGTCGTTTGTTTACAGTATCTGGCTCGATAAATCTAGTAGGCGCTATGCGTTGATCGTAGGCGGCGCCGCTTCGCAGACGGGGAAAGTTGTTTCCTGTTAGTTACTTTAGCAGAACATCTACCAGGAAGCTTTTGTTTATTTCCAGAAATTCGGCGGTTGAAAAGAGATAGCGGTTTCAAGGATTACTCGATTCTTTGTCGCTTTCAAAATAATATTGAAAAAAGAAATTGCATTGGTACTTAAAGCTTGAAAACCAATGGAGATATGTTAATGAAACTTTCTGCACAATATTACAATATTACAATATTACATTATTTAAAGAGTACTTCAACGAATTGAATGAAGGAATTTGGGTAATAAAATCGCAGCCACGATGGAATAGCTGCGTCAATTCTTGGTTATATATTTTGCGCATTGGAGCGTCTTCCTCCCGAGCTCTCTTCTTTGCCACACAAATTGGTTTCTACATTTCCAAGGCAGCAACATCTGGCTTGCAGGAATGCGGTATGGCACTTTCTACCCAATTCTGTCCCTTGGTTATTATGCTGCCTTTGCACATGTTGCTCTTCTCTTTAGAACACATCCAACGAGTATTCCCATTTTTAAAACTCCGCTGCATTCTGTATTTATGTCCTTCGTAAATAGCTGCACGTTTCCCTTTGTTTGTTTGCAATTTTCAAACTATTGAGCTCATTCTACGCAATCCGAAGAAAATTATGGTGTCTGTTTTATTGGATCATTCAAGCAGTAATAAATAACAATATTCGCACCACCCTCGTAACTCAATTTGCGAGTCAACCCTCGACCTCTCCTCGGAATATAAAATTTTATCACCGTTCTCTAAATTTCCACTGCAAACAATTAAAAATCCAATTAATCCAAGTAGATTTATCGCTTTCATTTAAATGAATCCACAAGACAATTCTTAATTCATCCCTAAAAGCTTCTTAGAGCTTTCTGCCTTTGTTCCAGCCCCGGGAAAAGACAAAAGAACCTTTTGTTTTCGAGGCGCTATCAGATGTGACTACGCCCCGACTTTTTTTCTGTCTCGGCTGGGGGACGCCTGTTTACGTGTCAAGGCTCGGAAATAAGCTAAAAACAACCCTTGAGTAGCTAAATGATATTTGTTTTTCCCAACTTCCTTCGCCGAGATCGAGGTGCGGCTTGAGAGATAAAGAAAGTAATGAACTATTGTATGCCAATCACTCTGGAGCGTTCGCACTATTAAATATACTTCCAATGACTTTCCTGTCACTTCAGGAACAACGGCTCTTCTATTATTGAAATTGTGAACGCCTTGCGAGACGATAAAGCTCGTTTTGGAACTGTAGTCATCAAGTTTAGTTCCCTAAAGCTCCTGAGGTAACATTTACCTTAACTTACCTATTACCGATCCGATAAATGCTAAAACATTCACTGTATAATCATTTTCATTTACTTCATTACATTTCTATTATCTGCATACGTTTGTTCTCATAAAACACTAAAAATGGCATTACATTTTTTTTCTGTTTCTATCACTCCACCACTGACGATTTACGGCCGCACTCGCCTTGAAAGCCATCAAAACATCTTGACTGTACAATAAAGATAAGAGCGACAAAGATAGGGCCATTGAAACGAGTGATATCCCTTTCGTGGCTCCCCTTAAGTCTGTTTCGTTGTACTTCTTTTCTTCCAAAGAAAATGATTGATGACGGAAAACATCCGAACTAATGCACTATGTGTTTGTTTAAGTTTCTTTTAGACAGTATGATCGTGACCCACTGAGTCACTTTAGGAAAGGTTCACTGCCTCTGCGGGATTTTTCTTAGCACTTTTATATACAGGGTAAGTCTGTCAAAACATGGTTTTCTCTCAAATTAGTAGATCAAAAATACGAATATTGCAATCTTGAATATGTTTTGTATAATTTTGGTTTACCACTTCTTGCTCTAGCTCATCAAATAGCAGCGGAGGGGAAAGGGGAACGATTGATTGTGAAGATGCTTGTAACTTCGGTTTGGTTCAACATAATTTGGCAAACTTGGTCTCGTTGAAAAGAGCTCTCTTCGGTTAATCATATGCTTTTATGAGCTAGGTTCTTTTAGTTCTGTAGTGATCGCTAGGGGGCGCTGTTTGAAAGGCCAGCAAACTTTTCAAAATTTATTGGAAATTTTAAATGGAATAATATAATAATTATAACCTAGTTAAGAAGAGGATAGAATGATTTTGCTGATCTTTCAAACAACGACCTCTAGCGATCACTGCAGAACAAAAATGACTTCAATTATAAAAGTATCTGATTAAAGGAAGATAGCTCTTTTCAACGAGACTAAGTTTACTAAATTCGGTTAAATCAAACAGAAATTACAAGCATCTTCACAATCAATCGTTTACTTTCCCCCTCCGCTGCTATTTGATGAGCTAGACGCTAGAGCAAGAAGTGGTAAACCAAAATTATACAAATATATCCAAGATTGCAATATTCGTATCTTTGATTTACTTTATCTTGATATATTTGAGAGAAATCCATGTTTTTTGTCGACTATGACTATTACGCCCTCTAGCAGCAAACTTAGAAACTTGAAAATAATTTCCACCGATTATAAGCAATATTGAAAATGTGTCTCACACACCTTATCACGAGCTGTTAAAATTTTATTTCTACGCTGTTGCTATTTGGGGTTTTTGGGGGTTACCTTGATAGTGGAAATGAGACTTAAGCATGGAGATATTTTGGGCAGCAATAATTTATACAGATATCTTGCGTGTTAGCTCGAGACGTTCGGAACTGACAAATTCTGTAAATAAATGCTACATTCTGTTATTTAATGCTTATGTTATCGGTCACGCAAATCATCGTTCTGTAGAGACTAATGGCGACAACAACTTTAGTTTTACACGCTATTTCAGTTAAGTAACTTAAACGAGTAACGATGGGAGATAGATCAAGTTGTAATTGTAGAAATTATTGTCATGCGTTGTTTGACAACTTCACAATGAATTGTCACTACTTATTTATTATTATTTTCACAATTACCTGTAGCAAATGTACGAGATCGGTAGCAATTCCAACACACTGAATACTAAAAAAGCAGAGAAGAGTGAAGTGTTCTCTGGCACAGATAAAGGGTCACAGTATATTTGTTTTATTAAAGCTTGCACGCAACTTTTCGCTGAGAGGGTAGAGAGATAAGGAACTCCGGGGCTGACCCGTTCCATATCCAACTGAACCGAAAATATGAAGCAGATTCCAAGGAAAGTCGAGAAAAGTGTGAAATAGCAATAGAGTTTTTACGAGACTATTCATCTTTTGTTTGTCGATTTGATTCCGACATCGCTGGAGACAAGTTATTATAATTCGTTGAGTTGGGGACATTAAGGGAAGGCATAATTCATATTCTACGGGTGGATTTGGGGGGATAAAATATTCATCCTAAAGCTCAATGACTACATTAGCTTCGAGGAGCTCTCCGCTCGCTGACTTCAGTTGAATATTTATAAAGAAAGTTGGTATATGCATATTTGATAGGTAGTCTGGAAAATGAGAGGAACTTTTGGACACTGTATTATTTAATTAATCGTGTATTCTCTTTGTTGCCGTACCCTATACTTCAAAGAGATTGTCGATAAAAACCATATATATCTCATCTAAAACTCACCCAATTAGTGCCCACTTTGATTTGTTCATTGCAAAATGTTCAATTACATGTAAGTGCTGGAGAACAAAGAAATCCTCCTAGCCGCCTTCCTGGACATAGAAGGAGCGTTCGATAATACATCATTCAATAGTATCTCCAAAGTCGTAGGCCAAACAGGACTAGAGGCTTTGTGCTGCAGGTGGATAGACTGCATGCTGAGGGATAGAGTGGTGTTTACTACACTGCTTGATGAGACCTTGGCAGTCAGGGTGGTAGGTGGTTGTCCGCAGGGTGGAGTTCTATCTCCTCTTGTGTGGAACCTAGTTATGGACGGACTGCTTAGGAAACTCAGCGATGAAGGATATTCTCCCCTAGGATATGCAGATGATTTAGTCATCACAGTCGAGGGAAGATTTAGCAGTACGATTAGGGAACGTATGCAAATGGCCCTGAGTATTGTAGCAGCTTGGACTGAAAAGGAAGGCTTGACCATTAGTCCAGAAAAAACAACAATAGTTCCATTTACGCGAAAGAGAAACATAGAGGCTCTTGGACCTCTATATCTCCGTGGTAGAAAGATCTCATTGTCAAGGGAGGTCAAGTATCTGGGGGTTATACTGGACTCAACACTTACCTGGAACCAACAAATCGATAGAATAGTTAGAAAGTCGGAAACTACTCTTGCAATAGTTAGGCGAACATATAACAAAAAATGGGGTCTAAGGCAAGGAACGGTGCACTGGCTGTACACCAGAGTGGTCAGACAAGGAATAATGTATGCAGCTTTGGCATGGTGGCCCAAAGTCAAACAGGTAACTACTAGACTAAGGCTAAGCAAAATTCAGAGGCTTGCCTGCCTAGGGAAAACAAGGGCGATGCGGACTTCGCCAACTGCAGCCATAGAGACTCTTCTGGACCTTCTCCACTTCGTGATACAAGAGGAGGCGAGACTAGCACTATACAGACTGCAAAACTCTTTTTACCGTGTCCGTCTGAGTACAGAGCATTATTGAGGACATAAAGGATCCCATGCTTGACATGAGGACGGATTACATGATCCCCAAGAACACCGCACAACCACTCTTTCAGGTCACAATCGATGACCCTAGAGTAGAGAACCAAACTCTGAACAGCATACCTTCCGGCAGTCTGATCTGGTACACCGACGGTTCTAAGACCGACACAGGTGCTGGGTCAGGACTGTTTGGAGATAAACCAAGAGTGAAACTCAGCTCCTCTCTGGGCAAATATGCCTCTGTCTTTCAAGCAGAGGTCTACGCGATACTACAATGTGCGCGGGAAAACATTAAGAGGGGCTACAAAAATCAGCGGATCTTTATCTTATCAGACAGCCAGGCAGCTTTGAAGGCTCTCATGAGCCCAAAGATGTCTTCCAGGCTGTTGTGGGAATGCTTCGAGCAACTTAATATCCTAGCCATGCGGAACGCAGTGACACTGTTTTGGATTGGAGGTCACTGTGGGCTGATAGGGAATGAGGAAGCCGATAAACTAGCAAAGCGGGGCTCTAACGATCCTTTCGTTGGACCGGAACCTGCCCTAGGCATAACTAAGAGCGCAGTCAGACACCAAGTAAACGGATGGATCCGCGCTCAACATCACAATCACTGGAACGTGATTCCAGGACACAGGCACAGCAAGTCGTATATAAAGGGACCTTGCAGGAAAAGATGCTCAGAACTACTTTGCCTTAGTAGGATGCAAATTAGAATCGTAACAGGCTTCCTAACGGGACACACGACCGTTAAAGAACACCTGTGGAAGATTGGCAAATATTACGGAGACCTTAACTGCCGCTTGTGTAATAAGGAACGGGAGACAGCTATGCACATCCTGTGCAGATGTGAAGCTCTAGACCAGAAGAGGCAGCGAATTTTCGGGCGATGTCTGATGGAACCGGAAGAATTTTCCACGCATTCAATGTTTGACTTGTACCGTTTGGTCCAAGGCACCAAGATCATAGAATGGGTGAGCACAATAAGCCCATTTTGTGGCTGCAGTGCATCTGAGCCTTCGGGCAGGCAGGCCCTAAGGGGAGAAAAAAAAGTTTCAAGTTAGTTAACACAAGCAAAATGATGTTTTCGATATTAAAATCAAATTTAATTCACTATGGATGATTCAATAAACCTAGAAACAAAATTTATAATAAAAAAATATGGAAGAGGAAGAAATAAATGTTTTATCGTTGGTTGACGCGACACCAAAAACTTCTTGTCGCGAAATCGAATCACAAGTTGTTTTTTTTAAACAAAAGTTCAAAAAATATAAAAAAAGGCAAATATGGGCCATATAAAATTCAAATTATTCACCATCTTTTCCTGGAAGATCGAGAAAGAAGGCTGTCATTTGGACAGATGAAACTCACATAAGCAGCGTTGGATTATTTAACAGGCATAATGTGCGTCACTGGTCTGATACAAATCAGCACCAAACTTTTGAACGTCAGAGGCAAGGACGTTTTGGATTTAACGTTTCGTGTTTCATTTTGGGTGGTCAACTAGCATACCAAATTTTTGATGGAAACTTAACGGGATTGAGATACATTAATTTTTAGAATATTATAGCAGAGGCGGTAATGGAAAATGTTCCGTTAATAAACAGTGATAAACTCTATTCTTTAATTTAGTTTTCGTCTTTGAAATTTACATAATTTTGGTCACTGGTAGTATCCTGTATAATATGTATACCGAATAAGCTCCTTATACGTTATCATTTACCCATGATAGCACAAATTTATACTTATTACTAAGGGTGGTTGGGGATAGTTGAAACTATTACGGCATTAAATTAGACGTAGGACCTATTCCCATAAATTCAAGTGCTGTAGAGCTTGCATTTAAATGGGAAAATAAATCAGCGGCTTTCCTTTGTATATTAGTGAACCAAATTAGATAGTTAGGTATATGTATAATATAGGACAATAATATACTTATTGGCTATGGGTTAGATCAGTTTATAAATCGAGTTCTCGATTTATAAGAAATTACTGCGGCCCTCTCCGCGCTTGCCCAGCAAGAACAGGATGCAACATAAGCGATTTTACCCAGCTACAACAAACCATAAATAGTCAGTTGATCCCTCTGAACAATTTCCTTAGCTTAAAATTTGCATAAATTCTATACACAGCTTCCCTCGAAATTTAGATTAAGCAAATTAATTAACTTTAAACTTTAATTATATATAAACAATTACACACACAGGTAGGGAAGATGGGAGAACACAAACTTAATTTGTAGAGCTATTCATTAAAACTACCGTTTATGACTGCAGAATGAGAAACTTAATTACGGTGGGAGTTAAGCATCTAATATCCAGAGTCAAACGATTCCGTCCTTTGAGCACCCTACGTCGATTCAGCGCACGTACCGAAGACAAGACAGTCACTCGTGCTGGTACGCATACGTGGTAATACACAAACATCCATACGTAACCTATTTATATCTGTTTACAAGGCTAAATTTTATTACTTGTATCCATTACTAATATCTCCCCATTTTTCCACAGGATATCGCATGACACATGCTTTTGCCAGACCATTATGCCATTAGTACGAATCCTTGGAACAGAACGGTCGTAATTTCAAATTCTCTGTCACCGGTTGTTCTGTAAGCTAAGTGCTGAGGCTCTTCCCTGGGGAACATCTCACGTTTCATTCGATGTTACGCGAAATGAAAGTGACGGGGTGGAAGCACTATATGTATGGCTAACGCGTACTTTTGCGCAACAGGTAAAAGCGAACTTATACAGGGTGAAACGTTTGTGGTCTTATTTCCCCTCCTTCACCTATTTTTATATTTTCAACTCTCCTCTATTAGACTCACAATATCCTTTGTTATCCAAGAGGTTTTCTACTTTCATTCTGTTTATGACGAAATGGCTTTTTCGAATATATCTCAAAGCAACGAATGACGAATTCAAGGAATAAAAGCAGAGGAAAACATCAAGTTTCCCTAGAGAAATTAAAACCATTCGTTTTCATTTAATTTTTTCATTGAGTCATATTTAAATATACTCCCAAAAGTAAACGCAGGCATAAACCTATTAAAAAGCGAGACACATACGACAGAATTTATAGCGGAACAATGCAGCATCAAACATTAGAGAGAAATTCGGGGAATACAGCAGAGCTCGTGAGATCTATAACATATGCGCATTAAAAAAAAGAGCTGCGCGTCTTTCCCCAGGGAAACGACAATTAACGGGACAGTTTTTTTCTTTCTACATACAGTCACAGTTTCACAAAGCATTATTCTCGCCCCAGATGTTGCCAATTTTTCAACGAAATCGCTACACTTTGGCTACGTCCTTCTTTGCTTCTGTTTTGACACATAATTGTAACGCTTTTTAGATGAAAACAGCCTGATAATTTAGTTATTTTTAACGGTCGTTAGATCATTGGGTGTTGCACCTGGTCAGGTCGGTGGGATACTGTTATCAAAAGTTATTTCCATTGTTATTACAAAAAATAAAGGTCAAAATGAAGAAAGTTGCAATAAAAAAGCATTCGGTGCTTTCATCCACTAGCCTTCTGTAAATATTTCCTCGGCTCCTTCTTTAATCAAAAAGCAATTAATCTAAAACTCGGGTTAATACGGAGTGCCCTGAAAAACTTCCAGCCAAACAAACTGTCTCACAAACTCTATTAAATAGACCGAAAGAAAAACGGGAGTTTCTAAATTAGAAAAATTACCAGGACTATCTGAACCTTCTCAAAAGCGAATCCCCACTATTTATTGCTAGATTTTCTGTCCAGACTTACTGCTCTAACGGCGAGCTGGCGCGTAAATAAGGATTTCACGGGAGTTATCATCTAAATGGAGCTTTAAAAAAGTCGTTTTAAAATTGAATTTGTATGCCGCGGTGCATTTTGCAAAGTCCTATCGTCACAGTAAAGTTATTTCGTTTATTGCATTCTTGCATTCTTGAATTTTATTTAAGTACCACCTACAAAAATTAAGCCTTCTTTCTTGATCTCCCGGGAAGAGATGGTGAATAATTTGAATTTTATATGGCATATATTTGCCTTTTTTAATATTTTTCGAACTTTTGTTTTGGAAACACTAACATGTGATTCGATTTCGCGACAAGAAGTTTTTGGTGTCACCTCAACCAAAGATAAAACATTTATTTCTTCCTCTTCCCTATTTTCTTTATTATAAATTTTGTTTCTAGGTTTATTGAATGACCAATAGTGAATTAAATTTGATTTTAATCTCGAAAACATAATTTCTTTCTGGGTATCTAAATTTAATAAATCGATGGATACGTATGGGTATCTAGGAATTTTTGTGTACCTGTTGAGATATAGATCCATTGGTTCATTTACCTTCTCACGACATTAATTATTGAAAACAGCCATTATGTCGTATTTTTGGAAATTTTGATAATTTTGAAGTGCCATTATGTATACCGTGTGACAAACTTCCATGTGTACATGGGGAAATAACATGGGCAATTACATTTTTGGGGATTCCTGCTCCCCATGTGTAGTTACAGTGGTGGTAAAGGTAGCAATCGAAAGACTATTTTTTTCTGCGTATGAGGATATCAAAAACTCTGCAATTTTCCAATTTATTAAAGCATTAGAAGCAAAAATTACACTAATAATTTTCAAATTAAAACACGGATATTCATCAGATTAACTATGACAATTTAATTTATTCTAATCAAAGACTCCCTTGATTCTAATTTCTAATTCGTCCGAACTGTCAACATTATTTATCGACAATTTAAAATTTGGGTTTCAAAATGAACAAAAATATTTATTCAGTTGAAGAAAAGGTTTTCATTGTGAAAACATTTTACGGCGGCAATAGTCTGCGTGTAGTCCGTGACTTATTTTCTGTAAAATTCAATAACATCCCTAGTCCTTCGGTAACAACAATAAAAAATTTAGTTAAGAAATTTGAAGATACTGGAAATCTTTCATTGAAAGAAGGTAATTTTTACTAATAAATTTACTTGGTTTTTATTTAGATAATTCTGATTCGCTTATTATTATTACCTAGTTGCTAATTCCTTATTGTTCGCTAACTTAAATTTTACTGGGATTATGAGAAATTTAACAAGTGATAACGTGGAGTGAAACAAAACTAAAATTAATCATCATTTATTTTTTTAGTCGTTTCCAGAAATCTAAATGTTGAGGTAGAGGAAATGGTAATAGGCCTGATAACTGCTAGTCCAACATCTAGTTTAAGGTCTATTGCCCTAGAATGTAATGTTTCAAGAGAAACTGTCCGTAACATATTAAAAGAACAAATATCATCCCTTTAAATTCCAATGTCACCAAGAGTTACTTCCTTTTGACGAAGAATCAAGGCAAACTTTCTGTGAAGAAATGCAAGAACGGGCTAATCGGGATCGCAGCTTCCTCTCATCAATTTGTTTTACCGATGATCGTACCTTCACTTTAAATCAAGAGCCAAATTCACAAAACGTTAGGCATTGGGCCCAGGAAAATCCCAGAATAAATCTAGCCACTACAACGCAATACCCTCAAAAAATCAATATTTGGGCAGGTATTTTTAATAATCCCTTTATAGGACCATTTGAAATACAGGGAAATTTAAATTCAGAAGCTTATTTAGATCTTTTAATTAACCATATTGGACCTGAATTAGAAGAAGTTGCACATGCGAATCGGGAGGTCTGGTTTCAACATGACGGATGCCCAGCACATTTTGGAGCACAAGTGAGGGAATTATTAAATGAAATATTTCCAGAGAGCTGGATTGGTCGAGATGGTGCTATAAACTGGCCAGCTAGATCTCCCGATTTGGCACCGTGTGATTTTTTCTTGTGGGGTCATTTCAAAAATAAGATTTATAAAACTCGTCACCCAAATATTGATTCTTTAAGGAATGCTATTTTTGCGGAATGCAACTTAATAAACGATCGGCAACTTGCGAATGTGAGAATACTGTCTGATACAGAATGGGGGTTTATTTGAATATTTGTTATAGTTATTTTTCTTTTTTTATGTTACTTTAATTTCATTGTATATTAATAAGTTTTTGTCCTTACCTAGATATGAAATAAATAAGTCGTTAATATTTTCACTTTTCACTATTTGGTAGAAATCCATGATTAAATAAAAAATTACTTCGCGTACTACCAATAAGTATAACAAAATTATTTTATTTAACCGGTTTCAAGATCTACAAACGATCCCATCATCAGAAATGTTTAAGAAAAATTGTAAACAAATTATTATTATAAATAAGTATTAAATTGCCAGATTACAAAATTCATTAGAGCAAAATAAACAAATGTTGCCGCTTGTTAAATTTTTCATAATTGCAGTAAAATTAAAGTAATTTAATTTTTATTATTTCATTTTACTGCTTTAACATTTTTCCAAAAACTTTTTAATAGGTTGCCGCCGTAAAATATTTTCACAATGAAAACCTTTTCTTGAACTGAATAAACATTTTTGTTCATTTTTAAATGTTGACAGTTCAGAAAATCCATAATAATCAAAGACGTCCGTGATTAGAATAAATTAAGTTGTCATGGATAATTTTTTTGTCATGGATAATTTTTGCTTTTAATGCTTTAATAAATTGGAAAGTTGTAGAGTTTTTGATATCCTCATATTCAGAAAAAATAATCTTTCGATTGCTACCTTTACCACCACTGTAACTACACATGGGGAGCAGGAATCCCCAAAAATGTAATTGCCCATGTTATTTCCCCATGTACACATGGAAGTTTGTCACACGGTATACTAAGTATCTCCCCGAGGCTCTATCTCTACTGCTTCTTTGAGAAACCCCCAAATCACAACGAAAATAGGACATCCTGTACATAAGTACTTTCATTAGACAATCAAGGAAATCACCCTGTATTCGCCCTGTATGATGTACTGAAAACAACAATACGTTTCAATTTAGCCTAAAATATTGCTCCCGTGGAGCAAATTAACATTAGTAGAAATTCCGGCGTCCTGACCCGGAACATAAGGGTTAATGTCAGTCTGAATATTTGAAACACCGAAGTCAAGGCTTTTGGTGGTGTTAAATTCTGTGGAAACGGTGTGGGTTCCAGGTCTCACATCCCCGGTACGCAGGCAACGCAATTATTACAGAAATTTCTATCAACATGAGAGAGCGAATAGTAAAAACGACCTCTGCTGCTTTGTATCCTCAACTGCAAGCAACTTTTGACATTTAGATTAATTGCTAAAATTATGCTGTGTGCGTACGCCGAGCGATGTTTCAAAATTAAACATGATATATTGGCATTTTAGATTGAGTTTCAGTTTCAGTTTTGGCTGATGGTAATTGAAGGGCGGATGCAAAACGTTTAACTTATTGAGATTTCGGCTTCTAATTAATACGAAATAGAATGTGAACAGCGGGGTGAACAGTTCGGGAGTTGCAACAGATCCCTTCAATATAATCGGGACCAAAATAATTACGGAACTTGAGGATGCTGACGTTGTCAGCGAAACACGTGCCGAGTTTAATTACTGTGTCACTGTCTTTTGGCGTGTGGGGTTCTTATTAAGAATTCATAGTCGGTCAAAACTTATTTTATCCTATAGTCAATATTAAGTACGTCGTGTATCAGCTTTAAAAGATAAAATTTGAAATTAAAATTAGCCCAGACTAATTTCGCTCTCTTTTTTCTCTATCTAAAAGTTCATTTCCCGTTCTTAACTTAACTTAACAGTCAGTGAGTGGCCAGGAACGAAGGAGGCGACACATAATTACATCAAGTATTCAAATTGAAGTTCGAAGCGACGCGAAACTGACATGTTACTTGACGGAATAATAATGCGACCCTAATTCTGACAGGAATATTTTTAGCTCTCTAAAGCACGGTTCACACTGCAAGTATGTCAGTTCAACTCAGTTTTACAACAGACTTCGAACTGTAGGCGAACTAAGTAGGTTTACAACAACAATTTTGTTGGGTACTTAAAAATAAATCTTGGTATGCTATGTAGTTGACAAAATAATACACGAAAAGTTAAATCGAAAACGTCCTTGCCTCTGACGTTCAAAAGTTTGGTGCTGATTTGTATCAGACAAGTGACGCACATTATGCCTGTTAAATAATCCTACGCTGCTTATGTGAGTTTCGTCTGTTCAAATAACAGACCGCCCAAATTCTAGATTTTCTTGAATTTCATTTAAGTACCACCTACAAAAATTAAGCCTTCTTTCTTGATCTCCCGGGAAGAGATGGTGAATAATTTGAATTTTATATGGCCTATATTTGACTTCTTTTATATTTTTCGTACTTTTGTTTTGGATACACCAACTTGTGATTCGATTTCGCGACAAGAGTTTTTGCTGTTCCTTCAACCAAAGATAAAACATTTATTTCTTCCTCTTCCCTATTTTGTACTCGGTGGAAATGACGAACGTTTTTTAGGGTCAACGTTGGTGCAGTTGCGAGGTCGCGCAATATATTTTGCTGTAACTTCAACGACTACTGAGCTTGTATAGAGCAAATTTAGTACCACATTTATATAAAATAACTGTAAATTGATCGAATTGCTTCATGTATATAAAATGTCACACATTCATATTCGCTACAATTTATTATTTCTATATTCCTGAACGCGACGAGTTCCAGTGTATATATATTAAACTGAAATGTTGATGATAAATTATCCAGTTCTACTACCCTCCCTCCACCCCTTGAAACGAATGATATATACCACCATTTACTATAAGCGAAAAGTTTTAATAGTTGTTACATCCACATTTTTAATCCATATTCTGGAGCAATTGAGGAGTGAAGCTCAACATAATCATTAATCAAGTTGTTTCTACGATTTTTTCTAATTTTGTGACATCCTGTATTATATGTTTTGTGCCGAGTAAAGACGTTTGTCCTTATTATTTCACGAAATCCCACTAAGTTAAATAAACAAAAACAGGATCTGTCTCAATGATGAAAACTCTCCGTGTCTGAGGCCGAGAAATAACACTGACTGTCACGAAGCTCTAATCCGCAGAGTACACACAAGTTTCGTCAGTTCATCACGAAGTTCTGATTGCAAACATTTCAAGAATGTCAACACGCAACCCCTCACGAGTGGAAACTATCTAATCAGACATCGCACCCATCAAAACTTTTCTTGCCAATCCTCACCCGGCTTTTATTAATGAAGGGTTTCTTTAAGGAGTGGCAGAATTATGAGAAAGCGGGATTTAAGAGGAAAACCTTGTAGGTTCTTGTCTTGAGTAAGTGTGAACTTCAATGTGGCCCACAAAGAGTACCTAAATAAAAATTAAGAAAATAGCAAATTGCTACATAGAGACTTATACTTAATAGTAAAAAGGTAATTTTGTGTTGAAAACATAAAAAATATATGATTCCGTTTAAAAAAATTAGTTATGACCAACTTTCCGATTTGGTGATGCAATTGCTAATACCCTGTATACTATTATGAGTGTTTTATTATTGCGAGAGTTACTCCTAGACCTTGCTTTTATTCCACCAGAATATCACTGCTACAGCTTTATTCTATTCCAAGATATTTAATTTTCAGACTTCCTCTAAATCTTCCAAAAATTGCAAAAAATGCATATAGTGGAGTAAAAACCAAGGCAAAAGTCGCTTCCTTCTCGATTTTATTTTTTGTATCTTAGAACAAACTGAGACATATCTCATTTTATTAGTTAGGTCATGGTTTATGAGAAATCACAAGATACGACATTTTTTGTGGTCACGAAATTTTTTATTTCCGCAAAAAAGTGTGGATATGTACCTTTTTTAAAAACCTTGCTTTTTTATATATCCACTCTAATATCTAGGTATCTAATTGAGCTATCGACATGATCTTTTTTTTTTGTTTTACAACACACACTTAGGCGCTTCTTTCTAAGCATAGTATTGGTTGGTGATTTTTATTTTAATATGCTCAAAACGTCGATAACCTAGGAAGTTCAGAAATTACTCAGGCAAATTTTCACTAATCGAGAAACTTTTTTGTTTTGGAAATTTTTATGTAACATGCTGCGAAGGAAATGCCGCCAAAAGACCAAAAAAGTTTTTGGCAGCATAATTGTTATTGTGACTTTTGCAGTTTAGGCGCTATGATTTTTTATATTGGCTAATAATAAGGAGCGACCGATGACAATATCGGCGCGTGCGAGATATAACATGAAAGAAATAAATAGTCTTTTATTTACACATGTAGTTCGTATTGTTAGTGGCGAGTTCTTTAATTTTACTGCTTAAAAATATTTAAGATGGATGAGCTAAATATTAAAATGAAGTGCTTATTATGTGGTGAAGTTGTGGAGGAAAAAGATAAACTTGTTGTGCATAAGCCTTGGAAATGGGATTTAGAGACAATAATTAGGGCTGCGGAACTGAGAAAAGATGATTTTGGATAGAAAATTTTAGCAATCAAGAATGATATTTTAAACGTAAAAATTAAAGTAAAATATCATAAAGACTGCAGAAAGGTCTATACCAGCAAAGACAATATTGAGATGGTTTGCTAAATTAGTAATAGCTCTGACGGAGACAGAAACATTCCGCGAGACATTCCAGGTTCTTCAAAAAGTAGGGGTAACATGGAATCATTTAAAATACGTGAAATGTGCCTTATTTGCAATCAAAAATGGACAAAGAAAAAGCAAAAATTAACATTTATACAAACAAGTTTGCAGATTGTATTAGGTACCTACCCATTTTTTTATTATTTTAGGGGTTTCGTCAGTCAAAAGATAAACAAAAATAAAACTCGAAAAATTCTGATTTAAATTAAACATTAATTTGCATAAAAATATACCACTGATATATGAAAGAAAAAAGTTCCAAACTGATCATTTTTTTGGGTTAGGTCGAGAGTGAGGTTGTAAGTGCCTACCTCCGAATAAAAAAACCACTCAGGTACCTACAGTCTACACTTTTGTTTGCTGACTACACTTAAAATATAAAAATAGGATAGCGTACAATAAAAAATTATAGAAACTTTTAAGAATATGTACTACAATAGCCAATTTATCTTAATCTCTTTAGGGGACAGGAAAAAGTACTTATGTATAAATAATCAAAGCGGCCAAAAAGAGGGGTGGTATTGGAATGGTTGCAAAATTCACCGGTTATGACGATTTGTTTGCGCATGATGCGAAATATCATAGGTCGTGTTATAGCCATTACATTTCGAAATATGTAAAACATACAAGCATTTTTAAATAAATTGAAAATTAACAAAAAATTAGCCCATGTCCCGACTTTTGCATCAAACTGATAAAATAGAATCAACGAGAGAATCAGATTCAAGTTCTTCCTTTGTATCTGAAACTGCTAATAATGACGTATGTAAGGAAGAAGTTTATCAAAATGAATATGAAATTTTGCATCAAGCAGCTGGAATTTTTTAAAAACACACAATTTCAGTTCTCCACGACAAAATTTTGCTGTTCCTCAACTCCTCATGATATTAATCAAAATGAGTTTACAAAGCAAGTACCAAATATGTTGCCACAATTTATATCTCGTCATATCGACGATGATAGTTATAACCGAAGGGAAACCACCACCTATTTTATGTACACCATACATCCTTCTATACCAAATATATTTCCGTACATCCCAATACATCCTCGTACATCCCTATACATCCCTGTACATCCCCGTATCTCACCATACATCCTTCTATACCAAATTTACTTAAATATCGGATTTAGGCTCTATTTTAGGGCACATTCAACATCTAAAAAGCATTGACTGGCCATCTGAGGAGAAAAATCGAGAAAAATAAAAAATAATTCCATACACCCTAAATCGAGACCCAAATGGCATAAACAGGTATAGGTAAAACAATTTGATCGTTAATTTTTTGGTAGGTGATAATGTGGCAACTATACTTTTACATAATATTGCATTCATATTGTAGGTATATGAAGAAAAGAATGGTTGTTTAGATTTTAAAACATATACGACAATAAAATATAACAACTTTCGACTTATTTACATTTTCTCATGTAACTAGGTACCTAACTATTATCGCAGAAAATAAAATTCTTGATGAAATGTTAAATTAAATTCACAAAAAGGGAATGAATAGTATGCAGGGTTGATTGAATTGTTCCAAGTGGACATAATTGGACGATTTTGTCCAATTATGTCCGTCCGGACAAAATCAATAGTGATGGACAAATTGGACAAAATTGAACGAAATCAATAAAACGCGGCAAAAATTCAAAAAAAAACTTATTTTTTATATGTTATATTAAAAACTAGCTGGTACCCGGCGCGTTGCTGCCTCAGAAGAAATAATTGTGGTAAAATCGTTTGAAATTTGATAAACTGCGAATGACATATGCCGTTTGACGTTTGCTGTCAATTGTCACTTTATAAATTATAGCGACCCGCCTTGGCTTCACATAAACGTATAAAAAAAATCTGTTGATCCGATCGCTATCAAACTTCACAGGAACACCCGCTGGGCTAATCTGAAAATTGCCTGAAAATTTCAACATCGGTCCAGTCGTTTCGGAAACGGACATAGGTAGAAACATTTTTTGCGTTTTATAGATATAGATAGATAAAACAAATGTAAATGAAAACCCATTATGTTGCTTGGCTAGATAGGTTAGCAGACTAACTACTAACTTACAGTATTTAATAAATAAAAATTAAACTTGATTTTGTCCAATTTTGTCCAATAATGTGATTTTGTCCAAATTTGTCCAATAATGTACACGCCCTGGACGAAATAAAAAAAAGTGGACAAATTCACAACTCTGATAGTATGGGCCTGCCTTTCAACAGATTAAATAAAAGGTGTTCTATCGCTTTTCCCCCAGCACATTTTAAATCGGGCATTTGGGTTTATTCAAATTTGGAAAGCACTTTTAACAAAGGGCTTGGAACCTTGGAAGTTCCATTTGCATGCATGTTCGGTACCGCAAACTCGGGAATTTAAAAATCAAAAATAAACCGGAGAAACTATTTTTCGAAGAAAAACGACAATGGGGTCGTTACACAATTTTTTAAAATCATATTTTCCCGAAGATTGTCGTAAAATATTTGACCCGTATTTTTTATTTTTCTTATAGCGAACATTTTAGGCATCTAAACCGGCCTCAAAGTTAAGACGCTGGCCCTTTAAGCCTTTTTGAATGATGACGTATCGGGGGCAATGCCGAGAATTGTCGGTATTAGCCGGAAAGTACAACTGTTGCTTGTCAAACGTAAACTGAATTAATAAACAATCATGGCAGTCTAGTCGTTTGACAGATAGTGTCCAGTGTTGTTTTTCAGTTTGTCTAGTTCCCAAATAAATGAAGCATTTACCGTTTCGTTTTAATATTTTTCATTTCAGCACTGAAATAGTCCAAATTGGATAAATAATAATTGTCAATCATTTCACTACCCCTAAAATTGTCTGAATCGGCTTTAACGAAACCTTGCCCTATTTTCCATACACAAATATACTAATTGACACAATAAATAGGAATAAAGGCACATAAATAAACGGCAGATAACTATTTATACACCCAGACCCAACACAAATAGAAATAAATCTCCAAATGTCAAATTCTGATTATTCCTAACACTTGCCCGTAGTATCAGGAGGTCATAAATGATCATGATGCGCGCCCCGTTCTCCGTTTAGGTTCAGACCACTTTGCTGACGGTAACTTTTTTAAAACAGACCCCTTAGTTGACACACGCATTTTAAACAGACCCCTTAAGCTGTCCTCACACCAGACACACGCATTTTTTTGCAAAAGAGATATATGATCATTATGACTTCCTGCTAACAAGGGCAAATCATTATTGCTCCCTACTTTACCGGCTCAAACTCCACGTAACGTTATGCTTTCTGAGTATCGAAACATCAATTCAGATGACCAATCACAAGCGCTTCTAAGCTAATGACGTAACTGGGGCAGCACGTGTTTCTGTTTAATTCTCTGAAGGCGCGCTTCGTGCTAAAACCGCCATTGTTTAAATTTTGAGCTACTGGTGAGTAAATAAATGTAACCCAGAGGGCCAATAAACACCTAGTTACTTATTTCTATCAAAATTATATCGATGTTCCTTTTTTTAGGTTTTTTGAAAGGTTACGCGCAAAGACTTTCGTTAGATACATTCCTTAATTAGTAGTAAGAATTTCTGACTTATTGAATCGCAAAAGAATCGTACCTTATGCTACAACCGTCTCAAAAGATGAGCAAACTATTGAATTGACTGCTGTAGCCCCGGCTGTAGCAATTAACCGCAAGTAGCATAATAATGCGCCGAAGACGAAAGAGAGACTTACGCGAATAGCACGCGTGACCCGACATGCAGATGATGAAATGCTTCGCTCATGCGCACATCGGTGCATCAGGTAATTCCCGGGCTTTTTTACGTGTTTACAATCCATACATCCCCGTACATCCTCGCATACATCCCCGTACATCCCAATACATCCCCGCACATCCCAATACATCCCCGTACATCCCAATATATCCCCGCACATCTCAATACTTCCCCGTACATCCCAGTACATCCCCTATGTTGTACACCATACATCCCTGGTGGTTTACCCCCCGGTTATAACGTTAGAAAAAAATATAAATCCAAAAGCTGTTATTCCTTGCAATCTTATTTTGGCGTTGTTCGTCAAGTTATATAAAAAAAAACTTTTTAAATTTGAATTAGGCTTGTACACCATTTACTACGAAGTAGACAACTTTTTGATTTCCTATCTGAAATTGGTATTAGCTGTACTTATAACGATATTAGACAATTATTAACAACCAACATTGCCAAACAAAGAATTAGTAATGACAAAATTTATGTACCTCCAGGTAAAAGTTGTTGGTAATACAATCAAAAATTACACACGCGAATATAGATAATTTTGATTTAAGTGAGGACACAATCCACGGAAAAAATACTACTCATTGCGTGGGTATGGCGGTATTTCAGCAACGTTTAGAAAACATTACATTTATAGGTGAAAATATACCTAGAAAAGGTCCTTATTCATTAAGCTTAGAAGATCTTGATTGTCTCTTTAGACACATATTGCCCTTTTTTAGTCCTCCAAAACGACCAGAGCCTTTACCCTTTAAGTCCTTTGAGTGTAACAAAAAAACGATGGAATATTTACAAAAATAAACTTGACATGGAAACTCATTCAATATTTTAAAGGCACTTGGTCAGGCTTTAATAATTTGTATCTGAGATGCCCAAGCATTGCAGATCAATAACCGAAAATACTGAAAATAGGCAATAAACATAGCAAAATTAAAGGTGCCGAACCATTACAAACTATTATTGCACCGTGCCCGCCAAACTTAGATATTACCCTCCAAACCAAAAAAATCATATTATAAAAACTATTGAAAATATACAGAGATTTTTTTTTCTCTAAAAACTTTTTTGGTCTTTTGGCTATATTTCCTGCGCATCATGTTATATAAAAATTTCCAAAATAAAAAAGTTTCTCGATTAGTGAAAATTTACCTGCAAAGTTTCTGAACGTCCAAGATCATCGGCGTTTTTGTCATTTATTTAAAAAACAATACCATTATTATTATACATCTAAAGAAGCGCATAGGAGTGTGCTTTAAAACAAAAAAAAAGATTACGTCGATAGCTCAATTCGTTTTTGAGATATGCCAGTAGATATGCAAAAAAGCATGACTTTTAAAAAAGTAAAAATTTTGTAGTTTTTTAAAAATAAAAAATGTGGTGACCGCTAAAAAATGTCGTATTTTGAGTTTCTATGTGTATAATGCTGTTGTCGACAATACCCACTGGGTCTGATCTTGTTCTAAGCTCATCAAAAAAAACGACACAATTTTACCCATTTCCGCTAATATAACTCAAAAATTTTGCAATTTAGACGAAAAATGCTCACACAACTTGATTATGCAATTAGTTAAGGAATTCAAAAATGCACTCGAATACAAGGTGTTCCATTTAAAAAGTCATAGTTGGATGCAGTACAGAAAAAATGGAACACTCTGCACTCTGCTCGACGTCAGTTCACTATTTCCCAGTGTACCTGTACCAAAGGCTTTGGAGTATTTGTATGAACTCCTTAATGAAAATAACATTGATGAACAAACTGTAAAAGAATACATTAATTTAACCAATCTGTATATGCAGCAGAACATTTCAAAGACAGTGGATCATTTTTTCAAGAAAGTGAAGGTACAGCCATGGGAAATTGCCTCTCTCCTTTCATTGCAGAAATTTCCATGGGCAAATTTGAAATCCAACTGAAAGATGAGCTCCCATATTTTCCAAAGGTGTGGGTGAGATATGTAGACGATATATTAATTTGCCATTTTTGACACCAGTAAATGTAACGTTGAAGATTTTTTTAACAGCTTAAATAGTAGATTCAATTCAATCAAATTTACCCATGAAATAGAAAGAGAAGGACAGCTTCCATTTTTGGACATTTTGGTAATTAGGAAAGACAGTAAGTTAGAATTTGACATCTATAGGAAAGAGACCAGTACAGCTCGGTACATAACTGCAGATTCGAACCACTGCAGTCAGCACAAAGAGGCTAGTTTTGGTTTCTTAGTTAATAGACTGTTGAGTCTACTATTATCGATTGAAAGATACCGCAAGGAAGGAAACATAATTAAAGATATAAGGAGATGTAACGGTTTCGATCCAGAAATTGTCAATAGGTTAATTAGGAAACGTAAATTTAAAATGCTATTGCGAAATTCCACCACTTTAAATTGGGATAATAAAATTACTAAATTTATAAAAATACCATATGTACCGCAGATAACTAGAGGTATGAATACTAATTTCGGGAAAGCGGGCTTGAAAGTGGTTCACACTTCGAGCAACAATTTACAAAATCTAGAAATGCGAGAGATAAAACGGAACCCATTCATAAAGCGCGAATTTACGAAATAGTATGCGGAAATTGCAAGAAAAAATATATCGGGCAGTCAACTCGGTCTATTTTAACCCGCTTCAAGGAGCATCAAGCCCATTACAAATACGGCCGTCCTAATAAGTCTAGCATGGCGTCACACGCGTTGGAAATAATCTCAAACTCTTAAAACCAGGAAATAATAAATTTGGATTCATTCATTATTATTTTATTTTTATTTTTAACTTGTGTCAATATACTACGTTATATTTGGACCATATGTTAACCTATTCCAGGAGTTGATACTGAGGAAAACAATAGTAAAATCTGAAAATTATGTGAACTAGTCTCCCTATCCCGACATGTTAATAATCAAACATTATAACCATGAAACTCTTCCTGCCACAAAACTGTATTAATAAAGAGTTTCCCTCTTTTCAGTATCTCACTCGGAGGGATCTCCGATATTTAAACCCATATTTATGTATTAAACAGCCGGAAGGTTCATGATATACTCAAATTTTATTAAAATTCTCCGCTGCTTCTGACAGCTTAGATATATGGAAGCTGGAAAAATTGCTCACCTTTTTTAATACGAGTCGCAGCCACCCCCGCAGCGTTAATTGCCCTCACGGAAACCAGCACCTGACGTAATTACAAGAATCAGTCAATGACAACTCCGAGATGACCACCAGAAAAACTAAAATTGAAACTCGCGTGGCAGAGGCGTGGAACGATTTTCTTTTGCGTGGGCGAGAGCAAGCGCGCCTCCCAGATGAAACTGAGCTTGCAGATCCAGCGTGTGAGCTTTTACAGATACGAAAAGCTCTCGTGCGTGCCCGGAACGGTTCGCCCTGTGATCTATTTGTTTAATTTCGGACACTACACGGCGACTCGGGATTGTTTGTATTGGCTCGGTCACTGGAAAGCGTGGTCTACATCCCATATTGAAGTTCTGGTGGGATTCTGGGGCAATATTATCTTAGAGACCGCCTGTGCAGTTAATTTAGTGCATTCTTGGATTATTAAATAAACTTTGCATTATCCTGAATTCATTGTATCACGCTCTTGGAAAGTTTATTAATTTTTGGTGAGGAATATGTCAAAGATTTATAATTATTGGTCGAATTATCGAAAATTTAAAAATTGGAAAATCTGTAGAACATAATATTGTATTTAGTAAAGCAGACAAAGTAGCTTTACCGAAAGAAGATTACCTACATTAACAAAACAAAAGATTTTTTAGACCCAGAGATATATAAAATTTTAAAGAAAGATCCAACAGAAAAATTTCAAAAACTAGTAAAATCAGTTATAAATGACTCAAAAAGTATTTTTAAAGATAATGAATTGTTCAAACTCACTAACATGAATCCTCAGGCCCCAAAATTAGCCGAAATATTTATGGACCAGATAGAAACCCATATTCATAGCAATAAACTTAGTAAACAATTCTTGTATTGGTTTAGGTGTATTGGATGATATAATAGCCAGGACCAACTGCAGAAAAGATTGAATTATAGTGTTGTATATAAGGACATTTTTGGTGGGGCAATCAAAAAGTCTGCCGTGGAAGACGATAAACATTTCAAAGTTACTATGCCATACTTTACTTGCACGGTATAAGGCGTAAATGATCTTTTAGTCCATCATTTATTTACCGAAGAGTCGAATTACTGCTGAAACTCGGTCTATTCCTAAACAGCTGAAAGCAACAGTACAGCAGGTGATTTACGTAGCCATTCATCTCATCAATTAACTAATCGTTTGTCAGATCTCCCTTTTGTTGGAGAGTGGAACGTTCTATTTAGCCTCTCAAATAATCGATTTTCTACTTTAAATTAAAGATTTCATACTGCGATAAAAGTGAAATACAGCCGGAGCAACGAAAAATATCGGCCGGTGAATCTGCAGAGAATTATAGAGAATTCTGGGCACAAAACGGGTATTCCAGGTGCAGGAATATTCTTATTTCTTGTTTGTGTCTTGTCTGTTGAGAGAAACTACCATAATCTGTAAATGAATGAGCCCAATTTTATTCTTGACGTTACCTAACAAATTTTGTATATTTGAATAATGGAATCGTTCCATTGTTTCTTAGTGCTATTCCTAATGTAACTTCTTTACACCAGATATGCTAATAGGAATTTATAGTGTCCAAAATTTGTTATTTCACAAATTCTTTATTAGGTACCTACTTCAATTTTATTCGGTAATTATTAATTGAATTTCCTTTGAAAATCGCTTATTAATCACAGTTCGAATACGTCCAACAATAATTTAAATTTCGCTAATAAATTTTAGCAAAATTGGTATGATTGGTTATGCAACAACAAATCAATAAAAATTAAATTTAATCAATTAGTTACCTACCTATTTAGTCTGTACCAACATCATGGATGAAAATGATCTGAAATAACGCATACTTGCAAATAAATGTAAACTTGCAATTCCATAATAGAATGAAAAAAATAAAGATCAATGTTTCTACCTAATTAATATACCGTGTGACAAACTTTCATGTGTACATGGGGAAATAAAATGGGCAATTACATTTTTGGGGATTCCTGCTCCCCATGTGTAGTTACAGTGGTGGTAAAGGTAGCAATCGAAAGATTATTTTTTTCTGCGTATGTGGATATCAAAAACTCTACAACTTTCCAATTTATTAAAGCATTAAGAGCAAAAATTACATTAATAATTTTCTAACTAAAACACAGAAATTTATCAGATTATCCATGACAACTTAATTTATTCTAATCACGGACGTCTTTGATTTTTATGGATTTTCTGAACTGTCAACATTTAAAAATGAACAAAAATATTTATTCAGTTCAAGAAAAGGTTTTCATTGTGAAAATATTCTACGGCGGTAATACGTAGTTTGCGCGTAGTCCGTGCCTTATTTTCTGTAAAATTCAATAACGGTCCTATTCCTTCGGTATAACAACAAATAATTTAGTAAGAATCGAAAGAAGTTAATTTTTACTAATACATAAACTTGTTTTTTTATTTAGATAATTCTCATTCACATTATTATTGTCGTTACCCATAGTTGACAATTAATTGATTACTGGTGTGGATGTTTCGTTGGTGAATGCTGGTCCGTAGTTTAGGGTAAATTGTAGGTGTCGTCTAACCTATTAAAAAGTTTTTGGGAAAATGTTGAAGCAGTAAAATGAAATAATAAAAATTAAATTACTTTAATTTTACTGCAATTATGAAAAATTTAACAAGCGGCAACATTTGTTTATTTTGCTCTAATGAATTTTGTAATCTGGCAATTTAATACTTATTTATTTCATATCTAGGTAAGGACAAAAACTTATTAATATACAATAAAATTAAAGTAACATAAAAAAGAAAAATAACTATAACAAATATTCAAATAAACCCCCATTCTGTATCAGACAGTATCCCAGCCTATTATAGAAAGAATTTCTCACATTCGCAAGTTGCCGATCGTTTATTAAGTTGCATTCCACAAAAATAGCATTCCTTAAAGAATCAATATTTGGGTGACGAGTTTTATAAATCTTATTTTTTAAATTACCCCACAAGAAAAAGTCACACGGTGCCAAATCGGGAGATCTAGCTGGCCAGTTTATAGCACCACCTCGACCAATCCAGTTCTCTGGAAATATTTCATTTAATAATTCCCTCACTTGTGCTCCAAAATATGCTGGGCATCCGTCATGTTGAAACCAGACCTCCCGATTCGCATGTGCAACTTCTTCTAATGCAGGGCCAATATGGTTAATTAAAAGATCTAAATAAGCTTCTGAATTTAAATTTCCCTGTATTTCAAATGTTCCTATAATGCGATTATTAAAAATGCCTGCCCAAATATTGATTTTTTGAGGGTATTGCGTTGTAGTGGCTAGATTTATTCTGGGATTTTCCTGGGCCCAATGCCTAACGTTTTGTGAATTTGGCTCTTGATTTAAAGTGACGGTACACTCATCGGTAAAACAAATTGATGAGAGGAAGCTGCGATCCCGATTAGCCCGTTCTTGCATTTCTTCACAGAAAGTTTGCCTCGATTCTTCGTCAAAAGGAAGTAACTCTTGGTGACATTGGAATTTAAATGGATGATATTATTTGCTTTTTTTAATATGTTACGGACAGTTTCTCTTGAAACATTACATTCTAGGGCAATAGACCTTAAACTAGATGTTGGACTAACAGTTATCAGGCCTATTACCATTTCCTCTACCTCAACATTTAGATTTCTTGGAACGACTAAAAAGTAAATGATAAGATTAATTTTAGTTTTGTTTCACTCCACGTTATCACTTGTTAAATTTCTGATAATCCCAGTAAAATTTAAGTTAGCGAACAATAAGGAATTAGCAACTGGGTAATAATAATAAGCGAATCGGAATTATCTAAATAAAAACCAAGTAAATTTATTAGTAAAAATTACCTCCTTCAATGAAAGATTCCCAGTATCTTCAAATTTCTTAACTAAATTTTTTATTGTTGTTACCGAAGGAATAGGACTGTTATTGAATTTTACAGAAAATAAGTCACGGACTACCGGCAGACTATTGCCGCCGTAAAATGTTTTCACAATGAAAACCTTTTCTTCAACTGAATAAATATTTTTGTTCATTTTGAAACCCAAATTGTAAATTGTCGATAAATAATGTTGACAGTTCAGACGAATTAGAAATTAGAATCAAGGGAGTCTTTGATTAGAATAAATTAAATTGTCATATGTAATCTGATGAATATCCGTGTTTTCATTTGAAAATTATTAGTGTAATTTTTGCTTTTAATGCTTTAATAAATTGGAAAATTGCAGAGTTTTTGATATCCTCATACGCAGAAAAAAATAGTCTTTCGATTGCTACCTTTACCACCACTGTAAGTACACATGGGGAGCAGGAATCCCCAAAAATGTAATTGCCCATGTTTATTTCCCCATGTACACATGGAAGTTTGTCACACGGTGTATTCGTAGCTAAAACCAATCTGCGGAAGGGACATTCGGAAAAGGATTAGTTTCTATGAATAGCAGTGCAATCGAACCCTAAAAATGTCCTTAGTAATGGTAGTCGTGATGGCGGATTATCGGTGGCAAGGGTCGTTCGTGTTCTGATTAGGGGTTCAATTATTGATCACATTTGCTGACATATCCACGATGGTGTTATATTCAATTCTAGAATGATATGATGCGTTGTCAAGAACGTTCATCTAAATTTGGAATTAGCTGTTCTGTTAATCATTTTTCAAATAAATCTTTGTCCATGTTATCGTGGTAGTCCTGCGTGCAAAATTATAAAGCGTTTTCCCGGTCCACATCCTTTCTTTCTCTTTACTGACTTCACCGAATCATATTGCCAAGACTTTGACCCACTGCCGTTCGAAAATATCTACGTCTCGTCCGAAAAAACACTTTCCTAAATTTTGAATTGAGATTTTCGGCATATTTCTTTAAAAATTTAACTCTTTGGTGAACTTATTTTCGGCCCTAACCAAACAATAATGCACGTTTTCACTCCCCCAGAAAACCAGACTGAGAAATCCATTAAATCAACTTTAGTTCCTCGAAGGAGCAACGTGCTACGTACTGCAAATTACCGCTGAAAGCAATTTTTCATTTTTTCCTTATTCTGCACGTATAACTTTGAAAAATAAAAGTTTTCCTCCCCGTAATAAAATCTTATATATCGGGCAATACACTTACCACGTAGCTCTCGTCGGGAAACGCAGGCACGTGCACTTCACAAAGCTGTCGTTGCTTTATTAGCAGAGAACTTCTACTCTTCGAAAGCACTCGCTCGAATCTTGACGAAAAGGGCTTCAATAACTTCATGGCGTAGGAGACCGTAATTTTGTGTTACTCTACTGCTGTACGAAATGTAATATTTTCTATTTTTCTTAAGAATTTGGACAGATGAAACCCGCATACGCAGCGTAGGATTATTTAACAGGCATAATGTGCGTCACTGGTCTGATACAAATCAGCACCAAACTTTTGAACGTCAGAGGCAAGGACGTTTTGGATTTAACGTTTCGTGTTTTATTTTGGGTGGTCAACTAGCATACCAAATTTTTGATGGAAACTTAACGGGATTGAGATACATTAATTTATTTAATATTAACGCAGAGGCGATAATGGAAAATGTTCCGTTAATAAACATAAACAATGTATTTTTAGTTTATTACCTACGTATGATATTAAAGTTATTGGAAAATTTGCTAGGCACTTTCGGAGAAGACATCCTCAAAAGGTTAAGTAACCGTTTTAGGGGGTGAAACCCTTCACAGTTTAATCCTAATTGGAGCTATTGAGCAATTTCCATTAACCCTTCTGATTGTTATATAATACATGCCTTAACGATCTCTAGGCCCTCTGAATGCCGAACCTGAATGTTCTCTGCCATTTTCATGATGCCTGCAAATTATGTACCTCTAGTATCACATCAAATTTATTTAAATTTCTTGTTATATTATGTGTCTCTAAATATACTTCAATATGGGAGAATGAAGGCAAAATTGGTGAGGAAAATATTAGTCTGATAGTATGTAGAACATTTTTTGGATTAGCTGTAAGGAGACAACATATTTTATTGCCTGCCAAACGATCTCCCGGACAGACCATTCCAAGCATAGCCTCATTAATTGGGGCAATACATTACAGCTAATTGTTGACTGGAAAGGTCGAAGCGATCGACGACTCTATGACTCTAAAATAAGGAATGGGACATTCGTATTATAAGTAGAGGTCGAAGGTGGTTGAAAATTTATTTGCGACACGGGTTTTGCCGTTCAGATCAAAGTGCGTGCATTCCAATGTGAAACTATATTATTATAGTAAACTCTTAAGGCCATAACCCCTGAGATGTCTCTCGCACATCAGCTTTCGTATTTTAACCCTAAGAAAACTGAATCCCTGAATCCGAGATAATTAGAGATCTTGAAGTAATTACGTTTTGCACACAAAGACATCACTTTCTTGAACTCATACCGTGTCTACTACTGTTGATAATATGAACTGATTAGGACCCTTTGCAAATTATATAAAGCTATCTCATCTATTATATGCCCTGTACCGAAAGGAATTGTTCGGATAATTTAGTTGTTGGCTCCTATGTTCTGCTTCGCTTTGTTGTTACTCGAAGAACTGAATTTGCTACACCAAAGCCTATGCCTATGCGTTTGTCAGTCGAACATGATTATTATTGAAGACACAGAACAGTCGCTACATCCAAGATACCTGTAGTTTTATGTTAGCAACTGAACAACTGAAATAAAAGCAAAAAAACGTCGTGGAGAATGCGCAATAGACACGTACCGTTTCGATCTAGCGAAATGTAGCAGCGTGTTTAAAATTAGGTCTTATTTAAGATCATCACGAGTGGAAAAGAGCCATGAATGAAGCTGAAATTTGGATGATGCCCAGACAGCTGACATATTTATTCATTCGTATTTTAATGCATTGCCGACCAATTTATCAGGAAGAATTGTGGGAAGAATTTAAAGAAGCAATGTCACAAGATTATGAAAGACGTTACAGCAATACTGAAGGACAAAAAAGCCTATATTCAAATTAGTTCCATGCTTTCTGCGGAAGGTTACAATCTTTCAATATTTCCTACCATGCCACGACATTGAATATGCAAATGAAGAACAAGCAATAGAAATAGGATCACGACAATATAAACACCTAAATGAAAAGCAGAAAGAAATTGTAGATATTATTTTGGGTAAATGTGATGCTAACATAAATGAATCAATTTCCGAATCTTCATGTTTTTATATAGACGGTCCAGGAGAATCCTGTAAGACTTATGTTTATACAACCCTTTACAGCTTACTGAAGAGTAAGAATGAAATTGTTTGTACCATGGCCTTCACGGGCATAGCAGCAACACTACTTCCTCATGGCAGAACAGTTCATAAAACGTTTGGGTTACCTGTTCCTCTGTTTTTAGATTCATCTTCCGACTTTAAGAAAAATTCAAAAGAAGCAGATTATTTAAGGAGTGTAGATGTTTTTATTTGAGATGAAGCTCCTGTGGGGTCAAGGTATGCTTTAGACATTATAGACAGAACCTTACGAGACTTTATGAATTGTGATGTTCCGTTTGGTGGAAAAATTATGGTGTTGCGAGGAGATTTTTGACAATTGAGGAGTTGAATTTCAAACCGCAGTTTTTGGAAAATAACACGTTTCGAGATATTTAGGTAAATCGTATATCTCATCGTATATTCAAATTTTTGGAATAAAAAGCAAATGATTGTTGTTTTAAGCACTGATGCTTAGTTTCAATATAAGTCTGAAATCAACTATATTGTTTTTTAGGGTGCTGTACAGAAAATTTGAAATATGTTAAAATTGCGTTTTGAATTTCAAACATAAAAAATTGCATTTTGGAAGTCATAATGTGCAAATAAATTGCGTTTCGTTTTTCAGAGAATACAAAAATAAAGAAGCAGCGTTATTATTTAGTTATTCTCGTATAATAAACAAAATATACATTTTGTATACTTAATAAACAAACAATACGTTATTCTAAAACTGGATTAGGTATCTATAGATACAATGTAACAACATTTAGACGCGAATGCCAATGTCTTCTTCACAACAGTTGCAGTCATCGTCACTACTTCCTGATTCATCAAGGACATATTCATGATCTTGACAACCAGTAGATGGATTAAGTCCACTATCAATCAATGTTTTATACCAAATTAGTTTTTCATTATCTCTCCAGTTTTCATCAAAAGACTTTAGCAATGTTTCCACATCTCGGAGTTTAATGTTTTTTATTTCATTTTTGAGGTCAAGTGCATGTAAAACTACATTGTTTAATGTACATCCTCTTTTCAACAAAGTGGAAAATTTTTTGGTTGGATCATCATTTCGATAGAAGATCTCCATTTTGACAACGACGCCCTTGGATGTCTTTATTATGTGAATTCTTTTTGCCTCTTTGATGCCATCAGTTTTTTTCATAATCTTAGATAAAGCTTTTATATTGTAGACCTTACAATCTATTCCCAAAATTTTTGTTTTTGTTCCAACTTGTTTATTTTGACCACCACAACCGTCGGCAAATAACCGTAATGTGTGGCAGTCTTCCGGAAATTCATATGAATTCAAGAAGTCAAGCACAGCTGACCCAATTTCATTGGCCCCTCTTTTTGACTGGTTTTCAGTCCATGTATAAAAATTTATGTCTGATATTGAGGTGTTTGTAATGCAAAAATTGTAGAGTGCCAATTGCCGTAAATAGAATGCTTCTTGTACATTTAACTTGGGAAGAGTTTGTACCTGTTGCAGGTCAAAACAGAATGTAACTGACTTTTCAGGCTTCTCAGCTAATAGCAGGTGAAACTGCTTAGCTCTGAGTTTGTGGATTCTTTTGTCTGTCATTGCACGTACCTTCTTTTGATTGTCATCATTCGAATGTTTTACCAAATTATCTAAGCGACAGCAGGTACTGCACACATCGGTTGAAGGTGTACCAAAACCCACATTATAGTCTTTAACGAAAATATTATAAAAAAATCTAAGACGAACCCTCAGATTTTCCTGAACACCAACATTGTACATTCGGCATAGCTTAGAAATATTTAGTTCCGGAGCCAAATACACCCTTTTTGATTTGGCCCTATTATAGTGGCTCTCCCTAGACTGCAGATTTTCAATAAACAACTTGACATTGTCCCTTTTTGCTTTAAATGCCTTCGACCGGTGATCACCACCCCGTTTTTCACGGATTTCTCCATCTAGCAATTTTTTCTTTGCTATGGTAATGATGTTTCGTTGAGAAACTCTAAGGGCAGACAAGAAAAACTTTTGACAAACTTTTATAACTTCCCCATCCCTTTTTTTGAGCAGAAAACGAGTCCGTACGTTTTGGACATCTCTTTTTTTCGATTTAACTTTTGTTATTTTCTTAGGCGAGTTTACTATCAGCATATGAGAAATTTTCTCATCAATTTTTGCCTTTACCGGAGGAGCATGTAGCTTGTGTCTAATCGATATAATATCTTTTGTTATCAGTACGCATTTAAATGACTTAGTATTATGTTCACAAGGCCTAGTGAAGTCGTCGGCCAGGGGGAAATGATTTGCATATCTAAATCAAACAAAAGAAATCTTTAATAAACTACTCAAATCACCTCACATAACCTAAAATTTGCAAACCTGATATTTTTCTGCCGTTCTCGTTTAGTCCCTTTCTGCTTTCGTTTTCTCGAGCCTTGGGACACATCTCCTACTCTAACTGCACCTTCCTCCATACTTATTTATTGTTTATTCTTAAGCTATAAGGTAGGAAACAGCACAAGCAGAAACAAAACAATCACTACCGCCTAAAATAAACTGCGAATTGAAACTCCTACTAAAAAACTGCATTTTGAAACAACAACTGCAATCGAAATACTGCGGTTTGAAACACAAATGAATATTCTATTCAGAAAATCGAGATGTGATAGGGTTTCGCACAAGACCAAGAAAAGTCTTGGTCTTGTCTTGTCTTGGTCTTGAATTCGAGACCAATACCAAGACCAAGACTAACATATATGATCCAAGACCAATACCAAGACTTAACCTCCAAGACCAAGAGTCTTGGAGCAAGAGTCTTGGAAAAGTCTTGGCCTTGATATTTTAAAATTTGTTATTTTTTAGTTTATTAAAAAATTAATTAGAACAACTGCAATTAAATTTAAGGAATACAATTTTTTAGGCAATAAGTAAATATAATAATTAGGAAACTACAAAGATATTATAATATTTATTGTTCAAAAACTAAAATATAAATAAAAGCAAAACACTAACACCATGGCATCATTGCGGTCGCACAGCACGGATAAGTGTTTCCCGCGAATCTCTGTTTCGCACTCTACGTCATGCGCGAGAGGTGACAAAATTGGGCTGCCTACCGAGCATACTATACAATATCCTTATACTATAATCTGCACTAGAATAAATAAGATAAGTTTTATGGGAAGTAAGTACATTTCAGATGTCGGATAATTTTTTAGAGCTTTCATTTTGGTTTTTGAATTAAGTTTATTATATTACATCTTAACACAAAATAACAATTTTAGTACAGCCATGAACTAAATACAAAAGTTGTAGTGAGTCAAGTGAACAAAAAATTATGAAATTATGCAAATATGAAATAGAATTCTTATTTTTGAACTATCTCCCCTTAAGTGGGTGTGGAAACATTGAAATTCATAAATTTCTCGTACTCTCATAAAAACCAAGCAAGACCAAGAAAAAACAATACCAAGACCAAGACTTATGTGGTTCTCGTCTTGGTCTTGGGTGTCAAGACCAAGACCGAGACCAAGCCCAACACGATGATGCAAGACCAATACCAAGACTGGTGTAAGTCTCGTCTTGTCTTGGTCTTGCGAAACCCTAGATGTGACTTCAAGGCCGTAACGGCGAATTGCGCACGCACTCGAATGTAGGTAGGTTCGCTCAGACCCACAGAGAATATCAACCACAAGGAGCGACAACGGTCCGGGTTAATATAATCCAAATCTACATGCGCATGTCTGAAGCCGCCAATATTGGAAATTAGAAATGCTTTAGACAAACAGACGATGCCGATTGATTATTTTATGGCAAAGCCTTTTACTTTTGGATACATTTTGTTACGAAAGTATCGTAATTATAAAATAACGTTGTGTCGGAAATTTGAAATGGGAAAATTCGCGTAGCAGAAAAATGATACCTAAAATTGAATTGTTGACGTTTCGGTCCCCTTCAGGGCCTTTGTAAAGATTTATTAGGTAAAATTGTGTAATTGTATATAAATATAGATGACAATGACTGACTTATTTTAAATTTTTTTATTTCTGAAATTTGAAGTGGATAAGTTTATGTAGCGGAAAAAATAATACCTAAAATTGAATTGCTGACGTTTCGGCCCTTCTCAGGGTCTTTGTCAAGATTCATTAGATAAAATTGTATGTATTGTATTGACAATGACAGACTATTTTTAAATTTTTTATATTAAAAAATAAAAAAAATTAAGAAAAAAATTTAAATAAAATAAAGGAATGGTTTCGGGGTGGTTTTCAAGGGTGGTTTTTAGGAATGATTTTGGAGGTGGTTTGGAGATGTGGTTTTTGGGGTGGTTTATGGGGGTGATTTTAGAGGTGGTTGCTAGGAGTGGTTTTTAGGAATTGTTTTGGGGGTTGTTTTAGAGGAGGTTTTCTTTGGTGGTTTTGGGAGCGATTTTAATGATTAATGAATTATATCAAAATTATTCAGAAAGTATTAACCAAATATGCAAGTACATGGATAGTATATACAAAAAAATCAAATCAAAACTGAAATAGTACAACGTTCATTATTTAAGTACAGTTGGAAAATTTAGAACAATGAAAAGATAGTAACAAGATGAAAACGAGGATGAAAACCACGTCTTCAGTTAAATATTAGATACCTATACACATTTTTAATTATTAATTTCATTGATGGGGAAAGATTTGAAAAAAATCCGTAATACATAGAAATAATTTCCTTAAGGACTCAATAATCCGCCAAAAAGTTTTTTAACAAAATTACAATTTCCTCATGATTCTGCGCACCGTGTAAGAACCGGCTTGTGTTTCACAGTGCGCAGAATCCTGACGGTTCTGAACTGTTGGAACCAAATACTTCTAGAATGGACCTGGCGTCCTTATGCAACAGCTGATTTTGTTTTGAAGTCTACACGTTCGTATGCCAGCGGGTCGCGGGTAGCGTTGTTTGTTATTAGATTCAAGCAATGGACCAGACGAATGTTCCGCGATATTCTGTCTCCGCGGCGGCACCTGTTTACTACACAACTGGTCACACAAACGCTTAGACAACATCTCCTATAGGTGGTGGCGGCTTAGACTGTGAGTATTCCCCCTGCTTCAGTCGAAAATGTAAATATGTCTCGAAATATGTAGCTAAGTCCCCTCTACAAGTCGTTGGTTGGAACAAACCTGATAATTTGGCACGTGTAGTTCAACATTGACATGACTTAATTTGGTTTGATTTGACTAGGGTAGTGAGCGCGCGTGGCGCGCAAGATGACCTAGTGTAATATTATTTTACATAGGATTTACTGCGTTTTGAAACTCCAAACTTATTCCAGACGAAAGATCGTTGTCGAGAGCAGGTAACGCCATCTCTAACTAATTTTGCCAAATTTATGCAAAAACTGCGGTTTGAAATTCAACTCCTCAATTGTTACCAGTTAAAATAAATGCTACCCGCTGTGAAACAGTGCATTTAAGTATCAAATTTAGTTCTCTTTGGACTTATTTCCGTAAATTTTCTTAAACACAAAATATGCGGGCTCTACCACAGGAACAAGGATTCACCAAGTTTTTATTGGATGTTGGAGATGGAGTTTTGAACGATATGAGTAGCAATTTAGAATTGCCACAGAGATGTTTTTATAATTCGGATATCGTTGAACGTATATATGGAGGAATCAATTAGAGAAAAGCGATTCATTGATATGACCTAATCAGCTATTCTGATGTTGAAGACATTAACAAAAAAGTGATAGAACAGAAAAAATATATACAAACTTGGATAGTGTTGAAAATTGTGATAATGGAGATTTAAACGATGCTATTCTTCCTGAATATTTATATACTTTAAACCCGCCAAATTTTAATCTGCATGAATTGAAGTTGAGAGTATATTGTATTGTGATATTGGTTAGAAATCTCAGCATTAATGAAAGCTTATGTAATGGTACGAGATTGTTAATTTTACAATTGGGAGACAATATCCTACAGTACAAAATTTTAACAGGCGATAAACACGGAGATATAGTTTTCGTTAACCGTATAGCGTGGTACTGTAAAAATGTTTATCCTATTACTTTTAAAAGACGACAATAATTTCCCATTAAACTAGCGTTTGCAATGACTGTTAACAAATCACAAGGCCAAACATTTGATCAAATAGGAATTGATCTCCGAATACGCTGCTTATGTGAGTTTCTTGTGTCGCCTCAACCAACGATAAAACATTTATATCTTCCTCGTCCCTATTTTGTGCAATATGCTAATCCACAACCCCACCCCTCGCCAACTTAAATCTGTTGGACTGTAAAGTCTTTGAATTAATGTTGCAGGATTGGGGAAGGTAATTAAAAGAGAAAACTTTTATAAAACTTACGGAGCATTTTTTTTTCGTTGTTAACTTCAAGTTTTGATTAGTAAGTATTACATGATTTGCTTAATTGAAAGATTGAAACGCTTCTATCTCGAAATACAAAGTCTCCTTAACTTTAAATTGCTCGTCCTCTGTCTGCTCTTTAGGTACTTCTTCTAGATTCGTTATTATTGTGATACGTACTGTCTGTTTCATTTGCATACAAAAAGGCATCGACCAAAATCAAATCATAACCTGTAAAATCCACAAGGCGGCCATGTTGTGCCCTTTCACATGACGTCACAGACTACTATGTTCTCAATAAAAAGAGTTTTAGTGTTTTTTGTGTCAAAATATGTGTTAGAACATCAATTTTTATGCAAAGGAATCAGACTGGAACGGTAGGTGAGTCCATTAGCTCGGATTTTGTCTTTTTTTAAATTATGTTATTATCACAGATATTTTAGTTCAACTCACAAAATCCTTAGATAGTTCCGTATCTGCATGATTAAAAAAAATAACCTAATATTTACAAAAGTAATCTGAATATCGTTAAAACTAAAACGATTGAATATTGGGCAGCATTGGCGGTGGCAGAACTTTGAGCAATTATCGACGTGTATTCTTCTTCTTTAATTTCCTCCCTTACTGGTTCATCCCCCATTATATCATACTTTAAATCCTGCATTTGGTTACCCACTATGAGTTTCTTGTTCTTCAAGATTTTCGATTGATTTTTTATATCCTCCTCGAAATTTTCCGAACCTTCCTCGTAATTAACCTTAATGAACGAGGTGATGGTTATTTCGAAGATTTTATTTGGATCTGCGGGCATTGTAGGGATCGCCCTGCGTCTCCGCCCGTATCCGATTTGACCATCACTACATTCGACCTGAAAATATACGAGAGGGATAACAAGAGAAGACGGGCCTTTGTAATAAAACGAAATGGAGAATTATGAGGGTGTAGAAATTTTTATGGACCATTCCGTACATAATGTGGTCATATAAACATGAAATATTACAGCGACTTAAATCAACGAACTGGTGTTCACAAGCCTCAGCATATTAGTGTTAAATTTAAAATGAATTCTTGTCTCATTTTGATACTCCAGCCCATTTCCAAGAAAAAGCGACTTAATGCAGATAGTGTTTAAATTCCAAACTTGTTCTAATAGGCCTTCCGCATTAGATAGCTAGATAGCTACCGTAAAACGGGGTAACTCCGACAGCGGGGGTAACTTCGACACGCATATTAATTATGCACGTTTTTTGCATAAAAATTGGCTTTTTTCGGTTATCCATTGGTTTTTTATTATTTTTATATTTGTTTATTACATTTTATGGTATTATAATTATAATTATCATTATTGCTATTTTTTTAAATTGTTTTTATTATTATTTTTAGTTCAATTTAGTTTTTTCTCCTTATTTCAGGTAGATAATTTTTTCTAAGATGCCACGCACCTACATCAAGAAGCTGGGAGGTAGACCTTACCTCAACTACAAAAAGGAGAACATGGAGAAAGCCATTGAAGCTGTAAAGAACGGCATGCCCAAATTCAGAGCAAGTCAAAAGTTTAAGGTTCCAAGAACAACGTTGATCGATAAAATTAGTGAAATTCATCCTTTAAAACCGGGTCGTCCATGTGTGCTGACTCTCGAGGAAGAACAGCTAATAGCAAAAACTCTTGGTGCAGTAAGCGACTGGGACTTCCCCATGACACACCAGGATATTCGTCAAGTTGTGGCAAAGTTTGTGACGAAGCAAGGCAAGGACGTTCCGGGATGGAAGAACAACGAACCAGGTTTGGATTTTATAAACCAATTTGCTGCAAGAAACAACCTGTCAACCCGTTTAGCTTCAAACATTAAACGTCAGCGAGCTGCCGTAGGTAAACCGGAACTAAAAAAATTTTTTGACAACATTAAAGACATCTTGGAAAATGCGTTACCAGAACACGTCTATAATTATGACGAGACTAATATCACCGATGATCCTGGTGCAAAAAAAGTATTGGTGCCCAGAGGAACAAAGAGAGTCGAGCGAGTTCAAGAGCACTCGAGGACATCGGTGAGTATAATGGTTTGCGGAACGGTTAAAGGCATCCTTCTTCCACCCATGGTGGTCTACAAAGCCCAACACTTGTACGAAAATTGGACGGCAGGAGGTCCTGCAGGCACCGTTTATGAAGTCACGCCAAGTGGATGGTTCGACATGACAACATTTAAAAAATGGTTTTTCGATATTTTGGTTCCTCACATAAACGCAAATAGCACCCCAGAGCAAACAAAGATTGTCATTGGAGATAACCTTGCTTCACACTTTTCCCCTCGTGTCGTCGAAGCAGCAATAGCAAATAATATCTACATGACTCCCCTGCCTGCAAATTCAACGCATTTGATGCAGCCTTTAGATGTAAGTTTTTTCGCTCCCATGAAGCGAAAATGGCGAAAAGTCCTAGATTCATGGAGAAAGGAGTGTCGTCGAAAAGGAAGCATCCCAAAACAGCAGTTTCCAAACTTGTTGAATCGATTGCGGTCCAGTATAGAAGACAACGCTGCCACAAACTTACAATCTGGCCTTAGGGCAACAGGATTAAGTCCCTTTGATCCAGAAAAAATTTTGGCAAAAATACCTGGAAACGATTCGTCTTCCGAGAGGTTGCTAGATTCCAGTTTACTAGATTTTCTAAAAGAGTCCAGAGAATATTCTAAAGAACAGCCAACGGTTCCCGAAAGAGGAAAGAAAATAGCAACAAGACCAGGTCAACAAATGCAAATGCCAGTTGCAACAAGCACTCCATCCCACTCGGGAGCTGAAATAGAAGAAGTTGATTTACCGGAAATTCCTGATGTTGAGACAACTCCAACCACGCGAAAACCAAAGAAAAATAGAAAAATCTGAAGGCAAGGCTCCCTAAACCTCTGAAAAAGAAAACCGTTGATCCTGATGAACCTGGACCATCGAGGGCTAGGCAAAATAGGAAAACAAAAGAAGTTGCCAACACTGATTCTGATTCTTTTTGCTCTGTGTGCAAATGTTCTTACTCACATTATACTGACGACAGAGACTGGATTTGTTGCGTTTCGTGCTTGAAGTGGGTATGCGGCATTTGCAATCTTGGCTCCAAAAACCCTCAATACGAATGCCCTGAATGCAATTGTTGTTCCAATTGTCTCATACAGTTCTCCGAGCACGCGAATCAAAACGCGTGGATCAAGTGTGTCACTTGTAACAAGTGGGTTTGTGGACATTGCAACGGGGGTTCCAAGCAAGCCGGCTACGAATGTGCCTCATGTGTCGATGACGATTAAAAATGTGTTCCTAACTTGCTCCTATATTCTTAGCATATTTTGAATATTTTTTTACTTTTGTTACGTTGTTTAAAGAGTTTTTGTTTAGTTAAAAGAGTGTTATTTTAGTTTAGATTTATATGCCTTACCAAAGTTGTTCGAGATAAACGAGTTTATGCTAGTATTGTTTTTAATGTCCCATTATTTAGGCCTCTAAGACTGTTAATATTACTTCTGATTGATTATTTTTAATATTTTTTTACTTTTTTGGTGTCGAAGTTACCCCCAACGCGGGGTAACTTCGACACCAAAAAGAAACAAAAAAAAGGGTGAAGGCAGGGTGGGGGGAAAATAATTTTTTCAGTAAAAATAGCCAAGGCGTCAATTGTTACAATGGCGCATGAACCAAGGTTCTCAAGGACATAGTTTCCTTTGCAGAGCAACAAATATGCACAAAACCTGTCGAAGTTACCCCGTTTTACGGTACGTTTTACAAACAGACGGTCGATAGTAATATGACATTAGTTTTAAAGTGTTCACTGTTAACCCAATAGCTTTTTCATTAACTTTCTCCATAAATTTATCAAAAGTATTAAAAAATGCCGCGTCACAATGACTAATTTCTTACAAGAGCAACAAGGCGCGGATCCTAATTTTTTGAACAAAATTCTCTTCACAGATGAGGCAACGTTTACTCGACGCTGAGTTTTCAACTGGCGAAACAATCATTTGTGGGATTCTGAAAACCCATCATCATAAGGTTCTCAGTCCGAAGACTGGTTGGACGCGTACCTCCACTCTTTTCTATCCTGAGCTAACCTACGCATTTCCCTAAAAGTAGAACATCCTACATCCCTAACTATTTGAGAGCAGTAGTCTAATCTAGGCCTACCCCTACCTCTTTTTATTCCTATCTCTGACTCTAGTATGTCGCGAACTATTCCTTCGTGTCTTAGAAGGTGTCCTACCATCCTATCTCTCCTACTCTTTATTGTCTTCCATACCTTTCGCTTTTCCCCTACTCTTTCTAATACTTCCCTATTGCTAACCTTATCTATCCACGGTATCTTCATCATGCGTCTGAAGCACCACATTTCAAACGCTTCTACTCTTTTTCGATCCGCTTCGCCTATTGTCCAAGTTTCGCACCCGTATAATGCCGTACTCCATACATACGACTTTAAGAGTCTCTTCCTAGTCTCTATATTAACCGTTCTCGAACATAACAGTTGTTTCTTTTTGTTAAACGCAACTCGGCCCTGCGCTATTCTTTGTTTTATATCTTTAGTGCTCCTACCGTCTTGAGTTATTTTACTTCCTAAATAGCAAAAATCCGCGACCTCCTCTATCTTCTCATTTCCTATTTGTATGTCAACTTTAGTTCTATTTTCACATCCCCTACATACCAAAATTTTAGTTTTCTTTTTATTGATTTTCATGCCGTAGCCCTGTGTCAAAACTGCTTCCATTTCATTCAAAGCCGCTCCTAATTCTTCTTTGCTAGATGCTAACACTGCTATATCATCCGCAAATCTGAGCATGTTAATAGTTTGACCCTGTACATTAATCCCTGAGGCTGTTCTGTCCTTAACAATATTAATCGCATCTTGGATGTATAAGTTGAAAACTAGAGGTGACAGTGCACATCCCTGTCTCACTCCCTTCCGGATATCTACTTCCCTTCGTTCCTGCTCACATTCTATAACTGCTTTTTGCTCTTTGTAGAGATTATGTATTATTCTTCTGTCCCTATATTTCATCCCTACCTTTCTCAGCACTTCGAACATCTTCCCCCATTTTACGTTGTCGAAGGCCTTTTCTAAATCTACAAATCCTATATAGACGATCTTTCTCTTTTCTATCGTTTTTTCTATAATTACTCGTAAAGCTAGAATGGCCTCGCGCATTCCTCTATTTCGTCTAAGTCCGAACTGATCTTCTCCTAATATTTCTTCCGCCTTTTTCTCCATCCTTCTTTGCACAATTCTAGTTAAAATTTTTGACGCATGGGAAGTTAAACTGATAGTTCTGAAATTGTTGCACCTATCCGCGCCTTTCCTTTTTGGCAAAGCTACCATGATGTTCCGTTTGTAATCCTCTGGAATCTCGCCTGTCAGGTATATGCGACTAACTAATTTAAATAAACGATCTATTACCTCTTGACCTGCGCACTTTAAGATTTCTGCCTGCAAGCCATCTATACCTGGTGCTTTATTATTCCTTAAACTTTTTAGTGCTAGCTCAAACTCTTCTCTCATTATAGGATTCCCTAGGTTATCCCCCTCTACACTGCTTTCGCTTTCTAATATATCTTGCACTTCCTGTCCCGCATATAAGTTTCCTAAATATTCTTTCCACCTATCTGCCTTCTCCCCGCTTTCGATTAGGATATCTCCTGCCTCATTCCTAATGCTTTTGGTACTAGATCCAATTTCTCTAAAATTTCTCCTAATTATTTTATATGCTTCATCAGTCTTTCCTACTTCGAACTTATTTTCCACTTCTTTGCACTTATTATCGATCCATTGCTCTTTCGCTTTCCTACATTTCCGAATAATTTCCCACTTGATCGCCTTATATCTTTGTTTCCCTATTTCATCTAACCTATTTTTATATTTTCGCCTTTCCTCTATTAGACTCACAATATGTTTTGTTATCCAGGGTTTCCTACTTTCATTCTGTTTATGGCCCAAAATATCCCTAGCTGAGGAAACTAAACTATTTTTAATGCAATTCCATTCTGCCTCTATGTCCCTAACAATATTTTCACCCGCGCCCTTTAGTACTTCGTTTGTCTTTTTCTTGAACTTATCGCGCGTATCCTCATCTTTTAGTTTCTCTGGGTCAAGATACCTTCTTCCGCTTCGTTTTTTCAAAATCTTAAATTTAAGATTGGCTTTCATAACGACTATGTTGTGATCACTATCTATATCTGCTCCTGGATAACTTCTACAATCCCGAACTTGATTTCTAAATCTTTGCCTAACAAGAATGTAATCTATTTGATATCTCCCTAGGTCTCCTGGCGTCTTCCACGTGTAGCGTCTCCTAACATGATGGTGAAATAGAGTGTTCGCGACCGTTAAATTATGTTTATCGCAGAACTCTATCAGTCTAACTCCCCTATCGTTCCTATTGCCTAATCCAAAGGGACCAACTATTCCACCCTCTCGCCCTGTGCCTACGACTGCATTGAAATCTCCTATAATTATTAAATTTTCTGAAAACCCCCATGCCGTTAAAGGAAGATACTTCCAACATGAATTTAAGATCAATGTTTGGTGCGGTGTAATTTCAAATTTCTTTATTGGGCCTTTTCAACTTCCACCCAATCTGAACGGTCCACTTTAATTAAATTTTCTTCAGCAAAATTTGTACGAACAGCTTGAAGAAGTACCACTTAATTTAAGGGAAAATATCCTCCGGATGTGGTTTAGAATGAAAGATATGCTTTTTAAAGAAGCTGTTGATTCACCCGATGAGCCGTGGCGAAGAATACAAGCGGCTGCCAATGAAATCAAAGGCAATCCAGGGACATTGTTTAGAACTCGGGGGTCTCTCAGGAAACGCATTGAAAAATGTATCCAAGTGAATGGTGGGCACTTCGAACAACTACTTTAAAATTTAATGTTTCCTAATTTTATTACTATCGACTGTCTCTTTGTAAAACGTAGGTATCTAGATAATATTTTGTTTAATGCGGAACGGCCTCAACGTACGTTCTCGGGAATTTATGGTCGAATTACCTAGTTTCAACCATTTTCTAAGCAAAATTTTGCAAAAAAAACACGTACGCAAATTTTGTCCGATAAAACTTGAATAATATTATGAATTATTCACTTGAGGAGCAAATTTTTATGATGAGAATGTTTTATGGAGCGGGGATTTGTTCGCTTTGCTTCCTTTGCAAGCGAACATAAAAAGACGAAAGTTTAAGAGTCACAATAATTCTACTTACTCCTTTGCATTTATCCAAGCAGACGTTCACAGTCCCTTTAAACTGAACGTAAGTGCTCTCTGGAAACTTGAAAGCTCTAAATTTCGCCGACAGAAAATCGCCATCGACGGTGTTGAAATTTTCAAAGAGGTACTGATCTACAGAACAGCTGAAAACAAACAAATTTATAATGTAATGAAATATGAAATATGAAATGTGAAATGTGAAATGTAAAATGTCAAATGTCAAATGTCAAATGTCAAATGTGAAATATGAAATATGAAATACGAAATATGAAATCCCTTATTTTTGTTTTATAATGCAATGAAATATGAAATATGAAATATGAAATAAAAAATATGAAATATGAAATATGAAATATGAAATACGAAATACGAAATACGAAATACGAAATATGAAATACGAAATATGAAATATGAAATATGAAATATGAAATATGAAATTTAAAAAATCAGCTCGTTTTCAATTTTTGTTGGGTAAAAATCTATATTGGACTGGACACTCAGACAGATAATTATTTCTTATTTCTTAGCCTGGAGCAAGAACAGCTTCTGATTCAACTTACCCATTATAGATGATCGTCTCCTCTTGCGTTTTCGTATCAGTAACCTGCATATGAGTAACGAGTATTCCATAAATGGGCGCCGAGTCCTTATCGAGAAATATTTCCATCTGCAGAGGCGTGCCCGGCGACACGTTCAGCTCGCCTGTTACAAGTTTACCGCCCTGACGGACACCCACACCCAATATTGGATGTGGGGCTTCTTGCGTCATATGCGTGATCATGTCCAATGTCCTAGAACAAGGAGAAAAAACGGGTTTGATGCCACTTCTTGCAATTTTGTTTTTGCTTTAAAAATAGTATTTTTCTTCGATTTAAGTTTCGCTATTTATGATTCTACCGTTATTACTTTAACTGTTTAATTTGTATAAGTTTTTTTACAAATTCTAAATTTCGTGAAAATCTGACAATAATAATAAATGCTGTTTTAATATCGAAGTTTCGGCACTGTTTGGGACCTTCATCAAGATTTATTTGTAAATCAAAGTAAAGTAACAAATATAAAAAAATTGCAAATTATTTGTCTAATAAGATTTTAAATAATAAAAATTATTTATAAGATACCTAGAGGTATGTAGATGTGAAAAGGGGGTCCTTTGAAATAGAAAGAAATTTGCATATTAATTTTAACAATAATAATAAGTAAGTAACAGAGCAGGATTTATTTTATTATATTACTGTAAGATTGCCTCAAATTTTGTATATCAGTTTTATGATTTATAGTTTTTTTATACCGTGTGACAAACTTCCATGTGTACATAGGGAAATAACATGGGCAATTACATTTATCTTTCATTGAAAGAAGGTAATTTTTACTAATAAATTTACTTGGTTTTAATTCTGATTCGCTTATTATTATTACCTAGTTGCTAATTCCTTATTGTTCGCTAACTTAAATTTTACTGGGATTATGAGAAATTTAACAAGTGATAACGTGGAGTGAAACAAAAGTAAAATTAATCTTATCATTTATTTTTTTAGTCGTTCCAAGAAATCTATATGTTGAGGTAGAGGAAATGGTAATAGGCCTGATAACTGCTAGTCCAACATCTAGTTTAAGGTCTATTGCCCTAGAATGTAATGTTTCAAGAGAAACTGTCCCTAACATATTAAAACAAACAAATATCCCTTTAAATTCCAATGTCACCAAGAGTTACTTCCTTTTGACGAAGAATCAAGGCAAACTTTCTGTGAAGAAATGCAAGAACGGGCTAATCGGGATCGCAGCTTCCTCTCATCAATTTGTTTTACCGATGAGTGTACCTTCACTTTAAATCAAGAGCCAAATTCACAAAACGTTAGGCATTGGGCCCAGGAAAATCCCAGAATAAATCTAGCCACTACAACATAATACCCTCAAAAAATCAATATTTGGGCAAGCATTTTTAATAATCGCATTATAGGGCCATTTGAAATACAGGGAAATTTAAATTCAGAAGCTTATTTAGATCTTTTAATTAACCATATTGGCCCTGCATTAGAAGAATTTGCACATGCGAATCGGGAGGTCTGATTTCAGCATGACGGATGCCCAGCACATTTTGGAGCACAAGTGAGGGAATTATTAAATGAAATATTTCCAGAGAGCTGGATTGGTCGAGGTGGTGCTATAAACTGCCCAGCTAGATCTCCCGATTTGGCACCATGTGACTTTTTCTTGTGGGGTCATTTAAAAAATAAGATTTATAAAACTCGTCGCCCAAATATTGATTCTTTAAGGAATGCTATTTTTGCGGAATGCAACTTAAACGATCGGCAACTTGCGAATGTGAGAAATTCTTTCTATAATAGGCTGGGCTACTGTCTGATACAGAATGGGGGTTTATTTGAATATTTGTTATAGTTATTTTTCTTTTAATTTCATTGTATATTAATAAGTTTTTGTCTTTACCTAGATATGAAATAAATAAGTATTAAATTGCCAAATTACAAAATTCATTAGAGCAAAATAAACAAATGTTGCCGCTTGTTAAATTTTTCATAATTGCAGTAAAATTAAAGTAATTTAATTTTTATTATTTCATTTTACTGCTTTAATATTTTCCCAAAAACTTTTTAATAGGTTAGACGACACCTACAATTTACCCTAAACTATGGACCAGCATTCACCAACGAAACATCCACACCAGTAATCAATTAATTGTCAACTATAGATAATGACCATAATAATGTGAATGAGAATTATCTAAATAAAAAAACAAGTCGATTGCTGCCTTTACCACCACTGTAACTACACATGGGGAGCAGGAATCCTTAAAAAATGTAATTGCCCATGTTATTTTCCCATGTACACATGGAAGTTTGTCACACGGTATATGTAGGTATCATTTCTACAAACAGGGATTTAAAATTTTTTTTGTTCTAAAATTGTGGCCCCATTAAAATTATGATCGTTGTTTTTCGGGAAGTAATAGAGGAAGTCACTTACAAGATGTTACGCCATTGGTTTCTAAAGAATTTATGTATATACTGAATATGCCATTATCCCAACCCCATCGGTAGAAATCAGTGGCGCAACATCCTTTAAGCCAAAAAAGTGGGTTCCCCATTTTTTTGGTTTAATAGAGGTTTACAAGCGATAAATTATCCGAAAAACTTTAATTTAATAGATTTCTTAGTTTCAGAAATATTAAAAATAATCAGTTTCTTTCGAGAAACTTACATCCCCGTATCTTTGTTGGGTTTAATTTTAGGACATGCCTTCATTATTTTGACCTCCTCTATCAGTCCTCGAAATCTTTTACAATCGTTTATGAATCATCCTGTATGTTTTTTCACAATCTTTACATTTAATTTTTTGCACAGTATGTGTTTTCATATATGGTGATGAAATGTAATTTTTCTTTTCTTTTTGTTTTTCAATAACAGTAATATTGTTCAAAAATTGATGGATGCTATTTTTGTAATTTTCTTAATGAAAATTTTATGATAGTTATTTTTCAACTACTCTTTTTGTGACATGTGGGTTGTTCAGAGTTAAAACAAATATGTATAACGGTCAGACCAAGTTGATTTAGTGTACCATTATATGTTTCTATAATATTATTATTATTAATACCAGTGTTTCGCGAAATTATGAATTTAATTGTTTATCTCATCAGTTATTAAGACACCCTACTGTGATTTTTGGTTGACAATTCGCAGGATCAGGACGTGGCTCAAACAAGCCTGAATTTCCAATACAACATCCCCAGTGCTTGTAAAATCGGATAAATAATTAATGCAACCGGGAAAACAAACAGCAAACAAATCACAATTATAATTAATATCGAATTACAAGCGGCCCATTGGAGCAGATGACGCGAAAATTTATAATCATTTCAGAGTCTACACATCGTTAGCTTTCAAACTGGGTCGTGGTTCCGAATGTAATCCTCTGTGACCCAAACTCCATGACGTTAATGTTTTTGGATCGCCAACTTTAAAACAAATAACACAGTGCGGGAAGCGGGCTGCAAACTGCGGGAGTAATGGAACGTAACTTACTCGGGTTCCTGGAATCCTGCGGGTAGGACATTGCGCCTCGTGATCGTGTGATTCGTCGCCCTCAAAAAGGACATTGAACACTTAACGTGGATAGTCTCCCTTTCTGGTATTTCAGATTCGGCCGTTGCGTTATTCTCGATGATGATTGTTTGGTAGTACACGTGCTTGCCCTGGAACAGGAAGATTACTCGTTATGTGATAAGGAGAGGTTAGAATTTCAGAAAAAAGTATATTTTTGGAGTTTACTCCTTAAGAATCGATTTTCAGTTATATAGGGTTTCGCAAGACCAAGACAAGACGAGACTTACACCAGTCTTGGTATTGGTCTTGCATCATCGTGTTGGGCTTGGTCTCGGTCTTGGTCTTGACACCCAAGACCAAGACGAGGACCACATAAGTCTTGGTCTTGGTATTGTTTTTTCTTGGTCTTGTTTGGTTTTTATGAGAGTACGAGAAATTTATGAAATTCAATGTTTCCACACCCACTTAAGGGGAGATAGTTCAAAAATAAGAATTCTATTCATATTTGCATAATTTCATAATTTTTTGTTCACTTGACTCACTACAACTTTTGTATTTAGTTCATGGCTGTACTAAAATTGATATTTTGTGTTAAGATGTAATATAATAAACTTAATTCAAAAACCAAAATGAAAGCTCTAAAAAATTATCCGACATCTGAAATGTACTTACTTCCCATAAAACTTATCTTATTTATTCTAGTACAGATTATAGTATAAGGATATTGTATAGTATGCTCGGTAGGCAGCCCAATTTTGTCACCTCTCGCGCATGAGTAGCGTAGAGCGCGAAACAGAGATTCGCGGGAAACACTTATCCGTGCTGTGCGACCGCAATGATGCCATGGTGTTAGTGTTTTACTTTTATTTATATTTTAGATTTTGAACAATAAATATTATAATATCTTTGTAGTTTCCTAATTATTATATTTACTTATTGCCTAAAAAATTGTATTCCTTAAATTTAATTGCAGTTGTTCTAATTAATTTTTTAATAAACTAAAAAATAACAAATTTTAAAATATCAAGACCAAGACTTTTCCAAGACTCTTGCTCCAAGACTCTTGGTCTTGGAGGTTAAGTCTTGGTATTGGTCTTGGATCATTTATGTTAGTCTTGGTCTTGGTATTGGTCTCGAATTCAAGACCAAGACAAGACAAGACCAAGACTTTTCTTGGTCTTGTGCGAAACCCTACGGAAATTTTATGAGGAGTAAAATCAAGCGTTACGTTATCTGTCACATTGAAATTATGTACGTATCCATGGATACGGCTGTTTATGTCTGACTGCATAGTGAAAATAGAGTGGCACAGCGTAGATATGATAGTTGGCGTTGTAAAGTCAGCATTTGCAGTGTGTGTTCGTTCCTAAATTTGTTGAATCTTTTGATTTAATATGAAAAAACCTAATATTAAATACTTCAAATATTGCTTAGTGCCGAAATGTGAATCAACGCCTATTCGAACACCAGGAAAAGTATTTATTTCATTGCCAGTGGGATCGACGTTTAGCAGATTGTCACTTAATTACTGAATTTATAAACAATTTATATTTTGATGTAGTTGGACATTTTCGAACATAAACTATCTGATAAATACACATTTGGGTATAAAACTGACATTCGTGTGTGCCCTATTATCAAGTGATTGAAGTTAAAATAATCGTTCGTTTTTTGTAACACTATCTAAAATATTTTCAATTTTCATTAAAAAATAAAATTTAATCTCAAAAGTTACCTATTAAACTAGCGAATCTTTTTGTGTTGTAATTATAACAGAAGTTTCTACAGGAAAACAGGCGTAGCGACCCATTTTTTAAATTGAATTTTCTCCCATCCAGGAAGTAAATGAGACGGATTTAATTCTATGCTTGCTGAATACAAGATTGTCTTTGCATTTCCTATGAACAGAATTAACATAATGCGACTACCTATACTGATTCTCTGATAAGTTGCTTACTGGGCACACGAATTTTTTGTGTAAGTAGAGCTTGCCGAATTTTTACCAAATCAAGCTGGAATATATCACGTAATTCATTCAACATTAAAAGTTTGATAGTATGCAATGGAAAAATAAAAAATCGACAACTGAAGAAGCTGCTATTAAACGTCAACTTCGATGTCGCAAATTGATTGTTAGAACCAAAGACATTTAAAGAAGTAGACTCAGCGTTCATATGCTTTTTTGTGAAGCCAACATAGTTTAGGCCAGGGGATTGCGGGATGCATTTTTTATGATTTTCTCTAACATATTACAAACGAATAGACGAAAATTTTGTTCAGTTGTAAATGCAAATAACTGTTTCCCCTCTCATCAGTGTCTTTGGTTAGAGCATTTTAAGGCCTCTTACCGTTTGCTTATTCGTAACCCTCGTTGTGCCACATCTGTAAACGTCATCCAGGTCAAGTTCAATGGCTGCCAGCGAGCTTGCCTGGTCAATTTGTGGCTTGCATTCAGGATCCGGGTAGCCTTTGAGTCCTTGAAGATAAACTAGACTAGTCGATGGGTATACCGGAATTTCCACTCGCATTTTGTCCGGCGTACATTTTATTTTTGGCGAAACTGAAAAAAAAGAAAGAGTATTAATTACTTTGTTAAATTTGTTTAATGGTATACTTTCAGGTTACTTCTTCATACTTAAGGTAGAAAAAGCATATATAGATCAAGAAGAAGCGTTTTGCCAGTTTTACCCCGTTCATTAGAAGACGTCCACGAAGCTCTGGAATCTACTGTTATTAAAACAAATAAGGACGAAGACTTTTTATTGGTAAATAACAGGAACTTAAATATAATAATATTTTCTTGTCAAACAAATTTACAATATTTGTGTTTACGACCAAAAATTTATGTAGACGAAACTTTCAATTTTTGTCCGAAATTCTTATAACTCAGTTGTTTACTATACATACGGTAGAAAACGGACATTATACAGGGTGATTTTTTTTGACCGTCTATTAGAAGTATCTGGAGAACTAAAAGAGATATTGATTTGAAATTTTGGCTGTGGCCGAAACCGGGTCGGATCTATTTAATGAAAATATTTTCAAAATGGTGGCATTTCCGGGAATACCGGAAGTTGACACCAACTTTGTTATCTTAAATGGAATGCTACCATTTTCTATTTTTTTTTATATTCCACGGAAAATTTTAATGTCAATTCAATACAGGTTCGCTATGCCTAAAATTAATATTTTCGGAGATATAAATTTTTTTCTCAATATTTTGACAGTTGTGGTAGATTATGTAAAAATTAATATCTCGATAACGTCTAGCAGTAAGATGTTCGATTTTTTATGGTGGCAAGACACGGTGTTGGAGTTACTAATCAGGCAAACAAATTTTCAAAATCTATTACATAAAATTTTCTAATCAACGGCATATGTTGATCGCACAAAAGTAGCAAAAAGTCATTTTTCTTGAATAGAATGATACCATTTTCAATTGTTTTTTAGATTCCACGGAAAATTTTAATGTTAATTCAATAAAGGTTCGCTATGTCTAAAATTAATATTTTCGGAGATATGAATTTTTTTCCAATACCTATTTTGACAGTTGTGGTAGATTATGTAAAAATTAATATCTCGATAACGACTAGTAGTAAGATGTTCGATTTCCTATGGTGGCAAGACGAGGTGTTGGAATTACTAATCAAGCAAACAAATTTTCAAAATCTATTACATAAAATTTTCTAATCACACAAAAGTAGCAAAAGTACAAAAGTAGCAAAGAGTCATTTTTCTTAAATTGAATGATACCTATTTAAAGAAACCAATTAAAAAACGTGAAAAAATGCGCGTTTAACAATGTATGATGTTTCTCTACCCAAAATGAATAGTATTTTAGATACCTACTAGATGGGGCGCCAGGTCATTGTTCTGCAGCAGTTACTAACGAATTGTACCGGATGTTTGAAGATAGATGGATATGACGTTTGGGTCCATGGAGTTGGCCTGCCAGGTCTCCAGACATTACACCGTTGGATTTTTATCTTTCGGGCCGTATAAAGGATAAAGTGTATCAATATCCACTCAATAACAGGGATGAATTGGTGGAAAGAATTGCTACAGCATTTGCAGGCTTAGATCCACATGAAATTCGTAGCGCTACTACACACGCCGTAAATAAGCGAATTATTAAATGTGTAGAAGTTAATGGACTACATTTTGAACAGTTTCTTTAACATTGTTTTACTATCACGTACCTACTTTATTTTTTATTTAGTTAAAATAAGTTCAGTGGTGGTAATTCAGGATATGTTCCATTAAATGTTCTGTATGTCCTGTTAATTATTTTATCGCATTTTCCATGAATGTTGAATAAATGCATAATATCCGAGTAAGAATAATTATCATTTGCCATATCCTATTCGTTAAACACCAACCATACTAAATTACTAAAAAATACCAATTGCTTTTATTAGACATTATTTGTGAAATTTGTGAATATTTTGTTTTGTCTACAAGCCAAGGTCTACTTACTAGAAGGCGGCGCTCTTCAATTTTGATCGATGAAATAAGAAAACAGCAAATATCTAAAATACTATGCATTTTAGGTAGAGAAACACCATACATTGTTAAATGCGCATTTTTTCACTCTTTTTAATTGGTTTCTTTAAATAGGTATCATTCTATTTAAGAAAAATGACTTTTTGCTACTTTTGTGTGATCAACATATGTCGTTGATTAGAAAATTTTATGTAATAGATTTTGAAAATTTGTTTGCCTGATTAGTAATTCCAACACCTCGTCTTGCCACCATCGAAAATCGAACATCTTACTGCTAGTCGTTATCGAAATATTAATTTTTACATAATCTACCACAACTGTCAAAATAGGTATTGGAAAAAAATTCATATCTCCGAAAATATTAATTTTAGACATAGCGAACCTTTATAGAATTAACATTAAAATTTTCCGTGGAATCTAAAAAACAATTGAAAATGGTATCATTCTATTTAAGAAAAATGACTTTTTGCTACTTTCGTGCGATCAACATATGTCGTTGATTAGAAAATTTTATGTAATAGATTTTGGAAATTTGTTTGCCTGATTAGTAACTCCAACACCTCGTCTTGCCACCATAAAAAATCGAACATCTTACTGCTAGACGTTATCAAGATATTAATTTTTACATAATCTACCACAACTGTCAAAATATTGAGAAAAAAATTTATATCTCCGAAAATATTAATTTTAGACATAGCGAACCTTTATTGAATTGACATTAAAATTTTCCGTGGAATCTAAAAAAAAATAGAAAATGGTAGCATTCCATTTAAGATAACAAAGTTGGTGTCAACTTCCGGTATTCCCGGAAATGCCACCATTTTGAAAGTATTTTCATTAAATAGATCCGACCCGGTTTCGGCCACAGCCAAAATTTCAAATCAATATCTCTTTTAGTTCTCCAGATACTTCTAATAGACGGTCAAAAAAAATCACCCTGTATACCTTTAGTATTTATTTTACTTCCAAACAAACAATCTAATACTTACTTTGAGGCATTTCAGCTATTAAAAAGTTATTGTACCAGAATTAATTTAACTTTGAAGCCTAAAGAAATTGTTGGTGATTTCGAAAAAGCGATACACGTTGGCGTTAAGAAAATTTGGCCAAGTACTCCACGAGAAGAATTATTTTATTACATAATATGTCAATTTCCGACATGTTACCAACGTACTTACAGAACTGTGACCAATTGCACATTCGCGACCACGGCGACAAAAGAATAGTAAAGAAAATGACATACAATTTCTTAATAACCAGGTACTTGTTCTGCTTAAAACGAAGGTAGGTTTTCTTCGATATGCGTGTGTGATAGCGGACCGAATCGAAAACCGTGTTTCCGGTAGCGTCAGAAATCTCCGTGTGTGGGTATATTGTGCACAAAGAAGAGATGGACGATAAGAGCGTTACACAAAGACATACAGGGTAGTGGTCATTCTCTTATTACCAAAAACGTTGGAGTTTAAATAAATTCGATGGAATCAGATTGCGTCAATTTTTGGTATTAACGTTTAGAGATTAAAGACTGCACGCTTGATATATTAGAACTAGTTCTTTGTGAAAAACAAAACAAATTGACCTATGACGCGTTCATGCAATCAGAAGTAAATTTTTCATCAAATACATGACACCCCCCGCAGGCGGATTAAAGAGGAACTCTAGTATTACTCTTAATTTGCAATGCATAAATTAAACACGTCAATTAGAGCGATTACATCAACACTTTAAGAAATTAAAAGTTCCCCTGCCACGCTATCTCCTTTAAATAAATTAAACAACGTGTGGGAACAGGCCTTGTTAAGTGCATCTAATCGGTGTTTAAATATGTCGAATTATCTTTCGGATTAAAGGCTAAGAAATTTTCTTGAAGGCGAGAAATTTAGATAATTATCCAAATGAGAAGCTGTCTATCTATGTCACTTCTTAAATCACCTGTCCACGCAGGGAATATGATTTACGGTTAAGCATGATTTACAATTTGATTTAGTATGTGACTAAGCTGAAAACAGCACTCAGCAGCAGTATCAGGCATCTAATAGTGCAACAAACTGCATTTCCATGAAGTTTTTTGTTATGAACAAGAAAATAGGGCAGAGTGTAGTTAGTGCCCAGCAATGAAGAATTAGAAATGGCTCTGAATGAAATGGAAGCAGTTTTGACAGAGGGCTACAGCATGAAAATCAATAAAAAGAAAACCAACATTTTTTAAAATTCTGCAGTTGTTATTGGAAAATACAGCGCTGCACAACCTCGTTTGATAAATTGCTCCAAGTTAAAATGTATAGCAATAGGGAGGTTCGGAGAAAAATAAGATATCTATTTTTGGCATGAAAATGACAGAAAATTGTTATTGTAATTGATTTACGGCGAAATTTTTTTTCTACAAATTTTTTTTGCGGCATAATAAGTGAAAGAAATTAGCTTATCACGCCCACGTGCTAGTTCTCTTTGTTATTGGTTTGACGTCAGAGATTCGTAAGGCGCTCCTCCCACTTCTCTTGAAGTGCCCGTGAAGCGGTACCTATCTCATAACATACTTATTGGGACTATTTCGAGCGTGAATTTTTAAAGTAAGGTGTCAAGAAAACATAAAACAAAGACAACATAATCGATATAATGATGCAACAAGGGTATCAAAAGTCCGATTCACATAATTTGCCATATTTATGTAGTAGGTAAAAATGTCCCGGTAAATGTGGAAATGGTGGGTGATTCTTGCATCTAACCCCAATTTCATTCAACCTCAAAACAGTAGTGTAAAGGCAGACCGGTATAAGTAAAACAAAGTCAACAATTTATTAACTGTACATGCCTTTTATAATTAAGTATAAGTAGGTATGTAGATTGTAGATACCTGCTTACTTCTGTTTGTAAAATAGGTACCTACCTATATTCTCTAATACAATACAATACATACCTACTCATTTATGTAGGTATGTATACCTAAGTAATTGACAAGTTATCAAGTTAACAGTTTTATAACGGATTGGAATTTAAAAAAAAAAAACGGAAACAAATACAACTCACGCGAATCAAAAAACTACGCTACGTAGGTACTAGGTACTTATTTAACAAAAAGAAACAACTGCTATATTCTGGAACGGTTAATGTAGAAACTCGGAAGCGACTCTTAAAGACGCATGTATGGAGTACGAAATTATACCTATGGGTGCGAAACTTGGACAATGGGAGAAGTGGATTGAAAAAGAGTAGAAGTGTTTGAAATGTGATGCTACAGACGGGTGTTGAAGATACCGTGGATAGACAAATTAGCAATAAGGAGGAATTAGAAAGAGTTGGGGAAAAGAGAAAAGTATGGAAGACAATAAAGAATAGGGGATAGGATCGTAGGATGGTAGGACACCTTCTGAGACACAAAGGAATAGTTCGCGACATACTAGAGTCAGAGATAGGAATAAAGAGGTAGAGGTTGGAGCAGATTAGACTACTGCTCTCAAATAGTTGTGGATGTAGAATGTTCTACTTTTACAGAAATGCGTAGGCTAGCTCAGGGAAAGGATGGAGGTACGCGTCCTACCAGTCTTCAAAAGAGAACTTTATGATGACGTACTATTTAATTATTATTATTTAATTATTATTGTTCAGGGAGGGAACGCTACGGCGATTCAGTATTTGGCTCCGTCATGCTCCTAGCACCCTGTTTCTAATTATGCTAACCGTAACACGTTACCAAGTACCAAGGGGTCCCAGAAAACTGTCGATAAATTACATTATGTTCGATTTTATTTAGAGTGGCTGCAATGGGGCAGCCGATAATTTTATAAACTTTTGCAATGATAAACTAACTCGCGAAAATATCGATAATGCTGACCGATTTTCCTTCTGGCTCCAACGAACCACTTTTTCCGTTTTATTGGTGTGCTGTACGATGTATTAGTCTGGGTACAAAACAGAAAACACCAGTTAGAACCAGTTAATAATATTTAACAATTTAACTACACATGCATATGCATAATACTTATGGGACTGCTGCGCGCTGAAGCTGGGACTTGTATGTTATACTAAGTTCTGACGTCACGCGGCCTACTCTCGCTGCAAGGTACGATTTCTAGCCTCGCGCCGACGGAAAACTTTGCAACGGCTTCATAGGCGAAGGAATTGTTTTTTAACAAAAATTAACAACATGACTGCCTTTAGTATAATAAACTCTATCAATTTTAATGAAATTTGAAAATTACGGAACCTGCCTATTCTATCAAACATATCGGGGTTGAACTGCTACCGTACCAACAACCGTAAATACTCATACTTCTGGCCGAGTTTTAGTTTCGTGTAATCCTCCTGCATGTAAATTCAAGTGCTGTTTTGTTGTCTGACAGTTCAGAAACAAAAGCAGCATCTGTGCACACTCTCGTGTTGTAACAGTTTGGAAACGAACTGAAATACAGAACAGAAAGTTTCGGAATAAAATATTCATTCAATACGAAAGCGACAAACAGAAGGCGGACAGAATGGAAAGACAAAACGCACTTGATTTGGCATTGCAGCCTTGAGTTCTACACGCCGTACTTTTTTTGCTAAATCTGCAACTGACTTGTCTCTTTATATTTTCTGGAAATATAAATATAGAGAAATTGCTAGCTTTTACTTGGAACTTTGACCTTTCTGTAGTATTAAAGTTGAATCAGTGGGCGTACAGAGAAAACAGTAGTTTGTGAATGATTAAAAAAATGTAATATTATACGAACGTCCAAACGAAATAACATTTAATCATAAACTGAAGATGCATTTTTGGAAAATTTTTATGGTAGATATAGTTTTATCTTTTATTCTATCTATAAGATCTAATGAATTTTCTAGACCAAATTCGGGAGTAAAATTGTAATATTTTTAAATATACGCAAAGTGCACCCTTTCGGAGATACAACCCTTAAAAGTTTACAGTTGCATTAACAGAGTACAAGCTCATCTAACTTTTATTTCTTAAATAACTGCTGCTCTTTTCGTCTAGACTTTGTAGACGACACGTACATTAAATTTTTCCATTACAAATTTTAAATACCCAGCAGCAAATCCTACTGTAAAGTTCTGTTCGGTCCAGATTTTTAATAGGGAGGTTCGGAGAAAAATAAGATATATATTTTTGGCATGAAAATGACAGAAAATTGTTATTGTAATAGATTTAAGGCGAAATTTTCTTTTAAAAAAAATTTTTTGCAGCGTAATAAGCGAAAGAAATTCACTTATCACGCCCACATGCCTTCGCTTTGTGATTGGTTTAACGTCAGAGATTCGTATAGCGCTCCTCCCACTTTTCTTGAATGCACGCGAAGCGGTAGGTACCTATCTCATAACATACTTATTGGGACTATTTCCAGCGTGAATTTTTAAAGTGAGGTGTCAAGAAAACATAAAACAAAGACAATATAATTCAGTATAAGCAGGGAGCGAAACTTGGACAATAGGAGAAGCGGATTGAAAAAGAGTAGAAGCGTTTGAAATGTGGCGTTACAGACGGGTGATGAAGATACCGTGGATAGATCAGGTTAACAATAGGGAGGAATTAGAAAGAGTTGGGGAAAAGAGAAAGGTATGGAAGACAATAAAGAATAGGGGATATGATCGTAGGATGGTAGGACACCTTCTGAGACACGAAGGAATAGTTCGCAACATACTGGAATCGGAGATAGGAATAAAGAGGTAGGGGTACGAGCAGGTTAGACTACTGCTCTCAAATAGTTGAGGATGTAGGATGTTCTACTTTTAGGGAAATGCGTTTCAAATTATGCTAACCTTATACCTTACATTATGGTCGATTTTATTCAGAGTGGCTGCAATGACAGCCGATAATTTTATAAATTTTTGCAATGATAAGCTAACTCTCGAAAATATCGATAATGTAGGCCGATTTTCCTTCCGACGGCAACGAACCACTTTTTCCGTTTTATTGGCGCGTTGTACTAGTACATCTGGGTATAAAACAGACCACCCCTGTTAAAACCCGACATTTTTCTTATACGCAGTTAATAATATTTAACAACACATGCGCGCTGAAGCTTGGACTCGTACTAACCACCGACGTCATGCGGCCCAATCTCGCTGCAAGGTACGATTTCTAGCCTCGCACCGACGGAAAACTTTGCAACGGCCTCACACAACCTATCAAGAAACGTTCAATTCTGTTGCTCAACCCTGTATATCTCAAATAAATTATTAGTGTGATTAGTATGCGTATGTTTTACAGTAGTTCCACACCATGCTTCCCCATTTTGTATTCATTACCTCAACTAAAGAAAAACAAATTAATTCTGGGATGGCACTTTCAGAATTCGCAAAGCGTACAAGATTTGAATTTAAGGAGCTGTTTTCTTTGTGGAACAGCGGCACTTGGATTTAATAAATGTTTTTTCAGCGGAAAGTTTATGTTAATTCTATACCAACCTTTCTATCGAGGTGTGGGTGGAATTATTCGAGGACAGATTGGATTCTAAAAAGGCAAGAGTCTGCACCCACGTTTATACCGTGTGACAAACTTCCATGTGTACATGGGGAAAAAACATGGGCAATTACATTTTTGGGGATTCCTGCTCCCCATTTGTAGTTACAGTGGTGGTAAAGGTAGCAATCGAAAGACTATTTTTTTCTGCGTATGAGGATATCAAAAACTCTGCAATTTTCCAATTTATTAAAGCATTAAAAGCAAAAATTACACTAATAATTTTCAAATTAAAACACGGATATATTCATCAGATTACCTATGACAATTTAATTTATTCTAATCAAAGACTCCCTTGATTCTAATTTCTAATTCGTCTGAACTGTCAACATTATTTATCGACAATTTAAAATTTGGGTTTCAAAATGAACAAATATATTTATTCAGTTGAAGAAAAGGTTTTCATTGTGAAAACGTTTTACGGCGGCAATAGTCTGCGGGTAGTCCGTGACTTATTTTCTGTAAAATTCAATAACAGTCCTATTCCTTCGGTAACAGTAATAAAAAATTTAGTTAAGAAATTTGAAGATACTGCGAATCTTTCATTAAAAGAAGGTCATTTTTACTAATAAAGTTACTTGGTTTTTATTTAGATAATTCTGATTCGCTTATTATTATTACCTAGTTGCTAATTCCTTATTGTTCGCTAACTTAAATTTTACTGGGATTATGAGAAATTTAACAAGTGATAACGTGGCGTGAAACAAAACTAAAATTAATCTTATCATTTATTTTTTTAGTCGTTCCAAGAAATCTAAATGTTGAGGTAGAGGAAATGGTAATAGGCCTGATAACTGCTAGTCCAACATCTAGTTTAAGGTCTATTGCCCTAGAATGTAATGTTTCAAGAGAAACTGTCCGTAACATATTAAAAAAAACAAATATCATCCCTTTAAATTCCAATGTCACCAAGAGTTACTTCCTTTTGACGAAGAATCAAGGCAAACTTTCTAATCGGGATCGCAGCTTCCTCTCATCAATTTTTTTTACCGATGAGTGTAGATACGTTCACGTTAAATCAAGAGCCAAATTCACAAAACGTTAGGCACTGGGCCCAGGAAAATCGCAGAATAAATCTAGCCACTACAACGCAATACCCTCAAAAAATCAATATTTGGGCAGGCATTTTTAATAATCGCATTATAGGACCATTTTAAATACAGGGAAATTTAAATTCAGAAGCTAATCTTTTAATTAACCATATTGGCCCTGCATTAGAAGAAGTTGAACATGCGAATCGGGACGTCTGGTTTCAACATGACGGATGCCCAGCACATTTTGGAGCACAAGTGAGGGAATTATTAAATGAAATATTTCCAGAGAGCTGGATTGGTCGAAGTGGTGCTATAAACTGGCCAGCTAGATCTCCCGATTTGGCACCGTGTGACTTTTTCTTGTGGGGTCATTTAAAAAATAAGATTTATAAAAATCGTCACCCAAATATTGATTCTTTAAGGAATGCTATTTTTGCGGAATGCAACTTAATAAACGATCGGCAACTTGCGAATGTGAGAAATTCTTTCTATAATAGGCTGGGATACTGTCTGATACAGAATGGGGGTTTATTTGAATATTTGTTATAGTTATTTTTATTTTTTTGTGTTACTTTAATTTCATTGTATATTAATAAGTTTTTGTCCTTACCTAGATATGAAATAAATAAGTATTAAATTGCCAGATTACAAAATTCATTAGAGCAAAATAAACAAATGTTGCCGCTTGTTAAATTTTTTCATAATTGCAGTAAAATTAAAGTAATTTAATTTTTATTATTTCATTTTACTGCTTTAACATTTTCCCAAAAACTTTTTAATAGGTTAGACGACACCTACAATTTACCCTAAACTATGGACCAGCATTCACCAACTAAACATCCACGCCAGTTATGTTTTAGTAAAAATTAACTTCTTTCGATGAAAGATTCCCAGCCTTCAAATTTCTTACTAAATTGTTTGTTGTTATACCGAAGGAATAGGACCGTTATTGAATTTTACAGAAAATAAGGCACGGACTACGCGCAAACTATTGCCACCTTAAAATATTTTCACAATGAAAACCTTTTCTTGAACTGAATAAATATTTTTGTTCATTTTTAAATGTTGACAGTTCAGAAAATCCATAAAAATCAAAGACGTCCGTGATTAGAATAAATGAAGTTGTCATGGATAATCTGATAAATTTCTGTGTTTTAGTTTGAAAATTATTAATGTAATTTTTGCTTTTAATGCTTTAATAAAATAGTCTTTCGATTGCTACCTTTACCACCACATGGGGAGCAGGAATCCCCAAAAATGTAATTGCCCATGTTATTTCCCCATGTACACATGGAAGTTTGTTACACGGTATACAAGAAAAACGAAGAACATTCTAAACGGGTGTAAAATTGTTTTTGTGATACTTGAAATGCGTTCTTTAGATCTCACATGGACCAGCAGAAGAAGAAAGTAAGTCAATGTGCGTAAATCTCGTATTGTAATTATTCTACTTTAAATTCACAGCTGCATCTTTGCTATATAGCAATTCTCCACAACTGTTAGATGCTCTTTTAGTACTTTTATGACCGTTGACCAGTTAAAACTCGTTGGCATAAAACTTGTAAACCAACAATGCGAAAAGATCGTCACTGGAATTCGTGGAGAGGCTTCCAGATATTTAATTGTGAAGTACTAAAGCGCTGAACTTCTGAAGCAATTTATTCCATACGTAAACACGGCACTGTACGATGTACAGTCCTTGAAAAGCATACAAATTAAATTCTTTTACTCATATGGTGTGTTTCCTGTGTTTCAAATTCAAAGAGAAAAATTACAACGCGTAAAATGGTAGAGTCTGCATGCCGCCTTGTCTGTTGTTAGAGAGAGTGAGAGCGACGTGGTCTGTTGGAGAGACTTTGTAAATTTCTCGGTTGGTTTAGTAAAGACATTGTTATTACCATCGCTTTGCATTTTATTATTTTGTTAAATACTTTAAGGCCATTGTTCGATCTGGTGCTTGGAAGTTATTTACTATACAGGGTGGCCCATTAGTGCGGGGACGGTCTATATCTCTTGAACTATTTCGCATAATTGAATTTTTCTCAAGAATTTCAAATTGAACACCCTGTATATTAATTGCACATTTAATAGCCAGTTTATTAAGCTCTTAATTGATGCAGGCATTGCCAGGCCTGCGGCTGACAGTTTATACGGAAATTAAAATTGAGACTTAAAAATTTTCAATTTCACTGTTATTTTTTACAATTTTATTCGGATTTCCCCATTTAACTTAAATTCGGACCTGTCCCGTTTTAAATCGATTTAGTTCGAGTTGCTTCAGGACAGATAAATGGTTAAAAATAGATACTAATTATTATAATAAGCTAAATATGACTTTGTAGAGAAAATGTAATTTAAACGAAAAGCTGTACGGAGAACAAATTTATAATATAAATAATGTTTATTAACAGGGCCATTTTTATGGAAAGTAATTCGAAAACATTGCTTTCCCGAGATAACTGTTTTATTCTCACTTTTTATAGAAGAATCATATTTTGTAGTCAAAATGCAAATCGCGTTGAAATCATGTTACCTGTGATAAACAAAACAGCTCCAACTCGCATCTGTCATAGTTTGAAGGATTTTCTGCATTTTCTTCATTTTTTTATTTAATTTTAATTTATTTATTTAATTTCAATAAACTTGTTCTCGCTGTAGTTTTTTGTTTAAATTACAACATTTCCCATTAATGATAAAAGCCAAATTTATCTCATTAATAATTTCTACCGACTTTAAAATATTGATCTATTCTGACTTCCGCAACAACTCCAAATTTGAGAAGAAGAAATTGAAAACACACAACAAAAGTACGTAACTAAATTGATTTAGAGAGTGAGTGGCTCAAATTTAAGTTTTCTTGGTTCTGGTAGACATTGCGATTTCGAGCTATTTTTATTATTTTTGCTATATATGTTCACAATAATACTAATTCTCGGTAAGGATACCTTGAAAACTACCCGTTTTAGGCATACGCGGGTAGACTTAATAAAAATTAAATCGATTTTACCTTCAAGAAGTAATTTTGCAATGGAATTCTCGAATTTTAGTAGCTGGATACTGGATTGGCGTCAACAAAACATTATGGTTGCCTTAACAGAATCGTGAAGCTATTGCAACCATACACTTTTGTTGTGGTAGCATGGCTACAAATCGCAATGATTTCTTACGTTATATTTTTGTTATTCTAGCAGATTATTCTGTTGTTATTGCTATTCGTTGTGTATTTTCGACTATACCGTTGAGTAAAGCTAACAATATTTATAACATCTAACAATATAAGCACAATACCTTGCTTTTGCATTACCAGCCCAGGCAATAATTTTCTTGTAAAATGTCAGCCAACTGCAAACTGTATTAAGTCCGCTTTGAAGGAGTCTCAGTGTTTGTTTATTTAGCATACATATTGCTTGTTCGTACATTTATTGGCAATTTCGCTGTATCAGAGGTTATGTTGCTATTAACATTTTAAAGAGGTCCAGAGAATTCTGTTTACATAATTTATTCAACATACCTTGGAACATTGTCTGTCGGCAAATATCTAATTTGCACAGAGTTGTTTTTAACTAAAATTCTAACTTTATTAGTAGGTATTTATTTATAAATTGGTAAAAAGTTTAAATAAATCATTTTGAACGAGTTTCAAGACTGACATTTTTTTTATCAGAATATTTCTATTCTATATAGTTAAAAATTCCTTACGATCTTTCGAAGAGTTTATTTCATTATTAACTTTAGCCACTGGGGACAATTTTGAGCTGAACGGACGGAATTTCTAAAGCATTCTGCTTAACCTAACTACGCAGCATGTTGTTACAAGATTATAGTTATTATTTTAATTGCGCTTAGGTACCACGGAAAATTTCTGACGGTTCAGTAGCAAAACGTCCTGCCAGAAACGAGGACACGAACAGCAATAATTATTTCATGCCGAGAATTCTGTAAAGCTAGACTTATGACGGAGATAAAAGTAAAAGTACGAGACGGAGGAGGCTCGGCTAATTATAGGGGAACGAGAAGCTCTAAATGAGTTAAATTTTCAGGTTCGGAATGTCAGACAAGACCTTAATGCTGGGAGAAATATTGGAAGAAAATGCGTAAGTTTGTACGTATTTAACGTTAAAAGTAAATAAATAAAAATTAAAATTAAATATAAAACTAAATAAAAAAATTATGAATATGAATATAAGTATAGAAAAGACTGCTACAAGAAGCCCATATTTTTGGAGGAAAAACAGAATCATCAGATATTATAATTCTCAACTTAACATTGTCTTCATTTCGGTATATTGGACGTAAACTTCTTCTGAACAATGTTAAGTTATTCTTTGTTGTTCAAAGTTAAAATCTGGAAAGTTATATCGCGTGCAACTTGTACAACAGTACCTAAATCTGCTTCATAATTATCCGAAATTAATGCGTTCCTAATAACGCAACACGACCATTAAAGGTATAATTATCATTCTCCAGTAACAACACATCTTCCAAATTAATTATGAAAACACATCAAAGCGAATGTGTTAATTACAACTCATAGAGTAGATGAAACAATACCTGAACACAGAAAAACAGTTAATTAAATTTTCGTCTCTGGTCTGGGTTTTTTCGAGGTGTCGCTGGACCCCGAGGGTACCGATTTTTAATTCAGATTCACACACAGACACACAAGTCATGCCGGAAGTTTTATATGGTCGGATGATGTATCGTTCTTAAAACGAAGATGTACTAGGAGCTCGAAACAAACGGATGCCTTCAAGGCTCGTTAGCCTCAGATCAGATTGGATTCCAGTTTATTTCGAGGGTTAACCGTTAAAACCATTTATATGCATTAAAGTATCATGTGTTGCACGCGCGGTGCCCCTGGGGCCACCGGAAAGAGGAATTATTGGAGAGATCGAAATATTAATTTATTGTTTATCCCTTCCGGATGGAAACTATGTCTCTTGAGGTAATAGAATCACCTAGATTTACAAATCAATGTTCCTGGTCAACAGCGCAAGGGATTTTCACTCATTCTTGAAGCAGCTTATGGCCAAAGCCCAATGTTACAATCTGAAAGCGTTCTTCTCCGGTAGCGCCTCCGAAAGTTACTCTTGCACTTTTCTCGTATCACGCTTCGTTTCCGAGCTGTAATCAAAAAGACGTTAAAATTGCTTAAATCGTCGAATTTCGCTGGAAAAACGCCTTTTACGGTATTCGAGGACTTATGCAGTGAATCATCGATTCTTTCGGCTTTAAGGGGTACGTGTCGATGTATAAGTTCCTAGTAACTACTGAAGACTCAGTATGTCACAAAAATTTCCTCGATTACCTTGAAGTTAAGGGAGTTGTTGGAAAACTGCGCTCCTGAAGCAATTTATAGACAAATTCAGACTATCTGATTTCTTGGAGTGTTTACTATCATTTATTGAGGTTACTTGAGTCCTAACTTTCAGTAATGGAGATACTTCAGAGTATATGGAGACCCATGGAGACCCATGGATACCGAGATATCCGACTCGACCGTCAAATTAGGGATTTTCACTCATTCTTGAAGCAGCTTATGGCCAAAGCCCAATGTTACAATCTGAAAGGGTTCTTCTCCGGTAGCGCCTCCGAAAGTTACTCTTGCACTTATACTCAGGTTAAGAACATTTACAAAACTTTCAATAAAACTGCTGTATTAGTGACTTAATATCAAGTCCCAAGAATGTCTTTGAGCCTATGCTACATAGCATAATTGATTTCCTGTGCAATATTGTTTTATAACGGAGTTATATTTGCTGTCGAATGCTGCTACAAAGAAACCATTTGTTGTTTTATAATTATGTTTTGTCAACAGTTAAAAAGCTGTCCGTTAGAAGTAAAATACAGTTCAAAGAACCGCAATATAACCATTATAAAACTGCTTTATGAATGTTATATGAAAAAACTATAATATAACAATTATAAACCTTCTTGCTTCATAAGGTCTATGCAGAAACCTTTTTAAAGCTTATGTCATTTAACAGCAATTATTATATTATGCACAATTTACTCCATTTAGCGCCAATAAAACATTTTCTTTAAAGCTTTTAGTAGTACAAATCTGGCACCGAGGATAAAGTTGCACTATAATTTTGCCATATAGACAATTAATAGACGTAATAATACGATAGCTACAAAACATGCATCTTTAGTATTGTAAAAGTCTCATAAAGGTTTCCCACAGCTGTTATAAATCACTTATAAGGCAAATAGTGCTTTGCAACAAAAATGTTTTCTTAGTAAAGCTGCTAAAACGTTCTTGCAACTAAAATTTGGAATAACTATGAAACTGTATGAGATCTTTAAGTAACAGTAACAAATCAGTTTTATAAAACTCACTCCAAGGCTGTAATAAAAACTATAATCGTACGATAAGTCCGATGAAACTGTTATATATCAGTTTTATAAGTCACCTATAAGTAGCTACATAACATTTCTGTGGCATTCGGTATTTGTTTTATAGGTGCTTCTGAGAATAGTAATACAATGTTTAGGCAATACAATTGTTTTATAAACCTGCGCCTATTTCAGTTCTATAAGTGCCTATATAGGTATCTAGAGAACGTTTTTAAAGTAAATTTCTGCCGCGAAGGCTTTTGTAAAAATGTTTTATAAATGTTCTTAAGATACTTATAAAACGATCTTGAGCTTCTTGTGAGATCTTGTGAAGGGGCATAAACTTTCAATATATTATAGTGAAATGTTCTCTAGACTGGTGTAAGCATTTATTTGATCAAGGCTAGCCATAAATATGACTTAAGTCATGGTCTCCTAACATTGCATGTCCATTATCACAATATTCTTTTATCTCCAGCTCAATATGTAGTCTCGAACATAACATTTATATTTATTTATTTAATCATCTACCACTCACCTTTGACACATATCTCAGGAACGGTTTTCCGTCTGTTTTGAAATGCGTTATTTAGGTGTTTATAGGTAAAGTCTCTCTTGCGTTTCGCGTACTGATGGATTTTATTGCAGGCGAAATGTAATTTCCTGATGCCATTCTTCAAAATGAGATTTAAAATGTGCACACACGTGACTTACGACGCAAAGACTTATGCAGTCGATGCAGAAAGTGCATATATGTTTTTAAATTGTTTTTGGAGTTTGTTTATGATCAATCAGGAAATCCGAATTCACAGTTTATTGTTCCTGAGAAAATAGGGATGGAAATGCATGCTTTTACTTCAATAAATAAATTCTATTGCCCTATTGTTTCAGATCAAGCAATAAAAATACTACGCATGTACTACCTGCTAGTTAGTTTATTTTTATATTCCTGAGGATGCCTACATCATCAGCGAAACACATGTTCAGTTTAATACTGCCACTGTTTTGACCAGTGGTAATAATTAACTTAAAGAAATGTTGAAATTTGATCAATTGACAGCTGACCTGAATCTAACCTTACTTCACACTTTACTTTTGTTTTATATAGAGTCAAAGTTGGTAATCATGTATTTATTTGTACTTTCATTTTTTTTTGTAAGTAGGCAGGTGATAAACAACTTTTGTTAATTTTCATGAGACAACGTAAAAAGCGAAATAGAAAGGCAAAAAGCAAAACGTGCTCCGAATTATAATTTTGTTTAATAAAACAAGGAGTGTCAGAAGATTCAAAAGGTACCTTTTGTGAAACTCTGTTCAATAAACTGAACTTTGTCAACCTTGGACTCAATTTATTTGCAACAACAAACCCAAATCCACTGAAAAGAACAACAGGTTATGGGCCCAGGGCAGCTGTAAAAGGGTTTTTTATTGTTGGAAGCAAGGTCAGGAAAGCGACGGTGAAGTCGAGAAAGCAGTCCAAAACGTCAGAACCGGCACGGCAGACATAATCTACAAATCAGCGACATCGGAGCAGTCATCGCACAGCAAGTCAACGTTGAGCAACGTAAACGCAAGTCGATTTAAGTCAGAAAATCGTCACGAAAGACTGTAAATTCATTTTATTTTAAAAATTGTCAGAAGTCAGTCAAATCCTAAAATTTTTAAAAGTAAAATGGATACTGTAAAATCTCAGTTGGAGATGTTAAGTGACGATAGTCAGGGAAATGTCAATTTCATTTCATGGCGATTTAAACTAAATTTAGCACTTAAGAATAAAGACCTGTACGACATTGTGACAGGTGTGAAAGTCAGACCAACAGGTGATGTGTCAGAAGGAAACGTTTCAGCTTGGATAAAGAAAGATGTCGAAGCTCAAACGTTGATAGGTTTAAATGTAAACAGTAAGATAGCGAACAAAATTGCCAATTGTAAAACTGCCAAAGACATGATAGACAAATTAGTTAGTTTATATGGCACAAAGACTGATGTAACTTTAGAAACGTCCCGAATCAAATTCTTTACTTTTGAGTATGATGAAAGCAAGTCATCAGTAGAGAATTGTATGGAGATTATGGACTTGGCTGAAGAAGTGTCAACTGAAAATGATCCTATGAGAGAAAGTTGGGTCATGACGAGGATCTTGAGTGTCTTACCGTCAAAACTGGCGCATTTCAGGACATCATGGAACAACGTGACGGGACCTACAAGAAACTTAGATACTCTCATCGAACGTCTGAGACTTGAGGACGAGCAACTTAAGGAACCGACGACAAACGCAGAGAGCAGCGCCAGCAACGCTCTCATGACAAGACGTGAGAAACAAGGACAGTCGTCAAGCAAGCAGGACAAGTCACAGTTCGCATGTTACAAATGTGGAAAGAAAGGTCATGTGATTAAAGAGTGCAGAGGAAAGGCATGTCAAAAATACATTGAGTATTGCAAGAAGAAATACTCATGCAACAATTGTAAGCAGAAAGGTCACTTCGCAAAGGATTGTCCATCCCGAGAAGAAGGAAACAAGTCAGGAAATGGAAAACCATTAAAGAGGGCTTTTTTGACCACAGCACTCTCGACAGTGGACAACGACATTTCGCAGGACAGGGCAACTTCATGGTATCAAGACTGTGGAGCCAGCCAACACATGACGTCTCATCGAGAATGGTTTGTACAGCTTGCTGAGCTGGACGAGCCAATTCCAATTGTGATTGGAGATTCAACCAGGCTGGATGGTGTTGCAGTCGGAAACATTGATATGGAGGCTTTTGATGGTCAAAAGTGGTATCCAGTGGTACTTGAAGATGTGATCTATGTACCAAATCTCAACTTTAATCTTTTCTCAGTAAGTCAGATGTTAGACAAGGGACATGTACAGAAGGCAAATGGAAACGAGTCAACTTTTTACTGTCAGGACAGCAAGGAAATTGTGGCAATAGCAAGGCGCAAAGGAAATTTGTACAAAATGATGCTCAGGAGAGAAGAAGAGACAAGCTTGATGGTCCAGTCGATCAAAGTATGGCATGAAAGACTCGCCCATCAAAACGTGAAGTATGTGAGGGACATACTGAAAAGAAATGGGATCAAGTATGTTGATGACTGAAATAATTATGTGTGCACAGGGTGCTCATATGGCAAGCAACATCGATCTTCACACCCAAACAACCCCAAGACAGCCCAGCAGCCATTAGATCTTGTGCATGTCGACACCGGCGAGATGAACATCTTATCTCTAGGAGGAGCAAAGTATTGGCTCATGTTGAAAGATGATTTCACTCCCTACCGAACCTGTTATTTCATGAAGACGAAAAGTGAAGCCCCAGCGAAGATTGAAAGCTACCTGAGATTTGTAGAAAATCAACTGGGAAGAAGAGTGAAGAGTCTGAGATCTGATAACGGCACGGAACTGAAAAATGCAAAAACGAAAGAGCTGATGGACAAGTTGGGAATTTTTCACACTTTTACGAATGTACATACGCCAGAGCAAAATGGAAGGGTGGAAAGAGAGATGAGAACGATTGTCGAGGCAGCCAGGGCAGAGATACAAGCAGATGGTTTGGACGAGAGATTATGGGCAGAGGCAATGAACCATGCAATCTTCACGATCAACCAGACAGGAACCAGCAACGTACCAGGAAAGAGTCCAGCAGAATTGTGGTTCGGAAGGAAAATGAAGATTAAGAAACTGCGACCTTTTGGATGTGAATGTTATGTGCTGACCCAAGCACAGAAGAGAGGCAAGATAAATAGAAAATCAGAAAAGGGAATTCTGGTTGGCTATGACATTGATTCGCCCTGCTATAGGATTTATATGAAAGAGAAAAGAGAGGTCGTCACTTCAGACAATGTAATCTTTGACGAGGAAAAGATACGACAGAGACAAGGCACTGAACTTGAGACATCGGCAACAGAGGGCACACCTGAGAAACAAGAAGAAAGCAGCAGTGAGTCAGACGAAGAAGAGGACAACTGGACAACTGGAGAAAGTGCTGAGGAGACAAGTGACAACGATAATGGGACACAACCGCCAGAAGAAGAGCCAGGAAAGAAAATTTTGCGAGATCGTCGAACTTTACAACCACCACCGAGACTGAGAGACTGTGTACTTGACTCCAGACGTGGAGGAAAGAGCGCAAAAGTAGCCATGATTGGTGAAACGGAAGACATCCCGATGAGCGAGGCACTCAAAGATGAGAAATGGAGACAGGCAATGCAGGAGGAGTACGACTCGCTAATGGAAATGAAAACTTGGGAACTGGTGGATTGTCCTGAAGGAGTGAAGCCAATCACTTGTCGGTGGGTACTTCGAGAGAAGGCAGACGGAAGATACAAGGCCAGACTCGTAGCAAGAGGTTTTGAACAAAAGGAAGGAGTGGACTACGCGGAAACATTCAGCCCAGTAGCCCGCCATGCATCAATTCGACTACTACTAAGTCATGCAGCTTCAGAGAAAATGAAGTTGGAATCGTTCGATGTGAAAACGGCATTCTTGTATGGAAACCTGGAGCAAGTCATCTATATGAACCAGCCTGAAGGGTTTGACGATGGATCAAGGAAAGTTTGCAAGTTGGATAAGAGTCTTTACGGGCTCAAACGAGCTCCAAGGATGTGGAACGAGAGGGTCACCACACACTTTGAAAAGAAGATTGGCCTAATCAACACAGATGATGACCCGTGCATTTACTATAATAAGGACAAGAGCATTATGCTCTCACTCTTCGTGGATGATGGATTGATAGCTGGGAAGGTTGAAAAGGAAATAGACAGACTCTTGAAGGAGATAAGCAAGGAGTTTCAGATCACATACAGCAAGAAAGCACAGGACAAGTTGACGTACTTGGGCATGGAAATCAAGATCAATAAAGATGGTATCTTTGTGAATCAGTCTCGTTACACGGAGATGATCTTGAGGAAGATGAAACTCGAACAGTGTAACCCAGCATTCACACCTATTGAGCAAGGAATGATCACCAAGAAGACAGACTTCAAGAACGACGAGGCACTTCCGGCAAACAACAACTATCGCGAGGCGATAGGGAGCTTACTGTACTTAGCTACAATCACTCGGCCAGACATAAGCTTCGCCGTGAACTACCTGAGTCGATTCTGCAACAACCCCATGAAAAGCCATCAGGCGATGGTAAAACGCGTATTTCAGTACTTGAGAGGGACAGTGACAGCAGGAATCTACTTTGGAGGAGACAAAGAACTTGTGGCATATACCGATTCAGATTTTGGAGGAGACTCTGAGACAGGACAGTCGACGAGTGGAGTTTTGGTGATGAGAGGAGGACCAGTGATCTGGTACTCACAGAAGCAGCGTTTGGTAGCGACTTCAACTGCAGAAGCCGAGTACCGAGCCGCGGTGTCCGTGATTGACGATGTGTGCTGGATCAAGAGAATTGCACTGGAACTTGGTATCCTGGAAAGTGATCAGCCGATCACTCTGAAAGTTGACAACATGTCAGCCATTCACATGTTACAGAATGCACACGAAGGAAAGACAACCAGAGGCAAGAAACACATTGAGATACCACGAAAGTACATTCAGCAACATGTTGGCAACACTGTGACATTGCAACACGTCGAGAGCAGCAAGCAGATTGCAGACATTCTCACAAAGCCACTCAACAGAAGAGTCTTTGAGACGCTCCGCTGTAAATTGATCAAGGAGGAGTGTTGAAATTTGATCAATTGACAGCTGACCTGAATCTAACCTTACTTCACACTTTACTTTTGTTTTATATAGAGTCAAAGTTGGTAATCATGTATTTATTTGTACTTTCATTTTTTTTTGTAAGTAGGCAGGTGATAAACAACTTTTGTTAATTTTCATGAGACAACGTAAAAAGCGAAATAGAAAGGCAAAAAGCAAAACGTGCTCCGAATTATAATTTTGTTTAATAAAACAAGGAGTGTCAGAAGATTCAAAAGGTACCTTTTGTGAAACTCTGTTCAATAAACTGAACTTTGTCAACCTTGGACTCAATTTATTTGCAACAACAAACCCAAATCCACTGAAAAGAACAACAAGAAATCATTTCAACCACGTACCCGTACAAACAACTTAAAAGAGAGGCAGCCAGCGTCTGGGTTATATATTCTGTTTAATCTGCTTATTTCACACACTCTATATAAGAAATCCCTTATTTACACTTGTTTGTGCCAGTAAATTCGCAGCTTAATATTAAATTTATTAACTTTATGTGTTACTAAGAAACTCAAAGCTGAAAATCAGAAATTATTATATTTGCTAATGCTTGTGAGAACGGAATCTAAGCAGTAATGCTGAACCCATACATTGGTTAATCTAACAGAAAAATAAAAACGATATTCCTAGGTGAGAATTCACATAAAACAATAAAATATTACAACTACTACCTACAAACATAAATTCGAGGAAGCAATTACTTTAGACAATGTCTCTATTAAAACGAATGGAGGGAATATTTGAAGAAATTAAGATGTAGTACTTAACGTTCTAAACTTTATAACAAACCCGACACATTAGTTAAACGTGATTACTATAAAATTAACATTTTTAAGAGTAGGTAGTTGCAGCTTAGAAATATTTAATACATAAACGCAGATCACTGGTTTCGTCCTACTGGGACCCATCAGGTGGGGCTGCTATATTGTAATATGCGATTCTCTCGGAAGTAACTGAATAAATACTTTAATAATTATAACAGACTTATTACTTTCGTGAAATTATTGGCAAAATAAACTACTATTATTGTATAATTTTGCTTCCATCTGAAGAAAAAAATAATTATAAGATCTTTCTTAGCAACTGACTGCTTTTAAACACTTAGTACTTTTACTCGTTGTGCAAGAAATCTGTATTGAGGACAGAATTCGGATTACCTTGTTCGCCACAAACAGCTTTTTCCATCACGACTTGCCTTGTATTTTCTGCACCAATTGTTTCAAAGTTTAGAGCTGTTGTTCCTATAGTTACCTACTAACCATTATAACAACTCACTTTTTGTATTGTCACCGAGAGTTATAATAGAAAACGTGATGTGTATAATGAAATCTATATAACAATGCATTAGATGTTTTTTTTTGAGTTTACTCCTTAAGAATAGATTTTCAGTTATAGCCCGTGGTACGGAAATTTTATCATCATCATAAGGTTCTCAGTCCGAAGACTGGTTGGACGCGTACCTCCATTCTTTTCTATCCTGAGCTAACCTACGCATTTCCCTAAAAGTAGAACATCCTACATCCCTAACTATTTGAGAGCAGTAGTCTAATCTAGGCCTACCCCTACCTCTTTTTATTCCTATCTCTGACTCTAGTATGTCGCGAACTATTCCTTCGTGTCTTAGAAGGTGTCCTACCATCCTATCTCTCCTACTCTTTATTGTTTTCCATACCTTTCGCCTTTCCCCAACTCTTTCTAATACTTCCCTATTGCTAACCTTATCTATCCACGGTATCTTCATCATGCGTCTGTAACACCACAGTTCAAACGCTTCTACTCTTTTCCTATCCGCTTCTCCTATTGTCCAAGTTTCGCACCCGTATAATGCCGTACTCCATACATACGACTTTAAGAGTCTCTTCCTAGTCTCTATATTAACCGTTCTCGAACATAACAGTTGTTTCTTTTTGTTAAACGCAACTCGGCCCTGCGCCATTCTTTGTTTTATATCTTTAGTGCTCCTACCGTCTTGGGTTATTTTACTTCCTAAGTAGCAGAGATCCGCGACCTCCTCTATCTTCTCATTTCCTATTTGTATTTCAATTTTAGTTCTATTTTCACTCCATCTACATACCAAAATTTTAGTTTTCTTTTTATTGATTTTCATGCCGTAGCCCTGTGTCAAAACTGCTTCCATTTCATTCAAAGCCGCTCCTAATTCTTCTTTGCTAGATGCTAACACTGCTATATCATCCGCAAATCTGAGCATATTAATAGTTTGGCCCTGTACATTGATCCCTGAGGCTGTTCTTTCCTTAACAATATTAATCGCATTTTCGATATATAAGTTGAAAACTAGAGGTGACAATGCACATCCCTGTCTCACTCCCTTCCGGATATCTACTTCCCTTCGTTCCTGCTCACATTCTATAACTGCCTTTTGCTCTTTGTAGAGATTATGTATTATTCTTCTGTCCCTGTATTTCATCCCTACCTTTCTCAGCACTTCGAACATCTTCCCCCATTTTACGTTGTCGAAGGCTTTTTCTAAATCTACAAATCCTATATATACGCTCTTTCTCTTTTCTATCGTTTTTTCTATAATTACTCGTAAAGCTAGAATGGCCTCGCGCGTTCCTCTATTTCGTCTAAATCCGAACTGATCTTCTCCTAATATTTCTTCCGCCTTTTTCTCCATCCTTCTTTGCACAATTCTAGTTAAAATTTTTGACGCATGGGAAGTTAAACTGATAGTTCTAAAATTTTCGCATCTATCCGCGCCTTTCCTTTTTGGCAAAGCTACTATGATGTTCCGTTTGTAATCTTCTGGAATCTCGCCTGTCAGGTATATGTGACTAACTAATTTAAATAAACGATCTATTACCTCTTGACCTGCGCACTTTAAGATTTCTGCCTGCAAACCATCTATACCTGGTGCTTTATTATTCCTTAAACTTTTTAGTGCTAGCTCAAACTCTTCTCTCATTATAGGACTCCCTAGGTTATCCCCTTCTACACTGCTTTCACTTTCTAATATATCTTGCACTTCCTGTCCCGCATATAAGTTTCCTAAATATTCTTTCCACCTATCTGCCTTCTCCCCGCTTTCGATTAGGATATCTCCTGCCTCATTCCTAATGCTTTTGGTACTAGATCCAATTTCTCTAAAATTTCTCCTAATTATTTTATATGCTTCATTTTATATTTGCGCCTTTCCTCTATTAGACTCACAATATGTTTTGTTATCCAGGGTTTCCTACTTTCATTCTGTTTATGACCCAAAATATCCCTAGCTGAGGAAACTAAACTATTTTTAATGCAATTCCATTCTTCCTCTATGTCCCTAATAATATTTTCGCCCGCGCCCTTTAGTACCTCGTTTGTCTTTTTCTCGAACTTATCGCGCGTATCATCATCTTTTAGTTTCTCTGGGTCAAGATACCTTCTTCCGCTTCGTTTTTTCAAAATCTTAAATTTAAGATTGGCCTTCATAACGACTATATTATGAGTATAGTAAAATCAAGCGTTACATTTCGCGTTAACTAAAAGTAAGGCATTACGTACATTGAAATTATGTATGTATCTTTGGATATAGTGAAAATAGAGTGGCATAGAGTAGATATGACAGTTGGCGTTGTAAAGTCAGCATCTGCAGTGTTTGTTCGTTCCTAAATTTGTTGAATCTTTTGATTTAATATGGAAAAACCTCATATTAAATACTCCAAATATTGCTTAGTGCCGAAATGTGAATCAACGCCTATTCGAACACCAGGAAAAGTATTTATTTCATTGCCAATGGGATCGACGTTTAGCAGATTGTCACTTAATTACTGAATTTATAAACAATTTATATTTTGATGTAGTTGGACATTTTCGAACATAAACCATCTGATAAATACACATTTGGGTATAAAACTGACATTCGCGTGTACCCTATTATCAAGTGATTGAAGTTAAAATAATCGTTCGTAAGGAGTAAACTCCGACAAGTTTTTTATTTTAATTTTTGTACAATCACGAGAGACCACATTTTTTGATAAATAAAGGCTATTTTAATAATAATATTAAAAACAGTTTAAATATAAGTGGTCTTGAGAGGATAATTGTATACCAATTTCGTTAAATAATATTATGCAAATTCAGGTGATTTGAGACACTCATCCATCATGTTCTTTTCCATTTATAGATTTAATCGTTCTCGGCATCGATCATTCTTCATGTAGTTTCTCATAAAACTAATAAAATCCAAAGCGAAGACAACAGTTCGTCCAAATTAAAACGGAAACTTCTAATTGTTGAGTGTTTTGTCACTGTCGAACAGAGATTCAATCTGATTTGATGCAAAGTTGAATAAACTAAGCATGGGGAACATTAATATATGTATGGGAATAGAATAACTTTAACTATTTGCACGTCGCGATAAAACTCTCGACTGATAATTGGTGATTGTTTCAAACACAATCGCTGGCTCTTTGAGCACATTACTTTAAAGTTGATGTAACGCAAGGTAACTTTAGAACTTGCGAATATGTGAATGTTAGATCGCGTAATTGATGTGTAAGAAGACCTTGATTTGAGCATCAGGAAGATAAACTAATGATTGAAGCGGTTTTTGTAAACCGACGTGTCAGTGTCGAATAACAATCACGTAGCAATATTCTATAGAAGAAATTTTTAGTAAAAAATGTTTATTTTGAGATGTGAGTAGTAGAAACATCCCATGGTATATTAGGTTTAACAATAGGGAGGTTCTGAGAAAAATAAGATATCTATATTTGGCATGAAAATGACAGAAAATTGTTATTGTAATTGATTTACGGCGAAATTTTTTTTCTAAAACATTTTTTTGCGGCGTAATAAGCGAAAGAAATTAGCTTATCACGCCCACATGCTAGTTTGCTTTGTTATTGGCTTGACGTCAGAGATTCGTAAGGCGCTCCTCCCACTTCTCTTGAAGTGCCCGTGAAGCGGTACCTATCTCATAACATACTTATTGGGACTATTTCGAGCGTGAATTTTTAAAGTAAGGTGTCAAGTAAACATAAAACAAAGACAACATAATCGATATAATGATGCAACAAGGGTATCAAAAGTCCGATTCACATAATTTGCCATATTTATGTAGTAGGTAGGTAAATGTCCCGGTAAATGTGGAAATGGTGTGTGATTCTTGCATCTAACCCCAATTTCATTCAACCTCAAAACAGTAGTGTAAAGGCAGACCGGTATAAGTAAAACAAAGTCAACAATTTATTAACTGTACATGCCTTTTATAATTCAGTATAAGTAGGTATGTAGATTGTAGATACCTGCTTACTTCTGTTTGTAAAATAGGTACCTACCTATATTCTCTAATACAATACAATACATACCTACTCATTTATGTAGGTATGTATACCTAAGTGATTGACAAGTTATCAAGTTAACAGTTTTATAACGGATTGGAAATTTAAAAAAAAAAAAAACGGAAACAAATACAACACACGAGAATCAAAAAACTACGCTACGTAGGTACTAGGTACTTGTTTAACAAAAAGAAACAACTGCTATATTTTGGAACGGTTAATGTAGAAACTCGGAAGAGACTCTTAAAGACGCATGTATGGAGTACGAAATTATACCTATGGGTGCGAAACTTGGACAATGGGAGAAGCGGATTGAAAAAGAGTAGAAGCGTTTGAAATGTGATGCTACAGACGGGTGTTGAAGATACCGTGGATAGACAAGTTAGCAATAAGGAGGAATTAGAAAGAGTTGGGGAAAAGAGAAAAGTATGGAAGACAATAAAGAATAGGGGATAGAATCGTAGGATGGTACGACACGTTCTGAGACACAAAGGAATAGTTCGCGACATACTAGAGTCAGAGGTAGGAATAAAGAGGTAGAGGTTGGAGCAGATTAGACTACTGCTCTCAAATAGTTGGGGATGCAGAATGTTCTACTTTTACGGAAATGCGTAGGCTAGCTCAGGGAAAGGATGGAGGTACGCGTCCTACCAGTCTTCAAAAGAGAACTTTATGATGACGTACTATTTAATTATTATTGTAAAATAGTTAATAAAATGCATAATACTTATGGGACTGCTGCGCGCTGAAGCTGGGACTTGTACGTTATACTAAGTTCTGACGTCACGCGGCCTACTCTCGCTGCAAGGTACGATTTCTAGCCTCGCACCGACGGAAAACTTTGCAACGGCTTCACAGGCGAAGGATTTTTTTTTAACAAAAATTAACAGCATAACTGCCTTCAGTATAATAAACTCTATCAATTTTAATGAAATTTGAAAATTACGGAACCTGCCTATTGAACCATGATATAAAGATAGGTAACGTCAGTTTTCGAAAACCGTGCCTTGGTGATTTACAAAATCGGAACTCTTGAGTTACGCCAACGTGTAACATTCTGTAATAAGATTTTTGTTAGTTTTGTAATTTGTGGAACACAAATGTACTATGCTATATAACGTACTGTACTATAACGTTTTATAATCAACAGCTGTGTCGTTAGAAATGTTTAGAATTTCAGCTACCTAACTGTTCGCCTTATAATTTCAAGATTATCAGGTTATTTATAGTCAGAATTAACAAATTATATTTACGGTTCCATAACTAAAGTATACATCTAATTAAATTTACTTAAAATTATCAAAAACCTCATCAGCACTGAAACTATCGTCGCAGAATAATCGGAGTTCCGAATTTCTAAATGGTTTACTTAAATTATTAAGCCGTAGCGAATTACATTGTTGAACTTAATTAGATATTTCGGTATATTCGTCAAACTAATTCACTCTGATTAACAGTTTAAAGCGGTTCACAGTAGTCCCGCTGACAATTTTAAAGTAAATTTTAATCTACGATGCTTCGGCTTCATTAATTCATTAAGTAAGTTGTAATTTTTGAAGTTTACTTCTTAAGAATCGATTTTCGGATACGGCTGTTTATGTCTGACTGCATAGAGCATGGAAATAGTGAAATAGAGTAGATATGACAGTTGGCGTTGTAAAATCAGCATTTGCAGTGATTGTTCGTTCCTAAATTTGTTGAATCTTTTGATTTAATATGGAAAAACCTAATATTAAATACTCCAAATATTGCTTGGTGCCGAAATGTGAATCAACGGCTATTCGAACACCAGGAAAAGTATTTATTTCATTGCCAGTGGGATCGACGTTTAGCAGAATGTCACTTAATTACTGAATTTATAAACAATTTATATTTTGATGTAGTTGGACATTTCCGAACATAAACCATCTGATAAATACACATTTGGGTGTAAAACTGACATTCGCGTGTACCCTATTATCAAGTGATTGAAGTTAGAATAATCGTTCGTAAGGAGTAAACGCCAGTCGTGCGTCGGAGCTGACACACACAAGTTTTTTTAAATTATTTGTGTTTCCTTGTCAACTGTTACCTTAGGGTCATATTAATTTATTTACAATTTTTCTTTTTGCATACATATTCTGAAGACAAGATTTTTAATCTTGAAACCTGTCAATATTCTAATAAACTGACTCCATTAGTAGTACGCGGAGTATGTTATTAATTCAATATAGAAATTATTTAATTTGAGTGTCATATTTTCGCGCCAGAAAAATCGCAGCTTCTGTCGTTACCTCATTTTCGTGCTATGTTACTTTAAAATTTTTCTACCATGAAATTACTCTATTGTTGAGGAAATGAATATCAAGCAGCTAAAAACAGGCGTCTCCAATTCATAAATTTACATACATAATTTCCAACAAAAGTGTAGTGCTATTATGCCACTCGAAATCCATGTAATATGCTGAAAATTGCTCTGTATTATATTTCCCAAATTTATTACTGAACAAAGGGCGCTGAAATAATGGAGCTTCTACAACAGGTGGTCTATCACGTGGTCACATGTAATAATAAACTTTTACTGATGAGGAAAACATAGTTTTATTAAATAATATTTATACGAACTAAACTGATCAATTAATCAGAGTATAAAATCATTAATGCAGAGGTTTAATAACGTTTCATATTCTGTCACGTCCAGGAAACTATATAACACAATTTTAATTTAATATGTTTCTTCTTTTTTGATGGTCACATCCTGTAGTAATTAGATATTGGTTTTTAAATAATATGTTAGTCTCTAAAAGACTCTGATGGGCACTAACACAAACTTCTAGAAGTATACTCTAAGCAGGTACGGAAATTTTATGAGGAGTAAAATCAAGCGTTACGTTATCTGTCTGACTGCATAGAGCATGGAAATAGTGAAAATAGAGTGTCATAGAGTGGATATGACAGTTGGTGTTGTAAAGCCAGCATTTGCAGCGTTTGTTCGTTCCTAAATTTGTTGAATCTTTTGATTTAATATGGAAAAACCTAATATTAAATACTCAAAATATTGCTTAGTGCCGAAATGTGAATCAACGCCTATTCGAACACCAGGAAAAGTATTTATTTCATTGCCAGTGGGATCGACGTTTAGCAGATTGTCACTTAACTACTGAATTTATAAACAATTTATATTTTGATGTAGTTGGACGTTTTCGAACATAAACCATCTGATAAATACACATTTGGGTATAAAACTGACATTCGCGTGTACCCTATTATCAAGTTAAAATAATCGTTTCGTAGGGAGTAAAGTCCAGTCCTGCGTCGGAGCTGACACACACAAGTTTTTTTCTATTAATTCAGTACATAAAGCATTTACTGTTCCTTTATCTAAAGCTGACGTAGAAACAGAATTAAATACAAGAACAATTCATAATAGATTAAAAATATAAATAATTTATTATAATTTATTAACAATAATCAACCAACATGTTGTGGAAATCAGTTTTCTCATGATTTCCACCGCCACAGGCAAACACACGTAATGAATTGATTGCCCGTACGTCAGTTCTGAAGCCAGCGTACTTATCCTATAAATTTTATCCGCTCAAACTCATTCGTTATAAAACAAGGTTTTGTATCCCGCTACAGGGTTAGAGGTCAGACCATTAATTTTTACAGGCTTACGTCCAGTGTAAATATTATATGACCTTATTTAACCATACCTATATGTATGATACAGGTTTAATTATTCTCTGTATAACTGATATGCCTTTTCAGCAATTATTCCTAGAGATCTGCAGACTTGTTCTTCGTCTCGTGCGGTTTGATGTAGACATACAGTTTTCTTTATGTATTCTGGTTATACAGTGAAATTGGAACTAGTTAAAAGTAAATCAAATTGGCATGGTTGACGCGAAGGTAAAGCTACGCGTTCGAAGCTTCTCCTCGCAGACGCACCGATTAGATCGCGTATACACTGCCTCCTTCGAGAATTTCACACAGACGCAGCAATTTCCAGTAATCATTTAATACATCACTCAATTTTCAATGAGAAACTTGCAGCGTATTCAAGTAATTTAACCCATATAAGTGCAGGATGAAATACTGGCCTCGATTTAATTGTTACCGTAAACTACAAGCAGTAAACTTCTTCTTTTTACATTATTTGCCCCCAGACACTGAAACAGATACTGTTTTCCTTGGTTGTTATCTTTGAAATTCGTGATATACAGCTTTCAATTACGCAGCACTTAAAGAAATATGTGGTTATTAATCTTGACATTTGAGGCTGACCAAGATTAATGATAATTCACTATGAAGAAAAGATACCTTTAACTTTTGCGGTACACAAGCCCTTGTATAGAATAGGCCATGAAGTGTAGTTTAACAAACATAAAAGCTTGGATTGAAATGTAAGCTGACTGTAGGTGAAATCTAATACTTTGGAAACTGATACTGAGATATGTATTTGAAACACTACTGGTATTCGACTTCTATAACGGGAAATGTTATGGCTAAATTAATGGCTTTAGAGGAAAATGTTTTGTAACAAAGTTATATCACTTTAAATGCTATTGTAAAATGATTTTCACTTATACAGAGCGTCCGATGTATAAGGTATCTTGACCTAGAGAAACTAAAAGATGATGATACGCGCGATAAGTTCGAGAAAAACACAAACGAAGTACTAAAGAGCGCGGGTGATAATATTGTTAGGGACATAAGAGGCAGAATGGAATTGTATTAACAATAGCTACAATATTTTGGGTCATAAACAGAATGAGAATAGAAAACCCTGGATAACAAAACATATTGTGGGTCTAGTAGAGGAAAGGCGAAAATATAAAAATAGGTTAGATGAAAGATGGAAACAAAGACATCCTACAGGTCAGATAATGACCATTGCCCCGAACATGCCTTATTCGAATGTTGATGACCAATCTTTTTTAAATAACAAAGGTATTCTTGTCTAATTTTGATATTCCAGCCCATTTTCAAAAAAAAAATTTAATGTTCCCTAATTTTATTTTTCTTGTACCTAAGAGTTTGTAGTGAATTAAAATTTATTTTGTTAGCAGTACTTGATAAGCGTTTCATTTCTAAGATTTAAACACTATCTGCATTAAGTCGTTTTTTCTTTATAGCATGAAAATTCGCACAAATACTCTCCTAATTCTTTTTGCTTTAACGACTTTTGCCGAGTACCACAAAGCTCTTAATACGCTTACTAAATCCAAGTGTACATGGTACACATTTGAATTTAAAATGAGATTAAGCAGATAACCGTATCGTGTTTTTAAGCGAAGCACTCTTGTGAAAAACAAAAGTGGATGTATGTGTGTATTTTTATAATTACCGGCTTCTCCATTCTTTTACTTAGGTGGTAAAGTCCTCAAGCGGAAACGGAAAATTCACTGCAAGCACATATGCGTTCTCGAAATAATAGAAGCTTATTAAGCGGGTAATGAAGTAATTTTTAGAAGTATTACCATGAAAAGGTTAAGTTCTTTAAGTGTTAAAATTGATGAAAAGTTAGCCGAAACGTTCACAGATCATTGATGACCTGAAGTGTCACAGCACAAGTAAAGTATTTTAAAATTGCCGCTCAAATTGTATCGGCTAAATAATCTCGAAGCAGCCGTTAGGTCGTAAACTACTGTCGCGGTTCCACACATTCAGCAAAGTAGGCTAAAAACTCTATATTTATTTCATAATACATCGCCGTCTTAGATTTCGATGGTATCTTTTCCTTATGACAGCAAAAGCATACTATTTCCTTTAAGTACGTAAATTTAATTACCAAGAGATTATCAGTCGGTAATTACCTATCCTTCCCATTTGTCTAAAACCGCATAATTTAATCTATCGCAGAAGATCTGAGATGCCAACTTCTCTGGATGGAATTCGAATTGTCCATGCAAGACTTATCACCCATGTAATGTGGAAATATTAAATCGTTATGTTGTATTTATCACCATCGTACGTTGTCCGTTGGCTCTCCTCTAACATAAGTTTACTTTATCAATATCTGCTTGAGCAATTTTCGTAAATCAGTTTGCGGAATTCCAAGGAAATCCAAATAATCATGTATAACTGTTAAAAACTGTTTGTTAGGATAGCTCATTTTTTCTTTATTGTTATTTGAAGGAGGATCTAAGTGTGTCCAACGGTTTTCGTGAATAATAATTGTGTACAAGCGATTGTTTGGACATGGACCTAATTTATTAGCAAGATATTTCGCAAGGAATGGAAGCATTGAACCCGATACTTTGACGGTGGTCCGCTAAATGCAAATGGACAAAACATGTTTCAACTTTCAAGTGGTATTTTGCGAAATGTTGTACTCTTTCGACGTGCAAGATTTGTACCTATAGAAACTCTATTCTTCCTATTTATCAGTCTGGCTTTAGACCAGGTTATAGCTGTGAAGCACCACCTTTAACAGTCGTGGATGTTATTCTAGATGAATACTGTTAAAAATATTGTGCTAATACTTAGTGTTATTTAGCTCACTTTTCTTAAACGTATATAAACAGCTGCAGCATAGGTTTTTCTTTTAAAAGATACACAACAGTTAACAGGAGGCATTGTTAGCGTCGGAACATTTCTAAAGTTTACCGATCTCATTCAGTCCATGTTCTCGCTTTTTATGCCAGCCTGAAACGCATTGACATGTATCAATCTCGACTGAACGTAAATAGCCTAATAAGCTGACTGGAACGGTTTTGTGGCAAAAAATAATCTGTCACAAGCACGTCACCTTGTTATAAATATTTATGTCTTCATATCGCGACTAGGGATGGGCGATACGAAAATGTCTGTATCGATATTCGAAACTTAAAACGGAAAATTTATCGATACGAGATATCTAGTTTCATATTGGCCTAATTTAATATTTCGTTAGTTTAAAGAACAATAAAACACACACGTTTAATATTATAATACAACTTTGTATTACACGAATGAGAACAGAAAAAAAATAATATATACGATAAAAATATTCATCTTCGATACGTATCGATTTTAGTATTGAAAGTACTTCTGGGCGCGTGTATATATGGGACTCATCTTACGAAAAATGTATAGACAGGCGACAGATTCTGTCGTAGTGCAGCGATATTCAGCAAATACTAAAATTTTAACTTTGAGTGGTCCCAAAGTATAACCAAATGAAACGCTCACAGATGATTCTACAAGTCTTTTGGCGCCTAAAAATGGCAATTACGACTTTTTTGGGTGGTAGCGAAAAAAATTAGGGGTGAAAAAGCAGTAAATCTGTCCCACCGTGCGCCGGGAGACTCTCGGGCATCTTACGCGAAAATTACAAGTCGTAGAACTTTGCGTTTTTTTTAAATTGTTGAAGAAATATTGACGTTTTTAATGGTGTAAATTTTGTGTAAATACAAGAAACCAAACTAATTTTATTGCACCGTATCTGAAATATGTCGCCACATCGGTAACAATACGTTCCACTTTGTATCTGGATAACTTTTTTTTTCACGATATAGATTTTGTTTTTTCTTACATAGAAAACTTCCTTATGGTATAACGAAGTTATGATTTCGAATAATGTATGGTCGCGTTTCAAAAATAAGTCCGCTATAACACTTTCAATGCGCCGAGCACCAGAAGGAGACAGAACGCGGCCAAGTTACTCTGCAAAAGAACAGCGTTGTAATGCCACCTTTAAAATCTTCTTTCAATGCATTTTCAAAACTCTCTTTCTGTAATAGCCACCAAATAAATGCTAGTAAATGAGGTAGGTACTTGTTTAGCGAAACTTTTACTGTTTATATCATCTGGGGAAGGATAATTTTTTTGCAAAATTTTTCATACTTTTTCTTAAAATTGCAGCAGCTCTGTGAAGAATTTGCAAATCTGATAATGTATCACCTGTTGTTTCCAGATTAAAATCAGACGATTCGTCTGTTGAGCTTGCGTCCTCATTTACAAGCTTGATTTTTTTTGTCAAAAGTTCTTTGCCAGAACACAACAAATCACCTGACCTGACCTGGTCTACGAATAAATTGAATAGACCCTTTAAATCTTTTCGACAATTTCATTTCCAGTTTCGCGGATTGTATTGGGGATCTTTCTGCATTACGTAACATAGAATTATATTTTTGTGTTACTGCAGTTACTTAATGGCAGCTTTTCTTTATTATCTAAGATGTGTTCTTGAATCCAAGAAATAAATGTTGAAAACAAGCGATCGGTACTTTTTGTATTTCTGTCAGTTTTATTTTTGTGGGAATTTATATTTCTGGTTGATATGTACTCTGCGTAGCACAATTTGTGGTATTTTGCATCGTATGTAAATAAGTCTTCATAGAAAATCAGTCTAGAGATAATACGATTGTCATTTCTCTCTCTTGCAGCATTTTTATGCGAGTGGAATCACCCGTGCCTATAGTAACAAGGACAAACAATACATAATTAACCAAATAAAACATTTAGTACTACGATAACAGTTTGAAGTGAAGTAAGTGATTTCCTTTTTCTTTCGCCAGATCCTCCACAAATTAAGGCAGTGGATAGTAGTCCGCAAGTTACGGAATCCCATCTTCAAGTATACTACAGTTCCGCAAGTTATGCGTTATACTTTCGTATAAGTACTTCGTTAGTTCAATCCCCACCCAGCAGCGTTTGTGGGTAGGTAGGTTATCGTAGAGAGCTAGTGGTTTGTTACTCTCGGGCCGGGTAGGATCGGCTCCCGTAAAAGTTATTTTAGTATTGAAAATACTTCTGGGCTCGTGTATATGGGACTCATCTTACGAAAAATGTATCGACACGCGACAGATTCTGCTGGCGGCGCGCGCTGTCGAGGCCGCTAATAAATTGGATGGAGAGCGCTAGCCAGATCGCCAGATGTAAACTATCTAAGGTACGGCGAGTGCGAGTACCGTTTAAGAGGGATATCGCGTTGCAATAAAAGTCCAAACTGTACAAAACTGATGCGTTAATATTTTGTTACGTATTGCGTCAGTTTGACTATGTGCCTTGTGCTTGTCACAAATCATTTCTTTTATTGTATCAATAATATACCACCTTGAAACGGCACAGATCACTTTTGTTGGACATCTTAGAAACCGAGCAGTTGTGTCGGTATTTTCAATACGCCTATGATACTTGCGTAAGATGCGAGGTCTGTGTTTTTTTCTGGATTTATCAGTTGTTCCATGCAGCAAATATATCGATATAGTGACCCATCCCTAATTCTGTCTAGTTTCCGCGGAACAAAAACTAATAGCATTCCTGCTGTACCAGACACAATTTAAATAATCCGTTGCACCTATTACCCTAGTTACGTATTATTTTTTAATGCTAGTGGTGCGTACGGTAAGCGGCATTTTTTAGCGCAAAGTTGTAATTAAGTACAGAGTGGTTAATGATTGGTGATTCGTCTGGATGTTCTGGTGTAATAAAACGGGCTTAAGAACGGTTTATTTCATACACATGAGTTAGCTTAATAATGTTGAGCTGTTCTGATTAATTATGCTGCTTTTGTATCATTATCTGAGGTATTACATGTAATACATTTGGAAATAATCGTTGTTCTGATTATTATTAATATTTTGAGGGTTATAAATATGAAATAATGTTTGCTTTTTGTCTGAATATTAATTACTGAAATAGATGCAGCTTATTACTTAATACAATGTGAAAAAAATTAAAGAACAAATTAAAAATCATGTTGTCCCAAAAACTCTTAGATTTATATTTAATTGTTCACAAAAATTTCCAAAACTGTCTTCTCACAATAACCAATCGGGAAACACAATTAAATAAATCAAATAAGCACTTTCTAGCACAATTTTTTGATTTAAAATTTTCAAAAATTGAAAATTTCAAAAATTTTGATTTTAAAAATTTCAGGAATTTTCATATTTCAAAAATTTATAAAAATTTTGGAATCTCAAAAATTTATGAAAATTTTGAAATTTTTAAAATTTATGAAAATTTTGAAATTTAAAAATTTTCAAAAATTTTGAAATTCAAAAAATTAAAATTTTAAAATTAAAAAAAAATTTGAAAATTAAAAAAAATTGAAAATTTTTAAAAATTCTTTAATCTTCAAAATTTTCAAAATTAAGAAGAAATCGAAATGCATGAATTTTCATAATTTTTTAAAATTCAGAAATATTTGGATTTTAAGAATGTTGAAAATTCTGCTAATTCTGGAAATATTTGAATTACAAAAAGTTTAAATTTCTAAAAAATAAATAAATCAAATGCGTACTTTTTAGCTATTAGATTTTTAAAATTCAAACAATTTTCAAAATTTTGAAAATTAAAAAATTCTGAAAATCCTTAAAATGTTTGACAACTGAATATTCATAAACGTCAAAAATTTTAAGTTTTAATCTAAATTTTTAAATCTTCAAATGATTTTAAAGTTTTTGACTTATATTTAAATCAATTAATTGAACTGTGGTTTTAAGGTTTTTTGTAAGTTTTATTAACTTGCGTTGCTTCTTTTATATTGATAAATTTAGTGAAAATTTTTAGATTTTATGAATTGCAGAAAAATATTTAAGTTTGCTGTAGATTCCAGTTTTTTACTTTTATTGTATTGCTCACTGAACACCTGTTTTTGTAATGTTCAAATCGCAATATATGTATACAAAAATAACACACTGCATCAAGTAATAACTTGTAGTTGAAACAACTGTGGGTTCTTAAGTATATCCTGTGACTCTTCCAAGGTCTTCCACTTTAATTTTAATCGCATTGTCGGTAAAGTGTAGTACTTCAGAAGATTCTTGCACGTTCGTTGATAGGCACTGATGATCGAGTAAATGATTATCGCATTATTTCTTCCAGTTGAAAAATGATGCAATCGATGAAAGTTTTAAAATCATCCGTCATCTACCTTATTGTCCTGACTTGGCCCATTCGAATTAATTGTATGTTAATGGTGTGGTTACAAAGAATTCTGGAGCGCTAAGATTTATCCATGTTATTTCTATTTGACATAGTGAAAGTAGAACACTGTCTAATGAATATTGACTACAAGTGCCAAGGACAGCACGCTATAAAAGTATGTTTGTCTGGATAATTTACCAGATATACCACAAAGAAACGTGATTGTGATAATGTCATAGTGATATTCAAAGCGTAGGTAGGTAAGAACTTTCTAAACTTTGCCACACATAAAATGTGATGAATAGGGAATAAATCGTACCGTTGTAACCCTAATTTCAGCGAGAACAAATTGAATTCGCGCAGTGTTGGGTTTCGGTGCATGATTTCAAAGTAATTATGTTGTAATGCAGATATATAATTTAAATTCTGAGTTTCAGCCTGCAGTCTATTGCGTAATTTCATTTTAATTAATTTGTACGATGCACATCAGTTTCCCCCGATTCGACAACTCCTCTTTGTTAACTTAAAGCATCATCATCATCATAAGGTTCTCAGTCCGAAGACTGGTTGGACGCGTACCTCCATTCTTTTCTATCCTGAGCTAACCTACGCATTTCCCTAAAAGTAGAACATCCTACATCCCTAACTATTTGAGAGCAGTAGTCTAATCTAGGCCTACCCCTACCTCTTTTCATTCCTATCTCTGACTCTAGTATGTCGCGAACTATTCCTTCGTGTCTCAGAAGGTGTCCTACCATCCTATCTCTCCTACTCTTTATTGTCTTCCATACCTTTCGCTTTTCCCCAACTCTTTCTAATACTTCCCTATTGCTAACCTTATCTATCCACGGTATCTTCATCATGCGCCTGTAGCACCACATTTCAAACGCTTCTACTCTTTTTCGATCCGCTTCCCCTATTGTCCAAGTTTCGCACCCGTATAATGCCGTACTCCATACGTACGACTTTAAGAGTCTCTTCCTAGTCTCTATATTAACCGTTCTCGAGCATAATAGTTGTTTCTTTTTGTTAAACGCAACTCGGCCCTGCGCCATTCTTTGTTTTATATCTTTAGTGCTCCTACCGTCTTGAGTTATTTTACTTCCTAAGTAGCCGAAATCCGCGACCTCCTCTATCTTCTCATTTCCTATTTGTATTTCCATTTTAGTTCTATTTTCACACCCCCTACATACCAAAATTTTAGTTTTCTTTTTATTGATTTTCATGCCGTAGCCCTGTGTCAAAACTGCTTCCATTTCATTCAAAGCCGCTCCTAATTCTTCTTTGCTAGATGCTAACACTGCTATATCATCCGCAAATCTGAGCATGTTAATAGTTTGGCCCTGTACATTGATCCCTGCGGCTGTTCTTTCCTTAACAATATTAATCGCATCTTCGATATATAAGTTGAAAACTAGAGGTGACAATGCACATCCCTGTCTCACTCCCTTCCGGATATCTACTTCCCTTCGTTCCTGCTCACATTCTATAACTGCCTTTTGCTCTTTGTAGAGATTATGTATTATTCTTCTGTCCCTGTATTTCATCCCTACCTTTCTCAGCACTTCGAACATCTTCCCCCATTTTACGTTGTCGAAGGCTTTTTCTAAATCGACAAATCCTATATAGACGCTCTTTCTCTTTTCTATGGTTTTTTCTATAATTACTCGTAAAGCTAGAATGGCCTCGCGCGTTCCTCTATTTCGTCTAAATCCGAACTGATCTTCTCCTAATATTTCTTCCGCCTTTTTCTCCATCCTTCTTTGCACAATTCTAGTTAAAATTTTTGACGCATGGGAAGTTAAACTGATAGTTCTAAAATTTTCGCATCTATCCGCGCCTTTCCTTTTTGGCAAAGCTACTATGATGTTCCGTTTGTAATCTTCTGGAATCTCGCCTGTCAGGTATATGCGACTAACTAATTTAAATAAACGATCTATTACCTCTTGACCTGCGCACTTTAAGATTTCTGCCTGCAAGCCATCTATACCTGGCGCTTTATTATTCCTTAAACTTTTCAGTGCTAGCTCAAACTCTTCTCTCATTATAGGACTCCCTAGGTTATCCCCCTCTACACTGCTTTCGCTTTCTAATATATCTTGCACTTCCTGTCCCGCATATAAGTTTCCTAAATATTCTTTCCACCTATCTGCCTTTTCCCCGCTTCCGATTAGGATATCTCCTGCCTCATTTCTAATGTTTTTGGTACTAGATCCAATTTCTCTAAAATTTCTCCTAATTATTTTATATGCTTCATCAGTCTTTCCTATTTCGAACTTATCTTCCACTTCTTTGCATTTATTATCGATCCATTGCTCTTTCGCTTTCCTACACTTCCGAATAATTTCCCACTTGATCGCCTTATATCTTTGATTCCCTATTTCATCTAACCTATTTTTATATTTTCGCCTTTCCTTAAAGCAATCAAAAAGGAATTCTAAATTAATGTATTGTATATATGATTACGGATTTTTGCACTATATGGTTGGCGTTCTTATTTTTTTTATACATTCGAATTTCTTGGAATGAGCGTGTTGGTAATTAGTACTTTACCAAAAACTTTAATTATATGTCATATGGCAAGTATAGAGGAAATAACATGAATACGTTTATGGTTTGGAGCGTTTGTTGGCCAACCTCAAGAATTTCCAGCAACTTAATTATTATTAAATAATGTTTTAGTTGTAACTTAAAAAATTAAATAGTTTTTAAATTGTTGTCATAAATGAAAGTTGTATTTAAAGTCAAATTATATTTATTATAGTTTTATGAATTCCTGAGACGTCTTATTGACGGCTTCATACATACAGCAATGTAACAGTTTGAGGATTCGTCAGGTAAATTAAGAAGATGAAGACTATAATTAACAGCAATTCATTTAATACAATAATAACAATGATGAAGTATCGTCGAAGGTAACTGTTTTTTTTTCTATGTTACACGTTTTAAGTATACTCATCCAGTGTAATTATGAAAAGGTTTTGTCTCAAAGTATTAATAGAAATTAGGTAAATATGGGTAATTGTAATTATCAGGATAAAACTGTGATAGAACCATTATCACAGATGATTTGGTTTGTTCCTCAGCCAAATATCTTGTTCGAGAGAGGATAAAGTTAAAGGTTATTGCAACATTCGTTAATATTCATGCAAATATATGAACAAGGACAAATTTACAGTTATTTGTTATTCGTATTCAGACTCTTGAGTTACGATTGCAAAACAGGAAGCTGTGTGTGAAGCTGACGACAAAAGACGCCGTGATGAGACAAGAGAATCGCGAAAAATGCAAATTCTGCCATGAAGATAATTTAATTTACCTATAGCAAAAAATTTATATTATTTTTTTAATAAGTAATGTGCATTCTATAAGCATAAATTGAATACTTTCTAATAGATATGGAATTTATTAAGATATAGCCATAAACCACAGAGTCAGCTGGCAAAACAGCTCTCTCCAAAAAAATTCCCTTTTATTTTTCACGCGCAGCTTATACCGTTTCAAAAATGGCAAATTATTTTAGTATACATGAGCAGTAATCGACTTGTAAGCCTCTAATAAATGCAATAAACTTTTATGCATTGCCAAACTGGTTTTTGCGTTGTTTTTTTTCGCTTTGTGTGTAGTCTGCTATCGGCTGTATTCGTTTGTATTTACCTCACACGTGCACACTCCCATATGAAAGTTGCGAGTGTAACGGTAGTTTTGTATTTGCAAAGAAATTTGGAAGTAGCTGTTGATAGCTTTTGAATAAATATTTATTGGTCAAATATATCAAGTTTTAAAATAACATTTTAGTGCCAGAAGACAGCAATTTATTTAACTGGAGATATTAGCTTGTTCAAGTGAATTAATCATAGAGAAAGGAAATAACAAAAATCTTGCACGGTGCAAGAAATTTTGTCGAAATCGCACTAGAATTTTTAGTGGCAGTATAGGTACATATGCTTCATTTTCGTGACCATGCGAGACTTCAACGACAGATAAGCACAGTGATATAACTTCCTGAGCTCCTGATCCATAAAATAGTCCGCAATACCTTAATACCTTTCGAGTATGTTTCATTCTTAAAAAATCCGAAAATATAACATGGGCCACGATAACGAATCAAAATAATAAAAAGAACAGCAACAGAACTTAATTAGGTATTTTAAAATTAAAAATAAATTTCGCTTATTCATAGTTCGTCGGAACATTCTACGCTAGACACCTGTACAAGTTAACGACTAAAAAATGCCCGTTTCCTCAATAAGCGAGAACATCATGCCGGTGTTTAATGCGATTAATTCAGCCGCGTTTAATGCACTGATTAACAAAGGCAATAGTAAATTAGATGTGCGTCTGGCAACACAGATTTAAGACTTATGTTTATACAACCCTTTACAGCTTACTGAAGAGTAAGAATAAAATTGTTTGTACCATGGCCTTCACGGGCAAAGCAGCAACACTACTTCCTCATGGCAGAACAGTTCATAAAACGTTTGGGTTATCTGTTCCTTTGTTTTTAGATTCATCTTCCAACATTAAGAAAAATTCAAAAGAAGCAGATTATTTAAGGCGTGTAGATGTTTTTATTTGGGATGAAGCTCCTGTGGCGCCAAGGTATGCTTTAGACATTATAGACAGAACCTTACGAGACTTTATGAATTGTGATGTTCTGTTTGGTGGAAAAATAATGGTGTTGCGAGGAGATTTTTGACAATTGTTACCAGTTAAAATAAATGCTACCCGCTGTGAAACAGTGAATTTAAGTATCAAATTTAGTTCTCTTTGGACTTATTTCCGTAAATTTTCTTAAACACAAAATATGCGGGCTCTACCACAGGAACAAGAATTCACCAAGTTTTTATTGGATGTTGGAGATGGAGTTTTGAACGATATGAATAGCAATTTAGAATTGCCACAGAGATGTATTTATAATTCGGATACGGAGCAATCAATGAGAGAAAAGCGATTCATAGATATGACCAAATCAGCTATTCTGACGTTGAAGACATTAACAAAAAAGTGGTAGAACTGTTAGATATAAAAACAGAAAAAACACATACAAACTTGGATAATGTTAAAAATTGTGATAATGGAGATTTAAACGATGCTATTCTTCCTGAATATTTAAATACTTTAAACCCGCCAAATTTTCCTACGCATGAATTGAAGTTGAGAGTATATTGTATTGTGATGTTGGTTAGAAATCTCAGCATTAATGAAGGCTTATGTAATTTTACAATTGGAGACAATATCCTACAGTGCAAGATGTTAACAGGCGATAAACATGGAGATATAGTTTTCGTTAACCGTATAACGTTGTGCTGTGAAAATGTTTACCCTCTTACTTTTAAAAGACTACAATAATTTCCCATTAAACTAGCGTTTACAATGACTATTAACAAATCACAAGGCCAAACATTTGATCAAATAGGAATTGATCTCCGAAAAGAAATATTTACTCACGGACAACAATCATGCGTGGCTTTTTCAAGAGTTCGTTCTTGGGAAGGTTTGATAATTTATTTAGGAAATCAAAGAAATAGCCGCATAGTTCAAAACTACGTTTTCAGGGAATTATATCAGATGTAAATTATTCTGTAATCAGGCAATAATGCGTTTCTTTGAAGTCATGATTCCACTAGGGCTGTGAGCGCGCGTAGCGCGCGAGATGACCTATGTTAATAAATTTTAAGAAGGTCTTTCTTACAGCAGTAATAAATAAAATGAGTTTAAAATTTGATAAGTTTGCGTGCACTTGAGTAACTTTGATTTTATTGTGTCATCGTTTTTGCCCTAATGGATTTATGAGAATAGAGGCCATTTTTTATACAGGGTGAGTCACTAAGGCGAAATCGGCCTATAACAAGAGTACAGTTCAAAATGGGAGAAACTTTTTCAAATAAAAGTTTTTCAAAAATAAGTGCTTAATGAGATAAAAATATTTTCAAATATGGCGGACTTCCGGTTATACCGGAAATGGACACTAACTATGTTATTTTAAATGTAACACCCTGTATTCGTTTGCATTTTTGGATTTCTTATGAAAAATAAATGTCAGTTTGTTAATCAAACATTGGGTCTCAGTCGAACCGCTATGGAGTTTCTTAATTTTTTTTGAAAATTTTGACGTTTGCAGTAGTGGGCGCCATTTTGAATATCTTCGAAACGAAAGCACTTAGAGGAATGCGGTTTCGACAGTTCGTCTCTGGAAGTAACGGCCTATCACACACAAGTATAACATGGAATCATAACTTTTTAATTATATGAAATTTATCCATGCCAATATTTACTAATTCAAACAGGAATAACTCTTTTTTTTTAAATGGAATGCTACATTGATTCTCACCTCATAAGACGCAAAATTAAATTTCCTTTCTGATGATGTATGGTTGTTGGTATCTGTCGCCAGCAGTTTTTAAGAAATTTGCGTTTTTCTGGAAATTTTGAATAATATCATGTTTATGCATTAACAATGGTTGACGTTTGGCGATATTGTTTTGTTTTGTCTTACAAAATGTTCGTTCCAAATCTTCTATACTATTTCCAAAACTTCAAAGATCATTAGATAATAACAGCAACAAAAATAAATTAATGTAATTAGATTAAATGTTCGACATAACCGCCATCCTCACAATAACAAACACGCAATCGTTTCAACAAAGAATTGTTCACATTTATCAACATATCTTCATTGATACTTTGAAATGCATCGCGAACTCGTTCCATCATATTTTCTCGAGTAGTTGGAGGTTCCCTGTAAACTAACTGCTTTACGTACCCCCACAAGAAAAAGTCAAGTTTTGTTAGGTCTAGAGATCGCGCTGGCCAAGGTGTCGGACCTATTCTTCCATGTGTTTGGAAATGCTGCAGTCAAGTGCTCCCTTACATCCCTCCCGTAATGTGCAGGCGCTCCATCTTGTTGATACCACATCTGTTGTATTGCAGCAAGTGGTAAATTGTTTAACATTTCTGGCAAATCGTTTTGTAAAAATTGTAGGTAGCTATTACCGTTCAAATTTCCATCGAAAAAATGTGGTCCAATTACGTGTCGTTCAATTATGCCACCCCATACATTCAAAGACCACCTATGTTGATGATCCAATGGCCTTATCCAATGGGGATTGTCAGTACTGTAATAATGGCAGTTGTATCTTGAAACAAAACCGTTCTTATGAAACGAAGCTTCGTCCGTAAAGAGAACATGATCGAAAAAGTCATTTCGCTCCTGAAGTTTACGTAAAGCCCACTCACAAAACTGCAACCGATTGTTGAAGTCATTTTGATCTAGTTCCTGAACCAACTGAACGTGGTACGGGTGAAATTTATTTTTGCGCAGTATTCGAGATACAGAAGTTTGGCTTATTTCTAACTCGCGACTAATTTCTCTGGTACTTAAATGAGGATCTCAGACAACAGTAGCAGCTACTAAAACTTGATTTTCCTCATGTGTCACTGATTTTACACGTTCTTTCTTCTCGTATCCCACACAACCAGTTCGTTCAAACCTCTCTTTTAATTTTGCGAATGCTGCTGTTACATTTGGATGTCTATGCTCGGGAAAACGTTGCGCATACATTCTTGAGGCAAGTAACGAATTTCCTTCTGCTTCACCCAAGGAATACACCATAGCAATTAATTCTTCTTGAGTGTACATTTTCAGTTTTCTTAATTGTGATATTTATTAAAATTGAAATCAATACTCACTAATTGAACTCAAATTGCACTCTTATTTAACAATAATTTAATAGAAATGACATTTCGTTGGCAAAACAAAACAAAATCGCTGAACGCCAACTATTGTTAACGCAATAACACGATATTATTTAAAATTTCCAGAAAAACGCAAATTTCTTAAAAACTGCTGGTGACAGATGCCAACAACCATACATCGTCAGAAAGGAAATTTAATGTTGCGTCTTATGATTTGAGAACCAATGTAGCATTCCATTTAAAAAAAAGAGTTATTCCTGTTTGAATTAGTAAATATTGGCATGGATAAATTTCATTTAATTAAAAAGTTATGATTCCATGTTATACTTGTGTCTAATAGGCTGTTACTTCCAGAGACGAACTGTCGAAACCGCATTCCTCTAAGTGCTTTCGTTTCGAAGATATTCAAAATGGCGCCCACTACTGCAAACGTCAAAATTTTCAAAAAAAATTAAAAAACTCCATAGCGGTTCGACTTGGACCCAATGTTTGATTAACAAACTGACATTTATTTTTCATGTGAAATACAAAAATGCAAACGAATACAGGGTGTTCCATTTAAAATAACATAGTTAGTGTCCATTTCCGGTATAACCGGAAGTCCGCCATATTTGAAAATATTTTTATCTCATTAAGCACTTATTTTTGAAAAACTTTTATTTGAAAAAGTTTCTCCCCTTTTGAACTGTACTCTTGTTATCGGCCGATTTCGCCTTAATGACTCACCCTGTATAAAAAGGAAGGTGAAATGAAATCGGCCATTTTGACTAAAATTTAGTTGTCAAAATATAAACGTATATTTCTATTGTGTTTATGTATAAGATGAGAAAAGAAGAATAAGAATGCATCATTTATACAAGGTATACGCAACGCACAAATCGTTTTTTGGGTGGCCTCGGTTCGTCAACTTTATTAGCTACAATTTCTGGTATTGTATTGAATACTGATTTGAAGATTTAGCTGCTAGAAAGCACTAATAAGTAAAGAGGAATTTGAAAAGGTATGGTTACTGTATGGAATACAACTGTACCTATTGTACTTTTCAATGTTTGATTTGAAATAAAAGTTGTATCCGGCGAGAATATTTTGAATAACAGTACCTGTAATTAGTTTTTTTTTAATGTTTTTCAGTCGATGTCTGACATGTTCAAGTAACGTTAAGCATGTATTTGCGCAATTGAGATTTTGATAGGTGTTTAAGACAGGTACAGTATTGTTAATTTTTCTTTCAACTCGTAGAGAGTCGGGTTTTCGACTGCCACTAAGAGGTTTGCTTGTCAACATCAGAATTAACCAATAAAGAGTACCGTACAAGTATGCTGAACACCTTTGTTTAGAATTCAGACAACGGATTTGAATAGCCGAAGGTTTAAGAATCTAAACCTTTTTATTTTCCAAGACTGCGCATATATTCTGTAATATCTACATTGTACGCAAAATTTTGCAATATGTGCAATATTCTATATATTTTTATTCTGTTTTTATATCTAACAGTTCTACCACTTTTTTGTTAATGTCTTCAACATCAGAATAGCTGATTATAGGTCATATCTATGAATCGCTTTTCTCTAATTGATTCCTCCATATATACGTTCAACTATATCCGAATTATAAATACATCTCTGTGGCAATTCTAAATTGCTATTCATATTGTTCAAAACTCCATCTCCAACATCCAATAAAATCTTGGTAAATTCTTGTTCCTGTGGTAGAGCCTGCATATTTTGTGTTTAAGAAAATTTACGAAAATAACTCCAAAGAATACTAAATTTGATACTTAAATTCGCTGTTTCACAGCTGGTAGCATTTATTTTAACTGGTAACAATAATTGTCAAAAATCTCCTCGCAACACCATAATTTTTCCACCAAACGGAACATCACAATTCATAAAGTCTCGTAAGGTTCTGTCTATAATGTCTAAAGCATACCTTGGCTTACAGGAGCTTCATCCCAAATAAAAACATCTACACTCTTTAAATAATCTGCTTCTTTTGAATTTTTCTTAAAGTTGGAATAAGATGAATCTAAAAACAGAGGAAGAGGTAACCCAAACGTTTTATGAACTGTTCTACCATGAGGAAGTAGTGTTGCTTCTATGCCCGTGAAGGCCATGGTACAAACAATTTTATTCTTACTCTTCAGTAAGCTGTAAAGGGTTGTATAAACATAAGCCTTACAGGAGCCTCCTGGACCGCCTATATAAAAACATGGAGATTCAGAAATTGATGTTTATATTGTCGTGATCCTATTTCTATTGCTTGTTCTTCATTTGCATATTCTATTCAATGTCGAGGCATGGTAGGAAGCATTGAAAGATTGTAACCTTCCGCAGAAAGCATGGAACTAATTTGAATATAGGCTTTTTTGTCCTTCAGTATTGCTGTAACGTCTTTCATTATCTTGTGACATTGCTTCTTTAAATTCTTCCCACAATTCTTCCTGATAAATTGGTCGGCAATGCATTAAAATACGAATGAATAAATATCGCAGCTGTCTGGGCATCATCCAAATTTCAGCTTCATTCATGGCTCTTTTCCACTCGTGATGATCTTAAATAAGACCTAATTTTAAACACGCTGCTACATAAGATTCCTGTATTTCTCCGTTTACTGTTTTCAGATCTTCAAATCTGTTTGCTCCTTTAATATGAAGTAATAATAATCGAAAATAAAATAGTTCAATTTGGCTGGGGCTTACGGAGTACATGCGTCCAATAACTTTGAATTGTTTCTGATGGCGTATACTTTTACAACGACAACAAACATGATACCTACCTGTGATAGTTCAGACGGACGCACGTTTGACGATCGGCTCCCGTACGTATTAAAAAGAGACGCTCAACCCTATGGGCAATAAATGTGGAGAGGATAAGTAGGGGTTATTCAGGAATTGATGGTACCCATGTTTAGCTATATTTATACCATCATCATAATGCATCCTGTAGCAAAAATTTCATTTAAGTTAATATTTATTTCTATCATCGGTTCCGTTCATTGTCATTATAGCCCTAAATTGACTACCATAGAAATATAAATCAATCTTGTCTATAATCCTATCAACCATTAGAATAATCTATATAACCATTAGGTGTTCAAGCCTGATTTAATGACATAAATCAAAAGTGTATAACTACATCGTCAATAAGCTACGCATTATTTTCACGATGTAGAACAAATTCGAACCAGTCAATAAATTTGAATCCAAACGATGCGGAACACAAAATGTATTAACAGAACAAAGTTGTGGGAGTTAATTATTCATACAAACGTATCAGGGATTAACAGTTAGGCATATCTGAAACGTTCGAATATTTTAACAGAGTGTGGAAACGACGGTAGTAATTTATTCAGTGCCAGAAATATTTTTGGATTATTTTAATCCTGAAGGAGAGGCATGGAATGCTACGAGACTCGACAGTTTAAAAATTAATAAATTTTTCCCAAATTTTATGTAGGTTTTTACGTAATTTTTTTTAAATAGGCATAATAAACTCGTGTATCCGTTATTCCACATACTAACAGTCCCACACAATAAAACAGTCAGTTTATTATCTATCTTTGAGGTGTGTTGTTTCCCAAAACCGCATCTATTACAACCTACATGTATCATTGATCAACAAAACGACCGAAAACCTCATATAATGTTGTTTCTTATACCTACTCGTATTTCATTACTCTAACTGGATATCCAGCCAGGATGAATTAATATTTTGCGGTTGGGTTACACAACCTGTTATTTTAGAGGATGATTCAATTGAATTTTGAAGAAAACGTTATTTTATACAGCAATAACTAGATATTATTAGTACTGTCCTTCGATTAGTTGTTGTGTTTTTATCGTGGTAATTCATTAACTTGTTTTTTTATTTAGATAATTCTCATTCACATATTATTGTCATTACCTATAGTTGACAATTAATTGATTACTGGTGTGGATGTTTCGTTGGTGAATGCTGGTCCATAGTTTAGGGTAAATTGTAGGTGTCGTCTAACCTATTAAAAAGTTTTCGGAAAATGTTAGTGCAGTAAAATGAAATAATAAAAATTAAATTACTTTAATTTTACTGAAATTATGAAAAATTTAACAAGCGGCAACATTTGTTTATTTTGCTCTAATGAATTTTGTAATCTGGCAGTTTAATACTTATTTATTTCATATCTAGGTAAGGACAAAAACTTATTAATATACAATGAAATTAAAGTAACATAAAAAAAGAAAAATAACTAAAACAAATATTCAAATAAACTCCCATTCTGTATCAAACAGTATCCCAGCCTATTATAGAAAGAATTTCTCACATTCGCAAGTTGCCGATCGTTTATTAAGCTGCATTCCGCAAAAATAGAATCCCTAAAGAATCAATTTTTAAATGACCCCACAAGAAAAAGTCACACGGTGCCAAATCGGGAGATCTAGCTGACCAGTTTATAGCACCACCTCGACCAATCCAGCTCTCTGGAAATATTTCATTTAATAATTCCCTCACTTGTGCTCCAAAATGTGCTGGGCATCCGTCCATGTTGAAACCAGACCTCCCGATTCGCATGTGCAACTTCTTCTAATGCAGGGCCAATATGGTTAATTAAAAGATCTAAATAAGCTTCTGTATTTCAAATGGTCCTATAATGCGATTATTAAAAATGCCTGCCCAAATATTGATTTTTTGAGGGTATTGCGTTGTAGTGGCTAGATTTATTCTGGGATTTTCCTAGGCCCAATGCCTAACGTTTTGTGAATTTAGCTCTTGATTTAAAGTGAAGGTACACTCATCGGTAAAACAAATTGATGAGAGGAAGCTGCGATCCCGATTAGCCCGTTCTTGCATTTCTTCACAGAAAGTTTGCCTTGATTCTTCGTCAAAAGGAAGTAACTCTTGGTGGCATTTGAATTTAAAGGGATGATATTTGTTTTTTTTTAATATGTTACGGACAGTTTCTCTTGAAACATTACATTCTAGGGCAATAGGCCTTAAACTAGATTTTGGACTAGCAGTTATCAGGCCTATTACCATTTCCTCTACCTCAATATTTAGATTTCTTGGACCGACTAAAAAAATAAATGATAAGATTAATTTTAGTTTTGTTTCACTCCACGTTATCACTTGTTAAATTTCTCATAATCCCAGTAAAATTTAAGTTAGCGAACAATAAGGAATTAGCAACTACGTAATAATAATAAGCGAATCAGAATTATCTAAATAAAAACCAAGTAAATTTATTAGTAAAAATTACCTTCTTTCGATGAAAGATTCCCAGTATCTTCAAATTTCTTAACTAAATTTTTTATTGTTGTTACCGAAGGAATAAATTTACGAAAACCTAGACAATTTTGTCTCATTTGAATTAGTGATTATGGATATTCGTCAAGTAAAGGCAGATGCCATCAAATTTAATTAAGTAGCTATAGGTATGTCTAACTTGTTTTATAGAGACAAACCGTATAAAAACAGTTGTTCAATGGACACTGCAATGAAGACAAGAGCAAGAAGTTGTGTTCACAAAAATTAGAAAAACTTGTGGTCGGCGACCCTATTTAATTGTTGAGCAATTACCTATTAAAGTACTCTCACACGTCGTGGTCTCATAATGTAGGTAAATGCTCTAAGTATACTTTCTCTTTAAATTGTATAGTTAAGTGTCTTACTCTCGGTTTCGCTCGACCACCTACTTCAGATACATTAGTTATAAAAACCTGTCAAAGTCGTTAATGCTCTTAAAGAGTAGCACTCGAGCCGCATCCTACCTTTCGCATAGGAGAAGAGGACGAATCCAAAAAAGTACGCAACTCCAACAGTGGTAAATGCCATTTCGATTAGATCCCCTCAGAAAATAAGACACTGTTTACTGCGTTGGCGTCTTGCACATTTAACCATTCGCGCAAATTGATTTAACTCGCTATTAAACGTTCAGATTCTGTCATTTCTTCAGCAGGAACACTCGCGATCGAAGACGGCTGTTGTTGTTTTAATATCGCGAGAACAGACTGGGGTACCACCGGTACGACTGGTAGGCTGTCAGGTAGTCGACGCGATTCTCTCTGTCTCGCTGGCCGCCGACTCTTTTCTTGCACTCCTCACTAACGCTGCCTACTTAGTCAAACAGCAACTGGCTGGCCATGGACTGCGCCTCGATTCGACTTTTCGGTGAATTGAATGATACGTCTGGAGAGGAACGCGCGGTCTCTATCTCGCAAAATAAATATTTGCATCGGAGAGCGCAACAACCGCGAGTTTGTTGCGTTATGATTGTATATGAGTGAGCTGTTGGCATATTTGTTTAATACCCAGGTGACTGTGGGTAGGACAGTGGATTATTTTTATCTCATCATAAAGTTTTCAGTCACAAGAATGGTTGGACGCGTACCTCCAACCTTTCCTATTCTGGGCTAACTCCCGCAGTTCCCCAAAAGTTGAACACCCTACGTATCTAACTATATGAGAGCAGTAGTCTAATCTAGGCCTACCCCTACCCCTACCTCTTCCATTTCGTTCAGAGCCATTCCTATAGGTATAGAAGACAGAAGACATATCCCAAAGACCATCTAAGATCATCAATACTGGGCTTAAAGAAGCTCCCGCGCAAGTGAATATTACAACACGAGACCTTGATAATATAAGAAAAAGCGTATATGTATACCGTGTGACAAACTCCATGTGTACATGAGGAAATAACATGGGCAATTACATTTTTGGGGATTCCCGCTCCCCATGTGTAGTTACAGTGGTGGTAAAGGTAGCAATCGAAAGACTATTTTTTTCTGCTATGAGGATATCAAAAACTCTGCAATTTTCCAATTTATTAAAGCATTAAAAGCAAAAATTACACTAATAATTTTCAAATTAACACACGGATATTCATCAGATTACCTATGACAATTTAATTTATTCTAATCAAAGACTAACTTGATTCTAATTTCTAATTCGTCTGAACTGTCAACATTATTTATCGACAATTTAAAATTTGGGTTTCAAACTGAACAAAAATATTTATTCAGTTGAAGAAAAGGCTTTCATTGTGAAAACATTTTACGGCGGCAATAGTCTGCGGGTAGTCTGTGACTTATTTTCTGTAAAATTCAATAACAGTCCTATTCCTTCGGTAACAACAATAAAAAATTTAGTTAAGAAATTTGCACTGAGAGAAAACTAAATCTTATATCAAATAAATGTTAGTATCTGAACATGATTATTTGTTAAAGATATTCCTATATTTAGAAGGACTGAAGTATATTTGATCTTATTATGGCGATCCATTTAAATTAATGAATCGGGTTAATTGAGGGTTATTTAATTCAACTGAATAAACTACTGTTATACTGAATTTAGAAAAACTTGACACAAATACTCAAATTGATTTGAATCTTCGATTTATTTGTGACAAATAAATCAAATCTTGGGTTAATTCTTGTAGTGCTCACTGGCGGTTCTTCTCGCTCGCAAACTGAAGACGGCCATGTTGGCACTTTCAAACTTTTTACACGGTGCGCGTTAGTTATCTCTGGACGTTGGAATTTAAAATCGGTTTGGCTCCATTCATGTGTAAATGGTGTTCTGCTATCCCGGTGTATGTATAACAACAAGTTGCTGTTCAGTTTAACCTGTGTCTGTGGATACCAAGGATTAATTTGTAGCGTCGGTATTGCACTTGCAATTTGCAATGGATGAATCGGTAAAATCTAAGTTGCAGGAGTGGCAGCTTCTGGAGCTACAGGAAGTGTTTGCAGGTAATATTTTAAGTTTGTATAAGTGTGTAGTATAAATAGTTTTTTGGGCATCCCCTGTTTTAAGAATCATATTCAGTGGTTAACGTGTCTTTTAAATTTTAATCACACCTTGAGTATAAAAACACTCAAACCATTTACTGGTTATTCTCGGTTCTGTACCTTCTTTTATTTCACACAGCTGCACACATTGATGAAGAAATTTTCGAACTGTCAACGAATGATGATATTAAGGAGCTTATTCCGACCGTTGGCCTGCGCCGCAAGTTTCCAAACATGTGCAAAATTAATTAATTAATTTTTTCAAACGAATAATCAGTGTATATAGTTTTAGCTAGTTAGATATCTATCTACTTATCTACTTACATTTTTTGTACTTATAATAATTTTGTAAATTGAAATACCTACATGTACTTAAAATACCTATTTAAAAACATAGGTATTTGTTAAAGGAAAAGTGGCTTACTAGTTTAGAGACAAGAGTTTATAGACAGTGGCAAGAATTATTAGGGTTTCGTTTTATCTGCATTTCAGCGCCCCAACCCCAATGATTTTTTTGTTCTCCAAAAGGTTTTCATTTCCAGTACACTTGTGAACGTTTATGAACGTTTATTCAAAAAATTTCTCATAATTATTGCCACGAAAACATCGTTTGTTTTTACTCCAAAAGATGATTTTTGCAAATTTTGAACTTACCTGCTTATCTATAGTTGAGTCTATAGTTATACCAGTAAAATAGATCATTTATTGCAGATGTTTTATGTTTGCTTTTTATGTGGATGTTCATAGATGTGTTTTGGTACAGTTTGTGAATAAATAATTATAAATTTGACATTTGGTTTAGTTTGTGCAACTATTAACTTCCTTTAATCCGAATAACAATATTTGAGTGAACAGGTAAGTATAATTCAGGTAATGAATAATTTGACCAACTCAAATAAAAATTAAAGTTCCGTCAATTAAAAATTTATTGAATCAATTTCAGTTAACAAATTATATTAAAATGCATTCAGTTATTTCAAGGAATGCATAATAGATTCAGGTTTGCCATGTTCTTGAGTCTGTAAAAGCGAAATATTGCTCCAAGTTAACAGTTTATTTGTCACAATTAAATGCTTCAAATCAAGGGTTTGATTAGTTCAACTGTCACAATTAATTGGCTATATTGAAGTCTACCATTTATTTGAGGTAAATCAATTTTATGTTGCCCTAATTAAGGCTTTTTCTCAGTGTGAAGATACTGGGAATCTTTCATTGAAAGAAGGTAATTTTTACTAATAAATTTACTTGGTTTTTATTTAGATAATTCTGATTCGCTTATTATTATTACCTAGTTGCTAATTCCTTATTGTTCGCTAACTTAAATTTTACTGGGATTATGAGAAATTTAACAGTGATAACGTGGAGTGAAACAAAACTAAAATTAATCTTATCATTTATTTTTTTAGTCGTTTCAAGAAATCTAAATGTTGAGGTAGAGGAAATGGTAATAGGCCTGATAACTGCTAGTCCAACATCTAGTTTAAGGTCTATTGCCCTAGAATGTAGTGTTTCAAGAGAAACTGTCTGTAATATATTAAAAAAAACAAATATCATCCCTTTAAATTCCAATGTCACCAAGAGTTACTTCCTTTTGACGAAGAATCAAGGCAAACTTTCTGTGAAGAAATGCAAGAACGGGCTAATCGGGATCGCAGCTTCCTCCCATCAATTTGTTTTACCGATGAGTGTACCTTCACTTTAAATCAAGAGCAAAATTCACAAAACGTTAGGCATTGGGCCCAGGAAAATCCAAAAAAAAATCTAGCCACTACAACGCAATACCCTCAAAAAATCAATATTTGGGCAGGCATTTTTAATAATCGCATTATAGGACCATTTGAAATACAGGGAAATTTAAATTCAGAAGCTTATTTAGATCTTTTAATTAACCATATTGGCCCTGCATTAGAAGAAGTTGCACATGCGAATCGGGAGGTCTGGTTTCAGCATGACGGATGCCCAGCACATTTTGGAGCACAAGTGAGGGAATTATTAAATGAAATATTTCCAGAGAGCTGGATTGGTCGAGGTGGTGCTAGAAACTGGCCAGCTAGATCTCCCGATTTGGCACCGTGTGACTTTTTCTTGTGGGGTAATTTAAAAAATAAGATTTATAAAACTCGTCACCCAAATATTGATTCTTTAAGGAATGCTATTTTTGCGGAATGCTGTCTGATACAGAATGGGGGTTTATTTGAATATTTGTTATAGTTATTTTTCTTTTTTTATGTTATTTTAATTTCATTGTATATTAAAAAGTTTTTGTCCTTACCTAGATATGAAATAAATAAGTATTAAATTGCCAGATTACAAAATTCATTAGAGCAAAATAAACAAATGTTGCCGCTTGTTAAATTTTTCATAATTGCAGTAAAATTAAAGTAATTTAATTTTTATTATTTCATTTTACTGTTTTAACATTTTCCCAAAAACTTTTTAATAGGTTAGACGACACTTGGAATTTACCCTAAACTATGGACCAGCATTCACCAACGAAACATCCACACCAGTAATCAATTAATTGTCAACTATAGGTAATGGTTTGAGACCATATAATGTCTACAGCATATGTGTTGCAATTTGTAGTTGTTAGAGCGTTCCGTGCACAAAATATAAGACAGTTTCATAGTTATTCCAAACTTTAGTTGCAAGAACGTTTTAACAGCTTTACTAAGAAAATATTTTTGTTGCAAAGCACTATTTGCCCTATAAGTGATTTATAACAAATGTGGGAAACCTTTATGAGACTTTTACAATACTAACGATGCATGTTCTGTAGCTATCGTATTGTAGCTATTAATTGTCTATATGGCAAAATTATAGTGCAACTTTATCCTCGGTGCCAGATTTGTATTACTAAAAGCTTTAAAGAAAATGTTTTATTGGCGCTGAATGGAGTAAATTGTAATGTGATTTATTCTCAAAATAACCGTAAAAATATAAGCAGATGTACGTGTTTGACAAATAATGTATTTAAACAGAATATAGGTACTCTTTGATGAAGTACTCTCTAAAACTGTTCGACTACATTAAGACCATTAATAATCTATCACGTTATGTTCTCCTTTGCATTATTTATTCACGTTACATGCTCTACAAATATGTTTGATATAATTTCCTACACACGTCAAGTTTCGTTACTCCGGTCATGAGTTGAACTACACACCATCATATTCATCTACTATACGATGGTGTTTTCGCTTTAATTATACATTTTAGAGAAGAAAGTTGCTCAGTACAGTCCAACAAATTTAAGTTGGTCAGAGATTAATTATTGCAAAGGGTGTATGTCAATAGCGCGCCGCGGTCAGTTTAACCCTTACAGATTATAAAAAGTTATTGTACCAGAATTAATTTAACTTTGGAGCCCAAAGAAATTGTTAGTGATTTCGAAAAAACGATACACGTTGGTGTTAAGAAAATTTGGCCCAGATATAAATGGAATAGGATGTAGGTTTCATTTGACATAGTTGGGTTTCCACCGCTCGCCAACTTAAATCTGTTAGACTGTACCTTAGGGATGAGATTTTGAAATTGTTATCATAACCAAGCACTTTCAGGTTATCATCGCCGATCCGTTTAATAGCTTCCACACACATCGCCTGCCTGTTCAGATTACCTGCAACACCGTATTTATTAAGGGACCCACCCAAGTAGAAATCGTTTAATAGCATAAGCTTCATAGTGCCGACGCGTTTTCACGTTCCATTGAGCTCCATTGTATAATCTATTGTTTATTAAATACTGTGTGGGAACTCGCAGTCATTATCTGGATCGTATATTTCGTAAAAAATAATTTGTAATAAATAACAGCTTTTGTAAAGCGTGCCGATTAAAAATGAATTAAAGATATAGAAGGTATAAGTTTGTGTGTAGAAAACATGCACGTTAAAGGTCATAAACCAGTTACCAAGGAAATAATTTTATTAAGTAGTCCCACTACAGATAAGAACGCTAATAGGCAAAAATAAGGCTGCGGCTTACAATGATGGTTCTGGATTATCTGGAGTTCAGTTTCAAAAACATTGGAGTCACTTAAAGGTACGAGGAAAAATTCAAGAATTATTTCAAAATAAGTTGCAAGGTGACTTTGAATTCCTTGTACCTATTGATGGTCATTTGGTAAAGCCCAAGTTGCATGAGGACCAACTAAATGGAGAAAATTTATCTAAAATCTTCTGTAATAAAGTAATTTACATACGTCCACTAAGGCCCGGTTTTTCAAAGAATTCAAGACCGGGTTAAGTCTGACACCATCTTCGTTGCCATGATACAACCAATCAGAAAGCTGGTATCATAGCAAATTCCACGAGGTCGAAAAATTTTCCGATTTTGGTCAAGCGGAGCGAGTCGAGCGTTACCAGTTCCAGTCATTTGCATGGGGAAGTCTCAAAGCCAAAGTAGAATCGGTCTCGCTAACCGCCCGTGTCAGCTTCGATTTCGTAGATTTTTGGTGTTGTCACTTTGCTATTGTAGTTGTCCTCGAATTATGCAATTTTTTAATTTCGTGGAACTTCGACCTCGTGGATTTCGATCTCCGGAGACTTCGATCTGGTGGGATTTCGATGCTGTGAATGCATCCACTGGGGTGACGAACTACTGTGGTGCAAACTACTACTCCGTAAGTAGCATTGGACCTACAATAGATCCCCTCATAAAATGCGTAAAAATTATTCGACAAAAAAGGTTTGACAACAATGTTATTTGATAAAAAAATTACCTATTTGACAAAAAATTATTCGATAAAATAATTATTTGATGAAAAAATAATTTGATAAAAAAAAATACCTATTTGATAAAAAATTATTCGATAAAAAAATTATTTGATTAAAGAATAAATAATTTGATTTCAGAAATTGTTATTTTGCTTTAAAAATATTTTTATATGAACATTTAATTTTGACACAAACGACAAACGCCGCCTCATAATACATCATCGAATTAATCAAAAATTTGAAAGAGAAAGCGGTATACAGTGATTTTGTTTATTGTTTTTAAATTTGGAAGGCAAGAGGCGGAAAGTCTTGTACGTAAAATTAGATAGGCGTATAGAAAAGATTATGGACGAATATCTGCCACAGCCTGCATCTAACTCGGCGCAACAGTGGCGTGGATTTTTTTACTCTTGGTGATAAGTATTAAATAATAAAAATTCGGTAAATATTATAGTGCATTTTGAGTAATTTTAAAACTTAGAAACCCTTTAACAATACCATGTAGAGAGTTCAATCTGAAATTGACAACATAGGTATATGCATTTCTGCAATTTAATATACAGGGTGGTCCAGTTTATATCATCAGGATTTCACCAACCGAAAGTTTATCAAAAAATAAAGGTAGTTTGTCTAATAAAACATGGTCGAATTTTGCTTCCTTTTTGATGTATAGGGTGTTAAAGAAAATAAATTATTTTATATAATCTGCTATAAATCATTAATAGAAAAGGGTAGCCTTCTGAAATTTTGCATAGATCATTTCTTTTGTATTCTCTATTAAATAGTGGTTGTAATTATTTTATTTAGAACACAGAGGCGTGCATACGGGTTTCCTCAAAAATACTTTATTTAATACAACGTACGCCACTGGTTTTTTTTAGAACACCAAATACAAAGACGATTTCTCATTCAATTTAGAAACCTTTTTGTATCTTACAATTTTTTGATAACTCGACTCAAAACAAAAAAAAACATTAAAAAGTATCATGTGACCAATTACTGAATTTATTTACTTTTAAAGGAAAAACAACATTAAGCTTAGCTGACATATCAACTAGACAAGAATCACAATTGAATTAATGTAAGAACTGTTCGAAAGAGGAACCATTTTGCTGGATGCACAATTGGCAGCGTCTTATGATTGACTGGTTTAAGTTTAGTAAAACATTGTTATTAATATTTGCACAAGCATTCTGAATTCTAAGGAGCAGTTCCTCCCGCGTAGGCACCGGGGTCGCATAGACGGTGTCTTTAAGATAACCCCAAAGATAAAAATCTAAAGGCGTTAAATCTGGAGATCGCGGAGGCCAAGCAACGGGTCCCCCACGACCAATCCATCGTCCCTCAAAATGTCTATCAAGCCAGTGACGAGCATTTCGGCCAAAATGAGCTGGGCATCCATCAAGTTGGAACCAAACTTGTCTACGCATATTAAGAGGAATTTCATCCCACATATTGGGACTCTCTGCCTCCAAGAACTCTAAGAAGTTTACGGAATTAAGGCGGTGCGGTAGTATGTAAGGACCAAAGAGATTACCATTGTAAATCCCGATCCAAACATTAATACTGAACTCATTTTGAAAATTTCGTGGCCTGATTTCATGAGGGTTTTCATGTGCCCACACATGCTGATTGTGAAAGTTAACTATTCCTCTTCGAGTAAAACATGACTCGTCTGTCCATAAAATATTGTTTATGAAATTCTCATCATTTTGAACAGAGTCCAAAAGCCATTGACAAAATCTCATTCTGCGATCTTCATCCCCTGGCTGCAAGCCCTGAACTGGTTGTAGATGAAAAGGTCGTCTATGATCCCGTCTTAATACTCGTAAAATAGTAGTTTTTGGAATTCTAAGAGTTCTAGAAACTCTTCTCTGACTTGTTCTAGGATCTCTGTCAAATTCAAGCAAGATGCGATTGTTTCTGATTACCTCGTTGGCGATACGATGATTGGGATTTCTAGGTACAAATTTCAATCCTTGAGTAACAAATTGATGGTGCACATTTGCAAATACATTATGTTGTGGTTGTCGTCTATTTGGAAATCACAAGTGATATTCTCGAGCTGCAGCAGCTGAGTTTCCATCGCAAAATCCGTAAACGTAATGCATGTCAGCATATTCTTGATTTGAAAAACGAAAGGGCATTTTAGATTTTAATACTTTAACCATACGTACTCAAATTTTATAACTTAAACGTAAGTTATTTACTTATAGCACAGATCACCGATTGACAGTAACAAGTTCAGCCAAAGTGCAAAATGTCAAAGCCTAATCACAGCCTCCTTGTGATCAATGGCTTTTGGACGATGGCTGTTCAAAATGATCAGAATTTCATAAACAATATTTTATGGATAGACTAGTCATGTTTTACTCGAAGAGGAATAGTTAACTACCACAACTACGAACTTGATGGGTGCCCAGCTAATTTAGGTGGAAATGTTCGTCACTGGCTTGATAGACATTTTGAGGGACGATGGATGGGTCGTAGATTTAGCGCCCTTAGATCTTTATCTGTGGGGTTATCTCAAAGATACCGTCTATGCGACCCAGGTGCCTACGCGGGAGGAACTGATCCTTAGAATTCAGAATGCTCGTGCAAATATTAATAACAATGTTTTACTAAACTTAAACCATTCAATCATAAGACGCTGCCAATTGTGCATCCAGCAAAATGGTTCCTCTTTCGAACAGTTCTTACATTACTTAATTGCGATTCTTGTCTAGTTGATATTTCAGCTAAGCTTAATGTTGTTTTTCCTTTAAGTAAATCAATTCAGTAATTGGTCACATGATACTTTTTCATGTTTTTTTTTGTTTTGAGTTGAGTTATCAAAAAATTGTAAGATACAAAAAGGTTTCTAAATTGAATGAGAAATCGTCTTTGTATTTGGTGTTCTAAAAAAACCAGTGGCGTACGTTGTATTAAATAAAGCATTTTTGAGGAAACCCGTATGCACGCCTCTGTGTTCTAAATAAAATAATTACAACCAACATTTAATAGAGAATACAAAAGAAATGATCTATGCAAAATTTCAGAAGGCTACCCTTTTCTATTAATGATTTATAGCAGATTATATAAAATAATTTATTTTCTTTAACACCCTGTACATCAAAAAGGAAGCAAAATTCGACCATGTTTTATTAGACAAACTACCTTTATTTTTTGATAAACTTTCGGTTGGTGAAATCCTGATGATATAAACTGTACCATCCTGTATTATTGTTAACGGTGAATAATATCCAATATTTTAATACCGTGATTAAATATGTGTATTTTTCTATTGATAATCACGTTTATAGTAATTTCAATGCATCTTGTTAAGTCGATTCAACGTTCATTATTTTCTAATTAATTCCTGCATATCTCGACATAACTTATGTTTCTATTGGCAACTTGGAGATTATTTACGGTCTTCTGAAGAACTAATATTTGTAATTAAACATTTTTAGATAACACACGTTTAGGCCAGGCAAAATAGGACAAAAACAGTTCGAAATCGGAACTAATTAACCTAAAGCTGATTTTTTGGGGAAACGATGTTTGATATAATATGTAAAACGTTTTGTAAAAAATCCCCACAAATCCGAGTGTCGGAAGACCTTGAAAATCGGCCGACAATCTGGGCTCTGAAAATTTCGAGCTATGTCTCTGCGGTTGCTCAATTCGCTCAGTGCTGTCGACAATTTTGTGTGTTAATAGCACGCCTTTGAAGGGGAATTAGAATAATGTTTCCAATTTGAGATGTCAACTTTCCCAAAGGCACTGTTTCAGGTCGAATAATTAAGAAAACTTAATAAATCCTATAGCGTTTAAAAGTTTTCGACAAAATTATAAGTCCAATACCTGAAATTATTGGCAAAATTAATTTAAAATATGTGAAAGATGGAGGACATCTGCTGCATATAGTTGTATGGCAACACCCTGCCAGTTTTCTGAAATTTGCTCTCAGTACAAAACGCATATAAAATTTCATTACTGACAAAATGTTATTGTCGTGTTCGATAACTAGCATCGAAAAACTACAAAGTAGCAGGAAAGAGTACGACGATAAAGATTTATTATAATATTGTCACCATACAGTGTCATCGACATTTAATGAACAAGGTTTTGGGATCGACAGAACTCGCAAAAATAATGGGGGTTTTCTTGATACATTTTATCAATTTAGGTCCTCAATTTTCTAAATTAACTAAGATATCATTTTAATATTTGGTACACATGATTTTATCGACAATAAGCAGGATTCTATAGCAATTTCATTGAGTCAAATTATTGGGAGGTATTTTTACGAGTCCGCGCGTACCTACCATTTACCCCACCTGCACTTTTTCATACCACGCTATTGGCTATGGATTGGAACCTTTCATTCCTTACTCAACTTTCATAACTTTTGTCAATTTTTGATATTTTGTTTTATTTAATAGGTATTGGCCAGAATTCATTTTCATGACATCTTCTAATTATTTAAATAATTATATTTCCATATTATTTAACAAAATGATAAATCACAAGAACTTGGTGGTGCGAATTGTGGTGTAACATTGTTACAAAAACTGCTGTTTTGGTGATAACGAAAACAAACTTTTGTAGAATAATAATAATTAGATAAATGCCCTGTAACCTACTAGAAATTGTGCATTTTTCAAAATATGTTTATTAAAAATATTCCTACTATTTTCTTGAGTTCTATCAATTTCTGAGGTCTCACTCATTAAAATTTGACCACTATGTATACTAAAATAAACAAAGCGTGTACGAAAATAAAGTTATGAGAATGAAACGTAAAATTTCTTTAATGATAATAATTTTAAGCAATTTTCAGGGTCTTCCGACACACGGATTTTTGGGGATTTTTCACAGAAGAGATTACATACCACTAACTACATTTCCTGAGAAAATTGACAGATAACGTAACGCTTGATTTTACTCCTCATAAAATTTCCGTACAGCGGGCTATAACTGAAAATATATTCTTAAGGAGTAAACTGCAATTATTGTAAAAATTTAAATTATGAAACGCGCTTATACAGTTATTAAGACCAATAAAAACGCACAAACCTCTTGCAGAAACGCACTCTATGCTAGACTATTCACGAATGATTTAACTTATGCTTTGATAATTTACTCAAAGCAGCCGTCAATAATTTATCAAATAGCCAAGACAAATTGCAGCAAAAACCGCGTATTACCTTTGAATGGCATAGGCTGTCTTGTGCACTGACCGTGGTATGATCATTCAATTCGGTCTAGTTTGCGTAAAACATCTCATTCAACAACAGGAAGCGTTTGGAATACTCAGTATTTATTAAATAATAGAGGGAATAACAGAATTAGCAGGTCGGACAATGCGGTTCAATGGGTTGTGAAAAGTTGTCGGCGCTGATAGAGATTATTTCTCTTTGGAGACGTTTCAAGTTGGGTGAGTCTTGTGTTGAGTACACAATGTGTCGATCTTGAGAAGAAAATAATATTGTATCGAGAATTTAGAACCATGAGTACGATTTATATTTTTGTTACATTGGGAATGCTTCACTTTGGTGAATTAGGAAATTAAAATGCATATACCGTGATCCATTATTTATGTCTAAGGAATTATCTATTCCAAATAAGTTTATGGGACCTGAATTTACATAAATATTCGTCAGGCTGCATCTGCCTCTGATGCTAGCATTTAAAATAAGTGGAATCAAAAACAAAATCATACTATAAATATGTAAATTACTCTGTATACAATCAATCAGCATTAAACTCAAAGCTTTGGGGTCCGCCCATGCGATCGTTAACCAGACTCCATTTAATGGTTATTTTGAACTCTTCCCGACTTTGTATAAACCGAATACGTACACTCCACGAACCTGCTTCCTGACTAGAGAGAATACTGGAGTATCACAAAAAAGAATATCCACGCTACCGTTACCAAAAAAATTTATTCGACTTCTTCTTTTTGATTATCTTTGTAGGCGTCCATACGAATTGATTAATTACGTTTGATTGCAAATTAGGTTTGCAATTAACCTGACCACTCTCAATAACTGTAATATTTCAGATGCCTGTGGCTGCTTTTGGGCGTTGGCAAACTTTCGGGTATTACTATCATTATTGCGTTTTTATCTCCACTCATCAAACTCGTGGATCGTTTCAGAATACGTGTCCTCGGTTTTATTTGGCAGAAGCGCGTAAATTAGTGTCACAGCATTATTACCTTGTAGACAATGTACGGTATACAACTAACCAAAAAGAAGTGGAGTAGTTTTGAAGGTTCCATCAACATTACCAATGTGCGGATGATTCCAACAAACGTAAATTCCTTCTAGTTGAAAAAATGATGAGCCGATCTTCCACTTGCCCTTTATCATATAATAGGAAATCTTCTCCATTTGTAGTGACCGTAAATTCCGGCGGAAATCGAATGTCTTGCCTACGCATTGGCACCCAAATTTTACCCCCTAAAGGAAGCACTTTTATTGTAAATATTGTAAAATGGGCGCAAGCCTACTGAACTCTAAAATTAGATGGAGTGGTAGAGGAATTACAGAAACAGTTATAGTTGCGGGTCAGAAGATTCTCTAAATTAAAAATGACAAACACCCGATCAAGTCAAGATATATGCTCCTAACACTTACGAATTTATGGCGTCTCTGAGAAGAAGTTGCCACATTCAGTTATATCTATGAGATCATCAAGATTCCCATTTATGGTTACCTCAATTTGTATAGCATTTGCAGCGCTCGTATAATTTGTTTTCCCTGGTGCAAAATGGTACGAGTTTCTAGAGGTCGAAATTTTTACTGGCTCTGTTATTTGAATTAATATTTTATAATTAAGTCTGAGAGACCTTTGACTCGTTTGCTGTAAAAGATGAAGTTTCAATGGTCCAAAGGCGTGGCGAAATGTGGTAAATTCCCTTCATTGTTCGCAACTACTGTTATACGATCTTAAGCCGGAGTCTCAATAAAGCGGAAGGAATTGCAATGGTATCTAGTTACACACGTACTCATCATATATTAATTAATAATGTATACGCGCGTTTGATGCCTCACATACCATCACCCTGGGAGAATTAACTGTAAACGTGAATAATTCTTGAGAAATGCCTATATTAAATTTCTAATGATTCGTTGTTTCGCAACAGCAGATTATTAGCATCTTTGCTTTTAAAAAAATCGGTATAAACAACCATACATGCCTTCCATGTTCCTTGTATATAACAAAAGAACATTCTCTGGTGACGGAAAGAAAATTTCCGAAAAAGCATGTAGAAAGGACTATACCGTGCGACAAAACTTCCATGTGTACATAGGGAAATAACATGGGCAATTACATTTTTGGGGATTCCTGCTCCCCATGTGTAGTTCCAGTGGTGGTAAAGGTATAGCAATCGAAAGACTATTTTTTTCTGCGTATGAGGATATCAAAAACTGCAATTTTCCAATTTATTAAAGAATTAAAAGCAAAAATTGCACTAATAATTTTCAAATTAAAACACGGATATTCATCAGATTACCTACAACAATTTTAATTTATTCTAATCAAAGACTCCCTTGAGTCTAATTTCTAATTCGTCTGAACTGTCAACATTATTTATCGACAATTTAAAATTTAGGTTACAAAATGAACAAAAATATTTATTCAGTTGAAGAAAAGGTTTTCATTGTGAAAACATTTTACGGCGGCAATAGTCTGCGGGTAGTCCGTGACTTATTTTCTGTAAAATTCAATAACAGTCCTATTCCTTCGGTAACAACAATAAAAAATTCAGTTAAGAAATTTGAAGATACTGGGAATCTTTCATTGAAAGAAGGTAATTTAAACTAATAAATTTACTTGGTTTTTATTTAGATAATTCTGATTCGCTTATTATTATTACCTAGTTGCTAATTTCTTATTGTTCACTAACTTAAATTTTACTGGGATTATGAGAAATTTAACAAGTGATAACGTGGAGTGAAACAAAACTAAAATTAATCTTATCATTTATTTTTTTAGTCGTTCCAAGAAATCTAAATGTTGAGGTAGAGGAAATGGTAATAGGCCTGATAACTGCTAGTCCAACATCTAGTTTAAGGTCTATTGCCCTAGAATGTAATGTTTCAAGAGAAACTGTCCGTCACATATTAAAAAAACAAATATCATCCCTTTAAATTCCAATGTCACCAAGAGTTACTTCTTTTTGACGAAGAATCAAGGCAAACTTTCTGTGAAGAAATGCAAGAACGGGCTAATCGGGATCGCAGCTTCCTCTCATCAATTTGTTTTACCGATGAGTGTACTTTCACTTTAAATCAAGAGCCAAATTCACAAAACGTTAGGCATTGGGCCCAGGAAAATCCCAGAATAAATCTAGCCACTACAACGCAATACCCTCAAAAAACAATATTTGGGCAGGCATTTTTAATAATCGCATTATAGGACCATTTGAAATACAGGGAAATTTAAATTCAGAAGCTTATTTAGATCTTTTAATTAACCATATTTTCCCTGCATTAGAAGAAGTTGCACATGCGAATCGGGAGGTCTGGTTTCAACATGACGGATGTCCAGCACATTTTCGAGCACAAGTGAGGGAATTATTAAATGAAATATTTCCAGAGAGCTGGAGTGCTATAAACTGGCCAGCTAGATCTCCCGATTTGGCACCGTGTGACTTTTTCTTGTGGGGTAATTTAAAAAGTAAGATTTATAAAACTCGTCACCCAAATATTGATTCTTTAAGGAATGCTATTTTTGCGGAATGCAACTTAATAAACGATCGGCAACTTGCGAATGTGAGAAATTCTTTCTATAATAGGCTGGGATACTGTCTGATACAGAATGGGGGTTTATTTGAATATTTGTTATAGTTATTTTTCTTTTTTTATGTTACTTTAATTACATTGTATATTAATAAGTTTTTGTCCTTACCTAGATATGAAATAAATAAGTATTAAATTGCCAGATTACAAAATTCATTAGAGCAAAATAAACAAATGTTGCCGCTTGTTAAATTTTTCATAATTGCAGAAAAATTAAAGTAATTTAATTTTTATTATTTCATTTTACTGCTTTAACATTTTCCCAAAAACTTTTTAATAGGTTAGACGACACCTACAATTTACCCTAAACTATGGACCAGCATTCACCAACGAAACATCCACACCAGTAATCAATTAATTGTCAACTATAGGTAATGACAATAATAATGTGAATGAGAATTATCTAAGTAAAAAATTAGTATATTATACACGAGTTAATAATGAATGCTATTATTTCTAACTGTAAAGGATATAACGAAGAATCCCGTACTGTTGACTCACCCTGTATATTTTATCACAGTACTTACCAATTTGCGTGTTTGCGCGGCAAGATTTAAATAGTTATTTGGCGGCAATTGAATAATGAACCTCATTATGCGTTCGGAAAGGCATAATTAGACAAAAACAGATAAACCCGCTTATTCAATTCCCATATCATGCATAAACTGATTTTCTCAAGAAAAAAAACGCTTCTTTTATGCATTGTCTCGATCTCAATAGCGACTTTCAAAATGTTGCGTGATTTGTGTCACTTGTAACCGTAGATATTGGAACAAGTGCGCAATTTATTTAATTAGCTATACAGTGGAAATATGAGAACATGTGAAACGGAAGTGCATCAATTAATTTATATGTCAGTCTCGGCAATATGCCGGCGTCTCAAGAGTTTATTAGATTATTGTAAGGTATATGATCAATTAAATGAAGATATTCTACTTTATTATCTTTTAGATAACTTTTGTTAAAGATTTCTTCCTGTCACAGAATTTAATGACTCAGAAAAAGACTAAAAATTGGCGCCCGCGCGCGTACCTCGCTGCACTCTCAGCAGTATAACTTTGTATGTAGACAAGCGGGCAACCCTCACGAACTGAACTCTGTATTTTTTGTATAGTTGAAGTTCTATTAATTTTTCATTTCATTAACCTCAACTCTTGTAGCTCTTCTAATCGGATCCTCATCGAGCTCTGTAAACGTTTTGGTTCTCGTACACAAAATTAAATCTTGTGAATTACCATCATTATTGCCGATATTAAACATGACCAGGCATATTCTAGATGTTTAAGTATGCATCATATGGTTAATTAATGTCAGAAAATAGTTATAATGGGTGGACTCGCTGCATAATTATTTTTAATGTCTTCAATTGCCATGCCCTTCATTAGATTCCTACATAATATATATAGCAATAAGAACAAGCTTCCCATAAAAGTGCCGTTCGGTTTTAATAACTTTAACCACACATATTATGCAATTATTTCAGAATAATTACTCGAGTACCCACAACAACTATTTACTCAATAAACATAATTTCCATAAGAAAATTTCTGTCACGGAATATTGGACCTAGTCTCATCTGTCCCATAAATATCTTTTACATCGTGTTGAACTGGCAATGATATGGTGGTAGTCACTTTTGTCAGGTCTAAGAGAGCAGATGCTAGTTAGTGTCCAGTTCAATAAAGTAAAGTAAAGCAGCGTCCAATATATAATTTCCGGAGTTAGACTCCCAACAATCACAATATCGTTATACCGTGTGACAAACTTCCATGTGCACATGGGGAAATAACATGGGCAATTACATTTTTGGGGATTCCTGCTCCCCATGTGTAGTTTATCCATGACAACTTAATTTATTCTAATCACGGACGTCTTTGATTTTTATTCATTTTCTGAACTGTCAGCATTTAAAAATGAACAAAAATATTTGTTCAGTTCAAGAAAAGGTTTTCATTGTGAAAATATTTTACGGCGGCAATAGTTCGCGCGTAGTCCGTGCCTTATTTTCTGTAAAATTCAATAACGGTCCTATTCCTTCGGTATAACAACAAATAATTTAGTAAGAAATTTGAAGGCTGGGAATCTTTCATCGAAAGAAGTTAATTTTTACTAATACATAAACTTGTTTTTTTATTTAGATAATTCTCATTCACATTATTATTGTTATTACCTATAGTTGACAATTAATTGATTACTGGTGTGGATGTTTCGTTGGTGAATGCTGGTCCATTGTTTAGGGTAAATTGTAGGTGTCTTCTAACCTACTAAAAAGTTTTTGGGAAAATGTTAAAGCAGTAAAATGAAATAATAAAAATTAAATTACTTTAATTTTACTGCAATTATGAAAAATTTAACAAGCGGCAACATTTGTTTATTTTGCTCTAATGAATTTTGTAATCTGGCAATTTAATACTTATTTATTTCATATCTAGGTAAGGACAAAAACTTATTAATATACAATGAAATTAAAATAACATAAAGAAAGAAAAATAACTATAACAAATATTCAAATAAACCCCCATTCTGTATCAGACAGTATCCCAGCCTATTATAGAAAGAATTTCTCACATTCGCAAGTTGCCGATCGTATATTAAGTTGCATTCCGCAAAAATAGCATTCCTTAAAGAATCAATATTTGGGTGACGAGTTTTATAAATCTTATTTTTTAAATGACCCCACAAGAAAAAGTCACACGGTGCCAAATCGGGAGATCTATCTGGCCAGCTTATAGCACCACCTCGACCAATCCAGCTCTCTGGAAATATTTCATTTAATAATTCCCTCACTTGTGCTCCAAAATGTGCTGGGCATCCGTCATGCTGAAACCAGACCTCCCGATTCGCATGTTCAACTTCTTCTAATGCAGCGCCAATATGGTTAATTAAAAGATCTAAATAAGCTTCTGAATTTAAATTTCCCTGTATTTCAAATGGTCCTACAATGCGATTATTAAAAATGCCTGCCCAAATGTTGATTTTTTGACGGTATTGCGTTGTAGTGGCTAGATTTATTCTGGGATTTTCCTGGGCCCAATGCCTAACGTTTTGTCAATTTGGCTCTTGATTTAAAGTGAAGGGACTCTCATCGGTAAAACTAATTGATGAGAGGAAGCTGCGATCCCGATTAGCCCGTTCTTGCATTTCTTCACAGAAAGTTTGCCTTGATTCTTCGTCAAAAGGAAGTAACTCTTGGTGACATTGGAATTTAAAGGGATGATATTTGTTTTTTTTTAATATGTTACGGACACTTTCTCTTGAAACATTATATTCTAGGGTAATAGACCTTAAACTAGATGTTGGACTAGCAGTTATCAGGCCTATTACCATTTCCTCTACCTCAAGATTTAGATTTCTTGGAACGACTAAAAAAATAAATGATAAGATTAATTTTAGTTTTGTTTCACTCCACGTTATCACTTGTTAAATTTCTCATAATCCCAGTAAAATTTAAGTTAGCGAACAATAAGGAATTAGCAACTAGGTAATAATAAGAAGCAAATCAGAATTATCTAAATAAAAACCAAGTAAATTTATTAGTAAAAATTACCTTCTTTCAATGAAAGATTCCCAGTATCTTCAAATTTCTTAACTAAATTTTTTATTGTTGTTACCGAAGGAATAGGACTGTTATTGAATTTTACAGAAAATAAGTCACGGACTACCCGCAGACTATTGCCTCCGTAAAATGTTTTCACAATGAAAACCTTTTCTTCAACTGAATAAATATTTTTGTTCATTTTGAAACCCAAATTTTAAATCGTCGATAAATAATGTTGACAGTTCAGACGAATTAGAAATGATAATCGAGGGAGTCTTTGATTAGAATAAATTAAATTGTCATAGGTAATCTGATGAATATCCGTGTTTTAATTTGAAAATTATTAGTGAAATTTTTGCTTTTAATGCTTTAATAAATTGGAAAATTGCAGAGTTTTTGATATCCTCATACGCAGAAAAAAATAGTCTTTCTATTGCTACCTTTACCACCACTGTAACTACACATGGGGAGCAGGAATCCCCAAAAATGTAATTGCCCATGTTATTTCATCATGTACACATGGAAGTTTGTCACACGGTATAGGATTTCCAATAAAATCAAATAGACTTATAAAAACAAATTTATTAAAATAATTATAAATAACAACATAATTATATTACACAATCACAGTTGGCACAGATATTCTACAAAAACTTACTAATTATAGTAAAACTCAAACATAACAAATGAGTTACCAAACACGATATATTAGCAATCCCAGAATTTCTTAAATTCTTAGGGATCTTCTTGCATTGTCCACTGAAGTAACCCCTAATGAAGCTTTTGCTATCCTTTGCGAGGATGCAAATCTGATAGGAAGTCTGTCCTCTTCTAATTTCACCTGTGATGTTGCCAGTAGCTTCAATTTCTACAAATCTTTTAAAATAAGGTAAGCTTGCTTCGTGAAGAATTTTTTCTGGATTCTTAACGTCCTGGATGACAACGTAGGTGTCTGCAATATCGACGTTTTTTGCTACAAGCCATTTCACTCGAATTCTCTTCTTGGAGCTGGAAAGAAATGCTTGTGTTAGAAAAATTAATAAGAAAACCGTTTCCAGTAAATGAAATTAATACTAGCTCGAAGGGTAGTGGTATAAGGGAAGAAAAAAAGGATTGTGCCACTTACAATTCAACTTCTCTAAATTTGAGGTCCGGAGTGACACTGTAGTCCCCAGGCTGGCGTTCCATGATTCCCGTTATATTAACATTTGTAGGACAAGTAAGCCGATTATCGGGCAACTCGTACAGATTCATCCCAGATAAATATAGGGGGTTGGCGCATGTTATTGCTTTATAAAACGATTCTAAATACAACTGGTTTGCGAAGTGTCTTCTCAGGGGGCGGAGGAAGCAATCGCAATGTAACGGATTTCCTAGGAATAAACAATTAATTATGCATTAAGAAAATTGATTTTTTTATAAACCTTCGAAGTGCACTTTTGTTCCTTTGACAACAAATTCGGTTAGATCATAGCCAAAAGACTGGAAATTGTTGTAGGCGATGTCTAGAATCGTTAAGTTTGAAGCTATTTTGATGTCCTTCCATGGAAGGTTTGTCAGTAAATTTTTAGATAAGTAAATTTCAGATATATTTGGAGGCACTCTGAATACATTAACTTCTTCGGTCAAATCTTCTATTTGATTGTGTGACAGGTCCAGGACTTTTAATCTTGTTAAGTTACCAATAACTCCTGCAAAGTATTACATCAGATTATTTGTTAATAAATTACATATAAATAAAAAACAACAATCAAAAAATATGTAGTTTATATTTTCTTCAATTATTCAATTTTGTGTTCAATTTCTATTTCTTTTGTAAATTTTATTTTTGGATGAATATACTGTTCAAAAATTTATGAAAATTGTGTAATTGCCTTGTTGTTTCTTTAAAACAAGCAATAATATCATCTACATATCTATACCAAAATAGAATATGTTGTTTGCCTAATTCTGAATTCATTATTGTTTCATCAATATCTGACATGAAAACATTTGCTAATAAGGGACTAATTGGTGAACCCCAAAACAAGACCAACATTTTGAGCATAATACATATTTTCAATTTTAGTTACCTTAGAGTCATATCAATTTATTTACAATTTTACTTTATGTAAACAAAGAGCAATGGATCGATAATAAATGCAAAGAAGTGGAAGATAAATTCGAAGTAGGAAAGACTGATGAAGCATATAAAATAATTAGGAGAAATTTTAGAGAAATTGGATCTAGTACCAAAAACATTAGAAATGAGGCAGGAGATATCCTAATCGGAAGTGGGGAGAAGGCAGATAGGTGGAAAGAATATTTAGGAAACTTATATGCGGGACAGGAAGTGCAAGATATATTAGAAAGCGAAAGCAGTGTAGAGGGGGATAACCTAGGGAGTCCTATAATGAGAGAAGAGTTTGAGATAGCACTAAAAAGTTTAAGGAATAATAAAGCACCAGGTATAGATGGCTTGCAGGCAGAAATCTTAAAGTGCGCAGGTCGAGAGGTAATAGATCGTTTATTTAAATTAGTTAGTCGCATATACCTGACAGGCGAGATTCCAGAAGATTACAAACGGAACATCATAGTAGCTTTGCCAAAAAGAAAAGGCGCGGATAGATGCGAAAATTTTAGAACTATCAGTTTAACTTCCCATGCGTCAAAAATTTTAACTAGAATTGTGCAAAGAAGGATGGAGAAAAAGGCGGAAGAAATATTAGGAGAAGATCAGTTCGGATTTAGACGAAATAGAGGAACGCGCGAGGCCATTCTAGCTTTACGAGTAATTATAGAAAAAACGATAGAAAAGAGAAAGAGCGTCTATATAGGATTTGTAGATTTAGAAAAAGCCTTCGACAACGTAAAATGGGGGAAGATGTTCGAAGTGCTGAGAAAGGTAGGGATGAAATACAGGGACAGAAGAATAATACATAATCTCTACGAAGAGCAAAAGGCAGTTATAGAATGTGAGCAGGAAAAAAGGGAAGTAGATATCCGGAAGGGAGTGAGACAGGGATGTGCATTGTCACCTCTAGTTTTCAACTTATATATCGAAGATGCGATTAATATTGTTAAGGAAAGAACAGCCTCAGGGATCAATGTACAGGGCCAAACTATTAACATGCTCAGATTTGCGGATGATATAGCAGTGTTAGCATCTAGCAAAGAAGAATTAGGAGCGGCTTTGAATGAAATGGAAGCAGTTTTGACACAGGGCTTCGGCATGAAAATCAATAAAAAGAAAACTAAAATTTTGGTATGTAGGGGATGTGAAAATAGAACTAAAATGGAAATACAAATTGGAAATGAGAAGATAGAGGAGGTCGCGGATTTCTGCTACTTAGGAAGTAAAATAACTCAAGACGGTAGGAGCACTAAAGATATAAAACAAAGAATGGCGCAGGGCCGAGTTGCGTTTAACAAAAAGAAACAACTGTTATGCTCGAGAACGGTTAATATAGAGACTAGGAAGAGACTCTTAACGTCGTATGTATGGAGTACGGCATTATACGGGTGCGAAACTTGGACAATAGGAGAAGCGGATAGAAAAAGAGTAGAAGCGTTTGAAATGTGGTGCTACAGACGCATGATGAAGATACCGTGGATAGATAAGGTTAGCAATAGGGAAGTATTACTAAGAGTTGGGGAAAAGCGAAAGGTATGGAAAACAATAAAGAGTAGGAGAGATAGGATGGTAGGACACCTTCTAAGACACGAAGGAATAGTTCGTGACATACTAGAGTCAGAGATAGGAATAAAAAGAGGTAGGGGTAGGCCTAGATTAGACTACTGCTCTCAAATAGTTAGGGATGTAGGATGTTCTACTTTTAGGGAAATGCGTAGGTTAGCTCAGGATAGAAAAGAATGGAGGTACGCGTCCAACCAGTCTTCGGACTGAGAACCTTATGATGATGAAACAAATACTGAAGACGAGATTTTTAATCTTGAAACCTTTCAATGTTCTAATAAACTTATTCCATTGGTAGTACGCGACGTATATTATTAATTCAATCAGAAAATACACTTAAAAAATTATACCAACCTTTCCGTATGTCCGCAATAGCATTATGGGACAAATTCAGAATCTCAACTTTTGAAGTGCCAAAAACGATATCGTAAGTTAAGACAGGCATGCTGTTATAAGATAAGTCGATCCTCTTTAGCTTATAAGGGATGTAGGGATCACTTGGAAACATTTTCCTTGTTATAAAACTTATCTTGTTATGACTCAAGTTCAGCTAAAATCATAACAATAAAATTTCATCCATGTAACCAGATACGTCCAAGAGTTACGCGCTCAGAACGATTATCGTGTTCAAATCGCCATAACTTTTTTCTATGCGAAATAAAGAATTGAATCTTGGTGTAAAATAAAATTCAATCCTTTTTCTATAACTTTGCCACCGGAAGTTTGTCAAAATTCTAAAAATGAGCATAGTTCCTCGATTGGTGAAAATTCCACTGCACCAAAAAGACAACGTCTCGAAAATCGCAAAGCGGAATGAAAAGTAATTATGTACTTGCAATTTAAAAGATTACGTGAGCATCCTGAAAGTTTAAGAAATAATTTTTAAAAAATTGCAGCTCGATAAGACAATTTTTGAGGGAGTTATGACATGATACATTTTGAGCGCGCCGCATTTCCTAACTCTCTGTTATGGAACGTCTCTGGTTGCAATGAGAGACAACTTACATTTTCTAATGACAAGCAGTCATCTAGCAGCCCGTTCGTTTTGTTATCCAGCTTCTCGATTCTGTTCCAAGAGAGATCCAGCGTCCTGAGCGCAACCAGGCCTGAAAATTTCGCGCGCGATGAATTATGCACCGAATGAAAAATTCATCCGTTCATTGCCGTGTTTAACGTACCTTGAAATGCTCCTGTGGGGATGTAAGTGAGATTATTGTTTGTCAAGTTGAGCACGAGTACTTGCAAGAGCCCCTCGAATGCTCGAACACTGATATTCTGGAGGCTGTTGTGGGCCAAGTTTATTTCGAATATGACAGGGAGGCGGCCGAACGCCGCTCGACCCAACTTTGTCAGATTATTGCCCTGAAAATGAATTTGGGAGGTTGTACAAGCACTTTTCGTCCAATTTATTTTAATAAGTACTTATGCTGAAGGACGTGAAGCGGAAATTTCGCTTGATGCAAAGGGTTTTTTTTAAATTGCATGGGGATTGTCAATACAACACAATAATGCTTGAGCGATATCAGAATTGTCGTTAACCGCTAAGACTACTGGCATCTTCCACGTATAGCATCTCCTAACGTGATAGTGAAATAGAGTGTTCGCGACCGTTAGGTTATGGTTTATCGCAAAACTTTATGTTTATATATGTTATATAAACAGAGTAATGTAAAAATGAGCTCTTCCTGTATACTATACTGCAAATATTCGAACAAAGTTACACTTACCTCCAAATACAGATACTGGAGCGAAGATAGATCATTTAATGCCGCATAGGGCACTTCGCTAATACCATTGTGATTCAAATTAAGTCTCTGCAAAGTTAGAAGATTTGCGAAACTTCCTCCTTCCAGACTGTTACCTAACTTGTTGCTGCTCAAATCCAGACTCAAGAGCGAGTTCATAGAAGGCCAGAGTTTCAGGGGTATTTCAGTAAATTCGTTCTCTGATAAGTCCAAATGCGATACCGAAATTGGTAATATAAACATAGAGTCTAATTTGTTTGCTTTCACTGTCAGCTGTCGCATGCTGGTCAGACGCCCCAGGGCACTTTTGGCGATGTCCCTGAGTCTATTATGGCTAAGATTTAGTTCTAAGAGTGTCTGAAGCGCACCAAATGTGCTCGGTTTTATCGTTTGTAAACTGTTGTGGCTCAGATCCAAAGTCCGGAGAGAGAACAGTGTCTGGAACACCGAGTTGAATATGTCTGTTAAGTTGTTGTAGGACAGATCTATGGTGTGTAATTCATAGAGTTTCGGGAACGTTTTCTTCGGTACTGTTGTGATTTGGTTGTGGGAGACGTTGAGGATTTTTATGCCGGTCATGTTGTGTAGAGGAATCTGGAAAAAAATTAAATTATTTTATGAGTGGTACTGGACCGTTCGAACAACCACTCCTCTGGCAAATACCCCGCCAGGTATTGAATTATAGAACTAAATCCAGATTTTGTTTGTTTTGTTTTAGTCGCAAGACTGTATCATCTAAAATGCTACCTACGATTGCAAGTATGCCAATGTATGGAATGCAAAATTTTGTAAATTATAACAAACTTTAGAAGAAAAAAAGAAAAAGGATTCTCTTGGATTCGAATAAAAACTCCTGGAGGAAGTTTCTCACTCGCCCCAGAGTCTTCCCATATGAATAAGAATTTTCTAATCAGGTAAACATCCTCCTAGTAATCCCTTCGTATAATCCTTGTATGATATTGAAATAAATATGGTATATGTACTTACTTGGCTCATGTCTGTAAACAGATTATACGACAACTGTAGTTCGGTGGCGTACGTATTTTCGTCGAATGTTTTCCTTGACAAATTTGCTATCTTGTTATAAGATAAATCCAGTAGCGTAATATTGGCGCAGTTTACAAAAGCCTCGGGCTCCACTTTGGTTATGTCGTTCCTCGAGAGGTTTATTTTTGCTAAGTATACGTCTTTGAACGCCAGCTTCTGAATCTCTTTCACATCATTGGATGACACATCGATTATCTGGAAAGAAATACGCCAATTGTTTAGTTTGTTTGAATATAAATATATTATATTATATTTTGTAGAAGTTATCCAGGAGCAGATATAGATAGTGATCACAATATAGTCGTTATGAAGGCCAATCTTAAATTTAAGATTTTGAAAAAACGAAGCGGAAGAAGGTATCTTGACCCAGAGAAACTAAAAGATGATGATACGCGCGATAAGTTCGAGAAAAAGACAAACGAGGTACTAAAGGGCGCGGGCGAAAATATTGTTAGGGACATAGAGGAAGAATGGAATTGCATTAAAAATAGTTTAGTTTCCTCAGCTAGGGATATTTTGGGTCATAAACAGAATGAAAGTAGGAAACCCTGGATAACAAAACAAATTGTGAGTCTAATAGAGGAAAGGCGCAAATATAAAAATAGGTTAGATGAAATAGGGAAACAAAGATATAAGGCGATCAAGTGGGAAATTATTCGGAAATGTAGGAAAGCGAAAGAGCAATGGATCGACGATAAGTGCAAAGAAGTGGAAAATAAGTTCGAAATAGGAAAGACTGATGAAGCATATAAAATAATTAGGAGAAATTTTAGAGAAATTGGATCTAGTACCAAAAGCATTAGGAATGAGGCAGGAGATATCCTAATCGAAAACGGGGAGAAGGCAGATAGGTGGAAAGAATATTTAGGAAACTTATATGCGGGACAGGAAGTGCAAGATATATTAGAAAGTGAAAGCAGTGTAGAAGGGGATAACCTAGGGAGTTCTATAATGAGAGAAGAGTTTGAGCTAGTACTAAAAAGTTTAAGGAATAATAAAGCACCAGGTATAGATGGCTTGCAGGCAGAAATCTTAAAGTGCGCAGGTCAAGAGGTAATGGATCGTTTATTTAAATTAGTTAGTCACATATACCTGACAGGCGAGATTCCAGAAGATTACAAACGGAACATCATAGTAGCTTTGCCAAAAAGGAAAGGCGCGGATAGATGCGAAAATTTTAGAACTATCAGTTTAACTTCCCATGCGTCAAAAATTTTAACTAGAATTGTGCAAAGAAGGATGGAGAAAAAGGCGGAAGAAATATTAGGAGAAGATCAGTTCGGATTTAGACGAAATAGAGGAACGCGCGAGGCCATTCTAGCTTTACGAGTAATTATAGAAAAAACGATAGAAAAGAGAAAGAGCGTATATATAGGATTTGTAGATTTAGAAAAAGCCTTCGACAACGTAAAATGGGGGAAGATGTTCGAAGTGCTGAGAAAGGTAGGGATGAAATACAGGGACAGAAGAATAATACATAATCTCTACAAAGAGCAAAAGGCAGTTATAGAATGTGAGCAGAAACGAAGGGAAGTAGATATCCGGAAGGGAGTGAGACAGGGATGTGCATTGTCACCTCTAGTTTTCAACTTATATATCGAAGATGCGATTAATATTGTTAAGGAAAGAACACCCTCAGGGATCAATGTACAGGGCCAAACTATTAATATGCTCAGATTTGCGGATGATATAGCAGTGTTAGCATCTAGCAAAGAAGAATTAGGAGCGGCTTTGAATGAAATGGAAGCAGTTTTGACACAGGGCTACGGCATGAAAATCAATAAAAAGAAAACTAAAATTTTGGTATGTAGATGGAGTGAAAATAGAACTAAAATTGAAATACAAATAGGAAATGAGAAGATAGAGGAGGTCGCGGATTTCTGCTACTTAGGAAGTAAAATAACCCAAGACGGTAGGAGCACTAAAGATATAAAACAAAGAATGGCGCAGGGCCGAGTTGCGTTTAACAAAAAGAAACAACTGTTATGTTCGAGAACGGTTAATATAGAGACTAGGAAGAGACTCTTAAAGTCGTATGTATGGAGTACGGCATTATACGGGTGCGAAACTTGGACAATAGGAGAAGCGGATAGGAAAAGAGTAGAAGCGTTTGAACTGTGGTGTTACAGACGCATGATGAAGATACCGTGGATAGATAAGGTTAGCAATAGGGAAGTATTAGAAAGAGTTGGGGAAAGGCGAAAGGTATGGAAAACAATAAAGAGTAGGAGAGATAGGATGGTAGGACACCTTCTAAGACACGAAGGAATAGTTCGCGACATACTAGAGTCAGAGATAGGAATAAAAAGAGGTAGGGGTAGGCCTAGATTAGACTACTGCTCTCAAATAGTTAGGGATGTAGGATGTTCTACTTTTAGGGAAATGCGTAGGTTAGCTCAGGATAGAAAAGAATGTAGGTACGCGTCCAACCAGTCTTCGGACTGAGAACCTTATGATGATGATATTTTGTTAATAAATGCACCTCTTGGGCAATCACTTCCATGACAATGCATGCGGTTATACTTGACGGTTTTTTAGTCTCTAAAGTTGTTCATTTTAATTATTTTTATTTTTATTTCTATTTTTTCTAATTTTACTTTCCATTTTATTTTTCATTTTTTATTTTTTTAACTTTTTACCTTTTCATTTTAATTTTTTTTCACCTTTTATTTATTTTAATTTATATTTTAATTTTTCACCTATATTTCTATTTGAGGTTATACCTGACGATTTTTTAGTTTCTCATTTCAATTATTTTTATTCCAATTTTTACTTTTTTATTTCCTAATTTTATTTTTAATTTTTTAATTTTAATTTTCTCATTTTCATTCCTTTAATTTTTAATTTTTATTTTTTCGTTTCAGCTGCTTGCAGATGAAATACAGATGATAAACCGAACCAATCATCCTATTTTTATCTCTAGCAATTTTAGTAGTAGGAACTTACCTCAATAAAGTTGAGCTGGAAAAACATCTGGTAATCAACTTTCTTAATAAAATTCCTGGCTAAATCGATCGTACCGATCCTTGTAACCCCGCCAAATGTGCCTCTTCCGACATCCGATATTAAATTGTCTGACAGATACAGCCTCCTTAAAAATCTCATTCCTCTAAATGAGTTCGAATCCAAACGTTTTATTTTATTGAACGACATGTTTAGTACTTTTAGCACTGCGTTTCTTGCAAACGCCCCCCTGGAATTAAAGTGTTTCAGTAATAAAAATATAATAAAAGCAACAGAAGTTAGTGGGGAATTAGGAATAAAATATAGCCCACAATTCCGGTTCGCCAAACTATAAATAAAACAAGTCGAATCGTAAGTAACTGGTAAATGAAAATAATTATAAAGTATTTTAATTTTTAAATTGTCGTTATTTCTATAGTAGGAGAATAATGTACCAATACCCCTTTGTATATTTTCCCTTGTGACGATAATAATAAAATATTTAGTATTTAGTATTTAGTATTTAGTATTTAGTATTTAGTATTTAGTATTCAGTATTTAGCATTTAGTATGTATTTAGTATTTAGTATTTAGTATTTAGTATTTAGTATTTAGTACTTAATTCTTAGTACAATACAATCAGGTTAAACTTCAACATACCTCGTTAGCTCCCCAATGTTATTATTCGATACATTGCAGAAAGACATTTTCGTCAAATCAGCTAAATGACTGCCATCGATTTTACTAATGTTATTAAAGCTGAGATCCAGACTTTCTACGTCCCTGAGCCCCTTAAATTGGTTCCTTTTCAGCTCCCTCAGCTGATTTCCATGCAAATCCAGTGTCTTCAATTTCCTCAAGGTCTGCAGAGCCTCCACAGGTAAAATTGACAGATTTCCGTTGCTTAAATGGAACCGGAGTAGTTTGCCCTGCACATCGCTCTCGTAGAACGCATTAGTTGGTAGAGAAGATATTTTGTGGCCGTCTATTTTAAGCACTGTTAGGTTTCCCAGAATCTGAAATATATGATTTCAAGCGGGGGTTGTTCGGAGCAAACACGCGTAATTCTGTGAATTAATATCACATTTGTCTTGAAGAGGGTGTTGCGATAAGAAATACAGTCCATTTTTCAATATCACAAGGCTTGCTGAGTTGCTTACACTTACTTACCTTAAAAGCTAACGTGGGGAACTCTAATAAACTGGAATTGATCAAATGCAGTTCATTTAAGGTGTCGTTCACACCCAGGAAAGTGTGTTCTTCAATTGTTTCAATGGGTGTATCCTCGATGTGAAGTACTCGAAGATTCAGTTTGTAGAGTAAGCTGCCGTACAAACGAGCTGCAGAAATGAACAGAAAATTTGAAACAAACATTGTTTTCTCCACCGCGCTCTGGTCCAGAATCGGTCTTATATCGCTACTGTTTGATGAACAACTTTTTTACGCTTACCGAAATTGCACTTGTAAATTGTCAACTTCTCAATGGGCAGCTTGAACGTGGCTAAATTATTAAGTCCAACGCTCATGCTGGCTAAATTTGTATTCTGGCAAGACACTGTTATTCCCTGATCCGACTCAGAATCGCAGGTGCAAGGGTGTAAGAGGAGAGCTTGATCCGGGCATCTGTACAGAGGTCCTGGTGGAATATATTCTGCATTCGTAGTTTGTAGAAGGCACAAAAATGTGACAAGTATTCCTAATGATGTCCCTCGTGTAAATAGAACGAACGCGAACTTCATAGTTGGACCTGGGAATAGAAAATTGTTTGTTTTCAGAAAATAACGTTGGTTCCCTAGTGGGAAGGCTGCACATTATTTATTGCTGAACAAGCAAGCAAATTAATCTGTAAATCTGTCGGGTTAAGGTCAAGCGGAGCGTTGTCTCAGTCGTTAGCATTATTATTATGGCTGTGCAAATAAAATCCGACTCCGGTGGTTTCGGCCATCTTGGATTTTGAATTTTTCATGGTGTACTGTATTCTACTAGTTAAGCCCTTTCATTTGATACCCATATTTAGGGGGTTGAAAAAAAATATCTAATCCGCCATTTTGTGGCGGCGGCCATCTTGGTTTTACAATGATACTGAATATACATAATTGTATTGTCATCACAACTAAAGGTGCGTACCAAATTTCAGATCCATCGGTCGACAGGAAGGGGGTAAAATTTTAATTACTAGATTTGACGCACACAAACAAACAAACAAACAAACAAGGCAAGCTAAATAAAACCGTTTAAAAATGGTTTTCTAAATAATTTCTAACTATTGCAGAATTGTGTGCAGGGGCACCATCTTATTGGAAATATACTCTGTGTAGGTTTATTAACGGAACATTTTCCATTATCGCCTCTGCGTTAATATTCAATAAATAGTTGTATCTCAATCCCGTAAACATAGAGGCTCTTGGACCTCTATATCTTTGTGGTAGGAAGATCTCATTGTCAAGGGAGGTCAAGTATCTGGGGGTTATACTGGACTCAACACTTACCTGGAACAAACAAATCGATTGAATAGTCAGAAAGTCGGAAACTACTCTTGCAGTAGTTAGGCGAACATAAATATAACAAAAAATGGGGTCTAAGACCAGGAATTGTGCACTAGCTGTGCACCAGAGTGGTCAGACTAGGAATAATGTATGCAGCTTTGGCATGGTGGCCCAAAGTCAAACAGGTAACTACTAGACTAAGGCTAAGCAAAATTCAGAGGCTTGCTTGCCTAGGGATAACAGGGGCGATGCGGACTTCGCCAACAGCCTGCAAAACTCTTTTTACCGTGTCCGTCTGGGTACAGAGCACACTAGCATTATTGAGGACATAAAGGATCCCATGCTTGACATGAGGACGGATTACATGGTCCCCAAGAAAACCGCACCACCACTCTCTCAGGTCACAATCGATGACCCTAGAGTGGAGAACCAAATTCTGAATAGCATACCTTCCAGCAGTCTAATCTGGTACACCGACGGTTCTAAGACCGACACATGTGCTGGGTCAGGACTGTTTGGAGATAAACCAAGAGTGAAACTTAGCTGGGCAAATATGCCTCTGTCTTTCAAGCAGCGGTCTACGCGATACTACAATGTGCGCGGGAAAACATTAAGAGGGGCTACAAAAATCAACGGATCTTTATCTTATCAGACAGCCAGGCAGCTTTGAAGACTCTTATGAGCCCAAAGATGTCTTTCAGACTGGTGTGGGAATGCTTCGAGCAACTTAATATCCTAGCCATGCGGAACGCAGTGAGACTGCTTTGGTTTCGAGGTCACTGTGGGCTGATAGGGAACGAGGAAGCCGATAAACTAGCAAAGCGGGGCTCCAACGATCCTTTCGTTGGACCGGAACCTGCCCTAGGCATAACTAAGACCGTTAAAGAACACCTGTGGAAGATTGGCAAATATTACGGAAACCTTAACTGCCGCTTGTGTAATAAGGAACGGGAGCTCTAGACCAGAAGAGGCAGCGAATTTTCGGGCGATATCTGATGGAACCGGAAGAATTTTCCACGCATTCAATGTTTGACTTGTACCGTTTGGTCCAAGGCACCAAGATCATGGAATGGGTGTGACTCAGAATTTAGGGTGAGCACAATAAACCCATTTTGTGGCTGCAGTGCATCTGAGCCTTCGGGCAGGCACGCCCTAAGGAGAGAAAAAAAAATCTCAATCCCGTTAAGTTACCATCAAAAATTTGGTATGCTAGTTGGCCACCCAAAATAAAACACGAAACGTTCAATCCAAAACGTCCTTGACTCTGACGTTCAAAAGTTTGGTGCTGATTTGTATCAGACCAGTGACGCACATTATGCCTGTTAAATAATCCTACGCTGCTTATGTGAGTTTCATCTGTCCAAATGACAGACCTCCAAATTCTGGATTTTCTTGAACAGTTCTAGTCTGCTAAGTACAAAAATAATGAGAGGGAGTTTTTGAAAATCGATAAATATCAATATTATTTTTTTCTCGAAAACTAAAACCGATATCAAAATTCTGGTTTCCTCATTCTATTATACTCAAAAATGTAGCTCAGATTCGCGAAAACCCCGGGCTCTATCTCTGATGCTTCTATGAGAAACCCCCGAATCACAACCAAAATAGAACACCCTGTACAACAGTTACAGGACAATGCCCTGACGTCCCTTACATGGACAGCAATCATTACAATATAATGTTGTTCTTTAATGTAACAGTGAATGGAAAATAGTTATGAGTTATTCAATTTTTCAGATCGAAACTTAATATTAAAAATATTTCTGTCGTCACTACCAAATTTAATCAGCTTTTTTGGTGATGGTTGTACAAACAGCAATGAATAATAAGACACCTACCTTTATCTAGCATTAAAATCACAAAAACCACATATTAATCGAATAGAAACTTAACACAAATAACTTTTTAACATGATTTTCACACTCTATCACAAATTTTCGACTATTTTATCAATATTCTCTTGCAATAACCACGCCAAATCGAATAAATCACATATCCACCGCGCTGTTCTTAGCCTAACTCAAGATATTTAACTTTTACCTCTACAAGGTAAGCAAGTGGAACACACTATAGACTTCTCTTTCAGAATTTAAAGTTCCACTTTCTCTGTGTCTTGTTTATAAACTCGGCATCAAAATTAACTTCTCTTTTGTTGTGTTATTTTGAAGTGTGACCGGACTCAATAGAGGATTGCCTCTGCCAGTGGGAAAAACGTAAACAATGATTTAAAGTGTGAAAAGTGGAATTGGTGCATCGCGTTTTCTAGTTTTTTTATTCTCTTGTGTATTGGTATACTTATTACAATTTAATATCTGGCACATGTTGTATTCTCTCTTGGGAGTGAAGTCGTGTATCTGGGACAAGAGTAAACTATTATAATATTTATTAACATGCAAGTGAAGCATTTTTATGGGATAATTTATGTGATGGGAGATTGAGGTAGTTGAGTGAGAAAGTTTTGTTTTGTTGGAATAAGAACGGGGCCTCAATATAAGCCGTGCAAAATTGCAAATGGTGTTTACTCAGTTTCGATTTAATTACTAAAATTTTTTACTTGTTTTCTATTTGTTATTTTTTTTTAGAAATTGAATGACCATTTTATACGAAGAAAACCTTAATTCCATCTCGCAAATTATTAGACTGTTTTTAGGAGTACCCACGATGGAATATTAAAAGGTGTTCGCACGCAGAAATATTCAGTTTAGGTGAGGCGACAGAAGGTATTAATTCATGTAATATTTTACTAATAATTTTTTCTTTATAATATCATTAACCATTCAATTACAATGTTTTCAGTTGAAGAACAGCAACAACTCACTGTTCAGCCTGAACTTTCCACAGCCCCTGACCCTTTGCCTGGACCTTCCATTGCCCACCACCCTTCATCTGGACCTTCTAGTGCCCAAGACATTGCCTGGGCCACCAACAACCAAACGGAGACGACTAAAATAACTGCGCACATGACATACATACATCGACAGTTCACTATACAACTTATCTGTTCTTGTAACCATGTTGTAACACTAAATGCCTTCTTTCTTTTCCAGATGGAGAACCTACTCGAAGTGATGACCCAATCCTGGGTTCGACTTTCCCTCATTTCATGACACATGTGCATTAATACATACAGATTTTATATTCAGCTTTATATTCAGTGTCGTGTACCTAATATGTTGTAAATATAATTTGTTAATGTTTTCATCAAACATGCTTTGCCATCAATTCATTCAAAACAACCTCTTTTAAGCGTAATACATCCAGAGTATAGCTCCGATGAGAGATAGACAAGTGGGAGGGACCGTTTTGGCTGTAGAGCGCAGAAGGCATTTTTCGTAATTTTCGCTTTGCCCCCTCACACCTTATGAGAAAATTGAATGTTAGAGACGTCTCTTTTAAGAAATTTGATGTACTTTCACGTGGTATAAGGATTTTTGTCCACGACTATCTTATAATATACTCTTTATACTTGTGTTTCTTCAATCATAATTAGATACATTAATCACTGCAGTGATTAATGAATATTATTCACTACACCAATAGGAACATCGCTTTGACCCTTTTTTACATTTATTTAGTAGGCCGCGATCGCGATGTGTCAGTTCAAATTGAAACGTCAAATCAGCATGGTTTGCTTTTAATTTGAAATGCATATTCTAAAAAAGAAGGTATAATGAGTAGTGAGAGTGAAAACGAGGTTTCTTTAACAGCACCAGCAATAAAAGAAGCTGCAGAACTTGCCTCATTAGATTCATTGCCCAAAAAACGAAGAAAATTATACCTGAGAGCGTATGTATGAATCTTTCTTACACTGGAGAAGGGAAATGAAGGTAAATTCTTTCTGGGGATCTCTTTTGATAGTCGTGGACAAAGTATAGTATACAACTCGTTATAATGATGCTATTATAGACTCGTGTATAATATACTATTGTTGATAACATGTATATTTTTCGAGTTGTAAAGGATGGGAGTGGGCGTTTTTGACGTTTTCGCAGAAGGGCGAAAAAATCGCTGTTTTTCAGCGCGCTCTAGCATAGAAATGGGTAGAAATGGGACAGCCGGTATGATTGAAAGCAATTTTAAATTAAATCAAAGAACAAGTTAGTTTTGTCTCATCGTTGGCTCACATCTCTATTGTTTTATCATTAGATTTGGTGCAATAAGAAGATTGCAGTTTTTCTGTGATGCTTGCTGCCCTCTCTGCCGAGATACCTGAAGTATTACGTTCCAGTGCAGACCTATAGATGGCGCAAGAAAATCAATAATAACAGTGTGGGACCTGATATGTATTTAAAAGATTAAAAATGCTAATATTGTACACCTTTTTTCATTTTTACAAATTTACAGAGTTCAAACAGTCCCCTTATTTATTTTCTTTTATTTTAAAACAAGAATCGCCACCATTTCTTTAATTTACGGCATTCGCAACAAACTAACATGTGCCATGTTTTTCATTTTAATTGTTTCTTTCATCCATCACCTATTCTTATATGTCTGTTTTTATGCCACTTTGGAAATGCAGCAATATAAAAAATATCAATCTTTCATAAAGGGTGTTCCGCTTTTATTGTTACAGATTGAAACAGATGAAAGAATATGCAATTTTAGAACAAAATTTCCTATTCCTAAACGTGTGTATCGAAAAATACTTCTATTTATATGTTCTTTTTCCAATATTCCAGATAAAATGATTAAATTTGATAAAGAATCCTCTCATGGGGTATTACATGTTCCTCTAAATCTAGGAAATGAGAGCTGGATTATAGTTGGATGATGATGCTGCTCCTGGATGGCAAGTTCGCCATCAGTGGCCCATTTAAGAATATTATTTTAAAGATAATTCACTTTTTATGTCGAGCATAAAAGCTAACATTGCGAATAGGCAGTTTCGGTAATTTTCAAATTTCATTAAAATTGATAGAGTTTATTATACTGAAGGCAGTTATGTTGTTAATTTTTGTAAAAAAAAATACCTTCGCCTGTGAAGCCGTTGCAAAGTTTTCCGTCGGTGCGAGGCTAGAAATCGTACCTTGCAGCGAGAGTAGGCCGTGTGACGTCAGAACTTAGTATAACGTACAAGTCCCAGCTTCAGCGCGCAGCGGTCCCATAAGTATTATGCATATGCATGTGTAGTTAAATTGTTAAATATTATTAACTGGTTCTAACTGGCGTTTTCTGTTTTGTACCCAGACTAATACATCGTACAGCATACAAATAAAACGGAAAAAGTGGTTCGTTGGAGCCAGAAGGAAAATCGGTCAGCATTATCGATATTTTCGCGAGTTAGTTTATCATTGCAAAAGTTTATAAAATTATCGGCTGCCCCATTGCAGCCACTCTAAATAAAATCGAACATAATGTAATTTATCGACAGTTTTCTGGGACCTCTTGGTACTTGGTAACGTGTTACGGTTAGCATAATTTGAAACAGGATGCTAGGAGCATGACGGAGCCAAATACTGAATCGCCGTAGCGTTCCCTCCCTGAACTAAAAAAGGAAATTTTATTAACTATTTTACAATAATAATTAAATAGTACGTCATCATAAAGTTCTCTTTTGAAGACTGGCAGGACGCGTACCCCCATCCTTTCCCTGAGCTAGCCTACGCATTTCCGTAAAAGTAGAATATTCTACATCCCCAAGTATTTGAGAGCAGTAGTCTAATCTGCTCCAACCTCTATACCTCTTTATTCCTATCTCTGACTCTAGTATGTCGCGAACTATTCCTTTGTGTCTCAGAAGGTGTCCTACCATCGTACGATCCTATCCCCTATTCTTTATTGTCTTCCATACTTTTCTCTTTTCATCAACTCTTTCTAATTCCTCCTTATTGCTAACTTGTCTATCCACGGTATCTTCAACACCCGTCTGTAGCATCACATTTCAAACGCTTCTACTCTTTTTCAATCCGCTTCTCCCATTGTCCAAGTTTCGCACCCATAGGCATAATTTCGTATTCCATACATGGGTCTTTAAGAGTCTCTTCCGAGTTTCTACATTAACCGTTCCAGAATATAGCAGTTGTTTCTTTTTGTTAAACAAGTACCTAGTACCTACGTAGCGTAGTTTTTTCATTCGCGTGAGTTGTATTTGTTTCCGTTTTTTTAAAAAATTTCCAATCCGTTATAAAACTGTTAACTTGATAACTTGTCAATCACTTAGGTATACATACCTACATAAATGAGTAGGTATGTATTGTATTGTATTAGAGAATATAGGTAGGTGCCTATTTTCCAAACATAAGTAAGCAGGTATCTACAATCTACATACCTACTTATACTGAATTATAAAAGGCATGTACAGTTAATAAATTGTTGACTTTGTTTTACTTATACCGGTCTGCCTTTACACTACTGTTTTGAGGTTGAATGAAATTGGGGTTAGATGCAAGAATCACACACCATTCCCACATTTACCGGGACATTTACCTACCTACTACATAAATATGGCAAATTATGTGAATCGGACTTTTGATACCCTTGTTGCATCATTATATCGATTATGTTGTCTTTGTTTTATGTTTCCTTGACACCTTACTTTAAAAATTCACGCTCGAAATAGTCCCAATACGTATGTTATGAGGTAGGTACCGCTTCACGGGCACTTCAAGAGAAGTGGGAGGAGCGCCTTACGAATCTCTGACGTCAAACCAATAACAAAGCGAACTAGCATGTGCGCGTGATAAGCTAATTTCTTTCGCTTATTACGCCGCAAAAAGATAGATATATTATTTTTCTCCGAATCTCCCTATTCATCCTCTCTGTTATTGGATAGATCGCCTGCCACATTGCAAGACAATGGGATCTTCGCTTGTACTTCCCACGCGTAAAACGTCTCGGTATTTTGACAAATGTCAAGTTCCTGAAGCGTAAAATACCTACGCAGAACTACCATCAAGTGGAAGCGGTTACACCACTAACGTACATCATTTAAACATACCGGGCCTTTAGACTTAAATATACCTCAAGTGCACATTTTCAAAATTGCAAAAAACTAGTTGAAATTATTCTTTCTCTCATCAGAGAATTGGCATCATTAATGACAGACATTTTAGGAAACCCAAAAAAATCAAAATTACCTACCTAAATAATTTAAATTTAAAATAAAAAAGAAAATGTTCGTACACTTACTAGGAGTCTTTTCTAAAAATATCAGAGGAAACGTTTTCTTAACCAGGGTAGCGAAGACTCAAAAGCCACTTAGTGTTCAGTTTCAAGTTTCCTCGTGACCGTGAGAAAAATGCACAATTTCCCAAGCAAATAATTCCCTGCTTCATTTGTCTTCATAGAATTTCCTTTCAACTCCTGTCCCGAAGCAAATAAAGTTAAAAGTAGCGATTTTTTGTCATTTCTCCAGAAAGATGCAATTCGGCGCCGTATCCCGGGCCAAGCGCTGGTGGCGCCTCCCCCATCCACAACTATTCCCTTACTAGAGAAAAAGCCACCCCCGACCCCTATGCAGCCCCATCACCGCATCCCGAACTATCCAACTCCGACAGTAAAATAACAAATTGTTATAACCTCACAAAAACATGCCAAGTTTTTTTAGTTGCCATGCTCTGAACGAGGCGGAGAACGGGAATATTAATATTCCTCGATGAAATTCTGCGGCGGCGACGAGAAAAACAAGGGAGAAATTGTCTATTAAGAGGGTTGCAGACAATAAAATGAACAAATAAATAAAGCACATTTTTTTATTCTTACCGATTCCGGTTCTTGGATTTTATTTATTTCTTCTAGAAACGACCAGTGGCGTACTTACTGTAAAATATGCTAATAATTATAGAAAAATATGTAAACAAACAATTTTTGCCTAACAACATTATTTAGAAGATGTTATACATTTTTATTTCCTTCCTTTTATTTCCTTCCAGTTCTGGTTACAAATGCAGAAATCTGCAGCACCCGATTGAAAACGTTGATTAGCTCCTCCTAGTTGTTCAGTATTATAATGAGAAGCAGCACTGCTGTCAGCACTTTTGATGTTTCAGTGATCGCTGGTGATCTTGAAATGTATCAACTGTCAAATAGTTTAAATTCCAAGCTTTTACAAAATAACGAGTGGTTTCTTGATTCATTCATAGAGTCCAATACACAGTCATGACCATCCTTTCACCTTAGTTATCTACCCGAATTCTGGGAAATTCCTAAGAACTCAGCGACGATCGTGGAGACCGCTGACTCGATACATTTTTTATCTTTCCGTTGTACTTGCAACTATAGATGTTGTTTTACATTAGTTATCTACACTTAGAACGAATAACACTTGTAATTCTTGTTTTAATAAAGAACGGTCCAAACTTTGTCAATTAAATATTTTTTAAAAAGCAATTCGGCCGAACCGAAAAGTTAATTGGCGCAGTCGGTAGGATTGCCGAAGAGATCGATATCTCTTTTGTCTCTACAATTAATCGGCAATTCCGGAAAATTTGTGAAACTTCGAAAAATTTCCAAAACTCGATAATTTTGGGAATTGTGAGATCGGAACGGCAAGGATTGTATTAGTGGAGTGTTGTTGATCGATATTGGCAGCAATTCACAAGAGGACGTGGTTCAATAACCTCATCTTGCGGACCCAAGGACCAGGAGCGGACTCGATAATCTGCACCACCCAAGGGACACCATATGTTAGGCATCGGCATTGTTTGGGCATTAGTGTAAGTACATTTCAGTCTACCAAATTTTTGCTTTGTACATTTAATTGCATTTTATGCACTTTCTTGTTAAAACTATATGTCACTAGAATCAATCGACGAAATCGTCGATACTTTTAATAATTTGAAATTGGTAGAATCGTCAAGACAAATAATAGTAATAGTAACAGTAACCTAAATATTAGTTTAACAAATATGGCTCAAAATCAATTTAATCTACAGTATTTAAAATGCGTGCCAGAGTTCGATGGAAATCCGACGGAACTCCAAAGGTACTTAACCACTAGCGAGTCGATAATTAGCAATTTTTACGACACACAAAATCCACAAAATTTCATGAACTCATTCATTTTAAATTCTTTAGTTAATAAGCTTATAGGAACTGCAAAATTAGTAGTAAATATTCAGAACGTAGGAAGTTGGTTAGAATTGAAGCAAGTACTAACTTCACATTTTGCAGACCAAAGGATGAGCCATGTCTAAATAGAGATTTGGTTCTTCTTAAACAAAATTCTGGGGAAAACGCCCAACAGTTTTACGACAAGTGTTTACATCTGCTTAACACCATTTGTTGTTACGTAGATTCTCATGAACATACGATTGAAGGCAAGGCTTGTAAGCGCGATTTTTATAAAACCTTAACGTTGCGCACATTTTTAGCAGGATTAAAAGATCCTTTAGGGACAATAATTCGTGGTATGAGACCGCGTGATTTGAATGAAGCATTACAATTAATCACCCAGGAAGAAAACTTGCATCACTTCAAAAATTACAATTTACCGCAGAATCAAGCTAAATTTAGACCTGTCTTACAAAAGCAAATACCGAATACCCCATTTTCAAGTTTCGCACCACCATTTTCAGCACAAAATTTCAGGCAAACTTTTAATCCAAATTTTGTGACACCAATTTCGTCACAGAATTTCCGACCGAATTTTAACTCAAATTTTCGGCCAACATTTCCTACAGGCACACAAAATTTTAGACAGAATACTGCGGCTCCGAGGCAAAATTTCCCATCGCAGCCAATAAATATTCAACCCAAAGTGAACGGTGCACCCCAAAAGTTTTTCACCAATCAACAGGTGTTTAATCAACCAGGACCGTCGAATAGGAATCCGAATGTCTTCAAGCCCAATAAAAATTATGTACATAATTATAATCCAACACCTATGTCAATTTCAACCGGTCGTACTTTTAGACCCAGACCGGTAGTAAACCAACAAAGACCGAATTTCGTTAGCGAGGAATTATTCAACACGGAAAGCGACCAATCGCAAAATCAAAGTTATATCACAGTATATCTATAAAATAGATATACTGTGGTTATATAATCGACGATCAATATGACCAAAATCTCCAATACGTCGACGACATACAAGACGAGAATGCTCAATACGTTGACGACTAATGACGAACGAAAAATACACGTGACAAATATCAAACGACCACCAAAATTACGTAAAAGAAAAATTTTAATTTCAGGTTCGGACTCCGACTAACACTCGGACATGGACAAGACCAAGACATTACAATCGAAGATTTAAACGATACTCCAGGACTTTTAATAAACAAATTGGGCAATGCAAAGTTGAGACAATATGATAGGAAATTGATATTTTACAGGGATCTAAACCCTATAATTTCAGAATTGAAAAAAATAAACACTTATACTTTAAACCTTTATTCTAATTTATCAAGAAATCCGAATTATGAGAGAGAATTATCAAATTACGCAAAGATATTAAACACTACAAAATTTGCGGTTGAAAGTAAAATTTACGAAATCTTACCTATAAGTAATATTTATAACCAAAAATCGAAAAGAGGAATAATTAATGGCCTAGGCTCTGTATTCAAAGTTATTACAGGGAATCTAGACGCAACAGATGGTGAGCATTTTGAGAACTTAATTAAGCAATTAAGTAACAACCGAAATAAGCTCCAAAAACAAATTTTAGAAACTCATAGTATTTCCAATACTTTAATACAAAAGTTCAACGACAGTCTGAATCAAATCTATCATCACGAACTTGTGCTACAGTCAAAATTGTTAATTATACAGACTTACATAAATGACCAAAACCAAACAAACATTTTCATTACAATAAAAGATTTTATTTTTCAACTTATAAACATCTATCAAATAATTCTACAAAAACTACAAGATATAGAAAATTCTATAGCGTTTTCAAAATTACAAACGTTGCATTCAAGTATAATTACTGAGAACGATCTCTTCGAAGAGATTGCCAAATTTAAATTGGATTCAAATCAACTACCATTCACACTTAATTTGGACAACGTATACCTATTCGAAAAATTGGCTGAAGTAAAAAGCTATGTAGTTAATATCTTCTTGTTTTACTTTTTGGTAGAAGTTCATGATTTAACAAATAAATACTTCGCGAACTACCAATATATAACGTTTTATTTAAATATTTTACCGGTTTCAGGATTCACAAAGATCCCATCATCAGAATTTCTGATGATGGGATCTTTGTGAATCCTGAAACCGGTAAAATATTTAAATAAAACGTTATATATTGGTAGTTCGCGAAGTATTTATTTGTTAAAAAGCTATATTTACGACAAGAAAATTACTTTTATTATATCTATTCCTATCACATATAAAACTGATTTCACGTATTTTCAGTTACTCCCACTACCTAAACAAATAAATCATGACCTATCCTTATTTTCGACAATTATACCAACTTCAAATAATATTTTATACTCTGAAATGTACTTTGCATACGACCCAATCAAATGCACCAGACTCCAAGAAGAATATTTCTGTAAACATGCCAATTTGAAACAATTTCCACACTCCGAGAACACCTGCGAGATGTCAATCTTAACCATGAAGACTTCAAATGAAAACTGCCATGTAATAGAAGCTCCAATCACCGAATCAATAACTTTTCAAATTCAAAACTCTAATAAATGGATTGCAATATTTCCAAATACCACTCAGTTAAAATTAGACTGTAACGATCATCAATCACAAAAATTAGTTCAAGGAACATTTTCATTAGTAATCCCACAAAATTGTCAAATTCAAACACCTAAAGAAATTCTAATAAATCAAGAAAGAATCCTAAACAAGATGGACACATTTCAGTTCGAAGTCAAGAACCCGAAAATATCAAGAGCAAACTTAAATTTAACAGTAGAAGAATTCAAGAACAACTTCAAGAACTTCCCACTTTTCAGAAACAAAATAGAATACATTGAAGAAATATCAACCAATAAATCGTGGAATAAATTGTGGATCACATTTACATTTGTCTTAATTTTTATTTTTATCATTTATGTATGTTTCAAGTTTGGGAATCGAATATATCAGAAGAAAAGAAAAATGGGAAACGTGGAAGAAATCATCAATTTGCCCAACGTACCCATACCGGTCCCTAGGGCCAATTCTTAAGGAGAGAGGAGTTATCTACCCGAATTCTGGGAAATTCCTAAGAACTCAGCGGCGATCGTGGAGACCGCTGACTCGATACATTTTTTATCTTTCCGTTGTACTTGCAACTATAGATGTTGTTTTACATTAGTTATCTACACTTAGAACGAATAACACTTGTAATTCTTGTTTTAATAAAGAACGGTCCAAACTTTGTCAATTAAATATTTTTTAAAAAGCAATTCGGCCGAACCGAAAAGTTAATTCCTTCTATACAATCTTCGTCGGATGCCATCATTGTTATTTCCAAAGCGTTTAACACCATAAACAACAAATTACTTCTTTCAGTTCTGCATTATACTGGATTCAGTAAGAATTCCCTGAAGTTATATCTCAAATAGAACTCAGTATGTCAAAATTGGTGAACAATGTTCTGAACTAACTTATGTTAATTGCGGTGTGCCGCAGGGTTCTATATTGGGACCCCTGTTTTTTACACTTTATACTTCAACATTTGTAGACTGACACATTTGATGCTTTTGCGAAAGTTCAGGCTTGCCAAAAAATTAATAATGACCTAAATAAATTTGTGCAAGTGGGTATGGAACACTCATTTTGATTCTCAGTTCTTCTAAGTTGATACTCTTTGGTGGTCAGTATACTCCTCTTATTAGGAATTATGTGGCATGCATATAATGATGGGGGACTGTAAATTGGAATTTTGTTGATACAATAAATGTTTGTCGCCCCTTAGTTTAGATTATAAATTCTAATGGATGCCAGTTGTGTAGTCTCGATCTACTACATATTATGACTGAATTTTTCCTGAAAACACCCCTGATTTCTTGCTGCACCTAACCACAGACTAAATAAAAATTGAGTAACGGAGAAATATTATTTTAAAAGAGAAAGTAAGGATACATTATTTGCATGAGCGCTGCCGTTTTCAAAGTACTTAACAGCGAAAATAGCCGCTTCGAATATACATTTCCAATTAGATACACTGAGATAATGTTTCTCTTACATAATCCTAACAACACCACTTTATTACCCTTCTGTTTCCACATCGGCTTTGTGTGAATGGGGGCACCGACTAAAGCGGCGCGGCGCCGGAGATCGGCGCCAGCGAACTTGGCGAATCTGTGTATCCATCTCTTGGTGTCAGGCAAGTTTTCCTTGCCCGATATAAAACTGAATGTCTCCGAGGAAGGATAATATCTTGTAATCTACTACCTAAAATTGTGAAGCGGGTGTGGATACAGTTGTAGGAGGCACTATTGAACATCCCTCCTTCTTGAAATGGTTAAGATAAAATGGGTAGAGATTCGAGCGTTGGGGTATAATATTAGAGGCCTACGTTTTTTAAAAATTTGCAAGTTTTCTATATATTTCCTGTAAATCCTCTTCACGGCCGTCAACATTTTAACAACCCAAGTCCTGAACTATTGCATACACCATTAATGACGGGGTGAATTTTCGAATTGATGTTATTTCTGCATGAGTGGTCGCGAGGGAGCATCGTTTGTCAACGACTTTGACTACTGTAAGTATAGCAATGTTACCCCCTCAGACTCCCGTTAACGACCCTCACTGCACATCCCTAATGCGTTATTTATGGTCATTCTGGAGCAGCAACTCTGTATAGAAAATATATTTTATTGCTCGTTAGCCTTTCTGCCTTCTATATGTTGTTGAATTCGTAGTTTTACAAAATCAGTTTAGGGTTACTTTGGGCTGTCCTCATGTCCATTTTCATAATTTACAACTGTTTGGTGTATTATTTGGTAAAGGGGGAATTGATGCATTCCAGTAATGAGAGAAGTTAAATAATATAAGAAGGAGAAAGTATCTTAGATTTTGTAGAGTTGGATCCATTTCCCAACACTTATACAGCTAGAGAATTTCGTAAAACACCCTTGTTAATGGAGAATCTCTTCTTTAGTCTTTTCCAAGATGATATTGGCTAGTGGCTTAATTACTAAATTGTCAACAGAAATAGAAAACGACAAGAAATCAATAAATCCTATTAGAATTCGGTCTGAAGGTGTTAGTAACGCTCAGTTACGCCCAATATATTTGAGAGAGAAAACAGAGATAAGAGGTCATTTACTGTAGATAATACATATTTAATCGAATGTCTATAATTCCGTTAATATATAATAAAAGTGTGGTATGCAACTCGCGAACATACAAAAACTGATGTCGAATTCTTATGTAAAATGACCTGCTGAATTTGATTCTGGAGGTCGCGAATCGATTCGGGATTGCGAAATTGAAAAAAATCGAACTTTATCATATTTTTACAAAATTTCTCGGAAATACATTATTTTATATTTCCCATTCTATATCTTTGTCTGTAACAATTGGATCGGTTTAAAACTTTGCATACATATAGTCTGAAATATGCCGAATCCATTGCCACACATAAATGTGCACTAATGTGTAAAGATATGGTAGAAAAATAATATTTTCGTCGCAGATCCCATGGATTTTTCAGTAACTGCATTGAGAAACTTGGTATCGAGGTAACTTTTTTATTATTGGAGATAGAGTAATAATATAAGCGAGTCAAATATAGTTTAAGGTCTGAATTAATTTATAAAAAACAAAAAAATGTTGTTGGTAAAAGTTTGGTGGTCCTAAAAGGTTAATAAAGTCGAGCGTTGTACGCGCTACGTTGTCTCCTGGGTTGCACCGAAGCAGACCGCGTGGAGAACTTCAATGAGAACTGTTCTTATTTTTTTAAATTTGTACTTACAGAATAAATACATTTTTATTATTCGATATACGTACATTTTCCTTCACAAAAACAGCTTATGGAACACAGTACATTAGCTTTTAAACAAATACAGGTTGTGCTACAATTTATTGAAATATTCACATTTGCAAAATGGTGTTATATTTACAAAATCTGGTTTCGCACTTATTGTGGTCATGATTGGCATTACGCTACCGTTTTCTTTCATGCACCACCCAAATTCCAAAAGATTTGGGCCCGGTTTTTCAAAGAATCCAACACCGAATTAAGTCTGACACCGGCTTCGTTGCTATGATTCAATCAATCAGAAAGCCGGTATCATAGCAACGAAGCCGGTGTCAGACTTAATCCGGTGTTGGATTCTTTGAAAAACCGGACCTTGATAGTTTTGGTCGAACTAGGTATGCAGTTTTGTAAACGATGGACTGCAAATACATACGTCCTGAGGACATGAAAACGAAACGTGTTTTCGGTGGGTGGTAAAGAAGCGAAATTTGTTTTGTAATAAATAGGTGCCTTACTGATATTCGTTTGCTTACTTACCTAATATCTGTTTTGCATGTTGGAAACAAATGTGCTCTTAAATGGTCCATACTGCTGGTAAATTATCTGGACGACCATAATATGTAATGAATTTCACTCTGTTCTCGCTTGACATTTGGTGGAACATATTGAATATTTCAATAAAACAAAATTTTTTAGTGTTTTCAACGGGTTTAATCGTTATCGACAATATTGTTTCGACTTACTAGGTCATCATCAAAGGTTCTTACAAAACAAATCTTAAAACTAAAACAGTGCCTTACATACAGTATTCTATTTTATTTTCGTGTGGTGGGGTAAGACTGCTTCTATGATTGGTGAATGGTTAAATTCCAACTGGTCATTTGTTATCTGTTGATCTAATTTCTAAGCAAACTTGATCAAAACCCGGTTTGCTTAAATAGAAGAAATTTAAGTTCATTATTGGTCAATAATAAAGAAAAAAGAAACACAGGAGATAAAAGTGGTGTTTCTCAGTTAAATTGCAAACCGGGAGGGATTTCAATACCATACTGAAAGAACATAAAGTCTATTGCCAACAATTCAAACAGGACGGGTTTTTGGGAACATTGTACATATTGTAAACAATCATAATTTTGTCGAAAGTGATTTTAAAATATTATATAAGGATCTAAAGGTAGAAAATTAAATTAAGTGGAACGTTTTGAAATTTGCAAAGCCATTAAATTAGATCAACAGATAACAAATGACCAGTTGGAATTTAACCATTCATCAATCATAGAAGGAATCTTACCCCACCACACGAAAATAAAATGGAATACTGTATATAAGGCACTGCTTTAGTTTTAAGATTTGTTTTGTAAGAACCTTTGAAGTCGAAACAATATTGTACGTAACGATTAAACCTGTGAAAAACATTAAAAAGTTTTGTTTTATTGAAATGACCATATAATGATTTAAGAAAAATGCCCTACACACATTCAATAAATGAAAACTCTAAACTCCGACGGCGTTGGCACGGCAGTCAGCTTTTGTCCGCGACAACGCGCGCAGGGCACGACATATGACTCACGTTTAACACACTTTTTCTGACTTACTATGCATTTTATGAAAAAATACTCAAAATAAAAAAACATCCTCATTTTATGCGCTACAATTTACTCGTTTATAGTATAAGTATATCTTCAAAAATAAAAAAGTTACCCCGATACACACTTTTTCGCTGTAAATGACACAAAAGTGGCAACTCTTCCTCGAATATTTATTAATTTTTCAGTCAAATCACAACAATTACTATTTTCTCGTACAGCGTTAGAAAGCGGATAGTTTCATTATCCTAATGCTAAAATTTCAAATTTGTACGACAATGGGTGACAGATATACAGAAGGAGAAACAATAAAAGTGCGAAAATAGCATATTTGAGAAGAAAAATGAAAAAATGCAATTTTCTTCAATTTGGCAATTCCAAATCGAATCGCGACCTCAAAAATATGTTTTGTCAGGTGTTTTTACGTAAGAACTCATCGTCTGTTTTTGTATGTTCGAAAGTTGCATACCATGTGTCGAATTCAAGAGCTCTTGCTCTCCGACTATAATAGAAAAAACAATAGAAAAAGGATTAGATTTGGAAAAAGCCTTCAACAATGTGAAATGGAAGATGATGTTCGAAATGCTCAAAAAAGTAGGGATGAAGTATAGGGATAGAAGAATAATTCATAATCTATACAAAGAGCAAACGGCAGTTATAGAATTTGAGTAGGAACATAGAGAAGTAGATATCCGAAAGGGAGTGAGGCAGGGATGTGCGTTATCGCCTCTAGTTTTCAATTTATACAGGATGGCCCATTAGTGCGGGGACGGTTTATATCTCTTGAACGATTCAAGCCATCAAAATGAAATTTTGCAAGTGCTTAGAACCCCATGCTGCACCTTTTAAAATTATTTTGGTGTATACAGGATCTTCACATTTTGCGTAACAAACCAAAGTTACATTTTTTTTAATGGAAACACCCAATTTTTTTCTAATATTCACATTCCCCACAAAGATTCACGGACTATTCTATTTGCAAATTCTGATAATACCTTTGTCACAGTGCTTTACATTATACAGGGTGGTAAACATATGCATAATTGATTTTTTCTCAAGAATTTCAAATGGAATACCCTGTATATTAATTGCACATTTAATAGCCAGTTTACTAAGTTTCTGATGTTTTAAAGTCAGTCGAAATTATTAATGAGATAAATTTGGCTTTTATCATTAGTGGGGAATGTTGTAATTTAAACAAAAAACTACAGCGAGAACAAGTTTATTGAAATTAAATAAATAAATTAAAATTAAATAAAAAATATTAAGAAAATGCAGAAAATCCTTCAAACTATGACAGATGCGAGTTGGAGCTGCTTTGTTTATCACAGGTAACATGATTTCAACGCGATTTTATGGAAGACAGTAAGACGGTAAGGAATAGGAGAGATAGGATGGTAGGACACCTTCTGAGGCAGGAAGGCTTAGTTCTCGACATTCTAGAGTCAGAGATAGGAATAAAGAGAGGTAGGGGTATTCCCAGGTTAGACTACTGCTCTCAAATAGTTAGGGATGTAGGATGTTCAACTTTCTGAAGTTTTTTAGCGACTGCTATTTCCGAAAACATTTTTGTATCTCGGAAATTCAAATTTGAAGTCTCTCGCTCGGGCTTACCAAAAGCCGTGAAGTGGGTGACAGAAAATGAATTGTCCCAACTCCTCCTGTTCGTAAATGACACGACTGCCTAACGACTATATAATTGTAATGAGTAGAATTGTTAATACAATAAGCCGACCCCAGCAATATCGTTAAGTACGAACGAATCTGGATAATGTACCTAACCCTTAAGGGAAACCTCCCCCTTACTTATGCATGCCCAATGAGCAGCCGAGAGATGTATTGTTATTCATAACTCCGTACAGACTTTACGTCTTCTTGTTCAAAATTTATCGTCTGTTATTTATGGACGCAGTTAAAATAGATATCAATTTTGTTCATTTTTATGCCTATGCTTCATAAAATATACTTTTACGCATGCACTGCTAGGTTTATGTTTTTAGAAGCATTCAACATGTTATACAGCGTGTCTCAAGGCGACCTTAATCGATTTTATACGTGTATATGAACATCATCACCAAGTTTTCCTTTTCTCTAAAACTCTGTTAAAACTGCTTCCATTCAGGTTTATAATGCCACTATATTTGAGCATATTAATTGTTTGATCCTGTATATTAATTCCGACGACTATTCTATCTATCCATATACAGGATAGCAACAAAACCCACTCATTGATCAGGAACAAACCATTCTTACAGGCCCGATAGGAACACTGGAAGTAATAAAACTACTCCCCAATTTATCAAAATATATCAAATTAATCTGAGCAATAACATAAATAACTTTCTTATCGATGATTTTTCGGGACTATGTTCATGCGATGCACTATCTAAAATTGCAACTGCTTGTATCGCATTATCTGATCTTCCCTCAATGTGTGCTTCCCAACAGCTCTACATACATGCGGGGGTAAGACTTGTCTCGTGTTTTGGAATTGATCAATCACTCTCTGTGTGGTGTAGAATACTCTGTGTTCGCGTTCAAGGGGTAGAACAAATCCAGCTCCGGGAACGATATGGTTATGAATTATTTGGCGCAGCGAGTTTAGGGTTTCACATCGCAAATACATGTATGGATTTGGGAGGGTTGTCGTTGAAGTATACTTGCTTTATTAAGATTTGTATGCGGATGGGAGTGTGCAGGACTTCATCGACGAGTTTGATTGAATTAGAGGATAGAATAGATATATGAAACTCTATATGAGTTTACGTTGCAACCGGCTAACTAATCAAAAATAGTAACGTATTCAAAATCAACTAATCATCAACTTAAGTTCCAAAAACACCCTAGTATTTTTCTCTAAAATTATACTTTTTGGAGTTTACTCCTTAAGAATCGATTTTCAGTTATAGCCCGCGGTACGGAAATTTTATGAGGAGTAAAATCAAGCGTTACGTTACCTGTCAAATTGACTGCATAGAGCATGGAAATAGTGCTAATAGAGTGGCATAGAGTAGATATGACAGTTGGCGTTGTAAAGTCAGCATTTGTAGTGTTTGTTCATTCCTAAATTTGTTGAATCTTTTGATTTAATATGGAAAAACCTAATATTAACTACTAATATTAACTACTCCTGAAAAAGCTTCATCCGCCGAAAATAGCCGATAGTGATGAAGCTCCTGAAAACAATGAAAATAATGAAGGCAATTTCAAATGTTGCCAAAAAAAAGTGCACCACTTATTTGTATAAACTGTTTTGAAGTGTACCACCGCAGTTGTGCAGTTAGAAACCCAAAAATAACAGTTATAGAGGGTAACAAAGTAAAATGTTGTGAACATAACCTCTCAAACGAAAATAAATGTAGGTAATCAAACTATAGTCCAAATACCGCTACTAGAAAGAATTATATATGAATTAGATGACAAAAACAACATACTTAAATTAAATAATGAATTATTAATGGATAAAATACGTTATCTGGAAGAACAATTATCCACATTTAAAGAGAATGCAATTCGCAGAACAAATAATTTGCAAAACGTGAATATGGAGGCTGGCTGCTCTGGAGGTACAAATCTACAAGGTTCCAACCTCAAGCCAAGTAATAAAACTTTTGTCAGTGCTGTAAAGATGTCAAGACCATCAGGAGATAAACAAATTCAAGAATTGAAAGCTACGAAAAAAACAAATAACGATGGAAGTGATATAAACTGTGCTAATGTTACTAAACTGCAGAACGCTCAACTAAAAATTATGGAAAATATTGTTAATTTGGGAAATATTGATAACCGTACAGTAGATGATGCAGGGGAAAATGGCAAATGGTTACAAGTAAGAAATCGTAGATATCAGTCCAAAATAAATAAAACAAATAATAAAAAATCTTATTTAGTCAAAAAAAAAACTTTGGTGAAAATGAAGATGTCGAGGAAAATGGATTTTGTGGTATTTCCAGAAAGTGCTGGTTGTATGTAAGTAGGATTCCCAGGACGGTGAACTCTGAAAGTATCAAGCAGTATATAATAAATAAAATAGAACATAAAAGTAGTAATGTGTATGTGGAGGAATTAATTACAAAGGATAACCAAAACAAATGCTTTATGGTTGGAGTGGACTTTGCTTATAAGGAATTACTCTACACCCCGGATTTCTGGCCAAAAAATGTCTGCTACAAAAGGTTTAATTTCGAAGTATATCATTCATACAAGAAAAAAGTCTCGCAACAAGCTACGCAGGGTTTTCAGCAGGCTGTTTAACTATTAAAGAGCAGAATGCCGCTAATCTTGACAAACGGAAAAGAAACAATAACAAAAATCAAATTTTTAATAACAATATAAAAAGCATCACATTATTGCACCACAATATACAAAGTATTAGGAACAAAACAAAAGAAATCGAAGTACTCTTATCTGAACTCTCTATTAAACCAAAAATATTATGCTTTACTGAACATTGGTTGGAACCAGAAGAACCTGTCTGGATCTCTGGATACTACCTGGCTGCGTGTTACAATAGAACCAACAAAAAACATGGAGGGTCATGCATTTTTATCGATGAAAATAGTATATCCACCGAATATGTGGAACTAAAAAAGAATAATGTTGAGCACCTGTATTGAACTAGTCTTGGAAAAGGTGATTGTTTTGTGCATATACAGAGCTCCAAGTGGAGATATTGACATATTCTTTGACAAGCTAATTGACACATTACAGACTTTTCATACTAAATACACAAAGTGCTATTTTCTTGTATGTGGCGACCTGAATTTGAACATTTTGGAATACAACAAAACAACAGCATACTTATTAGAGCTCTTTGAAAGCTACAACCTCAAACCAGCCATAACTAATGAACCAACCAGAATTTCAAAACAAAGTGCTACTCTTATTGACAATATCTATGTTAATGTGGAAGTTACATGTTGTGAGGTATTGCATACGGGACTATCAGACCATACAGGACAATTATTAACAATTCCTGCAAATGGACCAAAGAAGAAACCAAACAGCTCAAAAATTGAAAAAAGAATATTCTCCTACACAAGAATGATTACATTTACGGAATATCTTCAGAAAGAATCATGGGACACTATATACGAAGAGAGCGATGCTAATAAAATATATGACAATTTTTATAATATACTTTATAATTACGTAACCTATTCATTTCCAAAAATGATGAAAACTATAAAAATGCATGATAAGACTAGCTGGATAACCTTAGGAATTCGTACTTCCTGCCAAAATAAGAGAAAGATGTTCGAACTGTATAATAAAAATTTTATAACATTCAACAAATACAAATTATACTGCAGAATATTAAAAAGAGTGATCAGACTTTCTGTGAAGTGGGCTAATGAGAAATTTATAAATGATGCAAAAAATAAACAAAAAGCCATGTGGCACATACTAAATAAAAATAGAAATAGTGCACCAAAGAAGAAAAAATCACTATATGAGGACTTGCATGATAACGAGAAGATAAAAATTAAATTAAATGAGGCCAACAAAAAACTGCTACATCTATGCACAGATATATGTTCCAGTCATGCTGACCTATCCAGGATACAGTACTCTCATAATAATGCATTTTTTATACCCACGGATCCTAAAGAAGTCTATGAAGTAATTATTCAACTAAATAATACAAAATCTGTGGGATATGATGAAATTCCTATGGCTTTACTAAAAAGGAATGCTGATATATTAAAACATCCTTTAACGCACATAATAAATCTCGCCTTAGTAACGGGAACATTTCCAGAGGCATTGAAAATCGCCGAAATTTTGTTATTATATAAAAATGGTGACCATAATGATCTGAAAAACTATAGGCCATTAGCAATACTCCCCAACATGTCAAAAATTTTCGAAATTTGAACATAACAACCTATTACATCCAGCTCAAAATGGTTTCCGCAAAAGAAAATCTACTACCAGGGCGATTTATCAGGCAGTCATCAATATAATAGAAGGCTTTAATAACAACAAACAACCAATTGGAATTTATCTTGATCTGAGTAAGGCTTTTGATTCCATCAGTCACACAGTATTGTTACAGAAACTGGACAAATATGGTATTAGAGGTATGCCACATAAACTCCTACAAACCTACCTAGAAAATAGAAAGCAAGCACTAACACATAATTTGGAGCAAAATATAACAATTAAGTCAAGCTATGAATACGTGAAGAAAGGTGTCCCACAGGGATCTATCCTTGGACCGCTATTATTCATAATATACACTAATGATTTGCCAAATTGGATAGAAGAACACTCTATTCTATATGCTGATGATACCTCCATCATCTACAATGAAAACAGCTTTCAAGAGAATCAGACAAAAATATTGAATTCCTTTAAAACTTTAAATTACTGGTTTACAAACAATAATATGAAACTAAACGTAGACAAAACCAAATCAATAATTTTCAGCCCTAGTGGTTCATCTGATAACATTCGAATAGAAGTCGATAACAATAAATTCGTAAAAACACCAAACAGTACAAATTTTCTGGGGATAACTGTTGATGCCCGACTGGATTGGAAAGCCCATATAGATGCCCTTGTCAGCAAATTATCGCAAGCTTCATACTGCATAAGAAATGTAAGTTACCTAGTATCCCGAGAAGCTGCACTTGCGTCTTATTATGCGAACATACAATCCAGACTTCGCTATGGAATTGTCTTATGGGGGAACTCTGTGGATATGGAGCGAATCTTTAAATCTCAAAAAAAAATGCATCAGAAGTATTTTCCATATAAAACAGACTGATAGTTGTAAACCATTTTTTGTAAATAATGAAATACTTACCGTCTTTTCAATTTATGTAGTAGAAAGTGTTAAATTCATAAAGAAGAATTATGATCTTTTCCAAGAATACCAACAAGCGCACAAATACCCAACTGGTTCTGGTCACTGCTTGGTTCTACCAATACCTAGACTGACACGTGTATTGAATAATGTTCATTATAAAACTGTTAAAATTTATAATAAGCTGCCCAAAGAATTTCTCAAACTATCCATCAAAGAAATCAAGAAGAAGTTGAAGAATCTATTATGTCAGAAAGCTATCTATTCCCTAAAAGAATTCCTAGATATGGACACAAGTAACCTACTTAATAATTAACATACTTATATATATATATTTTTATTATTATTATTATTTTTTTTTTATATAATTTGCTATATCTTTTTTTTTGTATTTCTATATTTCTATGAATATTTTGTTTGTATTGACAAGGTCTCACGCCCGTAAGGGTACCATGTACATTTTCTGTATATTGTGATCAAAATAAATCTAAATCTAAATCTAAATCCAAATATTGCTTAGTGCCGAAATGTGAATCAACGCCTATTCGAACACCAGGAAAAGTATTTATTTCATTGCCAGTGGGATCGACGTTTAGCAGATTGTCACTTAATTACTGAATTTATAAACAATTTATATTTTGATGTATAGTTGGACATTTTGGAACATAAACCATCTGATAAATACAAACTGACATTGGCGTGTACCCTATTATCAAGTGATTGAAGTTAAAATAATCGTTCGTAAGGAGTAAACTCCAGTCGTCCTCAAACAAATTGCTCACTGATAGTTAAAAAAACTCGCATGTAGCTTTAGCAAAAAAAAATAGAATCTTGCAAGGTTACTGGTATAAACGGTAAACACTAGAGGACCACTGGGCGTAACGTGATTGAATATCATTTAGACGCACGCACGCAAGAAAAACTGTATTAACTTCACGTATAATCGGAAGTGCCGCCATCTTGAAAATATTTTCTTTCGATAGTTCTCTATATACCTATTTCTAGTATGCCAGGAGCGTGAGATACCCTGTATTTTGATGCTAATTCTGCAAACTCGTACATAATTCATAAGTTACTGTTAGTCATCACCACGATTACTTAGAGCCTTCCTAATATTTTATTTTTCCAAGGGAAATTCGCTGTCATTATAACGGTTGGAGTCATGCTTCACTTGTCTGTTCCGGATGTGCGTCAGCTAGCGGATATGCTTCTGGAACAAGTAAAAATCATCCCCATGCGGCTCCTAAATTGTTTCTTTTATGGACTTGTTTGTTGCGAAAATAAAAGTGAGGCTGGCTGTAGAAAAATTATGTACACAAGTGAAATGGTACATCAATTTGTATTTACATAATATTATTCTATAACTTTAGATAAAAATAAGTGTAATCAGTGTCCATACTTTTGGAAGTCCCACGGTTTGTTATCCAAAGGGCAAACTTGTCTCGTCCGAAGCCATCGGGAGATGCAGTGAAAGTGGAAAGCGTGATTGCACACTCCCCACGCTACAGTGCATTCGCCATTCATGGCAGCCGCTTGATTAGCTTGACACTCGATGCACAAATCCATGATGTGATTACGGCAAATAGCGCAGTTGTCGACTATGATGTCCCATGCCCAAAGAGCTACTGCGTTCCATTTCTTGACCTCAAAATGCTTCAAATCGCATCGTGCACTCGTGTATTCTGATAAGTCTATCGAACCCTCTTCATCAGTATCCATTGCAGACGACATTTTGACAGAGAACTGAAAGGTTTTTTGAACAGAAGTCGGGTTTGGATGCCTGGAATTAGTACTGACGTTCACGTCATTCAAGTGAAATTTTTCGATAAGTGGGCTTGATCCTTAAAAGCAAAATTCTATTGCAGATCAAGTTGCGAATTCTGCCTGTGAGGAATCCTTGAGATCAACTGTGCAATATTGTTTTATAACGATGTTATATTTGCTGTCTAATGCTGCTACAAAGAAACCATTTGCTGTTTTATAATTATGTTTTGTAAACAGGGCTGCAAACCGAAATTATAATTTCGGTTCGGTTTCGGTTTCGGTTCATCGACAAAACGGTTTCGGTTTTTAATTTCGGTTTCGGTTCTGTACTATTTCCGAACCGGTTAAAAACCATTTTGAACCGGTTCAAACCGGTTTTAACCCAAACCGGTTAACTGTTTAGAAATTAAATAGAAACACCGCCTGTTTTTCGTGTGGTTCTGTCTCCTGTGTTTTGTCATAAATATTTCAGAACTATATCTGCAGTCTGCACCATCTAGTAGTAACTAACTTATAATTAGATGCCTACCCTACAAGCTACAATACAGAAAACTGTAAGCTGAACAATCTACGCATAATGCCTAAAAACCGGTTTAAAACCGGTTCACGAATCCCATAATTACGGTTTCGGTTTTCGGTTACGGTATTTTCTTTCAGTTCATTTCGGTACAGAATTACGGTTACGGTTCGACATAAATAACGGTTACGGTTCGGTTTTCGGTTACGGTTACGGTTCGGTTTGCAGCCCTGTTTGTAAACAGCTATAAAGCTGTCCGTTAGAAGTAAAATACAGTTCAAAGAACCGCAATATAACCATTATAAAACTGCTTTATGAATGTTGTACGAAAAAACTATAATATAACAATTAAAAAACTTTTTGCTTCATAAGGGCTATGCAGAAACCTTTTTAAAGCTTATGTCATTTGACAGAAATTATTATATTATGCACAATTTACTCTATTCAGCGCCAATAAAACATTTCCTTTAAAGCTTTTAGTAGTACAAATCTGGCACCGAGGATAAAGTTGCACTATAATTTTGCCATATAGACAATTAATAGACATAATAATACGATAACTACAAAACATGCATCGTTAGTATTGTAAAAGTCTCATAAAGGTTTCCCACAGTTGTTATAAATCACTTATAAGGCAAATAGTGCTTTGCAACAAAAATATTTTCTTAGTAGAGCTGTTAAAACGTTCTTGCAACTAAAGTTTGGAATAACTATGAAACTGTTTTATATTTTGTGCACGGAACGTTCTTACAGCTACAAATTGCAACACATATGCTGTAGACATTATATGGTCTTCATAAAAGTTTTTAAAAAAGAAATCTGCAAATTGAAAAGCTACTACAAAAATGATCTATATGATTAGGTGGGAACTGCTTTATAACTGCTCCGCGAAGCTTTTATAAAGCGTTTTTGTTCTTTAGTTGCTTTAATGATGATTCTGGCAGCAAATCTGCCCAATAACAGTTTTATAAGAGTGATTCTTACATAGCATATAGTTATATTAATGTTCCTCGTGTCAATTACTGCGGACGTCTAGTTCTACTAAATGTTAGGCGTTTCATTTGCAAGACAAAAATGTTCCAATGCGATTTTATAATTGCTATTAATGCTTTCTAGCAAAGCGGCCATATTTTAATAGAAATATTGATGCAGTTTTCGACGGCCATCTTGAACAAAATATAATCAAAAATTTCAGACACTTACAGTTACCAATGCTACTAACAAAGCAGTTTTACAGGTAAAAAGTGCGCAAATGATTTTATAGGGAATACAGGCAGCTTGTATGAGATCTTTAAGTAACAGTAATAAATCAGTTTTATAAAACTCACTCTAAGACTTTAATAAAAACTATAATCGTACGATAAGTCCGATGAAACTGTTATATATCAGTTTTATAAGTCACTTATAAGTAGTTACGTAACAGTTGTAAGAACATTTTTGAGGCATTCGGTATTTTATAGGTGCTTCTGAGAATAGTAATACAATGTTTAGGCAACAGAATTGTTTTATAAACTTGCGCCTATTTCATTTTATATTTTATAAATGTTCTTAAGATACTTATAAAACTATCTTGGACTTCTTGGAGGGGATCATATTCACCGAAAATATTGTTGCATTTGCCACATACTCACGCTTGAATTTCTTGTTGTTGCTGGTGTTTTGCAAATTTTCTGGAAACTCCATTTTTCCCTCTTTCTCTTTTTACCTTTTCTGTATGAGTTGGCTGTATATTTGATAGTACCAGATGAACAACTTTTCACCAAATAATTTGTCACCTATCGTTTACTAGAGTTTCGAGAAAAAACAAAAGCATTTCCCTGTAGGTATACATATCTCCAACATAAAAGTTCTATTTTCGGAAAATGCAAATCCATGAATGCACTCGACTTGACAGATTGATTCTGTATCGCATTCATAAAGTGGAACAAGTGAACATCTTGAGTAGGTGTGAAATACCATTCTCACTACATATTTCGTTCGCTCTGCCCACGATAATCGAAAGTAAGAATTAACAGAAGAATTAATGTACCCACGTAGGTGGTTTACGGTTTGAATCTCACAATTTTCCAATAAGTGCAAAAAATATCTCAGAAAAAAAGAAGTTTTCGTGTAACAGGATTTAAAATCTGAATAATTGCCGCCATTATTTGCGAAAAATTTGAATATCAATGTTATATTGGATTTCAATAACATCTAGTAGGCTGAATTCATTACCTACTACCAAATAAGGTCGCCTAGCAGGTTCCATACTGCACTAACACTCTTTTCTTGCAAATGCGGTTCTAAAGTATGCATAATCATACAAACAATGACAATAAGGAAGTGATAAGAACCGCAGTCGCGGAAATTCGATAACAAATTCACGTACATTCCCGACCACACGTTTCTAATAACCCAGGTGTATTAATTTCTCCAAACATTTACTCCAAAAATTATCTAAATCTTCCTAATGCTGTTTCTGATTAGTTTATTGTCGTATTTAGCACGTTATCGCCTACAAAAATTAAATAATAAATGCCTAAATTGATTGGTTGGATCAGCACGCCACTGGAAATTATAATGCCAGGAATAGCGGTAAGGCGGCGCCAGCGTAGCAATCAGTCGAAACTGAGTTTTGTTGGGCGTGTGTATATCCGTAAAAGTTCTCAAATAAATGTGTTATTAAGTAGAAATGACGAAATTGGATGTATTTTTGAGGTAGGTAATTATTTTAAGAGACATTCACAGTAATTCTTTACGTCCGTTTGAGTACTTAAGCTTATGAAATTCGAGATATCTTCTATTAAAGATGCATCTGTTCCCCATATCCTTAATAGTAAATAAGAAACAGGCTCAAAGTAGGCTTAGGAAATGATTAGTTTGTTTACCTAAATTTAGAAAGACTGTCACTGGCAAAATATGACCAATAATATTAAAAGAGAAACATGACCATTTATGGTACGGTTTTTTGTGGATTTGTTTTTATTTTGACAGCTGCATCTGATAATTATTGATCTGTAATTTGCATGCGCCTATAATACAATAAATTGTGGGGAGTTCGCATAATTAGAAAATGTTCTGTATATCTGTGTTTTACTTGTTTCTTTAGGCTAATCAATAGTTCTGACGTTGGCTTTATTTATATTCTGCTTTAACCACGGCTGGTTGGTGCGGTGTACTTTAAATGGTGCTCAGTAGCGTACCGTAAGGGTCACCTCCGATTTTTAAAAGCCGAAATGCTTTTTTACTATTGTTTTTGTAAAAAATGTGGTAGGTTGTGGTGCGTAGGCGTTATCATTTCTATGAGACACTGCATGTGCTTTTTGACTAAGAATTGAAATATGAAATATTCGTACATAATTAGAAACCAGTAGCTAGTTCTTGGAAGCACTGAGAAACCTCAAATTACAGTAATTTTTGAATCAAGAATGTCCGAGTTTTAAACTTTTCACAAAAACTATTGCCTATTGAAATTTTCATGAAATGAAGTGAAAAGTTGTTTTCATCTTTACGTCTCTGTTTATGAGAGCATCCATTTTGGTTCGCTGTTACTTGAGCTATGTCGTAGGTACTTTCCTCTAGTTTGCCGCTATGAAATAATAATAAAAATATTCCGGAGTAATGCACCTTCGTAAATTAATGATCATAGCCAAGAGGCAATAATTGCGTTTACGTAGAAATTTTACGATGGCACCGTCATATAAATGCTCTACACTTCCCATTTTCTGCTCAAACGGTCTCCGTTTGGAAACTGATTACTCGGAGTTCCGTAACTAAAGTTAACTAAATAAATAACCATGCCAACTTTTTACGGGATTCGCTTCCATTAGAGCAGTTCCGTTTATATTTATAGCGGCGGAGGCTTCGTCGGTACACAGTGGCGATTCCTGTTTTTCCTATTTTTTTTTTCTCTTAAACCGAGAGTTTGTTCGACTCTGGACATTTACGAAGCGTATGACCTCTACATGTGTTAATTTTATTTGGCTTTAAGTCGTTTATAAATTTCTGTTTGGATAAAGACGATAAATATTGGGTTACGGATGTAAATAGTATTTACACAGGTAGCTACTTGGCAGAAAACGTTCTCTAGATAGACCTAGGTATATGGCACTTATAGAGCTGAAATAGGCGTAGGGCGTAGGTTTATAAAACAATTCTATTGCCTAAACATTGTATTACTATTCTCAGAAGCACCTATAAAACAAATACCGAATACCCCAGAAATGTTCTTACAACTGTTATGTAACTACTTATAAGTGACTTATAAAACTGATATATAACAGTTTCATCGGACTTATCGTACGATTATAGTTTTTATTAAAGCCTCAGAGTGAGTTTTATAAAACTGATTTGTTACTGTTACTTAAAGATCTCATACAATATAATTTTACTCAAGCTGTTGCTTTTTCTAGCCACTCGTGCAAATTTGACAGAAGATCACTTGCACAAGCGCTCGTGATCTTTTAACTGTCAAATTTACACTCGTGGCTACCAAGCAACGCAACAGCTTTCGTAAAATTTCCGACAATTCCAGACCACTTATTGTATTACTACAGAAAATATTTTTGTTGCAAAGCGCTATTTGCCCTATAAGTGATTTATAACAGCCGTGGGAAACCTTCATGAGACTTTTACAATACTAACGATGCATGTTTTGTAGCTATCGTATTATTATGTCTATTAATTGTCTATAATATGGCAAAATTGTAGTGCAACTTTTTCCTCGGTGCCAGATTTGTACTAACCAAAAGCTTTAAAGAAAATGTTTTATTGGCGCTGAATGGAGTAAATTGTGCATAATATAATAATTGCTGTCAAATGACATAAGCTTCAAATAGCCCTTATGAAGCAAAAAGTTTTTTAATTGTTATATTATAGTTTTTTCATATAACATTCATAAAGCAGTTTTATAATGGTTATATTGCGGTTCTTTGAACTGTATTTTACTTCTAACGGACAGCTTTATAACTGTTTACAAAACATAGTTATAAAACAGCAAATGGTTTCTTTGTAGCAGCATTCGACAGCAAATATAACACCGTTATAAAACAATATTGCACAGGAATTATACAGCAAGTGTGCTACTTGGGTTACTCTTCCATACGTGACAACCTTCAGTCTTGTGAAATTCGTGTACGATGTGACGTAATCAGCCGTCTTATACTCACTTTTCTCACTTTTAAAATGACAAAACACCTTTTCGTTCGTAACCCGCCATCTTACCTTTTCAAGAGCTCACCGGTAACTGAAAATTTGACCTGCGCCACTGGTACTGCAAGACATTTTATTGCATCCGTAAAGTATGCTAATGCTCAACACTCCACCTCTCGCCAACTTAAATCTGCTGGACTGTACCTTGTGTACATTTCGATTTGCTGAAAAAAAATGAAAATTACGCAAATCCCCAAACCGGAAAAGCCTCAACATTGTACTACCAAATGGCATATACAAGGGACGTATGCAATATTTTTAGACAGTGACCCAAAATTAAATAAGCCGCGAATTTATTGCTCTCATTATTTGACTCTTGGAATTTTGAGTAACATAAAAAGTTGCACACAAGTATTTAAACATGTAAACCTCGTCATCACTACACTTAACCCTGAATTTTATACCTAAACCAAACATAAATAGGTAACTATCAAAAACTAATAATCTAATTTCTACCTAAGTCATATTAGTGCATTACATATTTTACTGAAAAAGATATCAAGATTTCTAGTTGCTACAATTGTCTAAATTCTAAGCCTCTAAGCTTTCCCTCCCCAACGGTTAATATCCTCGTTAATATCCGAGAAACTAATTTTAGATTTGATTTTCTCGAGGTGCATTTGCCTGAAAATACCATACGGCTGTATCCAAATAAACATATGTAACGTTTACAAAAGGGTTAGGTCACGTCACAGCACTTCCACGCGAAGATCTATTACCTCGCGGAAATATATTCCACCGGGTGCGTAATAAAATTAAACACGCTAGTAAAATCTGAGGTACAGGGTACAGCCAAGGCTCTTTGGTCGTTTCATAGACCGAAAACAGTTTGGGAGCAGCAGAGAAAATATTTTAGCGAACAAGACTACACCTATATAACTGTTTGAAATACTTTGCGGTTGATCAAAACTGCTTCCATTTCGTTTCAAGCCATTTCTAATTTTCAGCCGTTCTATTGGTAATATACTTCTTTATATTGTTAAACTTTGTATAAAAAATATTCGAGGAAATGTTATCGCATTTCAGTGCTTACACACCAGCTTATGTTATAGGTAGGTGTGTACCATGATTATCTATAAAAAATGTTAGAGACTGCTGTTTTTTATAATTAACAACACGGAATGAGATCTGGGAGGAACATGTGCTGCAATGAAGCGTACGATATATGTTCCTTATCCGGTTTAGTAATTGAGATAACAGTGAAGATTCACATGTGCAATATAATGTACCGGGTGTCCAAAGAATCTGAAAAGTTTGCTGATCTTTCAAACAACGCCCTCTAGCGATCACTACAGAACAAAAATTATTTAAATTACATAAGTAGCTGATTAAAGGAAGATAGCTCTTTTCAACGAGACTAAGTTTGCTAAGTTCGGTTAAATCAAACCGAAGTTACAAGCATCTCCACAACCAGATGCTCCCCTTCCCCCTCCGCTGCTATTTGATGAGTTACAGCAAGAAGTGGTAAACCAAAATTATAAAAAATATATTCGTATTTTTGATCTACTTTATCTGGGTGTATTTATCTGGGTGTATTTATCTGGGTGTATTTACTATTACGCCCTCTAGCAGCAAACTTAGAAACTTGAAAATAATTCCCAGCGATTTGTTTTGGCCACTTGTATTATTATTTTTTCTTTCTCATAGCTCTACCATGAACGGTTCCTTAGATATGCAAAAATACTGTTTTTCCAATTTAAAAAGAGGACATGTTTGAATAATTGTGTTCCTACTTGAAGGAAGGGTTGGCCCCAGTACACTTCCCTGTGGTACACCGGCTCTAATGGGATACAGAGGCGTATATAGATCTTGTTGCTTAACCATAAAATATCTGTCTGCCAAGTAGGACTTCAGAATGGGAAAGAAGGAACTTAAAAAGTAGGCTGTCATGCCAAACTTTGTCGAGAGCCTGGCTGATATCTAAAAAGGCTGCTGAGAGGAAAAATTTCCTTAACAATTCCATGTGCCTGCTACATTGTATCATGTTTCACTCTGAACCCGAACTGGTGGCCTGGAATAAGTTTATTATCTTCTAAAACTGAAGCGTTGATCAGTGATTGAAGTTTTAATCTGCATAAATGTGCCTCGTACCTGTATGGATAACATGCCTGTCGCAAAGACGATCTTTCAGGAATAAGCGAGGGAATAAGCCAACTGAAGGGAGAAACACTGCATAGTCACATAAACATGACAGTCTTTTCGTATGTTGATCTGCTAATCTATTTCTTTTGTTCCTCATTGTTTTTCACATCACCCCTATCGTCAGCCCTTATTTTAGATAAATTAATGCAATCGACAAGTAGCTTCTTCGCTCTGTCATCATTCAGGGTTCGCTCTCAAAGCGTAAAGAATAATTTCAGAAAGCCAGGGGGCCATAAATCATCGAAAGTCTTAATGAGAATATGTAAATTTATTGATGAGTAACAGTACTCGTCATGAGAACAGCGAAAACATGTATTTACGATATTAAAGTTGAGATTTTTAAATATTCATGGCTTAGAATAAAGTGGAGTCATACGTCTCATAATCACCTGCAACTGATTTAAGAAATAATTGGACTTATGCTGCTTCTTGGAGACGTTCAATTTAAAAATTCAATTACGGGTATGTTCTAAAATTAAATACAGGAAATCATTAGGGAAGCCTGTAGCTATATTTAAATGCTGTTCAAGTACTTATTGTTGGATAAAAAATATTTTCTTGCTATTGATTCTCGTTTAATCTACTGGGCAAAATATTTCCTACTTTTCCCAAAACAACTTTCTTTTTATATGTCAAACCTCAATTTCATATCCAACACGTAACAATAACAATTCAGAAGTCTACAACCAAACAAGAAAATCGAGACCGGCACAACAAGATAAAAATAAATGTTAATGGAAACACATAGCTATTCCTAGCCTGTAAATGTTTCACTGCCGGCGTCGCTCTGAAAATTCTGAAAATTCCGCAAATGTGCCTTATAAAAATGCGATTTATGGGATAAAACATTTTGCTAGTGTGGGTGAAACGCTTATTAAAAGGAAGTTTCGTTGAAAACCTTCAGGATATACACAAGAAGAAACTGCCAGTAAAAATAATATGCTAATTGTCCTATTTTTATCTGTGAATCAGAGCAGTCGTTTACAAACCGTAGAATACCTGCCAGATCTTATTTTAATGGGAAGGAAACGGAGCAAAATTAGTTTTTTGTTAATCAGTCTTCTATCAGTCACTATGGGTCATCAATAAACCTAGAAACAAAATTTATAATAAAGAAAATAGGGAAGAGGACGACAAATGTTTTATCGTTGGTCGAGGCGACACCAAAAACTTCTTGTCGCGAATTAGAATCACAAGTAGGTGTTTCCAAAACAAAATTTAAAAAAATATTTAAAAAATCAAATATAGGCCATATAAAATTGAAATTATTCACCATCTCTTCCCGGGAGATCAAGAAAGAAGGCTTAATTTTTGTAGGTGGTACTTAAATAAAATTCAAGAAAATACAGAATTTGGGCGGTCTGTCATTTGGACAGATGAAACTCACATAAGCAGGGTAGGATTATTTAGCAGGCATAATGTGCGTCACTGGTCTGATACAAATCAGCACCAAACTTTTGAACGTCAGAGGCAAGGAGCAAGGACGTTTTAGTATTGAAAATACTTCTGGGCTTACTTACTTACGAAAAATGTATGACAGGCGACAGATTCTGTCGAAGTGCAGCGATATTCAGCAAATACTAAAATTTTAACTTTGAGTGATCCCAAAGTATAACCAGATGAAACTCTCACAGATGATTCTACAAGTCTTTTGGCACCTAAAAATGGCAATTACGACTTTTTTGGGTGGTAGCGAAAAAAATTAGAGGTGAAAAAGCAGTAAATCTATCCCACCGTGCGCCGGGAGACTCTCGGGCATCTTACGCGAAAATTACAAGTCGTAGAACTTTGCGTTTTTTTTTATTTGTTGAAGAAATATTGATGTTTTTAATGGTGTAAATTTTGTGTAAATACAAGAAACCAAACTAATTTTATTGCACCGTATCTAAAATATGTCGCCACATCGGTAACAATACGTTCCACTTTGAACCTGGATAACTTTTTTTTTCACGATATAGATTTTGTTTTTTCTTACATAGAAAACTTCCTTATGGTATACATAACGAAGTTATGATTTCGAATAATGTATGGTCGCGTTTCAAAAATAAGTCCGCTATAACACTTTCAATGCGCCGATGTCAAAAATTCACTTTCGGTGCGCGGGACGAGCCGTGCGAGTGAAAAGGATAGACTATGGGGAATAGCCGAGCACCAGAAGGAGACAGAACGCGGCCAAGTTACTCTCCAAAAGAACAGCGTTGTAATGCCACCTTTAAAATCTTCTTTCAATGCATTTTCAAAACTCTTTCTGTAATAGCCACGAAATAAATGCTAGTAAATGAGGTAGGTACTTGTTTAGCGAAACTTTTACTGTTTATATCATCTGGGGAAGGATCATTTTTTTGCAAAATTTTCCATACATTTTCTTAAAATTGCAGCAGCTCTGTGAAGAATTTGCAAATCTGATAATGTATCACCCGTTGTTTCCAGATTAAAATCAGACGATTCGTCTGTTGAGCTTGCGTCCTCATTTACATGCTTGATTTTTTTGTCAAAAGTTCTTTGCCAGAACACAACAAATCACCTGACCTGACCTGGTCTACGAATAAATTGAATAGATCCTTTAAATCTTTCCGACAATTTAATTTTCAGTTTCGCGGATTGTATTGGGGATCTTTCTGCATTACGTAACATAGAATTATATTTTTGTGTTACTGCAGTTACTTAATGGCAGCTTTTCTTTATTATCTAAGATGTGTTCTTGAATCCAAGAAGAAAATGATGAAAACAAGCGATCGGTACTTTTTGTATTTCTGTCAATTTTATTTTTGTGGGAATTTATATTTCTGGTTGATATGAACTCTGCGTAGCACAATTTGCAAATAAGTCTTCATACAAAATCAGTCTAGAGATAATACGATTGTCATTTCTCTCTCTTGCAGCATTTTTATGCGAGTGCCTATAGTAACAAGGACAAACAATACATAATTAACCAAATAAAACATTTAGTACTGCGATACCAGTTTGAATTGAAGTAACTGATTTCCTTTTTCTTCTGCCAGATCCTCCACAAATTAAGGCAGTGGATAGTACTCCGCAAGTTACGGAATCCCATCAAGTGTACTACAGTTCCGCAAGTTATGCGTTATACTTTCGTATAAGTACTTCGTTAGTTCAATCCCCACCCAGCAGCGTTTGTGGGTAGGTAGGTTATCGTAGAGAGCTAGTGGTTTGTTGCTCTCGGGCCGGGTAGGATCGGCTCCCGTAAAGGTTATTTTAGTATTGAAAATACTTCTGGGCTCGTGTATATGGGACTCATCTTGCGAAAAATGTATCGACACGCGACAGATTCTGTTGGCGGCGCGCGCAGTCGAGGCCGCTAATAAATTGGATGGAGAGCGCTAGCCAGATCGCCAGATGTAAACTAACTAAGGTACGGCGAGTGCGAGTACCGTTTAAGAGGGATATCGCGTTGCAATAAAAGTCCAAACTGTACAAAACTGATGCGTTAATATTTTGTTACGTATTGCGTCAGTTTGACTATGTGCCTTGTGCTTGTCACAAATCATTTCTTTTATTGTATCAATAATATACCACCTTGAAACGGCACAGATCACTTTTGTTGGACATCTTAGAAACCGAGCAGTTGTGTCGGTATTTTCAATACGCCTATGATACTTGCGTAAGATGCGAGGTCTGTGAATTTTGGATTTGACATTTCGTGTTTTATTTTAGGTGGTCAACTAGCATACCAAATTTTTGATGGAAACTTAACGGGATTGAGATACATTAATTTATTGAATATTAACCCAAAGGCGATAATGGAAAGTGTTCCGTTAATAAACATAAACAGGGTATATTTCCAACAAGATGGTGCCCCTGCACACAATTCTGCAATAGTTAGAAATTGTTTAGAAAATCATTTTCCGGGTAGATGGTTTTGTACAAATGGACCTATATTGTGGCCTCAAGATCACTGGAGGTTTTTGTTTGGGCATTTTTAAATGAAAAAATATACATACGAAGATATAACAATCAAGCCGAGCTAGCAGAGGCAACACTCAAGAAAGTAGCTCCAGGTTGGCGAAAACCCCGAGGCTCTATGAGGCTTCTATGAGAAACCCCCAAATCACAACGAAAATAGGACACCCTGTACACAAACATTGAATCAACTACTTGATTTTTCAGTGTGTAGGCTTACTTTATACATTTAAAATGTATAAACATTATAAAGTGGAATGTGTCAGATATCAGAACTGAACATCGACTCATAGTTCATAGTAAATTAAATTTCATGACCTTTGTTAATAAGCTATAAAATTATGGATGTAAATAGCATCAATTTGTTTTTCAACATTTCATCATGAATAGTAATCTATTGAGAAGATAGTGTCGAGTAACAAAGAGGCCAAACACTATAGAAAGTCAAAGTTCTTCAACTCTTAAAAGATTATTGTTTGCATTTACTTGATGGGTTTGCTTCTTCCTGGTATTTGGCCTAAACTGTCGGAACCATCCTCTACCATCCGCACGGCTATAACAAATGTAGTAGTAGAAGCAACAAAAATAGTTTTGTCATTGCCACACAACACATTAGTTACAATAACAAATCTCACTGCTGTCTTTATAAGCACTCTTTTAGTAACAGCTACTTGAATTGTAATTGTAATTATTGTGTTTGTTACCGCAAGGACTTGACTGAAATTTTGCTGTCGCAATTACAGCAAAACTTTAGTGCTATAATTATTATATTTTTGTAACTATAACAAAACTGTATGTATAACTCTGAAAATAGTGTTAAAACTACTTGCTAATCAACAGATGTGTACATCACCATATTTTTTACTTTCTCCCGAAGACAATTTGATTTCGCCCGGCGGGAGTTAGCAGACAGGTTTAGTGGGTAATCACGGTCGCAACATAAAACGGTTCAACCGACGGCAATCAAGGAATCTTTATTAACACGAGGCCGGGTAATTTTATTAGCAAATCCCTACTGCCGAAAAGGGTGGTACATTACGAGTTCGCTCGTATGCGAACGGGCTGCAACCCTTGGCCCACCCGGTTGGGATGGGGGCGCGATTTAAGTAGTGCTGATAACGGCTATGGTATAAAAGGAATATATATTGCGAGGGAATAAATGCAGATGATTCCGGGGCAAATTGATGGATTTGTTGAGCAGTCTTAAGCAGTCGAGCACGCTTCGCCTACTGCGAATCGTTAACACTGCAAATAAGGGTGCGGGACGTCTTAATCTAAGCTTTGTTTTCTGGCATAACAGCCGCACCAGGAGTTAATCAGACTTGCTAGTTGTGGCGGGTTCTCTTCGAACCCAATCTACTTATAGTCTTTAATAGTTTATTTGAAACTACGAAGACCCTGATAAATAATAGCCACATTAAGAACGCGATTTTTTAAGAGAGCAGTGCACGCATCCAATTCTAGAAGACTTAATCTCACCCCGCAGGAGATTCCAGAGCTTCGTGGACGTCTTCCAACGATCGGGGTAAAACTGGCAAAACGCTTCTTCTTGATCTATATACACTTTTTCTTATATTATCAAGGTTCCGTGTTGTATAATAGGGAGGTTCGGAGAAAAATAAGATATCTATTTTTGGCATGAAAATGACAGAAAATTGTTATTGAAATTGATTTACGGCAAATTTTTTTGCGGCGCAATAAGCGAAAGAAATTAGCTTATCACGCCCACATGCTAGTTCGCTTTGTTATTGGTTTGACGTCAGAGATTCGTAAGGCGCTCCTCCCACTTCTCTTGAAGTGCCCGTGAAGCGGTACCTATCTCATAACATATTTATTGGGACTATTTCGAGCGTGAATTTTTAAAGTAAGGTGTCAAGGAAACATAAAACAAAGACAACATACTCGATATAATGATGCAACAAGGGTATCAAAAGTCCGATTCACATAATTTGCCATATTTATGTAGTAGGTAAATGTCCCGGTAAATGTGGAAATGGTGTGTGATTCTTGCATCTAACCCCAATTTCATTCAACCTCAAAACAGTAGGGTAAAGGCAGACCGGTATAAGTAAAACAAAGTCAACAATTTATTAACTGTACATGCCTTTTATAATTCAGTATAAGTAGGTATGTAGATTGTAGATACCTGCTTACTTCTGTTTGTAAAATAGGTACCTACCTATATTCTCTAATACAATACAATACATACCTACTCATTTATGTAGGTATGTATACCTAAGTGATTGACAAGTTATCAAGTTAACAGTTTTATAACGGATTGGAATTTTTTTAAAAAAACGGAAACAAATACAACTCCCGCGAATCAAAAAACTACGCTACGTAGGTACTAGGTACTTGTTTACCAAAAAGAAATAACTGCTATATTCTGGAACGGTTAATGTAGAAACTCGGAGGAGACTCTTAAAGACGCATGTATGGTGTACGAAATTATACCTATGGGTGCGAAACTTGGACAATGGGAGAAGCGGATTGAAAAAGAGTAGAAGCGTTTGAAATGTGGTGCTACAGACGGGTGTTGAAGATACTGTGGATAGACAAGTTAGCAATAAGGAGGAATTAGAAAGAGTTGGGGAAAAGAGAAACGTATGGAAGACAATAAAGAATAGGGGATGGGATCGTAGGATGGTAGGACACCTTCTGAGACACAAAGGAATAGTTATCGCGACATACTAGAGTCAGAGATAGGAATAAAGAGGTAGAGGTTGGAGCAGATTAGACTACTGCTCTCAAACAGTTGGGGATGTAGAATGTTCTACTTTTACGGAAATGCGTAGGCTAGCTCAGGGAAAGGATGGAGGTACGCGTCCTACCAGTCTTCAAAAGAGAACGATGACTTACTATTTAATTATTATTGTAAAATAGTTAATAAAATTTCCTTTTTTAGTTCAGAGAGGGAACGCTACGGCGATTCAGTATTTGGCTCCGTCATGCTCCTAGCATCCTGTTTCAAATTATGCTAACCGTAACACATTACCAAGTACCAAGGGGTCCCAGAAAACTGTCGATAAATTACATTATGTTCGACTTTATTTAGAGTGGCTGCAATGGGGTAGCAGATAATTTTATAAACTTTTGCAATGATAAAGTAACTCGAAAATATCGATAATGCTGACCGATTTTCCTTCTGGCTCCAACGAACCACTTTTTCCGTTTTATTGGTGTGCTGTACGATGTACTAGTCTGGGTACAAAACAGAAAACACCAGTTAGAACCAGTTAATAATATTTAACAATTTAACTACACATGCATATGCATAATACTTATGGGACTGCTGCGCGCTGAAGCTGGGACTTGTATGTTATACTAAGTTCTGACGTCACGCGGCCTACTCTCGCTGCAAGGTACGATTTCTAGCCTCGCACCGATGGAAAACTTTGCAACGGCTTCACAGCCTTCCTTTTTATTGTAATTTCTGTGAAACAACATTAAAATAAATACCTACTATAAACAATTTTGTATGCAAATTGAGGTTTATATTAGGGACCCTATTTGAAAAAATAAAATCTAGACTAACCCCTCTTCTGCCTAACATTATGAAATTTTATTTGGGTCCTAATACACGTGAAACCGAAGCCGGGATTGTAAAAGGATAAACAAAGCCCGCTTGATCTTTATTATTATATTGACTTCCGCGTATCGGCTTCGACATTCCGGTTCATCCCCCAAAAACCTGTCAGTTAAAGTCCTGGAGGATTTTAACGCGTCAGGACTGCTAGAGAAAGTAGCATAACACAGATATAAAGGAGGAGGCGGCAGGACAAATACTGGGGAAGTAAGAAAGAAAAGACGCTGTGACAGAACTCTCCGTTCGGAAGCCGCCAGTCGGGCGCCGACCGTCTCACCCCCTACCATAGAAAACTACCCTCATCTCTATCAAGCAAACCGAACCCTTGCTTATTTTGGTTATTTTTATGCTTTTTTAGACCGCAATTATTTTTTCAACTGATACTTTGTATTATGCTCAACTGTGTGCTAGCCGATGCTTGAATACAGTTTGTTTTTACTGTTAAGTTGGGGGGTGGATATAATTGCTTGCGTTTTAAGTATAAACTCGAGTTCAAACAGTACCCTACAGGGCCATTCAGAGTCCGAGGGCCAATATCCAATCTCAAGAACTGCTAAGGAATAAATGAGCCTTGTGGCTTAACGCTTAACTGACCCACCCTGTATTATTGAAATTTAATTAGGGCCAAAAAATGATTATTCATTTTACTTCTTTCGGGAAAGCCGATATGAAATCAATAAAAATTAATTTTATCAAGCAAGAATAGTATTTTCAAGGATTACTAGAATATAATCGTTAATTAAAATTTGCACGTTTATGTTAATTATTTAAATCATTTTTGCCTTGTTTCAGGTAAAACACATTTATTGGAGAAGCGAAACGCCACCTTTCCCACTTTAAGGTAAGCAAATTGAAATGCATTATTTTTTGTAGAAAAATGTAAAAAAAATATTTTATCATATCTTTTTGTTTCCTAATGTCTCCTAGTGCTTTAGAAAGCAATGAAATGAGCTGTGGCGATATTCAAATATCCATAAATTATTTATTCCGCTGTTACCTAGAGAAAGAAAGTTGTGCGTTAAATCGGTTGAACGTGGTGGCCAACTAATTCTTCTGTTGGAGTTTATAATATCGCGGGGGAAATGTTCAAGGTAGACAGTGACCTACCTGATTGGCATTGTAATATTTGTCGTTTTGTCGAAGCCACATTTTCTTGAAACACCACAAATTTGACGCTGATAGAAGAGCGTTCCTGCAATTTGACGTAGAATTTGTTTCCCTGGTGGGTGTGATCCCGCTTTTTTACAAACTAGAAAACTACCCCGTCCGATTCGAAATAGAATTGCGCCCTGTTTATTGGTCGCCATCGAATAGAAAAAGACATCGTAACTTTCGTAAATCAAATTAATATCCAAGTATCTTCTATGTAATGGATAGTTTTGATGTACGTTTAACTGTCGCGCCAGTTTGGCGCCGAAACTGGGATTGGAGTAAACAAGCCACCCCCACCATTAAACTACCCCTTCCCGTCCTCTATCGTCCAATAGGGAAACAGGAGGGTTGTTATGGTGTTCCTAAGGGGTTCCTTTCGGAATTCGTCCCCTAGAAAATCTCTAAAAGGGATCATTCTGGTTTTCGAACTCGTGGTGTTTGGTCGGGTTGTGAAATCCTCCAATTTCTACCCTCTTTTCCTTACAAACCTTTAGTTTGTGTTTTTTTTTCTTATTTATTTTGCGTTATGTTTCGCGTTGGAGTACATTAATATCCACGATGTTTAAAGCTTCTGAGAGAGATTTGTAAGTATTTTTAGTGTAAGTTAACTGTTTTTAAACCAGAAAACAACGCATAGGTGTCTTAGTCGTAAATCTGTGACCTATATTATTTCAACTCAATCGTTTGCCAACTGCTTTAAAAATTAGAACAGAAAAATGTGGGCGTTTTGATGTGTATTCATAACATCTTTTTTTATAATAAAACTAGAAGATGTGAGATCGCAGAGTTCCAGGGTATTTAATATGTGCCAGAACTATGTACTTCATAATGTTTTATGGCCACCCCGAGCACATAAAGGGGTGTTAAGGCTGCATAAAATTCGTATTAGCGTTATTCAGTTATGATGTTTATATCGGCAATATATTTTTTACAGTCACTCGAGAATTAATCCGAAAGGGGTTGTTGTAAATTTTAACACCCCATAAAAGTTGGGAGGATTAATTATTTGGATGTACGCTTCGGGGTTCCCGGAATCATTCGGGGTGGGCGAATTTTATTGTTTTTAGCAGGGCGTATGGATTTCGATCTTTTTAGCATATCTGTTTCTATTTGGTACTTACTAGAAATGTGAACTTGTGCAATAAAAACACCTTTCATGCCCAAGAAAACGAATTTTATATTCTTAAAATAGATTAAGGCATGTTTCCGTCTATCCAAGTCATACCCTTTGGAAAGAAGGCCATCGTGGTGATCCTCTGAGTCCCAAATACTCAGTCCTTGACATTTGCATCCAAAGTAACCGTTGTTGCCTTCCTAATATGTTCCTATCGTTTAGCCTTTCAATTCTGGTGTATAATGATGCGCCTTGGGAGATGGGTTCAAATGCTGATGCAGTCCCTATTCCTTATGGCGTTTGATGGGGAACACGTGTTCCATCCTTCAGGAGGATAAATTACGATATTTCTTCTGCATATTCCGTCCCATTTCTGGACGTAGGTAGCTCCCTCCTTATTTCTTCGATTATTTTCTGCCTTGGTCCAGTCGATGCCAAGTTCTTCCTACCATTGCCGTTTTGTCGTTGAACCCTTATTTTCTAAGGGTTTCAATTTCTATTTTATCTGTTCTTTTTCCCAATTGAGTGTGAACCATCCTCATTTTGTCTCTACGACTTCTTTGGAGCATCGAATGACTCTCTTTTTGTTATAATTCCAACGATTTACTGACTGATGGGGTGATGGGAATCTTTCTCAGAACATGTTTCAGGTGAACCAATTCTTCTGCTAATGTTCAATAATCTACGATGATGATGATGTTCCATTTCTCCCATTTACTCTTGATTTATCCTCGTTCTGGCAATGAACAGACTTTTGTTAGTTTAGGCTTGTTTCTTTGATTCCTGCAAGTTCGTTACTGAAATTTTGTAATGGGGCATTTCTCGCTTCCCTGTTACCAAAACTGCCTTATGCAAGTCGCCGCCAGTTGCCTTCCTGGAGGTCTCTGGCAATCTGACGTCCTTCTTCCACCGTTCTTCTCTCTTGGATTTCACGGCGAGTCTCTTGTTGGGCAATAGAGTTATTCTTCCATTCTCTGAACACGGATATTTAATTGTTTAGAGTAATATCCTAAATTCTGGCACAAGGGATTAAATATATGCAAGATTTGAAGAATTCGTTGTATTAACACAAGATGCACCCAGAATCTTTTAGTTAGTTTAACCTGGTTCCTCCCAAGATATGTTCCTCTTTCCCGCAGCTGTTTTGTCGCGCAGTGTTACCCCAATTTCACTCTCATTTATCGACACGTGTTTAGAACTATCGATTCGGGGTAGTAATGACGCCGAGAGTTTTCGACGCCGGTTTGTCGGACGCTACGGTTTCCTAGCAACGCAGCTTCCCCACTTTTGCGCTATAGTACCGCCGTCGTCGTGCCTCGTGCATGATTCAATTATATACGACATGTTCCAGAAGTTTATTGACTCATTTCTTCGGCGATGTACAGTATGAATTGATTGATTTTTGTATTGCCCCGTTGTGAAGTTTGTACTGTTATCGGATCGTCCCGAGTTTGGGGTTAATTGTTTGGGGTTGGAAGTTGGGGCGGTGAGGTTAGACTGTTTAGCCGTTTTTACGTCACTGGTAAAACATTTTAACTGAGCATATAAACATAGGAGTGAGAAAAGGATGGAATGATTGCAACGTCATAATTTGTGACGTTTAGTTTTGAAAAGTCAAAAACTCCTAAACATAATTCAATTTTTAGATTTTTTAAGTTACTTTACGCGCTTTTGGACCGATTCTTTCCAAAATGTGCGAAGTTTTCTTCTAATTAGTTCAGTTTGAAAGTTGTCTGATGTAATTTCAATAAATTATGAGACAGCAGTAAAAAGAGTGTGGTTATGTCCGCAAATTCTTTGACAGCTTGATGTTCCTTTCAGATTTAATCACTCGCAAGCAAGATGTCTCTGTCCCTTCGCATCCACATTGTGGAGAGCAACGTTACCAAAACCATTGTCTTTGATCCATCGACCACGGTTTACGATGCCTGTAAAATTATACGGGAAAAATGTACGGAAGCAAACCTTGGACAACGTAAGTGGTTATCGTCTAACATTTGGACAATTTTCCGTACCCTTTAAATATTCTAACTCACTTTTTCAACATGTCATTTAATGCCAAGAAAATCTTCAAATAGGCCAGTGAACTCGATAGATATCGTATATCGTGTCTTTTTATCTTTGATTCTTTAGCGAAAGATTATGGTTTGTTCCTCACCGACGAAGAGAATAAAACTGGAGTTTGGTTAGAGCCAGCTCGTCACCTCGAGTATTACATTTTAAGAAACAGCGACCTACTGGAGTATAGAAAGAAATTGAGGACTTTAAGAGTAAAAATGCTGGATGGCTCGGTTAAGACCATCCTTGTAGACGATTCCCAAATCGTGGCGAACTTGATGGTGGTCATATGCACGAAAATCGGGATAACGAACCACGATGAGTACTCCCTGGTTATTGAAGAACCGGAAAACCAGGAAAACATCGATAATAGAAACTACGGCACTCTGACGTTAAAACGTAAGAAGGAGGAGAGGGAACGCGATGCTAAAATGGAGAAGTTACGTAGGAATATAAAAACCGATGATGAGGTTAACTGGCTGGATCCGTCTAAAACGTTACGGGAACAAGGAATTGATGAAAACGAGACCGTGCTTCTGAGGCGCAAGTTTTTCTTTTCCGATCAGAATATCGATTCTCGTGACCCGGTACAACTGAATTTGTTGTATGTGCAAGCCAGGGACGCAATCCTAAATGGCACCCATCCTATTACACAAGATAAGGCGTGCGAGTTTGCTGGGATCCAGTGCCAGATACAGTTCGGGGATTACATGGATACCAAGCACAAAACTGGTTTTTTGGAGTGAGTTATCGCTACAATTTTTGTTCCTGAAATTGTTTGATTTCGTGCTATTTGTAGTTTGAAGGAATTCTTGCCTCAGTCTTATGTAAAAGTAAAGGGCATCGAGAAAAAGATCTTCAACGAACATCGGAAGAATAACGGCTTAAGCGAGTTGGATGCTAAAGTTTTGTATACCAAAAACGCTAGGGCTTTGAAGACTTATGGTGTCACATTTTTCCTTGTCAAAGTAAGAGTCTTATTAGCTTAAATAAGCCAAATTTTACTTATCAATTTTGATAGGAAAAGATGAAGGGTAAAAATAAGTTGGTGCCTCGCCTCTTGGGAGTCACCAAAGATTCCGTATTACGTTTGGACGAAAAAACTAAGGAAATCCTCAAGACATGGCCTTTAACGACAGTCCGCAGATGGGGTGCCAGTCCGAATACATTTACCCTTGATTTCGGTGATTATTCCGATCAGTATTATTCGGTACAAACAACAGAGGCTGAGCAAATCCAACAGATCATCGCCGGTTACATCGACATCATTTTAAAGAAGGTAACGCTAGATTTATAATCACGAAATTCGAAATTCAATGTGCATTGTTACGATTCAGAAACAAGCAAAAGATCACTTCGGGATTGAAGGTGACGAAGGATCAACTATGGTGGAAGACAGTGTTTCCCCTCATAAGTAAATTTCTGCTATATATTTTTTTCTATTTCGTTGTCTGCAACTAATTTTTATAGGGCGACAATTCTCCAGCACGAAGTCAGCAAAGTCGGAAAGATCAGCACCGAATCTTTGGCAAAACCGACAGTGATACGAACAACCGATGGTATGGCAAAATTTAAAATCATCTATTAGTTTTGCTTGATTTTTGTTTGATTTTTGGTTCATTTTTTTTATGTTACTTTTGCGATATGTAGGTGCGAAACCGTACGGTACCGGGCACATGGGAGGTGCCCAGTTTACCACAGTTAGTGGGCAAGTGAATGTTGGCCATGCGCCACCAACGGTAAGATGTCATTTCTTTAAAACGTGTCTTGTGGAGTGTAACAATATTGTCTACTAATTCTTCAAAAACATTATCTTTTTAACTTACTAAAATCTTTATTCTCCCATTTTCCCAGTTTATGTGTAGTTAGTTATATGTTAAAAAATTATTTATTTAATAATTTATGGAAGACATTCTTGTGCACGGTATTTCAGGGTTTAAATGGAACGGCCTGTATATTGTTATATTTTTTGGTGTAAATCAGTTTTTCGTTACAAATAATATAAACATTATTTAATTGTTTAAGCATTCATTTTAAAATATTCGGTAAATAATATTTTAATATTTATTTTCAAATATAATATAAATGTATATTTACCTACATTAATTTAATATTTACCTACAAAATATTAATACATGTATATTTAATATATCTTATTTTAATATTTATTTTAAAATATTAAATAAATATATTTCTATACATAAATTTAACTTCCAAACATTAACTCTATAATAGTGTATTTCAATATTTGCTTTCAAATATTAGTTATACAAATATTACTTCAATATTGATTATTCAATATATATTTTTTAATATTAGATAGATAAATGTTATTTGTCTAATAAATATTAGGCAAACATTGTAACATTTATTTATTGTGAAAGAAATATTCAACTAATATTACATCGAATGCACTTTTATTCAGTAAATAATATTTCAATATTTATTTTCAAATATCATATAAATGTATATTTACCTACAGTAATTTAATATTTGTCTTTCAAATATTAAATGAATATAATGTTAAATATACCGTATTTCCAAACTCGATTTAAGATATTGAATTCATATTATATTCAATATAGAGGTTTAATATGTATTTGCTAATAACAAGAAAATATATTATTGTATATATTATTTATTATTTTAATATTTGTCTACAAAATATTAAATGCATGTGTATTTAATGTTATTTTAATATTTATATTTCAATTTTTTGTGAATTTCTGGCATATAATGCAAATAAACACAGTATAAAATCGACGTTTCGCTCCCGTGCGGGGGCTTTGTCAAGATTTATTTGATATAAAAATATAAAATTCACAAAATATTGAAATATCAAATTATAACTGGCACAATAAACTAAACCAACATTTTTAATATTTATATTAAAATATTAAATAAATATTATATTTCTATACATAAATTCAACTTCCAAACATTAACTCTATAGGTATTTCTTTAATATAGTGTATTTCAATATTTGCTTTCAAATATTAGTTATACATATATTTCATATTTCATATTTTTATATTTAATTCTGAATATTATACAAAAATTACTCCAATATGGATTATTCAATATATATTTTTCAATATTAGATAAATGTTATTTGTCTAATAAATATTAGGCAAACATTGTAACATTTATTTAATGGTAAAAAAATGTGCAACTAATATTATATTGAATGCACTTTTATTCAGTAAATAATATTTCAATATTTATTTTCAAATATAATATAAATGTATATTTACCTATAGTAATTTAATATTTGTCTTCCAAATATTAAATGAATGTAATGTTAAATATACCAAATTTCCAAACTCGATTTGACATATTGAATTCATATTATATTCAATATATATATTTATTTTAAAATATTAAATAAATATTATATTTCCAAACATTAACTTTATATATCTTTAATATAGTGTATTTCAATATTTGTTTTCAAATATTAGTTATGCATATATTTAATATACATTATTTTTATATTTAATTCTGAATATTAGGTATACAAATATTACTTCAATATATATTTTTTAATATTAGATAAATATGTTATTTGTCTAATAAATATTAGGCAAACATTGCAACATTTATTTAATGTGAAAAAATATTTGGCTAATATTTGGTGCTACTAGGGTAGAGAATAAGTTCCAACATATTCCGCACTTTCTTTCGTCCTTCCTCATCCAATATCTTCTTCAATTTTCCCCCTTCTCGCGTCTAAACCTTGCTATCATCTTCTGTCCACTACTCTCCATCTTTTCTTCCCTTGTTCCTGTTTTTTTTACCAATTTCTGTTTTAAGTGTCATATAATATACTATATAATACGTAATTGTATATTATAGGAATAGACTTTAAATTTTAAATTGTGAAAAATGCGAACTAGCGCCGACCGGGAATCGAACCCGGGTCTTTCACTTGCCGGGCGACTGCTCTAACCAAAAAAGCTATCGGCACCATACACTCATGAAAGCCCTACATATCAAAGAACCCAAAACTTAATCATATACAGGATGTTCCTTTTAACTATTAAGAAGGTATTGAAGAATCCATTCGCCGTGTATATTGCAGAAGTTCTGAAATACCTGCATGAGTGTCTACCGTTAATCTACTTTTAATCTCTTATTGAAACAAGTCTAATGTGTCGGAAAGTAATTGTAATGCGAGAAAATTATATTTGAACCTCTGTTTCATGCTTTTATCAACGGACCAGTGGGCAGAGTAGGTACATAAAAAGCTTGTACATAATCCTCCGCTTCTTGACTTAGTCTCATAGTTAGTTCTTTTTATATATTCGCTTGTAACATTCGGCTTGTATCTTTCAACCCGTTTCCGAAAAATCGTTTCTCTTATGCAATGTCGATGTCAACTTGTAGATTCAGCAAACGAAGGTTACTTCGGTACTCTCAGAACCACAGAAAGCTCTCCTTTCAACCATCACGGCCACACAAATCAAAATCAAAGAATCTTCGGTCGATCTGGAGACGAGGGCGCAGGTACCGGAGATCGGCAGCGATCCAGCGGCTAAGAAATGGAAACAGGTCACTTTGGACACTCGCAAACAGAACGTGGGGTCGCAGATAGCTGCTATGAATGCGGCCACAGCGCAAGTTGTTACTCTAACGGGCCCGGCTGACGAGGTGGACCATACAGCTGTCGGTGCGGCAATAACGACAATCGGCAGCAATCTACCAGAAATGACCAAAGACGTCAAGATGATTGCTGCCTTAATGGAAGATTCCAACATGGGAGAGAAACTCCTCGATGCGACACGAAAATTGTGCAACGCTTTCAGCGATCTGCTGAAAGCAGCCGAGCCTGAATCGAAGGAACCTAGACAAGCGTTGCTTAACGCCGCTCATAGAATCGGAGAAGCCAGCGGACAAGTTCTGGCCACAATTGGCGAAGACACTGCCGATAACAAAGAGCTGCAAGATATGCTGATGTCTTTGGCTAAAATCGTCGCGAATACAACCGCCGCTCTAGTCTTGAAAGCGAAGAATATTGCCGCTACCTGCGATGACCAACAGACGCAGAATAGAGTTATTGGCGCTGCTACTCAGTGCGCTTTGGCAACTTCACAATTGGTCGCTTGCGCCAAGGTAACTAAACTGTAAAGATTTGCGTGTAATTTTACATTTTATGTATATTTACAAATCGTAATTTATAATTTTACAGTGTAAAATGCATTGCTACTCTTGTAAAATTACATACACTGCGAAATTAAAGAGGAAATGTAATTTGTAAATTAACACCGGAATGTATATTTACACATATGTAATTTTACAAATATACATTTTATGTAAATTTACAAATCATAATTTGTAATTTTACAGTGTAAAATTACAGGTAGTATGCACTATTGCTACTCTTGTAAAATTACATACATTGTGGAAATAAAGAGGAAATGTAATTTGTAAATTAACGCCGGAATGCATATTTACACAAATGTAATTTTACGCAAATAATAGCGCGTAACAAAGTTGTTTCGTGTAAAATTACACGGAATTGAATAGTCCTCACAATATACAAATTACGTAGGTTGTGGCTCCCACTCTACACTCTCCAGCTTGTCAGGAACAACTGACGGCTGCTGTACGCGAAGTTGCGAAGGCAGTAGAGAATTTGGTTGCTGTTTGCAACGAATGTTGCGGCAACGAAGATCTTATGAACCAACTGAAGGCAGCAGCTGCAGAAGTCACTAGGACGTTGCACGATTTATTGGAACATATCAAATTGGGTGAGTTTGTTTTATTGGGCCAACCAATTGTATTGGTAAATCTTTGCGTTTAATCTATTAGCGAATCGAGAACGTGCGCACGTGTCTGTGCAAGAGAGCAGTGTAGAGACCATTTATACAGTGGCTGACAAACTCTCGGCTGCTTCAGGTGATGCAGGAGAGATGGTGAAACAAGCCCGTCTTTTAGGGCAAGCCACTGCTCAGCTCATCGAGAGCATCAAAGGCGAAGCAGAGAAACTGCCGGACTCCGATATACAACGCCGTTTACTGGCAGCTGCTAAAACTCTGGCAGACGCGACAGCTAGAATGGTAGAAGCCGCGAGACAGTGCGCGAGTCATCCTCACGAAGTCACCTACCAGGATAAATTGAGGAGGACGGCGGAAGATTTGAGAGACGTGACTACGGTGGCTGCTACTACGCCTGCGTTGCGAGCAAAATTAGTGGATCGTGTGCAAGTCTGCGCACGCCGTGCAGTTTCTTCAGCTACGCAGTGCATTTCGGCAGCTCAGGCTAGTCATTCCCACAATTCAAACGCTGCGACTAGAGAGACCCTCATTGTGGATACCAAGGAATTGTCGGAACAAATTCCGCCGCTGATTGATTCTTTGAAAGCCAACGCAAACGCACCGCAAGAGACTAGCACGCAAAGCGAACTTATGTATGTTGCGGAAGTCTTTTTACATGTAAGTATAAATGTTGTGTCGTTGGAATTTAATTTATTTATTGTTCGTGATTTCGTGTAGCCCGCAACGCAATTTATCCAATCGTCGCGTTCGGTTCTGCCAACTTTAGACAGTCATTCAATAACTGAACAGCTGTCGACGACGACTCAAAAGTTCAGCAGCGATATCAGCGATTTACGAGGTGCTATCAGTCGGGCCAAGCCTGCTTGTCAAGGTTTAGGTCTCGAAGCAGCTTCCGAACTCATAAACAGCCTCAAGGAAGAGTTGGATGAGTTCGAACGTGCGGTGGACGCTCACAGATTGCGACCTTTGCCCGGTGATTCTTTGGAGCGCGGTACTCAGCAATTGGGCACGAGTAGCAAAGCTGTTAATCAGAGTGTTGCCCAACTGCTTAGCGCGGCTTCTCAAGGTAACGAAATGTATACTGCCCAAGCGGCTAGAGACACGGCTCATAATCTGCGGAATTTCACTGGAGCGGTGCGATCAGTAGCTGCTACATCGGATAATAGAGATTCGCAGAAGAAAATCATCCGTGCCGGACAAGATGTTATTTTGCACTCGGCGAAATTAGTCGAAGAAGCTCAGAGAACTTTGCAAGCGCCTATAGGAACGGTTTCTCCGGGGCTGGCTTCTTCTGCTAAAGAAATATCGGCAGCTTTAAGTCGAACTGTTGATTGTCTACCGGGGCAACGAGATGTTGACTCTGCCATCTCCAGCATCAAAGAGTGGTCAAGTACGATTACTTCTGGACGCTTTCCCCACACTAACAAGAGTTACGGGGAGTTACAACAAGAATTGAACACTGCAGCTGCTAATTTGAACGACGCAAGCTCAGATGTAGTCGTTTCCGTACATAACCCCACGGAATTAGCCTCGTCTTCTAAGGACTTCTCCTCGGCTTTCCACGAATTGCTTCTGGTGTCGATGGAAATGGCTGGGCAAACCCAAGACACGGAAGCTCGAGGTCATATGGTGCACTCGCTCAAGAACGTTTCCACTACTTCGAGTTACTTGCTGAACACGGCGAAATCGGTTTCCGCCGATCCTCATCTGCCGAACGGGATGAATCAGCTTGCCGCAGCTGCCAGGGCCGTTACGGATAGCATTAATAATTTGGTGGATGTGTGTACGTCGGCTGCTCCTGGACAGAATGAATGCGATAACGCGATAAGGAAGATACAGGCGATGAAGCCGTTGTTGAACAATCCGAACGAGCCGATTAACGAATCGAGTTACCACGAGGCGTTGGATTCTGTTATCGACAAAAGCAAATTATTGGGTGAGTAAGTTGTATTTTTGTATATACGTCGGGTATTAATTGATTATTCGAACGTCAGGTGAGAGCTTGCAAGGCATCACGAGCAGTGCTAAACAATCGGAGCACGAAAGATTTTCCGAGAGCGTCAAGATGTTTACGTCGGGAATCTGCACTTTAGTGGAGGCTGCGGCACAAACTGCTTATTTGGTGAGTGTTTCTATACTGCTGATTTTGTACTATTGCGCTATTATATTACTAATAATAGTAATTTGTTACTATTGTTGTTAGTTTTTTGTTTATGTACGTTTGATTTTGTACATACTAGTTTTTATTTATATCCAATTTTGTATTTGGTGTTTGTTTATAGTTATCAATTGGCGATTTTTTGCACTAAAATAAACCAAAATTGGTAGTTCTGAGTGTATTTCACTTGACCTCCCCGGATTTATTTTTGTTTCTCTTATTTTTCGTTCGGTTTTTTTAATTTATAGAATTAGTTGTTTTTATTATTATTTATTTTGGTGGTGGTGGATTCAAATATTACTGCACTTGCTTCATATAATCAGTTTTTCAGGATTACGCTATCAAAATTGTAAGTATTATTAGTTAAAATTCTGTTTGGTGTTCTATAAATATTTGTCGGCTTTTCTTATATACGAATTATAGTTTAATATTACAAAAAAAAAACAAGTAAACTCCGAGAAACGCAACTTATAAATATTTTGCGGATAGTTTCCCTTTTAACTTTTGCAGGATAGTAGGGACTGTAGTGGTACGTTAAACCTACAATTCCAACCAGATTTATCAATTACACGAAGCCGTAGAAGGGTCACATACAAACTTTGCTTTGCATTTTCCACAAAAATGTGGAAATTTCGACAAAAAAGCGGAAATTTTCACAAAAAAGTTGAAATTTCGACAAAAATGTGGAAATTTCGACAAAAAAAGTGGAAATTTTCACAAAAATGTAGAAATTTCGACAAAAATGTGGAAATTTTGAAATTTTCACAGAAAAGTAGAAATTTCTACAAAAATGTGGAAATTTGGAAATTTTCACAGAAAAGTAGAAATTTGTACAAAAATGTGGACATATCGACAAAAATGTGGATATTTCGTCAAAAAAGTGGAAATTTGGAAATTTTCACAGAAAAGTAGAAATTTCTACAAAAATGTGGAAATTTCGACAAAAAAGTGTAAACCTCCACAAAAAAGTAAAAATTTCGTAAAAAATGGGGAAAATTCGACAAAAGTGGAAATTTCGACAAAAATGTGGAAATTTGGAAATTTTCACAGAAAAGTAGAAATTTGTACAAAAATGTGGAGATATCGACAAAAATGTGGATATTTCGTCAAAAAAGTGGAAATTTGGAAATTTTCACAGAAAAGTAGAAATTTCTACAAAAATGTGGAAATTTCGACAAAAAAGTGTAAACCTCCACAAAAAAGTAAAAATTTCGACAAAAATGGGGAAATTTCGACAAAAAGTGAAAATTTTCACAAAAAAGTAGAAATTTCGACAAAAATGTGGAAATTTGGAAATTTTCACAGAAAAGTAGAAATTTCTACAAAAATGTGGACATTTCGACAAAAATGTGGATATTTCGTCAAAAAAGTGGAAATTTGGAAATTTTCACAGAAAAGTAGATATTTCTACAAAAATGTGGAAATTTCGACAAAAAAGTAGAAATTGCGCCAAAAATGTGGAAATTTCGACAAAAAAGTGGAAATTTTTCTCAAAAACGTAATTCGACAAAAATGTGGAAATTTCGACAAAAAAGTGGAAATTTTCACAAAAATGTAGAAATTTTCACAGAAAAGTAGAAATTTCGACAAAAAAGTGGAAATTTGGAAATTTTCACAGAAACGTAGAAATTTCTACAAAAATGTGGAAATTTCGACAAAAATGTGGAAATTTTTCTCAAAAACGTAAAAAATTCGACAAAAATGTGGAAATTTCGACAAAAACGTGGAATTTTTCACAAAAATGCAGAAATTTCGACAAAAATGTAGAAATTTGGAAATTTGCACAGAAAAGTAGAAATTTGGAAATTTTCACAGAAAAGTAGAAATTTCTACAAAAATGTGGAAATTTGGAAATTTTCACAGAAAAGTAGAAATATCTACGAAAATGTGGAAATTTTCACAAAAACGTAGAAATTTCGCCAAAAATCTCTAAATTTCGACAAAAAGTGGAAATTTTCATAAAAATGTAGAAATTTTGACAAAAATGTGGAAATTTACAGGGAATTTCAAAAAAATGTAGAAATTTCGACAAAAATGTATAAATTCGGAAATTTTCACAGAACATTAGAAATTTCTACAAAAAAGTGGAAATTTCGACAAAAAGTGGAAATTTTCACAGAAATGTAGAAATTTCGCCAAAAAATGTGGAAATTTGGGAATTTTCACAGAAAAGTAGAAATTTCTACAAAAATGAGGAAATTTCGACAAAAAAGTGGAAATTTTCACAAAAACGCAGAAATTTCGACAAAAATGTGGAAATTTGCAGAAAATTTCAAAAAAGTTAGAAATTTCAACAAAAATGTATAAATTTGGAAATTTTCACAGAACAGTAGAAATTTCTACAAAAAACTGGAAATTTCGACAAAAAGTGGAAATTTTCACAAAAATGTAGAAATTTCGACAAAAAATGTGGAATTTTCACAGAAAAGTAGAAATTTCTACAAAAATGTGGAAATTTGGAAATTTTCACAGAAAAGTAGAAATATCTACGAAAATGTGGAAATTTTCACAAAAACGTAGAAATTTCGCCAAAAATCTCTAAATTTCGACAAAAAGTGGAAATTTTCATAAAAATGTAGAAATTTCGACAACAATGTATAAATTCGGAAATTTTCACAGAACATTAGAAATTTCTACAAAAAAGTGGAAATTTCGACAAAAAGTGGAAATTTTCACAGAAATGTAGAAATTTCGCCAAAAAATGTGGAAATTTGGGAATTTTCACAGAAAAGTAGAAATTTCTACAAAAATTTGGAAATTTCGACAAAAAAGTGGAAATTTTCACAAAAACGTAGAAATTTCGACAAAAATTCGGAAATTTAGACAAAAAGTGGAAATTTTCACAAAAATGCAGAAATTTCGACAAAAATGTGGAAATTTGCAGAAAATTTCAAAAAAATTAGAAATTTCGACAAAAATGTATAAATTTGGAAATTTACACAGAACAGTAGAAATTTCTACAAAAAAGTGGAAATTTCGACAAAAAGTGGAAATTTTCGCAAAAATGTAGAAATTTCGACAAAAAATGTGGAAATTTGGGAATTTTCACAGAAAAGTAGAAATTTCTACAAAAATGTGGAAATTTCGACAAAAAAGTGGAAATTCTCACAAAAACGTAGAAATTTCGACAAAAATGCGGAAATTTAGACAAAAAGTGGAAATTTTCACAAAAATGCAGAAATTTCGACAAAAATGTGGAAATTTGGAAATTTTCGCAGAAAAGTAGAATTTTCTACAAAAATGTAGAAATTTCTACAAAAATGAGAAAGTTTCTGTAAAAACGTATAAATTTACATAAAATGATGGGTTTGCAAGAATACATGATTTAATAGGTTAACAGAACGCAGTGGAAGTTAGCTGTTTCCCAATATAACAATAACTTGTATCACTTTGAGACTGCAGAAAAATCGTAGTAAACAAAACTAATTTATGAACCGGAGATTCAGGAGTAAGGGGTTGAATCCAACCCTTGAAATTCAGGAAGAATTCGTATACGCCAAACTGAAACTTGTATCACTATGAGGTTTTGTACAAAAATCACAGTAAACAAAACCTCAAAGTGATACAAATTTCAGTTTGGCATTTACGAATTCGTAATGAATTTCGAGCTGGAGCTAACTTCTACTGTGTTCTCTGTTAGGTGACCTATTAAATCATGTATTCTTGCATACCCATCATTTTATGGAAATTTCCACGTTTTTACAGAAACTTTCTCATTCTTGTCGAAATTTCTACTTTCTTGTCGAAATTTCCACATTTTTGTCGAAATTTCTACTTTTTTGTGAAAATTTCTACTTTTTTGTCGAAATTTCCTTATTTTTGTCGAAATTTCTACCTTTTTGTGGAAAATGCATAGCAAAGTTTGTATGTGGCAATTAATTAACAATTAAGTCAAGCTATGAATACGTGAAGAAAGATCCCACAGGGATCTATCCTTGGACCGCTATTATTCATAATATACACTAATGACTTGCCAAATTGGATAGAAGAACACTTAAAATCATTAAACAACGTTTGAAAATTAATAAAAATATTTTACTGCACAAAGACTTTTGGGACACCCCAGTATATCTAGAAGATGTAGGTTTAATATACCAATTCAACACTGCCACATTAGCCTGCAAAATGCCAAAAATATTTTTCGCTAGCAGATTCATTTTCCATTGAAAACTCCATAAAAATTAAAATTTGAACAGTTATTTTTTAATTTTACATTAAGTCTTAAAGTTGTTCTTTAATAAATATTTTTTTCTTTTTTTTGTTGTGTGGTAACCTGCAACTCTGATTTCCGTCTGCGCTTTTGTACCGTCCTCCCAAATCTGCAATAAACATGCTCAACTTAGCGTCATCTAACATTGAAATATTCCACCGATTTTAAAGTTAGAATTTGTTTGAGGGTTCAATAAAATTTCTAGGTGGGAGTTTCCGACACGAGTAGTGTTGCCGGCCGTCCAGGTCTTGTTGATCAAGCCCAGTTTGCCCGTGCCGCTCAAGAAATACGCCAGAGCTGCTCGACTCTGTCTTCTCCGAATAGCACGCAACAACAAATATTAACAGCTGCTACGGTCATCGCGAAGCACACGAGCGCTTTGTGCAACGGCTGCAGAACAGCCAGTTCGAAAACTACTAATCCAGTAGCTAAACGCCATTTTGTCCAAAGTGCTAAAGATGTCGCTAATTCTACTTCGAACTTGGTGGCGGAAATTAAATCTTTGGATAAGGATTATTCGCACGAGAATAAGCAAAGGTGCGCTGAAGCCACGAAACCTCTTCTGGATGCTGTGGATAATTTGTATATGTTCGCTAGTTCGAGCGAATTTGTTAGCGTGCCAGCGAAAATCTCTCCTCTTGCCCGTAAAGCACAAGAACCAATCGTTGACGCCGGTCGGAGGATAATCGAAAGTTCGTGTAGCGTTATATCTGCTGCCAAAAGTTTGGTGGTCATGCCGCGTGATCCACCTACATGGCAACTATTCGCAGCAAACTCGAAGAACGTATCGGACTCTATTAAGAAATTAGTAAGCAGTATTCGTGATGGTTCTCCTGGACAACACGAATGCGACGATGCGGCAATGCTGTTGACGAAACATTTGCGGGCTTTAGATGCCGCTTACATGGACGCCGTGTCTCAAAGTTTGGAGCCCAGAAGAGGCTCTACCCTGCAAAGTTATAACCAGCAAGTGGAAAGAGCTGCGGCCGGGTTGGTCGATACGGTCGAACCTCTTCGTCAAGCTGCTAAGTACGAGGCGGAGAACATCGGCCACGCTGTTAACCAAATTGTAAGTAGAGAGTTTTTGTATAGTGCTCCAATCACACGAGTTTGTCGCTTCAGGTGCAGTATTTCGAACCTTTGGTTCAAGGTACAATAGGCGCGGCATCAAACATGACGAACTCTAAACAACAAGAGTTGTTGCTTGATCAAGCCAAGTCTATTACGGAATCTATGTTGCAATTCATCTATGCTACTAAAGATTGCGGTGGAAATCCAAAGGTATTTTTTGTCTAACGATTGTCGGGAAGGTTTAAATCGATCGAAAACTTTTAGGCGGTGAATATTCACCCGGACATTGACGAATACGCGAACTCGACAAGAGATACTTTACAAGAACTTGTGAGCAACTTGGAAGTCATATCGACTCAAAGTGGAATCGTATCAGGCGTTGTCGATAACTTGACAAGAGCTATGACTCGCTTGTCTGACCACAGGGCTTCCTTGATCATTTCTGATGGCGATACATACGTGGACTACCAAACAAGAATGGTAGAATGTGCTAAAGACATTGCTAAAATTGCAGGAGAGATGGTAAATAAGTTTTGCTTGTTTTCCCAACAGATTTTCTTATAATTTCCATTTGTAGTCGACAAAAGCTGCGACTGAGCCCCAAAAACTAGCCCCATTATCTGCTGAGTTGTCTCATAAGTACGCCCAATTAGCCAGTGATAGTATCGGTGCGGCTGCCTCTTCCACCAATAGTGAAGTCGCGATGCGTCTTAAAGAAGTAGTCCAATCTTTAGGAAGTGCTTGCATTGATTTAGTCCAAGCCGGAGGGCAATGCCAAATTCGCAAAGACGATCAGACCTTAAGAGAAATTGGCGATTGTGCTCGAACAGTAACAGAGAAAGTAAGACCGCAAATTATTCTATGTACGCAAATTTTTCTTATCCCCTTCCGTGGTAGGTTTCTCGAGTTTTGGCCACCCTCCAGTCGGGCTCTCGTGGAACCCAAGCTTGCATCAATGCAGCCTCCACCGTATCCGGCATTATCGGCGACTTGGATACCACCATCATGTTCGCCACTGCCGGAAATCTCAATCCCGAAAATAAACACGAGTCGTTCGCCGACCACAGGGAGAATATCCTGAGGACCGCCAGGGCGCTTGTTGAAGACACCAAAACTTTGGTTATTGGTGCTGGAGCGTCCCAAGAACAACTGGCTGCTGCTGCGCAAAATGCGGTCACTACCATCGGTAAGTGTTGATATGATAACTATATTCGTGTACCCTTTACCCGATAATTACCTGCCAACTATTCATTACCCGATTATTATAGGGTAACAGGCATTTACTGAGCAACAGGTAATTATAAGAAGCGATAGATAATTATAGGTCAAAATATCCATGTACCATTTACCCTTCAACTACCTGCCAATTATCCATTACCCGATTATTATAGGGTAACAGGTATTTACTGAGCAACAGGTAATTATAAAGAGCGATAGGTAATTATAGGGCAAAATATTCATGTACCCTTTACCCGTTAATTACATGCCAATTATCTATTACCCGATTATTATAGGGTAACAGGTATTTACTGAGAAGCGGGTAATTATAAAGAGCAATAGGGCAAAATTCGTGTACCCATTGCCCATCAATTACTTGCCAATTACTGATTACCCAATTATTATAGGGTAACAGGTATTTACTGAGCAGCAGGTAATTATAAAGAGCAATAGGGCAAAATATTCGTGTACCCTTTACCCGTTAATTACCTGCCAATTACCCATTACCAGGTTATTCCAGGGTAACAGGTATGTACTGAGGAACAGGTAATTATAAAGAGCGATAGGGCAAAATATTCATGTACCATTTACCTGTTAACTACTTGCCAATTACCTGATTATTATAGGGTAACAGGTATTTACTGAGAAGCAGGTAATTATAAAGAGTGATAGGTAATTATAGGACGAAATATCTGTGTACTCTTTGCTCGTCAATTACCGATTACTCGATTATTATAGGGTAACAGGTTTTTACTGTGCAACAAGTAATTATAAAGAGCATTAGGTAATTATAGGGTAAAATATTCGTGTACCCTTTACCCGTTAATTACCTGCCAATTATCCATTACCAGGTTATTCCAGGGTAGCAGGTAGTTACTGAGATACAGGTAATTATAAAGAGCGATAGGTAATTATAGGGCAAGGGGTACTTATAGGGTAACCGGTAATACTAAGGTAATGAAATAGGGCTTAAATTAATGGGTGCCAACGGTTTAAGGAGAGTTTTTTCTATGCAGTGCAATTGGCGGATGTGGTAAAACTTGGAGCGACCAGTTTGGGAAGTGAGAACTCTGATTCTCAAGTGATGCTGATAAATGCGGTAAAAGACGTAGCGAGTGCTCTGGGTGACTTAATTCACGCTACGAAAGTTGCCAGCGGGAAGCCAGTGCATGACCCGGCGATGACGCACCTCAAAGAAAGCGCCAGGGTAAATATTTTTTTTTTGGTTCTTAAATATTTATTTTTTTGCGAATGAAGTTTGAGCTAACATACAGTGGCTTAGGTTATAAAAGGCAGAAAAGCCACACAGTATGGCAGTGGTGGTTAGATATTGTAATTAATTTATTATGAATCGTTTGTTGCTATTTCACTAAAACCTTTGGCTTAAGAAAAACATAACGGCGCAAAAATATACAACTTAAAAATTACAAAAATAACACAAAGTATAAAAACGTAACAAATAACAAAATAAATTAAACGAACTTTGAAATTTCTATACTATACTACACTACCCAAACAAGAACAATAAGTTAAAACAAAAAATATAAACTTAGCAAATGATAAACAAAAATGATAGAAAATATGCATACTACAAATAATAATGTGACAATACTTATATTTTTATAACAAACGCTGCTTCTACTAACTCAAAGTATACTGCATGGTCGTTGCGGAGCACTGCCGTCACTAATTTAGTTTGTACAAGGGTGGACTTTAAATAATAAAATTAAATAGCAATAATGAAATCGTTACTTAACACCATGCATTTTGCTTGAGCCACTTTTCGTCATAATGTCCGACTAGAAGGAAAATACTTAGCAAAACATATGTTACAATTTAAAGTCCACCGTCTTAAAACTTTCTCTCTCTTTTTCTTTATTGTTTTATTTATTTATTTCCGTGTATAATTTTTTTTATTTGTGAAGTGGAGCTTTTTTTATAGATCTATATTATATATTTTTTGTGGTACGGTGGCTAGAATGTAACACATGTTTTGGTTAACTGGCAGGTCCCCGATTCAGACACCGAATGGTGGATCTCTGATCAGGAGGAAGAGCTGATCCGTTTGTTGAGTGACAGCAAGGAGAATGTCAACTCTGACACTTTGCAATCTGACATTACGCCCTGCCTTGTAGCCAACTGAGTGTTCTGTCTCGAGAGTCTCATTCGGAATGTTCGCACAGTTCACCGATTTTTTTTGTGTATTGGTTTTGTTTTTCTGCGCTCAGATATTATTTACTAACTCCAAAAATAAGAGGAATGTGTCCTTTGACAATAATAATTTAATGCAGGGTTATCCCTGTAGTAGTGTAATTATTGGAGATTTTATATCGAAACTAAAAAACAGTCATGGTCTATTGCACTTGGTAGGCAATCCTTAGATTTCGACTTTATTATTAATTTAAGCACTTAACTATTTTGGCTTATACAGATTGAGCAACTGTATTTTATTTTCCCATGGTTTTAGAATGAGACTTTCTTATTAGTTGTCGTTTATATTCTATTTTTAATAAGTAACATATATATTTTTTTCTCATCTATAGTGACTATTTTCGTATACATATCTTCTTTTACTTTTATTTTTTATATCTTGTATTTTCACTTTTATAAATTGTATCTGTCATTACCTAATTCTCGAATAAAATAAAAATATCTGGATCATTTGATTGCAATGTTCCTTTGATGGAAGTTCTTTTAATTTACATGGTACGTAGTTTTTTTTAAATCTGATGTTTTTTAGTGGAATTTCGTACACCCCTATCCAATTTTAGTTATTTTTACTAACAGGTTCTTCCCCCAACACCTGTCTTGGTTTTTCTGTGAATTTTTCGCTAAAAGCATGTTTGTCTTACCGAATCATGATCGAATTGTCTTGATTGTATCGTTGGCTTATAGGTCATGGTAACGAATGTTACCTCGCTGTTGAAGACGGTTAAAAATGTGGAAGATGAACACACGAAAGGTACTAGTGCGTTAGAATCGACCATAGAAGCTATCGGGCAAGAGATGAGGGTATAATCGTCGTTTACCGTCGTTTGACGAAAGTTTTACGGTTATTCTGAATTTTAGACCTTGAATACAAGTGATGGATGCAAAAATGTTACTCCAGAAGATTTGGTACGGTGTACTAAAGCAATCACGAAAGCCACAGCGAAATGTGTATCGGCCGGTATTAGCAACAAGCAAGACGATATAATCGCTGCTGCAAATTTGGCTAGGAGTTCGATCTTTGATATGCTGTTAATTTGCAAGGTATATAACCGGTTTTAGTGTATGCATTTTCGGTATAATTGGTTTAATTTCAGAGTGCTGCCTATAAGGTAGCAGAAACAAGGGAACTGAAACAACGAACTCTGGATGCTGGTCGAGATTGTGCTCAGCAATACCGTGAGTTGCTTCTGGCTATGTTGGAAGGTAATAGTCAGGATGCGAAGAAGACTCTGCCGTTGATATCTAGGCGAGTGGCGCAATCAGTCACTGAACTGGTCAGCGTAGCTGAATTACTCAAGGGATCAGATTGGGTCGATCCGGAGGATCCCACGGTCATCGCGGAGAATGAATTGCTAGGCGCTGCGGCTTCCATTGATGCTGCTGCTAAGAAATTAGCCAGTCTTCGTCCGAGGAAGAGCATACAGGTACGTGAAATGATTGTTCCTTGCTCCAATCTTCGGTGACCACCAATTTTGATGTGAACTACTGTGAGATATGTTTGATATTCTTGGTTGTTGTTTTCTATCACCCAGGAGTCAAACATATTATTACAGTGGCTTGCGCTTCTTCAGACTACCAATCAGGGATGTGCAAAGTAATCGATTAATCGATTTGATTATAGATTTTACAATAATTGTTTAATCCAATAATCAATTATTTAAAAACCGATTCATAGATTATCTGATTAATTGTTTAATCGAATAATAAATCAAATTATTGATTAATCGAGTAATCAGATAATCTATTAATCGGCTGATCGATTGTTCGATTATTTGATTAGTTTATTATTTGATTAATTGATTATTTTATTAATCGTTCATTTGATCAATTGTTCACTCGATTAATCTATTATTTGATTAAGCGATTAATTGAATATTTTGTTCCATCGATTAATTAAATGAGTACTTTCTTATGGTAAGCTATTCCAGAGGTATTATTTTTATTACTGATTATTATTTATTATTATATATATATATATATATATATATATATATATATATATGAGCTCTTCAGGCCTTATAGGCCCATGGCTTGTCCTACTATTTTTCTCCACTCCGCTCTGTCTTGTGCCTTGCTTTTCCAGTCCTTAATGCCTAGTCTCCTGACATCCTCCGCCACACATTCTCTCCATCTTCTCTTAGGCCTTCCTCTCTTCTTTCCTGTCTCTCTCTTCATCTCAAGCATCTGTCTGGGTATACGTTCTTCCCCCATTCTAGCGACGTGCCCTAGCCATCTCATTCTTTGCGCACGCACATACTGGACTATGCCGGCTTCCATGAACATTTCTCTCAACTCTGCATTGTTTCTTCTCCTATACTTATCTCCATCCTTTATCCCTCCAAAAATTGTTCTTAATATTTTCCTTTCCCAGATCTCTAATTTCTGCTGGTCTTCCTTTCTTAAAACCCATGCTTCACTTCCATAAGTTACTGTCGGTCTGATAATGGTCTTGTATATCCGTATCTTCGCTTTTCTTGACACATTCTTGTCCCTCAACACTGTCCTCAGAGCCCCAGCACTTCTGTTACCTATCATTATTCTTTTTTCAATTTCTCTTAGTTGGTCATTGTTTCTTGTAATTTCTGTCCCCAAAAAATTAAAACTCTCCACTCTTTCAAATATGCTCTTTCTATCTTTTCCACTTTTCACGCTCAGATGTTCTTCCTCTTCTTTTGCTTTCTTTGTCGTCATGTACTTTGTCTTTAGCTCGTTTATCCTTAATCCATAAGTTCTTGCTTCGTCTCCTAGCCGCCTTACGAGCTCTTTCAATTCTTCCTTTGTTCTTGCTATCAATGTTACATCATCAGCATATGCAATACACTGGTGTGAGTTCTTAAGCACTGTGCCATCTCTGTTTATATTGCTGTTTCTGATAATTTGCTCTAGCAACAGATTAAAGAGCACCGCTGACAGAGGGTCTCCCTGCTTCAGACCATTGCCGACCATAAAACCTTCCGACATCGTGCCATTTATTCGAACTTGGTATTCTGTGCTCTCCAAAGTCATTTTCACCAAGGCAATTACTTTCCACGGGACTCCCAGTTGTCGCATTACTCCATCCAACTGTCGTCTGTTTACACTATCATAGGCTTGTTTAAAATCTATGAAGGCCACGTGTAGCTGCACATTCTGCTCCTCACATTCACTCTGTATCTGCCTCAATGTAAAGATTTGGTCTATAGTAGATCTGTTCTCTCTAAATCCTCCCTGATATTCCCCCAACATCACTCCCGTACTATCCTTCAGCCTTTGTGTTAATATTTTTGCAAATATTTTGTATACATTGCTTAATAGGGCTACTCCTCTATAGTTCTCACACTCCTGTTTATTTCCCTTTTTATGTAATGGGCATATTATTGCTTGTCTCCACTCCCTTGGCATTTGCTGTTTCTCCCATATGTCCTGGAGCAGCTTGTGTATTCTGCTGTGCAGCCCGTGGCCCCCATATTTTATCAGTTCTACTTCTATCCCATCTTTTCCTGGACTTCTGTTGTTCTTTAATTGTTTTATAGCACTTTTCACTTCCTCGAGACTTGGTGGTTCTATGTTCTTATCCCGTGGTCTCATCTCGTTTTGGTTGGTATCTTTACAATCTCCATGCACCTCAGTCACATTCAGTAGTTCGGAAAAATATTCCCTCCACCTTTCCAGCACTTCCCTTTTCCCACCCACAAGCTGCCTATCCTTGTTATAACAGTACATGGTATTTACACTGTCCTTCTTTTTGTTTTTTCTTACTTCTTTATAAAAATTCCTTATTTCTTTCTGGTCATAATATTCTTGTATGTTTCGTATTTTCATTTCCTTATACTTTCTCTTCTTTTCTCTACATATTCTTTTTGCTACTCTTCTTTTGTTCTCGTAGTCTGCTTTGGTCTCTTCTGTATTAAATTCCAGCATTCTTAACCGTGCTCTATTCCTCTCCTCCATCCTTTCCTGGAATTCTTGGTCTATCCATTCCTTACTTTGTTGCTTTTGTTTGTTCCCTATCACCGTTTCTGCTGATTGGCATATTATACTTCTTAACTCTTTCCATACATCTTCCACTTCCCCATCTCCCACTCTCACCATTCTTTGTTCGATCTCTCGTGTGTACTTCACTACATTTTCTTCCCTTTTTAATAGTCCTATATTATGTGCCTCCCTCTTACTTATTATTCATCTATTCTCCTTAAGCATTTCCTGTGCGACTTTTACTCTCACCATAAAGTGATCAGAGTCAGCGTCTGCTCCCCTACAACTTCTTACATCCTTAATACTGCCTGCATGCTTCTGTTCTACTAAAATATGGTCGATTTGGTTGATTGTTTTCTTGTCTGGTGATACCCATGTTCCTTTATGTATCGCCTTATGTCTGAAAAAAGTTCCACATATTCTCATTCTCCTGCCAGCTGCAAAATTTATCAGTCTTTTTCCATTTTCACTACTAATGTCATGCTTGCTGTGTTTTCCTATCACAGGTTCGTATATCCCTTCCTTTCCAATCTTAGCATTCCAATCTCCCAATATTACTTTTAAATCATAGTTTGCTATTTTCTCAAGTTCTTCCTCCAGTCTTATGTAAAATTCTTCTTTCATCTCTTCGTCCTTATCCTCCGTTGGCCCATGCATATTGAAGATGCTTATTTTTCTGTATTTAGTCTCTAAAGAAAGCAAAGTAATTGTGAAAACTCAATATGTCCGACCGACTAGGTCGATTAATCAAACACTTAATCAGTTAATTCAAAAATCAATCGGACCCCTTACCACACAAAATTTGAAATACTATATACGTAATTCGGCAACCAAGTTGCCATCTTCAGTAGTTCGGAAAAAAATAATAATAAGAAAATAAAATAATAAAAATAAAAATAAAAAATAAAAAAAAATATGAAAAATAAAAAAAAAAAAATTTGTTTCTTTTTATTTTATTTTTTTTTTTATTTTTATTTTTTTATTTTTTAATTTTTTTTAATTTTTTTAATTTTTTTATATTTTCTTTTTTTTTTTTTTTAAATTTTTATTTTTTTTATTTTTTTATTTATTTTTTTATATTTTCTTATTTTTTAATTTTTTTAAAAATTTTTTAAATTTTATTTTTTTCTATTTTTTATTTATTTTTTTTCTATTTTCTTATTTTTTAAATTTTTTTGTTTTTTATTTTTTTTATATGCATATATTTTTATTTTTTATTTATTTTTATTATTTTTTTTACGAACTACTGAAGATGGCAACTTAGTTGCCGAAATACGTACACAGTATTTCAAATTTTGTGTGGTAAGGGGTCTGATTGATTCTTGAATTAATTATTTAACCACAGTCTAACATCTTAATCGATTAATTAAACAATCGGTAAGCCAATAGATCAAACAATCAATTAATTGACAATCGACTAACTGATTAATCAAATAATCGATTAATCAATCAATCAAGTAATCGATTAATCACGTAATCGATTAATCGAAAAATCGATCAGTCGATTAATCAAATCAGATAATCGATTTATCGATTAATCAAATTTATCGATTACTTTACAATAATCGATTATGAAATGTGATAATCGCACAGGCCTACTACCAAAGGGACGACGTCCGAATAAAGTTAATCGAAAATTCCTTTCGCTATTTCTTCAACTCGCAACCCTTTCCAGAGCCACGACTTGGACGAGTCGATGAACTTCGATGAAATGATTTTGGAAGCGGCGAAATCCATTGCTGCCGCAACCTCCGCTCTTGTAAAAGCGGCCAGTGCCGCTCAAAGGGAACTCATAGACAGCGGCAAAATGTCGAGAACACCTCTAACGTCTTCAGACGACGGTCAGTGGTCGGAAGGCCTTATTTCTGCTGCTCGTTTAGTCGCCGCTGCTACCCACAGCTTGGTCGAGAGTGCCAATGCCTTGGTTCAAGGTAAGATCCGTCCAGCAAGTTGCGGACCTAAGTTCGAATCCCAATCGGTGCTTTTTTGCAATTTAGGTCTGGCGAGTGAAGAAAAACTAATTTCCTCTGCCAAACAAGTGGCGAGCTCCACGGCACAGCTGCTGGTGGCTTGCAAAGTCAAAGCGGAAGGTGATACGGAAGCTACTCGTCGTCTGCACCAAGCTGGCACTGCCGTTATCCGTTCGACGGATAATTTAGTCCGGGCAGCTCAGCAGGCGAAGAGCATCGACGAGGAGAGATGTCTAGTGCTTAATAAGCGCATGGTCGGGGGGATCGCGCAAGAAATTAATGCTAGGTCAGTTATATTTTTAGACGCTCGTTATTAATATGTTTATTCCGCACTAAAATTTCGATTTATTTTTAGCGAAACTTCAAATAAAGTTGCATTTAATATAAATCTGATTTATATATTTTCTTTGGCGATGCGAAATTGAAAATCTTTAAATAATTTGTTTTATCGACTGTAATGTTGTTTTTCCCGTGGGCTATTTCAGGTCGGAGGTGCTGCGTATCGAGAGGCAACTCGAGGAAGCTAGGGGTAAGCTGACGGCGATCCGGCAGGCGAAGTACAAGCTGCGGGGCGGAGACACTTCCGGGGAAGACACCGACGGTTATGCCGACGGGGCGACGTCGCGGTGAGTTGCAGGTGTGTGTCTAACAAAACTAACTGTGCTTCGCTCGGCTTATACTTAGATTAGTGTGCGCACTCTTGTTCTGGAAGTAGTACGGGATATTTTTCTTGATTTGTTTCACAAGGTAATCGAATTGAAAGAAATCGAGTTAATTTTTTAATGATGCAAGACAATTACGTGTGGCTACCCTACTAAATTAATAATAGATACCATAAACTACTAGTAAATAAATTGAACATGCCCCCCACCTTGAAATAAAAATTTTCAGACAAATATGAATGTAACCAGTGTAAAGACAATAAACAATATGCAAACATAAATAGGTAAGAAGATTTCTGTTCATGTGAAATCAGGAAAAGCATTTGCAACGTCGTAAATTATTTACATACATACAAATATTACCCCAGAGACTGATAACACTTCAAATATATAAAAGTGCCTATTATATTAATAGATGTCATAAATTACTAGTAAATAAATTGAACATGCCCCCCACCTTGAAATACAAAATTTCAGACAAATATAGATGTGACAAGAAGGAAAGAGTAAAAAAGACGAAAATAATTAAATAAAGCTGGGAACTGAAGATATATTAGAAGTCTGGAGAGACTTTATCGAAAAGAAGTTTAAAATAGAGGACAGAATGGAGGGTAGAGGGGAAATATGGAGAAGAGACGCAACAGATAATGGGATAATACTGGAGGAAGTGACAGAAGCACTAAAGAAAGATGAAAACAGGGAAGGTGGGAGAAGGTGACAGAATAGCAGTGGAAATGTAAAAAAAAGCTTTGGAAGACAAGTTGATGAAGTTATGGACATGTCAGAAAGATATTTTGGAAAATTGAGAAGGAATAGATGCAGAAATGAAGAAATACGAACTGAATTACAACAGAAGTCAATAATTAGTCAGAAGATCGAAGAAATACAACTTATATGGTTCGGACATGTACAGAGAATGATGCTGGAAGAGCTAGCAAAACAAGTTGGTGAAGCAAGGAAACACGGTAAAGGAGGAAGACTACTGAAAACCGTGGAAGACTGGATGGAAGAGATAGCAAAGACAAGAGAGGAAAATGGTCCGGGGGATGAAGAAATTAATGGTCAACAGAAAGAAGAAATTGGTATAAACTCCTAAAATACTTATGCCTTAAGGCACAAGGAAGAGTGTTATATTCCGGAACATAAAAGCAGAAGATTGGGCAATTACTATAAATCAGGATAGACAGAGAACACGAATGTGGAACACTAAAGTGAGAGAAGAGGTTGATAAAAAGAAGAAGGCATGGAGGAAATATATCAGATTCAAGGAACAAAAGACTGACGAACATACCAGACAGAGAAAAAAATACCAAAAGGGAACTGAGAGAAGCATGGTAGTTAAATCATTGAAAGGAAATAAACGCAGTCGTCAAGGGTAGAAAAGGGGAACCCCAAACCAATGTCCAAAGCATGGAGAGAATTTTGCATACGGAGATTTGAGGATGAGAGTGGGGAAGAGCAAGATTTAAAGAGTCGTGGGGGGAAGAAGTGGATGAACAGAGTGAAGAAGAAAGCCATTGCAAAAACAAAAATAGGGAAGGCAGGAGGCCCAGGTCAAATATCCCCGGAGATGATTAAATACGGAGGGGAAGTAGTGGCTCAATGGCTGCATGAAATATTGAAGGTGGCGTGGAGGCAGAACAAAATATTGGAAGACTGGAAAGTCAACCACATATTGCCCAACCATAAAAAGGAGGAAATGAGTAAAAAATGAGCAATCTAATCTGCCTGTAGGTGGCTTTTGTGGAGAGCGAAACAAACGGCAGATCATGTCCATGTAATAAGGAAACTGATGGAATGGTGATGGGGAACCAGACGAAGATATAAGCATAACAAGCAAGGTAAAATAAATACAGGAAGCAGAGATTGTAGATTATTGGGAAACAACTACAATAAGGGATGGAAGGACGGATATGGATGTAACTAACAAAAGAAAGAAAGCTAATTGCAGAATTAAAAGAAGAATGCACCATGGCGGAGAGAGGAAAAAGGGATGAAGAGGAAGAAACTGTGATAGATTGGTTAGGAGAAGGAATAGAGGAGTACAGAAAGAATATAAGAGGAAAAGAAATCAGAGAGGAAAATACAGATGAGTTGGTGAAGGAGATGGAACAGATAATAAGAGGAGCAGCAAGATGGAAAGTAATCAAAAAGGATGTAAGGGGAGGAGGAAGGAGAAATAAATGGTGGGACAGGGAGTGTAGAGATAGAAAGAGAGAAGTAAGGAAAGCAATGAGGAATTGCCGAAGAGCAAACGTGAGTCTGGAAGAGTACAGGATAGAAAAAACAGTGTACAAGAACTTATGTGAAAGGAAAAAGGAAAAGGCAAGAATCAAGCTATTGCAGGAAATAGAAAAGGTGAAGTCAGAAAAAGAAGTATGGAATATAATAAATAGAGAAAAGAAGCAAGGAAGATAGATGAAAAAATTGCAATGGATGATTGGAAGAGGCATTTTATGAAGGCACTGGGTGGGACGGAGGTGGAGAGAGAAAATTATAATAATGACATGAACGAAGGCACAAATAAAGGGGTACAAGTGGAGACAATAAAACTGGAGGAAGTCAGAGAAGTGGTAAACAGATTAAAAGGTGGAAAAGCTGCAGGGGTGGACGAATTACAAGATGAAGTATGGATACATGGAGGTGAGGAAACATTTGAAATGATATGGAAGATATGCAGTAGGGTATGGGAAGGCTAAGCGAAGTATTTTGGACGGAGAGAGGAGTCAGACAGGGGTGTCCCCTGAGCCCATACTTGTTTAACATCTTCCTGTCAGACTTAGAAGAGGAAAGGGACAAAGGGAAAAAGAAATATTGGACACTAGCATATTCAGATGATGTAGTCCTCTTGGCAAAGGAAGAGAAAGAACTAAAGGAGATGCTGAGAAGAATGGAAAGATATTTGGAGAAGAAAGAACTAGTATTGAACACGGAGAAGACTAAAATTATGAGATTCAGGAAAGGGGAGGGAAAAAGTCGCATAGAGAAGTGGGAGTGGAAGGGGGAAGAGTTGGAGGAGGTGGGGGAGTTTAAATATCTAGGATTCACCTTACAAAAGAATGGGGGCCAAGAGAAGCATGTAAGAGAGGTAGTAAGAAAAGCAACAGTAGCAATGGGAAATAGGAAAGAGAAATTTTGGGGGCGACTGGAAAAGAAGAGTAAAGTTGTTTGACGCATTGGTGAGCAGCTAGCCATGTATGGAGCAGAAATTTGGGGGGTGGGAAGAGAGAGAGAAGATAGAGGGAATCCAGGAAAAGTACATAAGATGGACACTGGACTTAGATTGGATAACGCCAGAGAAAAACTAAGAACCAGGGCAGGAAAGAGAGCCATGAGTAAATGAGCAATCTGCCTGTCGGTGGCTTTTGTGGAGAGCGACACAAACGGCAGATCATGTCCATGTAATAAGGAAACTGATGGAATGGTGATGGGGAACCAGACGAAGATATAAGCATAACAAGCAAGGGAAAAGAAATACAGGAAGCAGAGATTATAGATATAATAATAATAATAATAATAATTTTTGTTATCTGCACCAAAAAAGATTCAATACATTTACGGTTACAGCAAAGAAAATTGATAAGTACAGATAATAGGTAGGGAGATCAGCCTCTCGATATTAAAATCGAGCGCTGGTCTACCTCTCCCACCTTACTTAACGTTACTTAATATAAATAAACTAAAGCTAAATTTGGATGAAAAGAAAGGAAAATAAGAAAAGAAAAGAGGAAAAGAGAAAAAGAGAAAGAAGAAAACAAAAAAAGTCACTTAAGAACTGAGTACGCAGAATACAGCGGGGAATCAGAGAGAGACAAATTATTGACTATTAAGCAAGACCTCCCTGAGCTTTCTCTGAAAAGTGTAGCTGGATGAGCGAAAGCAGTACACATCTAGGTGATTAATGCAAGAAGCGATATTATATGAAAAAGACCTCTTGAAAATTTCCTTGCTGTGACGAGGAATCGTTAGTAGATGTTTTCTTCGTACATTAATGATTATCGGGAAACAACTACAACAAGGGATGGAAGGATGGGTATGGATATAACTAACAAAATAAAGAAAGCTAATAAGGTGTACTAAGGGAAAAAGGAAATATCTGCAGCGGTACTTCTAATTTTGTCAACATGAGTATGTTCCAAATGCAATTCGCAATTGGCATAAAAAAAGTTATGATTCATAATTCTGCGAAATCGGGCTATAAGCGCAGGAACACCTAATTGTTTTGCATCGTGATTTTTCTCTGGAAATATGATTCGATGAATTATATTTGCAATATGCGCGATTTGTAGCGAAATTTGCTTTAACCTATATTTAATCTCGCATATGTAATATTTAAGTGCGACAAAAATGGTTCAATTAGGACTGAAATAAATGGTTTGTATGGAGCGGGCCAGTCGTACTTTAGGTGTTTACTCAAGCAGACGCGCGTAACAATAATTTCACTGCCCACTGTTGTTGTTGATAACTTGCCAGGATGAATATTTCGGTGTTTAATCATTTATAAATTTGTGTATTCGCAGTTTTTATTCCATTCATCCGGAGTAAAATGTGTTCTTCAGACAGACTTGTCAGCGATTCTGATTGTCGTGCCGCGGGGGTGTGATTTTGTTTATAAATCGCGCGGTTGCCAAGGTTGAAAGGTCGGATGTTTGTTCGAATTTAAAAATAACTTAATTGTCGGCATAAAGCATATTTCCGTGCATTGCATAGCTCACTCACTCGTTTTATATAATATCGCGGTTTTAATAGCTCGAAAATGTTCAGCAACACCGGGGGAGTATCGAGGGTGTTCGAGAGTTCGAGTACCTACAAGAGGTATTATTTATTTCTCTTTCGATGGCTTGCCAGGTGTTTGTCGCTTCTCGCAGTGTTCGTTTGGGTGTTTAAATGTTTTTTTTTTATTTTCGAGAGCATGAAAGTATTAACTAATATTTGCATGTATAGACTGGAAGTTGAGTTGTCGCCTAAGGCTAACCCAAAGTTCGACAAAGAGTTGAAGTCGAAGGTAGCTCGCTATAAGGTTAAATATTAAGGTGAGTTGCGTTGCATGTACACTTTTCTTCGTGTTGTTATAGAACAGATTTTTAACTGTACTAACTGCTGTTCTATATTCTCGTAGTCTATAAAGGAATTTTACTGCAATATTCCATATTTAAATTGATTGAAACGTGAGAACTGAATAATTGTAATAATAAATAAAATTCATATTTCTCGAAAAGGGCAATTACAGTCCAACAGATTTAAGTTGGCGAGGGGTGGGGTTGCGACGCGTTGCCGCCTGCCACAGTCTGCATCTAAATCAGCGCAACAGTGGTGTGGACTTTTTTATAGTTCATTATAACCACCGTATTGTTCTTCAACCACCTAGAAATTGCCTTCAGTTCACTATTGATAACTTCTGCTACCTCAGCCTTACTCTCCCCAATGTAATAAATAAGAGTGTCATCTGCAAACATTTGTATACAACACTTATCTAACATATCGACAATGTCATCTATGTATAATGTAAACAGTACAGGCCCCAACACAACCCTGCGGCACACCATGTGTTGTTTGAACTTTCCCTGTAATTGAATTATTGTACTTCACTATTTGGAATCTATCGCTTAAATAATAGTCGGAGAGCAAGAGCCCTGAATTCGACACATGGTATGCAACTTTCGAACATACAAAAACAGACGATGAGTTCTTACGTCAAAACATATTTTTGAGGTCGCGATTCGATTTGGAATTGCCAAATTGAAGAAAATTGCATTTTTTCATTTTTCTTCTCAAATATACTATTTTCGCACTTTTATTGTTTCTCCTTCTGTATATCTGTCACCCATTGTCGTACAAATTTGAAATTTTAGCATTAGGATAATGAAACTATCCGCTTTCTAACGCTGTACGAGAAAATAGTAATTGTTGTGATTTGACTGAAAAATTAATAAATATTCGAGGAAGAGTTGCCACTTTTGTGTCATTTACAGCGAAAAAGTGTGTATCGGGGTAACTTTTTTATTTTTGAAGATATACTTGTACTATAAATGAGTAAATTGTAGCGCATAAAATGAGGATGTTTTTTTATTTTGAGTATTTTTTCATAAAATTCATAGTAAGTCAGAAAAAGTGTGTTAAACGTGAGTCATATGTCGCGCCCTGCGCGCGTTGTCGCGGACAAAAGCTGTCTGCCGTGCCAACGCCGTCGGAGTTTAGAGTTTTCATTTATTAAATGTGTGTAGGGCATTTTTCTTCAATCATTATATGGTCATTTCAATAAAACAAAACTTTTTAGTGTTTTTCACAGGTTTAATCGTTACGTACAATATTGTTTCGACTTCAAAGGTTCTTACAAAACAAATCTTAAAACTAAAGCAGTGCCTTATATACAGTATTCCATTTTATTTTCGTGTGGTGGGGTAAGATTGCTTCTATGATTGATGAATGGTTAAATTCCAACTGGTCATTTGTTATCTGTTGATCTAATTTAATGGCTTTGCAAATTTCAAAACTTTCCACTTAATTTAATTTTCTTCCTTTAGATCCTTATATAATATTTTAAAATCACTTTCGACAAAATTATGATTGTTTACAATATGTACAATCTTCCCAAAAACCCGTCCTGTTTGAATTGTTGGCAATAGACTTTATGTTCTTTCAGTATGGTATTGAAATCCCTCCCGGTTTGACCTATGTAAATCGCGCTGCAATCATTGTAGTAGAGTTCGCGCGCTTGAAAAACTCGTCTAGAAATCATGTTCGCTGTACATTGAAAGGTAAAAATGTATCGAGTACGTTTTCGGATGCTATTTGGGGTGTATAACGACCCCCTAAATTCGTCTGGCGATATCGATGTCCAACACACCCCCAGGGGGTAAAAACTGAAAAAACGAGGAATTTAGAATATTTAATTTGCTATCCGGCAGTAAAAAAGTTTTTCTGTTCCGTCAAGTAATAAGGGAGTAATAACTAATTTCCGTCCAAAGTTTAACATTAGACGAACGGAAGAATATTTACTAAAATCGCTTGTAGCTCCATTATTATTCGTGTTTCGATTTCTGACAAAATTGAGAAATGCCTACACCGCGATAACTTTTTAACGACACAAGATATCGAAAAAATTCAAAAAGTAAATGTTGTAGTCTGATGCTTTTGCAAGGCAAGGGTTTTTGAAATTTTGAAATCGAACAATAAATAAGGAAGATATTGCCAATTTACTCCAGGGATGTAAAAGCCGCCGCCGCGAAGCGCGCACTCTGTCTCTACTTTCGCCCGTTTCCCATCTCATTCTGACGGACTCCTCCGTGCCCCACCATGGTCCGCAAGCCTCGTAGTATCGTACTCGCCCATACCCGGCGTCTGCATTGCTTGTATTGGGGAATGGTGATTAATTAATTATTATCAATTAATTTCGTGCTATTTTCATTTTCGTGAATTTGGCATCTTCAAGTGTTACAACAAACGATGAACTATTACATAAATTTAAGCTAAAAACAAAACAATTAAGGCGTGATGATAACAATTGAGCAATATGCAAAAAAGGCGGAAAACTGGAGGAATCTACTCTAAAAACTATGAAAACCATTAAAAGATTGGTGAAAATGAGACTTGATGTGCAAACTTAAAATAAAGACCTGAGAGTGCTTAGTGATAAAATAAATAATTCGTTAAGTTAAGGTGCGGCACAGGAACTGTTAACTCCTCGTTTACAAGCGTGAAAAACATTTCCACGGCAATGAAAAATTAAAAGCAAAGAGTATAGGAAATAAAGATGTAGGTAGGTAACCGAAACAATGACAGACAGAAAGCCAATAAAATGCGATACCACAAGCCGAATTTTAATATCAATTTATGTGTTTCCTGCCAAAAATTGAAGAAGAGTAAATCTGTGAGCCAGGTGTCGACAACGAATTTCAGTAATAAACTTCTCGACATAGCTACCGTTAATTATAGCCTTTTTAAAAAAGTAACACATTAGATTTAATCGCTGCTGAAGTCAAATACCATATCCTAGTAATTGTTTCGCGGTAGAGTGGAAAAATATAGTAGCAAATCTGAATCTAAATTAGCTTCTATGGATGACTGTGCAAGTCAAACGATAAAGGGCGTGAGACCTGGCAAAAAACTGTTGGGGAAATAAAGCAAGGCATATCCAAAGGAAAAGTATATAATCGAATTCCACTGATTCTTTAAGCATTTCAACTTCGTTATAAATATTACATATTTTGTAATTTTTGGTACAGTAGCTTCATTACTTTTATAAGATTTGACAAAAACGACATAATCATTTTCAGTTTCCTCAGGAAATACTGCGGATTCAAGCTAACGCATTAGCGCATATCGGTCGTAAACTGCAGCGGAATTATATAAGTAGGTCCTCTTCCTTTATTTCCCCAACAATTTTTGAGAGGTCTCACTCCCTTTATCGTTTTGACTTGCACAGTCATCCAATGAAGCTACCTTAGATTCAGATTTGCTACTATATATTTTCCACGCTACCGCGAAACAATTACTATGGAATTTGACTTCAGCAGCAATTAAATCTAATGTGTTAATTTTTTAAAAAGGTTATAATTAACGTTTATTACTGAAATTCGTTGTCGACACCTGGCTCAAAGATTTACCATTCTTCAATTTTTTACAGGAAACACATAAATTAATATTAAAATTCGGCTTGTGGAATCGCAATTTATTGGCTTTCTGTCTGTCGTTGATTCGGTTACCTACATATTTATTTCCTATACATTGACTACTTTGTGCTTTTAATTTCATTGCCGTGGAAATGTTTTTCAGGCTTGTAAACGAGGAGTAACAGTTCCTGTGCCGCACCTTAACTTAACGAATTATTTATTTTATCACTAAGCACTCTCAGGTCTTTATTGTAAGTTTGCACATCAAGTCTCATTTTCACCGATCTTTTAATGGTTTTCATAGTTTTTAGAGTAGATTCCTCCAGTTTTCCGCCTTTTTTGCATATTGCTCATTTGTTATCATCACGCCTTAATTGTTTTGTTTTTAGCTTAAATTTATGTAATAGTTCATCGTCTGTTGTAACACTTGAAGATGCCAAATTCACGAAAATGAAAATAGCACGAAATTAATTGATAATTAATTAATCACCATTCCCCAATACAAGCAATGCAGACACCGGGTATGGGCGAGTACGATACTACGAGGCTTGCGGGCCATGGTGGGGCACGGAGGAGTCCGTCAGAATGAGATGGGAAACGGGCGAAAGTAGAGACAGAGTGCGCGCTTCGCGGCGGCGGCTTTTACATCCCTGAAGTAAATTGGCAATATCTTCCTTATTTATTGTTCGATTTCAAAATTTCAAAAACCCTTGCCTTGCAAAAGCATCAGACTACAACATTTATTTTTTGAATTTTTTCGATAACTTGTGTTGTTAAAAAGTTATCGCGGTGTAGGCATTTCTCAATTTTGTCAGAAATCGAAACACGAATAATAATGGAGCTACAAGCGATTTTAGTAAATATTCTTCCGTTCGTCTAATGTTAAACTTTGGACGGAAATTAGTTATTACTCCCTTATTACTTGACGGAACAGAACAACTTTTTTACTGCCGGATAGCAAATCAAATATTCTAAATTCCTCGTTTTTTCAGTTTTTACCCCTGGGGGTGTGTTGGACATCGATATCGCCAGACGAATTTAGGGGGTCGTTATACACCCCAAATAGCATCCGAAAACGTACTCGATACATTTTTACCTTTCAATGTACAGCGAACATCAGTTGACTCTACTATTGCAATTTAACTGAGAAACACCACTTTTATCTCCTGTGTTTCTTTTTTCTTTATTATTGACCAATAATGAGCTTAAATTTCTTTTATTTAAGCAAACCGGGTTTTGATCAAGTTTGCTTAGAAATTAGATCAACAGATAACAAATGACCAGTTGGAATTTAACCATTCACCAATCATAGAAGCAGTCTTACCCCACCACACGAAAATAAAATAGAATACTGTATGTAAGGCACTGTTTTAGTTTTAAGATTTGTTTTGTAAGAACCTTTGATGATGACCTAGTAAGTCGAAACAATATTGTCGATAACGATTAAACCCGTTGAAAACACTAAAAAATTTTGTTTTATTGAAATATTCAATATGTTCCACCAAATGTCAAGCGAGAACAGAGTGAAATTCATTACATATTATGGTCGTCCAGAATTTACCGGCAGTATGGACCATTTAAGAGCACATTTGTTTCCAACATGCAAAACAGACATTAGGTAAGTAAGCAAACGAATATCAGTAAGGTACCTATTTATTACAAAACAAATTTCGCTTCTTTACCACCCACCGAAAACACGTTTCGTTTTCATGTCCTCAGGACGTACATATTTGCAGTCTGTCGTTTACAAAACTGCATACCTAGTTCGACCAAAACTATCAAGGTCCGGTTTTTCAAAGAATCCAACACCGGATTAAGTCTGACACCGGTTTCATTGCTATGATACCGGCTTTCTGATTGATTGAATCATAGCAACGAAGCCGGTGTCAGACTTAATTCGGTGTTGGATTCTTTGAAAAACCGGGCCCAAATCTTTTGGAATTTGGGTGGTGCATGAAAGAAAACAGTAGCGTAATGCCAATCATGACCAGAATAAGTGCGAAACCAGATTTTGTAAATATAACACCATTTTGCAAATGTGAATATTTCAATAAATTGTAGCACAACCTGTATTTGTTTAAAAGCTAATGTACTGTGTTCCATAAGGTGTTTTTGTGAAGGAAAATGTACGTATATCGAATAATAAAAATGTATTTATTCTGTAAGTACAAATTTAAAAAAATAAGAACAGTTCTCATTGAAGTTCTCCACGCGGTCTGCTTCGGTGCAACCCAGGAGACAACGTAGCGTGTACAACGCTCGACTTTATTAACCTTTTATGACCACCAAACTTTTACCAACAACATTTTTTTGTTTTTTGTAAATTAATTCAGACCTTAAACTATATTTGACTCGCTTATATTATTACTCTATCTCCAATAATAAAAAAGTTACCTCGATACCAACTTTCTCAATGCAGTTACTGAAAAATCCATGGGATCTGCGACGAAAATATTATTTTTCTACCATATCTTTACACATTAGTGCACATTTATGTATGGCAACGGATTCGGCATATTTCAGACTATATGTATGCAAAGTTTTAAACCGATCCAATTGTTACAGACAAAGGATATAGAATGGGAAATATAAAATAATGTATTTCCGAGAAATTTTGTAAAAATATGATAAAGTTCGATTTTTTTCAATTTCGCAATCCCGAATCGATTCGCGACCTCCAGAATCAAATTCATCAGGTCATTTTACATAAGAATTCGACATCAGTTTTTGTATGTTCGCGAGTTGCATACCCCACTTTTATTTTGCATATTTCGAACGTCCTGCTCTCCGACTATAACTTCCAAACCACTTCAGTGCACTGCCCCCCACTCCCATTTTCTTTAATTTGCACATCATCAAGTCACGATTCACCGTCTCAAAAGCCCTTCTGTAATCCAAGAATACCGCCCCAACACATTTTTTTCTGTATAAAGCATCCTTCCATCTGCCAATAACTGTTTGTACTGCTGTTTCACAGGAGCACCCTTTTCTGAATCCTGCTTGATGCGGTGTTGGGATATTGTGGTCTTCCATAAATTTTGTGAGCTGGTCCTTTACTATGGTCTCCAACACCTTTTCATATGGAGGTTGCATATTTATGGGTCTTCACACTATACTGTATTTCTTACTTTTTCCACTGGTACCACTGTCGATAACTTCCATGTTTCCGGGAATATTCCTATATCCAATGAAGAGTTGACTATTTCAAGGAGTCTATGCCCCAACACCTCAAACACACATTTCAACAATCTAGAGTTAATTCCATTTGTGCTACTCTCTTTATTTGATAAATTTTAAACCACTTTCCTTAAGTCCATCATCTTTACCTCCTCAAATTTTGTGAGTAATAAACCATCCTCTATTTCCTCCAGGAAATTGACCTTAAATCTATTGGCTATTTCTAACTCGTTGAAAATTTTGTCATTATTAAATATTATACTGCTATAGCTGCTTTTCTCCTGTCCACTCATCAATTTCTTTAAGTTCTTCCACATAGTTTTTGAATCAAGTGACTTATTAATTTTTGTCTCATAATATTGTCTTTTTGCTTTCCTTATCATATTGACGATCTTGTTTCTATGTTGCCTGTAACTATTCCAATGCTCTGGGTCATTTGTCCATCTTGCTCTCACAAATGCGTCATCCCTCATTTCACTCTCATTATCCAATTCTACGTTCCACCATCCATTGTCAGACCACTTTGCAGGCATCTTGATTTCTCTTTCCGGAGCCACCTCATTAAGCACCTTCAGAATATTATCAATAAGTAATTTAGAAGTGACATTAACATTCGCCTCAAGAGAGAAGCCCAGAATGAGATGGTATGATGACGCTATGAATGGTCTAAGAGTACTGGAAGTGTATAATTGGAGAGAAAGGGCGCAGTATAGAAGAAGGTGTTCATAATTGAAGGAGGCGTGGGGACTGATCCACATAAAAAGAAATATGAAGTTTATATTATTATACATTTTTTAGATGAGGAGAGAACTCACTGTACGTTTTCTTTATATTCTAGGTATGATTCTGACAGCTCGCAACAGTATTCAGGCAAATATAACACCCAAAACCAATCTTACAACGATACTTACAGTCACTTAGAAAGTCCGGAGAAAGTCAACTCTCTGGAACGAAATAAGCACAAACAAGCTAACTTACAATCCGAAATAAGCAATTTAGATTCAGCCGTTTACGGCACCACGAATAGTTACGCTCAAAGACCGAGTGAAACCTACAACACGTACTCTGGTAAAAATGAGACGTTGGGTTATGCTTCTTCGCCGTATTACAGTAATCAGCAATACGTGCCGTACAGTTCGAGTTTCGCTTCGAAAGTCGAACAACCGCCCCAAACTTCCTTTTTAAATACAACTTCCCATTATTCTACTCCAAGTAAACCTTTCGGCGGGATTTCAAATACGTCGCCGAAGCCTTTCGGATCAGAATCAAAAACAGAAAAGACGTTCGATTATAGTAGTAAACATGTTAGCACGTCTGACGCGGTGCCATCTTCTGGAAACTACACAAAGTTCGACACGAATACAAGTATTTACGATACTCCGAAAATTGATTTTAAAACGCCTAGTTTCGGCACCGGACCACCTCTTGGAGGTTATACAATGTCTGAATCTGGTTCAAACACGTATAAGATCCCAGGTGGTACGAAAACGGAAACTTATAAGTACGAAACGTACCAGTCTTCCTCACAACCGACTTATTCATCGGGGACAGAGAAATATTTCACAAGTACGCCCCAAGGGAAGTCACCGTTCATCGATAAACCTTTCGGTGCCATTGATAAGCCGTTTAGTGCCATTGATAAACCAGGTTTTGAGCCGTTTAAAAATGGCGCAAACTCTGATTATCAGTCGTCTTATTCGTCTAATGTCGAGTACGTGACAGAGCCCACGAAAGGTTCAGATTCGTTGGAACAAAAGATGTTGAAGAAGTCCACCACACAACACGTCGTAGAAAAGAAGACGGTATCCACGACGAAGACGAGCAAACAGGAGTCTAGTACTAAAAATTTTAGGTTTGAATAGTCCGCTTCGTATTCTTTCGGAAGTGTCCTTATTTTAACGTGGTGCTAACGCTTTTTACCGCTTTTTATTCAATTGTATTCTAATTAACCAAATATGAATTTTTTTTAATATATTCATATTTTAATTATTAGTGAGTACGTGCCAATTAATATTTTTTAACTTTTCTGTATTATAATTCTTATATATTTTAGTGATTGGATTTTATTCGATTCTTGTACAAAAGTGCCTAAATACTTGCTTACAATCAAATTTCTTAGATTTACTTAATTAATATAAAGTTTATTGATTATGGAATGTTCTTTTTTAATAATAAATTGTACATGTTTTAGAACTAAAATAAATTACCTTGGAACTTAGCGTTTGTCGTGCTTTATTTTGTGGCCCGCAACTCACTTTGTCCAGCTACTTGGACGGAAACAAAGTAAGTGTTCAAAGTAAGCTTATATCATAAAATTAAATAAAAAACGATAATGAAAATAAATAGGTTTATACATAATTTTTCACATTCAACTTTCAACTATAGTAGTAATTATGATGTACTTTGATAAACCTTCGTGCCATTGATAAGCCGTTTAGTGCCATTGATAAACCTTTCAGTACCACTGATAAACTGTTTAGTGCCATTGATAAACCTTCGGTGCCATTGATAAGCCATTTAGTACCATTGATAAACCTTTCGGTGCCATTGATAAACCAGGTTTTGAGCCGTTAAAAAATGGCGCAAACTCGGATTATCAGTCGTCTTATTTGTCTAATGTCGAGTACGTAACGGAGCCCACGAAAGATTCAGATTCGTTGGAACAGAAGATGTTGAAGAAGTCCACTACACAACATGTCGTAGAAAAGAAGACGGTATCCACGACGAAGACGAGCAAACAGGAGTCTAGTACTAAAAATTTTAGGTTTGAATAGTCCGCTTTGTATTCTTTCGGAAGTGTCCTTATTTTAACGTGGTGCTAACGCTTTTTACCGCTTTTTATTCAATTGTATTCTGATCAACCAAATATGGATTTTTTTAATATATTCGTATTTTAATTATTAGTGAGTATGTGCCAATTAATATTTTTTTAACTTTTCTGTATTATAATTCTTATATATTTTAGTGATTGGATTTTATTCGATTCTTGTACAAAAGTGCCTAAATACTTGCTTACAATCAAATTTCTTAGATTTACTTAATTAATATGAAGTTTATTGATTATGGAATGTTCTTTTTTAATAATAAATTGTACATGTTTTAGAACTAAAATAAATTACCTTGAAACTTAGCGTTTGTCGTGCTTTATTTTGTGGTCCGCAACTCACTTTGTCAAACTACTTGGATGGAAACAAGGTAAGTGTTCAAAGTAAGCTTATATCATGAAATTAAAGAAAAAACGATAAATAAAGTAAATAGGCTTATACAGAATTTTTCACATTCAACTTTCAACTATAGTAGTAATTATGATGTACCATTGATAAACCTTTGGTGCCATTGATAAGCCGTTTAGTGCCATTGATAAACCAGGTTTTGAGCCGTTTAAAAATGGTTCAAACTCTGATTATCAGTCGTCTAATGTCGAGTACATGACAGAGCCCACGAAAGGTTCAGATTCGTTGGAACAAAAGATGTTGAAGAAGTCCACCACACAACACGTCGTAGAAAAGAAGACGGTATCCACGACGAAGACGAGCAAACAGGAGTCTAGTACTAAAAATTTTAGGTTTGAATAGACCGCTTTGTATTCTTTCGGAAGTGTCCTTATTTTAATGTGGTGCTAACGCTTTTTACCGCTTTTTATTCAATTGTATTCTGATTAACCAAATATGAATTTTTTTTAATATATTCATATTTTAATTATTTAGTGAGTACGTGCCAATTAATATTTTTTAACTTTTCTGTATTATAATTCTTATATATTTTAGTGATTGGATTTTATTCGATTCTTGTACAAAAGTGCCTAAATACTTGCTTACAATCAAATTTCTTAGATTTACTTAATTAATATAAAGTTTATTGATTATGGAATGTTCTTTTTTTAATAATAAATTGTACATGTTTTAGAACTAAAATAAATTACCTTGGAACTTAGCGTTTGTCGTGCTTTATTTTGTGGCCCCCCAACTCACTTTGTCCAGCTACTTGGATGGAAACAAGGTAAGTGTTCAAAGCAAGCTTCTATCATAAAATTAAAGAAAAAATGATAATAAAAATGAATAGGCTTATACACAATTTTTCACATTCAATTTTCAATTATAGTAGTAATTATGGTGTACCCTTGATAAACCTTTCGGTGCCATTGATAAGCCGTTTAGTGCCATTGATAAACCTTTCGGTGCCATTGATAAGCCGTTGAGTGCCATTGATAAACCTTTCGGTATCATGGATAAGCCGTTTAGTGCCATTGATAAACCAGGTTTTGAGCCCTTTAAAAATGGCGCAAACTCTGATTATCAGTCGTCTTATTCGTCTAATGTCGAGTACATGACAGAGCCCACGAAAGGTTCAGATTCGTTGGAACAAAAGATGTTGAAGAAGTCCACCACACAACACGTCGTAGAAAAGAAGACGGTATCCACGACGAAGACGAGCAAACAGGAGTCTAGTACTAAAAATTTTAGGTTTGAATAGTCCGCTTCGTATTCTTTCGGAAGTGTCCTTATTTTAACGTGGTGCTAACGCTTTTTACCGCTTTTTATTCAATTGTATTCCAATTAACCAAATATGAATTTTTTTTAATATACCTATTCATATTTTAATTATTAGTGAGTACGTGCCAATTAATATTTTTTAACTTTTCTGTATTATAATTCTTATATATTTTAGTGATTGGATTTTATTCGATTCTTGTACAAAAGTGCCTAAATACTTGCTTACAATCAAATTTCTTAGATTTACTTAATAATATAAAGTTTATTGATTATGGAATGTTCTTTTTTTAATAATAAATTATACATATTTTAGAACTAAAATAAATTACCTTGGAACTTAGTGTTTGTCGTGCTTTATTTTGTGGCCCCCCAACTCACTTTGTCCAGCTACTTGGATGGAAACAAGGTAAGTGTTCAAAGCAAGCTTCTATCATAAAATTAAAGAAAAAATGATAATAAAAATGATAATAAAAATGAATAGGCTTATACACAATTTTTCACATTCAATTTTCAATTATAGTAGTAATTATGGTGTACCCTTGATAAACCTTTCGGTGCCATTGATAAGCCGTTTAGTGCCATTGATAAACTTTTCGGTGCCATTGATAAGCCGTTGAGTGCCATTGATAAGCCGTTTAGTGCCATTGATAAGCCGTTTAGCGCCATTGATAAACCGGGTTTTGAGCCGTTTAAAAATTGCGCAAACTCTGATTATCAGTCGTCTTATTCGTCTAATGTCGAGTACGTAACGGAGCCCAAGAAAGGTTCAGATTCGTTGGAATAGAAGATGTTGAAGAAGTCCACCACGCAACACGTCGTAGAAAAGAAGACGGTATCCACGACGAAGACGAGCAAACAGGAGTCTAGTACTAAAAATTTTAGGTTTGAATAGTCCGCTTCGTATTCTTTCAGAAGTGTCCTTATTTTAACGTGGTGCTAACGCTTTTTACCGCTTTTTATTCAATTGTAGTCTGATTAACCAAATATGATTTTTTTTTAATATATTCATATTTTAATTATTAGTGAGTACGTGCCAATTAATATTTTTTTAACTTTTCTGTATTATAATTCTTATATATTTTAGTGATTGGATTTTATTCGATTCTTGTACAAAAGTGCCTAAATACTTGCTTACAATCAAATTTCTTAGATTTACTTAATTAATATGAAGTTTATTGATTATGGAATGTTCTTTTTTAATAATAAATTGTACATGTTTTAGAACTAAAATAAATTACCTTGGAATTTAGCGTTTGTCGTGCTTTATTTTGTGGCCCCCAACTACTTGGATGGAAACAAGGTAAGTTGATAAGCCATTCGGTACCATTGATAAACCTTCAGTGGCATTTATAAGCCGTTTAGTGCCATTGATAAACCTTTCGGTGCCATTTATAAGCCGTTTAGTGCCATTGATAAACAAGGTTTGAAACCGTTTAAAAATGAGGCAGACTCAGATTGTACTCACTAATGGTTCATTCGTTATACGCATGCATAACAGTGACAAGATTGCATAGAAAAATTAAAAGGAGACATGAAAATTCCTTATTTTATTATAACCACCACTTTTACCATCCTACAAACACATCGTAAATATCAACATACTTTCTCAACCAATTATAAACAGGTTCATAGTACATCAATAGCGGTTTCGTAGAAATGTATTCTTTTCCCGTTAATATCTTCATTGCCTCGTTCCATTTTATTCTTGCACCTTTTTCTAAGACGGACCTAAAAGGAAACCGATTAAAAACTGATTTGATGGGGGCGTGTTTTTCATACATGAGCTTCTTTCCGCTCTTTTTCGATCCGTAGAGGTCGCATTTGTGGAGTGGTACAGCTACGTTTTCTCGTTGTTTTGGATTGACCACGGTGCCGAATAGGGAAATATCGCACAGGCTTTGGAATATTTCCATCTGCATTATGCCGCTCAAGAAGTACCTAGAAATAGAAGTGATGCATCAATTATTAACTGCAAAGAAAGTGGCAAAACCTGATGTATGGTGTATTGTCCGGAACATGGAATTTTCCCCCAGCATCAAAGTATTTCTCATCATCCCTACCCTCTGGTGGAATCACCCCCATCAATTGTCTGTTTAAATCCCAGTACGCTTTGTTATACTCCTCATATTTTATTTTTCCACTAAATATGTCCCAACGATACCTATCGACGACTAACGCAAAAGAAATTTCCGGTATATGAGACAAAGCCTGATGGAACAATAGAAGTAACTCCACACTAAGATCGGTTAGATTTTCGTCTGAAATCAGGCCTAATCTGTGCAGATGCTGTTGCGTAAAAACTCCGTGCATGACAGCATCTCCAATGCTCTCGTGGAAAGCAGAATTGGTACCATCCTGCAAAACAGAACATAGACCTAGAAACGCTTCTTTCCTAGGTTACAGATGGTTGGAAGAGCTGGAAAATGTAAATTTTAATGGATCACGGAAAAGAAGCATACAGAATTTTTTTTCCTCATTTAGGCACACAATTTAGAATTTTAGGCATGCTTTTTTAAATACCCATTTGTGGACATTACTTGGAAAATTGCTGGTTGATCGGAATAAGCCATGTAGTAAACCATGTGGCCCATTTCGTGGTGTATTATGGAAAAATCTTCCGTGGTATGTGCGGCACAAAATAGCATGCTAAAAAACAAAAATTACACGTAACTAAGCATCTTCAACTGTGACCCTTGAGGGAAGGTAAGGTGGGGTAAGTGCGGTAAGTAACGGCCTTGAAGTTACTGTGAGAACTCCTACTCGTATTACATTGAGATCAAAAAGTTGCATAGATAATATGTTACATCATATCAAAGAACATACAGGGTGTCCCAGATAAGCCTCGACAGCATTGCTATCTCACTTATCTTTAAAGATAGAAACACGTTTAAATGGGGAAAAAGTTTTGCAATTTGGATCTCTTTAATATGCCCTCACAAAAATCGACTTCGCTCTGTTGGTTTCCTAGATATTTGAAAAAAAGGAAACAATTGCAATTTGGTTTGTTGTTAATAACTTCGTTATTTATTAACATTTTAATGATTTTTAAAAACAAGTTTAAATGGTTATTTAACCCGCATATTTATCTGTACTCTAAAATTGTCTCCGACGTTTCATACACTTGCAGTCATCATCAGGTTTATTTTTTCTTATGGACGCCATATTGGATTTTTATGTCATTAAATAGCTTATTTTTTGCTAAGAATATCAACCTATAACAAGTTGATATTATATCAAAAATAATAGCTGCAGAAAATGAAATTCATAATTTAGTGGAAAAATTTAGTTATCCATGGAGAAACAACTTTATTAAGGAGTAATTTTGCAAGAATTATTACAGTTTTATTTCGTTAAGTAGAAATCAATGAAACACTCATAATTTGTAGCAGTAGAAACTGCCAAAAAATAGTTTAGTTCAAAATTGTATTTGCCGCCCCAGGAAATTATAATTTCAAAATTGAAAAACAAAAAACATCAAGAGAATAATAAAAACTAGTTACAAAACAAACGAAAACAACTTATTGTCCCTAATTTTCAAAATGTGCCCCTTCATATTCGATGCAAATTTGGGCTCGTCCTACAATTTCGCTGGTAGCGTTCGGCGTCTTTGTACAGCTTATTTTTAGGCCTTCAATAACTTTATTGAATTGGAATCGTCAATCGTGCAAGTTATTGTAACTTAATTCAAAATATTACAAGTAGACAGATTGTTTTGTAAATAAAGAAAGTACCTATGCCTTGGGAAGACACCAACTTTGAAACTCAAAAAAAATAAAACTTATTTCTAATTTCATCGTTAAGATTTTCTTTCACACTTTCTTATTGTTTAGAAAGTTCATATTTTGTAAAATTACATTTTTGTAATTCTTTTTTCCAAGGCCAACTAAATTGTAGTCCAAAATAATAGAATTTTATGTTCCAAGACTATTTGTGCTGGAGTATTACCCATTTGTTATAGGTTGCTATTCTCAGCAAAAAATAAGATATTTAATGACATAAAAATCGAATATGGCGTCCATAAGAAAAAATAAACCTGATGTTGACTGCAAGCGTATGAAACGTCGAAGACAATTTTAGAGTACTGTGAAATATGCGGGCTAAACAACCATTTAAACCTGTTTTTACAAATCATTAAAATGTTAATAAATACCAAAGTTATTAACAAAAAACCAAATTATAATTTTTTTCTTTTTTTTAAATATCTAGGAAACCAACAGAGCGAAGTCGATTTTTGTGAGGGCATATTAAAGAGTTCCAAATTGCAAAACTTTTTCCCCATTTAAACGTGTTTCTATCTTTAAAGATATCTTTAAAGATAATACAGACATTTCAGTTCAGTATTAGGTACTTGTCTTTACAAACTACAAAAATATAAATATTTTCAGTGCTTTTGAAGATAAATTACCGGTAGTCGTCTTTGGAGTACATGTTGGCTGCTGTACCATGGCAAACTGAAGTGTTTTCACCATCTTCAAATACAGAAAATTGCCAAAACTTTTTCGTCATTCTTGGTAGACTCATCGAGACGTAGTAATCTTCAGCTAGAGATACCTAATGAACAAAAACAAATAAACAATAAATTTGTTTATCAAATTTTACGTAGGTACCATATCACGAATTGTCCAGTTTCTTCTTTGCAAATTATCATCCAGGTTTATTTGTGAATCAGGGGGGATGATTAAATTTATAAGGGGGGACCAATCTTGCCCCCACATATTTCCTAACAGATGTACTGGTATAGGCCCCTTCTCTTCAATTTCTTCTGGTCCATATTTAAGTAACAATTTATGTCTAATGACAGCATGCAGCAAATAATACAAAGGTTTAATTTCTTGGTACAATTCCATAACAACTTTTTCTAAATTAGAAATCTCTAATTCTTCTCTCCAAACTTGGCCCATGTCGTGGTACCCTAAAGTTAGCAGATGCCATCAAAAACCATCATCTAAATCCTTAAGACCCTTACCATTGTTTTGCGCTGCTAAATTTTGATAAAACACGGAAGTTCTGTATAAATCTTTTAATCTAGGTCCAACAGAATTGTGCCAAGTGAGCCAAATCCATTTTCTTTCGCTTACAGTTAGTGAGGTGTTCTTTATACGCCTTTCCAAGTCTGGTTCGCCTCGAAAACACACCGTTTCATCAGATCTTTTTGTTGCTCTGCTTTCATGATACTGGAAGAGATCTGGAAGGGACGACCCATTTTTCAAGAAACAAATTTCTTTGTTGAATTCTTCTGATAATCTGTTCATTATGTTTATGTACATACTGGAAAAGATTTACAGTGAGTATATTTTGCAGTATCAACCTAGAATTCACTAATTAAGATGGGGAAAAAAACTAAAATATGGCGACCACTGAATTTCGCCAAATTGAGGGTAGTTTTTCAAAAAATTAGCGTTGAACATAAAGGAATGTTAATGCATCCAAGTAAATGTGTTTTTATGTAAAACACGATGTATATTCTGATTCTTACCAACCGATTTAATCGTGAAATTTCGAATTTCAATCTTCCTAGAAGATCTCTATTTAAAATTTTCGTAGAATTAAATTTTTTTGATGCACCTGTATATACAATGCAATTTTTTAACATTTCCAAATAAGAGTTTACATAGTATAAATTTCAAAAATGATTTTTAGTACCCTACACTTAATTCACAGCATTTCTTATACGACCTTATAGTTTTTGAAATATAAGATGTGAAAGTTTGCAAATAGAAAAGAAAATAAATAAATGACTAGTTCATTATAAAATAAATCGATGGACCTATAGTGTTTCTTACAACTTTTGGAGCATAAGAGCTTTAAAATTGGTTTCTTTTATGGCTAGTCTTAAATTCCTACCAGATAAATCTATACATATACAGGGTGGGGCAAACTCCTGGGGATGGACGATAGAGGCCATACGGTTATAGTTAGAAAGAAAAACTAATAACAAACTCTATCTCGTTTCAAAAATTCTATTCCATAAAAATATTTTCAATTATACCAGGTGCGTCCAAATAGTTGGAATTAAGTACAACTTTGTTATTTCTTATGGAATGTGTATAATTTTATATTTTTTCCGGCTTCAAAATGATAATTTAATGTTACTTTGATAACATGATTCTATGTCTATTGTTAATGGTTATTGAGAAATAAATTTTTTCCCGAAAATTTTGACAGATAAATAGTCATCATCATAAGGTTCTCAGTCCGAAGACTGGTTGGACGCGTACCTCCATTCTTTTCTATCCTGAGCTAACCTACGCATTTCCCTAAAAGTAGAACATCCTACATCCCTAACTAATCTAGGCCTACCCCTACCTCTTTTTATTACTATCTCTGACTCTAGTATGTCGCGAACTATTCCTTCGTGTCTTAGAAGGTGTCCTACCATCCTATCTCTCCTACTCTTTATTGTTTTCCATACCTTTCGCCTTTCCCCAACTCTTTCTAATACTTCCCTATTGCTAATCTTATCTATCCACGGTATCTTCATCATGCGTCTGTAACACCACAGTTCAAACGCTTCTACTCTTTTTCTATCCGCTTCTCCTATTGTCCAAGTTTCGCACCCGTATAATGCCGTACTCCATACATACGACTTTAAGAGTCTCTTCCTAGTCTCTATATTAACCGTTCTCGAACATAACAGTTGTTTCTTTTTGTTAAACGCAACTCGTCCCTGCGCCATTCTTTGTTTTATATCTTTAGTGCTCCTACCGTCTTGGGTTATTTTACTTCCTAAGTAGCAGAAATCCGCGACCTCCTCTATCTTCTCATTTCCTATTTGTATTTCAATTTTAGTTCTATTTTCACTCCATCTACATACCAAAATTTTAGTTTTCTTTTTATTGATTTTCATGCCGTAGCCCTGTGTCAAAACTGCTTCCATTTCATTCAAAGCCGCTCCTAATTCTTCTTTGCTAGATGCTAACACTGCTATATCATCCGCAAATCTGAGCATGTTAATAGTTTGGCCCTGTACATTGATCCCTGAGGCTGTTCTTTCCTTAACAATATTAATCGCATCTTCGATATATAAGTTGAAAACTAGAGGTGACAATGCACATCCCTGTCTCACTCCCTTCCGGATATCTACTTCCCTTCGTTCCTGCTCACATTCTATAACTGCCTTTTGCTCTTTGTAGAGATTATGTATTATTCTTCTGTCCCTGTATTTCATCCCTACCTTTCTCAGCACTTCGAACATCTTCCCCCATTTTACGTTGTCGAAGGCTTTTTCTAAATCTACAAATCCTATATATACGCTCTTTCTCTTTTCTATCGTTTTTTCTATAATTACTCGTAAAGCTAGAATGGCCTCGCGCGTTCCTCTATTTCGTCTAAATCCGAACTGATCTTCTCCTAATATCTCTTCCGCCTTTTTCTCCATCCTTCTTTGCACAATTCTAGTTAAAATTTTTGACGCATGGGAAGTTAAACTGATAGTTCTAAAATTCTCGCATCTATCCGCGCCTTTCCTTTTTGGCAAAGCTACCATGATGTTCAGTTTGTAATCCTCTGGAATCTCGCCTGTCAGGTATATGCGACTAACTAATTTAAATAAACGATCTATTACCTCTTGACCTGCGCACTTTAAGATTTCTGCCTGCAAGCCATCTATACCTGGTGCTTTATTATTCCTTAAACTTTTTAGTGCTAGCTCAAACTCTTCTCTCATTATAGGACTCCCTAGGTTATCCCCTTCTACACTGCTTTCACTTTCTAATATATCTTGCACTTCCTGTCCCGCATATAAGTTTCCTAAATATTCTTTCCACCTATCTGCCTTCTCCCCGCTTTCGATTAGGATATCTCCTGCCTCATTCCTAATGCTTTTGGTACTAGATCCAATTTCTCTAAAATTTCTCCTAATTATTTTATATGCTTCATCAGTCTTTCCTATTTCGAACTTATTTTCCACTTCTTTGCACTTATCATCGATCCATTGCTCTTTCGTTTTCCTACATTTCCGAATAATTTCCAACTTGATCGCCTTATATCTTTGTTTCCCTATTTCATCTAACCTATTTTTATATTTGCGCCTTTCCTCTATTAGACTCACAATATGTTTTGTTATCCAGGGTTTCCTACTTTCGTTCTGTTTATGACCCAAAATATCCCTAGCTGAGGAAACTAAACTATTTTTAATGCAATTCCATTCTTCCTCTATGTCCCTAACAATATTTTCGCCCGCGCCCTTTAGTACTTCGTTTGTCTTTTTCTCGAACTTATCGCGCGTATCATCATCTTTTAGTTTCTCTGGGTCAAGATACCTTCTTCCGCTTCGTTTTTTCAAAATCTTAAATTTAAGATTGGCCTTCATAACGACTATATTGTGATCACTATCTATATCTGCTCCTGGATAACTTCTACAATCCCTAACTTGATTTCTAAATCTTTGCCTAACAAGAATGTAATCTATTTGATATCTCCCTAGGTCTCCTGGCATCTTCCACGTGTAGCGTCTCCTAACATGATGGTGAAATAGAGTGTTCGCGACCGTTAAGTTATGTTTATCGCAGAACTCTATCAGTCTCACTCCCCTATCGTTCCTATTGCCTAATCCAAAGGGACCAACTATTCCGCCCTCTCGCCCTGTGCCTACGACTGCATTGAAATCTCCTATAATTATTAAATTTTCGTGTCCTCTCACAAAATCTAGCACATGTTCAATATCACTATAAACTGCCTCTACGACCTCATCACTGTAGTTAGAAGTGGGCATATATACCTGTATTATTACTGTTTTTACAGGTTTCGAATCTAACCTAACCATAACTACCCTGTCACTTTGCTGTAAGAAATTTTCTACACTCTGCCCTACTTTTTTCCGCATAACAATTCCTACTCCCGAATTTCCTCCTACAGATAAATAGTACATTTCAAAAATTTATATCTCGAAATTGGTAGAAGTTAAGAGGATGAAATTGGTACTGGTATTGGTAAATATCATGTAGTTTTTTACAGATTTGTTGAATTTTATTTATACTATACAGGGTGTTTGCAAAAAAATGTTTTTTGAAACTGTCGAAAAAACATAAAAAAGTCGAATTTTTCAAATGGAATGGTATATTTTTTCTTGCACTATCTGAAAGAGCTCAAAATTTTGAATGAAAGTGGCCAATAATAGACTAATGTTACATAATGAAGTTTTTTAGAAAAATCCTGTTTTCTTCAATTTTATGTAAAAATGAGGGATCGTGAAAATATCATTAGCCTTGGACGATTATTGCTTGTCAATCTGAAAATGGGTTATTGTTATAATTTTGCTAAGAATTTAATGTCATTGCTATCATGTATTGTTATTGGTGTTATTTTTTCATTTGTGTTGTTCCCGATTATTGTTTTCGTTTCAGTTTTGTCATCAATTTAAATTCATTGTTACATTCTCTTGCACCCTGCAAAAGGCTTATGAAAATAATTCATCTTCATGAGAACGGTTAACAAAATACTAGTTACATAAATGAAGAGAGTTTCATAACTTTTTTCATATTAAAAATCACAATATTAGATTTATCGCTACCTTTGGATTATCATTATTACTAATTTATTTTTTTTATTTTGTTGTACCTCTAATAAATTTCTTTAATAAAAAATATTTTTTTAAGAAAACATTAAAAACAAAAGCAAACATTATGCAGGTTGAATTTTTATTAAACTTTGTTACAAATCAAAATAATTAATCTGTAAATAATGAGCATATTACAACAAATGCTCAATGATCTTGCCATTTTCATTGGAACAAAGAGCAATTCTTTGATGAAAGGATATATCCACGTTATCCAAAACTTCGGGAGTAATAGCCGAGAATGCATTTTGAATTCGTATAGGCGCATGTCTTCTGGTGTGGTAGGAGGAATACTAAACACAATGTCTTTCACGTAACCCCAAAGAAAAAAGTCGAATTTATTTAAATCAGGACTCCTTGCAGGCCACGGATTTTGACTCCCAATCCCTATTCACTGTTCTCCAAAATTTTCATTCAAAAAATTTTGAACTAATCTTGCGCTGTAGGCTGGAGCTCCATCATGCTGAAACCACATATTTTCAATATTAACTTCTTCATTGGCTTCATCAATAAGTAGAGGTAAGTTGTTTTGCAAAAAATTGTGGTAAACATTTGCATTTAATATTCCTTCAAAAAAATGTGGCCCAATTACATTTCTTCCAATTATTCCTCCCCAAACATTCACTGACCACTGATGTTGTCTATCAAAGACTTGTAGAAAATGTGGGTTTTCTTGTGCATAACAGTGGACATTCCTTCTATTAACTTTATTTAAATTTTGAAATGTTGATTCGTCTGTGAACAAAATATTTTTGGAAAAGTCTTCATTTTTTGTCAGTATCCTCTGAGCCCAATCACAAAATAAGGTCCTGTTGACATGATCTTGTTCATTTAAAAAGTGGCATGTTCGGGGTTTATAATCATGGTAACGGTTTTCTTTTAAAACTCTATGTATGCTTCTCCTGGAAATATTCAATTCTGTTTCAATTCTTCTGCCACTTGTCTGCGGATTTTCAGCTATTGCCAGCAATACATTTTCCTTTGTCACATCGGTTAATACGGATTTGGTTATTTCTTTGCGTTTTTCGTAGAGAACAAAACCAGTTCTTTCAAATCTATCCACCAATCTCTGGAAAGCTTCCACGCGTGGATGACAACGCTGTTCATATCTTTGCCCATATACTCGAGAAGCCAGAAGAGAATTTCTGTTGCATTCAATAAATACGGACAGCATATCAACAAGTTCTTGTTGTTGGAAATTCATTTTAAAAAAATAATAAAATTGGTGATTAAACACAAAGACAGAAATGAACACAACAAACGGGAACAACAAAAACAATTACTTGTAACACCAATAATAATGACAATGAATTCACTACAGAACAAGATTATAACAATAAACCCATTTTCAGATTGACAAGCAATAATCGTTCAAGGCTAATGATATTTTCACGATCCCTCATTTTTACATAAAATTGAAGAAAACGGGATTTTGCGAAAAAACTTCATTATGTAACATTAGTTTATTTGGCCATTTTCATTCAAAATATTGAGCTCTTTCAGATAGTGCAAGAAAAAATATACAATTCCATTTGAAAAATTCGACTTTTTGATGTTTTTCCGACAGTATCAGAAAACATTTTTTTGCAAACACCCTGTATAGTATAAATAATATTCAACAAATGTGTCAAAAACTACATGATATTTACCAATACCAATACCAATTTCATCCTCTTAACTTCTACCAATTTCGAGATATAAATTTTTGAAATTTACTATTTATCTGTCAAAATTTTCGGGAAAAAATTTATTTCTCAATAACCATTAACAATAGACATAGAATCATGTTATCAAAGTAGCATTAAATTATTATTTTGAAGCCGGAAAAAATATAAAATTATACACATTCCATAAGAAATAACAAAGTTGTACTTAATTCCAACTATTTGGACGCACCTGGTATACTTGAAAATATTTTTATGGAATAGAATTTTTGAAACGAGATAGGGTTTGTTATTAGTTTTTCTTTCTAACTATAACCGTATGGCCTCTATCGTCCATCCCCAGGAGTTTGCCCCACCCTGTATATCGCTATACTTTCCAAGGCGTTCAAATCAAATTTAGTATTTCCTGGTTTTGAGAGTTTGAGATTATCGATATTGAATTTATGGCCCGTATCCAACGCGTGCGACCCCATGCTAGACTTATCTGTACTGCCGTATTGGTAATGAGCTTGATGATCCTTGAAACGAGTTAAAATAAACCGAGTTAACTGCCCGATATATTTTTTGTAGCAATTTCCCCATGCTATTTCGTGAATTCCCGCTTTATGAATGGGTTATCTTTCGGGAAAGCAGGCTTCAAAGTAGTTTGGTATTTATAGGAACTCCTGAGGATGCTGACGTTGTCAGCGAAACACGTGTCGAGTTTAATTACTGTGTCACTGTCTTCTGCAGTATGGGGTTAACTTATTAAGAATTCATAGTGAATTTACGTCAAAGTTCTCGATCTAACCACTGTCACGGCGCAGCGCTAGGAATCAGTCGGGCATTGTAGTTAATGGTTGTGCGTCGATTTGTGTTTCGTGATTTTCGTGAAGTTTTTGGAGGTAAGTTTGTGGTATTATTCAGTCTAACTTATCATAGAGGAAGCGTAATGCGTATCAGAGTATTGGGAAAAGGAGTTATAGGGAAGGTATTGTTGGATTTCAATGAATCATAAGGTAACGTTTTCTTGACTTAACTCGTAAAATCCAGTTTGGCTAAAGTGCGGGTAACTTGGAAACATGTGGATGAGGGCAATGTGTTGTATTTTTTTATCAACGAATAATGTTTTCTATGAATAAAAACATTATAAAAAGAATGTAATGCTTAAAGTTCAATATTCCCACATCTTTATGTGTTTACCCATTGATTTACTGTAATTTTAGGGTGTTTCCACATTACCCGCACTTTTTTCAAAAATCGAAAAATGTGAGTTTGCCAAATATTTTTTTATTTTTTATTGAACCAAGGTTTTTGCACTTGTGACTTATGGTCCCCTATTTCTAACATAAGGTATTTTAGGGCAATTTTCCAGGTTAAAATAACGATTCACTAATTTTAAAACAAACATTTGTACCACCTCCTCTATTAATTTTCAGTACCAAAACTAGAACTGTCCGGGGATACCCATATTCCCCAATTAGCTGTAGGAATATAATAAATTTTAATGAATACGAAATTATGTGGGCCCATACATAAAAGAAAATGTGAAGCACAATTTCATTCACTTTCGGAAGTTTTAATAACTTACAATCTAAATTTTTAAAATCTCATTTCTAGTCGATTTTCAAGGACCAACAGTTATTAACAACATGGTAAGAATAATTGTAAATATGACATCACTTTGTTATATTGGTTTAGCTTGAATGAAAATGTCAAGACAAGCCCGCTTGTAAAAATATTTTAATTTGTGTAAAACATGCAATGATGGGGTAAAGATCGATATTGTCCTTCGCAGGAGTTACTGATGATACACGAGGCAAAAAAAATGAGCCTGAAGTTTGGCTTTCAACAGTGTTTCATCTTGATTTTAAAATAAAAAACATACTCTGACAGTTCTTCTGAATACTGCGGTCCTCTGCAGAGCAAGTAAACTTTCCTGTTTTGCTCCTCTGTCAGCCATTCCTTTTTGATCTTTGACTCGCATACTGTATTTTTCCATTTGTTTCTGGCTTTTCCCAACTGTCTTGCTTGAGAAGCTGTTTTCTCATCGGGTTGCGTAGACAATTTCCACGTCAAATGAGCTGCAAGGCTATTAAATTGGGAAAGATCCGTGTCAATTTGACCCAGCCATTCCTCCACTTGGTATTGGTATTTAACTGGAACAAAAAATTAGTCATTTGCTCCCGCTTTAAGTACAAACAGCTTTTCTCAGAAGAAATTTTCGACTTAGACAATTTCACGCTCCAGAGGCTTGATCTTTACGTTCTTGGAACAACAAAATGGTTTGTGAAATTCAAAGCGTCAAATGAACCGCCAAAGGCATTTCTTGTGTATGGAGGATAGCGCATTGAAGTCTTTACACGCTTCATGTATTACATAAAATGGGAAATATTCCCTTATCTTTAATTTAAAACTCAAAGTTTATATACATATTAAAGATATCTTACCTTTTGCTTTGCAAATTCAGTTCATGAATTTTTAAAATTAACGTAGAGCTTTGCTTTGAACTAAAAATTGAAACTACCTAAGAACTTTTTTACTTTTCAAAGTCGAAATATTTTTATTATAGGCAACAATCAATATGATATATTGGAGTGCTCTATTAAAAGCAATAACAATTCAGATGCTACATGGGAAGCATGTTTTTTCCGCTACCCAGAGAGACGACAGCCTCATAAAAGTATTTTTGAAAGATTAAAAGAAAGACTCGTCAATTTGGGGGTCATTTAACAAAACAAGAGAAAGGCATCGACAAAAAACAAATCTTAATTATGTACTTGGTTATTACGACGACAATAATTAATTCATCATCATAAATCATAAGGTTCTCAGTCCGAAGACTGGTTGGACGCGTACCTCCACTCTTTTCTATCCTGAGCTAACCTACGCATTTCCCTAAAAGTAGAACATCCAACATCCCTAAGTCTAATCTAGGCCTACCCCTACCTCTTTTTATTCCTATATCTGACTCTAGTATGTCGCGAACTATTCCTTCGTGTCTTGGAAGGTGTCCTACCATCCTATCTCTCCTACTCTTTATTGTCTTCCATACCTTTCGCTTTTCCCCAACTCTTTCTAATACATCCCTATTGCTAACCTTATCTATCCACGGTATCTTCATCATGCGCCTGTAGCACCACATTTCAAACGCTTCTACTCTTTTTCGATCCGCTTCCCCTATTGTCCAAGTTTCGCACCCGTATAATGCCGTGCTCCATACATACGACTTTAAGAGTCTCTTCCTAGTCTCAATATTAACCGTTCTCGAACATAACAGTTGTTTCTTTCTGTTAAACGCAACTCGGCCCTGCGCTATTCTTTGTTTTATATCTTTAGTGCTCTTACCGTCTTAAGTTATTTTACTTCCTAAATAGCAGAAATCCGTGACCTCCTCTATCTTCTCATTTCCTATTTGTATGTCAACTTTAGTTCTATTTTCACATCCCCTACATACCAAAATTTTAGTTTTCTTTTTATTGACTTTCATGCCATAGCCCTGTGTCAAAACTGCTTCCATTTCATTCAAAGCCGCTCCTAATTCTTCTTTGCTAGATGCTAACACTGCTATATCATCCGCAAATCTGAGCATGTTAATAGTTTGACCCTGTACGTTAATCCCTGAGGCTGTTCTGTCCTTAACAATATTAATAGCATCTTCGATATATAAGTTGAAAACTAGAGGTGACAATGCACATCCCTGTCTCACTCCCTTCCGGATATCTACTTCCCTTCGTTCCTGCTCACATTCTATAACTGCCTTTTGCTCTTCGTAGAGATTATGTATTATTCTTCTGTCTCTATATTTCATTCCTACCTTTCTCAGCACTTCGAACATCTTCCCCCATTTTACGTTGTCGAAGGCTTTTTCTAAATCTACAAATCCTACATAGACGCTCTTTCTCTTTTCCATCGTTTTTTCTATAATTACTCGTAAAGCTAGAATGGCCTCGCGCGTTCCTCTATTTCGTCTAAATCCGAACTGATCTTCTCCTAATATTTCTTCCGCCCTTTTCTCCATCCTTCTTTGCACAATTCTAGTTAAAATTTTTGACGCATGGGAAGTTAAACTGATGGTAATGAAATTTTCGCACCTATCTGCGCCTTTCCTTTTTGGCAAAGCTACCATGATGTTCCGTTTGTAATCCTCTGGAATCTCGCCTGTCAGGTATATGCGACTAACTAATTTAAATAAACGATCTATTAACTCTTGACCTGCGCACTTTAAGATTTCTGTCTGCAAGCCATCTATACCTGGCGCTTTATTATTCCTTAAACTTTTTAGTGCTAGCTCAAACTCTTCTCTCATTATAGGATTCCCTAGGTTATCTCCCTCTACACTGCTTTCGCTTTCTAATATATCTTGCACTTCCTGTCCCGCATATAAGTTTCCTAAATATTCTTTCCACCTATCTGCCTTCTCCCCGCTTTCGATTAGGATATCTCCTGCCTCATTCCTAATGCTTTTGGTACTAGATCCAATTTCTCTAAAATTTCTCCTAATTATTTTATATGCTCCATCAGTCTTTCCTACTTCGAACTTATTTTCCACTTCTTTGCACTTATTATCGATCCATTGCTCTTTCGCTTTCCTACATTTCCGAATAATTTCCCACTTGATCGCCTTATATCTTTGTTTCCCTATTTCATCTAACCTATTTTTATATTTTCGCCTTTCCTCTATTAGACTCAGAATATGTTTTGTTATCCAGGGTTTCCTACTTTCATTCTGTTTATGACCCAAAATATCCCTAGCTGAGGAAACTAAACTATTTTTAATGCAATTCCATTCTTCCTCTATGTCCCTAACAATATTTTCGCCCGCGCCCTTTAGTACTTCGTTTGTCTTTTTCTCGAACTTATTGCGCGTATCATCATCTTTTAGTTTCTCTGGGTCAAGATACCTTCTTCCGCTTCGTTTTTTCAAAATCTGAAATTTGAGATTGGCCTTCATAACGACTATATTGTGATCACTATCCATTTTCCAGCAATTTATTAATCTAGGGTGCCTTCTTTCAAATACTTAATCATAAATTCTACTTGTTGACAATTGCTACATATACATATTTGATCCATACTGACATTATGACGTAGGAGCCAAAATAACTGAAAACAACTATACCTACGTGTTTTTCTACTACAATATTAACTCAAAAAGGGTTTTCTGGAATTCATTTTTAGATGTTTCAATGCAAGAAACACTTTTGTTTTATAAGATAATTAATGTCTATGTAATTAACTAAAACTTCTAATAAAATAAACACAATCATTAGAAGGAATAATTTGGTTTTAGAAATAAACACTCTTCGGAAAATAAGCTTCCTTTGATAAAACTGATAAATTCATTTCGGTAGAATGGGACGTTGAAAATACGACTTGTTCTTGGCAAGATATATTACCTCTGGAGTACCCCAAGGTTCGGTTTCAGGACCGATCCTGTATAACACATACGTCTGTGAGATTGTAGGTACCTAATAAACGTTTAAATAAATTTACATTTTCAGCAAAATTTCATTCGAAATATGCTAGTTTCATTTGAGTATTAAAATAATATAAAATTTAAAAAAAATAAAAACGTATTTTATCTCTAACACCAGTTAAAGGGCAGATTCGTACCTACAACTGCTATTACTGAAAGCATACACTTCAAGCCACACAAAAGTTCACCTTTTTCGAGTGTGTACATTGCAAAATAAATATCTGCCTACCTACATGGAGATAATTAAGCGTCCTGGAACAATACATTAATGATTAATGAGTTTCGCAAATGGATTTTTATGTTGTCTATTTTCAAGATTGTTTAAAAATTAATAGCGTACCTGGAGAGCTACACATACTAAAAGAAATAACCCAATATAAGGATCCGTTAGAATTATATCCAGAACGGAAAAATTCGACTGTAAGAACAAGAAGAAATTCAACAAATGCTGACGTTGTCAGGTTAACACAAACTTTATACCAACCTACTTCACCAGCTTTCCAATTTTCCAAGGTAAGTGAATAATGTAGAGTTGATAGAACTAGAACTATAAAGAAGCTCCCCATCACAAGCAAACACATTTTAACCAGGTGCTACGTACATGTAGGTACTACATTATTGGAGATATCGTATGACAGAATAAACACGCTACTGAAACTGAATGAAATTTTCCAATTTCCCCATTTTATAGAGCACATGTTGGAAGCTCATGCGCGTCTCGACGCGAACATCGTTTTTTTGAGGTCCTAAATAATCAACAGTTTCTTTCTATTAAATGCAACTCGGCCCTGCGCTATTCTTTGTTTTATATCTCAAGAAACTGTTTAACAAAGTAATTATACCTAAGCAACCGAAAGGATGCTGTAAGAACTGTAATTATTTACGTGGTTTAGTTGCAGTGATCTTGATATACGGAACATTGTACCAATTGTACCAATTTAGTTATTTTAAAACTTTTTGTTATATGATGCTATGATGTATGCAAGATGCACTTATAATACCTTATTGTCATATTTGTTATGCAAATGTATTGGATCAACAGTCTCCAGAGCGTTTCGCTACAAACTCGACGCGTCGCGTGATTGATTAATATACTTTATCAGGAAATATTATAAATTTTGAAATAATTACTCGGCCCTTAAGTGTATTAAGAGGAAAATGGATTAAACAAGGGAACGTCACCAGTAATTAAATTTTAACGAAGTAAACTTGGAAGCTTACGTTCACAAGTTTCGTACTCCAACGAAAACGTTTTTTAAATGAGAACACAGAGAGAAATAATAGTTCGCGACATATTAGAGTTGCAGGTAGGAAAAAGAAGGGGTAGGGGTAGGTCCAGATTAGACTAATGCTCTCAAATAGTTGGGGATGTAGGATGTTCTACTTTTAGAGAAATTGGTAGGTAAGCTCAGGATAGGAAAGGATGGAGGTACGTATCCAACCTTAATTCATTATTTTATTGAGAATATAATTCATAAGGGGTAGGTCCAGATTAGACTAATGCTCTCAAATAGTTGGGGATGTAGGATGTTCTACTTTTAGAGAAATTGGTAGGTAAGCTCAGGATAGGAAAGGATGGAGGTACGTATCCAACCTTAATTCATTATTTTATTGAGAATATAATTCATAAGTCACTTGACGCGATTTGCACCAATAGAAATTAAAAATTTGCTTGGTTACATAGCTATCACAGCGATAGTAAAAAACAAAAAATCTATCACCTTATTTTGGTCATTCGGACTCGTTGAATCTCCAGTTCGGTTTCAGCTCGTAGATATCATCGATGATAATCATAGCACTTGTTATATTACCTACGATAATAGTACTATTATTACTTATGCAATGGATAAATTACATGAAAAATTGGGAAAACTAAACATTTTTTTCTGTTCTGACCCAATTACTCTAGAGGGAAATAGAACACCATGCAAACAAGTACAGCAATCTTAACAGTAACAATAAGCGGAGCACCAGTTTCCATTTCCCAATCTGAAAACCCACTCTTGGGAAATAAACTCCTAGGTACGTGTAAACAGTAGTATTTTGTCTTGTTCGCTTTGGCCTCGATGAACTTAATTTACAAGTACCGAAAACAAAGCACCCACTGTAAGTAAGACTTAATTATGATTTAATTGTGTTTTCCAGTTAATTCAGTACCTTTGTTGAGTTATGTATTCTATATGAGTCATGTGTTTTCGATTGAAAATACGCAGCTGGCCATATTTACCCTTTTGAAGTAGTGCGATAGAGTTCACACAAGAGGTGAAACATTCGTATGTTTATACAATTTTGTACGAGGTAGAGTTCACATAAGAGGTGAAACATTGCCTGTTAAATTGCTCTCTAGAGCTCACACTAGAGGTGAGACAGAGACAATAATAGTACAAATTACAGAAATGATTCTGTGCTGATGCGTGCTCTCCTTTTTTTATACAATTTTGTACGAGGTAGAGTTCACACGAGAGGTGAAACATTGCCTGTTAAAATGCCCTCTAGAGCTCACACTGGAGGTGAGACAGAGACAACAATAGTACAAATTACAGAAATTATTCTGTGCTGATGAGTGCCTTCTTTTGTTATATACAATTTTGTACGAGGTAGAGTTCACACGAGAGGTGAAACATTCGTATGTTTTTATACAAATTTGTACGAGGTAGAGTTCACACGAGAGGCGAAACATTGACTGTTAAAATGTTGACTCTAGAGCTCACATGGGAGGTGAGACAGAGACAACAATAGTCTAAATTACAACTCGTGGGGCAAGACCTTTCAAATTTTGAGGTGAGGTTGTTAAACCTTCATCCAGATTTCAGGTATTGAAAAATCTACGTGACACGGGAAAATCCTTGCCGAATTGCATAACTCGTTCCCCATTTCACGGCGGGCATATTTAACGCCAGGGTTAAACAAACAACTAAAACCTATATTAGAGAACTCTAATGTAGATTGCTTTATTTGGTGACAACTTGAGTGATAAAATTAAATACGCTAAAACTCTTGAAAGAGCAAGTCAAGAGTTAAGGAATAAGAACCCAACCATCAACGTCGAGTTATAATCGTAAACTCCGACGTTTAAACCGGAAAAGCCCACCTGTTAGTCAGCACAGCAGCGCACAGGTGGGTACAACCACCAACAGATTCAGGGGATCGAGGAGACCTGCAGTTCAGTTCAGACCTGTATATCCAAGGAGCTCCCACAATCGCAATCAACCATATTAGAGGAGGAATTAACAATAAGCAAACTTGCTGGCTATGTTATTCCTTTGTCTCAAAAGGTCGTTCAAAACCAGGTTCCTAATGAACCAAACAGAAATAAAGAGGAAACAGAACTTGGCCATTAATCACTTGGTACACGTTTTAGGAACAGTTGAACCGTGCCTACCGAAAAAGGTCCAATTTATTTCAAGTTACTTTCTTGTTCCCAAACCAAACGGTACAAAGCGATTCATTTTAAAAAATTTGTCACTACCGGTCATTTTAAAATGGAAGACATAAGGACAGCTACGAAGTTGTTAACTTAACTTAAATTAAGTTGACAAAATAATTTTATAGCAATCAGGCAATCACAATTAGAAGACTAGCTCATTTAATAGGGCTATTAGTATCAAATTGCCATGCAGTAACCTTATGGGTGGTTATACACAAAACTACTTGAACGAGAAAAGTATTTGGCATTACTATTATCGGATAATAATTATGAGCAGAATATAAAAAAAAAATCCGAAACTGCTAAACTAGATTTAGGTTGGTGGGAGAATAAAACTATTCATGCAGTTAATATAAGATGAAAACAGTTAGATTCACAAAGGAAATTCTTTCCGATGTTTCTCTATCTTACGTTACAAAAAATCAAGGCAGACCGTGCAGAGGGAATTTTAGTAGTGCCACTCTGGCCAACACAACCATGGTACCCCATTTTTAGCCTTATTAGACGGACAGTTCTTAAAATTCCCTCCATCTTAGGATTTATTACTTTCTCCTTGCAGATCAACTCACCACCCGTTATACGAGAAACTGATATTAATTGCAGGGAAATTATAAGACAAGCTTTATAGCAAAAACACGTGCCAGGAAATACGTTAGATATTGTAATGGCATCGTTATCGCCCGCCATATCTGAAACAATATGACAGAAATTAAATCTTGGTGTATACTTTGTAAAAAACACAACTATGACCCTTATTTAGCTGCAGCGTCAGATGTTTTACAACCTGACAGAAAGATTTCAAATGGGAGCGTCCTCTTAATTCTGCGCGATCAGCTATTGCTTTAACATCCGCAGAAGAAATCGGAAAAAATCCATATTTATATGCAGATTTCTAAAAGGTGTTTTTCGGTTACGACCTAGTAAGGCCAAAAGTATCAACGCACTTGGGATACTAGTAAGGTTTTGAAGTATTTATCAAATATACACCCGTTGGAACCGTTGTCTCTCAAACAACTTACGGAGAAAGCTGTAGCTCTATTAGTGTTAGCTGCAGCCCACAGAGCTGAAACGTTTGCTCTGATTGATATTGGTAACATTACTAAATTCCACAATAAAATAGAGATCAGGATCCCGATACTATAAAAACCTCCCTCCCTGGACGACCCCAATCTTTGCTATTGTTACCTTTCCTACCAGAGAAACCAGATCTGTGTGTAGCTACGACATTAATCTACTACATGAAGTATACCGAAACTTTAAGAGGAAATGTAACTAAGTTATTCATTTCGCTTCGAAAATCTTACAAACAGGTATCGTCACAAACGATAGGAAGATGGGTAAAATCGATTCTGTTCCAAAGTGGTGTCGATGTACTCGTCATGCAGCTACCTCAGCGGCCTTTTTTCACGGCGTAAGTCTAGATACCATAAGAGCTACTGAAGGAAGGATGGAAAATTCGAGGGAATTCGCGAAATTTTATAACCTACCAATTGTAGATCATGGAGTCGATCTTGCGTTAAATGTATTAAACGTCACCTTGCTTATTCTTGTATGTATTAGGGTTGCGTTATGACTTCCATTGGTTAATTCATAACTAGAATAGGCTGTTTATTTTACATGGTTATGTTATCAGGAAACTGCAATAAAAAATTACTTATTGTAGCTTTAAACATCTACGTATGTAATCTCGAGAACGAGGCTAGAAGTATAATTTACCGATCAAACGAACTTACCTTGTGAAGTTCGATCGTAATTATACAAATAGCCTCGTTCGAGATGATTACATTTTTATTACACTTTAAACTTTATGATTCAGACAGTGAGTATTGCAGTAGGCATAGTGCGCTGGGCGATTTTTGCTTGGCTTTAAAAATTCGTGTTGTTATTGTACTAGAAGGACTACTACGAATGTAATCATCTCGAACGAGGCTATTCGTATAATTACGATCGAACTTCACAAGGTAAGTTCGTTTGATCGGTAAAAAATACTGCTATAGGTACGCGTAGAAGGTAGAATGGAATTCTGCAGTTAGAGATATTTTGGGTCATAAATAGAATGAAAGAAGATGAAAGAGGGAACAAAGGTGTAATGCTCTCAAATAGTTAGGGATGTAGGATGTTCTACTTTATGGGAAAAGATGGAGGTACGCGTCCAACCAGTCTTCGGACTGATGATGATTTATGGTACCGCTTAAGATGCAATTGAGATTTGTACCTCCTATTTCAAGTATTATCACTTCAGATAATTGTTTTTTCTACACTTCTGTGTATGATCTAATTGATTGTGCATTAGCTGCCTATTAACCATATGCTCTCAACTGATAACAAAAGTATAGCTTACTGAAGGATTATATCGACTACCTGTTTTACGTACTATCTATGGGCTAATAATATTTTAATGCAAATATGTGATTAGGCGATAAAATACCGCAATCATTCGCTAGAGTAGTGGTTCATGCGGCATCTACATTAATTTTGTTATTGTAATGATCCTGAAATTTGACTAATTGAAACAGCGAAACGTGTTTTATTATTATGAATTTCGATCAGGTATTCAGGGTGACGTTCTATATCTTTTGAACCATTCAAGGCATCAAAATGAAATTTTGCAAGTGCTTAGGAAATCCTCTGCTGCATCTTATAAAATTATTTTGGTGTATACAGGGTCTTCACATTTTGTGTAACAAACCAAAGTAACGCAAAACTAGGCCAATAGAATTTACACGTTTTCAAAATATTCTTACCGAGAATTAGTATTATTGTGAACAAATATAGCAAAAATAATAAAAATCGCTGGAAATCGCAACGTCTACCAGAACCAAGAAAACTTAAATTTGAGCCACTCACTCTTTAAATCAATTTAGTTACGTACTGTTGTTGTGTGTTTTCAATTTCTTCTTCTCAAATTTGGATTTGTTGCGGAAGTCAGAACAGATAAATATTTTAGAGTCAGTAGAAATTATTAATGAGATAAATTTGGCTTTTATCATTAGTGGGAAATGTTGTAATTTAAACAAAAAACTACAGCGAGAACAAGTTTATTGACATTAAATTAAAAAAATTAAAATTAAATAAAAAAATTAACAAAATGCAGAACATCCTTCAAACTATGACAGATGTGAGTTGGAGCTGTTTTGTTTATCACAGGTAACATGATTTCAACGCGATTTGCATTTTGACTACAAAATATATGATTCTTCTATAAAAAGTGAGAATAAAACAGTTATCCCGGGAAAGCAATGTTTTCGAATTACTTTCCATAAAAATGGCACTGTTAATAAACATTATTTACATTATAAATTTGTTCTTCGTCCAGCTTTTCGTTTAAATTATATTTCCTGCTATCCCAAAGGACTTGTACCTTGACGCAGTCCTAGTGATACTGGGACGGGTGGAATGGCTTGCGCGCTTCAATGATCTAAAGAGCCGAACCATAGGTTTAACCATATTGGAGGGGTTTTTATTTGAGAAGCCAGACTAAACCAAGTCCCTGAAAGGGGGCATCAGCTCTTTCAGTAATCATAGTTGCAGAGATCGTGAGGGTCGGTATGGCACTGTGATACACACTACTGCGATGTGGAAGGCAACGGGAAACCACCACATTATTCTATCCCTAGTACAGCGTACTTCGAATTTATGACGATGGCACCTTCTGGAGCAAAATATTCCGGAGGTAAAATAGTCCCACATTCGAATCTCCGGGTGGAGACTGCTTCGGGGGGAGTCATCAGAAATGATAAGTGTAACATCTCACGAGTCGGAGCGTGGAATGTTAGAAGCATGAAACAAGTAGGAAAGTTAGAGAATTTGAAAATTGAGATGGATAGGTTAGCATTAGACGTAGTAGGTATTAGTAAAGTGAGATGGCCAGAAGCCGGAGACTTCTGGAGCGGAGATTTTAGAGTAATACACACAGGATCTGTAGGAGGAAATTCGGGAGTAGGAATTGTTATGCGGAAAAAAGTAGGGCAGAGTGTAGAAAATTTCTTACAGCAAAGTGACAGGGTAGTTATGGTTAGGTTAGATTCGAAACCTGTAAAAACAGTAATAATACAGGTATATATGCCCACTTCTAACTACAGTGATGAGGTCGTAGAGGCAGTTTATAGTGATATTGAACATGTGCTAGATTTTGTGAGAGGACACGAAAATTTAATAATTATAGGAGATTTCAATGCAGGGCGAGAGGGCGGAATAGTTGGTCCCTTTGGATTAGGCAATAGGAACGATAGGGGAGTTAGACTGATAGAGTTCTGCGATAAACATAACTTAACGGTCGCGAACACTCTATTTCACCATCATGTTAGGAGACGCTACACGTGGAAGATGCCAGGAGACCTAGGGAGATATCAAATAGATTACATTCTTGTTAGGCAAAGGTTTAGAAATCAAGTTAGGGATTGTAGCAGTTATCCAGGAGCAGATATAGATAGTGATCACAATATAGTCGTTATGAAGGCCAATCTTAAATTTAAGATTTTGAAAAAACGAAGCGGAAGAAGGTATCTTGACCCAGAGAGACTAAAAGATGATGATACGCGCGATAAGTTCGAGAAAAAGACAAACGAAGAACTAAAGGGCGCGGGCGAAAATATTGTTAGGGACATAGAGGAAGAATGGAATTGCATTAAAAATAGTTTAGTTTCCTCAGCTAGGGATATTTTGGGTCATAAACAGAATGAAAGTAGGAAACCCTGGATAACAAAACATATTGTAAGTCTAATAGAGGAAAGACGAAAATATAAAAATAGGTTAGATGAAATAGGGAAACAAAGATCGATCAAGTGGGAAATTATTCGGAAATGTAGGAAAGTGAAAGAGCAATGGATCAATAATAAGTGCAAAGAAGTGGAAAATAAGTTCGAAGTAGGAAAGACTGATGAAGCATATAAAATAATTCTAGGGAAATTGGATCTAGTACCAAAAGCATTAGGAATGAGGCAGGAGATATCCTAATCGAAAGCGGGGAGAAGGCAGATAGGTGGAAAGAATATTTAGGAAACTTATATGCGGGACAGGAAGTGCAAGATATATTAGAAAGCGAAAGCAGTGTAGAGGGGGATAACCTAGGGAATCCTATAATGAGAGAAGAGTTTGAGCTAGCACTAAAAAGGTTAAAGAATAATAAAGCGCCAGGTATAGATGGCTTGCAGGCAGAAATCTTAAAGTGCGCAGGTCAAGAGGTAATAGATAGTTTATTTAAATTAGTTAGTCGTATATACCTGACAGGCGAGATTCCAGAGGATTACAAACGGAACATCATGGTAGCTTTGCCAAAAAGGAACGGCGCGGATAGGTGCGAAAATTTCAGAACCATCAGTTTAACTTCCCATGCGTCAAAAATTTTAACTAGAATTGTGCAAAGAGGGATGGAGAAAAAGGCGGAAGAAATATTAGGAGAAGATCAGTTCGGATTTAGACGAAATAGAGGAACGCGCGAGGCCATCCTAGCTTTACGAGTAATTATAAAAAAAACGATAGAAAAGAGAAAGAGCGTCTATATAGGATTTGTAGATTTAGAAAAGGCCTTCGACAACGTAAAATGGGGGAAGATGTTCGAAGTGCTGAGAAAGGTAGGGATGAAATATAGGGACAGAAGAATAATACATAATCTCTACGAAGAGCAAAAGGCAGTTATAGAATGTGAGCAGGAACAAAGGGAAGTAGATATCCGGAAGGGAGTGAGACAGGGATGTGCATTGTCACCTCTAGTTTTCAACTTATATATCGAAGATGCTATTAATATTGTTAAGGACAGAACAGCCTCAGGGATTAACGTACAGGGTCAAACTATTAACATGCTCAGATTTGCGGATGATATAGCAGTGTTAGCATCTAGCAAAGAAGAATTAGGAGCGGCTTTGAATGAAATGGAAGCAGTTTTGACACAGAGCTATGGCATGAAAGTCAATAAAAAGAAAACTAAAATTTTGGTATGTAGGGTATGTGAAAATAGAACTAACGTTGACATGCAAATAGGAAATGAGAAGATAGAGGAGGTCACGGATTTCTGCTATTTAGGAAGTAAAATAACTCAAGACGGTAGGAGCACTAAAGATATAAAACAAAGAATAGCGCAGGGCCGAGTTGCGTTTAACAGAAAGAAACAACTGTTATGTTCGAGAACGGTTAATATTGAGACTAGGAAGAGACTCTTAAAGTCGTATGTATGGAGTACGGCATTATACGGGTGCGAAACATGGACAATAGGGGAAGCGGATCGAAAAAGAGTAGAAGCGTTTGAAATGTGGTGCTACAGGCGCATGATGAAGATACCGTGGATAGATAAGGTTAGCAATAGGGAAGTATTAGAAAGAGTTGGGGAAAAGCGAAAGGTATGGAAGACAATAAAGAGTAGGAGAGATAGGATGGTAGGACACCTTCTAAGACACGAAGGAATAGTTCGCGACATACTAGAGGCAGAGATAGGAATAAAAAGAGGTAGGGGTAGGCCTAGATTAGACTACTGCTCTCAAATAGTTAGGGATGTAGGATGTTCTACTTTTAGGGGAATGCGTAGGTTAGCTCAGGATAGAAAAGAGTGGAGGTACGCATCCAACCAGTCTTCAGACTGATATATTTCCTGTACAAAGTCATTATTTAGCTTATTAATAATTTGTATCTACTGTATACAGTGTGGCTTTTAGCCTTTATTTTTAGTTCATTATCGTCATAAAGTATTCAGCCCGTAGAATTGTTAAATGTACACCTTCACATCATCATTTCACCGCAAGTAGGACATCCTACATCCCCAGCTAACCTACTCTAAAGTTAACTAGGAATTTTCAATAAAATGTCAATAAGAAAATATGGAGTGCGGCATTGTACGGATGAGAAACTTGGACGATAGGGGAAGCGTTTGAAATGTGGTGCTACAGACCGCCAGTAGATCAGGTTAGCAATAGCAAGGTATTACGAAATACTAGAGCCGGAAATAGTAATAAAAGGATTTAGGGGTAGGCCTAGACTACTGCTCTCAAATAATTGGGGATGTAGGACGTTCTACCTTTGGGGAAAGTAGGGAGGTACGCATCGGGTATGTCTGAATAACAGAAACTGCAGTCTCCAACAATTTATTCGAATGAAGTGTGCCCTGAAAGAAAAATAACGCCCCGTAGCCACTTGTGAATTTTATTGTCTTTTCAGTGTCGTCTGTTTTCATTAGCAATGATCCTTTGAAACCTACCGACATCGGGCACGTATTACTGAAAGTTAATTTCAAAGATCTCGTCAGAATACCTGAGCGTCTCTGACAAATGAAATCCAGGCACAGGGAAGCCCACGCTAATCTTGCAAGTGCTTTCTTAAGACAGATTAAAAGAAGAAAAAGGAAAATTGTGTTGCACCTGCCGGCTTCATTTTACCCTGGGGTTATTTCTGTTGGGGTAATTCAAGACCGAAGTATTATTTTAAGAGCTAGTATTCTGCTGCTTGCTCAGAGTCAACATTTTTTTGTATTTACTTTAATTATTTTTCGCTAATTGTGCAACACGAATCTAGTGTTCCGATAGAAAAAGTATCACCGCAGCCCCCTCTGTGGTATGATTAAGCAGTAGGCTAGAATTTTAATAAAAATATTCTGACAAGTTCTAATACGTAAAATTTGACGTTTTTGTGTTTTCTTCTCGAGTTTTTATACGTCGATACTGGTGGAAACCAGAAATATTGGGAAGAAGGAACATTGAAAACGGCATTACAACTTTATTAGGTTCTAATTCCGATGATGTATATATCAGAAAACAAGGACATTGACAGATGCGTTTGCATGTTCTAAATTGGTGAGCGTTTACAAATTTCATTTTGTTTAGTTTTTGCACTGTTTTAGGTTTATATTTCTTTAGTAGTAAAACCTAAGAAGAGTAGCGGACCAAAGTTAAACCAGTTTTATTACTTCTTTATATTTGTTGCTACTTTTTTACATTTTTACGAAAAAAATACGTGTTTTGTTTGTAGGTAGGTACTACTTTATACAGGCTATTCTTGGACTGTCCCAGATAAAATGATGTAGGTACTTGAAGATTTCAGAAGACAGCGAGAAATACAGGAAATACTTAAGTACCTATCGTTCATAACTCAGTATTTAGTACCTACCTACGAAGTTAGCTTTTCGTCCACTGCTTAAAATCCCAGCCAATTTCAATCGTACTTTTCTTACAGCATTATTGCATTAATGCTGATACTACAAAGTAAGCCACACCTCGCAACTTCAAATGAGCCACGACAAGGTTTGATCTGGGATAGCGTCGACGATTTCGATGACGTTGTCGAGACCGTCGACGACGAATCGGAAATTGGGCAAAGATTTCAAGGGGGTCAAAAGAGGGAAGTAAATTGCGACACTAACGAAGAAAAAATCAGCAGTGACACTAAACAAGAGAATTCCACGTCAACTCAAAATGGGGGTATGGGGGAGGCGTCCATGGACAATATTTCGTCTAGCTTTACTTCGAACGTTAACATACTGCCCATCAATGTCTTAGTTCTGGATAACATTGATGGCAATTCTGATCAGAACAAATCAAGCGAGACCAATTTCAACATGCCGAATTCTGATCAAAATATTGGAAGTCAAGAACAAAAAACTGGTGAATTCAATCAAGAAAAAAATAATATCATTGAATCTCAAACTAACTGTGATCAAGCAAACATTGATCAGAAAATGAATTTTAACCAAATGAATAGCAGCTCTGATCAGGGGTCCTCCGATAAAAAAATCAACTCTTTTCCTAACAGCGAGCAGATAAGTATGGACAAGGCAAACGGGGAAGGAAACCGTATAGAAACGGACGAACAAAAAACTGGCGCTCAGCCTGAGTATGGTCAAGAAAACTCTGAAAAGAAAGTCAATGCTAATTCAGATAAGAAAAGTGAAAACGGTCCCAATCCAGATCAGGATAATTCTGATCAAATGAATCATGAACAGAAAATGGGTCCTCAACCAAATTGCGATTCTGAACAGGAACCCAATGCTGATCAAATGTTTCCTGATAAGGGAAATGGGTGCTTTCCAAATTCTGATCAAGAAAATTGTGATAAATCCAATGGGGAAGCGAATCGTGAAGAAACTGATAAGAAACCTGGTCCTCAGCCTAACTGGGATCAGAATAATGATAAGAAAACCGGATCTGATGGGGAAATAAGCATCGAAGAGCAAACCAATTTCCAGGACAGTCGTAATCAAAGTCAGAGTAGCAACAATCAGAATCAAAACAAGCAAGAAATGAATTGCGATCAGGCGCCTAAAGTTGACACAAATTGCACTCAAGAGGCTAAAGCAGATGAAGGAAAGTTAGAAGCAGTGCTTCAGACTGTTGTTAAAAATCAGCCTAATCGGTGTGACGAGAATAGGGGTGGTTCTTCAAGAGGACACTCCCACAAGGGTGCTTGCAGAAGATACTTCGATTATCGTCCGAAGGAATATATCTTCCTTCCCTTTAATTTCAGGCCCCGCTACCATTATATAGAACGTCCCAATTATTTCCCCTTTGCGAAAATGCGTAGACGTCGTGGTCCAGAAGGCGTGCAGAAGGGGGAATACATAAACAGATTGGCTGATTTTATCATTAAAGAAAGGGCAAGTAAGAAGCAGCCGAAAAATGATTTCTTGAAGGAACTGGATATGCGCAAACGTAGTGACGAAGAGGATCCTTCTCAAAAGCAATATATCGCTAAACTGGCAGACCTTATTATCAAAGACAGGGTTTTTAAGAAGAAGTCTGGCGATGTCTTCAAGAAGAAGAGGAATTCGAGAGATGCTGATTTCGACGACGATTTGCTAAAAGACCTGGACTTGTACGGGACAACCTACCTTCCGTTTGATCAAACAAAATCTCCATCAGATTCTTCTGATACTATGAGTTCCAAGCTGAATAAAATTGAAGATGTGAATCCATTGAAGATTGAGACTACGAAAAATCCCACTGCCCAAGTCGAGCTCAACAAGCATATACAGGATTTGGTGAAGGAATACGGCGGAGATTCAGTTAATTTCAAAAAGAATGCAGTGTCTGCTGGTCTTCCTTCGTCAACCACAAAGGATGCCAAAAGTACCACCGACACAACATACAAAATCTCTGAGGAAATTGGAATGCCTACACAAACTTTGAAGCCTCAAGCTGGCGAGAGAAAAATTGCTTGGGAAGACTCGCTTCTAAAAAGGATAAGTACTTCGACCGAAAATCAGGACAAATCTGAAGACGATTATAACGACGATTTGGACATAGAAAGCGTTCAGAAACGAAGATCTCTTGATGAGGTACGTCAACAAAAATCGATAAATGTTCCAGACAAGCAGACACAAACAAATAGTAAAACAGTTTTGGTTAACCTCTTGAAGGAACTGACGGACGCTAGGAGCGCCCTCCAGGAGGTACTACAGGCACAACATATTTTAGTAAAAACAGAGGGTGGCAAAACAACTACAACACCTAGCAAACTTGTTGAGACCGCACCATCACACATTTCAATACACAGTTCAACTAACACGCCCAAGACAGTAGATTCAAAAGTACCACCCAGAAAGAAATCTATCGCGGTTTATTTGGCGGGGAATAACACCAAAAAGATGCTTTTCGCGATAGGTGGGGCAAACTTGACCTTTTCTTCGGGGTGCCATCGAACTACCCAAGCTCCTTCTACAAATTCGGTCAATACGACAAATGTGGCTGGTACAAATAGTAGTCAACCAGCTGTGGCTGGTGGTACCGCAAATAGTACTCAACCAGCTGTAACTGGTAGCACCACAAACAGTACTCCACAAACTGTGCTTGGTAGTACCACAAATAGTACTCAATCAACTGAGTTTAGTAATACTGAACCAACTACAGTTAGTAGTAGTACAAATAGTACACAACCAACTGTGGTTGGTTGTACCCCAAATAGTACTCAGCCAAATGCGTCTAGTGGTACGACAGAAAGTAAGAGGGGGTGGTGGAAACGTTCTGATGTTTCCGGGGCAACTCTAAATTCTTCAAATCATTCCCTTCCATTTTCAGATTCTTCCCAAATCGAATTTGTAGTTATAATTTCTTCAACGCTTCCTACAGTTGAGACCACAGAATCAACACAGTCATCTTCTCACAGCACCAACAACACTGTTGAAGTTAATCCTTCAGTTGGTAGACCATGTTCGCCAAAATCAAATTCGGTTCTAAATTCTAACAAAAACACTTCACAATTTTTGAAATTAGTAAAACCTCCTGGTAATTTTCCATCACAGGTGAACTCGATGTCAGACGAGGGGCTCGAAGCATCCACTCGCGGTACCCGCGACGTTAGCTCAAAATCTGTTAGGGAAGACAGAGAGATAGACATTGATGAGGAGATTCGAGCAATTCTAGGCGACGTCATGAAGGATTTCAAAAATCCCGCGTCTGTTGAGCGCAGGATTAGAAGGAACAGCTACGAGAAATCTAAAATGTTGCCGCAACACGTGCCAGATAAATATGAAAAACAATCGGTAGACGATGTTTTAAAGCAAACCAGCATTTTCTTTCCCAAAATTGACTTAAGAACTAACAAATTGTACAGCGCCCCAAGCGGTTATAAATCTCCCGGAGTAGACGATAAAATTTCTTTAATAAGTACCCCGAAGAGGAACGACAAAGTTCGCGTGCTCGGTCCCATAGACAAAAGATTTCTCTTCAAAACCCGACTGAAGAAGAAGTTGCGCAAGAAGAAGACTGCTTGGAAACGCCTGTTCGGACGCGATTCCAATCTGGACCCTTTTTTAGGTCAAAACCTTCAAAATTATCAGTAACAGAAAAAAATATTCTTTTCCGGCTGCCGCAGAGACGTTTTTCTAAACGACGCTCGGGCAGTCGCCACAAGGGGGAGAAGAAGCGGCCAAAGGCGCCGGATCGGAACGAAACTTTCGGGGGACATAGAAAAATTAGAGGTGAACCACCCAATGACGAAGATGACGATTTCAAAGAGCCCTCCAAGAAGTTGCTCAGGGCTTCTTTAAATTCGTCAGCGTCTAATGCAACAGTTTTGCCAAGTGGGAAAACTCTTGGTAAAACCGTTTCAAAACCTTGCAAAGAAAAATATTATGATAGCTCTCCTACAACAAAAGGGCAAATTACACTGGAGGAAGCTGGTACTATAGTCATTGTAGACAAAGATGATGACGAAAAGGATTACCAAGGCGATACTGAAAAAGACGCAACTGCTTCTCCAACGAAAACTACTGAAACAGAAGTTACAGTTGAGCATATTAAAAGGGATTCTTTTGCAAATAAAGACGAAGAACTTTTGGCTAAAGTGTTGCGTCTGCCAAGATTTAACTTTCAATTGCCACCACTTAATGGTCCGGGTTTCGTGTTCCCCACGCCCTACGAACCCGATAAAGACAGAGGGAATGGTAATAATGGACCGGGTTTTATCTGGCCTGGAGCAAATGGTGGAGATTCTGGGCCAGGTTTCGTCTGGCCTACGCAATTAACGGAAGCTGCTAACCCTGTTGAAGTTGATAACCAGGCTGACACTGCATCTGTTGAAATTAGAACTGAACAGCAAGCTACTGAGGCTGACGTTAATACTGAAGTTGAATATTATCTGCAAGAAGCAAGCAGGATAATACAAAGCATCACCAGCGAACAAACTAATAGTGAAGTTGGGAGATATACCAGTGAAAACTCTGAAGCAAATGGCGGTAGTAAAGAAGAAACTGAAGAACCAGTTAACACAGAAGCCGCAAATCTTACACAAGAAGCTACTCAAATTTTGGTGTCTGTCGCCGATATTACTACTTCTGAAGTGGTTCCGAAAGATAGTGTTGGGAACCAAGGAAGAACTGTTGAAAACCCAAGTGTGGCTGATTTAAGTAAAGAAGAAAGTAGTACTACGAACGCTGAGGTCGAGAAGTTCCTTCAAGATGCCAGCAAAATTATGGAATCAGCTACAATTTCTTCTACCTCTGATCACTTTTCAAATGGTGATGATGGGCAAGTTGAGTCACTGGCTACAAGAAATCCAAATATTTCAGACAACGTAGATGAAGAAACCGGTACTACCGAAGGCACAGAATTTGAAGATCTTCTGCAAGAAGCTAACAAGATACTTGAATCTGCTGTTGCTTCTACCGTTGATGAACGTGCTTCAGAAGAAAATCATGAAGTTCAAGAAGCCACTCACAAGAACTTAGAAACTGATGGAATTAAAGAAGAAACAGAAATAATGAATTCAGAGATCAAACATTTTCTTCAGGAGGCCACTGAAATAGCTGAATCTGTTATAACAGTCGCAACAGAAGAAGAGGTTTCACAGGTTAATCTGGAAGTTCAAGTACACACAAAACCTTATTCGGAAGAAGATATCACGGAAGAAAAGGAAACCACGGCCAACGCCAGTGTTGAAAGTTTTCTACAAATCGCCAGCAACATCATGCAATCTGCAGCGACTTCTGCTGCCACTGAAAGTGTTCCGGGTGCTTATGGAAATGAAGCTGTGACTGAAGTTGCAAAGGAAGTAACCGATGTTGGTGAAGAAGAAACTAAAAGCACAATAAACATTGCAGTCGAAAACTCTATTGCAGCTGCTGCTACTGATATTCCTACCGAACTGAGTATTTCAGTAGTTGAAGCTACTCTAACTGAAGATTCCGTTAAAGCTCTTACAATAGAGAATTCGATAAATTCGGAAGAGATTTTTAAGAAAGCCGAAATAGAAGAAAATGAAAGCACTGTAAACACGAAAATTGAGAACTTGCTGCAAGAAGCAAGTAAAATTATTGAATCTGCTACAGTTGCTGTGAGCACTGAAAATGCTTCAGAGCGCAATGTTGATGTTGAAGCACCAACTGAAGCAATACAAGAAAATGTTAGGAAGGAAGATACTGGAAGTACTGCGAATACTGAAGTTGAGATTATTATAAAAGAAGCTAGTAAAATCGTAGAATCTGCAGCCAATTTTACTACCATTGAAGAAACTTCAAAAGAAAATTCAGCAATTGAAGGGAATACTGCTGAATTTCAAGATGTTACAGAACAAACGGAAAGTACAACAGATACCAAGATGGTTAAAATTTTAGAGGAAGCAACTAAAATTGTCCAGTCAACTACGATTTCTTTTGGTGCAGATAGTGCTTCAGAAAGCAGCGTTATTGAAGAAGCACCCACAACTACAAATTTAGAAACAAACTATGCGCAACACGAAGAACAAATCACTGCAGATGCCAACGTAGAAAAATTTCTGAACGAAGCTAGTAAAATTGTCGAAACCATCACAAGCTCCACAAATAGTCAAGAAGTTTCAAATATTAATCCTGAAGTTGAAGCACGCACTTTAGAAAATTCTCAAGAAGGTAACAACCTACATGCTGAAGAAAAAGAAACTGCGACAGATACAGAGATTGACAAAATTTTGGAAGAAGCGACGAAAATTATTGCATCTGCCACAGTTTCTCTTGGTACTGAAGGTGTTTCAGAAAGCAATTTAAATGTTGAAGCAGCTACAAGTGGGAATTTAGAGACTACACAACAGGAAGAAGCAAGCACGGCAGATGCCAAAATCGAGAAGTTTCTGAACGATGCAAGTAAAATTGTTGAAACAGCCACAAGTTCCACGAACAATCAGGATGTTGCGCAAGTTATTCCTGAAGATGTTAAAAATGTTACAGATTCGCAAGAAGCAAGCAGCTTTATTATCGAAGATAAGTATAGTGCGGCAGATACAAAGATCGACAAAATTCTGGAGGAAGCAACTAAAATCGTCCAATCAGCTGCAGTTACTTTCAGCATTGAAGGTGTTTCAGAAATTAATGTTAATATTGAAGCACAAACGAGAGAGAACATCGATGTTTCACAAGAAGCAAAGGAAGAAAGCAGCTCGGCGGATTCCAAGGTTGAAAGCTTTCTGCAACAGGCAAGCAAAATTGTTGAAAGCGCCACAAGTTTGATCACCATTCAAGATGTTTCAAGTGCTAGTCCAGAAGTTGAAACACATGTTGAAAACTCACAAAACCCCCACGAAGTTAACAATAATGTCCAAGAAAAGGAAAGTACTGCTGACACCAGAGTCGATAAAATCTTGGAAGAAGCAACAAAAATTATTGCAACTGCGACTGTTTCGTTTGGCATCGAAGGTGTTTCAGAAGTTAATGTTAATGTCGAAGAACCTCCTGGTGTGAATGTAGGAATCTCAAAAGAAGCAAGTGATGTACGTTCGTCCAGCAGTCAGGATGTTTCAACTTTTGTTCCTGAAGTTGAAGCACATCCCGTTGAAAATTCGGTAGAGGTTAACAACATTAATCTTGAAGAAAAGGGAAATACCCAAATTGACAAAATTTTAGATGAAGCAACTAAAATTATTGCATCTGCTGCGGTTTCATTGGGAACTGAAGATGGCTCAGAAGGTAGGGTTAATGTTGAAGGACATAATGAAGTTGAAGCTCACGTGGGTGTTCCAGCAGAAGTTACGAACGAAGCCAAGAATGGTGACGGAGAAGAAAGCAGCACAGTGAATACAGTTATCGAGAATATCTTAAAAGACGCAACCAAAGTTATGGAATCTGCTTCAGCGTATACAGGAATTGAAAGTGTGTCGAAAGAAAACGCTGATTTTGGTCTCGACAAATTTTCCGAAACTTCAGAGTCGAGGCAATCTCAGGCAGAAGTAACAGAAAGTACTGCAAATACAGAAATTGAACATATTTTAGAAGGAGCGAGCAAGGTTCTCCAGGAAGGTGTTGGAAACGAAGATGACTTTACAACGAAAAGTTTTGATGTGAATGTAGGTGTTGGAGGAGGTTTAAACGTTGCAACTGCTGAACCCGCTTTGAATGGTGAAGTTACATCGCACGAAGAAAATACTTTTTTAGAAACTGGTGCAAAATTTGGAACTGATGTTCCTGAAGTATTTAAGCAAGGCAGTATTCCTGAAGTTGAAGCACAAAATACCGAGATTACTATGATATCAGAAGTAAAAGATACTGAAGAAGGTGAAGCAAGCTCCATCTTTTCCCCAGAAAATGATAATGCGGCTGAAAATTTAGGAGAAAACACAACATCTGAAGAAACAAATATGTCAAGAGACAACGAAGAAATAATAACTGCTATATCTAATTCTGTTGAAAGTAATGCCTCCGAAGAAAATTCTACGGTACTGACTACAGGAACGCAAGAAGTGAACGAAGATGAGGAAACCGTCAAATCGGCCGAATCTGATATTCCTAGAAGTGAAGAAACGACTGGGGAAAATGAAGAAACGGGGAGTGAAAACGAAGATATGGCTATGATGTTTGCTGCAGTGACCCAAGCATTTGAAGAGCTAAACACATTCGAAGCCAACGGGTCTGTGTCTCTGGAAAACGGTACTGACAAAATTAATGAAGCAGTAAATGCAGTACCACCAACAGGTACTGAGCAAGGGTTTAGCTCTTCAGAAATTTCTGCAGAAACGCAACTTTTAGCGACAACTGAAGCCCCCTTAGATTCTGAAACCTACATCTACGAAGTTGCACAAACCAGTTTAAGTACAGAAGAAACTATTGTTGGAACACTTTCTGGCGCAGGCATGAAAGGTGGTACTGCTGTCGAAGATAATCTTTACGGCGCAGAACTAAACGAAAATTTGTTAAACAAACCTTTTTTGAATGTTCCCATGTTACCCCAAGAACAAGGTACTGTAGTATTCAATTATGGTAGTACTATTGGGCAATTTTTTGTCCCTCCATTTAGGCAGAATTTGGAATTTCTTACGATGGAAACGGTTCCTAATCTTCTACAAAATGTAGAAGTAGGTGGTGGTACCACGAGCAGTACCGGTGGTGAAAGTATTATGCCAGATGCAAATTTTGTGATTCACGACTATTTACAGTCATCTGAACAGAATATGGGAGATAGTTCGTCTACCTCTGGTGATACTGGTACAGGGTTTCATCGTAAAATTTCTGCCAACAATTTTGATGAAGATATGGAAACTATGAGGCCAGTAACAGGCATCCCAAATAAAATGATGAAAACACCAAATGATCATAACGAAAACGAGACAGCTACAATGTTGAAACTCACTGCAGTTTACAGTAGCTCTAAATATTCGGACAGAATTGCAGAAAGTTCGCCAGTACCTTTAGAGGAAGGGGGTACCCATGAAGATACCGCCACAGTGCATGCAATGACCAAACCTCAGCACGCAGAATCGGATACTCACCAATCATTTGATGTAACAGAACAAACAAAAATTATCGATACTGAAACAGCCAACTCGGGTGTCCAAACTTCTTCACCAAGTGTTCGACTTAATGTAAAAGTACCGCATCTTTCTTCTGAAAGTCTGGATGAAAATGAAGAGACTCTTCGTCCAGGAACTGGTAAAGAGGAGGACAATAAAGAAAAGACTACTCATTTATTTACGGAATCAGGTACTTTCATGGAGAAAACAGAAACTGTACTGGGAATGCAAAATGTACAAAGTTCGAAGATAGAAGAAGAATTACTGACTCAAGAAAGTGTGAGTACTACTAAGAATGAACAACCAACTATGTTACGTGGAAGCAACGAAGAAGGTGGTACCAGTGTTAATCCTGGAACTGGCAACGGCGAGGAAGATAAGGGAAAATCTACTCCCTCAATTACAGGAGGTACTATTGTGGAAGAAGCAGAAACTGTATTAGGAATGCACAATGTGCCAAGTTCGAAGGCAGGAGAAGAAAATGTGATTCTAACTGAGAATGAACAGCCAACCACGTTATATAATGCCAAAGAAAAAGGCGTTGCCACTCTTCATCCCGGAACCGGTAACGGTGACGAAATTGCGGAAAAATATGCTTCCTTAACTACAAGAGAAGGTAATGTAGACAACGAGAAAGGCGGTACCGATGTTCATCTTGATACTGGTAACGGTGAGGAAGATAATGGAAAATCTACTTCATCAATTACATCAGGTACTACCATGGAAGAAGCGGAAACTTTATTAGGAATTAAAAATATGCCCAGTTCAGGTGCAGGAGAAGGATTAGTTACTCACGAAAATATGGTTCCTACTGAGAATGAACAGCCAGCTACACTGCATGAAGCTAACGGAGATAGTGGTGCCAGTCTTCATCCTGGAACTGGTACCGGTGAGGAAAATAGTGAAAAAATGACTGTCATAATTACGGAAGGAGGTACTAACGAGGAAGAATTAGTGACTTACGAAAATGTGGTCCCTACTGAGACTGAACAACCAACTTCTTTAAATGCAGCAGAAGGTACCGTCATGGAAGCAACAGTGCAAAATGTAGCGACTTCGACAAGGGAAGAATTAATATCGCAGGAGAATATGGTTTCTAACGAAAATGAACAGCCAACTACGTTGCATAAAGGTAATGAAGAAGGCGGTACCAATATTGAGATGACGAGCAAAGAAACATTTGGAAATCTTGAGAAAGTAGAAGCCAGTTCTGAAAGCAAATCAGAAAATGAAGAACAATCGACTCCTTTAATTACAGAAGGCGGCACTATTGTGGAAGAAGCAGTGACTGTAACAGAAATGCTAAATGTGTTAAGTTCGAAGGCAGAAGGAGAATTAATGACCCAGGAAAATGCGATTCTAACTGAGAATGAACACCCAACCACATTATATGATGCCAAAGAAAAAGGCGTTACCACTCTTCATCCCGGAACCGGTAACGGTGAGGAAAATACGGAAAAATCTGCTTCTTTATCTACAAGAGAAGGTAATGTAGACAATGAGAAAGGCGGTACCGATGTTCATCTTCATACTGGTAACGGTGAGGAAGATAATGGAAAATCCACTTCATCAATTACAGGAAGTACTACCGTTGAAGAAGCCGAAACTTTATTAGGAATAAAAAATATGGAGAGTTCAGGTGCAGAAGGATTAGTTACTCACGAAAATATGGTTCCTACTGAGAATGAACAAGCAGTTACACTACATGAAGCTAACGGAGATAGTGGTGCCAGTCTCCATCCTGGAACTGGTACCGGTGAGGAAAATAGTGAAAAAATTACGGAAGGGGGTACTAATGAGGAAGAATCAGTGACTTACGAGAATGTGGTCCCTACTGAGACTGAACAACCAACTTCTTTAAATGCAGCAGAAGGTACCGTCATGGAAGCAACAGTGCAAAATGTAGCGACTTCGACAAGGGAAGAATTAATATCGCAGGAGAATATGGTTTCTAACGAAAATGAACAGCCAACTAAGTTGCATAAAGGTAATGAAGAAGGCAGTACCAATATTGAGATGACGAGCAAAGAAACATTTGGAAATCTTGAGAAAGTAGAAGCCAGTTCTGAAAGCAAATCAGAAAATGAAGAACAATCGACTCCTTTAATTACAGAAGGCGGCATTACTGTGGAAGAAGCAGTGACTGTATTAGGAATGCAAAATGTGCCAAGTTCAAAGATAGGGGAAGATTTAATGCCCCAAGGGAATGTGGTTACTATTGGGAATGGACAACATGAAGGTAACGAAGAAGGCAGTACCAATTTTGAAATTAGTTCGGAAAGCAAATCAGAAGGAGAAGCGAAGTCTGAGGAAAAGCAGTCTTCCAAAAATACGTCTCAGGAAATAATTAGTAAAGAAGCAGAATCTGAGAATGCGACTACTCGTTTAGAATCTGTAGATACTGAAAAAGGTACTACACGATTAAGAGGAGGTATTGAAACTAGTACTGTTTTTGAAGGTAAGACAGTTGCAAATGTGGAAGACCAGCAACTGAAGATATCTTCTGGCGGAAACAAAGAAAGTAGTACCAATACTGTTGGAGTGATTGGCAATGCAACTGAACGTCAAATTAAAGTAACGACTAAAGAAGCAGAAATGGGGTCTAGTACTATTTCTGAAGGTACAACTTCTAATAAGGAGAATCAGCAACTGAAGACAACACCTGAAGATCTCGACGAGAACATGGAAGGTAGTACTCCATCCATAACAAGCCAATCAGAAGAAGAAAAGAAATCCACCAGCAAACTTGAAGAAGCGCCAACTTCGGAGTCTGCAGGACCTACTGGAGCAGTTAACAATGAACTAGAAAATCAAGCTAAAATGAAATTTACTGGCATGGATGAAAGCAGCAACTTACCGCAGCTTAATGAGTCTGGTGAGACATTGATTTTCCACATTGAAGCATTAACCAGTAAAATGTTGTCTGATGAGAATTTGAATCAGAACATGACTTCAGCTGTGTCAAGTGAAGTAACTGGAACTCAGAACAACTTACAATCGAGCAACACTAATATATCTGAAGAAACAGCATCAATAACTGGAACAACGCCAGAAAATGAGCAATCCCGTTACCCAGTATCCAGTAAAAACAATGAAGAAATTAGTAGTGCGTCTTCGCCCTCTAACATCATTGTAAGTAATGGGAATCCCGCAGCTGTACTCGATGCATTTAGTAGTAATGAAGATCAAAACAAGAATAGTTCGCTTGAAAGTTTACTCGAACAAATGGTAAGAACCGCAGAAGAATTGGTGAGGAACGCATCCATTCCTGTTGTGGTTTCCGATATTTCTCCCGTATTCACTCGCGAGAATCCAGCTGTTGAAAATACTGACATGGCACAAGAAGATATAGAAGAATACACGAAAACTGAACTAGAATCGTCACTAGCAAACATGGTTGAAGAAGCACTTAAAGTTTTGAGTGAAGCTACCGTTCCTGTTGATATAAGATCTTCGAGTGTTGAGGGTGAAAGTGTAAAAAATGAAGAAAAGGAAGTAGGAATCAACCCTGACAACGCCCGCAACAAGAGCACAACTAACGACTCTATGACTCCAGTGGCCAGTATTATTTCTAGCCGGGATGTGGAACATCAAAATCGAGAGCTTGGGAAGCATCTGGAAGCAAGTTCGACGCCGTTTGACATTACCCAAAAAGAAGAAATAAATGAGGAGAATTTGGGTCAATTTTCACATCATGAGACTTCAACGATTTGCGAATTGTGTATAGGTAAAGACAGTAGTGATCATGGCTCTGGGAGTTCAAGTGCAATATCTTCAGAACAACCATCAGATAAGGGTAAACACGCACAGAGCACCGTAGCAGAAAATACGAAGAAATTGGAGGAAGTTGATAATGAAGATTTGGGTGGTTTTTCGCATCATGAAACTTCTACATTATGTGAGTTATGTGACAAAACAGCAAAAACTAAATCATCGGAAATTGAACATTTCTCAAATAACAAGCAAACCCATGAAGAACATATGTCTTCTCAACATCCCTCAAGTATGGAAAAACAAACCGAAAGTACTACAGCTGAAGACAAGCATGAATTGGAAGAAGTTCATGGGGAAGATTTGGATCAATTTTCTCATCATGAAACGTCTACGATTTGCGAACTTTGTGGAGAATCAAGCAGGAGCAAAAATGGACATTCTGAAACAGAAACGCATGGTTCGGAAGAACGCGTATCTACAGTCCCTCCTGGATCCTCCGCGGAAGGAGGAAAACAAACTGAAAGTACTAAAATTGAAAGCAATCAAAAATTAGAAGAAGTTCATAATGAAGAACTGGAACATTTTTCTCATCACGAAACCTCGACGATATGTGAATTTTGTAACGTAACTGGGACAAGTCCAGGAGCTTCTTCTACTTCTTCTGAATATCCTTCAGGTTCTACAAATAACGCTATGAATAGTACTAGTACAGCCAAAGAAGTTTCAGAAGAAATTGTGAAAACAACAAGACCTGGAAGTCCAACAGTAACAAGTATTAAATTAGAAGTTCCTTCGCCTGTGGCTGAGTTGAGTAGCGTGGTTTCTGAAGGTACTGAAGCTAATGCTAGCAAGACGAGCGGTCTAGTTGAATACACGACTGAACAGGGTGCGCAAACAACGTCTGTCAGCGCCTTTTCTTCAGCAAATCATTCCGAAAATCTAACTGAAACATTAGTTGTAACTCACGAACAAAGCAAGGCACATTCAGAAGAATACACGTCTGAACACGTTGGGCATTCACCAGAAGTTCTATCTGCCATAGTCACTTCTTCAGCAGTTCATTCCGCGGCTCCAACTGAAACATTAGCTAATCAGGAAGCATCTAAGGAAGCCAGTGGAGGAAGCATTTCAGGTAGTGCTTCATCGACAACTGACACACAAGTTTCCATGACCCATGCTCTTGAAACAAAAGAATCTATTATTAATGAAAGTACCACAACTACCAAGACTATTTTAGAAAATATAACTGCAACATTAGCTGTAACTTATGAGCAAATTGGAGCACATGTTTCCAAAACCAATCCGGAAGCATCTAAAGAAACCAGTAGTGGACTGATATCAGATAGAGGATCATCTGCAACCGCTGTTTTCAAGGAAGAACCTGGCACGCAAATTTCCATAACTCATGGTCTTGAAACAAAAGCATATGGTAGTACTGCACCAAAAGTAAGAGGGTCATCGGAGAACATGGAAAATATTACAACAAAAAATACTGGAGTCGAAGGTTTTACAGTTTATGGCCTTGAGACACAAACATCTGCTGCTGGAGTTAAAGAAGAATGGGAAGAATTGAGGAAAACCACAGTTGGTTCTGAAACTGAAAACACATTATATGCAGAGGTTGCTTCTGAAATAGGAATTGAAGGATTGCCAAAGGTAGATCTGCCTTTTGATATTGAACAGTCTTCAGAAAATAAACTGTCGTCAGCTATTGCGGCTATGTTGGAAGAAGCAGAACAGTTGGTGGGAAACGCCACCGCCACTGTTCTTCTTCCAGAAAATTTGGTTTATGAAAAGAGAAACTTGACAAGTAAAGATATTGTAGCTCACGAAGATGAGGGACTTAATTCGTCAATTTTAGAAGACATAGCTATTTCTTCTATTGGACATTTCATACAGACAGAAACAATTGCTGAGCATTCAAAAACTCCTACTTCTCCTCAACATTCATCAGCTGTTGTCAATAGCAGTGGGGGTACTACAACTGAACATATGCCAGAAGAGGCGGTAACGGGTTTGGGAACTGAAGAAGCTATGGCAATAACGAAGATTAGTGCATCTGAAGTGGCCCATGAGAGTACTGCAGCTGAAAATAAACAAGCGTCTGAAAAAATTGTTAAAACTTCAGTCGGTCCTGACGCTATGCGCACCAGCGTTGCAAACACTGAGACTTCAAAGGGACCCAAAGAAATCACTTCTTCTGAAGCAACCAAAGCACGCGAACATTTGAGAACGCAGTCACATGATCAAAAGCACCTTTATGAAGAACACGTGTCATCTACTCCTGCTGGGAATCTTCCAGGAGTGGAAAAGAACAAACAGAGTACCCCTGCAGAAAATACACATAAATTAGAAGAAATTAATAATGCAGAACTGGCACATTTTGCCCATAATGAGTCTTCCACGATTTGCGAAACCTGTGGAGAAGCTAGTAATAGGAGTTCCATTGCTGGATCTTCCAAAACTTCAGAAGAAACTCATGGAAATGTTTCATCATCATCAAAGGGACTCAACGAAATTAATTCTTCGGAAGCAACCAAAGCACACGAAGATTTAAAAACGCAGTCACATGATCAAAAGCATCTTTCTGAAAAACCCGAGTCATCTACTCCTGCTGGGAATCTTCCAGGAGTGGAAAAGAACAAACAGAGTACCCCTGCAGAGAATACTCATAAACTAGAAGAAATTAATAATGCAGAACTGGCTCATTTTGCTCATCATGAATCTTCCACGATTTGCGAAATCTGTGGAGAAGCTACTAATAGGAGTTCCATTGCTGGATCTTCCAAAACTTCAGAAGAAACTCATGGAAACGTTTCATCGTCATCTTTAAAGTCGGAAATGAAAACGACGGTTTCTGAACCGACGATGACGATTAACAGTACTTCAGAATCACGAAAAACAACACATAATGGAACAACGCCAATTTCACAGGGGAATTTTACTAAATTAGAAGAAACCACTCGCATGGCGGGCACAAACAACACTCTTAATGCTAGCAGGCAGTTTTTTCGTTCCTCTACTGAAGAAAGTGAAAGCGCGATTTCTTTCGTTGGAACAGAAGCTCAGGCGCCTCAAACTTCGCGTGCACCTAATGAAGAAACCCAAGAAAGTGGAACGACAACAGGAGCGCACGAAGAAGAAAGTACTGAGAGTGTTCATGCCACGCTGGCAACATCTCAACAACACGGTTTGTCCGAGAGTACAAAGGTTTCTGAAGAAACTCAAACCGAAGTGAGTAATTACAATGTAGCAACTCACGAAAGTACTGCTTTATCTGAACAGCATCCTGGAGAAAGTCACGCCAAAATGAGCACAGAATTTCAAGAAAATATTTCGAAAGGAGAAATGCATGTAGAAAGTACTGAAAATGTCCATGCCCCATCTGAAGTACATTTGTCCGAGAGTACGGTGTTTACTGAAGAAACTCGTACTGGAGTGGGCACAATAGTTCATGAAGAAACTAAAATCGAAACGAGCTCAGCAGAAGTTGCAAGTACTTTAGCAAGTTTGGTGCATAATGAAGGATTCAATAGCGGTACTGCTGAAGTAACAAAGATACATGAAGAAAAAGAACATGCTTTGTCTAGTACTGCTGAAATAGAATCGAAAATTACTGAAGCTAACGGGGAATTGATAAGCGGTGCTGTTTCCAAATCATTCACAAAGGGAGTCAACGAGGAAGGAGAGATCTTCATATACAATATAACTACTGTTGAAGCAGAAGCTCCTATATTGCCTGGTACTGTTGGAAGTGCCTCGATTTCACAATCGGAAAGCGTAATAGGTGAAAGTAGTACTGCTGGTGTTATTCATGAGTTGGAAAGTACCACGACAGTTCAGCAAAGTATAGATGAAACTATTGGGCACCAATTAGAAGCAACAACTACAGAAGGTGCTCTATCTGTTAAAGAAGAACCTTCGGAGATATACCTTACATCTTTAGGAAGCAGTCCCTCAACTACAATTACAAGTGAGGTAGAAAATATAGAAACGGAGACAGAAAATGGAAGAATAGTTTCCAATGAAGAAACTGCTGAACCAACTCTTGCTGTGTTATCAAGCCAAAAAGAATCTTTTGGAAGTGGATCTACACTTGCTTCGGCTGCTTCATCAGAAACGAGTACTTACAATGAGAACGAAGAAGTTGGAAGTGTTCTTTCCATATTGTCAAGTCAAGAAGAATCGACAATTTCTTCTGGCGAAGAAGCATCGGCAGGAACTAAAACAGAGTTGAGCAGCCAAGAAAATGTTGCTTCGTTGGCCACAGCAGGTATACCAAGCGAAATAGCTTCTTTGCCACAAGAAGAAGAGACTTCAAAATCGCAGATAGCAACCACGTCACAAACAAACCAAAATCGGACAACTCAAAAAACAAACATCATAGAAAATGTCACTTTGACAGCTACCAGCCGCATTTATTTAGATTTACCAATTTATCTTCCAAATTCGTCGGTGACCCCGGAGAGTTTCGAAAAGTTCTACACCACAGAGCGGCGAACGTCCACGGAAGAAGATAACGAAAAGTTTGACGTGACGGTTGACAGCAAAAACTATTTATGGATGACCTTGCGGGACTTTGACAACATAACTGAATTTCCTCCGACCACGGAAAGTTTGCGTAATGTTACGAGGTGTTCAGTTGTGAGGGAAAATAGTACGGAAGAAGTTGAGACTTTGGTCGATACCGGTGTGACTTTTGCGTATCCTTCAGCTAAATCAGAGGTAAATTGTCTTGTAAATGTATCACAGATGTACTGAATATAAGTTTGATAGTTGCAAACAAAGAGAACCAGTGTGGTGGAAGAAGAAACTATGACTTCTGGTGAAGCAGCAGGTGAAGGTACCAAAGTGTTTCATCCCATTCCTGCCACGATTACAACCACGACGGAATCCGCGGAAGACAATACGACTTTGATATCAAGTAAATAAATGATTCATGTCGTTGCAAAGCTTCTTCAAACTTCTCTTTTGTAGCTGGACCAACCAAAAAATGCGTCGAGACAAAGACGACCACAGAAGAACCGGACATAGACGAAACGCAAACTCCCACGCGTCCTGCAAAAGACAACGCCCACAACTTTATCGCCATCACCGAAAACAGCGAAGCTGCAGCTGCTGCGGCTGCATTTTCGCCGAACGGACACGGAATATGTTGCATCGATGACGTCGTGGAGCATTTGAAGGATAAAATGGCGGGGAAAAAGTTGGAGGGAAGCTTGGATGATGTCGTGTGTAAAAATTTTTTGGACGTCAAAAATGGGATCGTTTTGGCAAACGTAACCGCTGCTATCAACAAGACCAGGAGGAGCTACCGGTTTGGACAAGAGAAGCTGCGTTTGAAGAGGGAGACCGTGCGTCATTCGGATATCGATAGGGTGCTGAACGAGGATTTAGAGTTGCAAAATTCTGGTATGTTAGGCGTCATTTCGTTTTCATACCATCGGAAATACTTACTTATCTGTTCTTTGATAGAGCAACACACGTACACGACTGTGGGCTCGAAAGCGTCAATGCCCTGCGACACAACGGACATTTTCGAGAACAACCAAAAACTGAAACACACCTGGACGTTTTCCGACGGTCGCCAGTTGGTCGGTGAGCACATTTTAAGCATCATCTCGTTCTCAATACACAAAGTAGCGAATAATTTAAGATGGCGCGGTGGTGGAAGGCGCTTTCACGATTGACCATGTGACGCCACAGGACGCGGGCAACTACACGTGTTCGGCGTTTAGCTTGACGGGAGAGAAGCTCAAGGATATCGAACACGAATTGACGGTTGTCGCGTTGCCGATGTACGCCATCAGGAAACACATTGTCTACCGGCTGGAGAAAACTTGCGATCTCAAGGACGTGGACGCGATGTCGCTTTATTTGCCCCACATCTTGAAGAACGTGCTCTGCGGTGTCAGACTTCGAGTTTGTCAGATACACGTGTATGAACCGCATTGTTTTAAAAAGGTACTTGGGATTTGCTATTTTTAAATGTTTTATTACGCTGAATGTTACTAATAGGACGACAAAAACTACATATCCATCATCCTGTCTGTCTCCATGGATTCTTTACACTCCATAATGCCTTGGGTGAACGAAACAACTTGCGATGTAAATTGCCAGAAGAAAGTGTACGGCAAGTTGACAACTGTGGTGCTCGAGAACGTCGATAAGATGGAGAAAACTCCAGGTGATTTTCTTCTCTTCTTTGTCAACAACGACCGAATATCAATAAATGAATGACTTTCAGTTATTTCCAGAGTGGGCTCCGGAACGGTGCACTTCTCTCCGGGCGACAATGCGACGAGAAACGCCAGCGTCAAGAACGAGGACGGCGCCACCGAAGGTTCTCAGCTGGTGATTTCTTGTCCCGGGGGGTTCGGGTTTAAGGAATCCGACAGGATTTGCGGTAAGATTTAAAAATAATTGACAAAATGTGACAGGAGAACCCGCAATATGCGAGGCAGCCATTGCCTCCCTGTAATTCTTTGGGAAATTAAACGGAAAGCGCACAACATCAGCTTATTGCGAGGATCTAGAGTCGGTAAGGTAGAGAGCAATAATATTACGAATAATCAGAATTTGCCATCTAGCAGTTTCGAATAGTTGACTATTTATGTGTTCTTCTTATTTCTTGTGTGAATTTAGGGACTGTTTCCGTAAAATGTGGCAGGATTTTGTTAAAACCGATTCGGGCAATTTCCCGGTAGGGTTATTAGCGAAATTATTGACGATTATAACTTGTTTGAATCAATACAGCAATATCTAAATAATTGACACGAGTGATACAATTGAACAACTCAGGGCTATTATAAAATACAGATATACAGAGGTTATAATTTGGGATTTTGATGTTTTTGTTTGTCTATTTGGCTGTTAAAAGTAAATAAGTTTCCATAACTTATTTTCTGAATATAGCTTAAAAGGTACAAAACCATTCTAGGCTTTAAAACACAAACGACACACAACTAATAAATGAAACGGAACACAATAAGTTCAAGAGCAAAACAAAAGTTTAAGCCACAAAACATTTATATTTAAACCTACAAATACTTACAGAAACAGTTGTAATCATTGATTTAAACCTCTAATCCAAAAAGAAGTAGGTATAAAAATTCACAACCCCAATTTAGGTTAATAAATACGTTGACACGGGTTTAAGTCTGACACTGGCTTCGTTGCTATGATACCGGCTTCCTGATTGGTTGTATCATAGCAACGAAGCCGGTGTCAGACTTAACCCGGTGTTGGTTTCTTTGAAAAACGGGGTCTTAAACAAGCAATTGATATATTCCAACAAAATGTTTATCAGTCCATATTTTTAAGATGGTGTATGATGAACCCCAACATAAATAATTTTATACCACTTTCGACAAAAACTGGTTATTATTTTCCTGAATAAGGAGCAATAAAACGAAATATAACAACGCCGATTGTTTTGGAAATAGCTCAGACGTACGTCCTAGTTGCTGGATATCCACAAGAAAAATGTAATAGATATGTTTTTCCCTCTATCAATCGATGACCAGCTTCAGACCGATGTCGGTAAGGTAGATTTCTGCAGCGGAATGTCACGAGCGCGTTGTCAGTTGATACATACAGTTTGTTAAAGAGGACGTACACTTCGAGGACGTGCGGGGGCCAGGGGCCGGCGTTAGGGCAGGCGCTTGGTGTTGACTCTCTGTCATGTTGCCTACCAGTGGTGGCCCGAAGTTCATTGATGGCGTCACGCTACAGAAATCTGTCTTAGTGTCGCCTGCACTGGCTTACCGACAAAGTGCAGAAATCTGCTTTAACCACCCACCTGAACTTTGGCTCAATGACATTCCGCTGCAGAAATCTACCTTACCGACATTGCTCTCAAGTTGGCCGATGACGTCATGCGGGTAGCATTTTTCGCTAAAATGAATCTACTTAAGCAGTAACATGAGTAACATGGTCTGGAATCGGCATAATATATCTACTTACTTATACCTAGGTACTGAACAACAAATGTTTCTAAACACAATCCTTCAGCAAACAATATTACAATATTACATTTTTTAATTAAACTGAATTAAACTGAAAGCCAATCTTAAATTTAAGATTTTGAAAAAAAGAAGCGGAAGAAGGTATCTTGACCCAGAGAAACTAAAAGATGATGATATGCGCAATAAGTTCGAGAAAAAGACAAACGAAGCACTAAAGGGCACGGGTGGAAATATTGTTAGGGACATAGAGGCAGAATGGAATTGCATTAAAAATAGTTTAGTTTCCTCAGCTAGGGATATTTTGGGTCATAAACAGAATGAAAGTAGGAAACCCTGGATAACAAAACATATTGTGAGTCTAATAGAGGAAAGGCGAAAATATAAAAATAGGTTAGATGAAACAGGAAACCAAAGATATAAGGCGATCAAGTGGGAAATTATTCGGGAATGTAGGAAAGCGAAAGAGCAATGGATCGATAATAAATGCAAAGAAGTGGAAGATAAATTCGAAGTAGGAAAGACTGATGAAGCATATAAAATAATTAGGAGAAATTTTAGAGAAATTGGATCTAGTACCAAAAACATTAGAAATGAGGCAGGAGATATCCTAATCGGAAGTGGGGAGAAGGCAGATAGGTGGAAAGAATATTTAGGAAACTTATATGCGGGACAGGAAGTGCAAGATATATTAGAAAGCGAAAGCAGTGTAGAGGGGGATAACCTAGGGAGTCCTATAATGAGAGAAGAGTTTGAGATAGCACTAAAAAGTTTAAGGAATAATAAAGCACCAGGTATAGATGGCTTGCAGGCAGAAATCTTAAAGTGCGCAGGTCAAGAGGTAATAGATCGTTTATTTAAACTAGTTAGTCGCATATACCTGACAGGCGAGATTCCAGAAGATTACAAACGGAACATCATAGTAGCTTTGCCAAAAAGAAAAGGCGCGGATAGATGCGAAAATTTTAGAACTATCAGTTTAACTTCCCATGCGTCAAAAATTTTAACTAGAATTGTGCAAAGAAGGATGGAGAAAAAGGCGGAAGAAATATTAGGAGAAGATCAGTTCGGATTTAGACGAAATAGAGGAACGCGCGAGGCCATTCTAGCTTTACGAGTAATTATAGAAAAAACGATAGAAAAGAGAAAGAGCGTCTATATAGGATTTGTAGATTTAGAAAAAGCCTTCGACAACGTAAAATGGGGGAAGATGTTCGAAGTGCTGAGAAAGGTAGGGATGAAATACAGGGACAGAAGAATAATACATAATCTCTACAAAGAGCAAAAGGCAGTTATAGAATGTGAGCAGGAACAAAGGGAAGTAGATATCCGGAAGGGAGTGAGATAGGGATGTGCATTGTCACCTCTAGTTTTCAACTTATATATCGAAGATGCGATTAATATTGTTAAGGAAAGAACAGCCTCAGGGATCAATGTACAGGGCCAAACTATTAACATGCTCAGATTTGCGGATGATATAGCAGTGTTAGCATCTAGCAAAGAAGAATTAGAAGCGGCTTTGAATGAAATGGAAGCAGTTTTGACACAGGGCTTCGGCATGAAAATCAATAAAAAGAAAACTAAAATTTTGGTATGTAGGGGATGTGAAAATAGAACTAAAATGGAAATACAAATTGGAAATGAGAAGATAGAGGAGGTCGCAGATTTCTGCTACTTAGGAAGTAAAATAACTCAAGACGGTAGGAGCACTAAAGATATAAAACAAAGAATGGCGCAGGGCCAAGTTGCGTTTAACAAAAAGAAACAACTGTTATGTTCTAGAACGGTTAATATAGAGACTAGGAAGAGACTCTTAACGTCGTATGTATGGAGTACGGCATTATACGGGTGCGAAACTTGGACAATAGGAGAAGCGGATAGAAAAAGAGTAGAAGCGTTTGAAATGTGGTGCTACAGACGCATGATGAAGATACCGTGGATAGATAAGGTTAGCAATAGGGAAGTATTAGAAAGAGTTGGGGAAAAGCGAAAGGTATGGAAAACAATAAAGAGTAGGAGAGATAGGATGGTAGGACACCTTCTAAGACACGAAGGAATAGTTCGTGACATACTAGAGTCAGAGATAGGAATAAAAAGAGGTAGGGGTAGGCCTAGATTAGACTACTGCTCTCAAATAGTTAGGGATGTAGGATGTTCTACTTTTAGGGAAATGCGTAGGTTAGCTCAGGATAGAAAAGAATGGAGGTACGCGTCCAACCAGTCTTCGGACTGAGAACCTTATGATGATGAATTTTTTAATGATTTCTATGAAATACTACGGCTTTACTAGCAATCACCATTCAGGCCGGTGATGCTGAAGAGGCAACAGTGACATGTAGAAAGACGTAGCAGCCTATACATGTTTAAGATTTAATTGTTCAAAGACTGTAAAGTTGTTGATTTACTACAGTTTTTCTTAATTTTCAGTTGCTTGCAACAAAAATTCCTTCAATCCCGGAAATGGCTCACAGTGCCAACCCTGCTCTGTTGGACAGTACCAGCCCATGTACGGATCTAAAGAATGTCTTGTTTGTACTTCACCGTTACAAGATAGAGCCTGTCTGAGGATGTTTGTAAGTTCCCCACTTGATATAGTAATTTAAGTTGCACATCATCGAACTATGAGAACGTAGGTAAGTGTTAAATTTCTGCAGCTGCACCTACTATGATGTGCTACTGCAATTACTTTGTATAGAATTTGGGTGTAACTGAATTATTTTAGACTCACAACTCTCACATACTGAAGCTGTACGTGGGAGCAAGCTTCAGCTTGATAATTTTCATAATTCTGCTGCTCATGCTCTACATGTCGAAGAAAAAGGAAGTTGTCGTGGATAAGTACGGCAAGAATTACAGGCAGAGGAGAGTTGCTCGGAACGATGTCGAAATCCAAGAGCGGCAGCCTCTGTTGCAGACTCGAGACGTTCCTCAAAGGGCGGTAAATAGGGTACCGCCAGAACCACCCCCTCCCGATTTTTAGAATATAAGGTAGAACCTGCGGTAATGTAGTTTGGAGCTATGCATTTATACTATTGTGATTTTTTTTAGAGGTAGTAATTTTATTTTATATTTATTTTTATTTTATGATAATGAAAATATGATAAGGACATAACAAGCAGTTTTATTTTATTCTACGAAGGTGAAGAGTGAAAATCTTTTTTTAATCAAACCAAGCCATGTGAGGAACTTCGCTTTGCGTAACGACGACAGCGGGAACATTCGGTTTGGCATTCAACCTCCCATCTGCGGTCTTCGCTTTCTTCTTCTGACTGTTCCTGACTTTTTCCGGATACAGATTTGCAGCGGGATTAATCCCGAAATTTTTATTTTTCGTTAGTTCTTTCAATACTTTCAGAAAGTTATACTTTCTCTTTCTCGTCATTTGCCTCACGAAATCCAGGTTCTTGTTGTGTCCAGGGTTTATGCCGATGTTGTGGATACTGTCGGCGTTTTCTGCGGTTGTTAATACTGGACGGAGAGCAGAGACCGTTTTGGTTAACCCCACCTTGAATAAACAAGATTATTGGTGAAGAATAGGCGAGTGTTAATTTAGTATTAACGTGTACTTGTCCATGACGGACTTGATGTTCAGCTAAGTCGGCTCCTAGTAATTCGTGGTGGACTTCCATCCGAATTGCTACAATTTGGTTGATGAACCACAGGAGAATCACAGACGTGAAAAAACCCCACAAACTTAAGCATAAAACGCTCAATGCCTGGACTCCGAGAAGGTACCAACCACCACCTTTGAACAGCCCGCTTCTACCACTCGTAGTACCAAGGGGATAAGGGTTATCAGCAAATAATCCAACTGCAAGAACTCCTGAAATACAGGTAAGAAAAACACATGCTTCTATGTAGATACCTACCCCACACCCCACCAACACCGTGCACGGCACTGGCTCCTACAGGATCATCAACACCTACCTAGAAAAATTAATAGTTATAGGGCGTACAAAATTAAATTTGACCACTGGACCATTTCTTCCATACCTTGTCGAACAGAGGCATAGAAACACAGACGATAATTGCTCCAATAGCTCCTACTATTAAAGCTTCATACCCTCCAAGACAAAGTTAAATGTTTATCAGATCTTTCTGCTCCAAATCATTCTCTTTATGCACAAAATTAATTCTTACCTTTGTATAAAAAACATCCTGCTGTAATTGAAACTAACGATCCTAAAATGCCGTTTATAACATCTATAACTTCCAATTTTCCCTCCAATCTTATCAGCGAATAAAGAATGCTTACGCAGCCACCACCAAACGATGATAACATCGTCATTACCGCAGCTCTTGCCGCGTAATGCCATTTGTAATCGCTAAGCTGGAATTTAAGCTAAGTATCGGAGCATCAATTTTAAAATTACCTTACCCCGTATGTACTGCCTGAATTAAATGCTAACCAACCCCACCACAAGACAAATAAACCCATGACTGCATTTACTGGATTTCCGAGAGGCATCGATTGAATTCCGTTGTCGTACCTGCCTAAACGAGGACCTAACATCATCGCACTAGCTAAAGCCGCACTCCCTCCTAAAATTATAACTTCGTAAAAGTTTCCATGAAGTTAGGCGACAGAAGAAGATACCTATAAGATGAACAGGACCGGAACCGGCAATATCAACAACCCCCATGCGTTTTAAAAACCCCTGGTCGCCCCAAACCCATCCAGCTGGAATACAATACACTACCGTGTTCAACAAACTGAACAGACAATACGCCTTAAAGTTACAGCTAAAATACACAAGTTTTAACGCCCAAATTTCGTGATATATGTGTTATTGTACCGTTCAGCCATCGCTCCACTAACTATCGTAGTAGCAGTCGTTGCGAAAGACAATTCGAATAAAAAAGCAGCGTAAATGGCACCTTTTAAAGGATCGTGTAAAGAAGGGTCGATACAGAAGTCACCTAAACCTATGAAGCCGTTCGAAAACTCGCCTCTACCGAAAGAAAATGCGTATCCGAATATCCAGTAAGTCAAACCTACATCAGATTAAATAGAATGATCTAAATAAATGTATACTCGAATGTATACCTCCTAAAACAATGTCAACTACATTTTTCATCATTATATTGACCTCGTTTTTTAACGATACGCAACCAGACTCTAGCATACCGAATCCTAAAATTGTAAAAGTAAACTGTCGGATTCCGATTTGAAATTTTATGTCTTACCAGTTTGCATGGTAAATATCATAAAAGAACTGGTAATAATCCAGTTCGTATCATCGGTATTGATATCGTAAAGCCATAAGGTCTGCGTTTTATTAACATTTTCGTAGTCTTCTGTTGTAGTTTGCATTTTAACATGTACGCTACAATTGCCACTTACATAGTGAGCTACAAAGATTTATTCAATACCAAAATCATGATCGAAGTATTACATAATTAGGGTAGGGGCACTGAAAGGTCGTAAACATCTGAATATTTAAAAATATAATCGCTTGCAGATGAAACAAACATATATCTTATTTACGACGACAATGCGTAAATGCAATTACGAATGAAATACTCCTACCTTTTCCACTTATACTTGGAGGCGTTTTGTGTCATCAACTCAATAATATGTACAACCAGCTTCTTAAACTATAGAATTGTTTTTCGAGCACTCGAGTAATAGGGAAGCATTTGGTCCTGTGGTTTATTCGTCTTGGACCGTTCGACATAACTGTCAGTTTACACAAATAACATATAAAGTCTCTGGTACACTATTTCAAATCTTCAAAACGTCCAAAATAAGAAATGTTCTGCCCTCTGATTAATCTTTTTTGACTTTGTATTTTCCAGTTCATGAACATTCATGATTTTCTGTGACATGACAGCTTGACAACAGAAAATTATAGGTTATGTTTACATAAACCCACCCAGATTTTTGTAGAATCGCGAAACAGATATCTTTTGTATCAATTTCTATCGTTCTAAACTTTCATACAACCTTTGAATGAGGTGAACAGATGGCGCAACACATAATATCTCTTGCAGAGAAATTTGGAAGTTCGGAAACAATTTATTTTTTCCTAAATTTTAAGGCAAGAATATTTGACCACAATAAAATATACTATCAGTGAAACAGTTAAACATTTATTCTACATATAGTTATAAAACGGTCTATTCCAAAACAGAAGCCCGGTTTTTATCTGTTCTTTTCATCTCGTATTAGAACAAATTTTATTCCAAGTATTGGCTTACTACTCGAATCTGCTTACGTAAAACGATAAATAAAATTTTTTAGTCTACTCGATCGACTTGATAAACAATATTCCCTACGTCAAACTATATTCAACAATCAAAACAATAATATAACGATGATTTCAATTTATTTCGAATTTCCCGCCAACGTTTGACAATTAGCGACCGAGTTGTGGGACTGTGCCGTTGATGTCAGTAGTGACTCAAAATGGCAGCCAGCGATGATGAACCTATGCAACATTTATACGAAGTTTTTACAACTTGTTTTAATAAAATAGCCAACAAGGCACCTGGTGAGTGATTTTTTATATTAACGTACTCGTCTAAAATAATTATTCGAGGTGGTTTTCGACGGTGGTGTATATTTTATGTCTTTAATTGTAACAGAATCTTTAGCGTGCAACCCAAAACATTATAACTGCTTGTCTTTAAATCTTAAATTAAAAGTTGAGTGGTTTTTAGGATACGAAGCATTTCAGTTGAAACGTGTCCGATTTGTGGGATAGTGTTAAAAAGTGCGAATTTAGTGAGAAAAGTGTGTTTCTGTGATGGTTTTGAGGTTCACTACCTACTGTCAATTTTATGGGCTATTGTCACTTCTATTGTGTATGAACTGTGTTTATTTACGTTATTTTACGAAGCATTTTACCCCTGAAGCTGAAATTTACGTCAAACTCGATTGGACTTTGTATGGGAATGTCAAAATTTGCACCTTTCGATTGTTTTGGTGCCGTTGTTTATGTTTTTATTGTTTAATTTGTTATAATATGCGAAAGTTATAAATTGTGGGACATTTAAATGACCCCTTTGAATTTAATAGGATCGTTCGTCGGACTGTTAAATTTATTGTTATAAATAACGGCTTAATTTGGAATATTATCGTTAGTGACACAGGTATTCTTCAAGTACCTTAGATTAGGTTGCTATGGATCATTTCGTAGGAATTTTTGAAGGTACTTATTTTTTTTATAATTTATATTTTTGGGTGTATATAAGTTTCATTTTAAACGGGACAGATCGTATATTAACATTATTTTTATTAAAATTGATATACAGGGTGAGTTCTTCTAATAAACGCCAAGGTGCACGTGAAAACGTCATCATAAAACGAAAACTTGCTTCAGTAACATTCTTATTTCTGTTAGATTTGCATGCTCATATTAATTTATCTCCTTCAATGAGAACTGAATTGGATTTATTTAAAAAGCTTTTGACCGACAAGCCAGGATGGGTTCAACGACTTTTTCAAGTTTATTTGCCAATATTGTGTACCTACCTATTAATTTAGTGCAAAACAGTGTTGATTTTAAATGAAGCTGAACATTGGCGCTGTTGAAATTGTTCATTACTGCTGACAGTTCTTAAAAATACTGCTGTCGGTTTATGTGGCCCTAAGTTTTATCTTAAAGTAGCTGTAAATTCTCAAAATGTCACTTTCACTTTTGTAACACCTTCGCCGGGTTTTCTAAAATTTTGGTACCCTTGTACCCGGTATTTACAACTTCACGGGGCGTTTTTAACACAAGATTGGGAATTTCCCAGTTATTAAGCCATTTGGAAACAAGTTTGGGGTGTAAATAAGAGTTTTAAGTTATTAGGGAGTCGACCTACCTAGGTGCTTCATAATCTGTAGAGAATTATTTAACAGGCATGTAGGTACACAATATTTTACATACCTACTTTTTATTTTGAATATTTGAGATTCTTATAAATCTTCGAAGTGAAGTGGGTGTAATAGTCCGTAATCTTAAAAGCTTTAAATTACTTAGCGTTTTATCTTTTCTGGTTAATTTTAGCCGGCATGCAGCTCTGTCACATCCGATCTACAAAGGTCACCCTGCTGCACCGATTGCGCTGTTTTGAGTTGCTTAAAGGGGGGTTTATATCACAGGGGAGACAAATTTTTATTGCACCTACATAAATTAAAAAAAAAACATTTTCAGTAGTAAATGGGAGACACATAATTGTTAAACAGGGTGTTCTATACAGCGCCCTTGAATTTGTCTCCTGTCTTTATTATACAAATCCCTTCTCAATCGAAAATCTTCACATTTTAAAATTATCGTTTTGGACAGGACAATCGGGCACATACCTGCTTTTGAAGGGACTTTTGCTTGCCTGTATAATATTGCAAAACTTTCGAAGATGTAATCTTCTGTGTGTATGTTGTTCTTGAACAGCAGCTTTCCTTTTTAGGCCTTAAATTAAAGTGTTTATTTGTCTAATTAACCGAAAGCTAAACAGTGAGATGTACAAAATTGTGTTATACAACCTCCAAACAACCGTTTGTAATTATTTTGTTTATAACGGATTAAAGTCTTTATACGTTTATCGTGTTTGCAATTAATCACTTTTTAGTAAAAATTGCTTTATGTTGATTGTTGAAAGTTGGGTTCTAGTAATATGGTTGCTATTGTATTCTGTGCCTGCTGCCATTAATTAAATTGTAACGGAAATTTGAACTCTATTTAATGATGAAATTAAAACATTTTAAATTTAAGTTATAACATTTTCGAGCGATAACTTTTTATTTCAAATTCAGGCAAAACTTGACAAAATCCACTTAACAGAAAACAAATGTCGTCCTCATTCTTTTGTCTAATTACACAAACAATTGCCATGTTATTTTAAACGTGTACTGTATAAGACAGTCCTTCAAAGTGTTGCACATATTAATAAAGTGATGGATTGTCCTCGGAATGAATACGTCAATTTAGTTTCCAGTTTGACACACGTTAAGCTCTTAGAGAATAAAAACGGGAAAGCAATTTCCGCGTGGGATGCTCGTAAGACGGTAGTCGCCAAACTCTATTAATTATTTCAACATTACAACGTGTTAAAGTAATCAAGTCATTCATTCTGTTTATTTATGCGAGCGAATTAATTACTGAAGAATACATGATTAAAAAATGTTTACGCTTGAGCATGCCAGAAACGGATCTCTCGGCGGTGGGATAGAAGGTTCCCAGGTCCTCCCTGCTTGGGATAAGCCAGGAGAATCGGTTAGAAACCAATTTATTAGCGGAGTAAATAATGGGTAAAATTGTCTTTTTTTTGATGAGCTTACAAGATCAGACCCAGTGGGTATTATCAACAACAGCTTTATACACATAGAAACTCAAAATACGACATTTTTAGCGGTCACCACATTTTTTATTTTTACAAAACTAAATTTTTTACTTTTTTAAGTCATGCTTTTTTGCATATCTACTGGCATATCTCAAAAACGAATTGAGCTATCGACGTAATCTTTTTTTTGTTTCAAAGCACACACCTATGCGCTTCTTTATATGTGTAATAATAATGGTATTGTTTTTTAAATAAATGATAAAAACGCCGATGATCTTGGACGTTCAGAAACTATGCAGGTAAATTTTCACTAATCGAGAAACTTTTTGTTTTGGAAATTTTTATATAACATGATGCGAAGGAAATATAGCCAAAAGACCAAAAAAGTTTTTAGAAAAAAAATCTGGATATTTTCAATAGTTTTTATAATGATTTTTTTAGTTTGGAGGGTAATATCTAAGTTTGGGCGCACGGTGCAATAATAGTGGGTAATGGTTCGGCACCTTTAATTTTGCTGTGTTTATTGCCTATTTTCAGTATTTTCGGTTATTGATCTGCAATACTTGGGCATCTCAGATACAAATTATTAAACCCTGACCAAGTTAAAAATGGACTAGTGCCTTTAAAATATTGAAAGAGTTTCCATGTCAAGTTTAGTTTTGTAAATATTTCATCGGTTTTTTGTTAAACTCAAAGGACTTAAAGGGTAAAGGCTCTGGTCGTTTTGGAGGGCTAAAAAGGGCAATATGTGTCGAAAGGGAAAATCAAGATCTTCTAAGCTTAATGAATAAGGACCTTTTCTAGGTATATTTTCACCTATAAATGTAAGTTTTCTAAACGTTGGTGAAATACCACCATACCCACGCAATGAGTAGTATTTTTTCCATGGATCGTGTCCTCATTTAAATCAAAATTATCTGTACTCGTGTGTGTGTAATTTTTGATTGTACATATTACCAACAACTTTTACCTGGAGGTACATAAATTTTGTCATTATTAATTCTTTGTTTGGCAATGTTGGTTGTTAAATGTTAATAATTGTCTAATATCGTTATAAGTACAGCTAATACCAATTTCAGATAGGAAATCAAAAAGTTGTCTACTTCGTAGTAAATGGTGTACACATAAGTTTATAATCCAAATTTTAAAAGTATTTTTTATATAACTTGACGAACAACGCCATAATAAGATTGCAAGGAATAACAGCTTTTGGATAATTTTTTTCTAATGTTATAACTATCATCAATAAGCCAAGATATAAATTGTAGCAACATATTTGGTACTTGCTTTGTAAACTCATTTTGATTAATATCATGAGGAGTTGAAGAACAGGAAATTTTTTGTGGAGAACTGAAATTGTGTGTTTTCTAAAAATTTCAGCTGCTTGATGCAAAATTTCATTTTCATTTTGATAAACTTCTTCCGTATAGACATCATTATAATAACTTTGGACTGTAGGTACCTCAGTAGTTTTTTATTCTGAGGTAGGCACTTACAACCTCACTCTCGACGTAACCCCAAAAAATGATCAGTTTAGAACTTTTTTATTTCATATATCAGTGGTATATTTTTATGCAAATTAATGTTTAATTTAAATCAGAATTTTTCGAGTTTTATTTTTGTTTATCTTTTGACTGACGAAACCCCTAAAATAATAAAAAGAAATGGGTAGGTACCTAATACAATCTGCAAACTTGTTTGTATAAATGGTAATTTTTGCTTTTTCTTTGACCCTTTTTGATTGCAAATAAGGCACATTTCACGTATTTTAAATGATTCCATATTACCCCTACTTTTTGAAGAACCTGGAATGTCTCGCGGAATGTTTCTGTCTCCGTCCGAGCTATTACTGATTTAGCAAACCATCTCAATATTGTCCTTGCTGGTATAGACCTTTCTGCAGTCTTTATGATATTTTACTTTAATTTTTCCGTTTAAAATATCATTCTTGATTGCTAAATTTTTCTGTCCAAAATCATCTTTTCCCAGTTCCGCAGCCCTAATTATTGTCTCTAAACCCCACTTCCAAGGCTTATGCACAACAAGTTTATCTTTTCCCTCCACAACTTCACCACATAATAAGCCCTTCATTTTAATATTTAGCTCATCTATCTTAAATATTTTTAAGCAGTAAAAATTAAATCTCTCCACTAACAATACGAACTACACGAGAACTACACGCGTCGATATTGTCAACGGCCGCTCCTTTTATTATTAGCCGATATAAGAAATCATAGCGCCTAAACTACAAAAGTCACAATAACAATTAGGTATGCTGCCAAAAACTTTTTTGGTCTTTTGGCGGCATTTCCTTCGCAGCATGTTATGTAAAAATTTCCAAAACAAAAAAGTTTCTCGATTAGTGAAAATTTGCCTGCGTAATTTATGAACTTCCTAGGTTTTCGACGTTTGGAGCATATTAAAATAAAAAATACCAACCAATACTATGCTTAGAAAGAAGCGCCTAAGTGTGTGTTGTAAAACAAAAAAAAGATCATGTCGATAGCTCAACTAGATACCTAGATATTAGAGTGGATATACAGGGTGAGTCATTAAGGCGAAATCGGCCGATAACAAGAGTACAGTTCAAAATGGAAGAAACTTTTTCAAATAAAAGTTTTTCAAAAATAAGTGCTTAATGAGATAAAAATATTTTCAAATATGGCGGACTTCCGGTTATACCGGAAATGGACACTAACTATGTTATTTTAAATGGAACACCCTGTATTCGTTTGCATTTTTGGATTGCGCATGAAAAATAAATGTCAGTTTGTTAATCAAACATTGGGTCTAAGTCGAACCGCTATGGAGTTTTTTAATTTTTTTTGAAAATTTTGACGTTTGCAGTAGTTGGCGCCATTTTGAATACCTTCGAAACGAAAGCACTTAGAGGAATGCGGTTTCGACAGTTCGTCTCTGGAAGTAACAGCCTATTAGACACAAGTATAACATGGAATCATAACTTTTTAATTAAATGAAATTTATCCATGCCAATATTTACTAATTCAAACAGGAATAACTCTTTTTTTTTAATGGAATGCTACATTGGTTCTCACCTCATAAGACGCAACATTAAATTTCCTTTCTGACAATGGATGGTTGTTGGCATCTGTCACCAGCAGTTTTTAAGAAATTTGCGTTTTTCTGGAAATTTTAAATAATATCGTGTTATTGCGTTAACAATAGTTGGCGTTCAGCGATTTTGTTTTGTTTTGCCAACGAAATGTCATTTCTATTAAATTATTGTTAAGTAAGAGTGCAATTTGAGTTCAATTAGTGAGAGTCAGAAAACTGAAAATGTACACTCAAGAAGAATTAATTGCTATGGTGTATTCCTTGGGTGAAGCAGAAGGGAATTCGTTACTTGCCTCAAGAATGTATGCGCAACGTTTTCCCGAGCATAGACATCCAAATGTAACGGCATTCGCAAAATTAAAAGAGAGGTTTGAACGAACTGGTTGTGTGGGATACGAGAAGAAAGAACGTGTAAAATCAGTGACACATGAGGAAAATCAAGTTTTAGTAGCTGCTACTGTTGTCCGAGATCCTCATTTAAGTACCAGAGAAATTAGTCGCGAGTTAGAAATAAGCCAAACTTCTGTATCTCGAATACTGCGCAAAAATAAATTTCACCCGTACCACGTTCAGTTGGTTCAGGAACTAGATCAAAATGACTTCAACAATCGGTTGCAGTTTTGTGAGTGGGCTTTACGTAAACTTCAGGAGCGAAATGACTTTTTTGATCATGTTCTCTTTACGGACGAAGCTTCGTTTCACAAGAACGGTTTTGTTTCAAGATACAACTGCCATTATTACAGTACTGACAATCCCCATTGGATAAGGCCATTGGATCATCAACATAGGTGGTCTTTGAATGTATGGGGTGGCATAATTGGACGACACGTAATTGGACCACATTTTTTCGATGGAAATTTGAACGGTAATAGCTACCTACAATTTTTACAAAACGATTTGCCAGAAATGTTAGACAATTTACCACTTGCTGCAATACAACAGATGTGGTATCAACAAGATGGAGCGCCTGCACATTACGGGAGGGATGTAAGGGAGCACTTGACTGCAGCATTTCCAAACACATGGATAGGAAGAGGAGGTCCAACACCTTGGCCAGCGCGATCTCCAGACCTAACAAAACTTGACTTTTTCTTGTGGGGGTACGTAAAGCAGTTAGTTTACAGGGAACCTCTAACTACTCGAGAAAATATGATGGAACGAGTTCGCGATGCATTTCAAAGTATCAATGAAGATATGTTGATAAATGTGAACAATTCTTTGTTGAAACGATTGCGTGTTTGTTATCGTGAGGATGGCGGTTATGTCGAACATTTAATCTAATTACATTAATTTATTTTTGTTGCTGTTATTATCTAATGATCTTTGAAGTTTTGGAAATAGTATAGAAGATTTGGAACGAACATTTTGTAAGACAAAACAAAACAATATCGCCAAACGTCAACCATTGTTAATGCATAAACATGATATTCAAAATTTCCAGAAAAACGCAAATTTCTTAAAATCTGCTGGTGACAGATGCCAACAACCATACATCATCAGAAAGGAAATTTAATTTTGCGTCTTATGAGGTGAGAATCAATGTAGCATTCCATTTAAAAAAAAGAGTTATTCCTGTTTGAATTAGTAAATATTGGCATGAATAAATTTCATTTGATTAAAAAGTTATGATTCCATGTTATACTTGTGTGTGATAGGCCGTTACTTCCAGAGACGAACTGTCGAAACCGCATTCCTCTAAATGCTTTCGTTTCGAAGATATTCAAAATGGCGCCAACTACTGCAAACGTCAAAATTTTCAAAAAAAATTAAAAAACTCCATAGCGGTTCGACTGAGACCCAATGTTTGATTAACAAACTGACATTTATTTTTCATGAGAAATCCAAAAATGCAAACGAATACAGGGTGTTCCATTTAAAATAACACAGTTAGTGTCCATTTCCGGTATAACCGGAAGTCCGCCATATTTGAAAATATTTTTATCTCATTAAGCACTTATTTTTGAAAAACTTTTATTTGAAAAAGTTTCTCCCATTTTGAACTGTACTCTTGTTATAGGCCGATTTCGCCTTAGTGACTCGCCCTGTATAAAAAAACAAGGTTTTTAAAAAAGGTACGTATCCGCACTTTTTTGGAAATAAGAAATTTCGTGACCACAAAAAATGTCGTATCTTGTGATTTCTCATAAACAATGACCTAACTAATAAAATGAGATATGTCTCAGTTTGTTCTAAGATAAAAAAATTAAATCGAGAAGGAAGCGACTTTTGCTTTGGCTTTTACTCCACTAAATGTGGATGAGCCAGAATGGGTCGTGAAGAAAAAGAGCCATCGGGAGATCGACGGAGAGTTCGGAGACGGGTGACGCATAAAATTTAAACAAAAATAAAGCATCCGACATAAATCGGAAATTGTTGGGAGCCGGGGAATAAATTTTTGTGGTCCATAAAATATTTGATATTAATGCAAGCGCGCGACTTATTTTTAACTTGCAAAAAATACCGGAATGTGTCCTCTTCCGACATGACTTCGCGTCTGTTTCTTTTCTCGGATTAATCCAACGCGACAGTATTAATCTAATGTTGCGTTTTAATGAGATTTAGCGACCAAGGTTGTTATAGATACTCTGTCTCAGAAATAATGTGCGCATTTTTTGTTTTGTTTCCATGATTCGCGAACAAATTATCTAAAGTTGGTGTCATCGTCTACCTCACTCACAGTCCGACAATTTTCATCTTAAGCTGCGTACACACGGAAAGATTTTTCGGCCGATTCATTTGTCCAATTTATCGGTTGGCAATTTTGGAACTCCCTGGTGACTCAGGAACGTATTAATACATATTACTATAGGGGTCAAATAGATTATGTTACGTTGTTAGGCAAAGATTTAGAAATCAATTTAGGGACTGCAGAAGCTATCCAGAAAGAACATTATAAAGTTGACGTTGAAAATTACATTGCACTGGCTGCTCCAATTCGTAGGAAGAAAACGGAGTCCATTCAGACGGCGTAACAAAAGCCGCGTTCCGAAATGCGACCTTTGAACTTTCTGCAGCTCCTCGTTTTATGGCGAGATTTTCTTTTCGCCATATTTGTAAAGTATTATGAGCGTTTCTGAAAGCCCGTCGCTCTCCTCTTTTTGTCTGTCCTCCTTGTCTCTCCGTCGTGCAGCGCGGGAGATGTTCGGTGAAAATGTGTGTCATGATATGCGTGAAAAATAAAAAAAAATACTCGGCTCAGGTTATTTATTGTTTGTGTTAACACCTACGAACAGAGCCGGGAGTGTTGTGCAAATAGCATTAGCATTGAATGCGCTATTTGCGATTTTATTAGTTGTATACTTTAGGTTTATTAAAATACTCATTCATTAATAAGTTTTTTTTTGTGAATGAATGTGGGTTTTGGACGTGGGTACTGTACTATGTATATTGGTATTATACAGAGTTGATGGTGTGCTGCAAGGCCAATATGAAAGCCCGCTTGCGCTTCTATAGTAGAACGCTGTATATTTTAATTTAATTATGATTGTTGTGAAATATCTGACTTTGTTTTTCCCTTGATTTTCCGTATTTTTAAACATTCTATGCTTTAGGGGCTTCTATAATACATAATTCAACAATATGAATTAAAATGACTTTCTTCGTCTATAGCTTAATCACTGTGATTGGGTATGACAAGTGACATGTTTTGTGGGCTGCAAGGCACGTTATTATAATTATGATAAAAATAAGTGTGGTGTGAAGTGTCGGCCGGTGTTAGTCGCCTGAAGTAAGTCATGATGCAAGACTTGGAACAAGTAGGTACTTTGAAGTCGCGTTCCCTCAACTGGTGCATTCGACAAAATTGAAGCTGTTTAAACCCTAATATATTTAAACATAAATAAATTGTTACAAACCTTAGGTAAATTTACACTATTTATTTTAATATATGAATTAATTTGTAAGTCTTAATACATTTAATTTAAAAATATCTGGATGCGCCACATAAAAACTGGAATTAAAATGACTGTGGAATGATTCACAGGCATTTGTTGTACGTTCTTTATCACTACTACAAGAAGTCCATATTTTTGGAGGAAAAACAGAATCATCATATATACCGAGTGACAAACTTCCATGTGTACATGGGGAAATAACATGGGCAATTACATTTTTGGGGATTCCTGCTCCCCATGTGTAGTTGCAGTGGTGGTAAAGGTGACGACTTAATTTATTCTAATCACGGGCGTCTTTGATTTTTATGGATTTTCTGAGCTGTCGACATTGAAAAATGAACAAAATTATTTATTCAGTTCATGAAAAGGTTTTCATTGTGAAAATATTTTACGGCGGCAATAGTTTGCTCGGAGTTCGTGCCTTATTTTCTGTAAAATTTAATAACGGTCCTATTCCTTCGGTATAACAACAAATAATTTAGTAAGAAATTTGAAGGCTGGGAATCTTTCATCGAAAGAAGTTAATTTTTACTAATGCATAAACTTGTTTTTTTATTTAGATAATTCTCATTCACATTATTATTGTCATTACCTATAGTTGACAATTAATTGATTACTGGTGTGGATGTTTCGTTGGTGAATGCTGGTCCATAGTTTAGGGTAAATTGTAGGTGTCGTCTAACCTATTAAAAAGTTTTTGGGAAAATGATAGAGCAGTAAAATGAAATAATAAAAATTAAGTTACTTTAATTTTACTGCAATTATGAAAAATTTAACAAGCGGCAACATTTGTTTATTTTGCTCTAATGAATTTTGTAATCTGGCAATTTAATACTTATTTATTTCATATCTAGGTAACGACAAAAACTTATTAATATACAATGAAATTAAAGTAACATAAAAAAAGAAAAATAACTATAACAAATATTCAAATAAACCCCCTTTCTGTATCAGACAGTATCCCAGCCTATTATAGAAAGAATTTCTCACATTCGCAAGTTGCCGATCGTTTATTAAGTTGCATTCCGCAAAAATAGCATTCCTTAAAGAATCAATATTTGGGTGACGAGTTTTATAAATCTTATTTTTTAAATGACCCCACAAGAAAAAGTCACACGGTGCCAAATCGGGAGATCTAGCTGGCCAGTTTATAGCACCACCTCGACCAATCCAGCTCTCTGGAAATATTTCATTTAATAGTTCCCTCACTTGTGCTCCAAAATGTGCTGGGCATCCGTCATGTTGAAAGCAGACCTCCCGATTCGCATGTGCAACTTCTTCTAATGCAGGGCCAATATGGTTAATTAAAAGATCTAAATAAGCTTCTGAATTTAAACTTCCCTGTATTTCAAATGGTCCTGTAATGCGATTATTAAAAATGCCTGCCCAAATATTGATTTTTTGAGGGTATTGCGTTGTAGTGGCTAGATTTATTCTGGGATTTTCCTGGGCCCAATGCCTAACGTTTTGTGAATTTGGCTCTTGATTTAAAGTGAAGGTACACTCATCGGTAAAACAAATTGATGAGAGGAAGCTGCGATCCCGATTAGCCCGTTCTTGCATTTATTCACAGAAAGTTTGCCTTGATTCTTCGTCAAAAGGAAGTAACGCTTGGTGACATTGGAATTTAAAGGGATGATATTTGTTTTTTTTTAATATGTTACGGACACTTTCTCTTGAAACATTACATTCTAGGGTAATAGACCTTAAACTAGATGTTGGACTGGCAGTTATCAGGCCTATTACCATTTCCTGTACCTCAACATTTAGATTTCTTGGAACGACTAAAAAAAATAAATGATAAGATTAATTTTAGTTTTGTTTCACTCCACGTTATCACTTGTTAAATTTCTCATAATCCCAGTAAAATTTAAGTTAGCGAACAATAAGGAATTAGCAACTAAGTAATAATAATAAGCGAATCGGAATTATCTAAATAAAACCAAGTAAATTTATTAGTAAAAATTACCTTCTTTCAATGAAAGATTCCCAGTGTCTTTAAATTTCTTAACTAAATTTTTCTTAACTAAATTTCTTAACTAAATTTCTTAACTAAATTTTCTTAACTAAATTAGGGACCCTAATTTGAAAAAATAAAATCTAGACTATCCCCTCTTGGCATTGTCCCTTCTTGGTACACCAAAGTTTTGGCTGTCAGCAACAGCATTTGGTTTCACCCATTCTGCTGCAACATGATTCCCTTTTTGCGACGATTTTTCATTCCCATCCATATTTTAAAGCGAAGTAGAGCGACGAACTTGAAATAAAATTCCTCCCTCGCCCGCATTTCCTCTCCAGCGTTTCCTGTACCTATCGTGCATTCTTCGGCGACGCGCTCGCACTGTAAAATTCAAATTTAAAACTCAATATCGGAAAGTCATGTATTCCTAACTGCTACTTACCGCCGGAGTAGGTAATGAATTATGTAAACCGTAGGAGGGCACCGCGGGACTCAGCATATGGGTCACATTTACGTTCAGTCGCAGCTTTTTAATGCCCCGGGAGTTGCGTTACAGAGGTGTTGTTTTTCTCTTTCGCGCCGCCTTTATGGCTTAATTTGCGTGGAGAAGTTAGTGCGGACGCACGTCTTGCCTTAAACGTGGGCCTAGTCAAACAGTTCCAACATCTAATGCAAATATTTACAATTATTGGTGATTTGAAACGTTTAAATTAACTGTAAAACAACTTAACACTAACAAACAAATAACAGTATGACAGTTCAAGAGTTCTAAACATCTTGTATTCACTCGACTCTTTGGGCACTCCTCGTATATTCGCCTTTCACCGTTCTCACTCGCATCGCATTGAAAACTAATTATTCATTCACGGCAGATTGGGACCTTTTTATACTCAAACGGCTTCATGATAAACCTACTTCCCTTGATTCGAGATTTTTGGCAATAAAATTTGAATACAATTTGAAATGTATTTTAGGGAGATTAGTATAATCTTTACCATCAGCTCTCTTCGTATTAAAAGCCCAATCTTTCATAATCAAGCCAAGCTCGAAAGTTCATAATGCTTCTCTTAAAAATATTTCCAACTGTTTCCATATTGACTTTTGATTGTTAACTGTACTCCTCGGAGTAACACTCTGTACAGTTTTTTGAATATCTTCCAAAGATTATTGGCCAAATCTTGCCATTTCAAGACGACGATGTTGCAAGAAAAGTCGAAAATAATATGACTTTCTTCTCGGCGCAGCCTCGTATTTCTCGCGTCCTCTTCAGCCCGGCCCGGGGCTCGCCCCGGAGACGAAGAAGACGTGGAACGTGCCGAGCTCTTGAGAAACGCCGCTCTTTCACTCTGCTCAACATCTGCTCGTGCTAGCCAACCGCGGTTTGATCCCGGCAATTATATGCTTTTTTATGTAGAATTTCGTCTCGTTTTTTTTTCTTCTCTTCGGCTTCTTTTTATGGATATTTTGTTTTTTCGTTTGTTTATGGGCGAGTTCGTTGACACGGGAGGGTTCGGATCATTTTTGTGTGTACATGCGTATGAGCCGATGACGGAATAAATTAATAAACTGCGCTCTGGATGCGTGGTCTATATTTAAATGTTTATCGAGTTATACTTTGATGGTTCGCTCGGCTTGTTTTTGTTTCATTTTTAATTTTTTAGGCGTTTGTATTTTTTATGCTTGTTTGGGGAGTTCGGTTTGTTATTTTTGAATTTGTGTATTTTGTATGAAAAGAAAATTTACAAATTAACATTAGGTATAAAATGGACTGTCGAAGAGACTTGGGGTTATAAAAGGACGAGGAAAGTATGAGGCATGTACTGTATATTGTAAGTTTCGTAAATCACCAACTTAAAATGAAAGATGGTTAATGAAGCCTCCCAGATCACCTCGTCTAACGCTCTCAAAATTTTTGCTGCCAGACATTCGCCCAGTTTCAAGTCTGTTAACTTTATATTCTATTATTTTCATCGACTGATATTTTATTTGACAGTTCTTGCAAGTGCGAATGTAATGGCGATGTTTTTACTTCACTCTAAAACATAAACAGTGTCTATCGAAAAGTGAAGTATAAATAAGGGAGGCGACTGCCGGGGCCCTAAGGGAAATGACGAATGACCTTGAACTTGTTACTCCTACAGGGAGGGGGGGGGGGGGGGGGTTAAGTGCGGATACCGTTCCGTAGGTCTGGGGCGTAAAGTTCTGTCGTCCCTCAACATATGGACAGAGTTTTATAAATAGATTAAAGGCATCAGGTACTTTAAGTAAAAATTTCATTATATCTCGACGGATAAGATGGTGAAAATAACAAAAACTAATTGAACATTTCATTTTCGAGCTGCGAACCGCAGTTTGTTTGATTCTTCCTGCCCGTGTCCAACTAGACTATAATTTTCTACATTCATGTCAGCCTCTGGAGTGGTGTGTGACGCTATCCTGGCAAGTTGTGATTGGTCAAATTTTCACACCAAAAATTTGAACATATATTTCTTTCGCTCAAACAAATAATACTGATATTTGATCTTCAGTGTTGATTTGTTCGGAGCAAGTATATATTACTTTGACCATTTATAATAATTTCTTTCGTATTAGAAAATTGTAGTTTCACCCAAACAAATATTTTTTTTACAAAACCCAAACTAGTAATTGTTTGAAATTGACAGTAGTTTTATTACTTCAAACAAATATCATAAATTCAATGCAAATAAATGAGTTTCGACTAAAAAAACATATTTATTCAAATCAAGAAAAGGTTTTCATTGTGAAAATATTTTACGGCGGCAATATTTTGCGCGTAGTCCGTGCCTTATTTTCTGTAAAATTCAATAACGATCCTATTCCTTCGGTATAACAACAAATAATTTAGTAAGAAATTTGAAGGCTGGGAATCTTTAATCGAAAGAAGTTAATTTTTACTAATACATAAGCTTGTTTTTTTATTTAGATAATTCTCATTCACAATATTATTGTCATTAGTTGACAATTAATTGATTACTGGTGTGGATGTTTCGTTGGTGAATGCTGGTCCATAGTTTAGGGTAAATTGTAGGTGTCGTCTAACCTATTAAAAAGTTTTTGGGAAAATGTTAAAGCAGTAAAATGAAATAATAAAAATTAAATTACTTTAATTTTACTGCAATTATGAAAAATTTAACAAGCGGCAACATTTGTTTATTTTGCTCTAATGAATTTTGTAATCTGGCAATTTAATACTTATTTATTTCATATCTAGGTAAGGACAAAAACTTATTAATATACAATGAAATTAAAGTAACATAAAAAAAGAAAAATAACTATAACAAATATTCAAATAAACCCCCTTTCTGTATCAGACAGTATCCCAGCCTATTATAGAAAGAATTTCTCACATTCGCAAGTTGCCGATCGTTTATTAAGTTGCATTCCGCAAAAATAGCATTCCTTAAAGAATCAATATTTGGGTGACGAGTTTTATAAATCTTATTTTTTAAATGACCCCACAAGAAAAAGTCACACGGTGCCAAACCGGGAGATCTAGCTGGCCAGTTTATAGCACCACCTCGACCAATCCAGCTCTCTGGAAATATTTCATTTAATAATTCCCTCACTTGTGCTCCAAAATGTGCTGGGCATCCGTCATGTTGAAAGCAGACCTCCCGATTCGCATGTGCAACTTCTTCTAATGCAGGGCCAATATGGTCAATTAAAAGATCTAAATAACCTTCTGAATTTAAATTTCCCTGTATTTCAAATGGTCCTGTAATGCTATTATTAAAAATGCCTGCCCAAATATTGATTTTTTTGAGGGTATTGCGTTATAGTGGCTAGATTTATTCTGGGATTTTCCTGGGCCCAATGCCTAACGTTTTGTGAATTTGGCTCTTGATTTAAAGTGAAGGTACACTCATCGGTAAAACAAATTGATGAGAGGAAGCTGCGATCCCGATTAGCCCGTTCTTGCTTTTCCTCACAGAAAGTTTGCCTTGATTCTTCGTCAAAAGGAAGTAACTCTTGGTGACATTGGAATTTAAAGGGATGATATTTGTTTTTTTTTAATATGTTACGGACAGTTTCTCTTGAAACATTACATTCTAGGGCAATAGACCTTAAACTAGATGTTGGACTAGCAGTTATCAGGCCTATTACCATTTCCTCTACCTCAACATTTAAATTTCTTGGAACGACTAAAAAAATAAATGATAAGATTAATTTTAGTTTTGTTTCACTCCACGTTATCACTTGTTAAATTTCTCATAACCCCAGTAAAATTTAAGTTAGCGAACAATAAGGAATTAGCAACTAGGTAATAATAATAAGCGAATCAGAATTATCTAAATAAAAACCAAGTAAATTTATTAGTAAAAATTACCTTCTTTCAATGAAAGATTCCCAGTATCTTCAAATTTCTTAACTAAATTTTTTATTGTTGTTACCGAAGGAATAGGACTGTTATTGAATTTTACAAAAAAATAAGTCACGGACTACCCGCAGACTATTGCCGCCGTAAAATGTTTTCGCAATGAAAACCTTTTCTTCAACTGAATAAATATTTTTGTTCATTTTGAAACCCAAATTTTAAATTGTCGATAAATAATGTTGACAGTTCTGACGAATTAGAAATTAGAATCAAGGGAGTCTTTGATTAGAATAAATTAAATTGTCATAGGTAATCTGATGAATATCCGTGTTTTAATTTGAAAATTATTAGTGTAATTTTTGCTTTTAATGCTTTAATAAATTGGAAAATTGCAGAGTTTTTGATATCCTCATACGCAGAAAAAAATAGTCTTTCGATTGCTACCTTTACCACCACTGTAACTACACGTGGGGAGCAGGAATCCCCAAAAATGTAATTGCTCATGTTATTTCCCCATGTACACATGAAAGTTTGTCACACGGTATAAAAAAGGAAGAAAGCTCTATAAGTGATAGAATTGACATACAAAATTTGAGTCAAATTTACTGTAATATAATAAATTCTAATTTTGGACACCTAGCGAAGAGTTATCATTTTACATACATATCTACATTTCCTTCGAACTTGCAGTGCAACCACCATATTTTAATTATTTTCCCACGTTCACCCATCAGGAAGCAGTTTAACTTTCGGACTTCATTAATTCCAATACTTAAAAACACACCGGTGCTTCTTTTCACCATAGCCGCAGGAAATGTCCTGTCGCAATTTCCATAATGGCATTTTTTCAAAGGTTGGCAACCCTGTGTGCCGGAACGGTAGCCCGCATGCAGTTTATCTACAGGTCACCAGTATTATGTCGTCTTCCATGTAACATTCATACTAGTTAAGCGGTCGGTTGGACATGTCTCGAACAACGTTAACGGTCAACCTATCCAGCAGGCACTGGTCCTAACATCTCCGGGCATTATCTTAATATGTCATTAGCATCGCGTCTATTTAATTTGGCGAAGTAACGCATCGTTTAACAGAACCTGCTGCTCGCACGACTTCAGGAACTCGAGAGAATTTAACGGCAGCAGCTTCGGGCAACTCTTGACACATTGCTTATTCATTCCTGTAATAGAGTGATGCGAAAATTTGGCTCAATGAGTCTGAACGAATCTTAGGTTAGGTATCTTACAAGAAACCCCTACGCGGTCGAAGCTTCACACACGCAAACGCACCGACAGATTGATCGCACGCATACTACGTGCAAAAAATACTTGGCGCAACGTGAGCGTCGGCTGAACTAAAGTTTTAATTGTTTAGTATAATATTTTTAATTTCTAATTATGGAGTTGCATGAAATAATACGCATTTTTTGTTTCAGAAAAGCCTGGATTCCAGCCTCCTTATGGGGGAATAGATAACGGAATGGTAAGTTAAGAATTATAACAAGATATATTTTTCTCTCATTCGTTAGATATTTGTCGTCTATATATAATAATGACTATTTTCGCGTTATGTTGAGGAGAATTTTAATGATTGTTCCGGAGCTGGAATGTATAAAATTGTTAGTGCATAACTTGTAAGATTTTACTTTTTCTCATGTAATGGTTTATAAGCAATATTGGATAATGTTGGCCTGAAGATAATTTACTTGAAAGGTGGATTTTGAGGTCTTTTGTTTTATTGGTTTTCGCGTATTCCAGAGACAAGAACTGCGTGTAATAACTTCGGCAACAAATAAACGTTAAAGTGAGAAAAGCAATCGTATCTGGCATGTTTTCGTTTAGCCGCTACTTATCGCGACATTTCATCTTTACCGAAAGTTCTCACGGGCGCTCGTAAATTGCCCAGGTGCTCACTTTTCACCAAGTTTTACGATCATTCGATCAATGGATATATCCCCGGATATACCGATCGATCGATTAGTCATAATGTCGATATATCTATTGATCGATTAATCGTAATAGTCTTAGCGGTTAACGACAATTCTGGCCAAAACCCTGTAAATTGTGTTAAAAGCATGAAACTTGGTGGGCACCTTAAGTAGGTCAAATTAAGAGATTTTGCCCAAGGTACCCTAAAAAATACCCCTAAAGAGCAGCTCAGGGGCGGAATATATTCCAAGTGGCTTGAATTTCAAAAATAATTAAATAATAACCAATGTGGGCAAGGAATATGTCTTTATATTGATTTGATATCGCTGAAGTCAATTTAAAGCATATTTTTTATAACTATAAAATTTTCCATTGAATTTTGTAGAGTTCTGGCAATATTTTGATTTCTCAGTTTAATGTCGCATCCTAATCACTGTGCGCAGTATTTTCAAACTTTGAGTACACTGAACTTTAATTCAGACCTTTGTCATTAATGCTACCGCCGGCAATTGTTTCGATTTGAATTTGTTTCTTTTGCCGCAGACGCCAAAGAGTACCCTGCGACTGTAAAAAATTTGAAAACTCGCGTATATCTTGTAATTTTGACATTTGGAGGTTATTTACGTTACATAAAGTCCATCTAAAATTTTATGGAGAACCCGAAAGTGTAAAAAATAGATAGTTCTATTTAAAATAAGGAAGTTAGGTGCCACTTCCGGTATAAGCGGAAGTTGGATTAAGTTGCCATTATTTTCATTGAATAGAGAATATTTGAAAACGCGATATTACAAATTTTCAGAATTCTATTGTGTGCGCTTCTCCACAAACGTCTAATAGGAACTTGTCGTGACACACCCTGTATGCATATAGTTATCCTCGTAGTTATCTTCAAAAACAAATTGTTGACATGTTAAATAAAAATGAATGATGGTATATTATTCGTAGGAATGTGGACAAAAACGACAGATGTAATATTTTACTTTATGTACGACGTTTCGTCTATGTATTTAGACTTTTTCAAGTACTCAGTAACCAACATCACATGTCAACTTTTACTACAGTACAAAAGACAATCATTCGTGGACTCAAATTCAAAAACTGCACATTCAAACAATAAACAAACATTAATATTGTCAATAAAACCATGGTAAAAACCAACAACTCAAATAAATTATTAACAATAAATGCGTGTGACTCAAGTTGTCCAGTCATGTTCATTGTAATGACTGGACAACTTGAGTCACACGCATTTATTGTTAATAATTTATTTGAGTTGTTGGTTTTTACCATGGTTTTATTGACAATATTAATGTTTGTTTATTGTTTGAACATGCAGTTTTTGAATTTGAGTCCACGAATGATTGTCTTTTGTACTGTAGTAAAAGTTGACATGTGATGTTGGTTACTGAGTACTTGAAAAAGTCTAAATACATAGACGAAACGTCGTACATAAAGTAAAATATTACATCTGTCGTTTTTGTCCACATTCCTACGAATAATATACCATCATTCATTTATTTAACAACATGGACACGAGATCTGATAGTTAAATAAAAATAGAAACAAAAAATAAAATGGCTATAATACCCTCAGTTCGTCCATCCATATCAAACACATTTTGCAGTGTTTTTTTCAACCGCTATGACTATAACGCTATTTATCGATTAATGGTAATATCGATACATCGGATCCATTCCATTCTAGCTCGGTCCGTATTTTTTGATCCAATTTTGCAAGGGCAACACGACTACCTTCAGTCTTGTGAAATTCGTGTACGATGTGACGTATATAAGACGTCTTATCCTCCGGTAAATCAGTCGTTAAGGAACTCTTCCTTGTGCGCTTCTTTCCTGTTGTTCTAGAGATCGCTTTGCCGTTATTTTCCGACGCGTTAGTGTTGCCAATTTAAATCTGTTGGACTGTGCCTCACTGTTTACCCGTTTTTAGTCTTGGAAGGGTCGTTTTTAATGACGGGCCCGTGGTTTTTTTAATCTTCCAGAGTGAGTGCAAACGTTGAACGGAAGGATGGTTTTGATGCCTGAATACACGCAATTTGCGGGCGCCCATTTCCCTGTGCCGCTCCGCATCCACCCTGGGCCGGGGGAGGCTGAATGATGCCGCCGCCAAATCGGTCGGATACTCTGTAACTTGCGAAAGACAAAAGTAGTAATTTTCCGCGAGGGTTCCCGTCGCAATAAAAAGCCCCCGAGTCCGAAGCGTAACGACGCTCTTTATGGTCCTTCGTAAATCATTCTCGGGATCCGTCCAGGATGCAGAGCAACCGAGGTGGATGTCGGAATTACCGTCGCCGATTTGATTATCGGCGTCGTGCTGTAAACGAGATAAAGAGACGAGGGGCGGAAGTCGAGAGGGTAATTGGAGCAATTGAGTGTATGATCTGTTGTTATTGTTATCGATTGTTGGGCTGATTGATGACCTTTATTGGGTCTAGAATTATTTCATAAGTACGTGTTGAGATACAGGCAAATTTCTATGTAGTTATTGCCTTCTTCAACACTTCAACGCCCGCCGTTTCGACCGCGTGCGGTCCAGTTCAACCTTGTGACTGCACCAGTTGAAGATAGTTGTATCTGTTTCCATTTTGTTTATTTTCTTTTCTCTTGCAGGCGTACGCGTTGAGTCCGGCCGGTCCGGGGTACGGCGGTCCCGGCGCGAGTCCGACGCAAGCGACGGGCGAACCGTTCGCGGCGGACAGTCCGTATTTTCCGTTCGGCGCGCGGCCCGGCAGCAGACTGTCGCCCGCGAAACCAAAAGTCACCCCCGCCGGACTCCGGGCGGCGAAAGAGGAGCCGCAGCAGCCGTCTGGCGCAGCCATAGACAACCAGCAGTGGGTGGTAAGTCCAAAAAAAATTTTTCTCTGTCAGTTTTGTACAAAATATGAATTGCTCTACCAACTTCTGGAACGTTTTTTAAATGTTAGATTTAGGAGGAGATCCTAAATTTGCTTTGTCTTGTTCGTGTAGCAGTTATCTGAGAGGAGCAGGTTTTTGTTTTGTCATTGACGAATAGCCGTCCGGATTATTTGATACCCGACACATCTTTGTGTCCCGGAGGAGACGGAGGACACGACCGTTAAAATAAATAGTATGACAGTGTATTGAAGCGACTAAATGGCTGAGTAGCCCATTTACCGGAATCCTTTGGGCTTCGGGTGATTTGCCTTGATTGACAGTCCAATTATCTTGCGTTCCTGGGACCTAGGAAGCGGCACTCAAGACGGGATTGGTCATTTTCTTACACTTTTGTAACGTTTTATAACAAAATGCCTTTCTTGTAAGGTGTCGAGGATGTTAATTATGACCGCTTCCATACTAGACAAAGTTATGCTCATAAAAACGCGCGGGTGTCCCATAGGACGCCCAAAGTAGGTGAAGGTGGGGTGTAAAATGGCGAAGTTATAAAGAAACTAAACCTGTGCATTTAAAAAAAATCTACGGCGAATAGAATCTACTGTGTCCAACGAATTGCCCGCCGGTTTCGCTAGCCATTCTGTCACCGTGGCAGTTGTGAAATGCTGCCGAACGATGAACCCATACTGGTAGAATTTTTCACTTTCGTCAAATCGCTCAACAATACTGCCGAAACGATTGTTGGATTGTGGGATTTTTATCCACCATGAACAATTTTACGGCAAGCAAGTTCCTTAACTTTATTTGCAGACTTACTCTAATAATGTACCGCCCTGTACTCTCGGGCGCACTCTCCCGGATTATTGGACATTTATTTTAATTTACGGCTCGCCTCTGAATTAATTTGAGTGACATTTCGAGGCATGAAATCTCCATAAATCGGCTTGGAACTGACAGATTCGTAACGCAATATTACTACTAGAATTAGTAAGTAGGTGAGTTACACCGCGTGGTCTTTTTTTTTATTTTCATGTCCGTACGACGATTAAACGAAGTTTTACCCAGAATAATAATTATTATCGGAGAAACTGTTACTTTTACCCGACCATGTAATTGCTTTTTAGCCATAAATTGTTCTCGCTTATATATTTGTTCCATTATTTCTTCTGCGCAGCACCCAAACTTTGTTTGATTTTACTCCCAGTTTGAACAAGATATTTTTGCCTAAATATTTTTCGTGACCGGCAGATGTGGAGGAATTTTGAACATGGTTTTCTCTGAAGTGGATCAAAAATGCGAATATTGCAATCTTGAATATATTTTGTATAATTTTGGTTTACCACTTCTTGCTCTAGCTCATCAAATAGCAGCGTAGGGAGAAGGGGAACGATTGATTGTGAAGATGCTTGTAACTTCGGTTTGGTTCAACATAATTTTTCAAAGTATCTGATTAAAGGAAGATAGCTCTTTTCAACGAGACTAAGTTTGGTAAATTCGGTTAATTCAAACCGAAGTTACAAGCATCCCGACAACTAGATGCTCCCCTTCCCCCTCCGCTGCTATTTGATGAGTTAGAGCAAGAAGTGGTAAACCAAAATTATACAAAATATATTCAAGATTGCGCCCTCTAGCAGCAAACTTAGGAGCTTGAAAATATTTTCCAGCGATTTCTCTTGGCCACTTTTATTATTATTTTTTTCTTTCCCATAGCTGTACCATGAACGGTTCCTTAGATTATGGCCGGCATCCTTTCTTATTTGGACACCCGGTACATACGTACCACAATATAAACAACTTCTGTAACTGAAAAAAACGAATTTCTCTATTAACTCTATGCGGATATGTCTGATCCACCCCTAATACACCTACCAACGGCAGAATCGCGGAGGGGTTAGTTCGCGCAGAACAGGTTACAATATAACGAAGAACCTCTGCAAAGTAATCCGACCCCAAACGGATATATCGTTTCATATAATGCTCACTTGAACAAGACGGTGGGGTCTTGTGCTTGCGCTTCTCCACGCCGCTATACGAGATGTTAAAACGCGATAGCGACGGACTAAACTTGAAGGGCATGGGGGATGACTGTGTTCGGTGGTAATAGTGCACTGCCGGAGACCGTGGATGGATGTTATGTACCTCTATACCCTTAATAAGTTTCAGATTCGATATTGCGTGTCTAAATGGGGATTAATGACTTCAGATAAGGGCCTTCTTGAAATATAACAGGAAAAAACAGAGCGGCAGAAGATGGGTTCGACTGGTCATACAGTCATAAGGAAAACTTGGTTATGATTTTTTAAATTTTTGCTGTTTTAATCCGTGATGAGTATTCAGAATGTGGTGTCCCACATTTTCTTTTGGATTCGCTGTTTTTTACCCCTTGCGTGTACCGAACGAATTCCTATGCAATCTGCAGGTCTCATGTGTTATTTTCTCATATTTCGGGATATCATGAACGGACACCTAACGCGTTATCAGCATTTTTAATCGGCGTTTACTGCATGGACGATTCAAGGGGGTGGTTGACACTTGTGCCTCCATTCCACGCTCTGCCGTTTTGACTCAGGAATCAGGATCACACCACGCACCAACGACTTATCACAAATAATCAGCAATTAAATGACATTATAGTGACAAATATTTAAATCAATAATGTTTGAATTGCCCATTGCAATAAACTTTCAATTTGTGTTGCCATTGAACTGAAGCACTTGATCTGCAAGTAAAGCATCACCATCCGAGGAACGGCAGTTATGTTGTTAATTTTTGTTTTAAAAAAATTCCTTCGCCTGTGAAGCCGTTGCAAAGTTTTACGTCGGTGCGAGGCTAGAAATCGTACCTTGCAGCGAGAGTATGCCGCGTGACGTCAGAACTTAATATAACGTACAAGTCCCAGCTTCAGCGAGCAGCAGTCCCATAAGTATTATGCATATGCGTGTGTAGTTAAATTGTTAAATATTATTAACTGGTTCTAACTGGTGTTTTCTGTTTTGTACCCAGATTAATACATCGTACAGCACACCAATAAAACGGAAAAAGTGGTTCGTTAGAGCCAGAAGGAAAATCGGTCAGCATTATCGATGTTTTCGCGAGTTAGTTTATCATTGCAAAAGTTTATAAAATTATCGGCTGCCCCATTGCAGCCACTCTAAATAAAATCGAACATAATATAATTTATCCACAGTTTTCTGGGACCCCTTGGTACTTGGTAACGTGTTACGGTTAGCATAATTTGAAACAGGATGCTGAGCATGACGGAGCCAAATACTGAATCGCCGTAGCGTTCCCTCCCTGAACTAAAAAAGGAAATTTTATTAACTATTTTACAATAATAATTAAATAGTACGTCATCATAAAGTTCTCTTTGAAGACTGGTAGGACGCGTACCTCCATATCCTTTCCCTGAGCTAGCCTACGCATTTCCGTAAAAGTAGAACATTCTACATCCCCAACTATTTGAGAGCAGTAGTCTAATCTGCTCCAACCTCTACCTCTTTATTCCTCTCTGACTCTAGTATGTCGCGAACTATTTCTTTGTGTCTCAGAAGGTGTCCTACCATCCTACGATCCTATCCCCTATTCTTTATTGTCTTCCATACTTTTCTCTTTTCCCCAACTCTTTCTAATTCCTCCTTATCGCTAACTTGTCTATCCACGGTATCTTCAACACCCGTCTGTAGCATCACATTTCAAACGCTTCTACTCTTTTTCAATCCGCTTCTCCCATTGTCCAAGTTTCGCACTCATAGGTATAATTTCGTACTCCATACATGCGTCTTTAAGAGTCTCTTCCGAGTTTCTACATTAACCGTTCCAGAATATAGCAGTTGTTTCTTTTTGTTAAACAAGTACCTAGTACCTACGTAGCGTAGTTTTTTGATTCGCGTGAGTTGTATTTGTTTCCGTTTTTTTAAAAAATTTCCAATCCGTTATAAAACTGTTAACTTGATAACTTGTCAATCATTTAGGTATACATACCTACATAAATGAGTAGGTATGTATTGTATTGTATTAGGTATCTATTTTACAAACAGAAGTAAGCAGGTATCTACAATCTACATACCTACTTATACTGAATTATAAAAGGCATGTACAGTTAATAAATTGTTGACTTTGTTTTACTTATACCGGTCTGCCTTTACACTACTGTTTTGAGGTTGAATGAAATTGAAGTTAGATGCAAGAATCACACACCATTTCCACATTTACCGGGACATTTAGCTACCTACTACATGAATATGGCAAATTATGTGAATCGGACTTTTGATACTCTTGTTGCATCATTATATCGATTATGTTGTCTTTGTTTTATGTTTCCTTGACACCTTACTTTAAAAATTCACGCTCGAAATAGTCCCAATAAGTATGTTATGAGATAGGTACCCCTTCACGGGCACTTCAAGAGAAGTGGGAGGAGCGCCTTACGAATCTCTGACGTCAAACCAATAACAAAGCGAACTAGCATGTGGGCGTGATAAACTAATTTCTTTCGCTTATTACGACCCAAAAAAATTTTTTAGAAAAAAAATTTCGCTGTAAATCAATTACAATAACAATTTTGTGTCATTTTCATGCCAAAAATAGATATCTTATTTTTCTCCGAACCTACCTATTGCTGAAGGTACAAGAGCAAATTCATCCTGGGAGTTTGGCATCTCAGCAAATTTATTTGCTTCTTTCAAGGATAGGAAGAGTTGTAACGTGTTGTTATTTCCCTGTGTTGAACTTGAAAATTTCCGAAAGCTCGGTTAAGATTAAGACCAAATTAAATGTGGTCGTGAAGTTCATTCTGTTCCCCAATAAGATACTGGGTTGTGAACTGACGTAATCCTTCAGTTTACAGTTTATGAGAAAGTCCGTGGTTTAAGTAAGTAAAGCAATTGCAATATCGCTTAGGCATTTTAATATCGTTTCAGGTTTCCTTTCGATTGCGCAACCCATAATGATTTATAGACATATCCGATTGAATTAATTACGGTTTTAAAAAACCTCCGGCATACGCTTTTAAGCGTTCCAATCTGCATAAACACTCCGAGCGGTTGTACACGTACATGCATAGCATTTATGGAAAAATTTGTGTAGAATTCATTATGGATTGTAGATGCTGTGTGTTGTACTGCATGAATCACGTTGATTAGTGGACATTTTAACCGTACCGATTAGTACCATGAGTGGGTAATAATAGATACGTAATGCTCTGTATTCGAACAAAGCCTCGACGACGCTGAAATTGGAACTGGCAAGGCAAGAACTCTTTCGCAACGAATGCGTGCGAAAACAGCTTTTGTTATTCGTGTTCTCGGTGTTTTAAGTTTAAGTTGAGACATTTTTCCCACCCTCGGGCATTTGTGAGTGCTATTCAAAGGGTTAGGGATGCTGGTAATTCACGGGAGCATCGTGGAGGTAACGCTGGACGACCGAGGTCTCCTATAAAAAATAATCAGCGGGAGGAAGAAATTCTGAATTTAATGCATGAGGATCCAACGACGAGCACTCGTGTAATCATTTTTTGCAACATGTTCTCCCTTGTTCACCTTGTATATTGGCAATAAAATGGTAATTTTATTATCGGCCTTCAAATATTACGTCACAGCTAAACGTCGCCCTGCTAGTCGTGATGACGTCACGTTATAGCAAATGGCCCCGATTTTCTATCTGCCTGTGTGGTGTGGTCAGTTAATTATAGAAAATGAGGGAAGAGGATTTTTTTTATATATTTTCTGTAGTATTGTGTATTATTATATTCAAAATAGGAAGGTTCGGAGAAAAATAAGATATCTATTTTTGGCATTAAAATGACAGAAAATTGTTATTGTAATTGATTTACGGCGAAATTTTTTTTCTAAAAAAATTTTTTGCGGCGAAATAAGCGAAAGAAATTATCTTATCACGCCCACATGCTAGTTCGCTTTGTTATTGGTTTGACGTCAGAGATTCGTAAGGCGCTCCTCCCACTTCTCTTGAAATGCCCGTGAAGCGGTACCTATCTCATAACATACTTATTGGGACTATTTCGAGCGTGAATTTTTAAAGTAAGGTGTCAAGGAAACGTAAAACAAAGACAACATAATCGATATAATGATGCAACAAGGGTATCAAAAGTCCAATTCACATAATTTGCCATATTTATGTAGTAGGTAGGTAAATGTCCCGGTAAATGTGGAAATGGTGTGTGATTCTTGCATCTAACCCCAATTTCATTCAACCTCAAAACAGTAGTGTTAAGGCAGACCGGTATAAGTAAAACAAAGTCAACACTTTATTAACTGTACATGCCTTTTATAATTCAGTATAAGTAGGTATGTAGATTGTAGATACCTGCTTACTTATGTTTGTAAAATAGGTACCTACCTATATTCTCTAATACAATACAATTTATGTAGGTATGTATACCTAAGTGATTGACAAGTTATCAAGTTAACAGTTTTATAACGGATTGGAAATTATAAAAAAAAACGGAAACAAATACAACTCACGCGAATGAAAAAATTACGCTACGTAGGTACTAGGTACTTATTTAATAAAAAGAAACAATGCTATATTCTGGAACGGTTAATGTAGAAACTCGGAAGAGACTCTTAAAGACGCATGTATGGAGTACGAAATTATACCTATGGGTGCGAAACTTGGTCAATGGAAGAATCATCATCATAAGGTTCTCAGTCCGAAGACTGGTTGGACGCGTACCTCCATTCTTTTCTATCCTGAGCTAACCTACGCATTTCCCTAAAAGTAGAACATCCTACATCCCTAACTATTTGAGAGCAGTAGTCTAATCTAGGCCTACCCCTACCTCTTTTTATTCCTATCTCTGACTCTAGTATGTCGCGAACTATTCCTTCGTGTCTTAGAAGGTGTCCTACCATCCTATCTCTCCTACTCTTTATTGTTTTCCATACCTTTCGCCTTTCCCCAACTCTTTCTAATACTTCCCTATTGCTAACCTTATCTATCCACGGTATCTTCATCATGCGTCTGTAACACCACAGTTCAAACGCTTCTACTCTTTTTCTATCCGCTTCTCCTATTGTCCAAGTTTCGCACCCGTATAATGCCGTACTCCATACATACGACTTTAAGAGTCTCTTCCTAGTCTCTATATTAACCGTTCTCGAACATAACAGTTGTTTCTTTTTGTTAAACGCAACTCGGCCCTGCGCCATTCTTTGTTTTATATCTTTAGTGCTCCTACCGTCTTGGGTTATTTTACTTCCTAAGTAGCAGAAATCCGCGACCTCCTCTATCTTCTCATTTCCTATTTGTATTTCAATTTTAGTTCTATTTTCACTCCATCTACATACCAAAATTTTAGTTTTCTTTTTATTGATTTTCATGCCGTAGCCCTGTGTCAAAACTGCTTCCATTTCATTCAAAGCCGCTCCTAATTCTTCTTTGCTAGATGCTAACACTGCTATATCATCCGCAAATCTGAGCATGTTAATAGTTTGGCCCTGTACATTGATCCCTGAGGCTGTTCTTTCCTTAACAATATTAATCGCATCTTCGATATATAAGTTGAAAACTAGAGGTGACAATGCACATCCCTGTCTCACTCCCTTCCGGATATCTACTTCCCTTCGTTCCTGCTCACATTCTATAACTGCCTTTTGCTCTTTGTAGAGATTATGTATTATTCTTCTGTCCCTGTATTTCATCCCTACCTTTCTCAGCACTTCGAACATCTTCCCCCATTTTACGTTGTCGAAGGCTTTTTCTAAATCTACAAATCCTATATATACGCTCTTTCTCTTTTCTATCGTTTTTTCTATAATTACTCGTAAAGCTAGAATGGCCTCGCGCGTTCCTCTATTTCGTCTAAATCCGAACTGATCTTCTCCTAATATTTCTTCCGCCTTTTTCTCCATCCTTCTTTGCACAATTCTAGTTAAAATTTTTGACGCATTGGAAGTTAAACTGATAGTTCTAAAATTTTCGCATCTATCCGCGCCTTTCCTTTTTGGCAAAGCTACTATGATGTTCCGTTTGTAATCTTCTGGAATCTCGCCTGTCCGGTATATGTGACTAACTAATTTAAATAAACGATCTATTACCTCTTGACCTGCGCACTTTAAGATTTCTGCCTGCAAGCCATCTATACCTGGTGCTTTATTATTCCTTAAACTTTTTAGTGCTAGCTCAAACTCTTCTCTCATTATAGGGCTCCCTAGGTTATCCCCTTCTACACTGCTTTCACTTTCTAATATATCTTGCACTTCCTGTCCCGCATATAAGTTTCCTAAATATTCTTTCCACCTATCTGCCTTCTCCCCGCTTTCGATTAGGATATCTCCTGCCTCATTCCTAATGCTTTTGGTACTAGATCCAATTTCTCTAAAATTTCTCCTAATTATTTTATATGCTTCATCAGTCTTTCCTATTTCGAACTTATTTTCCACTTCTTTGCACTTATCGTCGATCCATTGCTCTTTCGCTTTCCTACATTTCCGAATAATTTCCCACTTGATCGCCTTATATCTTTGTTTCCCTATTTCATCTAACCTATTTTTATATTTGCGCCTTTCCTCTATTAGACTCACAATATGTTTTGTTATCCAGGGTTTCCTACTTTCATTCTGTTTATGACCCAAAATATCCCTAGCTGAGGAAACTAAACTATTTTTAATGCAATTCCATTCTTCCTCTATGTCCCTAACAATATTTTCGCCCGCGCCCTTTAGTACCTCGTTTGTCTTTTTCTCGAACTTATCGCGCGTATCATCATATTTTAGTCTCTGGGTCAAGATACCTTCTTCCGCTTCGTTTTTTCAAAATCTTAAATTTAAGATTGGCCTTCATAACGACTATATTGTGATCACTATCTATATCTGCTCCTGGATAACTTCTACAATCCCTAACTTGATTTCTAAATCTTTGCCTAACAAGAATGTAATCTATTTGATATCTCCCTAGGTCTCCTGGCATCTTCCACGTGTAGCGTCTCCTAACATGATGGTGAAATAGAGTGTTCGCGACCGTTAAGTTATGTTTATCGCAGAACTCTATCAGTCTCACTCCCCTATCGTTCCTATTGCCTAATCCAAAGGGACCAACTATTCCGCCCTCTCGCACTGTGCCTACGACTGCATTGAAATCTCCTATAATTATTAAATTTTCGTGTCCTCTCACAAAATCTAGCACATGTTCAATATCACTATAAACTGCCTCTACGACCTCATCACTGTAGTTAGAAGTGGGCATATATACCTGTATTATTACTGTTTTTACAGGTTTCGAATCTAACCTAACCATAACTACCCTGTCACTTTGCTGTAAGAAATTTTCTACACTCTGCCCTACTTTTTTCCGCATAACAATTCCTACTCCCGAATTTCCTCCTACAGATCCTGTGTGTATTACTCTAAAATCTCCGCTCCAGAAGTCTCCGGCTTCTGGCCATCGCACTTCACTAATACCTACTACGTCTAATGCTAACCTATCCATCTCAATTTTCAAATTCTCTAACTTTCCTACTTGTTTCATGCTTCTAACATTCCACGCTCCGACTCGTGTGATGTTACACTTATCATTTCTGATGACTCCCCCCGAAGCGGTCCCCGCCCGGAGATCCGAATGTGGGACTATTTTACCTCCGGAATATTTTACTCCAGGAGGTGCCATCATCATAAATTCGAAGTACGCTGTACCAGGGATAGAATAATGTGGTGGTTTCCCGTTGCCTTCCACATCGCAGTAGTGTGTATCACAGTGCCATACCGACCCTCACGATCTCTGCCACTATGATTACTGAAAGAGCTGCTGCCCCCTTTCAGGGACTTGATTTAGTCTGGCTTCTCAAATAAAAACCCCTCCAATATGGTTAAACCTATGGTTCGGCTCTTTAGATCATTGAAGCGCGCAAGCCATCCCACCCGTCCCAGTATTACTAGAACTGCGTCAAGGTACAAGTCCTTTGGGTAGCAATGGAAGAAGCGGATTGAAAAAGAGTAGAAGCGTTTGAAATGTGATACTACAGACGGGTGTTGAAGATACCGTGGATAGACAAGTTAGCAATAAGGAGGAATTAGAAAGAGTTGGGGAAAAGAGAAAAGTATGGAAGACAATAAAGAATAGGGGATAAGATCGTAGGATGGTAGGACACCTTCTGAGACGCAAAGGAATAGTTCGCGACTTACTAGGTCAGAGATAGGAATAAAGAGGTAGAGGTTGGAGCAGATTAGACTACTGCTCTCAAATAGTTGGGGATGTAGAATGTTCTACTTTTACGGAAATGCGTAGGCTAGCTCAGGGAAAGGATGGAGGTACGCGTCCTACCAGTCTTCAAAAAAGAACTTTATGATGACGTACTATTTAATTATTATTGTAAAATATGTAGTTAATAAAATTTCCTTTTTTAGTTCAGGGAGGGATTCAGTATTTGGCTCCGTCATGCTCCTAGCATCCTGTTTCAAATTATGCTAACCGTAACACGTTACCAAGTACCAAGGGGTCCCAGAAAACTCGATAAATTACATATGTTCGATTTTATTTAGAGTGGCTGCAATGGGGCAGCCGATAATTTTATAAACTTTTGTAATGATAAACTAACTCGCGAAAGTATCGATAATGCTGACCGATTTTCCTTCTGGCTCCAACGAACTACTTTTTCCGTTTTATTGATGTGCTGTACGATGTATTAGTCTGGGTACAAAACAAAAAACACCAGTTAGAACCAGTTAATAATATTTAACAATTTAACTACACATGCATATGCATAATACTTATGGGACTGCTGCGCGCTGAAGCTGGGACTTGTACGTTATACTAAGTTCTGACGTCACGCGGCCTACTCTCGCTGCAAGGTACGATTTCTAGCCTCGCACCGACGGAAAACTTTGCAACGGCTCCACAGGCGAAGGAATTTTTTTTAACAAAAATTAACAACATAACTGCCTTCAGTATAATAAACTCTATCAATTTTAATGAAATTTGAAAATTATCGAACCTGCCTGTTTACCACAAGATTTCTGCCTGCAAGCCATCTATACTGTTGGTGTCCGGGACAATACACTTTGAAAAGCATTTTCAAGAAACTGCCACCGAAGTGAGCTCGTTGCGACTCATTTTCACAGCATCCTGCATGCGATCACCATAAGAATGCGTCCGGCAAGAGGCTATTCGCCTTGAAAAACGTGAAGTGTACACAGAATTCCGGTGTAAACAATGACATACCGCCCATACACAATGACTTTGAAGTACTTATTCAGCGTTGTGCAAGTATAGGTAGGTGACTGACAATTCTATGCCTCTTTTTAAAAGCAATGGCTCTGCATTTGCAGCACTGTGCACCCAACTTTAATAATACGCTCGGTATGATTAAAAATGCGTATTTTCTGAAGAATGGAAGTTAAAGAGTGTCTTATCTATTATTTTCGGAAACCATTCGTCTTGTTTTTCGTCACTTAAATTTCTACAAGGATCCTCCATTATGTCGGAGACAAAGCACGTGCAACAAAACCGAACCATGAAGATAACGATCACACCACACAGGTGTTTGACGAGAATTAGCGTATCAATTTCCAAGAAATAGAACCAAACCGACGTTACAAAAGTTGCTTTTTGGAACATAACAATAAATAATACTATGCACCGCAAATCATGATCTTAGCAGCAAGCGATGTGGTATCTGCAAAATACAAAGTGCATGTTGTATTTTCAATCAGTGCCAAGTAACTGGGTATGTATTTAGTAACTCAACATAATGTTTGGGTATATGGACTTAATTTTTGTAACAACGTCTGACGCAAACCTTTCCATGTGTGTGTACTTTGCACTTGCTTAAAATTTGTTGATGAAATTTGGATTGATTGGATTGATTTTGTCTATATTTTTTCCAATTAACAACATAATTTTTGGAGTGTCTTTAAAAAATGTCTGCTTAAGACGTTCTGCACATTTCCATCGACGGAGGACCTTGAATACTTTGACATTTTAGTCTTCCAGAGATAGACAAACAACACGTATAATCCGATGCAGATTCTGAGAAAAAAATGCAGTTCTCAATGGCGTGACGTGCATGGACGAATCAACGTCATAATCAGAAACAATGCAACGCTTGTGCTGTGAACTATTTGCGCTAATCTCCCGCTACGAGCAACTGCTATCCTTGTAAGGCAGGATGAGTGACAAAAACGTGCGACAATTTCATGTCCAAAGATTTTTGAAATAAATACTTTGTACTTGCTCTGACTGTATAGTTTTGCATAGTGTACTCGAAAATTACTGCACCGATTACTCAATCAAAGTGAACGGATATGAATTGACAGGCAATAATAACAATATACCCCTACTTTTTATTCGATTTTTGAATTTCGCTCACTTTATTGCGTATGATGAACCCAAGTTGTTATAACTTATCTGTCGTAGTCTTTGACGTATGCCATTTATTCTATAAAAAATGCTCATTGCAGAGGTCTATTCAAAAATTCATATCTCTTATTGTCAACCCAAGAGGCAAAAGGTTTTTTTATCGATAGCCCCAAGTTTGAGGTGTCTTTCAGTACGCCCCTTTTTGAGAAAATTGTCTTGAGTGACTTTAAAAATTCACGCTGGAAATAGTCCCAATAAGTATGTTATGAGATAGGTACCTACGAAGCCACCGTAATATAGAAAGCCTAGCACATCGCCCCACTCCTCGAATGAAACGTCACAAACGGTGGTGGCTCTCCAGGCGCTCCCGGTCGCGACTATTCGTATTGCTGCATAAGAATGCGATAATAATGCAATGGCAACATATTATATTTTTTATTATAACTGAACAAGTAACTAATTTTACAACTTTAGATGCCAAAATATTGTTGCGTTCCTTTGTGTAGGAGCAATTACGTTCGTACAAGTGAAAAAATGCCCGTGTTTCAATTTCCCAAAGACAAGCTAAATTCGAATTGCGGTTACGTCGCATTCGTCGCAAAATTTCCTGCGAGCGAAATTTTCGGTACCTAGGAGATACGTGCAAAACAAATAATGAAAGTTAACGTCATACAGAACATAACTATAAACACCAGAAATAGGCACTATTTTTAAAGTTTTCTATAAACATTCTCTCGGATTTGCGCTTAGTTATTACTTATAACAATAAATTACTATGTTTGGGTTTGTTAGGGCACAGTTCTCTATGTAATAGCTGGTTGAACTTAGGGAAAATAGTGGCTCAAATTAAATAAAAGTTTGTGTAGAAAGAGTATTGAATAAATCGGCGTTTAATAAAATTGTTTTTTAAGGGAACAATTAGGGTTGATATTAAAAAAAAATACGTATTCACCGAATATATTAATTTAGTCATTTGCCCAACTAGAAACTAGTTTTTTTATTTAAGGGCTTCTAATTTGTCTTCAATACACTTGTTTAATAAAACGAGGCAATATAATTAGTAAACCCTACATTATTGACTTTGCGAATACTATTACACCTAAATAAGAACAAAGAAATTGGTGACCTACTTCTACTCTTTTACCAAAGCTGTTGACTCTTTGCAGTGCCGTTTTGTCTTAAGTTTTAACTATTAATAGATTATTTTACCTAGATAATGGGGAAAACCCGCAAATTTTAAAAATGATCATATTGAATAGTTTACCACCCAAAACAAATTCCGCAACTTTCGATTTTTACATTTGAGTCTTATTTCCGTCATAATTAAATACGAAACATGCGTCACGCTCGAGACACAATATTTGAATGACACTGGTGACGTACTTGACCACTGGGCCCGACAGATTAGGTAGGGATTTTCACAAGCGCAAACCGATCCGTTTGCACCCTGAGTGCTCGTTTATTTCTCGACTCCTCCCACTTTTTCCAGGGAGACGCGTAAACACCGCGGCGCAACGGATACGTCTCCTACGCCACAGAAAGCGCGCGTTTTAGCCATCGCGGTCATGCTGCTTTCTAAGTTGCAAATTTTTCGTTCAGCACGGCACATAATCAAAATTTTTACGTGGTACGCGATACATATTCTATTTATGCTTGATATTACAGTACTAAAAGTTATAAATTCGATTAAGCGGGTCTTCCCCATTGCATTCCCTTAACGTATTGACAGTAATATAATTACGAAATTACAATTCATTAAATAAAAATTACTAAAATAGAACTAAAATTGAAATACAAATAGGAAATGAGAAGATAGAGGAGGTCGCGGATTTCTGCTACTTAGGAAGTAAAATAACCCAAGACGGTAGGAGCACTAAAGATATAAAACAAAGAATGGCGCAGGGCCGAGTTGCGTTTAACAAAAAGAAACAACTGTTTTGTTCGAGAACGGTTAATATAGAGACTAGGAAGAGACTCTTAAAGTCGTATGTACGGAGTACGGCATTATACGGGTGCGAAACTTGGACAATAGGAGAAGCGGATAGGAAAAGAGTAGAAGCGTTTGAACTGTGGTGTTACAGACGCATGATGAAGATACCGTGGATAGATAAGGTTAGCAATAGGGAAGTATTAGAAAGAGTTGGGGAAAGGCGAAAGGTATGGAAAACAATAAAGAGTAGGAGAGATAGGATGGTAGGACACCTTCTAAGACACGAAGGAATAGTTCGCGACATACTAGAGTCAGAGATAGGAATAAAAAGAGGTAGGGGTAGGCCTAGATTAGACTACTGCTCTCAAATAGTTAGGGATGTAGGATGTTCTACTTTTAGGGAAATGCGTAGGTTAGCTCAGGATAGAAAAGAATGGAGGTACGCGTCCAACCAGTCTTCGGACTGAGAACCTTATGATGATGACTATTTCCCAATATTAAGCCGAGAAACTCTACCCGTAGTATACGCTCGCCAGATAGAAATCTACAACCGCGTGTGACGTCACCAGAGCAGGGTACAGGCTTTCTATATTACGGTGGCTTCGGTACCTACCGCTTCGCGGGCACTCAAGAGAAGTGGGAGGAGCGCCATACGAAGCTCTGACGTCAAACCAATCACAAAGCGAACTAGCATGTGGGCGTGATAAGTTAATTTCTTTGGCTAATTGTTGCAAAAAAAATTTATTGAAAGAAAATTTCGCCGTAAGTCAATTACAATATCAATTTTCTGTCATTTTCATGCCAAGAATATACAGGGTGATTTTTTTTGACCGTCTATTAGAAGTATCGGGAGAACTAAAAGAGATATTGATTTGGAATTTTGGCTGTGGCCGAAATTGGGGCGGATCTATTTAATGAAAATATTTTCAAAATGGTGGCATTTCCGGAAATACCGGAAGTTGACACCAACTTTGTTATCTTAAATGGAATGCTACCATTTTCTATTTTTTTTAGATTCCACGGAAAATTTTAATGTCAATTCAATAAAGGTTCGCTATGTCTAAAATTAATATTTTCGGAGATATAAATTTTTTTCTCAATATTTTGACAGTTGTGATAGATTATGTAAAAATTAATATCTCGATAACGTCTAGAAGTAAGATGTTCGATTTTTTATGGTGGCAAGACGAGGTGTTGGAATTACTAATCAGGCAAACAAATTTTCAAAATCTATTACATAAAATTTTCTAATCAACGACATATGTTGATCACACATAAGTAGCAAAGAGTCATTTTTCTTAAATTGAATTAGGTATACCTATTTAAAGAAACCTATTAAAAAAAGTGAAAAAATGCGCATTTAACAATGTATATTTCTCTACCCAAAATGAATAGTATTTTAGATACCTATACTAGATGGGGCGCCAGGTCATTGTTCTGCAGCAGTTACTAACGAATTGTACCATATGTTTGAAGATAGATGAATACGGCGTTTGGGTCCATGGAGTTGGCCTGCCAGGTCTCCAGACATTACACCGTTGGATTTGTATCTTTGGGGCCGTATAAAGGATAAAGTGTATCAATATCCAGTCAACAACAAGGATCAATTGGTGGAAAGAATTGCTACAGCATTTGCAGGCTTAGATCCACATGAAATTCGTAGTGCTACTACACACGCCGTAAATAAGCGAATTATTAAATGTGTAGAAGTTAATGGACTACACTTTGAACAGTTTCTTTAACATTGTTTTACTATCACGTACCTACTTTATTTTTTATTTAGTTAAAATAAGTTCAGTGGTGGTAATTCAGGATATATGTTCCATTAAACGTTCTGTATGTCCTGTTAATTATTTTATCGCATTTTCCATGAATGTTGAATAAATTCATAATATCCGAGTTAGAATAATTATCATTTGCCATATCCTATTCGTTAAACACCAACCGTACTAAATTACTAAAAAATACCAATTGCTTTTATTAGACATTATTTGTGAAATTTGTAAATATTTTGTTTTGTCTACAAGCCAAGGTCTACTTACTAGAAGGCGGCGCTCTTCAATTTTGATCGATGAAATAAGAAAACAGCAAATATCTAAAATATTATTCATTTTAGGTAGAGAAACACCATACATTGTTAAATGCGCATTTTTTCACTTTTTTTAATTGGTTTCTTTAAATAGGTATCATTCTATTTAAGAAAAATGACTTTTTGCTATTTTTGTGTGATCAACATAAATATGTCGTTGATTAGAAAATGTTATGTAGTAGATTTTGAAAATTTGTTTGCCTGATTAGTAATTCCAACACCTCGTCTTGCCACCATAAAAAATCGAACATCTTACTTCTAAACGTTATCGAGATATTAATTTTTACATAATCTACCACAACTGTCAAAATATTGAGAAAAAAATTTATATCTCCGAAAATATTAATTTTAGACATAGCGAACCTTTATTGAATTGACATTAAAATTTTCCGTGGAATCTAAAAAAAAATAGAAAATGGTAGCATTCCATTTAAGATAACAAAGTTGGTGTCAACTTCCGGTATTTCCGGAAATGCCACCATTTTGAAAATATTTTCATTAAATAGATCCGACCCGATTACGGCCACAGCCAAAATTTCAAATCACTATCTTTTTTAGTTCTCCAGATACTTCTAATAGACGGTAAAAAAAAATCACCCTGTATACATATCTTATTTTTCTCCGAACCTCCCTATTGTTTTACGTTCATGTTTAACTTAGCCGCTCGCAAAAACGAGAAATTGTATATTATGTACACTATTAGAGGCATTCTTGTTGAAGACTGAAGAGTATCCAATATCTTGCACCCCTACGAATGTTCCGTTCCAATTCGCGGGGGGAAAGTGAAAAATAGGCAACGAAAGGAGCGAGGTTACACGGCAGAGCGCACGCCACTTCTTGACGGCACTTTACTGCACCGGGGAGTCTTAAATATGTAATGGATAAGAGATTTGTTAGGGAGAGAAAAGCATCCCTCCGTCGCGAGTCACGACATGCATGATGGCGACAGCAACCCTCGGTAACGCGTGCAAACTGAGACAACTCTAGCTTTGCAATTAATAACTCGCTGGTGGGATGCTCCATAATTTTTATTATCGGCGACTAATAATTTTGTGGGAAAAGCGGGGAATAACTCGCATCACTCCCGAGTGTAATAATTCACCGGTTACATCATCATACTTCACCAAGTACACGCTATATTTATAAGAGAACATGTTCATTAGCGTTTATGTGGGTTGTTAAACTACTCGCAGTGGCTGAAAATAAAAATAATCTGCTCTCTTCCGAGCGGGGACCGCGGGCCCCGACGACAGCCAGGTTGTGTCCATTCATTTTTTTGCGCGGGGTCGATTATGTAACTCGTAAAGATAGTATTTATTATTGTTTTCGATCTGTAGCGATCGCGTAAATCTTTTGAAGTAAAAGATTAGAATCGCATAAACACCGACGTCGATTAAAAATATTGAAAGTTGCCGGCAATATTTTATGTTTATGGCTTGTTTTCTATGGGAAATGTGGGCTCCGACATGTTATCTTGTCTTTAAGATAAATAAATTGCTTTGGAATTAGCAATTAATGCTAAAATCGCTCCGTGATATTGCAGCTATCGTGTGGCAAAAATGACGACAACCGTTGGTTTACTACACGTGCTCGCCTTTACCTACCAAATAAATAAAACACGAAACGTTAAATCCGAAACGTCGTTGCCTCTGACGTTCAAAAATTTGGTGCTGATTTGTATCAGACCAGTGACGCACATTATGCCTGTTAAATAATCCTACGCTGCTTATGTGAGTTTCATCTGTCCAAATGACAGACTAGTCGGAGAGCAGGACGTTCGAAATATGCAAAATAAAAGTGGGGTATGCAACTCGCGAACATACAAAAACTGATGTCGAATTCTTATGTAAAATGACCTGCTGAATTCGATTCTGGAGGTCGCGAATCGATTCGGGATTGTGAAATTGAAAAAAATCGAACTTTTCATATTTTTACAAAATTTCTCGGAAATACATTATTTTATATTTCCCATTCTATATCTTTGTCTGTAACAATTGGATCGGTTTAAAACGTTGCATGCATATAGTCTGAAATATGCCAAATCCGTTGCCATACATAAATGTGCACTAATGTGTAAAGATATGGTAGAAAAATAATATTTTCGTCGCAGATCCCATGGATTTTTCAGTAACTGCATTGAGAAAGTTGGTATCGAGGTTACTTTTTTATTATTGGAGATAGAGTAATAGTATAAGCGAGTCAAATATAGTTTAAGGTCTGAATTAATTTATAAAAAACAAAAAAATGTTGTTGGTAAAAGTTTGGTGGTCATAAAAGGTTAATAAAGTCGAGCGTTGTACGCGCTACGTTGTCTCCTGGGTTGCACCGAAGCAGACCGCGTGGAGAACTTCAATGAGAACTGTTCTTATTTTTTTAAATTTGTACTTACAGAATGAATACATTTTTATTATTCGATATACGTACATTTTCCTTCACAAAAACAGCTTATGGAACACAGTACATTAGCTTTTAAACAAATACAGGTTGTGCTACAATTTATTGAAATATTCACGTTTGCAAAATGGTGTTATATTTACAAAATCTGGTTTCGCACTTATTGTGGTCATGATTGGCATTACGCTACCGTTTTCTTTCATGCACCACCCAAATTCCAAAAGATTTGGGCCCGGTTTTTCAAAGAATCCAACACCGAATTAAGTCTGACACCGGCTTCGTTGCTATGATTCAATCAATCAGACGAAGCCGGTGTCAGACTTAATCCGGTGTTGGATTCTTTGAAAAACCGGACCTTGATAGTTTTGGTCGAACTAGGTATGCAGTTTTGTAAACGACAGACTGCAAATACATACGTCCTGAGGACATGAAAACGAAACGTGTTTTCGGTGGGTGGTAAAGAAGCGAAATTTGTTTTGTAATAAATAGGTACCTTACTGATATTCGTTTGCTTACTTACCTAATGTCTGTTTTGCATGTTGGAAACAAATGTGCTCTTAAATGGTCCATACTGCCGGTAAATTCTGGACGACCATAATATGTAATGAATTTTACTCTGTTCTCGCTTGACATTTGGTGGAACATATTGAATATTTCAATAAAACAAAATTTTTTAGTGTTTTCAACGGGTTTAATCGTTATCGACAATATTGTTTCGACTTACTAGGTCATCATCAAAGGTTCTTACAAAAAAATCTTAAAACTAAAACAGTGCCTTACATACAGTATTCTATTTTATTTTCGTGTGGTGGGGTAAGACTGCTTCTAAGTATGATTGGTGAATTGTTAAATTCCAACTGGTCATTTGTTATCTGTTGATCTAATTTCTAAGCAAACTTGATCAAAACCCGGTTTGCTTAAATAAAATAAATTTAAGTTCATTATTGGTCAATAATAAAGAAAAAAGAAACACATGAGATAAAAGTGGTGTTTCTCAGTTAAATTGCAACTATTGCAGCGCGATTTACATAGGTCAAACCGGGAGGGATTTCAATACCATACTGAAAGAACATAAAGTCTATTGCCAACAATTCAAACCGGACGGGTTTTTGGGAAGATTGTACATATTGTAAACAATCATAATTTTGTCGAAAGTGATTTTAAAATATTGTATAAGGATCTACAGGTAGAAAATTAAATTAAGTGGAAAGTTTTGAAATTTGCAAAGCCATTAAATTAGATCAACAGATAACAAATGACCAGTTGGAATTTAACCAATCATCAATCATAAAAGCAATCTTACCCCACCACATGAAAATAAAATGGAATACTGTATATAAGGCACTGCTTTAGTTTTAAGATTTGTTTTGTAAGAACCTTTGAAGTCGAAACAATATTGTAGGTAACGATTAAACCTGTGAAAAACACTAAAAAGTTTTGTTTTATTGAAATGACCATATAATGATTTAAGAAAAATGCCCTACACGCATTTAATAAATGAAAACTCAAACTCCGACGGCGTTGGCACGGCAGTCACCTTTTGTCCGCGACAACGCGCGCAGGGCGCGACATATGACTCACGTTTAACACACTTTTTCTGACTTACTATGCATTTTATGAAAAAATACTCAAAATAAAAAAACATCCTCATTTTATGCGCTACAATTTACTCGTTTATAGTATAAGTATATCTTCAAAAATAAAAAAGTTACCCCGATACACACTTTTTCGCTGTAAATGACACAAAAGTGGCAACTCTTCCTCGAATATTTATTAATTTTTCAGTCAAATCACAACAATTACTATTTTCTCGTACAGCGTTAGAAAGCGGATAGTTTCATTATCCTAATGCTAAAATTTCAAATTTGTACGACAATGGGTGACAGATATACAGAAGGAGAAACAATAAAAGTGCGAAAATAGCATATTTGAGAAGAAAAATGAAAAAATGCAATTTTCATCAATTTGGCAATTCCAAATCGAATCGCGACCTCAAAAATATGTTTTGTCAGGTGTTTTTACGTAAGAACTCATCGTCTGTTTTTGTATGTTCGAAAGTTGCATACCATGTGTCGAATTCAGAACTCTTGCTCTCCGACTAGACCGCCCGAATTCTGGATTTTCTTGAATTATATTTAAGTACCACCTACAAAAATTAAGCCTTCTTTCTTGATCTCCCGGGAAGAGACGGTGAATAATTTGAATTTTATATGGCCTATATTTGCCGTTTTAATATTTTTTGTACTTTTGTTTTGGAAACACCAACTTGTGATTCGATTTCGCGACAAGAAGTTTTTGGTGTCGCCGCAACCAACGATAAAACATTTATTTCTTCCTTATTTTCTTTATTATGAATTTTGTTTCTAGGTTTATTGAATGACCCATAGTGAATTAAATTTGATTTCAATCTCGAAAACATACAAAACGAAAGTATGTTTTTGAACTTTGTTCTGTGTTCTTGTAGCTATCGATTGCTTGTAGGCAAAACAAAGGCGCGCGTTTTCGAAAGGGGGGGAGGGACTCATTTTCCGCTATCCGCGTTTACTACTTTTGCCTTATCGCCGTTGTCTTGCGGAAATTTCGAACATAAATCACCACGATGCTATGCTGTTTCAAGGACGTTGCCGCGATGTCTGATGCTATTTGGTATTTTTTTCATTAAAAGAGCAAACAAGGATTAAGTTCACCCTACTAAATAAACACCTGTTGCAGTAGGCATACCTATTATTGATGTAGGAGTGTGAATTAAGTAATACCAAACTTTTGATGATCATTAAAATATACTACCATTCGGCCGCTCCTGATCTGTGCTCTTTGGTAAACCAAACTTTTAAAATCACAGTGTGGTACTTGAGGTATTCAAACAAAACTTGTGCAACAATAATTATAATTAATACAATTTATACTTCGTAGACTATATCTGCAACGTAAACAATTGGATATTGTATGGATAGTGCGTTCTACATTTTGAAAATTTTTCTCGTCGCGCCAAAACGTTTTCCCTGTACCTACCTGGCATTTACATAATTCCGCTGTGAATATGGCGAAGAAAAAAAATTTTTTTAGAAAGTTACGTCGAGTTCTGCCCACGCACGCCGATGGGTGAACCCATGGACTTAACAGGAGTCTCACATTATCGTAAATAATCATGTGACTTATGGACTCAAAGTAACAATAGATTTTCTAATGTCCAGCTAATATGTTATGTTTGTTTTATCGGTCGCTTGCGGAATAATTCACGTTTGTTTTGTAACTACACGTATGGAGAGAAAAATTCGTGTAACTACCTGATCTGTGGTATGTGATTCTGTTCGGATTATGGACAATCAGAACTAGCGTTTTATTGTATAGGTACATATTAAATGGAGTACTCAAAATTATTTTTTGATCACCGATGTTATCGTTGATCATTTTGGTACGAAATGAGATTGGTTGCCATCTGCATTAATCATAATACAAAGTGTGTGGTACTCTCTATTGAGCGAAGACGTTGGTCCGGCCTAGGATGCCTCCGATTTGGATAACGTACACGATATTCACGTTCTGCCATGTCGCCATTTCCATTACCAGGAACCAAATGTCACGTACATGTTGGCATACTCGTTAAACGTAAAATCCTTTGTTGGTGAACGACACAAGATAACGAAAGTATATTCTAGACTAAAATTAGGTAACTTAATTACTGATGATTCAGCATTTACCAATGAGGGTGAAGCTTCGTTATGCAATCAAATATACAGACACCAGTTGAGTAGTGCTCATGGATTTTCCAACTCGGTGTGGGTAAAAGATTTGTTGTTCCTCATTTAACATGAAGAAACGCAGGTATTTATATTGGTGCTAAAGTTGTATTGCCGTATACAATTGCTTGCACATGAACTGACCTCGCGGGGCAGGAATTCTTTATTTTCTGTTGAGTTATGCAATGTATGTACTGTTGACAAAGATTAACAGACTGAAGATTTATAGTACAAACACAGCTTCATGTATAAATGCAGAATTCACAGTTTTAGATTCTTTACGAACGTGCTGCTATGCGACTGTCTGTTTTCCACGTCTTGTCGACAACAAATTTAATGTACAATAATAATAATAATTTGATGTACAATAATTGGCGATACACCTCTTCTGGTAGTTGTGCAGCGCGCTGGCTGTGCCAAGCAGTCTACCAACCGCCGCCCCCACACATTTTCCGGCGTGACTTCTACGGAGTGGGGGAGGACTCCCGTCATGTAGAATATGTTCTGTATTGCAACACACATGCACGCGACATAATAGCTTCCAACTGCGAGACGTTCGCGCGCTCGACAGTCGACCGGTTTCGCTAATCGAGTAATCGGGGTGATGCGTGGTCCGGCAAAGTGAGCAGTCGAATTCGAGGTTCCCCATTGACTCGGGTTAATAATTTAGTGGGTCTCGCGGGACCGTAATTGGCCGGGTGCGATTAATCAATTAGTCGGATTGCGACCGAAAGATTGGCGAAGACAAGGTTGATTATTATTTTTGAAGTGTGCGGTCTGACATACCGGACGAATGTGTTTGCGGACCAGGTTTTTGAATAATTTTGACGTAAGAAAGCCAAACTTTTGGAATGTAGGAGGCGTGAAAATAGAACTAAAACTAAAATACAAATAGGAAATGAGAAGATAGAGGAAATCGCGGATTTCTGCTATTTAGGAAGTCAAATAACTCCTTTTGGTAGGAGCACTATAGAGATATAAAACAATAAAAGTATTTTTTAAGTAGCAGAAATCTGAGATTTCCTCTATCTTCCCGTTTTCAATTTGTATTTTAGTTTAGGTCCTATTTTCACGCCCCCTACACACCAAAATTTTGATTTTCTTTTTATTGATCTTCATACCCGTAGCCCTCCGTCAAAACCGCTTCCATTTCGTTCAGAGCCCTTCGTAATTCTTCTTTGCTGTTTGCTAATACTGCTATATCATCCGCGAAGCGGAGCGTATTAATAGTTTGGCCCTGTATATTAATTCCAGCAGCTATTCTGTCTTCGATATACAGGGTTTCCCGGTGAAGGTGGGAAATCTCTCGGGTGCGTATAGACGACACGAAAATAACACCCCAAGTTCATATAAAGTTTTCTCCTACGACCATCCCCTGCCTTAAATTGGAGAAATAAAAATAGTTTTTTTTACATAAAATTTTTATTTTTAATTGTATTTCGATAATTTTCTTGGTGACGTACGTAGTGATTGAATGTCGATAAAATAATGCGACCCGTTTTTTGAAAGTGCATCAGGAGAGCAAGGGGTGAACTACCCCTTACCTTCTCAACTTCATATTTTCTAAGGGGCTGGATATTTTTAATTTTTAACCGCATTTTTTGTTTCCCCGGACCTTTTGCTAATAAAAAGTTACTCTTGTTAAGTTTCGATAAACTGAAGCGTTTTCGAGAAAATAAGTCTCAACGACGTGTTTCTGCAATTTTCGTTTTAATTTTTTTTTTTGGCGTTCGAAAAACCGAAAGCAATTTTTAATGTAAATTTTCACTACCTTTCGCAAACTGTTAAGGTTATTTTTGGACGACGTTTCGTCTGTTTATACATCGTCAATTTTTATTTTTTCTTAATACGGTCCTGGACAATTTTTTTATGAATTACTAAAGAAATAGCTAATGTAGGGTAAAATCGTACTTAAAAAATTCTTGAGAAATAATTTATTGAAAGAGCTTTCGATTTTTTGATATCATCAGAGAATGTTTTTTATTGAAAATTGATAACAAAATTCCAATAATAAATATAAAAGTAATTCTAAACATAATATGAAATAAAATATAAATATAAATATAAAAGTATATGTATCTACTCCTTGTATGTTAGGGTAGCTTCAAGGGTGGTCCAAATGACACCATAAGGTGCACGCAGAACCCGTATACCTATATGTATAGATCCGTGTACGCGGATATTTCATCCGAACGTGTTGCGACAATCAGGTCAGTGCTCCATATTGCAAATATGCAAAACTGGGCCTACTCGTGTACAACACATCGCAGCATGCTGTGCGTTATAATTGGTTAGGAAATGCCGGAATTCCATATATGAATTGTCTGATTTATAACAGATTTCTTAGTAGTGATTGCCATTATGCTGAGAATATATTTAATTTATCGTTAGTTAGGAAATGTTAGTCAATCAACTATTCGTGGTCCTTCGAGCCGGGTTATCGTTGCATTTAGCATTACCTACATAATGACGTCTTGATGATTTCTTTAAAACATCTGAAGCTTCTCTCGATTTCGTTTACATCCTCTCGCGTGGGAGCGTCTCGACTACTGTACCCTTTTTTTCTTTACTTTCTTGTTTATTTAGAGGGTCTCGTTTTACGGTCCGTCGTAAACCTATTAGGTTTTAACGGGCGCCTGTGTTTGTTTGACGTGTTAAGCTAGGGACACATTTCTCTGACGTGTTGTGTTGTGACGCAACGTTGTATGGATCATACAGCATAAATCGCATGTAATTAAACGGGGCGCGTGCACATTGCTCTGACGCTACGCGCTGTGTTGTGTTGTGTTGTGTTGTGACGCGACGCGATCCCTTCTTTCCAGATTTTCGTTGCATCGCGACACAACACATCAGAGCGTCAGAGAAGTGTGCACGGGTCATTTCGCTTAAAACATATGGATGAAGCTGTCTTAATTGAAAAAGTTACAAATTACGAATGTTTATTCAACGTGAATTCGAAGAATTACCGCAATGAGTGTATGCGGCAAGAGACGTGGGAGGAGATAGGCAGGGAAATGAATTATACAGGTAAAACAACAGAATTTTTACTTCACTTGTACTTACATACAGTGTGGAAAAAAGTATAGAAACAGTTCTATAAAAAGTTCCCGGTTAATCGGGGACGAAAACGCTCGGTGTGTACATACTGGAGCTTTTGAGAAATGGGGTAGCACCAGTTTATCAAACGTTGCGTCACAACACGACAGAAACATGTGCACACGGCGAGTCACAACACAACACAACACGACACGACACAACACAACACATCAGAGAAATGTGTTCCCAGCTTTAATCGTGCTGTATAAGGTGCACCCTTCCGTACGCACGAATCGCGAGAGAGTCAAATGTTTGACACCTATTAGCACCTACGGAAGAGTATGTTATAATTGTCTGTTGATGTAGTACAGACGCTGCTAAGTGGTCAGAGAAAAACTTAATTTTTTATTAGAATACTATAATAGGAGATTAAGTCAAATTTATTATTGGCGGACTTTAAAAGTTTAAAATTATTAACATTAAAATAGTTAAGGCTGTTCAATTGCCCAATGGGTACAAAGAAATCTTAAAAATTCTGAAGCGTGGAGCAAATATTCGACGTGGTAGAATTTATTGTAAGTGTCGCTTTGCTCTTCTGTCGGAGGGTGTTATTTTTAGAAAATCAACTCGGTTTCCTCGGGTCACGTTTTAATCCTGCTAGTGAACTCGAACTAGACCAAATTGTAAACAGTTTATTTCTGTAATTATTATGTATGTACGAGGTACGAGTATACGAGTTGTGCTATGTGTACAGCATGAATCGGAGGCGATTTACTCTGAAGTCTGGCGTTTTGTTTATGCTCCGGTTTTGTGGAAATTGTTGTGTGCAGAAAAATGCTCTTCGCTTTTGTAAATGGAAGTTATTTCGGGCTTCATTCAAGGGGACGGGTAGGAGAGGTCAACGGGCATTTCCTTCCGGTGTTTTAGGATGTTTGAGTCGCTTTTTTGAGGAAAAATATTTCCTGGTACTATACAGGGTGAGTCACTAAGGCGAAATCGGCCTATAACAAGAGTACAGTTCAAAATGGGAGAAACTTTTTCAAATAAAAGTTTTTCAAAAATAAGTGCTTAATGAGATAAAAATATTTTCAAATATGGCGGACTTCCGGTTATACCGGAAATGGACACTAACTGTGTTATTTTAAATGGAACACCCTGTATTCGTTTGCATTTTTGGATTTCTCATGAAAAATAAATGTCAGTTTGTTAATCAAACATTGGGTCTCAGTCGAACCGCTATGGAGTTTTTTAATTTTTTTTGAAAATTTTGACATTTGCAGTAGTTGGCGCCATTTTGAATATCTTCGAAACGAAAGCACTTAGAGGAATGCGGTTTCGACAGTTCGTCTCTGGAAGTAACCGCCTATCACACAAGTATAACATGGAAACATAACTTTTTAATTAAATGAAATTTATCCATGCCAATATTTACTAATTCAAACAGGAATAACTCTTTTTTTTTAAATGGAATGCTACATTGGTTCTCACCTCATAAGACGCAAAATTACATTTCCTTTCTGATGATATATGGTTGTTGGCATCTGTCACCAGCAGTTTTTAAGAAATTTGCGTTTTTCTGGAAATTTTGAATAATATCATGTTTATGCATTAACAATGGTTGACGTTTGGCGATATTGTTTTGTTTTGTCTTACAAAATGTTCGTTCCAAATCTTCTATACTATTTCCAAAACTTCAAAGATCATTAGATAATAACAGCAACAAAAATAAATTAATGTAATTAGATTAAATGTTCGACATAACCGCCATCCTCACGATAACAAACACGCAATCGTTTCAACAAAGAATTGTTCACATTTATCAACATATCTTCATTGATACTTTGAAATGCATCGCGAATTCGTTCCATCATATTTTCTCGAGTAGTTGGAGGTTCCCTGTAAACTAACTGCTTTACGTACCCCCACAAGAAAAAGTCAAGTTTTGTTAGGTCTAGAGATCGCGCTGGCCAAGGTGTCGGACCTCCTCTTCCTATCCATGTGTTTGGAAATGCTGCAGTCAAGTGCTCCCTTACATCCCTCCCGTAATGTGCAGGCGCTCCATCTTGTTGATACCACATCTGTTGTATTGCAGCAAGTGGTAAATTGTCTAACATTTCTGGCAAATCGTTTTGTAAAAATTGTAGGTCAGGTCAGGTCAGCGGTTCGACTGAGACCCAATGTTCGATTAACAAACTGACATTTATTTTTCATGAGAAATCCAAAAATGCAAACGAATACAGGGTGTTCCATTTAAAATAACACAGTTAGTGTCCATTTCCGGTATAACCGGAAGTCCGCCATATTTGAAAATATTTTTATCTCATTAAGCACTTATTTTTGAAAAACTTTTATTTGAAAAAGTTTCTCCCATTTTGAACTGTACTCTCCGTTATAGGCCGATTTCGCCTTAGTGACACTGCCGGACAAAAAAAAACGGACACTCAGAATTACTATTTTAGTGAATAAAAAACAACGGTCGGTTTGAAATGATATTTAACTATATTCTTTTCATCTTAACAATAAATAAAAAACAAGAAACAAAATGATTCGTCAACAAAAACCTAACAAAAGTATTTTTTAGAGATCAACCTGTTGCTTAAGAACTTGAAAAGACAAACAAAAAAAATATTAAAAGGAAAAGCACACTAGTAGAACCAAATTAATAATGGGTGTTACCACCACGAACTCTTTTTACTTCCCTTAAACGTTGTGGCATGCCCTAAATGAGGCTATCAATAGATTCTTGGGATATTTGTTCACATTCTTCTTAAAGCGCCATTTAATGTTTCTGGTAGGGGTTGGCGACGTCTAAGCCTTTTCCCAAGCTGATTCCACAGATGTTCAGTGGGATTCAGGTCTGGACTATTGGCTGACCATAGGAGACATCCAATACCAACCTCTTCACGGTACTCGGTAACAATTCTTGCTGTGTGTGGGTGGGCGTTGTCATCCATAAATACAAAATTGTCCGCTATAAATGGCATATATGGAGTGACGTGGGGTTCCAGGCACTCAACAATGTATCGGTGTGCAGTCATTGTTCCATTTTAAATGAAAATCAATTCTGCGTGATCCCTCAGAGATATTCCGGCCCACACCGTAATGCTACCACCATTGAAACTGACCCTGGGAGATATACAACATTGACTGTACCGCTCCCCTGGTCTTCGCCTCACTTTTTCACGTCCATCTGGTGACCTGACACTAAATCTTGACTCGTCCGAGAAGAGCACGTTCCTCCATCGATGTTCGTCCCAATTTACGTATTGCCGCGCAAATGCAAGTCATGCTCTGCGATGTTCTACAACACATGCAGCTTTCCGATATTTGCAACCCCATCCTATTATTTTTTTTCTCGAAAACTAAAAACGATATCCAAATTCTGGTTTCAGCTTTCTATTATACTCAAGAAAGTAGCTCAGGTTCGCGAAAACCCCAAGGCTCTATCTCACCCCAAAATCACAACGAAAATAGGACGCCCTGTACATCAGAAGATTGAGTAGGCATCTGTGAAATTCCATTTATTTAACCAAAACTTTTCCAGCTTTATATTATTTTATTAAGGATTGCCGGGGGCAAACTGTAATGTATGAATAATGACATCTCCAAGATAATAAATAATAAGTTGATAGCGGATAATATGAAAGAGAAATTAATGTATTAGCGGCCGCTATAAATAATGCGAAAAGAGCAGATTTCAGGGAAACAAGTGTTTAACATAAATAACATCGATTGACCCGTGCACTTTTCTGTACTTTGACATCATCTTCCGAATTGGTAATTATTGTTAGTCAGAAGATCGCTAATGAGGTGTCCGATTTCGTTTGTGATAGCCGAGCCGACGCCGCTCGATGATTGTGCGTTTTTTTAATTCGGAAGAAACGCGATAAACTTGCGATATTTATCGGGATGGTGTGTAGAACTGATGAAATGTTTGCAATTGTTGGATGAGATGGACTATCACAACAACTTCTTGACGAGGCAGTCTGCCTTCTGGAAGTATGCTCAGAACACTCAGGCGGAAAGTGGGGTAAGTAGATTTGTGCCATGGCAGTTATTTTTAGAAGAAAATTTTTTATACACTTTTGAACAACAACCTTATTTAGGTATACATGGTGATTCTTTTAAGGCGGCCATTAGAAAATTTCTTATTTGCAAATAAGATAGAAACTTGAAACCTGGGTTCCTGTCATAATCGATCATGGCGAATCCAAAAATACAATTTTCAAAATGGCGGCACTTTCGGAAATACCGGAAGTTGACGCCATCTTTGTTATTTTAAATGGATACCCCCCATTTTTATTTTATTTTTGAATTCGGCATTAAATTCTGCGTATAATGCACCCAGGCTGTCAGCACTTATCTGTCATAGTTTTTGACATATGCCACTTTTTCCTTTAAATTTAGCATTTGCAGGGGTTCATTTAAAAATTCATATCTCTTACACCATTTAAAGTGGGTAAATGAGCTTTTTTAGGTTGATTCCGTAAAGTTCAAGGAATCATTTCCCTGTAGGGTTAATGTTCAACGACGTTTCCAATGGTTGCTGCGATTTTTTGAAGATGACAATCAAAAAATGCCAAGAAGTCATTTTTTTTAAATGGCAATGGGCAAATTTTATTATGGCAACCGACGTAGGATTAAATTTGAAAGGGACTTATATCAAGGTTTCCTATACCTATCTCAAATAGTTTTTTAATTATTCGTAGTTTTTTGTAAAAGATTAAACGTTATTCCCAAAAAACATAGAAGCCTATGGAACCAAAGAAAAAAATTAGTTTTAGAACTGTCATCTTTTAGTTCTCCATTAATTAAAAGTTAAGTTAAGTTAAGCACGTTCTTGATTTTGTTTTGTAAGCATAAATGGCTTTTTATTCGAATGAAGTTGTTTTTGATTTATTTCTCATACATGGCAACTGCCAAAAAATCGTTGCAAGAACATGTCGCGAGTTTAATGCAAAATATCAAAATTTGCCGCCGATGAATAAACAGAAGTTTTCTAGACTTAAAAACAAGTTTCTTCAGGGAGGAAATATTCATCCTGCAAGAAGAAGGACTAAATTTGTTAGGGAATCTGAAGATAATCAAATAAATGTTCTGGGGTATTTTGGCGCATTTCCAAGATCATCGATAAGAGCAGCAAAATTTGATTTGGGATTGACGTTCTCATCGATACAAAGAATTTTACATGACCACAAACGACATCCCTATTCTTTTATACGACTACAAAAACTTCGTCCAACCGATTTTCCAAGACGAATAACTTTTTGTGAAGAGCTTTTGATAAAAAAACAGGAAGACCCAAATTTTTTGAGTCGGATTATTTGGACTGATGAAGCAAAATTTGCACAGGCTGGAGTATTTAATAGGAGAAATCGACATTTTTGGGCCGCAGAAAATCCACACCTGATCTATGAAGTTGAAAATCAAATTCAATTTTCCGTAAACGTTTTCTGTTTATTAATGGATAATCGGTTGCATTGGTACATGTATGATGAAAATTTGAATGGAGACAGATATTTAGACATTCTTAACAATGTAGTCCAAGATTTTGTCGATAATCTACCATTGCAGCATGCCGTCAACTTATGGTATCAAATGGATTTGGCACCAGCGCATTCAACAAATGCCGTAGATTTAAGACTAAGACAATTGTTTCAAGACAGATGGTGGGGAAATAGAGGTCCATGGTTGTGGCCCCCAAGATCCCCGGATCTGACACCATTCGATTTTTATTTATGGGGGCGGATTAAAGATATCGTTTATGAAACTGCACCCACGTCGAGGGAAGACTTATTACTAAAAATAACCCAAGCCATGAATGGCATTGATGGGAATGAAATCAGAAACGCTACCAGAGCCGTCCAACGTCGGATTATTGAGTGTTTGAATCAAAACGGTGCACATATCGAACATATTTTGTAATACCGACCTAGCTCATTAATTTTTGTATTGATTTAGGTAATTTAAATTAATATTTTTTGGCACTGTTACTATGTTTGTTGCTTGGTAACAAGCTCGGTAACAAGTTAATCTTAATAAATTATATTTTTTTACAGAAAACTACGAATAATTAAAAAACTATTTGAGATAGGTATAGGAAACCCTGATATAAGTCCCTTTCAAATTTAATCCTACGTCGGTTGCCATAATAAAATTTGCCCATTGCCATTTAAAAAAAATGACTTTTTGGCATTTTTTGATTGTCATCTTCAAAAAATCGCAGCAACCATTGGAAACGTCGTTGAACATTAACCCTACAGGGAAATGATTTCTTGAACTTTAGGGAATCAACCTAAAAAAGCTCATTTACCCACTTTAAATGGTTTAAGAGATATGAATTTTTAAATGAACCCCTGCAAATGTTAAATTTAAAACAAAAAGTGGCATATGTCAAAAACTATGACAGATAAGTGCTGACAGCCTGGGTGCATTATACGCAGAATTTAATGCCGAATTCAAAAATAAAATAAAAATGGGGGGTATCCATTTAAAATAACAAAGATGGCGTCAACTTCCGGTATTTCCGAAAGTGCCGCCATTTTGAAAATTGTATTTTTGGATTCGCCATGATCGATTATGACAGGAACCCAGGTTTCAAGTTTCTATCTTATTGGCAAATAAGAAATTTTCTAATGGCCGCCTTAAAAGAATCACCATGTATACAGGATGTTCACATTTTAAGTACCAGTCCAAAGTTCTATTTCTTTAAATGGAAACCCTACGTGCCCTTGCATAATATGGATTCCCCATAAAATTCCATGAAAATTGATATATTTATGTACTACATGATGTGGTTTTGACTAAGGAATGTTGAGATATTGACATTTTTGTGCCATTATGGACCCAAATTTATGACGCTACTGACGCATACTAACCAAAGCCACCTAAAATTTCTTTATTGAAATAGGTTCACACACTGCTGTATTTTTGAAATCTATAAATAATTTTATCATAATATTTGAGATAATACAGGGTGCAAAACAGAATTTTTCTCAAAAATTTCAAATGGAACACCATGTATATTATTTGTACAATTGATGGTCATTTTACTAAGCTTTTTATTGATGTGGATATTGCCAAGTCTACCAGTAAATGTTTCGACAGAATGTACAATTTAATTATAAAAATGTAGTTTCGTCATTATTTTACATTATTTTTGACGATCTCCCCTATTTTGTCACCCAAAACTCCAAAAAAGGTCTGCATTTTGTTTCTATAGAATATTTAGCAAATGAAGTTTACATTAACACAAGAAATCCAATTGCAAGATTATTCCTTAAAGATAATATTTTCTTCCATGGCACTCCTTGTTTGAAAATTATACCTGACTTTAAAAAGACATTATACATTTAAGAATATAACCATCAAGAAACAATTTTGCAATAAGATTTATTGTCTTTGTATTGATACCAATTTGCAAATACAAAATATAAACATCATTGTGAGTTTTGAGCGACATAATAGGGGGAATTCGCCAAAAAGAGTATAAACTAATAATGAAATTCAAAAATTTTGGTGTTCAATCGTAATATCTGCCGAAACTATCAGTAGTAGACCTGGCAATATCTACATCAATTAAAAGCTTAGTTAACTGACTGTCAGTTGTGCAAATAATATCATCCAGCAAAGAAGAATTGGGAAGGGCTCTGAACGAAATGAAAGCGGAAGATAGAGGAAGTCTCAGAAATTTTGCTATTTATTAAGTCAAATAACTCGCGATGGTTGGAGCTCTAGAGATATAAAACAAAGAATAGGGCAGGGCCCGGCCAGTCGGAAATATCACTCACTGTACGAAGTCTTCTGACGCTTGTACTAAATTAAAAAGCTTGGAAAACTGTTCTAATTTGAAATGCTAATGTGCAAAAAAAATTATATATTGGATGTGGCAGCGTGTGAGTTGTATGACGTAACTGTCAAGTGGGTACCTAATATAAAATCAGAATTGGCGAAGAGGGGCAGACGAATTTTAAGGTCATCGAGTAATGTGTATATTCTCATTTGCATAATCCGGACGTCTGTTATAGTTGCCGGATTTGGAGCAGGTCTTGCTGTAGATAATCTCAATTTCCAAAGATTCGGGATTGTAGTGTTACATAAATATCTAAACTGTAAAACTTCGAAAATTGAAATAAAACCCTGTCGGTGTCGGAAAAGAGAAGTGTTTTAGTTTTTAATTTAATGATGTCGTACAAAACAACACGTTTTCAGTTCGTATGACACCAGAAAATATATTATTTGGCACCTTCAACGGAGGTTATAAATACAAACGAAAAATATGTCCCACTCGATTTAAAACATCTCCAACGTAATCAGATATTATTGGAAACAGGACTGTACGATAAGTACACACCTATTACCTACAATAGTCACCAATTAATAACTGCTGTTCAATAATTTACGGTAGTAATTCTATTGCCGAATGCTAAAAACCTATAATCAACCGATATTGCCCGTAACAATTTAAGGTGACCTTCACCTTAGCCCATAAAGATATTTAAACTCAAACTAATGGTTGTTAGAAACACTAATCTGAATCGCACGACATCCTGACCTCCAGGTGTCGATAAAAATTTGCAAATGTCGCCGAATTAGAAAATCGAATAAAATTAACGCGACCATTTTTCGGGGCAATAAAATTTTCAGGGCCAATCTGCTTTTCATTTTATTGCTTCTCGGTAACGAATGTGATGAATTTTTTCGTCGTCTAATTGACCGATCAACACTTCGTTTACGTCAATTATTTTTTTCGATAATTTTCCTGGCTGTAGATTTTTGGTCAATTTAAAATACTTTTTTCTATTCATCCTGCTTGTCTTTTCATTTTTGTTGTAAATTCTTGTATTACTTAACTGTTACTTAAGAACTTGAAAAGACAAAAAAATATTAAAAGGAAAAGCACCCTAGTAGAACCAAATTAATAATGGGTATTACCATCACGAACTCTTATTACTTCCCTTAAACGTTGTGGCATGCCCTAAATGAGGCTATCAATAGATTCTTGGGGTATTTGTTCGCAGTCTTCTTGAAGCGCCATTTAATGTTTCTGGTAGGGGTTGGCGACGTCTAATCCTTTTCCCAAGCTGATCCCACAGATGTTCATTGGGATTCAGGTCTGGACTATTGGCTGACCATGGGAGACATCCAATACCAACCTCTTCACGGTACTCGGTAACAATTCTTGCTGTGTGTGGGTGGGCGTTGTCATCCATAAACACAAAATTGTCCGCTATAAATGGCATATATGGTGTGACATGGGGTTCCAGGCACTCAACAATGTATCGGTGTGCAGTCATTGTTCCATTCTAAATGAAAATCAATTCTGCGTGAGCCCTCAGAGATATTCCGGCCCACACCGTAATGCTACCACCATTGAAACTGACCCTGGGAGATATACAACATTGACTGTACCGCTCCCCTGGTCTTCGCCACACCTTTTCACGTCCATCTGGTGACCTGACACTAAATCTTGACTCGTCCGAGAAGAGCACGTTCCTCCATTGATGTTCGTCCCAATTTACGTATTGCCGTGCAAATGCAAGTCATGCTCTGCGATGTTCTACGGTCGGACCCGTAGCTGGCTTTCTTGAAGTCAAAACATATTCGTTTAGCCTTTTCCGAACTGTTCTGGCTGAAACTGCCACTCTTCGAACTTCGGCTAACCGTCCAGCAAGAATAGGTGATGGCAATACTCGATCGGGCAGCGCAGTCCGTGGACGACCAGATCCGACCTTCTTTACAAACCCATGAGTTTCACGAAATCGCAAGAGTACATTTTGCACTGTGTTACGGGGTATATTCAGCAGTTGAGCAATATACCGCACTCTTCGGCCATCGTGGCTTAAAGCAACAATTTGTGAACAAATTTCGGGGTGCATTGTATGGAAAATGTTAAAAGCTGACATTTACAAATGATATTTCACCAGAAAACCAATAGAAAATAGAGAGTAGCCCAATAAGGTAAAAGATTTTGATGTTTCAATAAAGATGCATGGAGAGTCAAAATGCTGATTTGGCAGTTTAGGCTTACGAAAGGTGCAATATTCAGCTAAAACTTTCTTTTTCCTCACTAGTAGGGCAATCGTTAATTATTTGCGTTAGTTAAGTAACATAAAAATATTGTAGGGCCTCAAAATAAAAATAAAAACATGTGTCCGTTTTTTTTTGTCCGGCAGTGTAATAGAAAAATGGACTGCCCGTTAAAAGAAAGACGATAGTCAGATTTAGTTATCGGTACTAAGTTCTTCTTGAAAAAAGAAAAAAAAGATCGGGGATGGGCAGTCCATTTTTCTATAATTGCCATAGTTATCGAGTTGCCCCATACTAACAAGCAATTTTGCCCACCCTGTATACTATTTGTTTCCTTCAATGTGTCCAAGTATTGCGAGAGTTGCTTTTATAAACTTTTGACTGCATTATAGTGTATGGGTTTGTCATCTGTTACCCTTCATAAAACAAAAGTACAAATGAAAGTCTGTTAATTGATTGGGTCATTAAAATATTAATCTCTAATGAATTATTAAGGTAAATTTAAAAAAAATCGTTCAAGTGTATAATAATAATAATGGTTAGTTGAAGTTTTTGTGCTTTGTTAACTTTCTTCTTGCTTACAAGAAAAGTGTTTTATGGTCTTGACCAACATAATTCACAGTGCTACGCGTTTCGTTCCAAATTTCGCTTTTGACTGTTTAGAAACTGCTCTCGAGATGATTTTTACCGATCGATTAGCTCTTTTGGGAAAGTGTATTGGCAGTGAAACAAAAATAGCAATCTGATTAAACGCGTTTACAGAACCGAACACTTTTTTTAATTTAATAAAGTATGATCTCTGCTCGTGCGCCAGTTTTGCCCAACTGGTGTGTTTGGGTATGAGATTTTCCAAATCACCCCAAATTCGAAGGATTTATCGAGGCCAGTTCAGTTTTGCGTAGGCATACAATTCTTTGAGCGTTGTCTGGAAGTTGACATGGAGGAAGTCGATTTTCCAGTCGCTGGCTAGCATTTGAATAATTAACAGATAAAGCAATTTTTGCAAAGGCAGGTGCGTGAACTAAGGTTATGCATAAATTACGGGCGAGTATATAGGTACAGAACAAGTAGACCTTGTGAGGTAACGTTCGAGTTGGGCCAGGTCACTTATCTTGTTACATAATCGTTTGGTTGTCTTCTTTTTATTTTATTTTAGGAGGTTATACAAACAACAATATGTGTTGAAATTGAAAAGTATTTTGTTATACAGCAATTAGCATAATACGTTTGTTGTTGCAGCTGCAGTTGTATTGTAATGTTCATTCTTGCTCTTGGTTGTCATAGAAATAACGGACAACGGCTTGTTAAATGCCCTCTTAGTTATGGACGCTTGATGACCGTTTTCGTCTAAAATCTGGTACCTATATTTTCTGGCTAAAACTGGCTTGGTTCCAGAAAATTTTATATACTTTACTTTGTGAGAAACTTCTCTTGTCGATAATCTTTCCTTATCTCTGCCTGAATTTCCTTGATGTTTCTATCCGAGAAACGCTTATCATCGAATGCTGTAATGTACTAACTGATAGCCGATACATCTAGGTCAAAATGTCAAGTTCGCAATTATTATACAATTTGTCGCTTTCTTGGTTTGTACGGTACAATAAAATTTGATAACTTAATCTATAGACGATACTTGATGATTCACTTGTATTAAAACTTGTTTTTTGTGCTCCGTACATGGTAGGATGGTAGGACACCTTCCAAGACACGAAGGAATAGTTCGCGACATACTAGGGCCAGAGATAGGAACAAAAAGATAGGGGTAGGCCCAGATTAGACTACTGTTCTCAAATAGTTAGTGATGTAGGATGCTCTAATTTTAGGGAATGCGTAGGTTAGGTCAGGATAGGAAAGGATTGAAGTGCGCTCCCAACAATGTTTCCCATTGAATGACGTGATTGGGCGTTTACCAACCTAAACTAAAAAAATTGAAAAGTTTTTGGAAGCCCTCTGTCAAGTCTGCTTCCATTTCGTCCAAAAGTGCAACAGTAGTAATACACTTAGGTGGGCACCCTGTATATAAATTGAAAACTAGTACCTGCATGTGCAACGAGGAACTGGGTTGCTACGGTTGGCAGGTGCTTGGTTTTCTCGATGAAACAACCTCTTATGTAAATCGAAACCGGCTGATAAAAGAAACTGTGGCAATCGGTGAGCTCTCATTGGATTTTTCGAATTTACAAAGCAATTACATTTTTGGGGATTCCTGCTCCCCATGTGTAGTTACAGTGGTGGTAAAGGTAGCAACCCAAAGATTATTTTTTTCTGCGTATGGGGATATCAAAAACTCTACAACTTTCCAATTCATTAAAGCATTAAAAGCAATAATTACATTAATAATTTTCTAACTAAAACACAGAAATTTATCAGATTATCCATGACAACTTAATTTATTCTAATCACGGACGTCTTTGATTTTTATGGATTTTCTGAACTGTCAGCATTTAAAAATGAACAAAAATATTTATTCAGTTCAAGAAAAGGTTTTCATTGTGAAAATATTTTACGGCGGCAATAGTTTGCGCGTAGTCCGTGCCTTATTTTCTGTAAAATTCAATAACGGTCCTATTCCTTCGGTATAACAACAAATAATTTAGTAAGAAATTTGAAGGCTGGGAATCTTTCATCGAAAGTAGTTAATTTTTACTAATACATAAACTTGTTTTGTTATTTAGATAATTCTCATTCACATTATTATTGTCATTACCTATAGTTGACAATTAATTGATTACTGGTGTGGATGTTTCGTTGGTGAATGCTGGTCCATAGTTTAGGGTAAGTTGTAGGTGTCGTCTAACCTATTAAAAAGTTTTTGGGAAAATGTTAAAGCAGTAAAATGAAATAATAAAAATTAAATTACTTTAATTTTACTGCAATTATGAAAAATTTAACAAGCGGCAACATTTGTTTATTTTGCTCTAATGAATTTTGTAATCTGGCAATTTAATACTTACTTATTTCATATCTAGATAAGGACAAAAACTTATTAATATACAATGAAATTAAAGTAACATAAAAAAAGAAAAATAACTATAACAAATATTCAAATAAACCCCCATTCTGTATCAGACAATATCCCGGCCTATTATAAAAAGAATTTCTCGCATTCGCAAGTTGCGGATCGTTTATTAAGTTGCATTCCGCAAAAATAGCATTCCTTAAAGAATCAATATTTGGGTGACGAGTTTTATAAATCCTATTTTTTAAATGACCCCACAAGAAAAAGTCACACGGTGCCACCACCTCGACCAATCCAGCTCTCTGGAAATATTTCATTAATAATTCCTTCACTTGTGCTCCAAAATGTGCTGGGCATCCGTCATGTTGAAACCAAACCTCCCGATTCGCATGTGCAACTTCTTCTAATGCAGGGCCAATATGGTTAATTAAAAGATCTAAATAAGCTTCTGAATTTAAATTTCTCTGCATTTCAAATGGTCCTATAATGCGATTATTAAAAATGCCTGCCCAAATGTTGATTTTTGAGGGTATTGCGTTGTAGTGGCTAGATTTATTCTGGGATTTTCCTGGGCCCAATGCCTAACGTTTTGTGAATTTGGCTCTTGATTTAAAGTGAAGGTACACTTATCGGTAAAACAAATTGATGAGAGGAAACTGCGATCCCGATTAGCAAGTTCTTGCATTTCTTCACAGAAAGTTTGCCTTGATTCTTCGTCAAACGGAAGTAACTCTTGGTGACATTGGAATTTAAAGGGATGATATTTGTTTTTTTTTAATATGTTACGGACAGTTTCTCTTGAAACATTACATTCTAGGACAATAGACCTTAAGAGTCCGGCAAAGCAGATCAAAAGTTACACCTGTGGGGCATCGAGTCGGTGAGGTATCCGTTAGAAATCGGAGCAAACTATCAGCTGTGTTGCAACACCGTCGCGCTAAACAAATTTATGGACACAAGAACAACGCACATTCAAAGCCCGCGCGTTCGGTATCTAGTGAATGAGACAACGCCGCTCCGAGTTTACGCTCAGTCGACACCGGGCGGCAGCACATACCAAGCCATATTTTGCGTTTGCAGCGCTCTCGCTCTACCATGATTACACCTTCATCCTAGTAAATTTAGCAACGCGAAAGCCTGATTATGGTAGAAGAAGGTATACTTTATGTCGCCATTGAAACAATTTTTCGAAAACTGTAAATCTCTTGGCGCTATGCACGCGTGAAGTTGGTCAATTTCATGAGTGAACTGACACTTTCTAAGATAAATTTTTTAAATTTTCTTTCAATGGAAACATAAAATAAAGTTTCGTTTATAAACTGTCAAAAATTCAACACTTCAATTTTCACCGTTTAGAAATGAGCATAGCACTACGAAGTCAGTTTTCGGGTTCATTTTAAAGGGGTTTGCCGGACTCTTAAACTAGATGTTGGACTAGCAGTTATCAGGTCTATTACCATTTCCTCTACCTCAACATTTAGATTTCTTGGAACGACTAAAAAAATAAATGATAAGATTAATTTTAGTTTTGTTCCACTCCACGTTATCACTTGTTAAATTTCTCATAATCCCAGTAAAATTTAAGTTAGCGAACAATAAGGAATTAGCAACTAGGTAATAATAATAAGCGAATCAGAATTATCTAAATAAAAACCAAGTAAATTTATTAGTAAAAATTACCTTCTTTCAATGAAAGATTCCCAGTATCTTCAAATTTCTTAACTAAATTTTTTATTGTTGTTACCGAAGGAATAGGACTGTTATTGAATTTTACAGAAAATAAGTCACGGACTACCCGCAGACTATTGCCGCCGTAAAATGTTTTCACGATGAAAACCTTTTCTTCAACTGAATAAATATTTTTGTTCATTTTGAAACCCAAATTTTAAATTGTCGATAAATAATGTTGACAGTTCAGACGAATTAGAAATTAGAATCAAGGGAGTCTTTGATTAGAATAAATTAAATTGTCATAGGTAATCTGATGAATATCCGTGTTTTAATTTGAAAATTATTAGTGTAATTTTTGCTTTTAATGCTTTAATAAATTGGAAAATTGCAGAGTTTTTGATATCCTCATACGCAGAAAAAATAGTCTTTCGATTGTTACCTTTACCACCACTGTAACTACACATGGGGATCAGGAATCCCCAAAAATGTAATTGCCCATGTTATTTCCCCATGTGCACATGGAAGTTTGTCACACGGTACATGAAAAACTGGCTAGACAAGCTAGATGCCAATAGGTACTAAATGGAAAGAAAATGTCGACTATTTTTTCGCAGTTTTTTTACGTCTTGTGTCGGGGTCAAATCTGTCAGCTATGGAGAAATCTCTTTCTGCAATGTGGATATATTTATTATCTCGGGTTTTGTAACCGGGTCGCCTTATTCAGCATATTCCAACAGTATATTACTGCATTTCGGTTTTATGGGGTGAATTTTTTGCCGTTTCATCATTTTTATGTCTCCATTTGATTTAGAGGTCTCAATCTGTTCCGAGTTCCCTCTGCCGAAATTCGGAAATGAATGTCTGGTGGTTTTCCAATAACTTTATTAATGTTTTTTTTCTCGCCAAGTACGTGAGGTCACCAGGAAATTATAATGGAAATGGGGGGCACAGCAAATATACACGATGTCCCAATAAAATCAAGTCAAAAATGGGTTTGGAACACTTTATGTCCAATCACCTAGTGTTTCTAGTTCTTCATTGATTTATTTTATGTGCTTGTGTATTAAAACTTGAGTTTCTTTTCGCCCATTAATTTTCGTTTTATATTTAATTAAAGAGTCGTAAAATTCGGTGTTTTATAGACATCATTAGTTTTATGCATTGTTGTTTCGAATGGCAGGTCGTTCTGTTTACGGTCGGACGTAAATTCATTCAAAAATGAGCACCCGTTAGTTATACAGGCTGTTCCGTTCATATTACATCAGTTTTTTATATTTTTTTTAATTTTAATCCAATCACAGCGCTTACGATCTTCTCTTCGTTTCCCCTTTAGAAGTTTTTCAATTTGATATCAAAAATTCACAGACCTCGCATCTTACGCCAGTATCACAGGCGTATTGAAAATACAGACACAACTGCTCGGTTTCTAAGATGTCCAACAAAAGTGATCTGTTGCGTTTCAACTTGGTATATTATTGATACAATAAAATAAAAGAAAAAGAAATGATTTGTGACAAGCACAAGGCACATAGTCAAACTGACGCAATATGTAACAAAATATTAACGCATCCGTTTTGTACTGTTTTCACTTTTATTGCAACGTGATATCCCTCTTAAGGCTGTCGGAACGCTTGGAATATTTGAGGGATGTAGATGTAACGTTCCCGCTGCCAATGGATTATTCCAACATGGTTTGAGATATTCGCGTAATTATTTTTTTCTTATTTCAATTAAACATAGATCTAGGACTGTTCGCTAATAATTTTCATTAAAAACCAGAAATTCAACTTTAAAATCTAATTCACAATCTATGAAAATCGGACATATTGTAGAATAGAATTGTAGAATATCTATCACATTTTTCGGTTTTTTTAGAAATTATAATCGTAGAGTCATAGATTAGACTTTTCGTTTTTACGGTATCGAAAAAAATATAATAAATTTTTGATAATAATGAAGTAATCAATTGGCTCCTGCACCTCTGCATTCGCCTTTTCAAGGGCCTAGCGGTGGCGGTGTCTAGCGGCGATATGTTTAAACTTTCCAGATTCAAGAAACAGGCGTGGCTAGTTTTTGTATGTATTCAGGTATTATTTTTGGGGCCTATTTTTCGTATCGACGACCTTCCAAAGTAATTTCCGATTCTTCTTCTTCTTTTTTTACTTATAAGTAACCCACTACGTTTTCTTGGGGAAACCAGCATCCCGAGACGAATTTTGTTTCCCCGCCTATAATTTGGTTCAACGTTCCTTGTTTTCTATCAGGTACTCGTCGGAATATGAATACTACCTATACTATGATATTCAATAATATAAACCCCGCGTTTCGTCTGTGTTGTGTTTGTTCTAGCTCAAAGTGAATGGAAAGCTCCGAGTCCTACTCTGTACGCTGCGAAATGCTCCCCCTAATCTAGCGCGCCCAGCAATTTTTGCATTAAGTGTCCTCCTAGCTCCTACTTTGTACTTTTGGAATGCTTCGTTTAGCGGCCTAGACTGCGCGCGTCGCCGACAGAATCTGTCGCGTTCGCTCATTTTTCGTAAGATGAGTCCCATATACACGGGCCCAGAAGTATTTTCAATACTAAAAATTTTCATGTCTTCGCCAGAAGTTCTTTCTTACTGGAAGAATAAATCCGCCCAGAAACAGGATTAAAGTGGTAACCGGAGGTGAAGAAACAGAAATTAATGTTTTGGGATATTTTGCCGCTTTTCCAAGAGCATCGATAAGAGCGGCCGCCAGTGATTTGGGAGTGAGCTATTCCTTAACTCACAAGATCCTGTCTTTGCACAAACTTCATCACAGCTCCTTTATAAGACTGCAAAAACTCGGGCCAACGGATCATCCTAAACGGCGTATCAGCACATTCTACAGTAGCCGTGGATTGGAAACTCAGAGATTTGTTTGAAGATGGGTGGTGGGGAAATAGAGGTCCGTGGCTTAACACCACTTGACTTTTACTTGTGGGGACGAATCAAAGAGGAAGTACACCAAACAGAACCTAGAACTCTGGAAGACTTGATTGACAGAATTACGGAAGCTATGAACTGTCTGGATCGACATGAAATGAGAAGAGCCACAAACGAAGCCATTCTGTTCTTATAGCAGCCTATCTCTTTCTTCTATTTCTTTTACCATGTTCCATCTCATTAGTCTTCTGCTCTCCACATCTCCTGATAATGTTTTTCCCTAATGCCTTCCCACCGCTTCCTCCCTTCCTTATTTTTGCCCACCACTGCTTTGCCATTTCACTACCACTTCCACTTCTTAACTTTACCTCATACTTCATCACTCTGGTTCCCGGCTTGCCTCTTTTTGTTCCTTCTCTTACCAATGCATCAAATATCTGCTCACCTCTTCCAATCACACCCGAAGTTCTTTATCCCCAGACTTGCTACTGTTGCCCGTCTTGCTGTCTTACTTCCCTGACATGTTTTCCATCGTACCTCTTCCTTTCTTGAATCTTGCCTGCCCTTCTGGCATCATATTCTTCTCCCCTATTTCTTCTTCCAAAAGGTAAACACATGTGAGACAATACTCCGAGATAAGACCCAATAATTCTGGATGTATCGAGTTCTTCTTTCACAAAACTTCCTAAATTGTAAAAGATGATGATATAAACAATTATCAGAAGAAAATGTAGTTCCTAGAATATTTTCTAAATTTTCTGTTTCTTTGCAGTATGGGTCAGATGAGTTCGGCCACGATTCCCCCAGATACACATCGCCCACAGCGGCAGGGACGTACTTCTTAGGGTCCGATGGGACGCCGGGAGCGGTGGGCGATTGGCCCTCTTCATATGGCGCGCCCTACCAAACGTACGATCCTTACACGATCATACCAGAGGCGGAAGCGCAAGGTTTGCCGCCCATGTCCTCGTTCAGGCCGAATGGAACGCCTGTCACTACCACGGCGGGACCCAATAATGTCACTTTTGGGCCCGCCAATCACACGGATGGAGTAACTAAAGCTCTCGGAGCGGTAAGTTTATCGCGATTAAATATTTTGTCAATGTTAAATTTTTTTGGGTAGATTTATCCAATAGCGGAACAAGCGAGCGCTAGTAGTTACAGTTCGGCGCCCTCTACGCCGGTCAGTTCGCCCCCGCCATTGGCGCCTGCCGCCTGGATACCAAACCACAACACTCCACATTCGCCACACTACACGCAAGCTGTTACGGTCAACAACAGCAACGCTCCTCAGGGATTACACATGGTAGGTGTTGCAGTTCTTTCGATTATCGCTGTATATATCACGTAAAGTAGTAAGGTGCTTAAGAAGCGGGGTGATATGGGGGATTTTTCAAGTGAATCGCTCATTTCAAAAATTAACTTTGTCAAATCAGACCTGCTGAAGTGTACCAAATGATTTTTTTTTAATTTGCTACACTTCGACATCTCTATGCCCGTCGATTGAATTTTGATTACTTACCTTGAGCCCGCTGTATATAATATCTAGTGAATAGCATTTTTCCCTTTTTATTTTATTTTTTTCGTTTGGTTTGTGTTTTGCATGGTGTTTTTTTTTGTTTTTGTGTGAAGCCACCCGCCCCCGAAGCGCAGCGTTTAGACGATGCCATCGGCTTTTTGCGGGACCATGCCGAAGTCAATGTAAGTGAAAGTTTTAATTTTCTTAGCCATTTTTTTCCCTTTCCTATTTGTGTGTATGCAGTAGTGGCCGATATTTGTGATTGTCTAGATGCTTTCCACGTAGTCTTGTACACTTGGCCACTTTTTGCAAGATCTTTGTCCATCGGGCTGCGATATGTCATGCACTTCGTTTGTTGGAATGTTGCAGGGAACACGCATGGAGGAAAGACTGGACGATGCCATTAACGTGTTGAGGAATCACGCCGAATCGCAGCTGGTGCTGGGGCAGCTCCCGCCAAATTTAGGACCACCCCAGATGACGACGTTGGGTTACGCCGCTCCCCCAGCAGAACCCCACCTGCCCGATCCTGTTAAAGTCGAACGAGCAACGTATAATACGAGTAAGTGTTTCCAGTTGCTGCATTCGAGACTTTTACTTACTCGATCAAACGATATTTTTAGCATAATTTGTGATGGAGCGATAATTTGTGCATATGTTTATTTTATTTCACCTTTATTAAACGTTATATGCAATAACCCCTTATGAAACACCGTTGGGGTTTTTAATGTTACGTTTAAGGATATCTCGTAGATATTTTTAAATCACGAATTACGGATATCTCCCAGATATTTTTAAATAATGTTGGATAATAAATACTGAACAAAAATTATTTTTGTCTGAGATATTTACAATTATTTAAAAATTTCTGTGAGATATTTTTAATTCAGTAATGTAACTAAACATTTTGATATCTGAAATTGTGGTGCCAGCTATAAAATACATGCAAATAAGTTTATTTTCCCAAAATAAAATCACGCCACAATTTTGGATATCAAAGCTATCAAGTGATATCCATTTCTATCCGGCAGATACAGTTCTCACAGATATTTTTAAACCATGAATTATGGATATCCCACGGATATTTTTGTTAATTTAAAAATATCAAGATATCAAAATGCTTAGTAGATATCCATAATATTTCTGAATTAAAAATATCTCGGAGATATTTTTAAATAATCATAAATATCTCACAGATAAAAATAATTCTTGTGCAGTATTTGCTATCCAAAATTATTTAAGAATATCAGAGGTAATTTTAAATATTTAAGAATATCTGGGAGATATAATTTAAACTTTGAAGCTGCGGATTAAATAAAGCTATAGCGGTGATATTTTGGTGGGAGTAACTGTTCCATTAATAAAAGATATTATGCAGACAGGTTGCTATTTTTAAGAGAACAAAGATAGGTTTTGCACAGAAGAAATGTGACGTCCTGTGTAAGTGGAAATAATTTTTTATGATGGACGAATTTTCATTTACAGAAAAACGTAAAGAACCTCCAGACAGTGATACGAAACCTTCTAGTTCAGTAGAGAGTGTAGTTCAAACAAATCGATAAGATATCCACCACCTTTATCAGACATTTTAAAGAAAAATGCAACACCGTTTGGATTTTTAATGTTATGTTTAAGAATATCTTGCAGATATTTTTAAATCACGAATTACGGATATCTCCCAGATATTTTTAATAATAATGTTGAATAACAAATACTAAACAAAAATTATTTTTGTCTGTGAGATATTTCCAATTATTTAAAAATTTCTGCGAGATATTTTTAATTCAGCAATTTTGGATATCTATGTAACTAAGCATTTTGATATCTAAAATTGTGGCGCCGGCTATAAAATACATACAAATAAGTTTATTTCCCGAAATAAAATCACGCCGCAATTTTGGATATCAAGACTTGCAAGTGATATCCGTTAACAATCATTTATATCTGGCAGATATTTTTAAATCGACAGAAATATCTGTGGATTATCCGTAATGACTTAAAAGCATCTGCGAGATAAAAATAATTATTTACGGATATCTCACTGATAATTTTAATTATTTAAAAATGCCTAAAGGACAGTTCTCACCGATATTTTCAAACCATGAATTATGGATATTGCACATATATTTTCGTTGATTTAAAAATATCGAGATATCAAAATGCTTAGTAGATATCCATAATATTACTGAATTAAAAATATCAGTGATATTTTTAAATATGTAATTATAAATATCTCGCAGATAAAAATAATTCTTGTGCAGTATTTCTTATCCAAAATTATTTAAGAATATCAGAGATAATTTTAAATATTTAAGAATATCTGGGAGATATTCGTAATTTAAACGTTAAAGTTGCGGATTAAATAAAGCTATAACGGTGATATTTTGGTGGGAGTAACTGTTCTATTAATAAAAGACATTATGCAGACAGGTTGCTATTTTTAAAAGAACAGTAATAGGTATTGTGCGGAAGAAATGTGATGGCCTGTGTAAGTGAAAATAATTTTATATGATGGACTTTACAGATAAACGTATAGAATCTCCAGACAGTGATACGAAACCTTCTAGTTCAGTAGAGAGTGTAGTTCAAGCAAATCAATAAGATATCCCCACAAACCACAAATATTAATGTTTATCTCACAGATATTTTTAAACCCTGAATTATGGATATCCCACAGATATTTTCGTTGATTTAAAAATATCAAGATATCAAAATGCTTAGTAGATATCCATAATATTACAGAATTAGAAATATCTCAGCGATATTTTTAAATTATCATAAATATCTCACAGATAAAAATAATTCTTGTGCAGTATTAATTTGTTATCCAAAATTATTTTTTAAGAATATCGGAGATAATTTTAAATATTTAAGAATATCTGGGAGATATTCGTAATTTAAACTTTAAAGCTGCGGATTAAAAAAAGCTATAGCAGTGATATTTTGGTGGGAGTAGCTGTTCCATTATGCAGACAATTTTAATTTTATATAATGGACTAATTTTAGTCTGAAGAAAAACGTAAAGAATCTCCAGACAGTGATACGAAACCTTCTAGTTCAATAGAGTGTAGTTCAAACAAATCAATAAGATATCCACAAACCACAAATAATATTATCTCACAGATATTTTTAAACCCTGAATTATGGATATCCCACGGATATTTTCGTTGATTTAAAAATATCAAGATTTCAAAATTCTTATTGGATATCCATAATATTACTGAATTAAAAATATCTCGGCGATATTTTTAAATAATTATAAATATCTCGCAGATAAAAATAATTCTTGTGCAGTATTTGTTATCCAAAATTATTTAAGAATATCAGATAATTTTAAATATTTAAGAATATCTGGGATATATTTGTAATTTAAACTTTAAAGCTGCGGATTAAAAAAAGCTATAGCGGTGATATTTTGGTGGGAGTAGCTGTTCCATTAATAAAAGATATTATGCAGACAATTTTAATTTTATATGATGGATGAATTTTCGTCTGCAGAAAAACGTAAAGAATCTCCAGACAGTGATACGAAACCTTCTAGTTCAGTAGAGAGTGTAGTTCAAACAAATCAATAAGATATCCGCAAACCACAAATAATATTATCTCACAGATATTTTTAAGCCCTGAATTATGGATATCCCACGGATATTTTCGTTGATTTAAGAATATCAAGATATCGAAATGCTTAGTAGATATCCATAATATTACTGAATTAAAAATATCTCGGCGATAATGGACCAATTTTCGTTTACAGAAAAACGTAAAGAGCCTCCAGACAGTGATACGAAACCTTCTAGTTCAGTAGAGAGTGTAGTTCAAGCAAACTCGACCAGTGGTACGCCAGGCGGTAAAAGCACGAAGAGAGCCAGGAGATAGTAAGTTTTAAATTTTTCACGAGAGTATTTCGTTGTCCGAACGTTACGTCTTGGTTTTGCCCGGAAAGTTCGGGGGGGAGTTTTTATATTTGGCGCTTTAAATGGTGACCAGAAACAAGTTTGACGAAATGGCGCAGTGAAAATTCGAAAAGAGCAATTCAAAACTTCCGCCAAGCTTTCCGGATAACCACATGTTTGCAACAAACATTTTTGTTCATGATTGACGAAAATGTTTCGTTGTCTGTCTTTTTTTCAATCTTCTAGAATACCGTTAATGGAGATAGAGCCATTACTGTCACATTTTTGAGCTTAATTTCTTCAGATTCTTCCGGAGTTTTCTGTTTTCTTTTTTTTTTACTTAAGTGTGACGGTAGTGGCTTTATTGAAAACTTTCTGTGTTTGTTGCTCATTGAAAAGTAGCTGTTCAAGTGTGGCGGACGAGGACGAAGTGGACGATCCTAGCAACAAGGCCATACGTGAAAAAGAGCGTAGACAGGCCAACAATGTCCGCGAACGGTATGTAGTAGCACGCACTTCCTTTTTTAACACAGAAACCTCGACCCGTCCCGTAGTATTTCTTGACCGTTTCCTCTGCCACGATCCCACGATCATTCGGAATAATAAAGGGTGGACAAATCAAATTTTATCGCGACACGTTAATTTGCGCTTCAAGTTACCTTGGGAAGAAATTAAGTGCGAATTGTTGAGCAAAATAGTGTAGTTTTTAAGAACATTTTAAGGGATCGATGGATTTTAGAAGTTGGGCTTCAATCTTTGTCAAAATCTGGGATTTAGATATAAAAAAGACTGCAGAAATTTAAAGGAACATTGCAGGAAGAAGCAAAAAATGTGTGTGGAGAGAAGAAAGTAACAAATGACCACAAGAGAACCAGATGATGGAAACAGAAAATAGAGCTAAAAAGCAGCAAAGAAGAGGTATGTCCAAACTAGGAGGATAGAAGATGGGGAAGAATACATGAGGAAGAGGAATAAGGCTAAGAAAAAGTTACAGGAGGCAAAGAGGAGAAACTGGGAAGACTTTGGAAAAGAAATACAGGAATTAAGGGAAGACGATCTCGGAGCATTCTGGAAATTGATAAACTCACTAAGGAAGAAAAGGAGCAGAAGCATAAGAAGTATTACAGATAAAAGTGGAACACTATGTATAAAAACGGACAATATCGTGAGAAGATGGAAGGATTATTATGAAGAAAAGTTCTACATCGACATGGGAGAAAATGGAGAACTGCCACGGGAACAAAATGAAGTAGAGGTGGCGAGAGCGGAAGAAGAAGAAGTAGGCAAGGGAGGAGTAACCATGGAAGAAGTGGAGCAAACAATCGGGGAATTAAGACCAGGAAATCAGCTGGACCAGATGGAATCGCAGCAGAATTGATCAAGTGGGGAGGACAAAGAGTGGTAATACATATGGATAAAGAAATATGTGACATGGCATCGCAGTAGCACTGAAAGAGAAATTTAAAGGACCATTGCAGGAAGAACCAACAAATGTGTGTGGAGAGAAGAAAGTAACAAATGACCACAAGAGAACCAGATGGTGAAAACAGAAAATAGAGCTAAAAAGCAGCATGGAAGAGGTATATCCAAACTAGGAGGATAGAAGATGGGGAAGAATACATCAGGAGGAGGAAGGAGGCTAAGAAAGAGTTACAGGAAGCAAAAAGGAGAAACTGGGAAGACTTTCGAAGAGAAATACAAGAATTAAGGGAAGACAATCTCAGAGCATTCTGGAAATTGATGAATTCACTAAGGAAGAAAAGGAGCAGAAGCATAAGAAGTATTACAAATATGTATAAAAACGGACAATATCGTGAGAAGATGGAAGGATTATTATGAAGAAAAGTTCTACATCGACATGGGAGAAATTGGAGAACTACCACAGGAACAAAATGAAGTAGAGGTGGCGAGAGCGGAAGAAGAAGTAGACAAGAGATAAGCATGGAAGAAGTGGAGCAAAGAATCGGAGAATTAAGACCAGAAAATCAGCTGGACCAGATGGAATTGCAGCAGAATTGATCAAGTAGGGAGGACAAAGAGTGATAATGTGGATGAAAGAAATATGTGACATGGCATCCCAGTAGCACTGAAAGAGAAATTTAAAGGAACATTGCAGGAAGAAGCAAAAAATTTGTGTGGAGAGAAGAAAGTAACAAATGGCCACAAGAGAGCCAGATGGTGGAAACAGAAAATAGAGCTAAAAAGCGGCATGGAAGAGGTATATCCAAACTAGGAGGATAGAAGATGGGGAAGAATACATCAGGAGGAGGAATGAGGCTAAGGAAAAGTTACAGGAGGCAAAGAGGAGAAACTGGGAAGACTTTGGAAAAGAAATACAGGAATTAAGGGAAGACGATCTCGGAGCATTCTGGAAATTGATAAACTCACTAAGGAAGAAAAGGAGCAGAAGCATAAGAAGTATTACAGATAAAAGTGGAACACTGTATAAAAACGGACAATATCGTGAGAAGATGGAAGGATTGTTATGAAGAAGAGTTCTACATCGACATGGGAGAAAATGGAGAACTGCCACGGGAACAAAACGAAGTAGAGGTGGCGAGAGCGGAAGAAGAAGAAGTAGACAAGGGAGGAGTAATCATGGAAGAAGTGGAGCAAACAATCGGGGAATTAAAGACCAGGAAATCAGCTGGACCAGATGGAATCAGCAGAATTGATCAAGTGGGGAGGACAAAGAGTGATAATATGGATGAAAGAAATATGTGACATGGCATCCCAGTAGCACTGAAAGAGAAATTTAAAGGAACATTGCAGGAAGAAGCAAAAAATGTGTGTGGAGAGAAGAAAGTAACAAATGTCCACAAGAGAACCAGATGATGGAAACAGAAAATAGAGCTAAAAAGCAGCACGGAAGAAGTATATCCAAACTGGGAGGATAGAAGATGGGGAAGAACACACCAGGAGGAGGAATGAGTCTAAGAAAGAGTTACAGGAGGCAAAGAGGAGAAACTGGGAAGACTTTGGAAGAGAAATACTGGAATTAAGGGAAGACGATCTCAGAGCATTCTGGAAATTGATGAATTCACTAAGGAAGAAAAGGAGCAGAATCATAAGAAGTATTACAAATATGTATAAAAACGGACAATATCGTGAGAAGATGGAAGGATTATTATGAAGAAAAGTTCTACATCGACATGGGAGAAATTGGAGAACTACCACAGGAACAAAATGAAGTAGAGGTGGCGAGAGCGGAAGAAGAAGTAGACAAGAGATAAGCATGGAAGAAGTGGAGCAAAGAATCGGAGAATTAAGACCAGAAAATCAGCTGGACCAGATGGAATTGCAGCAGAATTGATCAAGTAGGGAGGACAAAGAGTGATAATGTGGATGAAAGAAATATGTGACATGGCATCCCAGTAGCACTGAAAGAGAAATTTAAAGGAACATTGCAGGAAGAAGCAAAAAATTTGTGTGGAGAGAAGAAAGTAACAAATGGCCACAAGAGAGCCAGATGGTGGAAACAGAAAATAGAGCTAAAAAGCGGCATGGAAGAGGTATATCCAAACTAGGAGGATAGAAGATGGGGAAGAATACATCAGGAGGAGGAATGAGGCTAAGGAAAAGTTACAGGAGGCAAAGAGGAGAAACTGGGAAGACTTTGGAAAAGAAATACAGGAATTAAGGGAAGACGATCTCGGAGCATTCTGGAAATTGATAAACTCACTAAGGAAGAAAAGGAGCAGAAGCATAAGAAGTATTACAGATAAAAGTGGAACACTGTATAAAAACGGACAATATCGTGAGAAGATGGAAGGATTGTTATGAAGAAGAGTTCTACATCGACATGGGAGAAAATGGAGAACTGCCACGGGAACAAAACGAAGTAGAGGTGGCGAGAGCGGAAGAAGAAGAAGTAGACAAGGGAGGAGTAATCATGGAAGAAGTGGAGCAAACAATCGGGGAATTAAAGACCAGGAAATCAGCTGGACCAGATGGAATCAGCAGAATTGATCAAGTGGGGAGGACAAAGAGTGATAATATGGATGAAAGAAATATGTGACATGGCATCCCAGTAGCACTGAAAGAGAAATTTAAAGGAACATTGCAGGAAGAAGCAAAAAATGTGTGTGGAGAGAAGAAAGTAACAAATGTCCACAAGAGAACCAGATGATGGAAACAGAAAATAGAGCTAAAAAGCAGCACGGAAGAAGTATATCCAAACTGGGAGGATAGAAGATGGGGAAGAACACACCAGGAGGAGGAATGAGTCTAAGAAAGAGTTACAGGAGGCAAAGAGGAGAAACTGGGAAGACTTTGGAAGAGAAATACTGGAATTAAGGGAAGACGATCTCAGAGCATTCTGGAAATTGATGAATTCACTAAGGAAGAAAAGGAGCAGAAGCATAAGAAGTATTACAAATATGTATAAAAACGGACAATATCGTGAGAAGATGGAAGGATTATTATGAAGAAAAGTTCTACATCGACATGGGAGAAATTGGAGAACTACCACAGGAACAAAATGAAGTAGAGGTGGCGAGAGCGGAAGAAGAAGTAGACAAGAGATAAGCATGGAAGAAGTGGAGCAAAGAATCGGAGAATTAAGACCAGGAAATCAGCTGGACCAGATGAAATCGCAGCAGAATTGATCAAGTGGGGAGGACAGAGAGTGGTAATATGGATGAAAGAAATATGTGACACGGCATCATAGTAACACTGAAAGAGAAATTTAAAGGAACATTGCAGGAAGAAGCAAAAAATGTGTGTGGAGAGAAGAAAGTAGCAAATGGCCACAAGAGAACCAGATGGTGGAAACAGAAAATAGAGCTAAAAAGCAGCACGGAAGAAGTATATATAAAATATATAAAATTGGAACACTATGTATAGAAACGGGCAATATCGTGAGAAGATGGAAGGATTATTGTGAAGAAAAGTTCTACATCGACATGGGAGAGAATGGAGAACTGCCACGGGAACAAAACGAAGTAGACAAGGGAGGAGTAAGCATGGAAGAAGTGGAGCAAACAATCGAGGAATTAAAGAAATTAAAGAAAAAGGTGGGAAGACCAAGAAAATCTCGAACAAAGATTATAAAGGAAATTGGAGAAAAACACGGACGAACAGTCAGGGAAATGGGAGAATGGCGGGGAGTTGCAGAGGGGAATGGTGGAGATGGGTTGACACATGTTGCCCGATGCTGTAAAGGGAATAGTAGAAGAAGAAGGCAGTAGTACTTCTCACGGCTCCTTGGACGATTTCTTGGACAATTTCTTGGTCACAACTTTGAACGTTTGGTCTTCCTAATCTTTGCAAAACCATGATGGAAGTTGGAAGATACCCTGAATAGATAATCTCAGCAATGGGGGAGGTGTAAGGAAGAGTTGGGAAGAATTTGGCTCAAGAATTCGCACGTAATTTGTTTAAAACACTAAACGGAGAGCTTTCGTAAACCCCGTTTCCTCTTTATCATTTTGCCGTTTTTTTTCCCATCTCCTTCCGCAATTCTAACCAAGAATCACAGGCCCGTATTCAGAAATGCAAATGTTATGCTAATCACCGCTCAGGCGAGATTGCATAGCATTCGTGCTTGCGAATAGATGGCCGGCATGTGTAGATGTTGAATGTGTAACGAGTAATCTATTTTTGCGATTAAATGAGTTGTGCGGAGAGCAAAAGAGTTGCGACGGGAACACTTTGAATATGGGCCTCTATATACCCCACGGCGAGTGCGTGTTTTTACAGACCGTGCGGTCGAGATGGGCGACAAGCTCCGAAAGAATCGAACGCGTAACGAACTTTAAGGACTAGTTTATTCAAGGGCAGTTTTCGTTCTAGTTGCTCTAGTGCGGACGAAACGGAAGAGGGTGAATTAGATCCCGATATTAAAGCGCAAAGGGAGAAGGAGAGGAGGCAGGCTAACAATGCCAGAGAAAGGTGCGCATCGTACACTTACACATTTTTTTTTAACATAAGAGGGAGAGTGCAACGTGCGTGTCTCGTTTGAGTTTGTGTCTTTGTGTATTTTGGCCTATATTCATTAACGTGTTTCTGTTGTGCATGAAGTAAGTGCCGGTATTTAATTATTGTTGCTGTGAGGCTGGTTAAGGCTTGTTCTGAAATTCTGCAGTTGCTGTAGATTTTCAAACCAAGAATTCGCACAGGTTGAATGTATTTGGTGTGGTGAAAATAGCACTCCTCCATTCAACTAATGCAGTGACCGGTTACTTACTTGCCTAAGCCGATGTGTATTTTTGAACAGTTTTTCTATATTTGTTTGAATTATCGGTGGCAGGATACGTATCCGTGATATTAACGAGGCGCTGAAGGAGCTGGGCAGAATGTGTATGGCTCATTTAAAAACTGACAAGCCTCAGACCAAATTAGGCATACTCAACATGGCCGTAGAAGTCATAATGACGTTAGAACAGCAAGTTAGAGGTGAGGCTTTAAGTGCCCTTTACTGTTAAACTTCTTTGCAAATGGCGCTTATGTCCGTGTTTCCAGAACGTAATTTAAATCCGAAAGCGGCGTGTTTGAAGAGACGAGAGGAAGAGAAAGCGGAAGATGGGCCCAAGTTAGGGCCTGGTCCCCATCATATGCTGTCGGCGCCGCACTACCCCACAATACCTGTAAGTTAAAATCGTTCCGTTCCATTGTCCCGGAATTCGACCATGTTTGCAGTGATGTACCCCAGGGTTCAGTACTGGGCCCTCTGCTGTTTATCATCTGCATTAATATCTCGAAGAGTGGGTCGAACCATTCTTGAATTCCTTGCAGATGATCCTGAAAGATAGTTTAAATTTGACGTAATTCCATTTCCGTTAGAACATTCAACTCTTCTCTTTATGTAGGTTTACTACACCACCGTCTCGTCTGGTCAGAACAGTGCAACAGACGATAGTCTATGTATAATTGGTTTATTTCCTCGTATTACGATTAATTGATATTTCGATTGATCGATTGATCAATATCTCGATTGATTGATCAATTAATATTGCGACTATTCGATCGATTGATATTTCAATTAATCAATCGATCTATATGTCGTTTAATCGAATGATCAAAACTACGATTAATCGAATGATTAAAACTTCAATTAATCGAATGATCGAAACGTCGATTAATCGATCAATATCTTGAGCAATCGATATTTCAGTTAATCCACTGTAAAACTGATGTAATCGTTCACTGATTAATCGATTAATCGGTTTTTAATCGATTAATTAAATTATAACCTTTGCAGATGACACTGAACTCTACGGTGTTCTGTGTAATTCCATCTCCGTTAGAACATTCAACTCTCCTCTTTATGTAGGTTCGCTACACCACCGTCTCTTAGGAAGACTTCGACAGCAAAAAATATTTTTCAAATTTAGTAGCAGTATATCACATTGTTGAAAGATTATTGCTTTCCTCCACCTTTAAAGGACCGCAGCTAGGGTGGGAGGTATCAGTAGTACATAATTGATCGTGTGAATGATTTTTCATTTGATCGATTGATTCATCGATTTTATCAATTGATGGATTATTTCGATTAATCAACTTCATATTCAGTCGTCCAGTTGCCCATTGTGCAATGTGACTTGCATACCATCAGAACAGTGCAACAGACGATAGTCTATGTATAATTGCGATTAATTGATATTCCGATTAATCGATTGATCAATATCTCGATTAATTGATCAACTGATATTGCGACTATTCGATCAATTGATATTTCAATTAATCAATCAATCTATAAGTCGTTTAATCGAGTTATCAAAACGTCGATTAATCAAATGATCAAAATGTCACTTAATCGATCAATATCTTGAGCAATCGATATTTCAGTTAATCAATCCATTGTAAAATTGATTGTCCATGTATTTGCTCATATTACGATTAATTGATATTTCGATTAATCGATTGATCAATATCTCTATTAATTGATCAATTGATATAGCGACTATTCGATCGATTGATATTTCAATTAATCAATCGATCTATAAATTGTTTAATCGAGTGATCAAAACGACTATTAATCGAATGATCAATACATCGATTAATCGAATGATCAAAACTTCGATTAATTGAATGATCAAAATGTCGATTAATTGAATGATCAAAACATCAACTAAACGATCAATATCTTCAGCAATCGATATTTCAGTTAATCAATCCATTGTAAAATTGATGTAATCGTTCACTGATTAATCGGTTTTTTATCGATTAATCGAATTATTAGTCCTACCACAGCTCTTTTCTGATGCAGAATTGAGTTTATGTCGATATGGCTTGACCTGCCCTTAAAGTTACGTGGTCGAATTCTGGGACAATCTGCAATTTTCCGTCATTTTGATCAGGGTTGGCAAATTGCGTATTGTTTTTCATATAAAGCGAACTGCGCCGGCCCTGGTTTAGATGTAGAGCTGCTTATGTTGATGAAGAACGTTTCTTTCCAGGGCCCGCCACCAAACTTGCCTCACAACCCCGGCCAGCCGCAATAGCATTGCTAGTGATGGCGCGAGGGTGTGTAAACTGTACATATACGTTCGCACGTACAAAAACACTCATTACTTCATCATCATCCATGAACAATTATATATTTTTTTAAGAATGTTCTGTAGTGATACATGATTGTATTTTTATTATCGTATTTCCTCCTTGATTTCTTCTTTCTTTCTTTCTTACCCCTCCTACAAACCGCAACTTTTTTTGTTTATTTTGTTTTTGAAACAGCGTAAAAGTGTACAAAAACTGCCGTTGTTTATAGTTCTTGGACACTGGGGGTTGTAGGTGGCCTATGACTAACATAGTTTGACTGTGACTTGTGCCAATTTTACGCAGTACTCGTGTTCGCGCCCGATGTAAAATGATTGATCTCAATTTTGCCATAATTCGTATTGTGTCGATTTTTTTTTATTTATTTAGTTTCGAAATAGTGTCGTAGCCGACTCGCCCGATTTTGTTTCGGCGGAGAAGTTTCAAAATTTTATAGATAGTATAAAACACTTGTATCAGTATTATTTATTTATTATTACGAAACTGGTTAAGGGTGCAATGTTCGTTTGTCTATTGGGTTTTAGTTCCGGCGAAAATGGAATATTCATCCGTTTGTTTGTAATACGTTTTCTTTATATAAAACTGTTTAAAACAGTTTAATTGATAAAACATATTTAAAATAAGAAAAACTGATTTCTCTGTCAAAATCAGTCTTGTTCTTCCTCTGCTTAAAGCGGGGTTCCAAACAAACATGTTTTCTTTGTTTCCTCGGCTGTTTTAAACAATTTTATACAAATAAAACATGTTTTAAACAATTAAAATATGTTTTGTTTCGTCAACTGTTTTGAACCGTTTAACTGAAAGCCAGGGTCGCAAAAACGTGTTTTATTTAAATAAAATATTGTTTAAAAGATGTTTTCTTAGTATAAAACTGTTGAGACAAAACAAGAAAAAACTAATTCTACATCAAAATTAGTCTTGTTCTTCCTCTGCTTTTGTAGTTTGATTGTTTAAAAGCAGAGTTGTTTCCTCAACTGTTTTAAACAGTTTTATACAAAGAAAACAGTTCTAAACAATTTGAACGCGTTTTTATGTTTTATTTAAATAACGCACGTTTGTTTGCAACCCCTCTTTTAAATAATTAAATTATAGAAGCAGAGGAAGGACAGGACTGATGTTGACGCAGAAAATATTTTTTGCTGTTTGAAACATATGTTGTAGCCTCGACTGTTTTAAACAGTTTTATACAAAGAAAAACGTTTTTGTTTGCAACACCGCTTTTAATTCATTTTTATTAAATTACAAAAGCGGAGGAAGAACAAGACTGATGTTGATGTAGAAAACAGTTTCGCCTTGTTTTAAACAGTTTCTTGTTTTAAACAGTTTTATACAAAGAAAACATGTTTTTGCAAGTAAGAATTCAACGTTTAAACTTGTACAAGCACTTTAATATTGTATGTAAATGTTTAAACAGTTTTATACAAAGATAACATGTTTTAATCAATTAAAAGATGTTTTTATTTGTTATTTTAATTAAACTGTTTTTTCTTGTTTAAAATATGTTTTGTTTCCTTAACTGTTTTAAACAGTTTAGCGGCAAAAACTGAAAACCAGAGTTGCAAAAACTTCTTTTATTTAAATAAAACATTAAACGTGTTTTCTTAGTATAAAACTGTTCACAACAGTTGAGGAGACAAAACATGTTTAGAACGAGAAAAAAAATTTATTTCTACATCAAAATTAGTCTTGTTCTTCCTCTGCTTTTGTAGTTTGGTTGTTTAAAACATGTTTGTTTCCCCGACTGTTCTCAACAGTTTTATACAAAGAAAATAGTTCTGAACAATTTAAACGTGTTTTTATGTTTTATTTAAATAAAAAATGTTTGTTTGCAACCCCTCTTTTAAGTAATCAAAAACAAAACATGTTTAAATTGTTTAAAACGCGTTCTTTTCTATAAAACATGTTTGAAACTAGGAACAACTTTTAAACATCAACATCGGTCGCGATCCAAACAAACATGTTTTATTTAAAGAAAACTGAAAAACATGTTTTCAGCGTTTAAAAATGTTTGCTTTGTTTAAAGTTGTTTAAAACAGCCGAGGACATAAGAAATGTTTTGTGTGCTAAATTATACTTCCTTGAAAGTAAAAAAAAAGACACTTGCTTATTGTTTAAATAAGGTAAGTATTTAAAACGTGTTTTAAAATAGTTGTGTTCAAATTTCGTTTTGGTTTTGAACACGTTTTAAACGGGTATTTTATACGAAATCGTAGTAGGGCCACGCTATTAATATTTTATAAATTCCGAGATCGAAGTCGGAATATTGTTAAATTTCGAGATGGAAGTCGGAATAATCTTAAATTCCGAGATAGAAGTCGGAATTCATTTAAATTAAGTTGGAATTTAGTTAAATTCCGACGTAGAAGTCGGAATTTGTTTAAATTCCGAGATGGAAGTCCGAATATTATTAAATTCTGAGATAGAAGTCGGAATTTAGTTAAATTCCGAGGTACAAGTCTGAATTTGATTAAATTACCATGATGTAAGTCGGAATATTGTTAAATTCTAAAACAGAAGTCGGAATATTGTTAAACTAAATTCCGACTTCTATCTGAGAATTTAAAAATTTTCCGACTTCGACATCAGAATTTAACAATATTCCGACTTCTATGTCGGAATTTAACTAAATTCCGACTTCTACCTCGGAATTTAATAATATTCGGACTTCCATCTCAAAATTTAACTAAATTCCGACTTCCACCTCTGAATTTAACTGAATTCCGATTTCTATCTTGTTGACGTAATTCGGAATATTACCGTACAATTTTTTATCGCGTACATTGCATCCTTAAAAAGATAGAATTATTTTATTTTACAAAAAAATTGCTCATTCTCGTCCACTATAAGTTTGTGTGTAGTCAGGAGGGAGTATTCTGCTCATTATATTTGATGAAGGTTTAAACATTTAAACAATGTCTGGGCCACGTACAACCCGGACGTAATGCTATTCCCCCCCGAAATTGATCATGTACACAAAGGTGCGCCAGTATTCTGAAAGTTTCTGTCCGTATTTTTCGAGGTCCTCGCGCCACTCGAGTAGGGCAGATTGTTTTTCGTCGCGCGAGGGTCTGCGTTGTAAATAAATAAGTTTAAATGAGAGAAATATTCGGACAGCGGAACGTCGGTCTCGCTCCGAACGAATTTTTTTGCAATATTTTTTTGGAAACGCGTCCACCGCGCGTTGTCTCCGGTTTGGGGCGAAATCGATGTTTCTTTCGGTAAAAATTGTGAAGATTGCGCGATTTGCGCGTCAGGAACAAACGACGGTTAGTTTTTTTTGAATATCGCGGTGTTGTTCTCGCGCGAGGTTTTTCCGTGAAAAACCTAGGACGTGAGTTGTCGAGTCGATGGCCTCGTTCGTTCCTGCGCCCGAAATTGCGTCGTGCGCTCCGTGTTTTCGGAGCGTGTTGTAAAAACTTACGATATTACTTATTTCATTGTGTACTGTATTTAATTTGGTCGGTTTATCCACTGAGCCGTTTTTAAAAGACTACTTTTATTTGTAAAGTAGAGTATTTGTTTTTTATGCCGGGTGAGTCGTTATAAACGGAGGCAGTCGTAACAAAATTATTATTCGTTGTACCACAACAGAAAGAGAATTTGCAGTAGACGAAATTTCTTAATTTGGTCATGGAACTGCTCATACCCTGTATGATATTTCCATTTTTTAATTATTGCGACAGTTTTTCCTAGATGTTGTTTTCGTCTTACCGAAATATCGTTGCTCCAGCTTTGTCCGAGTCGAAGATATTAAATTTTGAAAATTCCTCTACGTCTGTCAATATCTTCAAAGGAATGTCCGGAACGCAGAATAAATGGGACAACCTATATAAATGAAAATGCGTTTAAAGTGTGAAGAACTAAAAATAAGGGGTCTCCCATATAACTTTAAAAATCAAGGCGCAAAACTGTATAACCGGTTTTGGAAAAAATAACCGGTCATAGAATCATCGATCAGTCGAATAATAATAATAATAATAATAATGATTTATTGTCCAACAGAAGAACATTCCAATTACAGGACAATTAAAAAAAAAAAAAAGACCAAGTAAAAATGACCAACTATCTAAATTACACAACAAAATACTTAATATAGTAAACTAAAAACTATTCAAGCAGGTGGACCCTAGCAGTGTCCAAAATACATCCTAGGGAATTAATATTTATATCACAAAAACGTGCAATTAAGTTAAAGTGAGAACACATTACACAAATGGGCGACTTCATTAGTAAGTTAGTACGGGCAGTCGGAACGAAAAGCAAGTTAGGATGACGAGACACAGTACGAGGGACAGCAAACTTAAGGAAGGCAAGCAGTTCAGGTGAATCAATGTTATTATGAAGGAGATGGTACAAAAAGGTTAGGCCTGCAGCAACTCTACGAAACTCCAAGGAAAACAGCCCAAATCTGTCTAAAAGCATGACGTGACTACAGCCTCTCTCAGGATAGTAACCCTCAGTCTTGAAATACAGAAACTTAAGGAATTTCCTTTGCACTGACTCAATTGAAGATTTGTAGCATTCATAGAAAGGAGACCAGACAATAGAGCAATACTCCAACTTGGAGCGAACTAAGGCCTGAAACAGGGTCTTCAAAGCAGTAATATTAGAAAAGGTGCTACAGTTTCTTATGATAAAGCTTAATGTTTTGAAAGCAGCAGGTACGATGGTCTTAATATGCTGAGAGAACGAAAGTGCAGAGTCAAAAATAACTCCCAAGTCCCTAATAGTGTTAGCCCTGGAGAGCCCAACTGGACCAATATGGTAAGTAAAAAGAACTGGCTTTAATTTTCTTGTATATGAGACAACATGACACTTAGCAACATTAAGTTGAAGCTTATTGACGTTACACCACTCAGTGAGGTGATTAATTTGAAGTTGCAGAAAGTGGCAGTCATTCAAAGATTCAATATTTAAAAACATCTTCATGTCATCAGCATAGAGAAGCTTAGAACAGTAGATCGAATCAGCCAAGTCATTAATGAAAAGGAGAAAGAGAAGGGGACCCAAATTTGACCCCTGCGGGACACCCGAGCCAGCCACAAAAGACTCAGATCTATAACCATTGAAAACAACAAACTGACTACGATCCCCAAGGTAAGAGGTAAAAAGGTCAATTAAGGAATCACTAAAACCAAAATCAAGTAACTTAGACAGCAAGACACTGTGATCAATTTGGTCAAACGCCTTGGAGAAGTCAGTGTATATAACATCCACCTGACCATTTGCATCCAAGGAATCAGAGATAACCTGCGTCACGTGCACCAAATTAGTAGTAGTTGACCGCTTAGAAAAGAAACCATGCTGATGAGTAGAAATGCGACTCTTAACAATTGGGTATATATGATCATAGAGCACCATTTCAAAAACTTTGGCAAAGTTGGACAGAATAGCTATAGGTCTATAATTACCAACATCACACGGGTCACCGCTCTTCAGCACCGGGCACACACGAGTAGCCTTCCAAGCAGCTGGGAAAGTCGAAGATTTCAGCGACAAATTACAGATAATAGAAATCGGATAGGGCAAAGCGCTAGCACAATCCCTCACTAAAAAAGAAGGAATGCAATCCAACCCCGAAGTCATCTTGTCCTTCAACCTGCGCATGCACAACTGGACCTCAGCCGCAGAAACACGAGCTATATGGAGGCACGTCACATCACACACACCACCACAGGGGGAACTAGAAGACTGCCCCTGGGGCAAGTAGACACTACCGAAGTAGTCACCAAAAGCATTAACAATCGACTCCGGATCCTCAAAGACCACTCCATTATAGGAAATCTTACCCGGTATATGAGTGCGAGCCCTCTTAGAGTGTACAAAAGACCAAAAAGACTTCGAATCTCCAACAAATGAATGCTCCACACGCCGTACATAATCCTTGTACGCTTTACGTATAAGCGACTTAGAAAGGACTCTCAGCTGCCTAAACTCACTGAGTTGACAACTCAAGTTACTTGTCTTACACCTCCGAAAAACTTTATTTTTCATAAGAACAACACGAATAATTTCCGGTGTAAACCATACCGGGTAGTGACATTTTTTAGTTTTATATAGCGGGACATGCACATCAAATAGAGAGTAAAGCCTATCATAAATAGCAGAACAGGCATCATTAACGTCTGTATAGTCCTCCAAAAAAGACCAATCTGTCATCAGCAAGGAATTATATAAGTTCGGAAAAACAGCCCTACGGAAATTATAAGACCCTCCAACAGGCCTGGAGAAATTAGGAAGGGGAGTCTGGACATCAAGTCGAACAGTCAGAGCTGGGTGGTGGTGTGCATCAATTCCGACCAACGGCATCTCATCCCTATCAACAGCACAGAGTGCATTAGAAAAGATGAGATCCAGCAAGCAACCATTCATATTAACTACGCCATTGAACTGTGTTAAATTAAGAAACTGCTCAAAGCTCACCAGCATATAGACTTTCATATCACCAGCACCCACTCTGTTATAATGCGTAACATTAAAATCACCCATAATCAGCAATTGAGATATGCCAAACTGCTCAAAAAATTCAAGCAGAATTTCAAAGCTGCCAAGATCAACATTTATAACATTTGAATTTAAGAAACATTTACAACCTACAATATCAATAGATGGTATTTTAGCACTTAAACTAGTCAATTCAATCACCTGCGTATAAATATGGCTCTCAACAGCAAGCATCACCCCACCACCACGAGAGAGACCAACAGCCTCAAAATTGCGATCAGATCTGTAGACACTATAGCACTCCGGAAAAAGTTCCGAGGACAATATATCCTCTGATAGCCAAGTCTCCACAATGGCAACAATATCAAACTCACATTCAGATACTGAGGCATAAAATTGAAGCCCCTTAGTTCTAAGACCACGGACGTTCTGAAAGTAGCACCGAAGAGAACCACTCAGCGCACCTCCACCCACAACAGCCCCATCCGTCCCCTGATCGGCGCCCACAATCCAACTGCTACGAGGCAGCGGGAACATACTTAGTGCGGCTTCTCAATAATCAAGTTATCGGATAATCAGATAATCTATTAATCAAGTAATCGATCAATCAAATTTATCGATTACTTTACAACAATCGATAATCGATTATGAAATATAGTAATCGCACTTTCGACTTTCTTCCATTTTTACGACTCATCCGGTGTTTGCAAATAATTATTTTTATTTTTTTTGGTTCTACTTAAGTGCAACATTTTAAAAACGAGTTCAGTGCTTAGGCTGCGCCGGCAACGAGAGAGACATTTCTGGTTCGACTCCTGTTCAACTTATTATTAATAATTTTTAGTCTACATATTTTAGCGTAACTTTTAATTTTATATAGGTCGATTTTTTTTTTAGCATACTGTTTACTTTTAGTATTTTTTTTTTAGTAAATACTTATTTATATTATTGTTTTGAATTGTTACGATGTTTTTAAATTTTTTTCCCAGTAATCGGAGAATAGAAATTTTTAATATTATCCAAGCCCCCGGAGTCTTTGACATAGTATATTTTCAGTGCGACATCCAGTGTAATTCATTCCATTTAAGTGCGGCAGCCACTTTATAACTCCTGGCAGCGTGACGGTGTGCTGTTAAGTTCGGAAATTGAAACTTTCTTTTTGTTGTTAGCTAATTTGTTGAAATTGGCAGCCATATTTATATTATATATTTTATTGTAAATTTAAGTTTTTAACGATTGACTGTACGGGAATAGCAGAGAGCTGGCGCTCCGAAAATGTCGAGTCCATGGGGGTTCGAGAGCAGACTGGTAAGTTTACATTTTTCGTAAAATTCAACATTTGACATGGCGCAGTCGGTATATATACTCTCGAAACCCCTATGGGGTGGCACGTTTGGAGCTGCCGGAGGCTCTGCTAGAAGGATCACACATGACAGGACGCTCTCCTTTTTTACTTAAAAGATTTTCAGTATTGGTGCGGTGAATATTATGTAAAGACGAGCAAGTCTGAAAGATTACGCCGTGTTACCTGCAGACTTTGTAAAATTGTTTGGACGTTTTATAAGATATATTTTTGTAGTTTATAAAAGAAATGATGTGCGTGTAATTTTTGCAGACTTGTTTTGGCGGACGTTTTTATGAAGCTTAATAAACTGATATGTATAAACGTGTAAAGCGGATGTGTTTCTACGCATGTAAAAAAAAAGGACGTATTTGAAATGAATACTGCGTGATGAAATAATTTTAGGTAATACAGCTAGAATATTACATTCAAATGATTCATTATCAACTCTATGTAATATAAAATACGTACATAATATACTATGTGCCATTTTTCATAATCGGAATGTTTCATTTGTGACCTTGACACCAACATCACTAAAAGAAATGTCGATTGTAGTAGCTTTGCGCCATCTGGTGGCAAAATATTCTGAGCCGGCAGGAAAACGCCAGGTAATAATATTACATTAGTGCCTTGAAAATGAATGTGGTATTTTGTGAAAAACACCAATTATTGTGTGATAATTACGTTCAGACAACAATAACAACAAACGGTAGTGAATTTCGAGTACCGTTCGTGTACCGTTAAGAACAACAAAAACTAATTTTCTCAGAATTTCCAAATATGAATGTGGCAATTTCATTTGGCTTCTTGCCTGTACAATATAAACATCTTGCAAACGGGAACAAAAATAAAGATAAAAGGGGGCTGCATTTGTGCGAAAATAATAAGATGGACGTCTGTGAAGATAACGGTAATTGAGGTTATGTAAACGTCATAAATTGTTTTTGATCACCATTTCTTTTAGATCGACAGCAACAGAAACGTTATCAGTGCATTAAGTGACTGTATTGCTGGTATAGCAGGACATTGCAAGCATATATCAGCAGCTTCAAGACCCCAAAGTTTCCTGCTGCACTGTCTCTGATTTACATACCTACTTTTTTACGAAATTGTATTAGTCAAGAAAATTAGTTTTAAGCTAGATGATGATGAATATGTAATTGTGAATTACCTATATCATTATATATACACTCATGGACAAAAATATGGAATATTTTTAAATTTTCATAATAACAGATTACGAAGACAGAAAACTAAAGAATCAAGTTATCTTTGTCTATTTTAAGAGTAATCTAATAACAACTGTTCATCAAGTAACTCCTCAATGAACACCAAATAACAAAAACTTAGTTGAATATGTATAGAATGGATCAATTACGGTCTGACAAACATTAACACCAAAAGAACGAAACCAGTTACAAAACATGGGCTGCTCAATATCGAGTATTGCCTCCCCGAGCGCGGACTGCGGCGTCCATTCTTCTAGGCATATATATAGTAGCTTTCACAGGCCGTGACGGCCCATCGCTGAAGTTATCCTCTGCCATTCCCTTCGGTCTAAAGCCCTTTTCCACCAACTCTCCACTCCTATCTCCCTCAAGTCCTGAATTGTTTCCTCCTTCCATCTGTTTCTTGGTCTTCCTCTTGTTCTTGCACCTATCGGTCTGATATTCATTATCATCTTAGTGATTCTTCCGCTCTCCATTCGCTGCACATGGCCAAGCCATCTCACCCGCTGCTGTCTTACAAACTGTACAATTGATGGTTCATTATACAGCTCCCTCAATTCCTTGTTCATCCTTTGCCATTCTCCGCTCCATTTTCTTCCCCCATAAATCCTTAGAATTTTTCTCTCCCATATCAGCAACTTTGCTTCCTTCACAGTTCCCAACTTCCATACTTCACTTCCATAGGTTACTATTGGTCTCAGTACTGTTTTATATATCTGCACTTTCGCTTTCCATGATACATGCTTCGACTTGAGGATATGACTTAGTGCCCCCGCTGCTTTATCTCCTCTCATCTGCCTTGCTTTCATTTCTTCCTCCTCTCTTCCGTCCTCTGATATTTGTACCCCTAGATATGTAAATAGCTTAACTCTTTCTATTACTATTTCTTTATCCGGTCGTTTTATTATTAGGTTATCATTTTCCGCTCTTTTCGCCTGCCTTGCCATCACCATATACTTTGATTTCTGGCTGTTTACCTGTAATCCTACTTTCCCTGCATGCTTCTCCAATCTTTCAAACACTTTTATTAGGCCTTGCTTACTTTTTGCTATTAACACCAGGTCATCAGCATATGCAATACATTGGTGTTCTGCGCTTACTATGCATCCTGTTCTATTTATTTTACTTTCCCTTATTACGTACTCAAGTGTTATATTAAATAGCAACGTCGACAGTGGGTCCCCTTGCCTGACTCCATCTCTCACTATAAAACTTTCTGACATCTTCCCTCTCCATTTAACTCTTTACTGTATCTTTCAAGGTCATCTGAACTAATTTTATCAATTTCCCCGGTATCTTTAGGTTTTCCATAGCCCTGTATATCTCTTCCCTTTTTAAAGAGTCGTAAGCTTTTAAAAAATCAATGAATGCCACATGGATCTCCTTATTGTATCCTCCCCGAGCGCGGACTACAGCCTCCATTCTTCTAGGCGTGCTGGAGATTAAATTTTGTATACATTCTTGCGGAATTGCATCCCACTCCTGATGTGCGGCAAATCTCAATTGATTTAGCGTCATTGGCACAGGATTCCTGGCTCGAATACGAATTTTTAGTTGATCCTACAAGTGCTCTATTGGAGTTAAGTCTGGACTGTATAGTGGCCAGTCCAAACTTTGGATTCCCACTTCATTAAGATACCGGTTTACAATTGCAGCAGTATGTGGTTGTGCATTGTCATGCATTAGGATGAATCTATTGTAACCAACGTATGGCACACCATGTTCTGAAAAGATGTTTTCAACGTAATTGTCAGCTGTCATCTTTCCACGCACTTCTACAGGTTCTGTACGGCCCTCTCAACTAATGCCTACCCAAAACATTATCCCATATCCTCCAAAACTGACGTTTGGAGTTAGTGCACAGTTGGAATATCTTTCTCCAATTCTTCTGTACACATGGTTATGTCCATCTGGCTTCCACAGTACGATTCTTGTTTCGTCGGTAAACATAACATTCTTCCATTGGTCAACCGTCCAGTCACCATATGCTCTAGCAAATTGTAATCGGCGAACCCTAGCATTTTGAGTGAGTCGAGGGACTTTAGCAGGCCTTCTCGCTTTCAAATTTGCTTCCTTCAACCTTCGCCGAACTGTTTTGGAGCTAACATTAACTTGCTTCACATTTAAAAGTTGGTTTTTTAAATGAGTTGATGTTAAGGTACGATCTCGTAGTGACTGCAACATTAAAAATCTGTCATCTCGGCGAATTGTACACCGTGTTTTTCCTTGGCCAGGCCTCTTCTTGAAATTTCCAGTTTGTCTGTGCCTGTTTAAAATTTTTGAAACTGCAGACTGAGTTATTCCAACAAATCTTATAATATGGCTTTGTCTCCAACCAACATTTGACAAAGTTACAACCTTTGCTACCTCAACTTCAGTGCAACATCGAACTGCTGGCATTATCGAAGATAGCAATGGTACAGAATAATCAACAAATGTTAAATTTTACCTCTGTACACCTAGGTTGACGAGTAAACTTACCTACTTAGAAAAGTTGAAAGTCTGGTGTGAACACGAAGTTTAGTCAATTCGATTTTTAGAACACAATGACAGTTTCTGATACTTGCTTGTTATTGCCAGGCTTACTAGATGCCTCAGTATTTAATATAAAATGCTGTCGCAGCTGTTCGTAACAAAGTTTCCCGAGAAATAAATAAAATCAAAAATATTCCATATTTTTGTCCATGAGTGTATTTTAGCACTACAGGCCTAGTAGGCCAATACTCTCCATTCACTTTTATTTTCTGTTTTCTCCCTCCAATCTTCAATGCCTAGTTGCCTTATATCCTTCATTACTTCTTCCCTCCACCTCGCTCTCGGTCTTCCTCGTCTTCTTCTGCCCCCTATGCTACTTTCAAATATTCTTTTTGGTGTTCTATTTATTGTCATCCTCATAATATGCCCCAACCATCTCTGCCTTTGTGATTTTGCAATTCCCACTATATCCGGTTCCCCAAATAACTCCCTTAGCTCTTGGTTAGTTCGCCTTTCCCACACATCATCCACTCTTTTACCTCCGTATATCTTCCTCGGCACTTTTCTCTCCCACACTCCCAGCATTCTTTGTTCTGTTGATCACTTGCAAATGTCACAATTGACCATATAACAGTTTTATAAATCCTCAGTTTTAACCCCCTTGATGTCTTCTTACTATTTAATAATCTGCTGAGTGTATGCATCGGTTTCCTATCATTATTCTCTGCTGTACCTCTCTTTGGATGTTCGGTTTTCTGCAAAACATGTCCCCAGATATGAAAAACTCTCCACTTCTTCAAATTTGTAAATTATGCCTTCGTTCGTTTTTAATTTTATCTCTCCACTCACTCCCAAATCTCTAACTGTCCATTTCATGAATTTTGTTTCATTTTCATTGATAATTAGACCCATTTTCCTTGCCGAACTTTCCAATCTTTGCATTATCACCTGCAGTTCATGTTTACTTCTCTTCACAATCGCCACATCGTCTGCAAATGCGGTGTCGCTTATTGTATACCAGGCCAGACCTATTAATATCAGCATCCCGTATTACTCTTTCCAATGCAAAATTGAACAGCACGGATGATAGAGGGTCACCTTGTCTTACTCCTTCTTTCACTCTTATTTTTCTGAAGTTTTACCGTTTATTCTGACTGTTCTCAGTTTCGTTTAATTCTGATCTTATTCTATCATAGGCTTGTCTAAAGTCAACAAATAATATAACATATGTTTTCTTTTGATACCCGTAACTTTCTGAGTGTAATTCTCTCAAAGTAAATATCTGGTCTACAACCGATCTTCCCCGTCTAAAACCACACTGATAATCTCCCAGTTCATTCTCCATTCTTACCGTTAACGTATTCTTTAAACATGATGCAAGTATCTTATAGGCAACATTAAGTAAGGCTATACCTCTAATTCTTAGGTTGCATCTTATCATTGATGTAGTATTGCTTCCCTCCAACTCTGTGGTATTTCTTCCTGTATCCATATTTCTTCCAAAAGGTTCCTCACACATCGAGCCAATTCCTCTCCTCCATATTTAAACATTTCTGCAGTTATTTCGTCGCCTCCAGGACTCTTGTAATTTTTCAGACTTAAATAATCGAGGGGTTTACCACTAAGGAAATGGTTGGGACAGGGTCAAGAAATAGTATTTCCGAAATGGTGAGAAATGGTGCAGAAATACTACGAAATAGTCTAGAAATAGTATTTCTTACTCAGAAATTGCATAATAGGTACCAAAATTCATATAAAAATGGATAACAATTTTTGGAAGTGAAGAGCTTTTTAAGTGGAGGTTGTAACGATAAACTTATATTATTTTAGTTATGTAGGTATACACTGTTCAACAAAATGAAATTTTAGGTACACCGCGAGGTATACTGTCATTTTTACTCGCTTTTTATGCAATTTGTGAACCTATAATTTAAGAAATAGCATTGGATTTCAAAAGGGAACCACGAACCACAGTATTTAGATCAAAAGGGCTACAGCGAAGGCTAAAGAGCTTAAAGCTCAGCCCAACAACTACGAGAATGAAGAAGAAGAAAGGACTCGAAGCATTAAAACTCGCATTGAAATGCCTGAACCTTTCTTTGCTAGTTTCTTGCGGACTTCCGAAATTTGTTTGACAGTTTAAGTTTACACATGAGAGCGGAGATACAGGGTGATACATAAAAGCCCGTAAATTAGCATAAAATGTGTACCACGTTTACTTTGGGGAAAAATTTTTACATTTTGTAAAGGCGCTAAGGTGTCTCCGGTGTAAAAATCTCCAAATGGATTTGAATTTATTTCAATTTACATATAGGTAGGTATGCCTTTTTAAACAACTGTTTTTCGGCAATTCCGGGATATTACTGCAGTAAACTATTTCACAAGAAGAAAATAGATAATGTATGCTGTTTTTGTGAAGAAATGGTGAGGAAATACTAAGGAATAGTTAAGAAATAGTGAGGAAATAGTAAGAAATTGCAAGGAAATAGTAAGGGCATATTTGGAAATGGGAAATACTTGGGACAGATTTTTCCTAGTGGTAAACCCCTCGTAAATAATATCTTCAACTTTCGTTAAAGTTGGTCGTTCTTCCTCCCATCCATCTTGATTCTGCATATCACCTTCTGTGCATTCATCTATTATTTCTTCGTCTCGCCCTTCACCCCCATTCAATAATTCATCAAAGTAATTCTGCCACAATTCCAACACACCCCTCTCTTCTATTATTTCGCCATTTCTATTCTTATAAAATACTGTTCTTGGTTGACACCCTTTTCTTTCTCTTCTTACTTCTCTGTATAGACTTCTTATTTCGTTGTTCTTGTGATTCTCCTCTATATCATTATATTTATTGCATCATTTATCATTATCAACTTATTGTAAATGCGTTCATAACATTCATTCATTTTATTTTCCTTACATTTCATAATTTCACGCAACACCGGTTAATAACCACTGACTAACTCAATGTATACACAGGTAGAACCGAGGGTAAAACGAATAAAACTCAAGTAGATTCGTAAATAAATAAATATCTTATTAACGCAAACTTGTCATTAAATACTGTACGAACAACTGCGGTACATGCTGTGGATCTGGTGCGTGCATCTTGGAGTACGTAATGTACTGCCTCCGTAAAATCATCAATTGCTGAACTGACACATTCGTTACGTCAATACTCAGATCTTCGAACCCTGGTACTTTCATTACACCGCTAGCTCCCATATTTTTCATTTTCACTATTCCGTCTACTATTTTCTTCGTCACTTGATCCAGATCGTACAGGAAGTTTGTTGCGTTAAGTGGAGGCTAAAGAAAAGGCACGTTTAAAATAACCACAAGTATTTCATCGCTACCTACGTTTTGTGTGGACATGTTCGGCTTTGGAGCAGCCTTATCAAATAGTGCCGCAGATATCGCCTGTTTATCTAAAGTATCGGTAGGAAACACCATGAATAACGGCGAGTCCCATCGGTTTTTGCTATCGGGATTTTCATAACGCATAACTAAAGCGTCGAAAATTTCCCTAGTGTACCGTTCTTCACCTCGCCTATTTTCATTAAACTGCCACGCTTCATCACGATTTATTTCTGTATGTACCGTACATTGAGAACATTTGTTAGCTTTGGAACCGCAATATAATTCATAACGATAACCTTAAGCAGAATACCCGTCAACAAATAAAAGGTAAGAAAAAAATGTTTACCTTTAATATAATTTAAGCAATCTAATATAACTACATTATTTGAAGAAATCAATCTTAATACTTCAGATTTTAGCAACGCACGTATATGCTTTTCTTTTGAGGAATCTAAAAACGGAACTCTTACTGCGTTTGCTACTAAAAAGCGCAATGCGAAAGAAGAAGTAATATTACCTAAATAAAATGAATTTTTCTCAAATCCTGCTTTTATTATTTCATCATATTCACTGACTATATGAACGATTTTGTTCACACTCTGGAAATATTCTTGCAATTCTCTAGCTCTCTCAGTTTTCCCGCTACTTGGAATACCTGTTATTACAACTAAAGGCATAATAGGTACAATTATTTCAAGTAATAATAAGATCTTTCCCTGATTTAATGGAGAAAATTTGAAAAATCTTGCACTTAACCTAGATTTTAACCTTAAAAATGAAACTGGTTGTCATGTCAAGTGTCATTAATTTAACTGAAGATAGTTGCAAGGTGAAGTTGGTCATGTATGTAGTGCTTTATGTTGTAGGAAATAGCTAATTGTCCTAGATATTTCTCCAAGTTTATTTTCAGTCCGTTATTTTTTTTTATCTTTGTTTTGAATTTTGATAACATTTTAACCCAGGATTCTGGACAACAAACAGACTCAAGATCCGGGTACTTAGTGGAAAAGAATAATAATAAATTTATGAAACACGAGTATATCAACAAACGTCAGATAACAAAATTATGAAGAATGTTGATTAAAAAAATAATTGTTTTGGGAACAGGATCTCCTTTTAACACAATTAAGAAGTGGGTAATCAAGTTGTACAAAAGCCACGTGCCATAAAAAAATAATAGTTAATTAAATAAAATTTTTCGTATACAAGTATTTACGCATTACACAACTAAACACATTTTTTCAACAAAAAATGCTAAACAAGTGAAAATGTTTGTGATGAATTACGAAAGCAATTTTCTTAATTTTATGAAATTAACAATAAATGACATGTGGAGACGAAAGCATGTAAGGGACATTTCCGGTAAAATTATCATAAAAAACCAGCAAATTCAATTGCATAATCAAATAACATAACTTTATACGGAAAACTTCGTTATTAAATTCAGGTTTTCGGTAATATCTATTGAACTGTTAATTTTACAAGAAAAAGAGTCTTTATCGAAATTTTTCACTATCAGATTCTGTACAAAAAGTTGCTTAGCATTTTTTCCTTACAGTTAACCGTTTTGGAGATACGGCCACCTTTGCAAATTGCAAATTTGATGCAATTAAATTACAGCTAGGACAATACTTACTTAATTTATTATTAAAATATCAGTTTCGTATCTGAATGTTTTAGACAGTTGTTTTTTTAGTTGAAGCATAAAAAAATTATTACAGACGAAACAATATCGTATTCGTGGTTGTTAACAAACGATAAAATATAAAATTAAACGAGAATCAGGGCCGGATTATTAAATAAGCGAACTAACTAGGTGCCCGAAATCGTAAAAAACGTATTATTGGACGCTTGCAAATACAAAAATATATTAATCGCCTCCTTGTGAATGTCTAATGAAGTATTAAAGTGACACCTGTAGGATAATCAGGCGCTGATAAGACACAAATTATCAAGGGAATGTGTCCAAGAAGCAAAAGAACTGCAAAAATACTCATGACAGATAAAGGTATCGGGCAGGTAGGTATGTACTTTACTATCAGCATTGTCAACACCAACAGGTAGGTATCCTACAATCAACGAACATACCATGAAAAAACGCAATGAAGGTCGTCTCTAAGTAACATTACTTACAAAAAAAAAACTATACATTCTTGTAAATATTTTTTTATTGGTATCTCGTAAAAGTCAATTAGTTGGAGAGAATTAAACAATTTATCTTACAATTTTGTATTCACAAAAAAGTATCTATTATTTTTATAGACAACGTTTGGAGTAGTAGTGGTATTTTTTATATTCAGTTGATAAATCCATAATACATATACAAACACCTATGAAAATAAGATACGGACTATACGTTCGCTTCTCCGCTATATTTACTCAGTCTTCCAATCTCTGAAGTTGTGTCTGAAGCTCTGCCGGCAGTGAAAAAATTAATTAAGTAAATACCTAATGCTAAGTACGTATTTATTTAAGTGAAGGTGTCGTTAAAGGTGTCAAGAAACCTGATGTAGGTAGTGAAGAGAAATTCAAATTTGGGTACTAGTTTAATATTTTTTTGAAATCTGTTGACAAAAATTTTTGTTTTTCATACTTTCTCAAAAGAATGAACCATGATGAACAGTTTTTTCAATATTTTATCATTTTCCCACGACTTAGTTTGAATTTCTTGATTCTACCACCAAAACAGTAAGTGACATTTCCAAAATTAATTCTAATGTTCTTCGAAATCTATCAAAATCTTAATAGTTATGGTTTTGCAAACTTTTTGACACTCTGTACAAAAACTGCAGTACATATTTTGGATACGCAGTCAGTTTTTGGAGTTATGAAATAACTGAACCTTGTATATAGTTATGAACACCTGTAGGCTCTATAATTTGATGTTCATTTGATTATCTATCGTAAAAAATCAAATTGGCTTGTTTGAAGAACCAAATTTATTTAAAAGATTAAATGACAATACTATGAAACTTATTTGAAACCGTTATCACAGAAAATCAGATTCTAAAATAACGCGATATTAAGTGATCTTAAATTTAAATCTAATCGTTATATAAAGAGTATTGCACATCAGGTAAAAAATAGGTTTGAAAAAGAGAACATTGCCATTTTGCCATTTTGAGCATGTGTGGGACATGCCGTTTTGCATTTGAAAATGGGAATTAGAATTATTGCTCACCAAATCTGAATAAATAAGTAATTTCATTTGCAACAAAAAATTGTTTTTAACTTTTAGATAAATAAATAATGTACGAAAACTGGTAAAATTCATTATAACGACAGTTTTTATAATAAGACTGGTACGTTAAATTCATTTTAGTTTGTCTATTGTTAATTAGGCATGTTTATCTTATTTTCTGCTTTTCGTTTTTCTTTTATGTAGTTAAAAAATACACTTAGATCAAATGAAAAAAGGTACTTACTGTGAAAACAGGTTTGTAAATAACAAAAACACATTTTACAAAGTTTGTTAAAAATATGAAAAAAACGAATACAGCGAGACGTAATGTAAATAACATGTTTTAGTTTATAATTTATTAGATTGTTTAACAAATTTGTTAGTTTATAAGGATAGCTCTACCCTTTAAATGACATTGTTTGTTCTTTTAAAACTATTTAAAATGTAGGCGTCCCAGAATCTGACCATTGGGCTCATTGGTGAACTTATTCTGCATCATTAAGATTAAACTGACCATTCTGGGACAGTCTGTATAGGAAACATCTAATCTTGTTCCTTATAAACTCCTATTAGTTTCTATTGATAAATTAACTTCCAGGTACATCAAATATGAAGGAGAGGGCGAGGATAGTATTTCACAGTATTGCTCTAATTCATCATTTGTATGTAACAAAATACTGCAACGAAACAGAGCAAGTCTTCAAGGACGCTACTGAACCAGAAGTTCTTATCTTCAAGATCCACGGCCACAAATTCTTTACCACTTGGAATTTGGTTAGTACACCACGAGTTTTTATAAACAAATTAAACAAGAATTGTACCTGCACCTCCGCCATTTTTGCTTTGTCTCTCCAATTAAAATATTAACTGTTTTTTTTTTCTAATTTTAGATAATGCAAACGTCATACGTTGTGCTAGCCCTATTGCACGACTTACACCGAATATACACCAAGAACAGCAATAGAGAGATAGAAAAGAAGTTAGATTTATTTAAAGGCTATATTTTCACAGCCCTGGTATTTCCCTCGACAATTTTCGTTTGCTGCATGTTCTGGAGCATCTATAAAATCAACAGGGAACTGGTGTTGCCCAAAGTGATAGACAGTTATCTACCGAATTGGGTCAATCAGTCGCTACACACAAATATCATGGTATTTTTGGTTATCGAACTTTTGCTGACTAACCAAAAGTTTTACATTCCAAGTTTCAAATCTGCTTTTTATGGAATCACTGGATTATCGATTGTTTATCAGTCCACGTGAGTGATTTCTAGTATTTTTAAACATTTTTTATTGCATTTCTTTTAATTTTGGCTTTGTTTTAGCTTCTTCTATACATATTATGCGAGCGGTGACTGGCTGTACGGATTATTCAGCGTTCTGACATGGCCGGAGAGAATCATCTTCAGTTTCTTCAATTATTTCACGATGGTGGCTATTCTACAATTTGGAATTATTCTACAAAAGTGGATACATGGAACCAAAAATGCGTCGAAAATTGAATAGGAAACCTAATCGGGCACATTTAGTTCAAATTGTTGTGGCAGGACTACTGCAACTTTCTGCACTAAAATTTCCTCTTTGTTAATTGTTAAACAATTTAAGTTTATACTTTGTAGATCTATATACTAAAACGTACTAAAAAGAGAGAGTTATGGTACTTACGCAAAGTTTAGACATGTTTCATATTTATTTATTTTTTTTGTTAGGTATTTGTCTTATTGTTTATTATAATTTTATATATTTATATGAAGTTGTTTTTAATCTTGTTTTTATTTTTGTATTAATTTGTTTTCCACCAATTTTTTTCAGTTCAAAGTCATTATGATAACGTATACAGGGTGTTTCATTAACAATGGGAAATCCGTTAACTGGAGATTCTATAGGTCAAATAATGACCATTGACCGCTACTTATAACCAAGGTGCGTGAAGTTGGATTAACCCATCTCTGAAAGCTAAATTTTCACATTTGCAGCATTTAGTGCTCAATTTGTGCTAATTTGTGCTGCAATTCCCGTAATTTGTGCTCGTCAACTTACCGAGGTATTAACCAAAATCGATAGGTCAATCCAACTTCACGCTGATTAACCAATCTCTAATATCCCAATTTGGTTAGTGCACTCATTTAGTGCTCAATTTGTGCTAATTTGTGCTGCAAGTCTGGCAATTTGTGCTCGTTAATTTATCGAGATACTAACCAAAATCGATGGGTCAATCCAACTTCACGCTGATTAACCAATCTCTAATATTCCAGTTTGGCTGGTGCAGTCATTTAGTGCTAAATTTGTGCTAATTTGTGCTGTAGTTCCCGTAATTTGTGCTCGTCAACTTACCGAGATATTAACCAAAATCGATGGGTCAATCCAACTTCACGCTGATTAACCCATCTCTAATATTCTTGTTTGAATGGTGCAGTCATTTAGTGCTCAATTTGTGCTAATTTGTGCTGAAAGTCCTGAAATTTGTGCTCGTCAACTTACTGAGATATTAACCAAAAAAACAAAATATATGGCAGGGTAGTCCTGTGAAAGGAGGGTTACGGCCGATATAAATAATGATTTAATTTGAACACTATAAGCGAACTCTTAAGACAGTTTTAAAATATTATTTCCGAGTAAATAAGAAAACTTTTGAGTAGAACATAGAGGGCGCCAACTTTCACCCCTACGCCCTCTTTAGTTTTTGTCGTATTTTGTTCGCTGGTACAAATTTTAAAACAATTACTAGTTTTATGGAAAGAGCACTCGATTAACTGTAAAAAAGTTATACTTGTTGCGAATCGCTAAAACGTACAGTTTTAGAGAAAAATGCATTTAAACTTAATACTAAATTTTCTTTTTTGTTTCTTGGGTACGTGGACCACTGGTATAAATAAATAAACACTCTATTCGTCAATCGCGACGTTTCTATCCTTTATTGGATCTTTTTCAAGCTCTAAAATAATACACAAAACTATGTATTAAAATACACAGAAGACAAAATATCTATATAACTTAATAATAGCTATAAACATACCTTAACATCACAGCGTTTTTTTAATTTTATGAATTTTTTCAATGGTGTGTGACTTTGTATTCAGTCACTTCTGACAACTGTACAGAGCAAATGTGATGTTAATTATAATTCATAATATTTCGCTGCTAGTCAACGTCTTCCATCTGGAGTCCTTGATTCGTGAAATACCTTTTCGTAGTTCCGAAGTATTATTTAAATGTAGGGTATCTGACCTCAGGTTAACCGTGTCATGTATTTTAATGTAAACCATTTCTCCGATGTTTATTTTCTGTCCATTGGCCTCCCGATCCAGGATAGTAACTTCTTCGAACTTAAATTGGAGACAATGATCAAAATGATGCATTGATAATGCTGTTTTTTCTTTCTTCGAGAAGTGAATAGCTTTACAGTCATTCTTGTGTTGTTTCAGTCTTTGACCAAGTTTTTGTCTGTCCTATATAACTTTTTCCACATTGGCAGGGAATCTTATATATTAAATTAGACTGTCTACTTTGTCCTTAAGTTTGGTATAGAGTGGTATAGATAGCTGAGCATCTTGTAGACGCATACGTTTTTGTGTAGTAAAAATGATAAAAATCATGTATTTGTATATTTTTTTTCTCGGGAACGGGCCGCTTTAACGGTTTCAAGAAAGAGTACCTTTTTTGGAGAAAATTGTTTGAGGGATTTAAAAATGTAATTACAAATTCGTTAAAAGCATCAACGTAAAAGTTAAGGGGTGAAAAGCATTAGAGGTGTTCCACCCCCGGCTTCCTAGGCAAGATATGGAAGATGTCATGTCACTCGATCACAGGTACTTGCTTACTATGTCTACAGTCCAAGTTTTATAATATTCGATACAGTAGTTTGAAAGTTACCAGCAAAAAACTTTCTTCAGGACTTGACCTTTAAGGGCGAATAGCTTCGAAGGGAGGCGTCCTAGATTTTTTTTTATATGATTTAAGTGTTATTTTGACCCAAACTATATGCTCCAGAAATATTGCCCCGTTGTTCTGGGACACCCTGTATATGAAGGTAAACTTATTAATTCAGATTCAGGTCCAATTTCTGATTCCGTATTGTTAGATGTCGTTGATATGTAGGCTGGACCCTAGACAGTGTGTAAAATTTAGATATTTAGATTAAGACATGGACTTACGAGGTTATTTGGTCAAAATTGGATTCATTTCCTTCTTTTTGTTTATTTTAAACCAATTATTCTGAAGATAGGATGTTTTATCCTGAAACTGCATTAAGGATGGCAACTTCTAGTACACTTGTGATGTTTAAAATAAGAATAGAGTGGTATAGAAATGAGCGTAGAGCTTGGATATAGGTAATTTCTATCCTAAAGTGATTCATGTTGACGTCACAGGTGACGTCAGTGCTACGTCACTTTGGGTAGATATATATAAAGGAGTTTCTCCGGGTGGAGCTCATTCTGGCTTGAGATCTAGCCGAGGGAACTCGCCACACTCCGAAAATATCGTTCCCTCGGCTAGATCTCAAGCCAGAATGAGCTCCGCCCGGAGAAACTCCTTTATATATATACCCAAAGTGACATAGCACTGACGTAACCTGTGACGTCAACATGAATCACTTTAGGATAGAAATTACCTATATCCAAGCTCTACGCTCATTTCTATTTAATATATATTCTTATTTAATATATATTATATATTATCATATTTGTCAGTATTGTCAGTAGCATCATCATTATCATTATTATCTTAGTTATTATTATCATTATCACCATCATTTGGATTATTATTATTGTTCTTATTGTTAATGTTATTATTATTATTGTTGTTTTTTCCGAACTACTGAAGATGGCAACTTAGTTGCCGAAATAGTATTTCAAAATTTTGTATGGTTATTGGTCTGATTGATTCTTGGATTAATTTTAGTCCTATTTTCACACCCCCTACAGCCTACATACTAAAATTCTGGGTTTCTTCTTATTGACATTTCAATTTCACATTTTAGAGTACAAAATTGCCGGATATGCTGCAGTAAAAATTACTACAAGTTGAGCACTACCTACGAGTATATGGAATGTAGCTCCCAAACGATAATATTGTAGTTAGGTATGTATATGTCGTAGCCACATGGTGTAATCGGATAGTTCATGAAATATATGGACAGCTCTCAAGCTTTTAGGGAAATAATTTTTTAGTCATATTTTTGAGGCTTTATCGTTGAGGTCAGGTTCAGGTCAGGTTAGGTGCGGTGATATCCAGTTAAACGACATAACTTCTTTCAAATGTGGAATTTTCAAGTATTACATCATCTGTCCAGACATTTCGTGAAATGTCCGATTACACTATGAGTCTATGACATATCTATATACAGGTAGCTATAAACAAGCAGTTATTTGTAGTTGCCACTAGGTTCAAGTTACTTTTATTCATATAATATGTAAGAGAACTTTTTTCTTATTTATCTCGGTAAGTTGACGAGCACAAATTTCAGGACTTTCAGCACAAATTAGCACAAATTGAGCACTAAATGACTGCACCATTCAAACTAGAATATTAGAGATGGGTTAATCAGCGTGAAGTTGGATTGACCCATCGATTTTGGTTAATATCTCGGTAAGTTGACGAGCACAAATTACCGGAACTACAGCACAAATTAGCACAAATTTAGCACTAAATGACTGCACCAGCCAAACTGGAATATTAGAAATTGGTTAATCAGCGTGAAGTTGGATTGGCCGATCGATTCTGGTTAGTATCTCGGTAAATTGACGAGCACAAATTGCCAGACTTGCAGCACAAATTAGCACAAATTGAGCACTAAATGAGTGCACTAACCAAATTGGGATATTAGAGATTGGTTAATCAGCGTGAAGTTGGATTGACCCATCGATTTTGGTTAATATCTCGGTAAGTTGACGAGCACAAATTACGGGAATTGCAGCACAAATTAGCACAAATTGAGCACTAAATGCTGCAAATGTGAAAATTTAGCTTTCAGAGATGGGTTAATCCAACTTCACGCACCTTTATAACCAATTGCTTTGATAAATTGATCCATAACTTTTTACCATGTACCGCTAATGACAAGTCGGCTCCAAAATCTGAAAGGCCAATCTTTTTAAAACAATAAATGTATTTTTGTCTCATTTCGATATTCCAGCCCATTTTCAAGAAAAAACGACATAATGCAGATAGTGTTTAAATTTCAAACTTGTTCTAATAGGCCGTTCCGCATTAAACAAAATATTATCTAGATACCTATACCTACGTTTTACAGACAGTCGATAGTAATATGACATTAGATTTAAAGTGTTCAGTGTTAACCCAATAGCTTTTTCATTAACTTTCGCCATAAATTAATCAAAAGTATTAAAAATGCCGCGTCATAATGACTTTTCGAATAGTGATATGAGAGATATGATTTGTGTTTTTGCTCAAACCAATTTTAATGGGCTCGCTGCAGCCCGAAGGTATTCAGAGTTATACCCCCACCGAAGGCAACCAAATCATAAATTATTTAGAAATCTCTACAATTGCTTAGGCGAAAGAGGATCTTTCCGTCCAAAAGGTGAAAATAGTGCTCCGAAGATTATTTCGGCTTAGCAGGAAGATGAGGTTTTGGTTAGATTGCACGAAAATCCAGGCATAAGTACCCGTCGTTTAAGTGCGGCAACAGGTGTAAGTAGCTCATCGATTTGGAGAATTTTGCACAAAGACAAGCGTCACCCATACCACATTACTCCAGTACAAAATTTGTTACCGGAAGATCCTCCTGCTCGTCTACGTTTCGCTAAATTTCTTACAAGAGCAGCAAGGCGCGGATCCTAATTTTTTGAACAAAACCTCTTCACAGATGAGGCAACGTTTACTCGACGTGGTTTTCAACTGGCGAAATAATCATTTGTGGGATTCTGAAAACCCCCATGCCGTTAAAGAAAGACACTTCCAACATGAATTTAAGATCAATGTTTGGTGCGGTGTAATGTCAAATTTCTTTATTGGGCCTTTTCAACTTCCACCCAATCTGAACGGTCCAACTTTATTTAAATTTTCTTCAGCAAAATTTGTACGAACTGCTTGAAGAAGTGCCACTTAATTTAAAGGAAAATATGTGGTTCATGCAGGACGGGGCGCCCGCACATTTTTCCCGGTCGGTACGGGAGTACTTAGACAACGTCTTTCCACATCGGTGGATTGGCCGTGGAAGTGAATTTGCTTGGCCGCCTAGAAGCCCCGACTTAAATCTTCTGGATTTTTCGATGTGGTCCGGAATGAAAGATATGGTTTATAAAGAAGCTGTTGGGAGATAAAGGCGTTAAATCTGGTGATCGCAGAGGCCAAGCAACGGGACCTCCACCATCAAGTTGGAACCAAGCTTGTCATCGCATATTATGAGGAATTTCATCCCACTTATTGGGACTCTCTCTCTCTCTCTCTCCAAGTGGCATTTTACGGCGCATTTTGTGGAATTCCGGAAGATTCCACTAGTGATATTCTAATGGTTTTTTACGTAAATTAACTTTCTGTGCTTTTCCATCGAGACTTAAGGCTTTAGTACTAAACCCAGACAACATACAATAAATAGCTGGGGGCGAAGATACGAGAGACTAAATAAAGGTGTAACACGTTCCGTTTTAACTTTCACTTTGCAATAAACTACCGCGAAGAAAGCAGTTGTATACAGTTGCAACTAAAATCATCTGTTAAATGCTATAACAAACATTGTTGTCAGAAAAGTACAATTTGTGCATTTGCAAGCATTATCGACATTATCAATGTTTGTTAGAGCAAAGATCGGAAAAATGGAAACGCGATTAGATTGGTCAGAAATCTTGCATTTACGATTTATAACTTCGTTAGAAATTCTCATGGCAATTAATAAACTATTGAAGAGCATGACGCGCAAGTATGGAACTTTCTTTCGAATCTTTTTTCTAATTCATCATGTTCTTTCTGCAATTATTGTTTTGGCCGTCGTCATTCCAAGAGTTATCACTTCAGGAAATGAAAAACTAATGTTGAAAGCCGCGATGGGGTGGTCGCTTTTATCTGTGTGGAATTTTGTAAGTATTTTCATCTTTTGTTCATTCCAAATTCGGCGTGGGAAAAATTAAGGGAAAAACATGCCCATTTAATTCTTGACCGAACATTTTGCCAATGATTATTTATATTTCAGACTTTCCAAATATTTTATCTGGCCGTGGCCGTCGCAGACGAAATTTTCCTGGACCAGTCTACCAAGAACAAAAGCCTGATGAGCGGCTTAATTGAGTATTTCTTTACTTCAATAGTTTTCCCATTTGGTCTATTAACTGCAACGTTATTTTGGAGCTTATTTCTGTTCAACGAGGAACTTCTGGCGCCAAAAAATATGCTCTCAGTTTTCCCGTTTTATTGTCATATAAGTGTTCATTTAAACATCATATTTCCGCCATTAATAGAACCCCTTTTTTCAAATCTATCCGTCCCAGATTACAAATCAGCGCGGAGGAAAACCATGATAGTACTCTCGTCTTATATATTTATGTAAGTACCTACATAATTGAAATTTTTTGATGAAAATAGGGCCTAGGATAGTTGACAAGTTGTTCGAACCAAGGATGTTCAAAAAGATGGACACCGCATTCGTAAACAAGTATATCTGCTTGTCAACCATTGATTTAATAGGCTAATATATCTAAACCTCTATAATGATGAACCTTTTTATTCACAAAATTTATTTACCTACTCAGTAAAATATGGCTGTAAACTAGTATATACTTTGTTTCAGAATATTTGGCGTTTACTTTACCTGTGGAATATGGATGTACAGTATTTTTGAATTTCTATCGTGGTTTGGAAGAATAGTATTTATTGCAATAGTACTTACCGCAGGATTGGCATTTTTTGAAGCGGGAGTGTTCTTTCAAAATATATGTGCGAAGAAATATCAGAAATTGTTATAGTTAAATATACTCGTATGTAGCTGATTCGTTATTAAAAGTTCCTTATTTATTTCTACGCGAAAGGGGCGATTTTTTGACATTTTTGAATAAATAGGTACCTACCTATACTCGTGTACAATAGGGCTTTTCATTATAAAAAATGCTGAGGCGCATGCGCGATCGCGCCATGACATTTTCGGACAGATGTCAAAGCTGTGTATTGTTTGAAAGGGTTTATTTTAAATTCTTTGGTCTATACAGTAAAATTTTATTGCAAACGTGCAAAATTAGTATGGACCATCCAAACTTTGTGCTTTCGGTGACTGCAACGGCTTGGGATTACGATTTTATCCATTTCCCAAATCCTGCCTAACACTGGAGTAAATAGAAGTTAATAACTGAGTCTGTGACCAAGTATAAGGACTTGTTCCACCTACGTAAATTGTGTTGTGTGTAAGAGGCAAGATTCGAAATGGAAAAGTGTATTGGATGTTTCCAGGTTTTACGTCATTATTTGTTAGGTCTTTAAAATAATAATTATTTGTAGTTACATTGCAGAAAAATACGCACCTGTCTATTAGATCCTTTTTCTCAGTTTTCTTTTAAAAAATTAAAAACCTGCGTGATTGAAATTATGTTGGTTAACATTTCCGTATTTCAAACACGCCAGGCACACCTTTGGGATTTAGCCTCATAATTTTATGAGGGATGTCACTGGGAACTAACATTTGTAATTTTCCGTCTTTCTAACACCCTCCTTATTTGGCACTTTACTATTTACTTGCGAATACCCTACACGAATTTCAAAAACTGACAGTGACATTCGCCCGAAAAACTAAGAACAGCTAATTGTCAGTGTACTTCTGCGCATGTGCATTAACGAAATCAAACGAAATGAAAAGGTCTATTGATCACAAAAGTAGTGACGTCGATTTAATTCCAAACAAACCTCCCGCCATCCACTATAATTATTAATCCATGGTGGGCTTCTCTTCATTCCACAACCATTGTATATGCTTACTATTTGATTATCTAGCGTTGCCATTTTCATTTATACAGGCTGTCCTAATACTGCCGCGGCGAAGTTTTGCGCTTTATTAAGCTTTTGTAGGGAGAAAAGTTATATGAGAGACTACTCCTTATTTTTAGTTCTCCATGCTTCAAAATGATTTCCATTTACATACGTCATACGTCCTATACATATTTTTTCCTAATATGCATATTTTTGACGTTATCAGCATTTCTTAGAAGAATCAAATACAAGGTGTTCTATTTAAAAAGCAAAATTAGGTGCTGTACAGAATGAGAACCTGAATCCATGGAAATAATTTTAAAGTACGGAGAACTAAAAATAAAGATGTCTCATATATTTTTTCTCTAAAATGCATAAAAATGCGCAAAACTCCGACGCGCCGCTATTGAGACACCTGTATAAAAAAAAACAAAATGGATAACTTACACACAAAAATAGACAGTAATAAATAAGAAACTGTTAATAGGCAGGTTCGGTAATTTTCAAATTTCATTAAAATTGATAGAGTTTATTATACTGAAGGCAGTTATGTTAATTTTTGTTAAAAAAAATTCCTTCGCCTGTGAAGCCGTTGCAAAGTTTTCCGTCGGTGCGAGGCTAGAAATCGTACCTTCCAGCGAGAGTAGGCCACGTGACGTCAGAACTTAGTATAACGTACAAGTCCCAGCTTCAGCGCGCAGCAGTCCCATAAGTATTATGCATATGCATGTGTAGTTAAATTGTTAAATATTATTAACTGGTTCTAACTGGTGTTTTCTGTTTTGTACCCAGAGTAATACATCGTACAGCACACCAATAAGACGAAAAAAGTCGTTGGAGCCAGACGGAAAATCGGTCAGCATTATCGATATTTTCGCGAGTTAGTTTATCATTGCAAAAGTTTATAAAATTATCGGCTGCCCCATTGCTGCCACTCTAAATAAAATCGAACATAGTGTAATTTATCGACAGTTTTCTGGGACCCCTTATTGGTACTTGGTAACGTGTTACGGTTAGCATAATTTGAAACAGGATGCTAGGAGCATGACGGAGCCAAATACTGAATCGCCGTAGCGTTCCCTCCCTGAACTAAAAAAGGAAATTTTATTAACTATTTTACAATAATAATTAAATAGTACGTCATCATAAAGTTCTCTTTTGAAGACTGGTAGGACGCGTACCTCCATCCTTTCCCTGAGCTAGCCTACGCATTTCCGTAAAAGTAGAACATTCTACATCCCCAACTATTTGAGAGCAGTAGTCTAATCTGCTCCAACCTCTACCTCTTTATTCCTATCTCTGACTCTAGTATTTCGCGAACTATTCCTTTGTGTCTCAGAAGGTGTCCTACCATCCTACGATCCTATCCCCTATTCTTTATTGTCTTCCATACTTTTCTCTTTTCCCCAACTCTTTCTAATTCCTCCTTATTGCTAACTTGTCCATCCACGGTATCTTCAACACCCGTCTGTAGCATCACATTTCAAACGCTTCTACTCTTTTTCAATCCGCTCCTCCCATTGTCCAAGTTTCGCACCCATAGGTATAATTTCGTACTCCATACATGCGTCTTTAAGAGTCTCTTCCGAGTTTCTACATTAACCGTTCTGGAATATAGCAGTTGTTTCTTTTTGTTAAACAAGTACCTAGTACCTACGTAGCGTAGTTTTTTGATTCGCGTGAGTTGTATTTGTTTCCGTTTTTTTTTTAATTTCCAATCCGTTATAAAACTGTTAACTTGATAACTTGTCAATCACTTAGGTATACATACCTGCATAAATGAGTAGGTATGTATTGTATTGTATTAGAGAATATAGGTAGGTACCTACTTTACAAACAGAAGTAAGCAGGTATCTACAATCTACATACCTACTTATACTGAATTATAAAAGGCATGTACAGTTAATAAATTGTTGGCTTTGTTTTACTTATACCGGTCTGCCTTTACACTACTGTTTTGAGGTTGAATGAAATTGGGGTTAGATGCTAAGATTACACACCATTTTCACATTTACCGGGACATTTACCTACCTACTACATAAATATGGCAAATTATGTGAATCGGACTTTTGATACCCTTGTTGCATCATTATATCGATTATGTTGTCTTTGTTTTATGTTTCCTTGACACCTTACTTTAAAAATTCACGCTCGAAATAGTCCCAATAAGTATGTTATGAGATCAGTGTTGCCAGCAGGTTCAAAATAAAAGTACTGAAACGAACTAGAAAGGGTACTAAAAAGTATAAAAAGGTACTGAAATTTTGAGAATTACCTAATATTATCAACGACAAGCGCAGTGGACCGCACTAACCATAGAAAACACTATAACCGAACTAACTAAGCTGTAACAGTTACAGTGTAACTGTAGGCTGTTGTCAGTAGGTACAGTACCAAAGTACCAATACCAACCGCAACCAAAAACCAATGCATTCGAAACAGTCACAAACTAAAGGTAAGTACAGACTTGAGCAAATTTACGCGCTCGAACAGTGTACGCGCACGAACATTCGTTTGTGCGATTTAATTTGTTTACGTTCATCTTGCCATGCCTGCGCGCACGAACGTGATCCAGCTGTTCGTGTAATTTCACGAAAATATGGCTGACAGCTCCTGCTCATTTTTTGGATCCCATAAAATGGGAAATTTTTCGAATCCATCAATTAATTTGATTACATTTTCTGTCGTCCACTCCATTCCTTATAAACCTGCATATTATATACTTCTACATCGACAACCAAACAAGGACTGGCACAACCGATGTTTTGCCGTCCAAACTGCGCGCACAATTTCCTTTGAGCATGGCACCGAGAACGACAAGCAACGGATCGCGTGCGTGTTATGCGCGCACGAATAATTTGTGCGTGCGAACCAATTTATTAGCGTCCACATTCGAGCATTCGTACGCGCAAACTGTTCGTGCGCGCAAATTTGCTCAAGTCTGTACCTACCTTTAGAGGTAGGAAGAAGAGGAAGAGTAACAAAGCAGATGTTTGTGTTACCATTTGGCACCAAAAAAAGGGACGTGACCTAAATTTCTTAGTCTCTACGCCGAAACGTGGACAAAAATTCTTAAAATGATTGTATTACTACATACGTTGCTTCCATTATTTTGGGTTAAATTACATGAATTCTAAACAGTAACATGGATTTCACCACTTTGTTTGGCACCCAATCTGCTCAAATTTTGGTAACACACACGTGCACGGCAAAGATCGGGCGTTGTGTATCCATGCTCTTCTCTCATCTAAGGTCACAACTCAGAGCTCACAGAACAAACCACGGAAGACAAACCTTAGATTCCCTGATCTAAGGAACAAACTGACAGATTGTGAAATGTTCAGGGCATGGCACCTTGACTTATGTGCTTGAGTTTACGTCCTACGATTAATTTATTAGGGAATATTTATATTTAGTAAATACGTGATACATATTTAGAAATCGTAAAAAAGTACTAGAAAAGGCTAAAAAGTATTGTGGTATAGATTTACTAAAAAGGTACTAGATTCATACCAAAGTAAGGTGCAGTGGGGCAAGAGCAATTTTGGGGAAAGTGCGACCAACCCAGTTTTTTTTTATTTCGTGTGTTTAAACTGGGCTTCATCACACTTGAATTCAATATTCTATACGCAACCGTTAGGGGAACATCATTAACGCCACCTATCCGACACGCATATGTGCCTGCAAGGCTAAACTACCAGCGGATCTGTTGAATTTCGTCAGTCAAAATTGCAGGTGTATACTCGTCCTAAATTAATGACCTTAAAAATAAAATCTTTTAGTTTATTATCGATTGTAAAAGAAACCTTGAAGAGTCGACGTGCCTTTAGTAAGCATTAATGAACTTTTAGATATATTTTCATCAAAAAAAGTTGTGGGTCGCACTTGCCCCCCAAAAATTACGGTTAAGGGTAAGTGCGCAGGGCAAGTGCGACTTATAGGCCTGTGTAGTTTTCCTTGACTGCTATGCCCGATTATTACTCATTACTTTATATTTACCTACTGCAGTTGATTTAAAATTTAATAATTATATAATATTTTTAGATACCTAATAAGTTACCTAAACAGTTACCAGTTATGTTATTAAATAAATAAAAATTTAAATATTTGCATTTGCATTAATTATTCGTACTCTAACAATTTTGTTCAGTAATCTAAATCGTTACTACCTATTTCTATTTTTTACTTACAAAATGCCATAACTTTCCACATATCGCAGATACGAGAAACTATCAAACACCAAGTTAATTCAACTTTTGATGTACAACACGCTCTTGCCCCAACAGACACTGCTAGTTATTTACATGAGCTATAAATCAGGTGGTGCGCACTTGCCTCACATTCATGGGGTAAGTGCGACTCAAGGACGAAAAAAAATATTTCTTGCTCAAAAAAATTTGAGGCATATTTATCGTTATTTAGCACTCGAAACGAACAGAAAACATTGTCAAGATTACTATATTAAAAAGCTGAATTCCTATTTTAAAAAATCACAATCTGACAAGTACCAAAAGTCAAAAATATGAAAAGATAGGTCGCGCTTACCCCACTGCACCTTACTAGCATTGGCAACACTGTATGAGATTGGTACCTACTAGGGCTGGGCGATACCAGAAATGCGGTATCGTATATCGATACCTTCAAAGTATCGATACTATTCAAAGTATCGAAAGTATCGAAGTATCGACAGTATCGAGGTATCGAAGTATCGACAGTATCGAGGTATCGACAATTTTGAGGTATCGAAAGTATCGAAGTATTGAGGTATCGAAAGTATCGAAGAATCGAAAGTACTGAGGTATCAAAAGTAGCGAGGTGTCAAAAGTATCTAGAATTCTAAATTATTAGACTAATAGGTAAATTGGTATGGATGTATGAAACGTATGTATATGTCGAAGCCACATAACAAAACCTGTCCTTTTATAAAACGTCTAGTCGTTTTGTGAGTCTGGGTACCCCATTAGATAAGGGAATCACATTCCAAGAAACACACGTTTTATAAAACGACAGGTTTTGTTATGTGGCTATGACATATATACCTTAGTGAATTTGTTACTACTGTAGTCATTCGTTCTGGTAACTTTTGTATTCAGTAGAGTGGCTGCACTGTCTGTCATTTTATCTGTCAGAATTATTCTGGTGTAGCTAACTTCAGAGAGAGGCTGTAGTAGTTTTTACCGCCAACAATTTTGCTGTTAGGTTATGTTGAAGTTATGTACCTTTATGTATTATTTATGTTAGATGCAAAGGAAGAAAAGAATAAACGTTGCCAACCCGAAGAGAAGTTTATTAATTAGTCCCTACAGTAATCAGGTGTGGGGTGAACGGTGAAGATTCATTCTCGTACAGTGTATGGAAGACAATCGGCACCAGCACCATGGCAGATGAAGAGCAAGAAAGATCGCAATCGGCAGGCATGACTAATATGTCCCTTGATGAAGTAATCCAAACGACAGTTAGAGCAATTCTGGTCCATAACAGTGCTTCGTCAAATGTTAATGAAGCAGTAGCGACTGGTAACAATCACAATCCAAATTTTAGTAACAAAGAGCTCGCAGCTTTATTACCAGAGTTCAGCGGTTCCAATTTAGATGTGGACATGTGGCTGGAGAGGTTGGATGTTTTGCAACACATATACCAGGTACGTCCGGAAATCATGTGTGTTCTAGCAGTTGGGAAGCTAAGTGGTCCGGCCAAAGCATGGTTCCACTCGAGAACAGAATACGTGGGGATGATATGGGACGAATTAAAATCAGAGTTAAGAAAAATGTTTTCCTCGAGACCTGATAAGGTGATGGCAATGAAACGTTTTGAGGGTCGACGCTGGAAGAAAGGTGAGAAGTTTTCTGTTTACTTCCATGATAAGGTCACGCTAGGCAACAAAGCTCGCGTAGATGATGAAGACATGGTAGATTATATCATCGATGGGTTTGACAACAACATTCTACAAAGTCAAGCACGTATGCAGTGCTTTAGTTCAATACAACAACTGTTAATTGTGATGAACAATGTATCTATGAATGACCGTGGGTTAGACAAATCTTTTAGTGTTAGCAAGGTAGCTACCACCACCTCCAACATGAGTGGACGTGTAAATCCAGGGAGAGTAGTCAAGACAACGAACTATGGTACTTCACGTTCAATGAGTTCGATGCTTAGATGTTATAATTGTAATGAAGATGGACATTACGCTTCTGATTGTCCCAAGCCGAAGAGGGAACGGGGATCCTGTTTCAAATGTGGACAGATGTCGCATCATTTTAAGAACTGTCCTCAGGGAGGATCTCAGCAACAGGAAATACCAGCGGACAGTACGAGTAGCATCAATTTAGTGCAGGTAGAACCTCTAGTAAGTCCCTACTGTTTACCTATATCTTTTGTGTTCCCGGATGAGTGTGAAACATTTTATGAATTAGAATTACAAGCAATGCATGACAATGGTAGTCCCGTTAGTTTAATTAAGCAAATGTATGTCCCCCCTCCTGTATACAGTAATCCTTTGATTAATTGTCCAATTTTTTCTGGATTAAGGAAAACTGAAATTGAGATATTGGGTGCATTTACAATGGATGTATTAGTCTCTAAGATTCCGTTAAGTTTACAATTTTTAGTTGTACCTGATGACACAATTCCCACAGCAGTAATATTAGGGCGAAACTTCACTGCAAATCCAAGTATTAATATTATGTTTAAGAGTGGAGTTATGATTTGTGAAGCAGCTGAACCTGTTACCAATTCAGATACATTTTGTATGCATTCTATGAATGAAATTTTGTGTGTAGACTATGAAGAGAAACCCTCTAAGGTTTCTAATGAGTTAAACATTAATCCTAAGTTACATGATAGTCTTAAGTTTGAATTTGCACATTTGTTTGAAAATAGTTATGTGAAATGTGTTAATAAGGGTAAAAAACCATTTGATTATGAAATGAAAATCTCACTCACTCATGATCAACCAATAGCATTTAGACCCAGGCGGTTATCTTTCCACGAAAAGCAGGAATTGCGTGTAATTTTAGATGATCTATTAAGAGAAAAGGTTATCCAACCAAGCAATTCACCTTACGCAAGCCCTATAGTCTTGGTGAGAAAGAAGAACAATGAACTCCGTCTTTGTGTAGATTTCCGTGAAATTAATAAGGTTACCATTAAAGATAATTTTCCCACCCCCCTTATAGAAGACCACCTTGATAGACTGAAAGACAAGAAAGTGTTTAGCAAGATAGATTTGAAGAACGGGTTTTATCATGTAGAGATGGATGATTCCTCAGTTAAGTATACGTCCTTTGTGACCCCGTTAGGTCAATTTGAATTCTTGAAAATGCCTTTTGGGCTCACCAATTCGCCTAGAGTATTCAATCGATATTGTTCGAGGATCTTTGAAAAACTGATTAATGAAAATAAAATCCTTATGTACTTAGACGACATTTTAATAGCTACAAATACCATAGAAGAACATTTTGTGATATTAAAAGAAGTATTTGAAACAGCCGCTGCATTTAACCTAAAATTTAGACTTGATAAGTGTTCATTTCTAGATAGCAGTGTAACTTACTTAGGATATTACATTGATGAACACGGTATCAGTCCTAGCCCAGAAAACATAAAGTCGGTACTTGATTATCCTGTGCCAAGGAACACTAAGGAGTTGCACCGGTTCGTCGGATTGGCCAGTTATTTCCGTCGCTTTATTCGCGGGTTTTCTACTATTGCAAAACCACTTTATGATCTCGTGAAAAAGAATGCTATTTTCCATTTTGGTGAAATAGAGCTGAAAGTTTTTGAAGAGCTGAAACAGAAATTAGTATCACATCCAGTATTAGCAGTATACTCACCTGAACTCCCTACAGAACTCCACTGTGATGCTAGCTCAAGTGGCTTTGGAGCCATTCTTTTACAGAAACAGACCTCCGGAAAGTTCCAGCCGTTATTTTATTTTAGTCAGCGAAGCTCACCAGCTGAATCTCGATATCATAGCTTCGAGTTAGAGTGTTTAGCGGTCGTATATGCGATCAAGAGGTTCCATACTTACCTTTCGGGTATCCCTTTTAAGGTGATCACAGATTGTGATAGCTTTAGACTCACTCTGAGCAAACAGAGTATTAATCCTCGCATTTCCCGTTGGGCCATGTTCTTGCAGAATTATCGATTTGAGATCATACATCGTCCCGGAAGCAAGATGACCCACGTTGATGCATTAAGTCGATGTCATAGCGTACTAGTACTAGAAGGTAATACTTTCGAACAAGCGCTAGCCCTTAGACAAAATTTAGACCCTGAGATTTCCACAATTAGAGAACATTTAGAAACGACAGAAGATAGATTTTATGAATTAAGAGAAGGCTTAGTGTACAGGAAAGATAAGACTGCTAAGCTGCTGTTCTATGTACCTGCATCGATGGAAGCCAATGTCATAAGGGCATCTCACGATGACCTTGGACATGTTGGGCTTGATAAGGTTGTGTCGAACATTTTGAAAGTTTATTGGTTTCCACGTCTTAGAGAGAAAGTGCGTCATTACATACAGAATTGTTTGAAGTGCATAGAATTCTCCCCGTTAAGTGGAAAACAGGAAGGATACTTGCATAGTATTTCGAAGGGCGATACTCCCTTTCTCACACTCCACATAGACCATTACGGCCCCTTAGAAAAGACCCGTACTGGCAAGAAATATGTGTTTGCAGTCATTGACTCGTTTACAAAATTCATTCGTCTGTATCCCTGCAGGTCCACCGATACTGAGGAAACAATAAAACATTTATTCGATTATTTTGGATCATATAGCAAGCCAAGGCGTGTGATTGCAGACAGAGGATCCAGTTTCACCTCGAATTCATTTAAGGAATTTTTGGCCAGTGAAACAATCGAGCAGACTTTGATAGCTACAGGCACCCCTCGGGCCAACGGCCAGATAGAGAGGTTCAATAGGGTATTAACACCTATGTTGGCCAAGTTATCGTTAGCATCGGATAGATGGGATGAGACTTTAAGGAATGTAGAATTTTCTATGAACAATACAGTGTGTCGATCCACTGGAGAGACACCGAGCCAATTACTTTTCGGCATTGATCAGTTAGGACATGTGAATGATGAAGTCAGATTATTTTTAGAGGGCAATTTCCAACAAGAACGAGACTTGGAGAAACGAAGAGAGTTAGCGTCAAAGAAGATCATTGAAAACCAGGCCAACAATGAAAAATATTATAACAAAAAACGTAAGGAAGCTACTCCATACCAGGTTGGAGATTATGTCATGATCCGTAATGTAGAAACTGCGGCAGGGGTTAATAAGAAATTAATTCCTAAATTCAAAGGACCCTACGTGGTCAAACAAGTTTTAGATTGTGACAGATACGTCGTGAGTGACATAGAAGGTTTCCAATTGACCCAGACCCCTTACACTGGAGTCATAGCCCCAGATCGTATGAAGCCTTGGGTTAAATTTTAAATGTTAATAATGTTTGTTTTCCAAGAAAATTGTTTTTCGTATTGGCAATAATTTTGTGCTTTTATTGTCCTTTTTGTGTACACTTGGTTGACATATTATGTATTTATGCCACCTTATGTTTTATGTAATGTACCCTTATGCTTATGTTTACCTTTATGTTTTTAATCTGTAATGTCCGAGGTCGGACATACGTCAGGTAGGCCGAACTGTAGTCATTCGTTCTGGTAACTTTTGTATTCAGTAGAGTGGCTGCACTGTCTGTCATTTTATCTGTCAGAATTATTCTGGTGTAGCTAACTTCAGAGAGAGGCTGTAGTAGTTTTTACCGCCAACAATTTTGCTGTTAGGTTATGTTGAAGTTATGTACCTTTATGTATTATTTATGTTAGATGCAAAGGAAGAAAAGAATAAACGTTGCCAACCCGAAGAGAAGTTTATTAATTAGTCCCTACACTACGTATACGTAAATAAATTTATTAAATAAACGAAACAAAAACATATTATAAAAATAATAAATAGTACCTACTACTGCTGCTACCTACTCTAAATTGGTACAAAACAAAACTACCTATTTTGGTAGAAATTTTTTGACAAAAAAATAGTTGTTCTGCATGTTCAGAGGTGTCTGTGATTACGTGTCTGTGGTTACGTTTCCACCACAACTAAACACACGTTCCGATGCTGTACTTGTGCCTTGGCATGATAAAATTTTTTTACTAAATTCCGCTAAAATAGGAAATGCACTTTGGTGCAATTTCCACCATGCAAGAGGATTCTCTGAAAAGCTAATGGTACCCATTGCCTCATATTAATTGCACTCCATTTTCAACTTATCTTCTTTCGTAGCAGCAGAAGACACTGAATTTTCTGTACTTGTGCTTGACAACAGAGCAGCTATGCCACTTAACTTTTCTTTTTCTTTATGAGGTAGAACTTCATCAACGAAGAGTTTGTTAATTAATTGATTTAATGTTAGTTCCAAGTTCACCTTAACGCAGAGGAGATATCGAAAGTATCGAGGTACCGAAAGTATCAAGGCATCGAAAGTATCGAGGTATCGAAAGTATCGAGGTATCGAAAGTATCGAAGTATCGAAAGTATCGAGGTATCGAAAGTATCGAGGTATCGAAAGTATCGGTATCGATATATTCGATACTTCGATACCTCTATGCAGTCAGTATCGACGACCGATACTTGATTAGGTATCGATACCTCCTTTAAGTATCGATACTTTTCCCAGCCCTAGTACCTACCGCTTCACGGGCACTTCAAGAGAAGTGGGAGGAGCGCCTTACGAATCTCTGACGTCAAACCAATAACAAAGCGAACTAGCATGTGGGCGTGATAAGCTAATTTCTTTCGCTATTACGCCGCAAAAAAATTTTTTAGAAAAAAAATTTCGCCGTAAATCAATTACAATAACAATTTTCTGCCATTTTCATGCCAAAAATAGATATCTTATTTTTCTCCGAACCTCCCTATTGCTAAACGTCAAATTTGTAACATTATATTGCTCCCTACCTTACCGACTCAAAATCCAACCAATCGCAAGCCTCTAAGCTGATGTGCAGGGGGAAGCACGCGATTCCTTGATTTTCTAAACGCGCGCAAATCCTGCTCTCGGCTACTTACTTTTTATTATTCTTAAATTAAATATTTACCAATTTTTTTTCTCTTTTATAAAGAAATGAAATGTTTTCAAAAGCAAAAGTGCTAAAATAATTATATTTACTTCCATTTTATAAATAAATTTTGACATAGGCCCCAAGTGGGGCTGAAACGTTGATTGTTTTATATAAGTGTTCATTAATGCCAGAATTTCACCAAATTATAAATTATTGAAAATAATAAAGACGAGCCCAATAGAGAAAAAACTTTTATTTTTTCAGTTTTAAATCACAATTAAGAAGCCTACTCACTAATAATACTATACAAAACATATTTACACATATTATATACCAGCATATTCGCACTTTAGTAAAGAAATTAATACAAGCTTCGTTTTTAAAACACCAATTTAAAATTTTTAGAAAAACCTACTACTTTTCCCATTCTGTTAAAAACCTATACACTACGACAAAAAAAAAATTAACGCGCCAATTGAATAATAAGAGCAGCACACATCTCGAAAAATTCCATAGTGTGATGACCACCTACGGGTTTAGTACTGGCCGTATTTCCGACTAAAACGGGAGTTGCTATGTTACTTGTCAAAGAAGGCACCATTTCAACATCCTCGTTTGTTAAACTTTTGAAATCCAACAGATAACTTTTAGCATCGACCTGCAATCGCGAAAAAATAATAATCTTCACGCAAAACAAAAAAAACACGAATTCTTTACTTGATATAACTGCAAGGACATTTTAACGAATTTGTTGTGAATTACGTTCTTCTGTCTAACTCTAACGTGGTAGGGATTGATCACTTTCCATTCAAAATCTAGGGCTTTCATGGCCCGATACACTTCCATCATGATGTCGTTGGGCTTACTTTGAGAACGAATCCCCAAATGCCACTTGGCTCTTTTCACTGGTGTCCCTAAAAGTTCATCAGCAAACAGCCCGAAACGACAACAAACCTATTTTATCCTTTAGGTATTTATTTTCAGCTACTATACATAAATATTATAACACTCACCCCTTCCCCGTTCCCCACTGGAAGACTGACTGGACGCGATAACACGATCCCGGAGAGGCGCGATACGTTCTGGATGAGGTTTCAAAGGCCCCGGCCCAAAATCAGGACTGGGACTCATACTGACAGGGGGTGGACTACCCGCCACAAAGAAATCTTTGATTTCTGCTTTAGCAGCCTCATCTGCTATACGTTTGTTGTCTATTATAAGATGGTACGCTATCGCTAATTGATCGTGTGGATCGCCACTCAATAAAGCATTATGAACCTCGTTCTCTTTTACCCCAAATTTATCACAAACCTAACATAACAGAAACATTATACCGTCGATACATATGCCTAAGTTTATTACCTCAAACACCGCGTCTGTGTCAATGACAGAAGAATCTTGCTCAACAGGCGAGGGGAACAAATAAGCCGGACAATCTTTTTGGAACCATTCGTGTTTTTTAATATCTTCGATCGAAGCTCTTTTCATTGGATCAATTTGTAACATTTGGCAAAGAAGACTAACAACAGACTTATTCAAATATTCAGGGATCGGAAAGATACCAGTTTTTATTTTACGAAACAGAGTAGGTACGTGTTCGTCGTCAAATGGTAACGTGCCGCATAATAAAGCGTAAAGTATAACACCGCACGACCAAATGTCGACTTCTGGCCCGGCGTATAATTTACCGGATATTACTTCGGGGGCGGCGTAGTTTGGTGAACCGCAACTCGTTCTGAGAAACTCACCGTCTGTCATCATATTCGATAAACCGAAATCGGCAATTTTAACGTGCATATTATGATCTAATAGCAAATTTTCTGGTTTCAAATCTCTGTGGACGATCATGTGTCGATGGCAATAATCAACGCCAGAAATGATTTGTTGGAAAAACCTCCGTGCCTCGTGTTCTTGTAATTTCCCGTGTTTAACGATATAATCGAATAACTCGCCTCCAGAAACATACTCCATAATCATAAATATATCGGTAGGTGTACTGATAACTTGGTATAACTTGATAATATGCGGATGTCTGAATAATTTCAAATTTTGTATTTCCCGACGAATCTTCCCGACGACATCGAGACTTTTAATCTTCTGCCGATTCAAGATCTTAACAGCGACTTTATGACCCGTCAGCTGATGTTCCCCAATTTTAACCTTGCCGAACGTACCTACTCCTAAAGTTTGCCCCAAGATGTAATGACCGATCTTCATAAGGGGCTGAATCCCTTGATTCAAATTTTTGTCACTCATTATTGTTGCTGGTGGATTTCAAAACGAATTAATTAGCCCGCACTTATGTAATTTATCCAACTTAAACATTCAAGAACACTCATTTGCCCTACAAATATTATAGGACAACTTTGGTTAACCAGAAGAAACACGCACTTGCCAAAATAATTCGATGAAAAAAGTTAATCACAAATCACTGCAAATTTGACGTTTAATTGACATTTAACCAGGCTTAAGTACACAATTGAGTTTTTAGAGCGAAATTCCCTAGATCTGTTGACATTTGTTGTCGCCTCGTTGCCAAATTTCTTGAGAAACTTAATGTTTAGTCCATTTTATGACTTAAATTCCTTTAAACTTAATTAATTTATCATTGAATACGTTCGGTGACCTTCCAAGAAAGTTAAAATATTCAAATGTGTTTTAAATTAGCTCAGGAATTTGAATGCTTTTGACAGATAGAGATTGGCAATGCCGTTATGCCGTATGCCGTATCTTTTATGATAATCAAAATTCTAGTAGAGATAATCTCCAAAATCCATTATGGTTTTTAATTTTCATATCTAGTAATACGCCTAATTATGTGTACTAGTTTACTATATCAAAAAACTTTATCGAAAACGTAATCATGCAGCTCATTTCAGCATGTTCGGAAAATCGTAGTCTGTTCACCAACTCTTGGAAAAGCAGGTAGTTAAAGGTTTTACCTGCAGTAAAATTGGGATTTTATAAAATGAGCGCCAGAAATCAACAGATAAGAGGTGTTGCTGAGAATCTGTTGCAGTCTCCTAGTATCCAGTATCAAACAATGGCTTCGACTTCACCAGGGCTAGACATGTGTAAGAATCTATCTCTCTATGAATCTTCTGAATAGATTAGAATTTTGTTGATGAAAGTTACACATTTTGCGAAAATTAACCTTGTTATCTGTGACCTGCAATAGCTTTCTTCTTGTTTATGTTGTTATCTTTCATTGCCGGGAAAGATTTTTAAACACACAATAACGTCGGTGTTGTATTTTAATATGACTTTCAGCACACTCACAAAGCATTCCATCTATCCACACAGATTACATTGTTTCTGAAGACCTGTTGGCAGGGCAGAGGCTTGATGGAAGGATGTCGAGCGTGAGGAGGTTTTTCTGTCTCTTTGTTACGTTCGATTTGTTGTTTACAGGACTGATGTGGCTTATTTGTGTCATGGTAATTTGTTAGTTAACTTCGTTTAATTGCGATTAAGAGCAGCTGTTTTCTAGTTAACCGGCGAAGATATACAGACAGCGTTTGACAAACAAGTTTACCACTACAATGTACATACGTCTTTGTTCGATATCGTGTTAGCCGCTTTGTGTAGATTTGTTGTGTTACTGCTGTTTTACGCATTTCTATACATCAATCACTGGTGTGTAATTTCAGTGAGTACATTGTAACTAACAAAAACTGTCGTTTACGAATGCGCTACTTTTTAGATTTCCACAACTTTGACGTGTGCCTTTTTGATAGCTAAAGTGTTTGTATATACTGTACGGTGATGCTTTTTATCTGTTTCGACTTTTTATAGTTTTTCTGTTATTTTAGTGGCCTGAGTCACAGCAACCCGCATTCGAAGTTCTGTTGGTTCTTACGTCTTTTGTCATATCGTGGGGGGAGGCATGGTTTCTTGATTTTAGGGTGCTACCGCAAGAGCATCACGCCACGAGATTCCTCATTAGCAGTAAGTTGTTAAATTCTTACTGCCATGTATTAATTTATTTATGAATCAATATTTGTATTAGTAAAACTCTTATCCCTAATATACTGATCCGAACCGTAGCCTACCGACAGTATCTAGCCTGGACACGTATCCCTTCCAAGCCTCTGACATCACAATTGAAGCAGAACACCCTCGCCTTCCGGTCCAGATTTTGCACATGTTGCATAATGTACAATGCACAGTGGCATATAGTAAACACTAAACACTTGACTTAACAGTATTAGTCTCTAACGCAAGATAGTTGTATTTTTTGTTCTTTTGGTTATTTCTACTCACAGGTATTTAATGCATGTTTGTTTCTTTTCAATTTTCAAATTCAAAATTTTTAGCAATATACCAGCAGGCTGTTGTGTGCCGGGATGTAAAAGTAATTACGCCAATGACGAACGCGTCACCGTATTTAGATTTCCCAAGGAAGAGTTGCGTAGGAAAAAATGGCTAAATTGTATCCATAGGGAAAATTTTATCATTAAAGATGCTACTAGAATTTGCATTAAGCACTTCTCCAATAACTTCATAATTAAAGAAGACAAAATGACAAAACCTGACGGTTCTTTATTAATTGTTCCAAGAAATCAAATTAAGCTGACAGATGATGCATTCCCGACAATATTTAAAAATCAACCTTCATACTTGACTACTAATTTACCAACAAAACGAAAATGTCCTGATACAAGACGTTTGGAACATCAAAAGCGCACGAAGTTAGAAGAAACAAAAAAAGAAGTGGCGGACGTGATTGATAATTTAGAAAATTTAACAACAAATTTTGCCGATAAAATTAAAAACTCAAATTTTTATTTCCATTATAAAATATTTCAGAGTAAGATATTTATATACAATTTAATTGAAAATGAAAATAATTCAGGAATACCGTTCATAGAAAAGAGTGTACTTATATGCGACGATTTAACTATAAGTTATTTTTACAAAAACATTGAAGTAACAAACAAAAGTATTGCAGAAATTTTGGGAAAAACAAGAAAATGTGTATCGTGGACAATTTTATTGAAATTCTTAGGCTATATAAGAGATTATAAAATAGTATGCAAAAGAGATGACAATTTGAAAAGCGTGTCGAAAATTCTAAGTGAAATTGAAAGTGAAACCGAAAACACTGAAAAACTTGCTCGAATAAAATTTTGTCACGAACAGCTCAATTTAATTGATACAAAACTTGTTAGGTATTCTCCAGAAACATTACTATTCGCAAGCTGCGTATTTTTTATGTTTCCAGGTGCTTATTGTCTTATAGAGAAAAGTCAGTTATTAACACTTCCTACGCCAAGGCATTTGAAGCGTCTCTTAATGAAACTTGGTACTAAAAATTCTGGAATAGACGAAAGTCACGCAAAATATTTAACTGATAAACTTGCAATAGTTTAGTTTCCTCAGCTAGGGATATTTTGGGTCATAAACAGAATGAAAGTAGGAAACCCTGGATAACAAAACATATTGTGAGTCTAATAGAGGAAAGGCGCAAATATAAAAATAGGTTAGATGAAATAGGGAAACAAAGATATAAGGCGATCAAGTGGGAAATTATTCGGAAATGTAGGAAAGCGAAAGAGCAATGGATCGACGATAAGTGCAAAGAAGTGGAAAATAAGTTCGAAATAGGAAAGACTGATGAAGCATATAAAATAATTAGGAGAAATTTTAGAGAAATTGGATCTAGTACCAAAAGCATTAGGAATGAGGCAGGAGATATCCTAATCGAAAGCGGGGAGAAGGCAGATAGGTGGAAAGAATATTTAGGAAACTTATATGCGGGACAGGAAGTGCAAGATATATTAGAAAGTGAAAGCAGTGTAGAAGGGGATAACCTAGGGTGTCCTATAATGAGAGAAGAGTTTGAGCTAGCACTAAAAAGTTTAAGGAATAATAAAGCACCAGGTATAGATGGCTTGCAGGCAGAAATCTTAAAGTGCGCAGGTCAAGAGGTAATAGATCGTTTATTTAAATTAGTTAGTCACATATACCTGACAGGCGAGATTCCAGAAGATTACAAACGAAACATCATAGTAGCTTTGCCAAAAAGGAAAGGCGCGGATAGATGCGAAAATTTTAGAACTATCAGTTTAACTTCCCATGCGTCAAAAATTTTAACTAGAATTGTGCAAAGAAGGATGGAGAAAAAGGCGGAAGAAATATTAGGAGAAGATCAGTTCGGATTTAGACGAAATAGAGGAACGCGCGAGGCCATTCTAGCTTTACGAGTAATTATAGAAAAAACGATAGAAAAGAGAAAGAGCGTATATATAGGATTTGTAGATTTAGAAAAAGCCTTCGACAACGTAAAATGGGGGAAGATGTTCGAAGTGCTGAGAAAGGTAGGGATGAAATACAGGGACAGAAGAATAATACATAATCTCTACAAAGAGCAAAAGGCAGTTATAGAATGTGAGCAGGAACGAAGGGAAGTAGATATCCGGAAGGGAGTGAGACAGGGATGTGCATTGTCACCTCTAGTTTTCAACTTATATATCGAAGATGCGATTAATATTGTTAAGGAAAGAACAGCCTCAGGGATCAATGTACAGGGCCAAACTATTAACATGCTCAGATTTGCGGATGATATAGCAGTGTTAGCATCTAGCAAAGAAGAATTAGGAGCGGCTTTGAATGAAATGGAAGCAGTTTTGACACAGGGCTACGGCATGAAAATCAATAAAAAGAAAACTAAAATTTTGGTATGTAGATGGAGTGAAAATAGAACTAAAATTGAAATACAAATAGGAAATGAGAAGATAGAGGAGGTCGCGGATTTCTGCTACTTAGGAAGTAAAATAACCCAAGACGGTAGGAGCACTAAAGATATAAAACAAAGAATGGCGCAGGGCCGAGTTGCGTTTAACAAAAAGAAACAACTGTTATGTTCGAGAACGGTTAATATAGAGACTAGGAAGAGACTCTTAAAGTCGTATGTATGGAGTACGGCATTATACGGGTGCGAAACTTGGACAATAGGAGAAGCGGATAGAAAAAGAGTAGAAGCGTTTGAACTGTGGTGTTACAGACGCATGATGAAGATACCGTGGATAGATAAGGTTAGCAATAGGGAAGTATTAGAAAGAGTTGGGGAAAGGCGAAAGGTATGGAAAACAATAAAGAGTAGGAGAGATAGGATGGTAGGACACCTTCTAAGACACGAAGGAATAGTTCGCGACATACTAGAGTCAGAGATAGGAATAAAGAGAGGTAGGGGTAGGCCTAGATTAGACTACTGCTCTCAAATAGTTAGGGATGTGGGATGTTCTACTTTTAGGGAAATGCGTAGGTTAGCTCAGGATAGAAAAGAATGGAGGTACGCGTCCAACCAGTCTTCGGACTGAGAACCTTATGATGATGAAACTTGCAAAACTCACACCAAGCGAAAAAAACGTAATTTTGATGCTAGATGAAATTTATGTGAAAAACAACATTACTTATAAAGCCGGAAAAGTTGAAGGATTCGCTGTTGATGAAAATAGTGAATCTGTAAGTCCCGCTTCCACTATCCAGGCATTTATGATTTCTTCAATATGTTCTAAAAACAAAGATGTGGTTGGCTTATTCCCGGTTTCCACATTAAAGCATGATTATTTACACGAGCTGACTCTAAAAGTTCTAAAATTGTTAACAAATGCTGGGTATCATATAGTTTCAATTATATCTGACAATAACGCTGTGAATAAAAAAATGTTTCATATATTATGTGGGGGTACGCTACAAACGTACTTCATTAATCCGTATGACAATCTAGGCAAACAGAAAATATTTATACTGTTTGATACTGTACATTTATTTAAATCTATTAGGAACAACTGGTTTAATCAAAAAGATTCCAAACAAACTTTTATTGTACCCTGTATACCAGCCAATATGCAGGAGGAGGACATTGAAATTGATAACTCTAATAATACTTCTGCATGTGTAAGCGATTTAAAACAACTCTTTCTTGCAGAAGAAAAAAATATTTTAAAAGAAGCACCCTCTTTGTCTCGTAAGGTATTATATCCCTCATCAATTGAAAGGCAGAATGTAAATTTATGTGTGCGTTTATTTGACAATAAAAATGTTATTGCATTAGAATTAAATAATAAAAATAATTCGACTGCAGTGCAAGGTACTATCAAATTCATAAACTTGATTTCCAAATGGTGGAAAATAGTGAATTGTAAATCGAAATTCAAAGGTGCGCGCTTTAGAGATGCCCATTACGATGCAATTTGCAGTTCTGATTGTGACAAAAATTTGACTTTCCTAGAAAATTTTATTCGATGGTTAAATAATTGGAATAATTTAATTATACAAGGAGAATCCATATCTTCAACAAATGGAAAGCTATCGAAACAAACGCAATTGTCATTAAGCCATACATGTAAAAGTTTAATGGATTTATCGAAATATTTACTCAATGAACTAAAATTCGAATATGTATTACTCGGGAAATTTCAAACTGACAATTTGGAAGGGAGGTTTGGTAGGTATAGGGAAATGAACGGAGGTAATTATCACATCTCTGTCGTCCAGGTATTGGAGTCAGAGAGAAAATTAAAACTTCTTAGTCTTCTGAAGCTGCAATCGTCTTCAGTTGGAGAATTTTATTTGAAAGATTTTTTAAATAGCTGCCAGAAAGTAACCAATTTATCCATAACCGATTCAGATATTGACGAAATTTTCTATGACGCCTTAATATTGACAAACAACGAATCTGTTTCCGATAATGAGCGTCATGTTATAATATATATTGCTGGCTATATTGTTAGAACCGTGAACAAAAGAATTACCTGTGAAAGTTGCAGAAATTATACATGTTATGATAAAACACTAGATGTAGATGTACACGTTAATTTAGAGAAACACTTTCAGTACCTGACTAGTTTAGATCGCGGGGGTTTAAAATGGCCTAAGGACATTTTTGTTCACATTATTACAAATATGCTTCTACTTTTTAAAGTTCTCATTGGAGAAGAATATGAAAATTATTTTATAAACTGTAAAAATCAGCTTAATGTACTTCATCACTTGTCCCTTGAGATGCTTGTTTACAAAAGCATAACATTTGATTCCTGTTCAGATTGCGGCATGTCGCAAACAAAAATAGGCGAGAAATGCATCCATCATTTTTGTAATATATTATTAAATAACTACTCCAAAGTTCAAAACAATGTAATACAAGAAAAAGGTTCAAAAAGTAGAAAATCAAGATGTATTAAAAAATTAAGTAGTGCGTAATGTTATATTTATTGGCGGAATTATTTTTGATAATATGTTGTCGAAACATGTATACACACATACATAAGTTCATTTAATAGTTAAATTTGTTTAAATTAAAACAGCAGTTAATAACAACAATGAAGTGTATTAAATATGTGATGTAGTTTCATTTATTAAACAGCAAAATTGCAGGAGAGTGGCTATTTTTAAATTTAACTCTAACGTTAATCATATTCTATTAAACAAGTAGTGTATATTAGGTTATCTAAGTCACGTAATAAATAGTACTATCAATGGTAAATTGTATAAAACATGCTAAATTCCGAACCTCTCCATGCGATTCTTATGAGCGCGTACTGCTTCAGTTATGACGTCACGATTGCTGTGTCCAGGCTAGAACCTGTCGGTAGGCTACGTCCGAACATGCCTCATTCGAATGTTGATGGTTTAGGAAATACAGGGTGTTGAAAGTTACAATTTTATTTCCATTTTTTGCCATAACTACGAAATTTCTTAGGTTGTCGATTTGAAAATTTTCAATTCCATGGTTTTTCTTACGAGAAAAAAGATTCCAATAACATTTTTGACGTTGCCCATAGAGGGCGCTACTTATAACCTATTGTTAGGGTCCCTGTATTTAGAGAGTACTGCAATCAATAGCTCCACTATGTTTCAGAACTGTGAGTAAATATGGCGGACTGCCGTGTCAGCAGCAAAATGTCATTCTGATGTTCCGCCACAATTCAAATTTGGCGGCTGTTATTGTGAGTAAATATGGCGGAGATTGCGGTACTCTCTAAATATAGGGACCCTGCCTATTGTTTTAGTAAATTGACTTTCTCCATAAATTTATCAAAAATATTAAAAATTGCCGCGTCATAATGACTTTTCGAATAGTCATATGAGAGATAGGTATGATTTGTGCTTTTGCTCAAACCAATTTTAATGGGCTCGCTGCAGCCCGAAGGTATTCACAGTTATACCCCCACCGAAGGCAACCAAATCATAAATTATTTAGAAATCTGTACAATCGCTTAGGTGAAAGAGGATCTTTCCGTCCAAAAGGTGAGAATAGTGCTCCGAAGATTATTTCAGCTGAGCAGGAAGATGAGGTTTTGGTTAGATTCCACGAAAATCCAGGCGTAAATACCCGTCGTTTAAGTGCGGCAACAGGCGTAAGTAGCTCTTCGATTTGGAGAATTTTGCACAAAGAGAAGCTTCACCCATACCACATTACTCCAGTACAAAATTTGTTACCGGAAAATCCTCCTGCTCGTCTACGTTTCGCTAATTTCTTAACAAGGGCAGCAAGGCACGGATCCTAATTTTTTGAACAAAATCCTCTTCACAGATGAGGCAGTGTGGCGTGGAATTTTCAACTGGCGAAACAATCATTTGTGGGATTCTGAAATCCCCTATGCCGTTAAAGAAAGACACTTCCTACATGAATTTAAGATCAATGTTTGGTGCGGTGTAATTTCAAATTTTTTTCTATCTTTATTTGGTTAAAAGCTATGGGACTCTAAAGTTGGTACTTTTAAATAAATCTCCACTGACCCCGCCGCGCCGTAATAAAAATTAAGTCAGTCGGGTAACAAATGCGCATCAATTTTAAGCTGATTAAGTCAAATAATATTTTATCAACATCCTCTTTCTGCGAAGTTACTGTTCTAAAAAAATATCCAAACAATGCAATAAAATCAAATACTTTAAAATTGACAAGAACATATATTTGCTTTTTAACGGTTGAAAGCAACAGAAAAAACAACAACAACGAAGTAGGAAAAACGATTTCTTAAGTTAAAATTTAATAGTTTAAATTTTCAATATGACCACCTCCAACTTCCAAACATTTTTCTAAATTACGCCTTACTCTAATTTCAGTACCTCTTCTTAATACACTGGCGAGCATAAAATTAGGGTCACTTCAAAAATTCAACTTTTCTGGTTATTTATTGTATCTTATTATTGTAAATGGATTTCGTTGTATACATATCTCTAAACAGGAATGTTTTAAAAAGAAAACGTTTCATTTTCTAATGTTTTTATTGAAAATTCGTAAAGAAGCAAATTTTAACAAAATTGTCTTAAAAATGTGTAGTGAGAAAAATGTTGGAATAAAACAAGGAACTGTTAAAATTTTGACCCCTAATAACGAGTGTTTCCTCCCCGTGCATTTGACAGCCTGGAGGCGACGTGGCATGCTCTCAATTAAATTACGGATCACATTTTGGGGGATGTTATTCCACTCCTGTAGTAGGAGCTCCCTAAGATCCTGTGCGTTGGTGGGAGACGGCGTATGACTTCGTACACGTTGTCCTAGCTCATCCCACACATGCTCTATGGGGTTCAAGTCGGGACTCCGTGCTGGCCAGTCAAATCGCGTAATTTGAACCTCATCCAAATAACCGCTAACAATTCTTGCCACGTGGGGTCGAGCGTTATCATGCATAAAAGTTGCATTTTCTCCCAGAACCGTCATAAAAGACATGACATGATTTTCTACAACTTCTGTTACGTACCTATGGGCAGTTAGGGATCCATTGCCGATAAGCACTAATTCGGTACGTGCGTCTGAAGAAATTCCTCCCCACACCATAACTGAGCCTCCACCAAATGTAAGTCGCTCATCAATACAAGCCTGGGCATACCTTTCTCCGGGTCTTCGCCATACCCGCCGACGTCCATCCGACCCATTTAAACAGAAATGTGACTCGTCTGAGAATAATACCCTCCCCCAATCGTCATTTGTCCATCCCAAGTGATCTCGAGCAAAGTTCAGTCTTGAAATTCTATGGCGACGGAGAAGTGGAGGACCCGTAGCCATTCTCCGAGAAGATAATCCAGCAGAACGAAGTCGCCTCCTAGCTCCCATTCGCTAATGTTAACATTTCTGACTTCTTGGAGGAGATTTCGAAGCGAAACTGCCGTAGCAGTCCGATTCCGTAAAGCCATGGACACAAGAAAACGGTCATCCCTTGGGGTGGTGGTTCTTTTCCGCCCTGATCCTGGTCTTCTCGTCAGCCTACCAGTTTCCTGAAATCATTGGGATACCCGCTGAACTGTAAAAAGACTTACACCAACCGTTCTTGCCGTTACACGTTGCCCCCGACCATCTTGCAACAGCGCTATAATTCTGGCCGCCGTGACAGGATTTAAAGCCATTATAAGGAAATAAACGAAGACTACACTTTTCGACCGTCAAGTTATACACAGGAAAGTTAGTGAATAAATGAAGGAAATTGAAAAATAGACCCCGAGAAATAAGCTTCCAAGTAGCGCACCTGCAAGCATTTACTAGAAATCGGAAATATTGAATCTTTGTTGTGCAAAAGAAACCACAAAAAACTTATAACAGTTCTCAGAAATGCAAGTGTTATTGCCTTCAAGAATTAATTAAATTTAATATTTTGAATTCTTGGAAAAATTGGCAATTTTCAAAGTGACCCTAATTTTATGCTCGCCAGTGTACATTCCTTGGTAAGTTTCGACAAGCATTTTGAATTTTTTCCTTTAAATGGTCAAGGTCCTTTGAAACAGTTTTATAAACCTCGTTTTTAAGTGTTCCCCAAAGGTAAAAATCTAAGGGTGTTAGGTCTGGCGATTTTGGCGGCCAAAGTATGGATCCATTAGTACCAATCCATCTTCCTCCATAAACGTCATTTAAAAACTGCTGGACCGGTCTAACTCTATGTGGTGGAGCACCATCATGATGATACCATAGATTTAAACGCAATTGAAGTGGGATGTTCTCAAGAAGTTCTGGAAGCTGTTGTTGTAAAAACTGGAGATATCTTCTACCATCTAATATATTTTCAAAAAAATATGGGCCAACTAAATGCCCTCCAATCATACCGCACCAAACGTTAATGCCAAAGTGGCCTTGATTTTCAATCTCGTTCACAAAATGTGGGTTCTCACTGGCCCAGTAATGCTCATTCTTGCGATTTGGTTTTCCATTGCTAACAAATCGACTCTCATCTGTCCAGAGTATATGTTCGAAGATCCTGTGGTCCAATGTATGAAGCGCCTCCGTTATTTGAGCTATAAAATTCAGGCGCCTTTCTCTGTGGATCACACTCAGTCTTTCCAAATTGTGTAATTTATAATCGTGATATCCGTTTATTTTTAATATGCACTGGATTGTTGAATATGACAGATTTAATTCACAACTTGCCTGTCTTATGGAATTCCGGGGATTTGCTTCAAAATACTCAATAACTGCAGCTACGGATTCCTCGTTCATTACCCTTGCAGGAACGGGCGTGCCTTTTTTCGAAAACACATCCGTATTGTTTCTTAAAAGACGCTCAAGCCGTGGAAACATTTTTTTATCTGGTAAAACACGTTCGGGATATCTTGCACCATACAGTTCTCTGGCAATTCTACTATTTTGTTGACATTCGCCATAAATAAGTATCATATCCACTTTTTCATTATGTGTATACATTTTATTGCGACGGGGTCAGTTGAGATCAAAGAACAAGACAAGTGTCAATTTTAAAGTGTTTGATTTTATTGCATTTTTTGGATTTTCTTTTAAAACAGTAACTTCGCAGAAAGATGATGTTGATAAAATATTATTTGACATAATCAGCTTAAAACAATTGATTTCCTGTTATAAGCCCAGGGCGGGAAGTTTGAATCACCCAGTACATGGTAAAAACTTATGGGTAAATTTATCAAAGCAATAGGTTATAAGTAGTGCCCTCTACGGGCAACGTCAAAAATGTTATTGGAACCTTTTTTCTCGTAAGAAAAACCATAGGATTGCAAATTTTCAAGTCTACAACCTTGTTAATGAAACACCCTGTAGCAGTTTATTGGTGTCTCTTCGCTCGTGATTTTTGAATGAATCGGTAAATTTAAGCAAAAATATACAACAAATCAAAATGTTAAGTCGCATATAAAATAATCTATGTTTTATTCATTTCCGTAATTCTTGTTTGCTATGCAGTTATGGTGAATATGTAGTTGGTTTCTTAAAAAAATTCTAGTCTGTGAAGAACATGAAATTATTACAGATAGTACAGAAACGGAAAGAACACCGTTGGTGAGGAATTACGTCCAAGGGCTTCCATCTACATACACGGAAAGTGTCGGTAATTTTTACTCACCTTTACAATCCCCTGAAGGATCTCTAAATAGAGTTAATATTGCCAGTAGAAGACAATTTCATTCACACATAAGACTTGCGCCAGAAGAAGTAAGTGTCTCTGTGTTCGGAATATCGGAATTGTAAATGAGTTGTAAATGATTCGATCTAGGTGAATAATTTAATTTCGGTATAAAAATCGAATCATTTCATTGCTTGCTTCAATATCAGGATCATGTTCGAGGTTCTAGTAACTTCATTCGTGCTTTTTTTAGCAAATTTGGTTTAATTTTTGTGTTGCAGGAAAATGCTTATAAGGAAGTAGGTGAGGAGAATTTACACGAAGCTTGGCAACTCGTGAACAATCCCGAATGGAGATTCGAAAAAGAAAACGCTGAAAATGACAGAGTATTTGTACTTGCCATTCCCAAAACTAGGAAAATATTTAAAATTACGGTAGGTATCGTAAAAATACTGGAGCGTCTTTTATTGTTCACCGAATTCTTGCAGTGTGTTCTGGAGATTTCCCCGAAAAGTCTTCTGGAAGAGTTGTTCTACAAAGTAGATTGCGTAGCGCAGTGGAACCCTACTGTAATAGAGTCGTACAAGGTTCACGCAGTAAACGAGTACACTGATGTTACGTATCAGATTTCTGCTGACGGAGCTAGCGGTATGGTAAAAAGCAGAGATTTTGTAACTCTCAGACACTGGGGACTCATAGACGACTGCTTCGTTATTGCTTTCAAGGCTACTGAACATCCAGCAAAGCCCAACATTGACAAGTACATAAGGTAAGCGTGATTTGAAATCTACTACTCACCAATTGGCACAATTCCCTTCAGTGTAAATGATGGCTGTGTTGCTTTATGTAATAGCAAGGTATATACTGTGCTAAAGAACTCTGCACTGTATTTACCCCCAAAGAGCTGCTGGTATTTCACCGCCTGCAACTTAGATCTGTAATAAATTAGGCAAGCCTTTCGACTAGCTCTAATCGATTACCTGGGTTTACGGATTATTGGAAAATGTGACCTGACCTGACCTGTACTGTAGGATTTTGCAAAAATAGCTTCGTCGAGGCAAAGAAACAAAATTTAATCCCATACCACCGTTTTCCAAAAGAGTACAGCTGTTCCTTCAATTCTTCCTCTGAGAATTGTGAATAAGGAGACACTAAGTAGAAGTAGAGTACCGCATTATAAAAGAGGTGAAAACTGGAAGCTGGTCAGAGATCTATTGATCGAAACAATTCAAATTTCACAAGTAATGATACTATTTCAATATGTTGCAAAATTATGTCAGATAAACTGCTTAATTAAAAGATTCAATTTGTTTTTGCTTAGAAAAAATTGCCTACAATCAATGACGTTCTATACTGACAGAAATAAAATGTCTCCGAGTACAATGCATTTTTGTTTCGTCCTTTTATCTTTACAAAATTTGTCTTTCCGTGTGCATTTTAAGTGCATTTAAAATGTTGGGTATGTACTATCATCAGCAAAAGTGGTGTTCCAGTTTGTGATGCGAATCGTTTATGCCGTACTTTGCTATGTTTTCGTTTCGTTTTGGACCTGAAAAGAGCTTTCGAAACAATCAATAGGGGAGTGCTTATGGAAAAAAATGGAAAGGTGTGCGGTAAGGGGTACAACTAGAGAATGGTTTGGCAGTTATCTGGACAATAGGTCTCAGAAGTGTAGATATGGTGGTTATGAGTCTGAAGAGGTTCTGAATGGGTTGGGTGTACCCCAGGGTTCGGTACTTGGTCCTCTTCTCTTTGTACTGTATATGAATGATCTGCTGCAAGTGACAAAAGAAGGTAATATTAATCTGTTTGCTGATGATGCCCTTATAGCAAATGCGGACTGTGACTTAATTAGTGCAATAACCAGGAGGAATGAGGTGTTAAGGGAAGTGTCAAAATGGTTAAAGATAAACAAACTGAAGCTAAATATTAATAAAACAAAAGTTATGATCATAGGTAACAGAGCGATAAGGAAGAAGTGGGAATAGTGGTAATAGATGATGAGGAGGTGGAACGTGTTAGCGAAACTAAGTACCTGGTCCATCTATACGGAAAATTCTTTGTGCAGATTTGGAAACAGAACGAACCGCCATATTGCTTTTCTCCAACTGTAATCTATTAGTTTCGCTAGCTACCGATTGATGTCGCTCGTCTCTGATCTAAATATTAACACCGCTAGTGCAAATTTTTACAAATAGGTAATCCGACGTTCCTACTTCAACCAATTTTCTATTCTTGCCGTATTTTCAACACATAAAAATGCCCGAAAATAACTAAAAGTAGCAGCTGACTTTAATGGTTCATGAATATGCTAAATAGTATTCTATGATGTGCTATTGTTTATACTAAACCAAGTTTTTTAATTCATTTTACGTTTGACAAGCAACAATTGTACTTTCCGGCTAATATCGACAATTCTCGGTATTGCCCCGGATACGTCATCATTTTAAAAGGCTTAAAGGGCCAGCATCATAACTTTGAGGCTGGAAAATATGATTTTTAAAAGCGGAATTGAACCGTAAAGTGGAACACCACTTTTGTTGCTGATGGTACATTACCCAGCGTGCGGTCTGAAAAGTTTTCATTTCAGGGGAGAAAATGGTATTGGTTGCTTCGTCATGCGGCCCGTGGCGTCCAATCCAAACATCTGCGAATTCCAGTGGATGTTGAATACGAATTTAAAAGGTTGGATACCGACGTTAGTCTTGGACGGCGCCTTTGTGAATTTAATGTTCGATTACATCAAACATTTGAGAACGCACATACTCAAATTACAAGAGGCAGGGAGGTTAAACGATTGTCTCACTTCTTGATGTAGTTGTGTAATTTTAATTTTATTCGGAGGTAAGTTTTAAATTTACGAAAGTTTTTTTGTACTTTTGTGCCGATATTTTGAAATAAGAGTGAGGCGGTTGACGCATTTAAATAATCAGCCCTTTTTATACTTGCGGCGTATTTATTTTTTTAGTTTTATAATGAGTAAATGAAGACTGTTGGTGTGTCCGTGGAGTGAAAATAATTTTTATTTATAAGTTGTTTACTCATGAATTTCATTCTTAATGCATCCATTAAATATTTTAGTTTTACGAAGTAACTTTTCGATTATATATGCTGTGTACAAATTATTAATTATACGATTTATAAGCGGTGAATTTTATACGAACTTCTATTGCAAATTTTTGCTATATTTACTAATAACTTATGTACTTCATATTTTTGACTGTATTATTAGTTTTATGCAAACTATTAAGGGGATTGAAAATAATAAATAAATAAATGAAAAGCCGTGCTTCCACTTACGGAGTCGTTTAATAACCAACTAAAGAATACAAAGACAAAGTAAACATTTGTGTAACAACCACAGACAAAGTTGTACAACACCAGATGGCAGCACTGACACATTTTTGATATATATTTTAACACCCCCACTATATCAAAAAAAAATCATACAAAAAAATTTTTTAAACCCAAATCCTTGACAAATTTATCATGCTTAATACTACTTAAACTTTTAGTCAAAACATCCGCAATCATTTCACCTGAAGACAGATATTCTAAATTGACATTTTTATTTGAAACAGCATCTCTAATGAAATGGTGGCGCACATCAATATGTTTTGACCTCTTGTGAAAAACAGGATTCAAAGATAATTTCTGCGCACTGTGACTGTCATTAAACAAGGTGATGCAACGCAAGTCACCAGTGATTTCAAACAGTAAATTTTGAAAATATATTGCCTCTTTTGCGGCTTCGGTCAATGCCATGTATTCGGCTTCTGTACTCGAAAGGGCAACTGTCCTTTGCTTTTTACTCTCCCATGATATAGCTGCACCAGACAGTTTGAAAATAAAACCTGTAAATGACCTTCTGTCCAGTTTATTGCCTGCCCAATCGGCATCAACAAAACCTTCTAAATTATCAATAGATTTTTCATATACCAAACAGTAGCCTTTCGTTCCTTGTAAATACTTTAACAATCTTTTCGCATAGTTCCAATGAGTTTGATTAAAGCAATTATTGAATTGACTTAAAAAACTTACACTATACGCAATATCTGGCCGCGTTAAAACAGTTAAGTACATCAGACATCCTATCAGCTGCTGATACGGAACATTTTTATCCTTACTTACATTACTAGCATCTATTTCAACATTTACTTCCATTGGCATAGACGCAGATTTACAATCTAACATATTAAACCGTTTTAATATCTGACATATATAGTTTTCTTGATCTAATGTAATTATTCCTTTTTCCTTATCTCTACGAATTCTCATCCCTAAAATCTGTTTAGCTTCTCCTAAATCTTTCAACTTAAATTTTGAACTTAATTCATGCTTTAAATATTTTGTTTCTAAATCATCATTTGAAAATACAAAGAAATCATCCACGTACAGCGCAATTAACGTGATAAAATCATTATTTCTTCTAACATAAACACAGTGTTCCAACTTCAATTTACTATAACCTATTTGTGTCAGTACTTCATCGACCTTATTATTCCAAGCTCTAGAAGCTTGCTTCAAGCCATAAATTGCCTTTTTTAATTTACACACTTTGTTTTCATTACCTGGAACAATAAAACCTTCTGGCTGACGCATATAAACATTTTCATTTAAATGTCCATTCAAAAAAGCAGTTGTTACATCAAGATGGGTAATATTCAAGTCTAACTTAACTGATAAAGCTATTAACAATCTAAGGGTTGAATGTCTAACAACGGGTGAAAACGTCTCATCGTAATCAATGCCCGATCTTTGAGAAAAACCCTTCGCTACGAGCCTAGCTCTGTACCGCACTTTGTTCTCACTATCACTTTTTCGTTTAAATACCCACTTGCAATCCACAACACTTCCATTTTCAGGTAACTCCACCAATTCCCACGCTTCATTTTCTTCGAACGATTCATATTCTTCTACCATAGCCTGTTTCCAGTTTTGTTTGTCCGATCTTCCTAATGCATCTTCCACAGTAGTAGGATCGTCCCTCATTTCCACGTTACATGAACACATGTATGCAACATAGTCCTTGAACTGCTTGGGTTTAGGCTGTCGTTCGGATCTCCGTGGTAGTATCAATTCCAAATTTTCATCTCTAGCTATGTCATCATCAACACGTATGTTTTCTTCACAATCGATTTCAGATTTTGCTTCACTATTTTTATCCCCCACTGAATCTGACGTTTCCAAACTATCTGAATTTGTCTCTAACAATAATGGAATATCCTCATCCACTCTTTCCATGATGATAACATCTCTACTGGTCACGATAGAATTTTTATTCTCATCATACACACGATAACCTTTCGTGTTCTCGCTAAAACCAACAAGTATCATTTTGTTCGACTTCTTCTGCCATTTTGTCCTCTTAATTTTAGGAACGTGCACCATGACCACACTTCCAAATATTCTGAGATTACTTAAATCTGGTTTTCTTCCTGACCAAATTTCAAACGGAGTTCTGTCCTTTAAACCTGATGAGATTGATCTGTTTTTTATGTACACTGCAGTATTCACTGCTTCAGCCCAGAATTTTCGTTCTAACTTTGCATCAAAGAGTAAACACCTACCTTTTTCTACAATCGAACGATTCATTCTCTCCGATAACCCATTTTGTTCTGGAGTATATGCATTCGTCTTCTGGTGTACAATACCACAGTTCTTTAAATACCTCTCAAGTTCATCACCACAAAATTCTCCTCCATTATCCGATCTTATAGTTTTTATCTTTTTATTTTTCTGATTTTCCACTAAATTTTTGAATTCCTTGAAACGCTCAAACACTTCACATTTTGTTTTTAGAAAATACACGAAGGTCATGCGGCTAAAGTCATCTTCAAAAAGTACAAAATACCTGGATCCTCCGATCGATGCAACCTCCATCGGCCCACACACGTCTGCATGAATTGTTTCTAGTAATAAATTTGCTCTGGTACCTTTATGTCTAAACGGCAGTCTTGATTGTTTTCCCTCGCAACAAACCACACAATTCCATTTGCCTATTTCAGCACCTTCCTTACATGCAATTCCATCCACTACACCATTTTTCATTTTCGTTAAATCTTGAAAATTAATATGGCCTAACCTCCGATGCCATGTCTCCATTGTAACCACAGACGATGATGCTAGCAAACATTGTTGAACCTTTTCAATGTTTAATCTGTAGACATTATCAATCAAATCAGCTGTAGCTACTAAAACATTTTGTTTATTAAAGATTTTACAACCTTTAGCATTAAACTGTACATTATTTCCACTTTTAATTAGTTGACTTACAGACAATAGGTTAGTTGTCAGACCAGGAGCACATACCGCATTCATGATGGTGACTCTGTGCTTTTTATTATCGACAATTGTTGTTAGATTAACATTTCCAGCACTTGTAACGGGAATTTTTGTTGTATTTGCAACCATTATTTCTTGTAAATCCGTATTTCTTGTGACATTCTGCAACCAATCTTCTCTAACTGTCAAGTGCACACTCGCCCCAGAATCAACGTACCAATCATTTTTGCTAAAATGTCCACTTAAAAACACTGCACTAAAAGCATTCGATGAATTCGAATCTTTTTGTTTAAAGTCATTGTTTCTATTCGCGTATTTAGGACACTTGTTTTGGAAATGACCAACTTGTTTGCATTTATAACATTTGACATCTCTCTTGACAGAATAATTACCAGATAAATGGTCGCCAACATAACGCTTCGGTTTTTCACTAGACCAACTATTGGCCTTGCCCTTACCGACAAAAGCGCTTCCTGTCTTACCTACTTCCGCTTCCATGTCTAACAATTTTGTTTTAATGGAGTCTGTCGATATGATTATGCCTGAATGTTCGATAGCCATAATCATCGGCGAGAATCTTTCAGGTAGACCTGCCAAGAGCAACGAACCGATCCATTCGTCGTCTATTCCGAAGCCCGTACCTTTCAACCTTTGAGCTGTTTCGATAATTTGGTTCACATACAACGTCATAGAATCGCAGTTTTCCAAGCGCGTTGATATCAGAGTACGAAGTAGACTGATTCTTCTCGCGAAGCCCTTGTCATCGAATAAATTCCTTAACTTGTCCCACAGTTCTTTGCTGGTTTTTGCTTCCTTAATATGCACATAAAGCGATGCATCTACGGTTAAGATTAATTTGGCTTTGGCTTTAGCATCTTGTCCCTCTATTGCTTCTGTCCCCTTTATACAATCGAGCAGTCCATCGAGAACAAGGAAACTTTCTGCGGCAAACGCCCACTCATCGTAATTTTCACGACCTTTTAGTTTAGGAACACTCGCTAAATAATTTACAGCCATTCTTGTGCACAAACCAATACTCAAAAAAGCAAAAAACAATGGCGCTGGGCCATAACCTGTTACAATAAATGAAAAGCCGTGCTTCCACTTACGGAGTCGTTTAATAACCAACTAAAGAATACAAAGACAAAGTAAACATTTGTGTAACAACCACAGACAAAGTTGTACAACACCAGATGGCAGCACTGACACGTTTTTGATATATATTTTAACAATTTTCATAGAAGGAATTGCAAAAAATACAAATAAAAATATTGCACTTTCATTTAACAGTCAGTATGGGTCATTCAATAAACCTAGAAACAAAATTTATAATAAAGAAAATAGGGAAGAGGAAGAAATAAATGTTTTATCGTTGGTTGAGGCGACACCAAAAACTTCTTGTCGCGAAATCGAATCACAAGTTGGTGTTTCCAAAACAAACGGTCAAAAAATATTAAAAAAGGCAAATATAGGCTATATAAAATTCAAATTATTCACCGTCTCTTCCCGGGAGATCAAGAAAGAAGGCTTAATTCTTGTAGGTGGTACTTAAATAAAATTCAAGAAAATCCAGAATTCGGGCGGTCTGTCATTTGGACAGATGGAACTCACATAAGCAGCGTAGGATTATTTAACAGGCATATTGTGCGTCACTGGTCTGATACAAATCAGCACCAAACTTTTGAACGTCAGAAGCAAGGACGTTTTGGATTTAACGTTTCGTGTTTTATTTTGGGTGGTCAACTAGCATACCAAATTTTTGATGGAAACTTAACAGGATTGAGATACATTAATTCATTGAATATTAACGCAGAGGCGATAATGGAAAATGTTCCGTTAATAAATATAAACAGGGTATATTTCCAACAAGATGGTGCCCCTGCACACAATTCGTCGCTGGGAAGACAAAGGGGCGTAACTCCAAAAAATTCAAATTTGAGTTACGACTTATTCTGAAACAGTCACGGTGTAAGTCATATTATGACAAAGCGGCGTAAGTCAAATACAACAAGAATTCGATTGAGCCATGGGCGTAACTCATTTTTTACATAATTTAAGCAAGACAAAGGGACGTAACTCTGATTATAAACGGAAACATGATAGCGGTGACTAACAACAAACTATCGCTTACACTTTTAAACAACACACTGTTATAAATATCCAAAAACGTCAAAACGTGTAGTTTCTCGAGTGTTTGTTGAATATATTGTTGCAAAATGGATGTGCTGGTGAAATGGCGTGATGGAAGCGTAAATTTGGTTTCGTCAGTTGATATAAAATGTGTACGAAAAGGCGATACATTAAAAAAAGGTCTCCAAATAAAGATGTACTGGCCAGAAGATAGAAAATGGTATTTTAGTAGAGTCAACGTGAAAGTTTATCTTGATGTTCGCTGTACATTGAAAGGTAAAAATGTATGGAGTACGTTTTCGGATGCAATTTGGGGTGTATAACGACCCCCTAAATTCGTCTGGCGATATCGATGTCCAACACACCCCCAGGGGGTAAAAACTGAAAAAACGAGGAATTTAGAATATTTGATTTGCTATCCGGCAGTAAAAAAGTTTTTCTGTTCCGTCAAGTAATAAGGGAGTAATAACTAATTTCCGTCCAAAGTTTAACATTAGACGAACGGAAGAATATTTACTAAAATCGCTTGTAGCTCCATTATTATTCGTGTTTCGATTTCTGACAAAATTGAGAAATGCCTACACCGCGATAACTTTTTAACGACACAAGATATCGAAAAAATTCAAAACGTAAATGTTGTAGTCTGATGCTTTTGCAAGGCAAGGGTTTTTGACATTTTGAAATCGAACAATAAATAAGGAAGATATTGCCAATTTCCTCCAGGGATGTAAAAGCCGCCGCCGCGAAGCGCGCACTCTGTCTCTACTTTTGCCCGTTTCCCATCTCATTCTGACGGACTCCTCCGTGCCCCACCATGGCCCGCAAGCCTCTTAGTATCGTACTCGCCCATACCCGGCGTCTGCATTGCTTGTATTGGGGAATGGTGATTAATTAATTATCAATTAATTTCGTGCTATTTTCATTTTCGTGAATTTGGCATCTTCAAGTGTTACAACAGACGATGAACTATTACATAAATTTAAGCTAAAACAAAACAATTAAGGCGTGATGATAACAAATGAGCAATATGCAAAAAAGGCGGAAAACTGGAGGAATCTACTCTAAAAACTATGAAAACCATTAAAAGATCGGTGAAAATGAGACTTGATGTGGAAACTTACAATAAAGACCTGAGAGTGCTTAGTGATAAAATAAATAATTCGTGTAAGTTAAGGTGCGGCACAGGAACTGTTACTCCTCGTTTACAAGCCGGAAAAACATTTCCACGGCAATGAAATTAAAAGCACAAAGTAGTCATTTGTATAGGAAATAAAGATGTAGGTAACCGAATCAACGACAGACAGAAAGCCAATAAATTGCGATTCTACAAGCCGAATTTTAATATTAATTTATGTGTTTCCTGTAAAAAATTGAAGAAGGGTAAATCTTTGAGCCAGGTGTCGACAACGAATTTCAGTAATAAACGTTAATTATAAGTTATAACCTTTTTAAAAAATTAACACATTAGATTTAATTACTGCTGAAGTCAAATTCCATAGTAATTGTTTCGCGGTAGAGTGGAAAATATATAGTAGCAAATCTGAATCTAAGGTAGCTTCAGTGGATGACTGTGCAAGTTAAAACGATAAAGGGAGTGAGACCTCGCAAAAATTGTTGGGGAAATAAAGGCAGAGGACCTACTTATATAATTCCGCTGCAGTTTACGACCGATATGCGCTAATGCGTTAGCTTGAATCCGCAGTATTTCCTAAGGAAACTGAAAATGATTACGTCGTTTTTGTCAAATCTTATAAAAGTAATGAAGCTACTGTACCAAAAATTACAAAATATGTAATATTTATAACGAAGTTGAAATGCTTAAAGAATCAGCGGAATTCTATTATATACTTTTCCTTTGAATATGCCTTGCTTTATTTCCCCAACAGTTTTTTGCCAGGTCTCACGCCCTTTATCGTTTGACTTGCACAGTCATCCATAGCAGCTAATTTAGATTCAGATTTGCTACTATATTTTTCCACTCTACCGCGAAACAATTACTAGATATGGTATTTGACTTCAGCAGCGATTAAATCTAATGTGTTACTTTTTTAAAAAGGCTATAATTATCGGTAGCTTAGTCGAGAAGTTTATTACTGAAATTCGTTGTCGACACCTGGCTCACAGATTTACTCTTCTTCAATTTTTGGCAGGAAACACATAAATTGATATTAAAATTCGGCTTGTGGTATCGCAATTTATTGGCTTTCTGTCTGTCATTGTTTCGGTTACCTACCTACATCTTTATTTCCTATACTCTTTGCTTTTAATTTTTCATTGCCGTGGAAATGTTTTTCACGCTTGTAAACGAGGAGTAACAGTTCCTGTGCCGCACCTTAACTTAACGAATTATTTATTTTATCACTAAGCACTCTCAGGTCTTTATTGTAAGTTTGCACATCAAGTCACATTTTCACCGATCTTTTAATGGTTTTCATAGTTTTTAGAGTAGATTCCTCCAGTTTTCCGCCTTTTTTGCATATTGCTCATTTGTTATCATCACGCCTTAATTGTTTTGTTTTTAGCTTAAATTTATGTAATAGTTCATCGTCTGTTGTAACACTTGAAGATGCCAAATTCACGAAAATGAAAATAGCACGAAATTAATTGATAATTAATCACCATTCCCCAATACAAGCAATGCAGACGCAGGGTATGGGCGAGTACGATACTAGGAGGCTTGCGGACCATGGTGGGGCACGGAGGAGTCCGTCAGAATGAGATGGGAAACTGGCGAAAGTAGAGACAGAGTGCGCGCTTCGCGGAGGCGGCTTTTACATCCCTGGAGTAAATTGGCAATATCTTCCTTATTTATTGTTCGATTTCAAAATTTCAAAAACCCTTGCCTTGCAAAAGCATCAGACTACAACATTTACTTTTTGAATTTTTTCGATATCTTGTGTCGTTAAAAAGTTATCGCGTTTTAGAAATTTTTCAGTTTTGTCAGAAATCGAAACACGAATAATAATGGAGCTACAAGCGATTTTAGTAAATATTCTTCCGTTCGTCTAATGTTAAACTTTAGACGGAAATTAGTTATTACTCCCTTATTACTTGACGGAACAGAAAAACTTTTTTACTGCCGAATAGCAAATCAAATATTCTAAATTCCTCGTTTTTTCAGTTTTTACCCCCTGGGGGTGTGTTGGACATCGATATCGCCAGACGAATTTAGGGGGTCGTTATACACCCCAAATAGCATCCGAAAACGTACTCGATACATTTTTACCTTTCAATGTACAGCGAACATGATTTCTAGACGAGTTTTTCAAGCGCGCGAACTCTACTATTTTGGAGAAGTAATAGTTATGGAAGAGGAAGACTGTAATACTTCGTTTGACGAAGAAGATGATGTGCCTTTGGCAATTTGGAGAAACACAACTGGTACCACTAGAAACGAGAAAGAAGTAGAATGTGCTCAGGAAAGGCGGAAAAGCAATATTGGAGCAGGTAAGGAGAACCTAGACGCTAAGACGCTATTAAGAATAGGAAAGGATAATTGAATGAATATTTTTAGACATAGATGTTGCAGTTGAAGAGTTAAATGTTAATCCAGACGAAGACCCGATTTACACAGCAGAATGTGAAGTCCCGGATTGTAGCGAAGAAATCTTTAGCGCATGTCCAAGATGCCTGCGTTTACTTTGTTGGAATCATTTTTCAGTAGAAGGAACATCTTGTGAAAACATGCACCGGATACAGAATAATAGTACCAACATGGATTCTCCAGAATATTTTACAGTTGAAGGGAACACGAGGGAATGCGATGTTATGAGGATACGAAGACAAAATAAGAAGGAAGCAAAGAAACTCAGAAATTTGGGAAAAGAATATGTTAGCTCGACAACGGGTAAAGAAATGACGGCAAGAAAACGCATATTACCCAGATGCAATGGTAATTTTTGCCAAAAATTTGGTAGGAAATGTTCCGTTATAACTGAGGAAGAGAGGCAACGAATACTCTCCGATTTTTATAATACAGGCGATTTGCAGCTTCAGAGTTTTCTAGGCGACATAAAACAATTTATCATTATCTTCCGCGAGGCAGTACCGAGGTGCCTGTCTGTAAGACCATGTTCTTAAATACTCTCAGCATTTCTGAAAAGAGCCTGCATACAACATTACGGGAAAAGTTGGAAACTGCTGTTATAGAGCAAGAAAAGCGAGGACGAAGGTACAGGCATTTAATGGAAAAAGATGATGAAATTCACGAATTAGTATTGCAACATATTCAGAGATTTCCTCGAATGGAATCACACTACTGCCGAAAAAGTTCCAGTAGGGAATATCTTCACCCCGAATTAACGGTGAAAAAAATGCATAACATGTTCTTGGAAGAATCCGGATCGTCAGTTAGCTACAAAACGTACTTGAAGGTCTTTGACAGTTTAAATTTATCTTTTCATCGGCCAAAAAAGTATTTATGTGGTTTATGTCTGACGTATAGAGAAGGAAGCGTAGAGAAGAAGGCAGAGTTAGAACAAGAATATCAAATACATGTTAGGGAAAACGATATAGTGCGCAAGAAGAAGGAAGAAGACAAACTCGATTTGCTAGAGGAAAATGCCAGTGTTTGATCTACAGCAAGTAATAAGCTTACCTAAAACTTGTGATGGTAAACTGTTTTATAGCCGCAGGTTATCAAATTACAATTTTACAATTTACGATTTTAAGTCAAAAGATTGTGTTTGTTTCTTCTGGCACGAAGGTCAAGGGAAACGCGGATGTTGTGAAATTGCAACTTGCATTTATTTTTATCTGCAGGAATTAGATAGAAAGGGAATAAAAAAAGTCTCTTTGTATTCAGATGGTTGCGTGGGACAAAATAAAAATTCTGTAATTGCAGCAATGATGCTACGAATTGCAACAATTTCAGAAAATGTAAGTTGCGTATCTCTCAAATTTTTTGAGCCGAGTCATGGACAAAATGAGGGTGACTCTGCGCACAGCGCTATTAATACAGCTATCTCGAAGGCTGGCAATCTTTACGTACCTTCGCAACTAACAACAGTTTTTAAATTTGCGAGACGGTCAAAACCCTATAATGTGCTGGTTCTGAACTCTGACGATTTCCTAGATTTCAAAAAACTATTTTGTCAATTTTGTCGGTCAGACGAGATGAAAACGGGGGCATCGTAAACTGGACAAACATTCGTGAAATCAAAGTTAATAAACACTCTCCTAATCTAATTTACTTCAAAAATAGTCACCTGGAATCAGATTACCACATTATTCATTTAAAAAGAACGGCTGTGTCGCCTCACGCCATTCCCCCAAAATTGTATAATAAAAATCGTCCAAAAATAAACAGAGAAAAATTTCAGGACCTGATGACTCTTTGCGAAGGGAGAACACCAATCATTCGAATACCTGAATATGTAGATTTCTATAAAAACTTACCACATTGACATGTTTTTCTGTTCTGTTGTTGTTTTGTTATTTTCTGTTGTAGATCATCCCTGTTCATGTTATTGTTTGATAATTTTTAAGACAAAAATTTTAACTTTTAATACATCAAAAATGATAATAAAACCATATAAATGACTTTCCTTGACATAAACACCTTGCAGTTATGTAGGGCGTAAATGACGATAATTTTAGAATTGGGGAAAGACAAAGAGGCGTATCTTATTAATTTTAATTTATATCTCATTCTAGACTATAAAATCAAATTTCCATGTCATGTTAATAGTTTTGTCGCTCATTTACTCCTTTCTTTGGCATACTTTATTTTTGCAGTTGCTACAAGTCGCATAACTTGGCGTTCATAGTGTTGATTTTCATTTAAGTGTCTTTATCGCCGTTTGTGATTGTTTGAGATACGCCCCTTTGTCTTCTCAGCGACGAATTCTGCAACAGTTAAAAATTATTTAGAAAATGATTTTCCGGGTAGATGGTTGGGTTCAAATGGACCTACATTGTGGCCTGCAAGATCACCGGATCTGAGTATATTAGACTTTTTTGTTTGGGCATTTTTAAAAGAAAAAATTACGTACGAAGATACAACAATCAAGGCAATTCTGGTTTTGGCATTCTACTCAAAAAAGTAGCTTAAACTCGCGAAAACCCCGAGGCTCTATCTCTGCTGCTTCTATGAGAAACCCCCAAATCACAACGCAAAATAGGACACCCTGTACATTAACATTTTAGGAAATATTTTGGAATTACAAATTTACCCCGAGAATAAGCATTTATTTGTTGTTTCTTGTAATTCCATCGAGAAAAATTGCAATTTTGGGCAACATAATATTACCCTTATGCAGGGTAAAATTTTTGTAACGCCTCTCTTGGTGATTAGGTAAAATACCAGCCCATCTGGTTGTTCTGACTTTTGACAAAATAAATGCATCCTAATAAAGTAAGTTTATAAAATTCTGGGCTAGTATTCTTTGTTCTTCAGATTGTCTGTGATTTTGAAGACTGTATATAGTTTTTTTATATCTAAATAATTATTAAACATTTACGATACCAAATACGCTTTCCTCTTTCTTTCAAAAATCTTACCTTTTTCAGCATCAGTTTTAAATTTTTTAAATCAAAATTAAGTACTATGGTTGTTTTTTCACTTGCATATATTTTATAAATATCTATGTATGTATTACATTTTTTAAAATTTAAGTACATAAATTGACATTTTTCGTTGGTTTTACTTTTCTTGGGATGGGAACCAGGCTTGACAGGCTTCATTTGCTATTTCGCACATTGCTGACAGCGCCTTACCAGCATTATCAAATTCTGAAATTAAAAAAATTGGTAAGTTATACTTCTTTGATATAACACAAAAATAACTTTATTTAGCACGCAAATATTCCATCTACTCTCCCTGTACCTACAACTGCATTACAATCTCCTACAATTATTGAACTTTCATGCCCCTTCACAAAACCAATTGCCTCTGCAGCCTCATCACTGTAATTTAATGTGGGCAGATATATCTGTCTTATTACCGACCTTATAGGTTTCGAATTTAACCATAACTACCCTGTTAATTTTCTGTAAGAAATAGGGGCATAAGTGCCTTCGTCATACGTCAGATTTTCATTCCAAACAAAACAAAAGCACGTGCCATTTGACGTTTATCGATATTATTTACAATGTTTTAAACTAGTTTTTGCAATATAATTATAGACGTTTTGCGGTTAAAACAGTTTATTTTCAATTTGTGTGTTGGGCTTACGTGTAAAAACTTGAAAACAACTATAATTATATTTCAGAGGTTAGGTTAAAACGTCAGAAAGCACGTGGCTTTGTTTTGTTTGGAATGAAAATCTGACGTTTGTGACGCGCCACTTATCTCCCCCCATTTTCTACACTGCTATATTTTCTTCTTCATGACAATTCCTATTTCCGAATTTCCCCCTGTCGATCCTATGTGTATTTATTTTGATTTATAAATTTTAAGTATTTAATAAATGACAAAGTAACAATTTATAATGCAAATAAATACATACCGAAACTTAACCTCACTTAAGAAATACACTTAAAATATATTCTAAGAAACTTATACGCACTATTTTTATCACGAATATTCACAATAAATATTATCAATCTCTACACGCATGTAAATATATGCAGTAGACATCTCCACCACTATTTTGTTAATAACCTTTTTTCTTAAACTGTTCTGTAAGTAGGTTTAGTGAGCATTCATCATAAGGTTCTCAGTCCGAAGACTGGTTGGACGCGTACCTCCATTCTTTTCTATCCTGAGCTAACCTACGCATTTCCCTAAAAGTAGAACATCCCACATCCCTAACTATTTGAGAGCAGTAGTCTAATCTAGGCCTACCCCTACCTCTCCTAGTGAGCATTGAGCAACTTCATCCTGTCGATCCTAAAATTTCACTCTCATCATTCTTTCATAACGCGCCTAACTTCATCCTGTCGATTTTTGTTGCATCATGCGCGCGCATCGTAAAATTTCACTCTCATTATTTTTTCATAACGCGCCTAAAGAAGCATAACTTTAAAAAATATAATAATATTTGTACCTATAGTGGAAGTGCCAGTTCTTTTTCCGAAAATCGATCCGTTGAACGGTGGCTTTCTGTAGTTGGCTTCAGTCTCGGAAATCCATAAACTTAAGATGAGAGCCGCCAACACGACGGTTAAAAATTTTGCGGAGGAAATATTCATTTCTGAAAAATGTATATTTTCATACAAATCACATTTTTCCTATTAAAACAACTACTCGACGAGAAAGAATTGCTGAAAAACAATGCGGGAAATTGAACAAAATGTCTTGTTTTGTCTACAAAAATCACACAAATTCCATGGAAATGTTTTGTGTCTTATTCACCAGATCTGGCTCCCCCAAATGAAAATGAGGTAAGGTAATATATTTTTTTCTTCTAAGACAGAATCACATCTTCACTTTTAAGAAAAATCGGATATAATCCACAAGTCTGTCATCTCATCAAACATCATGTGTATATAAAAAATAATAAAGCAATATTTTTACTTACTTCAAAACAATGTAAAGGAGCTTTTGCTTGTTCACTGATGCTCTTGAGGAGTATACTGAATTTTCTGTATCCAAATTTTGATTTTTATACTCATCAGAGTGGACAAGCGCGTGCTCCGTACCTATTATTTTTCAAACTTAATTACTGTTCCATTTGCCGCGAGAATTACTAGATAATTCAATAAAGGATACCCGCTATTGCATTTTTATAATGCGGCGGTCTCCGCTTTGTTCCCAAAAGACTTTAAGCAATTCTTTTTCAATTTAAGTATCTTGTTCAAAATAAGAACTTATAGTATTTTCTACAAACAAAAAACAATTCCTTTTGCAGTTACTGTCGGTAGCTTAGCTGCCTATCAAGTTATTGGATGTCCTATGCGTCTTATTCTCATAAATAAATCATTTTTTATTTATGCAAATTCAAAAAAAAATAAAGCTAGTTCCCCAAGAACTGCCGTATCACAGCATTAATGCTGTGGACGTATCTCGTAACAAGTTACACGTGTTAGCGGTGTTGCCATTTCTATACCAACAAATATGGGAAGTAAGGAATTTAACTTCAATATTTCATATATTGATGGTCTTTATGGGCGACATAAGTGGCGCGTCACAAACGTCAGATATTCATTCCAAACAAAACAAAGCCACGTGCTTTCTGACGTTTTAACCTAACCTCCGAAATATAATTATAGTTGTTTTCAAGTTTTTACACGTAAGCCCAACACACAAATTGAAAACAAACTGTTTTCACTGCAAAACGTCTATAATATTATATTGCAAAAACTTGTTTAAGACGTAAATAATATCGATAAACGTCAAATGGCACGTGCTTTTGTTTTGTTTGGAATGAAAATCTGACGTATGACGGAGGCACTTATGTCCCCTATTAAGCAAAATGAATAAACTGTTGTTTAAACTAAAAAAATAACAAAAATAAACGTGTTTCCAAAACATTGGGTACCTATATACATAAAAAATATACATATATTATACAAAGACTTTCTATTTCTGTAGATACCAAGATACACTTTAATATACCTGAAAACATGCGTGCGACACGAAAATATTTTCCGTTCTAGTTTGAAGCACGCATAAATGGATTTTGCATCTATTTTAAGACAACATGTCAAATCTGACATTCACCGGGTAACCTTGATTTCACATGTTTCCGAGTTGTCAGTGTTGTCACATTATATACGAGAGAATTAAATCTTTTAGGAGAGTGAGCATCGAGTAGTCAAGTTAAAATATTCTTAGAAACATTTTAAAATATGTACGTGTAGTTTCTTTAGTCAAGTAATAGAAATTTCTAGGCAAAACTTGAATAGCGACAATTGATAAGTTTACTCGCGTACGCAAAATAAAAATTTAAATCATAAGGTGATTTGACGTTTAAATTTCATGCAATTTAATTTAATTTAATTTTTACTTTTTGTCAAAAGAGAGATGCCGTTAACACGACAAAATTATGTAAAAAAAGAGGGAGAAAAAGGCACGTCTTTTATGTTAGAAATAAAGTACATATCCCGAATACATGGGTCTATTAGTACCTATAGAATGTCTTTGGTGATATCACTGGAAACTGACATTTGTAATTTCCCCCCTTATTTGGTATTCTACTGTTTACTTTCTAATATTCTGCACGAAGTTCAAGGCCTGTCAGTGACATTTGTCTGAAAAACTAAGAACATCTGTCAGTGCACTTCTGCGCGCGCGCACTAACGAAATGAAAAGGTCTATTTCCAATTTGTAAAACCAGGCCACAAATTTTCAGTTTCTCAATTTCTATTCCGAATTCAGCATAACTAGTATTTGTTAGTTTAATTTTTCCCGTAATTTAACATATTACAAAGCGAAATGTAGCAAAACAGATACGTAATCGAAAAATCTTGCAAAAGTTTGACAGAAAACTAATCTTGCACTGTCAGTGGCAATTTCAGAAAATTTTGTTTGCTGCAATGGCACAAAACATTGCCGTTTCACTTACTGACGTCACAAAGGTCACTACCAAGGTCTCCAAAAGATTCGCAATGACTAACCATGTTTTATGGTAAACCAAGCCATAGAAAACATTTTGTAATCGAGACTGACGAATGTCAAGGGGTACATGGTTTACTTAAAATGAGAAACTGATCTGCCCCAAGGTAGTGAGTACATTTTCAGCGAATTAGGAGTCAAAATCCGAAATTACCTTAGATTCTGATAATCATCGGACATCTGGCAACACTACCGGATCCCCAGGCATGTGTGACCGAATTCACCGCGAACCTTTCCGCGCGGAATTGAAAATAGACAAAACAAACTTTAGATACTAACTTATACAAGTAAAATATTCAAAAATGTGCTTCAGAATATCTGATTTCCAAACTCTTCTCTATACTTTGTTCCATTCTAGGGCTTTTTGTAATAGATTGTTCCAAAATCGAGTAAAGGTAATAAAAATTCAAAATCCTGCAAATAATTATTACAGTATCATTTGTAATGCTTTTACTGTATTTATGGGTGGCCAGATATTGATATAATAAAACACATACATATAGTTAAAGCGAATCACTAAAAGACAAATAAAAGTAGGTAAAGAAATTTCACCGGTAGGGCAGGTAAGTAAAGAAAAGCACTTAAATCTGTTTAACATAATATATTTACAATGATACGTGCTCGTACTACATAAGTTTCATATTTTACACTGCTAAAAATGTATCTTGACTAACGTCATGTGGTATTAACAACACGGCACATAAAACTCTACCACAGAAAGTAGAAACGAGAACCGTATTTCGCTGCCGGTTTAGGATAATCTTCGGGTAAACCAGGGGCAGCGTCTTCGTAGATAGTTGGTGGTTCTGGTTGAGGTTTCGGCCTTTTAGTTTTGTGAACATGCACTCTAGCAAAATAATCATAAGGCGGCCGCTCAATTCCTAGATTGTCTTTGACGCATTGGTCAAAAACCGCTTGAGTTTTCCGACACCTAAAATGCAACGTTAACTCCAAACAGAAAAGGTTTAATGCACCTTACGGCTGAAGTTGAAAATCCGAACTAGATTTGTCGATACACGTCATATATTGAGTGAATTCATCGTAACACGTCTTCTTGATTTCTCTAAAGAAATTTAAGGCGCAGCTGGTAACATCTTTCCCTTCACTTATGCACTTTCTTGGATCTTTTAATTCTTTTTTACACAAGACGAATTCCTAGAAACAACGTCGATAAATTTCATTTTGTCTATCCATAACTTGATTAGGTAACAATAACCTTACATTATTCACATCTTCACATCGTTTTCCTAAATGAAATGCGCCAGCTTTTAAAGCAGGAGCCGATAAATGAACTTCTTGAACTGTTAACTCTTCCTCTGTTGGCAAATTCACCTTTTCCGTTATGCCCATTTTGACAAAATCAAAATTTTAGAGGAAAACTTAAGGACGTCAATCGCTTAAACGTCAAAAATGGACAAACATAACCCATAGAGCACTGCATCGGTATAAATAAGGAATCAATAATTTCCTGTCGACATCTATGCAACAATGAGCGAACTAAGCATAGTTTTAGAACGAAATCTGTATGGATAAGTATTTGACACTTTTTAGAAACATCTTCCAATTTTAAATTTCGGAGGCAATTCAGGATTGTTAGAGTAATTAAATGTTGCTTATTTATACTTCTAAGAAATATTTTCATAAAGGTGAGCCGTAAAATTGGGATTTAATAGAAAATGACGACACAGGAACTTTTACACATTGTTTTCAATTAATTTTCATGGCTAACCTAAGAAAATTTTTCATAAACATAGTTCTATAATTTTTCATTTGAAATTATAAAGTAGTTATTTACTTTTAATTCAATCAAAATGAAGGTAAGGTAAGTACTAGATAACATATTTGCAAAATTTATGTTTCGCATTTAACTCTGAGTAGATAGTTGTTGGGGGTTCTAGCACCAAAAGTGTTAATGCATACAATACCGGTTTTTAAAGAAAATACAGTCACCACATGGAATGATATTTTATTCACAATGAAATAATAACAGCAGTAACAGTTTATTCGATAATTTAATACTTAAAAATATGAGATATTCACAAATATCACAGGTGGTATTGGTCCCGGTGCCGAGACAGCTGATTGGAATTGGGGTTTCTTTTCTTAAACAGAGCTTTCTTTGTGCGGCGGGGGTGTTTGCGTAGAACAATTCCTCGACTGAAGAATAGGCGCCCAGGTCACGTGATACGGCTTCACGGGCATTTGCGTAGCGCAGTTGCGCTTACTCGACGGACGAGCCGTTATCGTGTAAGGAGCGATGGCACCGATGAGGCTGCCGCACTCCATCAGGCTTTCTGCAAGAAACAGAAACGTCAAATCATAACTTCAGCTGTCAACTTCGAAATTAATGGACGTGAAGTTAGTTTTCATTAGAATAACCTAACATTTTCAATACAAATAATATAGTGGTTTTACAGTTTATTTTTTTTAATTTGGTGTTATGCTTGCGTGTAAAAACTGCCTTCGGATTTGACGTTACACTTATAGGGTCCATTCAAAGTTTAGAAATAGAAACGTCAAACGTCACATCTCTAATACGTATCTAACCTCAAAGCTCAATTTAAAGGATACTTATAAATTAAGTAAATAAAATTGTGGAGATATTGCAGTTTTAAATTCTGCTTGCAAATCCCTTATGGCGAATAAAAGGGACGCAGGACATTCGCGTTGACCGCTTCGAACAGGTTTAATGAAACACGCACCGGGAACTTTATAGCCGGCCATTACGTGTCCAATCCCGACCCCAAGAACTATTTATTTAGATATGAAACTGGGCTAACCTCAACATTACCGTTAGTGGCGGGTTTTAAGATCCGGATTCTTATCATCTGCCACAGCATCTGTGGTGGCTGGTACTCGTGAATTTAATGGGGCCTCTAGCCGTTCGGACTTCGGTTGTCTAACTAGGCTATCAATTCTAAATTTCCTAATGATGAGAATTACTGCAGTGATCGTGTCTCGATTCCAGGCTTATAGCCTGGGTAAACTATGGTGATCAGCCTGAATGTTAAAATGACCTACCTTTTTCTATGATGAACAAATTGAAAAACCCAGATTGATGTTATTAAATTGCAACTCATTTCACGATAATTACGCTGATTTATCAGCTCATTCATAATACACTTTTGCATACTAATCATAGTCCCGGATTACCAAGTTTTTGCTTTATTTATTAATATTAGTAGAAGAGTTGACACTTGCTTTCACTTTTTGATTAGTTTGGCGCACGAACCCTAGTTATTAGTCGTTCCATAGAACCGGACAATGACGTGTCGTGTGCATAAACAAGTTTTCCTGGACGTACCGCGGTTGCTAGGCAACAAGCACGCAACCGTCCATTTTCCTATGGCTTCAGTGTCGGACGGTCGTGGAGTTTTATTTTGCACAGCTTTACTTTTGCGCAGTTTTGATAACGATATTGTCCGGTCTCCTGGGAAAAGATTAATAAGTACGCAATGGCAACGGTTTTTGGGAGAAAACATTAAGACACTAATAGTCCAAGAGCCAGCAACGCTTTCGTTACGTTATTTTTAATCAGACTAGAACTTATAATAATAATAATAAACGTCTTTATTTAGTACACAATATATACAGAATAAACAAATTCATTAAGATGAGGGTGCACAAGGTGTACAAAAATGGCGAAGTTCAACTTTCAGATGTAAACATCTGTCAGTTGTTCTTCCACTCAACCAAAATAGACAAAAAAATGTATTCAACATAATCAGAAAAACAGAAAAGCGGATGAACAATACTTAAAAACGAATATAAATTGAATAAATTATTCAAGCAAAGAAAGCACAAAGTAAAAAAAAAAATATAGTCAACATCAAGCAACGCAATTAAGCAAAAGTATACATGAACCAAATTAATGCATAAAACAATACAATTAACCAAATAAATACATAATGCAATCATAAATGGAAAAGAAAATATCTAAATACCTACACGAACAAAAAGAAAAAAAATGCAAGTGAACCCAAGGCCACCCAAAAAGCATGACAAAAACGTCAAAATTCATAATTCTCAGAACAGTAATTAAAGTTTCACAATGCAATGCAACACAATGCAATGGAGAGGCAGAACAAGCTGGAAAAAACTATGCTCCAAGTAAGAAGCGCTTCATATGAACTCTAAAGGTCTCAATTGAAAGATTCTTAAACTCAGGCGGTACACCATTGTATAAGCAACAAATATTGTGAGAAAGACTTCCTCAAAAAAGAGTGACCATGCAAAGGCAGAGAAAGCAGATCTTTACGACGTATATTGATATTATGTCAGCGCTTCTCAACGTTTTAGTATTTGGGACCCAGTTTTCTAAATTAATTTCAACCGCGCCCCCCCTTCCAACCGTTCTATTGGAGTAGGTACTAATAAAATACGAATACCTATTCAAGTCCATTTTAGTCTGCCACTGCTCGAAGGAGCCGCTAATTGTTATTTTTATTGTTGATTTTTGGTTTTATGTACCTATCTACTGGCGTGACATTTCGTTTTGTATTTTGTAACGGATTTTATGCTGCATTCGAATTGTATTTCATTTAAATAAAAAGTTTTTTATGACTTTTACTTCATTCTTCTCACGTCTTCGCGCCCCCCTTTCTGTTATGTCGTGCCCCCCCAAGGGGGCGCGCCCCACAGGTTGAGAACAGCTGTATTATGTACATCAGTTCTAAATTTGATTTTTCGGTATAGATAAGCTGGTGTAAAAGTTGTTATTATTTTGTGGTACAGACAAACTGAATGCAAAAAAAAACTTCAACGACGAATCCCTTGCAACGTAGTAACAAGGGAATCAGAAGTCTGGCAGCCGTCCGAGGGTGGCTTTCGCGCCTCTAGCATTTTTAAGGGCGAGAAAAAAATTTAAAATTACGCTGTTATAATCATTATGGCACTTCCCAATATTAAAGTTAATACTATTTTAAATCAATAAAAAAAATGCCAGACGAGTGAGTGGGTGGAAAGTGGGTGCCAGAGGGGGATAAAAGTGAGAGGTTCTATGCAAGGGCCCAGCGTACGGAATCTAGTCGACCACATTATCATTCCCTGGTCATGGGTCACCATGGAAACGTTATATTATGTGATGACAGTTTGTTTGCGATTTTGGAGATGCACAGTTGTGTTTGAGTGCAATTTGATTCGCCCCTTTAACCCCCTCTGGCGCGCACTTTCCACCCACCCATTCGTATGGCATTTTTTTTATTGATTTAAAATAGTATTAACTTTAATATTGCGAAGTGCCATTATGATTATAATAGTGTAATTTTAATTTTGTTTCTCACCCTTAAAAATGCTAGAGGCGCGAAAGCCACCCTCGGACGGTTGCCAGACTTTTGATTCTCTTGTTACTACGTTGCAAGGGACTCGTAGTTGAAGTTCTAGCCTTATTCTCTATGGTGTAACGAAATCCGTTGCTAGCTCTTGGACTATAAGAAATCAGGAAATCAAACGAATTGTTACTTTGTGCTCATGTGTTTTAAAGTTAATTGTGCATGAAGAGCATGGATGATGGCCTAACCAACGGATTTCCAACAGATGGAGCAGAGCTTACGACTACCGCAGACGCGGTTTTTACTTCATAGTAATTGACATATTTCATAGATGGCGTATACGTACAAAAATTCACATTTCCTAGCTTCAGCTGTGAGAATAAATGTTTTACCTCTCCGGCCGGCATCTGGATATATTTGCGACTAGTAACTCTAACAGTAAGCGCCAGGGTCGGTCTCAGTGCGTCTGAGTATTAAGAACTTGCCAGTAATTATTAGTCTGACTGAATATCACTGTATTCATCCAATACAGTAAAAAGATTATCACTGCTAGTTTTTAGCTATCTACTTTGACTAAAGTATGAGCAATCTGAATTAGGGGATGAAGAGAAATTTATCAAAACAACAACTACAATATTTGGGATGGAGACAGATACTGTGGATGTCATTTTTCTACGGAAATTATTCACGTGTTGGTGGGAATCATCACGCTTCAGAGGACAGCTGCTGTAAACAAGGCACGACAATACAATAATAGAATAAAATTAAAAGTGTATTCTATGAAACTGAGTACCTAACTGAGAACATTACCGTTAGTGGGGGGTATGAGATCCGGATTCTTTTCATCCGTAACAGCATCTGTGTAGGCCGGCACTCGAGAATTCAATGGGGTTTCCTCGCGTTTGGGACTTCGTTGCCTTCGTTCCCTAACAGGACTATCAATCCTGAATTTCCTAATGGCGAAAATTATTGCGCCGATCGCGGCCGCTACAATGAGCGTCGAGCCGGCGGCCAGCAAGATGTACAGCCAAGGGCCGTGACCCCTGCTCTCGCTCCCAGGCATCTCCGTTATCCGCCTCTGTTCCTTCAAACTACTGGCGGGCAGTGTCTTTAACGTCACTGCATCCGAGTTCTTGGACCACCCCTTCGCGTTCAACGCGAACACGATCGCTTTGTACTCGTTGGCAGGCTCTAAATTCGTAATGTTAAATTCAGGTACTGGCGCCGACAAATTGCTAATTACACTGTCGCCGAAGCTCACTAGCAGATTGAATTTCTGCTTGAGTCCGCCGTCGAAACCCTTGTCGCAACGCACTTGGATCGAGTAACTCGTCTCGTTGTAGCCCGCACAAGAGATGGGCGGATCCGGACGGCCGGCAGGAACGATGTGATACGTGCAGGGTATCCTCTGCGACCCGAGTTCGTTGCGGCCCCAGCACTGCAGAGTGCCGTAGTCGGCGGCAATTTTCGGAACGTAAGTCAGCACACTGGTGCCCGGCTCCGCGATGAATTCGTTCAGCTCGCGCGAAATCCCCGGAGTGCTGTTAAAACTCCAGTGAAATAATGAGGCCGCTGGCTCCGCATCAACCTGAAATAAACACAGAGTTACCTTGCTGTTTTATGCACTGTTTATGCTGATGGAGGGTCGTGAGTTATTATTGTAAAGCACGATCATTACATCGCATCAATTAGGGTGATCTACGGGGGAAAAAGGTACCCTCTATTTTTAATTAAATGCTCGTAAATGGACATCGTATCGGGGTTAAATTATTCTGGCGGCTAAATTACCCTCCTTGAGAGCTTGGAGAGCTCATCGACCCTCCTAAACCCATGAACGCGTTTCGTAATATAGTTAGAAGAGTTGACAGTTTTCTGTGCCACTTTGGTCATCGAAAATGAAAATAGTGCAGAAATATTCATACAATACATTCAGTAATACCAATTAAAATGAGCTAAAATTATTCGTTTTGAATATAAAGAACCTAAATAAGAGATGCAACGTCGAAAGAAAATATAAGAAGTGAAGATATTTGTAGAAGAAACATCAACAGAACAGAAGTATACAATAACAGCAATACTAATAGAAACAGTGAACCGTAATTAAATGTGAGGCTGCATCTCAAATACTACAACTGCAATGAATAAAAAACAAACATTACCACAATAAAAAAACTATCACTTCTCACGTATAATCATATTATATTACATACAAAAATATTACCTCAACAGATGTGGGTTCCTACTTCATCCCGTGCACTTATCTTAGCAGATAGAAATTCAATTATGGAGAAACCTCATAAAATTGTTCCAATGTCAAAAGAAAGCGACGAAAACTGCAGCGCAAATATTCCGGAGATTGTTTCTCGAAAAATTGGAAACCATGATAAAGTGCGATATTATGCAAATAGTGCATGCACATAAACTATAGTACGAAACGAGGCAGCCGCAAAATGGAACTCTAACAATCTAAACTTGCGAATTTCATCCGATACAGTCTGGTAGCGTTCTCCAAACTTTCCCGAATACATAGAATATTCGCGGAAGATCTCGTCGATTCGTAAACTTTAAGTAATAAGTTTTCTTTAAAGTCTGCTGGATATAAAGTGCCATGATGGACCAGTAAATCCTGGAACAGTGGCGGCTTGTAATAGGAGACCTCCAGGGCGACTCGTGACTTATTCAAGAGGGTGAGCTTTACCAAAAACCTGAACAACATTTAGGTAAAATTTTAAGTCAAAACTCATTCCCCTTTTCCTTCGGCAGAGCCCCCTCTTGAACAGTACACGAGCCACCACTGGATGAACTAGTAAATCCCGAAGTGAATGTCCTCCGAAATTGTCTTCTGTACGTCGCTGCAGTAGGTGCAAATTACGGCCGACTTTAAATTTATAGTTACAAATTCAACTTAGCAACTCGGTTAGTGCGAGAATCTGTCTCTAAAGCTAATTTACATTCCACTTTCCTTGCGATTTTACTGTTTGTAATTACAAAAGTTTCCAAACACACACAGCGGTTCTTTCGGCGGTAATTTATCGTACTTTCAACGTGTTGATTACTCTGATTCAAAATTGGCACAGTTAAGTCGTTAGGAATTTTAGACATTTAATGGAAGAAGCGTCAGCAAGTATTAGAAAAAGCAAATTGAAAATTCCAAGGAAGACGGTTAGCCAACATCTGATCGAAGGAAGGCCAGCTTTAAGAGGGGAGCAGTATTTCGTAAGACCCCTATTTATTTATTGGATATTCCCGGTTCAGGACAGTATTTTTTTGGTATAGTTGTTGCGTTTGCTAATTAAGAAATTCGAATGTTTAGGAATAAACTTAGAGTTGTAATAAACGTCGCGATGTTATAAAATTTAAACGTAAACATTTACAAATTAAGAGTTCCTCGGACTTTGTGCATTTAAATTGAAATGTAAACATTCGTAGTTCCGGAAGCAAGCGGAAATTATTGGAAGAAAATGTAAATTGGGTAAACCGTTGTAAAAGTTTGCATTAGCAGTCCGGGACAAGATGATAAATGGGGCGCAAAGATTTCCCAATGGTGGATGCGTTAAGGTCGTGGAACATATTTTCCAATTCCTCATCTATGTGAACCCTAATGGCCGAATTCACGAGAGGTGCAGTCATTTGTCTTTATTAAATTCAGATTTCCGAACTGACGGGTGCGGTCTTTATAGAGTTTAGGTGCTCTAAATGTTTCCTTTTACGGCAGAATGATGTGCAATTCACTGTTTATTGCGCTTATTTACCATACAGTCGAACTTCGTAAGCATGCAAGTTATTTACATAGGAATATCTATCCAAAGCTACCCCGTATTACCCTTGGCCCCTTTACAGAAAATATATTTCCTTCTAAACTTGCTTATCGCGCCATGTGTGAACTATAGAAACTAAATGTCACATTGACGCAGTCGGTAATTCGTAAATCGTAATGGCCGCAGGCCGCTTCCGGTTTACTTGACAGATGTCTTGGAAGTCTTGAAACGTTTATGGTTAAAAACCAATGTCTACTTTATAGTTTATAACTGAGTGAATCGAAAATTCTGTGCTTGACTAACCTGTAACTGTCACTGAATGACACTCAGGGCAGCCAAGGTGAAGAATTAAAATGCACTGTGAGTTAATAAAAATTGTTACTTCTTAGTAAAGTAATAGATATCAAATTGAAACGCTGATGACAAATCATTACAGTTCGTTAAAAACAAAAAGTGTTTATTGGCTCTTACATAAATTGATTTTACAGTTTGCTAACTTCGCTTTATTAACAATGAAAAACCGAATTTACTACGATATATTTTTTTTCCATAGCTGGAATGAATGAAATCGGATTTTCTCTTCCGCTTGAGTTTTCTTTTCCGTGCAGGACAAACAGCAATTCTCTGAATAAACAGTTTTCACAAACAAGTTGTTTATTTATTTGATACCTTTGAATCACTGGCCAATAACAGTTTCCAAACAAACTTCAAATGCCCCCGTGTCCCTATAGGTCTCCTTTTTGTCAGTGTCAGAAATAAGTTATAAAAAACTACGTTCAGTGGACGTCCTTCTAGCTGCTTCTGAATGTTAATACGATCTCTAAGTCTACAAACCCAGATTGCCTGCTTTTGACTGCTGATAAATGGTGTGAATAAAATCGAAAAAAAATTGTACCAAACAAAATGTTTAAGCTACTTCCAGCTTTTTTACATTCTTTGACGTTTGTTCTATCCTATGTCTGTGGTGGTCGCCTGTTTCTCCTTTTGGTATGTACTTACACCAATTTCCTAGATGCATTTTTCCATTTTCCCGCGTTTTGTTAAGTATACTTTTTGGAAGGCTTCTCTTCTACATCTCTTACTTTTCCATTTCTTACTTTATCCTTCTGATCATTCCTTTCTCGTTCTGCAAGTACTTCATTTCTACTACATCCACTTTAATTTTGAATGCACTCAACTTTACTACCAAAGTTTAATTCTGGTCCAAATGCAGTGAATACAGACATTTTTAACAACTTAATTTAAGTATATTTTTAGAACCTCCCTACTAAACAAAACAAAAATACACTGATGCTGCTGAATCTGTCAATTATGTTGCTAAGCACTTTTATGTACGCTCCATCATTAAAGTACCCTTACAAACTTCTTTTTATCTCCTGTTCCATCAACGGTTACAAAAGAGACAAAAGAGGACTGCCAACTCTTCCAACTATACACAATACAGCTGTTGCATTTCACCGATAACTGCCAGAACACGGAGGAAATTAAGTGCAGTTCACTTACCTTGCATTCCACTTTGAGAGGTTCGCCTTTGGCTGCTCCCAGCACTTTTCTCGCGTTACCATCCCCACAAACAGGCTCGTACTTGATTGTCAGAGCGAACGGAGGACTTTTAGCGGATCCTTCTGTGTTTGTCGCCTCGCAGCAGTAACGACCGGCACTTTTGCGAGTGACGCGCTGTGAACAAAAATGAAATAAATGTCCACACACCTGATCATTGAGGCAAATGGGGAAAACTCGCATAATCGAGCTCATAAGTTTTAGTACCCTAATATTAAGTGTATATTCGCAATATTATAGAACAGACCTGTAGGAGTGGGGAGTGGCGAAAGTATCGCTTTGCCTACTAAACAGCTTCTGAAAAGTCCGTTAAAAATGTTGCAGTTTTTGTGTAACGTTCGAGGACCGCTATGCTGAAATATATTACTTACCCTTTCTATTATTTTATACCCTCTGTTACTATTTAACAGGTAGGAAACGGTAAAAATGGTCTTGTTCATGTAGAACATTGCAAATTCAAAACGTAGTCGACCTGAAGAAAATGAAGCAACTTGTAAAACACATACTTTTCATTTTACACAAGAAAAGCAATTTTCAGAGAGGAAAACTGTTGATACGACCGTGACCGTCAAATTCAACAAATAACGGGACCCAGAGTAAATAAATTTACTTACTACCATCTGGCGGCACCGTCAATTATAGCCAGCAGAGGGAGTAACTGAGAGATATTAATTTGGAGGGCTATTAGGGCGATCACGAACACTTGTTTCGTCTCTCATCCTATTATGTCATGTTTGGAACTTGCTAATCCAATATTGACAAAGTAATTTGCGAGTAACAGAAGCAATTGATACACTTTGGATTGCGTTCCCCGAAGTGAGAATAAATATTTGCTTCGGCGTTCTTTTCATCAATTAATTAGCTGGAAATGAGGTAAAAATAGAGTGGTATTCATGTCCTTAGTACTGATGAACGTTCCGTTATTTACCACGGTAAACTTACAACAGTATGCTCATTAGGGGTAGCCCCATTTTGTCGTTGGGCACGCATGACGAAACGTGAGAAGCACATATTGGCGGGAGACGCTGAGTGACATGACTTTGTTAGGGCTCGGTATTGCAGGAATGCATTTGAATTTGTTACAAGACAATTTGTGTTTGAAGAGCAAAAAATTTCACAGTTTTTATATCTGTGAATTCAACCGTATTTGGCGCCCGACCTGAACAGTGTCTACTTCAAACGTTTGAGCAGCACCCGGGCATAATTTGCGATTGTATTCGAACTCCGAAACCCAATTTGTGCCGTCAAATTAGTTAATCCTGTTTCTAATCGAAAACTTTTAATCCGTAGTAGCGTAACTTGTTAGTGCTCAACTTTGGCAAACAAAAAATATAAATATCGAAGTTTATGCGCAACAAAAGTGAATTGTACGGCTAATAAAGTACTTAAACAAGTTTAATTCACCATTCTCTTTTTTGCGAAGGGTAGAACTTTTGCGTTTGGATCGCTTTCGTAAACTTTTAATCCAAGCAAATGGAAACTATTGGAATGGGGATCGATTCTTTCCATTTATAAAGTTAAGCCGTAGTCTTTCCGGCACAGAAGAGTTGCTGAAAGTACGTACGTATTGCTCTTTGACGTTAAAAATTTGTTTCCAAGCATTCCCCCGCAAGACACCATTCAGTTAATCAAAAAATTATTAGAAAATAACAACCAAAACATAGTACAAAATTTAGAAATTTTAAATCTGTTATCCACTTGTTTAGAACAAAATTATTTTCAATTTGATAACAATTTCTACAGCTGCAAAGCAGGTCTTATTATGGGAAACCCTCAGAGTCCCTTATTAGCCGAAATATTTATGGACCATATAGAAACCCATATTCATAGCAATAAACTTAGTAAACAATTCTTGTATTGGTTTGGGTACGTGGACGATATAATAGCCTGTTTTACAGGAACGGACAGACAATTAAATTCATTCTTAGATTTCATGAATAACATAAATCCGAACATAAATTTCACAATGGAATTAGAAAAAGATAATGCTATAAATTTCCTAGATCTAACAATAGGGAGGTTCGGAGAAAAATAAGATATATATTTCTGGCATGAAAATGACAGAAAATTGTTATTGTAATTGATTTACGGCGAAATATTTTTTCTAAAAATTTTTTTTGCGGCGTAATAAGCGAAAGAAATTAGCTTATCACGCCCACATGCTAGTTCGCTTTGTTATTGGTTTGACGTCAGAGATTCGTAAGGCGCTCCTCCCACTTATCTTGAAGTGCCCGTGAAGCGGTACCTATCTCATAACATACTTATTGGGACTATTTCGAGCGTGAATTGTTAAAGTAAGGTGTCAAGGAATCATGAAACAAAGACAACATAATCGATATAATGATGCAACAAGGGTATCAAAAGTCCGATTCACATAATTTGCCATATTTATGTAGTAGGTAGGTAAATGTCCCGGTAAATGTGGAAATGGTGTGTGATCCTTGCATCTAACCCCAATTTCATTCAACCTCAAAACAGTAGTGTAAAGGCAGACCGGCAGATTGTAGATACTTGCTTACTTCTGTTTGTAAAATAGGTACCTACCTATATTCTCTAATACAATACAATACATACCTACTCATTTATGTAGGTATGTATACCTAAGTGATTGACAAGTTATCAAGTTAACAGTTTTAAAACGGATTGGAAATTTAAAAAAAAAATGGAAACAAATACAACTCACGCGAATCAAAAAACTACGCTACGTAGGTACTAGGTACTAGGTACTAGGGTTAATAAACAACTGCTATATTCTGGAACGGTTAATGTAGAAACTCGGAAAAGACTCTTAAAGACGCATGTATGGAGTACGAAATTATACCTATGGGTGCGAAACTTGGACAATGGGAGAAGCGGATTGAAAAAGAGTAGAAGCGTTGGAAATGTGATGCTACAGACGGGTGTTAAAGATACCGTGGATAGACAAGTTAGCAATAAGGAGGAATTAGAAAGAGTTGGGGAAAAGAGAAAAGTATGGAAGACAATAAAGAATAGGGTATAGGATCGTAGGATGGTAGGACACCTTCTGAGACACAAAGGAATAGTTCGCGACATACTAGAGTCAGAGATAGGAATAAAGAGGTAGAGGTTGGAGCTACGGCGATTCAGTATTTGGCTCCGTCATGCTCCTAGCATCCTGTTTCAAATTATGCTAACCGTAACACGTTACCAAGTACCAAGGGGTCCCGGAAAACTGTGGATAAATTACATTATGTTCGATTTTATTTAGAGTGGCTGCAATGGGGCAGCCGATAATTTTATAAACTTTTGCAACGATAAACTAACTCGCGAAAATATCGATAATGCTGACCGATTTTCCTTCTGGCTCCAACGAACCACTTTTTCCGTTTTATTGGTGTGCTGTACGATGTATTAGTCTGGGTACAAAACAGAAAACACCGGTTAGAACCAGTTAATAATATTTAACAATTTAACTACACATGCATATGCATAATACTTATGGGACTGCTGCGCGCTGAAGCTGGAACTTGTACGTTATACTAAGTTCTGACGTCACGCGGCCTACTCTCGTTGCAAGGTACGATTTCTAGCCTCGCACCGACGGAAAACTTTGCAACGGCTTCACAGGCGAAGGAATTTTTTTTTAACAAAATTTAACAACATAACTGCCTTCAGTATAATAAACTCTATCAATTTTAATGAAATTTGAAAATTACCGAACCTGCCTATTAACAAAGTAAACAATAGACATGAGTTTTCAATTTTTCACAAACCTTCGCACACAGATGTTACAATTCATTATAACTCAAACCACCCTGTCCAACACAAACTATCTGCTTAGAAAAGTATGATACATAGATTAAAAAATAAACATTTAGATCAGTACCAACATCTGAAGAAGCCACTGTGTAGACGAAACAATTGTCATGTTTAATTAATAATAAATTTAGGAAAACCTACACAATCTTGTCTCATTTAAATTAGTGATTATGGATTTTCGTCAAGTAAAGGGTAAAGGCAGATACCATCAAATACTCCAGATTATGGTTATTAGCGGTAGTGATGATCATTGAATACAAGAAAAAATGAGGGGGTATATTGGAAAGTGGATCGCCATGACCAGTAGGTATGACAAAGCAAAAGGTGATTAGCTCTAAATCGCATTGCATGTTTAAAATTTTTGTAGATAAGGTAACGTACCTGTAGAACTAAAGTCTGATTACTGATAAGTACTCCTGTTACTCCAGTTGCATTGATCTTTTGGCCGTCACGCAACCACTTCACCCTGTTTACCTGAAACAAAATCGATATCAATTTAAAATTTATTTAAGTTCAATCAAATCACTTAGAATTGTAAATCGATATGTTGTGGAAGCATTTGCTTCATGAATGTCTCTACTTCCTGGGCACTGTAGACGTCAAATTATCTGTTACGCAGGTTAATATAAAATGAAACGTCGGAGATCTTGCAAGGGAGCGGAATGCAGATTGTAACAAATACGGTATATATCCAGTTACTCTGCTTTGCATGCCTGGAGGCTCTGGAATTTAATTGTTCAGGAATTTCATGACTACGTTTCGTCAGAGTCTCAAGATGAAGTGTCTTCTCAGAACATTAAATGACTGGGCCTGTTTTTATAAACACGCCCAAAATATTTAAGAATAGATACCTGTGGAGACCGGCTTCGACTAGCGATGAATAAGACCTGCTCGGATTTGATCATCTAGGTGTTACGTGTGTTGGTGATATAAGATATTGAAATTAGACGTTATGAATAGGTAGTTAGATCGCGGTACTGTACGAAATAGGACGCGTTCGTGTGTTTGTTATTATAATGTTCTTTTGTAAAGTGGGAAATAGTTATTTGCGGAATAAAGTAATTTGTGGCTATATCCTCTATTATTGAAGTACCAGTTCCTGGGTCACCACAATTGGCGACGAGGTAAATTTTTTTATAAGTGTTGAATAGTATGTAAATAGTGGAAATATCGCATATCGATTGCAGATTTGCGCGGAGTGGATTAAATTCTACTAAGAGGGTGGATTAAATTCTACTAATATAGTGGATTACATTCTGCTGAGACGAGAATATACAGGGTGGATTCGATTCTACCAGTAGGAGAGGTGAGAAAGACAAAGTCTATAGAGAGATTTGGCTAAGGTTTTATTCTAGGAAAACAAAGCATGGATCAATTGTCAATTAAGCACTTTGCTTGTGACTCCATAGTAAAGGGATTGCTAGCAATTGAATGGAGGAAATGGGTGAGGTCAGTCAGGCTGTATTTGGATGCAGAGGAGATAACAGACGTCGTAAAAAGGAAAAATAAATTACTGCATCTGGGGGGCCCACAACTTCAATAAATTGCGTTTGGACTACCAGGGGCCATAGTCGATTACGATCCTGAACTTAAAAATGACGTGTTTAAAATTCTAGTTGATACACTGGACAGTCACTTTTCTCCGCAACAAAATTCGTGTTTTGAAAGACATGTATTTCGAAATATGAAACCAGAAGAAGGAGAAAACTTGAACAAGTTTCTAATACGATGCAGATCACAGGCAAATAAATGCGCCTTTGGAGGCTCGGAAAAAGAAGCTAGGGAAATAAACATTAAGGACAAGATAATCGATATGTGAGCACCTGTCGAGTTAAAGAGAAAATTGTTAGAAAAGGAACTACCACTGAATGATGTAATAGAACAATGCCAGATATATGAGCAAACACGGAATCAAAGCAACATTATGCAAAAGAAGGACGGTAATCAACCAGATGATAGCGGACCCCAGGTGAATCATGTTGACAATACTAGAAAACGGAAACATTGGGAAGGGACAAAGACAACTGAGTGTTTCCGATGTGGGAATACGCACAAGCCTACAGAAATGAGAACCTGCCCTGCCATTAGTACTAAATGTCACAACTGTGGTCGCATAGGCCACTATGCAAGGAAATGTAGGACTACAAAAGACAAACGCCCCACTCGTCAAAATACGTTGAATTCTAGAAACCACTACCGATCTACAAACTCTCGAAGAGTTAATCTTATTGAGGATACTCCAGAAGAAAATGAACCCTCAACAAGTGGTACCAGGAACTTCGAATGCTTTGAAATAGAGGGCGCAACGAAGACCCACAGTAGCAGAGATGGCACGATTCAGGTTAGAATAGGCGGCACACCTGTAAATATGCTAATCGATTCTGGTGCATCCTGTAATATTATCAACGGAGATGATTGGAAAATTTTGATGGAAAATAATGCTGCTATAATGGAAGTCCAACAACAAGTGACTAGTTTAATCAAGCCATACGCATCCAACGAACCCCTAAACATACGATGTAAGTTCACGGCACCTATTTGCGTTGAGAATGGCCAAGAACTTATTGCAACATTCATGGTAGTAGAAAAAGGAACTATATCCTTACTTGGAAAGCAAACGTCCATCTCCTTAGGTATTCTGAAGTTGGGGTTAACGGAAAACATAAACCACTTAGGAGCAGCTGACCCGTTTCCGAAAATTAATGGTATTAAAGTTAAACTCGCCATTAATCATCTGGTGAAACCAGTGCAACAACCGGTACGAAGAGTCCCCATTGCTGTTGAAACCAAAGATGAGGAGAAGTTGAAGGATGCACTGGCTCGCGACATAATCGAAAAAGTTGAAGGACCTAGTCCTTGGATCTCGCCTATGGTAATAGTTTTTAAACCAGATGGTGACATAAGGATATGGATCGACATGAGACGAGCCAACGAAGCCATATTAAGGGAAAATTTCCCATTACCTACTTTCGAAACTTTCATGACGAAGCTAAAAGGCGCTCGATATTTTTCCCGTCTAGATTTGGCTAGTGCTTACCATCAGCTAGAACTAGAGGAAGAAAGTAGACCAATAACTACATTCATTACACATCAAGGATTGTTCCGATACAAACGTTTAATGTTCGGAATTAATTCCGCACCAGAAATATTCAAAGTATTCTTGCACCGTGTAAAAACTGCTTGAATTACATTGATGATGTAATTATATATGGAAAAACTGAAACCGAACACGACGATTGTTTACGTAAGGTCCAGGAGGTACTAAAAAATAAAAATGTACTACTGAATGATAACAAATGTCAAGTAAAGGTGAGTCAGCTCGAGTTTTTGGGACATATTCTGACGTCATCTGGAATAAAACCCGATCCAAAGAAAGTTGGAGTAATTCTGAGTTTTCGATCACCAATCAATAAAGAAGAAGTTAGGAGTTTCTTAGGACTAGTAACTTATCTAGGAAAATTCATATCTGATCTTGGAAACTTAACGGAACCTCTTCGGTTACTGACAAGAAATGACACAAAATTTGAATGGGGACCAAACCAACAAACAAGTTTCGAGAACCTAAAGCAAGAACTAGACAAATTACCGACACTTGCTTTCTTTGATCAGAAGCTACGTACTCAGTTAATTGCTGATGCAAGTCCAGTTGCCTTGGGAGCTGTTCTACTCCAATTCAACATTGAAAATGAGCCCCACGTAATTTATTTTGCCAGTAAAAGTCTCACCGGTGTAGAACGACGATACTCACAGACCGAAAAAGAAAGTCTGGCTCTAGTGTGGGCGGTAGAGAGATTCTACTATTACTTAGCAGGACTACATTTTGAATTAGTAACAGACCACAAACCGTTGGAAGCTATATTCAAACCCACATCAAAGCCACCAGCCAGAATTGAATGATGGGTACAAGATTGCAGGCTTTCAAATTCACTGTAAAATACAAATGTGGAAAATCCAATATAGCCGATTCCTTATCGAGACTGGGCCAACTTGGAATGGACCCCACTTTTGACGAACCAAACGAACACCATGTACATGTAATTATTAAAGAGGCAATTCCCAGAGCATTAAGAATTTCACAAATTATAACCGAAAGCAAGGTGGATCTAGAAATCACGGAAACAATTAAGAAATTGGCTGAAGATTCTTGGTTAGCAAATGATGCAAGTCCATTCTATCCTTTTCGGTTAGAGCTCACTTCAATGGGAACAATTCTCCTCCGAGGCAACAGAATCGTAATACCAAAAAGCCTACGAGGCCAAACCTTAGAGTTGGCCCATGAAGGTCATCCGGGAGAGACAGTTATGAAGCGGAGGTTGCGTTCCAAAGTATGGTGGCCTCAAATAGATAGAGAAGCTGAAAAACATGTGAAACGTTGTCGAGAGTGCTTACTTGTATCAATACCTAACAATCCAGCGCCGATGACGAGACAGAAGCTGCCTTCAGGCCCTTGGCAATTTCTAGCCCTGGATTACATGTCAGGGGAACAAAATCAGGATCATTTGCTCGTAGTCATTAATTATTACTCTAGGTATCATGAAGCCATATTTACAAAATCTACAACTACGTCAACAATCATTCGAGTACTAGAAGAAATGTTTTGCCGATTAGGATTACCAAAAATAATTAAAGTTGATAATGGTATTAACTTTAATAGCGAAGAATTTAAACAGTTCTGTGGCACTAATGGTATAGAAATAGTGAATTCTCCCCCATATTGGCCCCAAGCTAACGGAGAGGTTGAGAATATAAACAAATCACTGAAGAAGAGGCTGCGAATTAGCTACATAAAGAACAACAAAGATTACAAGAAGGAAATAATGACATACATTTTGATGTACAATGTGACACCTCATGGTACAACAGGGAAATCTCCAACTGAGCTTCTTTTCAACAGGAGAATTCGAGATAAAATACCTAGTATAGAGGACTTAATATCAGATACATTCGATGATGAAGTCTATGATAGGGATCTGGTCAGAAAAGAACTGGGGAAAAGAAAGGAAGATAGTAGTAGAAGAGCTGTTGTAGACACAATTAAACCAGGAGACCGTGTGGTGGTGAAGAATGTCAGCGTTCCTCATAAGCTGATGCCAACCTTTAGTGAGATGGAATATGATGTACTGAACAGAAATGGAAATGAGGTAACACTGTTTGGAAATGAGAAAGTTATAAAGCGAAATGTAGCTCACGTAAAGAAACTACCCGAGATTACAGTTAACAACGAAACTACAACGGTGTCGCCAAGGCTCTCATCATCATCAAGCACTTTTCCAGCTCCATTAGAGGACTCTCATCACCACACCATTGAGGACGACCCTACCACGTCGGAGGTAGCAACGCCACGGCTACAACCATTGAAACTCGTGAAAGAAGGAGGGATGTGGAGACCGGCTTCGACTAGCGATGAATAAGACCTGCTCGGATTTGATCATCTAGGTGTTACGTGTGTTGGTGATATAAGATATTGAAATTAGACGTTATGAATAGGTAGTTAGATCGCGGTACTGTACGAAATAGGACGCGTTCGTGTGTTTGTTATTATAATGTTCTTTTGTAAAGTGGGAAATAGTTATTTGCGGAATAAAGTAATTTGTGGCTATATTCTCTATTATTGAAGTATCAGTTCCTGGGTCACCACAATACCTACGTTAAAAATCTCTCATTATCAACAGAAAGTTTATTATTGTAGAAAGAGACTTTAAGCACAACAAAATATTCTTCCAAGAGGTTGGTTTCCAAGTCGTCGGTTTTCCGAAGGAAAGAGAAGCCTTTACAGTGTTCAATAGAAGTTTTAATGGACGTAATAATTGCTTCTCTCTGAGAGTAACTCTATCGGGGAACAGAAATGAAAAGTTTAAACTCTGACCTATGCCACAATAAAAGGAGCATTTCAGAAAATGGAAAATGGTTTTCAGTTACAAACAGTGTAATATGAAACCCTACAGAGCATGCAGTTGGCAACTAGTCGGGGAGCAGACCGCCTGAAAGATGCGTTTTAAACAAAAATAATTCCAAAAAATATGTGGATTCAATTCTACATTTTATTGAAATGCTTTATCACATATAAGGTTATTTTCATGGAAGGCGTACAAAGCCAGGAATTAGATTTAAGAAAATGTCCGAATTAATTTTTTTGAAAAGACCAAAGTCTTCTGCTGGCCAATTCATTCTTTGAATATTCCCTAAATGTAGCAAATTGGCAACCCTTTTTGTGCGGTGGGGTGTGGCGTTATCGTCCATAAAAACTAAATTATCTCCAATTTCGTTGGAGAGGTTTGCGACACTTGAATACGTGGAGTGCGGCGACCATACATTATACCCCCCCAAACATTACTGTTCCGCCTTGATAAGGAACAACTTCTCTGGCAAAAGCAAGTCTTTATTGTCGTCCCGGTCCCCTCCAGACTCTCTCACCTCGATAATTACTCACTAATCCAATTTTTGTCTCATCAGAAAAACGATATGCGCCACCGGGGTAAAAGCCAGCCCCTATGTTCCTGTACCCATTGGAGACGTGCGGCTATGTGTCCAGGAAGTGTGCTGTATATAAAACGGCTTGGCAAAGAAGCCCAAGTATCCCAAACATCCTAGAATATGAATGGTACATGGAAAATGACGTTTTCATGCCAATAAAATTAACAAATCGCTCTAAACTCTATTGTGTTACAATATCACAGTTCTGTAAATGTAAAAATTTACTTGTTTTTTCGATGTGCATGCATAAAATCTAATGTGCAATGTATAATATCGACGGCGTTACGACAAAAAGGCGTAAGCGACAAAAATCTGAAAATGAGATTATTTTAGCAAACGAGTCGTAAGAGACATGCCTTTCGGCTAATACTACCGTTGAATCCACCAAAAATTCGAGAGTCGTGAAAATTTGTGTTCAAGTGGTGTAAGCGACAATTTCAGTTGCAATAAAGTGAGGTTATAAAAGTAGTAACCGCCAAGATCTCACAGTGGCACGTGCTGTTACGCCAAACGTCATTAATTAGACGTCCTGACCAGGTATGGGTTTTGAACTATTATTAATCTTAAAACTATTGTGGCAAGGCTTAGATTGCATAGTTTTTGGCATTTAGAGTTAATAATAATTGGGGAAAATCCTCGAAAACAGATTTTGTCGTTTACGCCTTCTAGATGCAGTAACTTTTGGTGGGCTTAAACGCCATTTCCCCATGCGTAACGTACGCAATGTTTGAGTGTGTTTTTTAAAATTACCTATGCCAAAATCGCTAAAATGTTTGAACAAATTGATTAGAAGGCTGCTTTAATTTTTAAATATAAGGGTGCCTTCGATTTGATGCTCGGTGCACTCCGAGTGTGCTCTAAACGTGCTTTTGCGTTTTATTTGGCACTCGGGGTATGCCCTATTACCTTCGACTTGTGACAGAGCAAGCTTTTGGAGTAAGCTCTTAACACTCCGCGTACGTCGGTAGTGTACATGGAGTTTTCAGTGAGTTTTGGTTTAAACAAACTAACCTCACAATTTTCGGATGATCTCGAAAGTTGCCTGTACCTATAAAAATTTAAATATGGAACAAGGGGAACAAGGAAAATGTGCAATATGTGGAATCATCGGCCCATTAAACGAAGTGCAAAACCATTTTTTGCTTGAGCACACCAATGTGGAGATGTCGGAAAATGACGATCCTCGAAGTCCAGTTGAAAATATAGAAATTAATAATTATGGTACGAACTTAGAACTTTAATTAATTTTAGTGCTGTTTGCTGTTTAATTTTCTGGTTTCTATAGTTGCAAAGTATTACAAATTTACAGATGTTGATAACTCGTCGAGGGATTCGTCTTGTATTGATGAGGGGCAGGCACGCTGGCCCAAGGAACATGTTCTATTATTAATTAGATATGTGGAAGAGAAGTACAATCAATTTGATTCGGGCCTTAAACAGAATGTTTGGATTAAAATAGCAGCGGAACTGACCAGTATCACAAAAAGAAAATACACATCTGACCAGGTGGATACAAAGTGGAAAGGTTTAAAGCGAACTTTTAAGAAAATTAAAGACCACAATAATAAGACTGGCAATAACGCTATAAAATGGGAGTTTTTCAATGCCATGGATGCGTTCATGGGAAAGAAGCCGGAAGTCACACCTGTGGCAATAGCTTCCTCGACAAACGGTTTAAAAATTAATGAAGGTGTGATGGTCTTTATTAATTGTGTAATACCTAATTGTGACTGATTCAGTTAGCTCAGCGTCATCATCAGATGCGTCCACACCTGCTGGGGATTGTTCATCTACGCTGATGAGAAAACGTAAATGTGTAGAAAACACAGAACAGAAAAGGCATGATGATAAGATGTCATGATATGATAAGTTTTTGAGACTGTATAAACTGTCAGTTGAAAATCAGATTGGTAAGAAACTTGATGATGAAGACAACTAGTTACATTTTACAACACAAGTAAAATAGTGTGATATACCTTCAGTTATTATTTGAACATTTTAGTTTTGTTATTTGTTAGTACTTTGTTCGGTTAAGCACAAACAATAATTGAAAATTATGTTTGCTTAAAATATTTTTGTAGATTTCGAAAAATTATTTGGTATTGGAAATAAGACGTTTTTATTAAAAATTTTTTATTTATCCTCTGACATACAATAAGTTTGCTATGTTGTTACGTTTGGCTATGGCAAGAGCGTTATTTCCCTGCTCATTGACAATTACTTCATTTTCATTGGGATTCATAAGACGTTCCTCTTCTAGCTCAGCTCCTAAATTAATGTCTGCTGGAATATCACCAGTTTCAATACAAATATTGTGTAAAATGCATGCACTCATTATCATCAGTGGTATCATATCTAATCTCACAGCTTCCATTAGTTTTAATCGTCTGAACCTGCCCTTCAGTAATCCGAAGGCATGTTCGATAACCACTCTGGTTTTCGAATGTTTGATATTGTAGTTTCTTTCAATTTCCTGGAGGTGACCATTGTCTTTATAAGGAACCATCATTCTATTCAGAAGTGGATAAGCTGAATCGCCAAGTAGATGCCCATTTTGTACCATATCTATGTTTTGTAATTCTTGACCAAGTTCAGACCGACGAAACATACAGGCATCATGTATTGACCCAGCCTCCCCAGCATAACAATCCCAAAATCTTCTTTTATCATCACATACTCCTTGTAATAGAATTGAGTGAAAACTCTTTCTGTTTATGTAAGAAGCAGCATTTTCTGTTGGAGCCTTAATGGGTATGTGACTACCATCAATCGCACCCACCACTCCTGTAAAAAATAATTTCGTTTAAAAGCATCACTTTAAATGAAAGGGGTCTTAACTAACCAGGAAATTCAGCTTTACGTGAAAAATTATTTACAATTTCATTATATCTTCTTTCATTTGGTACACCAATAATGTGGTACGCATTATTAACAGCTAAAAGTTTATGACAAATTTTATAGACACAATGCCATGTTGTTGATGTGGATATTCCAAAACGGTCTGCAACTCCTCTAAAAAATGAGACACTACATACATCTTAAAAATTGTGAACAACCCTATTTATTCCTACCTATAACTTTCAATATTTGCCAAGTACCATAGGGCAACTAATAATTGCTTTTCTGTTGGAATTTCAGGATTTCCTCCAGCACGCGTGAAATTATTTGCTTCTAAATTATTCAGTTTCGTTAACAAATTTTCGAAAGTGTCTGGTTTCATTCTAAAATGTAATTGAAATTGTCGGTCATTGTATGATGGCACAATTTCTTCCGCATAATCGACGACTTTCATTAACATCGGCCTTTCTTCATCATCATCTTCTTCAAAAAACCACATCACAACAAATCGCAACAAATTATGATCCATAATCGCTAAGCGCTAGCCGCACAAATTTAGTGAGGTTAGATAAGGTTAAGGTGGCGAGCAAGCTTCAGAATCTTTTCGTGTTCGCGTAAGGTGGCCAGGGGTAAGCACGATAAATGACGTCAAATGCTCTGTACTCGCTCTGCTCCCTCTGCAGAGCGTCAAATCGAAGGCACCCTCAGTGTACATTAATTATAGATTCAACAGGTTTCCCCAAATTTGACTTTGAATTTTCGTTTCAATACGTCTCTTACGCCTGTCGTTTTTTTCCTTTTCTTAGATGTCTCGTGGCCAAAAAATGTTACTTAGGTTAAAATTTTCGTTTTGTTTTTCGTTTATTTTTAAATATAGTATTTTCCGTCGGTTTCTTTAAATGTTTAATAATAAAAATTTATAGTTAATATTTTGAGAGTTAAACTTCAAAATTTTCAGTTTGTTTCTTGTTTTTTTTATTCTTAAATAAAGCATTTTTCTTAAAATATTTTAGATTTTGCGAATTTTCTATTGTTTATTAGAGGGCGTATATACCGATTATCAAAATATTTCACGAGAAATGTGAGGGCGTATGCGAGACTCAAAAGCCTCTTTAAAACAAAAAAAATGACTTCAAGAGGCTTATGCACCATTAAAGAAGGCGTAATCACCAAATGCAAAATGAAAAAGGCGTAAGTGACAAAAGTGCGAATAAAAATGAGACCAAGTGGTAAATACACATTCTTTAACTATAAACACTATTACTAATTTTATAACTAATTAATAAATTAAAATTTGCATCTTAGGCAACCTTTTTTAAGGTTTTAATCAATTTTTTGGTCCCCTGTAAAATTTGACAAAAGCCGCTTACGCCTTTTTGTCGTGACGCCGTCGATATCATGGTTATGAGGGGAAATGCAATTTGTCTGAATAAAAAATACAAAATGTTCTCGATGTTGATGCAGCGTTTGTACGGCTCAGCGCGTCTAGCGCGCACAAATTATTTGTGTTTAATTCGCTGTAACTTTTTTCAGTAACAATATTTGGTTTCTTCACCAAAAATAATTTCGAGCCTTTGTCCGTATTTGGTCTCGCATATGCATATGTTAATTCCGAAAAATAAGATTACTTACCCGGTACATGAAAAATACATTACAGAAATTCGTGGTCTAGCAAGAAAACATTTTTTTCATAAAATTGGAAAATTTTAGAGGCAACTTGAGTAAACTGTGATGATCAGCACACTTCAGTGTATATTCCACGAAGAAAACAGGTCTCTAACTCTTTTCGTTGCTGAATTATAACAAGAAAAGTATTAAAAAGATTCGAAAATTGATTTAGGAAAATTTTACGAAAAATAGATTTTCCGGCGTTTTCGCAATTCCCGATCTGTTCGCGACTTCAAAATTGGAATCCGGCAGGTCATTTTACATAAGAATCAGCTTGTAGCGTTTTCATAAGTAGTGTATGTGCGGTTCAAACGTCATTGCGCGTACGAAGCTTCAATCGTGACTCCACACTTATGCAATTGTTATACTCTTTCTCTAAGTAGAAGATGGCAACCATGTATTTATGTAATAAATAACCACGCGGAAACTTTTTATGGATTTATTTAATTGAACAGACATGGACAAAGACGTATGAAGACAGAACAGATATTAATGTCTAAGCCCTAAAAGACTTTGTTTCTTAAGTCGAATGTGGAAAATATAATACACAAAAGAAAGGAGATAAGCCGACGAGCGAACAAATAACATTTCCCCGTTTCACTTTCCAATATCCAGATGCAGTCTTTCTGACTTGATGTGACGCTAGAATAAACACGGTGCCTGTCTCACGAAAATACATTCCACCCTTATTCCGAGTCTTGTATACACCGGATAATTTGATGCGTATTGATTCCTGACAGTTCATGGGGTTAGGTATAAACACATTCATCACCGGAGCTCCGTCCTGAATTTCACCGGCGCTTGTTGTATGTGCACCGTCACATTTTGGGCGATTCCATGATAAAATTCATCATAGATCATCCGCAAAATCCACAGGCTGCCGCCGTCGCCACAAAGAATTCCATTGTTCGCTGTGTATATCTAAATTTGCATCTGCATACATATTCCTACATCAATCATAATCCTGTTATTGCAAACAATCCTATCTCCGGCGAGTAATGCAGCGGCCAAACGCGAATAATTACCCCTTCGATCGCTTATGTTTTTACAGTTTCCCTATAGAAAGAAATCAGGATTGGCTCTGTAGTTCAATGCCTTTCGGGGTAATTCTTCTGATATCATTTATAACCTGAGAACAGGTAGTGGGTATTACAAAATAAAATGAAGCAGTTATTCAAACAAATGAATAATCATTTTCTCCGGTCGTTTGAAGCGAGGATGCCCGCTGCTAGATTTTGGGAAAATATGGTCGCGCTGCGCGCCGAAGCCTCCTTCCAAAATCTCCTGCCGCTGGCCTCTCGATATAGTCTGACCGCGCCGCTTTGACACGCGGCAGAAACTGTTCAGGGTGCACTCCGAGGACGTAAACGTTTATGAGATTAAATGTTTATTGTCGTACCACCGACATACTAGAGGCATACTAGAGGCAGAGATAGGAATAAAAAGAGGTAGGGGTAGGCCTAGATTAGACTACTGCTCTCAAATAGTTAGGGATGTAGGATGTTCTACTTTTAGGGAAATGCGTAGGTTAGCTCAGGATAGAAAAGAATGGAGGTACGCGTCCAACCAGTCTTCGGACTGAGAACCTTATGATGATATGATGATGTCGTACCACCGATAGAACTGTTAAATACTTGATAGTTGCTAACCGAAACCGTCGATAGTGTGTCGTCGTAATACCTAGAGTCTTACAAACCCTATTACTAATTTGGAGGTGGGCCCGAATATACGTGAAGGCACATTTTCGAATAATCCGTAAACGCAGGTAATCGATTAGAGCTAGTCGAAAGGCTTGCCTAATTTATTACAGACCTAAGTTGCAGGCGGTGAAATACCAGCCGCTCTTAGGGGGTCAATACAGTGCAGAGTTCTTTAGCACAGTATATACCTTGCTATTACATAACGCAACACAGCCATCATTTACCCTGAAGGGAATCATTCCAATCGAAAGACGGAATAATTCTTGCGTCGAAAGGCTGCGAGAGTGCCTATTCGTTACACCACACTGAAACAACATTTACTCCCCGAATACAGATAACCCATTAGCAGAACACATTCTCCAAATCCCTACAAACGTATGTAGGTGTAATTATCATATTATTGTCAGATGAAGAGTCCTAAATACTCAATAGTGTTTATCAGCGGGACCGTTACGCCAAATACACCGACTTCCAAGTGGACCAACAACTTCAGTTTTATCGCTGGCCGTTAGCTAAATTAAATTTCACGAGTCATAAACTTCTAAATGACTGCAATAGAAAAAAATTGATTTGGGTCCTGAGGATTTCTGCTATACTCTTTATTGTTCTAACATAATACACCAACATTACGGAGCGTAATGATTATGTATTTTTGCATTATGATACTTTCGTGCAGGCCGACGTCATTTCTCCTTCCTTTTTATATAAAAAATAATATTTACCAGGATCTTTAGAAGCTGTGGTTACTGGATCATTCTGTTTGTCCATGGCGTTCGGAAGTAAAACATATATTTCGACGGCAAATTGACAAATTGATCCTTAGAACTCACAGGAGCGTTGTTCTGTAGAACAAAGTGCGCGCCAAACAAATAATTGAAAATGTGTCAGCCCCCAGGAATTTCCAGCGTTAAATTACCGGTCCCCGGGGGTTTCAAAAAGTTCATAATTCTGTGCGTTGCTTCCACCATGGTCGCTTCACACTTTTATTATATACTCGAGGTAATTTCTCATTGAGCCCAATTCAAATATTTCGAATAATGGGAAAAGTTTCCTGGAGATATTTAGAACTCTCGGCAGCTTAGCGTCGTGATTCGGCACATCAATATGCTAATTGTTATAAAATTCGTTGCTGAAGCTCTCCAGAACGGAAGTTTTAAATTTTAAACATAAATCTGCTTGCTGCATGCCAGTTAGATTAAAAGTTTGCGCTGCAGCCAACTTTGCTGACCTACTTCGGTTCGAGTTCCTTAGTTACGCATTCGGTTCGGATTTAGCTTCTTTGACTTAGACAATGTTGTCTTAGGTCACCGACGAAACTTTTTCACAGAGAACCTCTGTGCTTTTTTGTTCGTTGACCAAGCTTTATATGTATTTCAACGATTCTTCGATTCTTCAAATTGATAAGGTTAAATTTTTATTTTTGATTTTCATTGCACTGATTTAGCTGTTTCTAGGTGTGGATGTCGGCTGCAAATAGTTCCTAATGTCATCTATCATTTAATTCACAAGGTCATCTCGCGCGCTACGTGCGCTCACTGCCCTAGTCGATTCATGACTTCAAAGGAACGCATTATTGCCTGATTACAGAATGATTATTTACATCTGATATAATTCCCTGAAAACGTAGTTTTGAACTATACGGCTATTTCTTTGATTTCCTAAATAAATTATCAAACCTTCCCAAGAACGAACTCTTGGAAAAGCCACGCATAATTGTCCGTGAGTAAATATTTCTTTTCGGACATCAATTCCTATTTGATCAAAGGTTTGGCCTTGTGATTTGTTAATAGTCATTGCAAACGCTAGTTTAATGGGAAATGATTGTCGTCTTTTAAAAGTAAAAGGATAAAAATTTTCACAGTACAACGCTATACGGTTAACGAAAACTATATCTCCAAGTTTATCGCCTGTTAAAATTTTTGCACTGTAGGATATTGTCTCCCAGTTGTAAAATTAACAATCTCGTACCATTACATAAGCCTTCATTAATGCTGAGATTTCTAACTAACATCACAATACAATATACTCTCAACTTCAATTCATGCGGAGAAAAATTTGGCGAGTTTAAAGTATTTAAATATTCAGGAAGAATAGCATCGTTTAAATCTCCATTATCACAAGTTTGTATACATTTTTTCTGTTTTTATATCTAACAGTTATACCACTTTTTTGTTAATGTCTTCAACAGCAGACTAGCTGATGAGGTCATATCTATGAATCGCTTTTCTCTAATTGATTCCTCCATATATACGGTCAACGATATCCGAATTATAAATACATCTCTGTGGCAATTCTAAATTGATATTCATATCGTTTAAAACTCCATCTCGAACATCCAATAAAAACTTGGTGAATTCTTGTTCCTGTGGTAGAGCCCGTATATTTTGTGTTTAAGAAAATTTACGGAAATAACTCCAAAGAGAACTAAATTTGATACTTAAATTCACTGTTTCACAGCGGGTAGCATTTATTTTAACCGGTAACAATTGTCAAAAATCTCCTCGCAACACCATAATTTTTCCACCAAACGAAACATCACAATTCATAAAGTCTCGTAAGGTTCTGTCCATAATGTCTAAAGCATAACATCTACACTCCTAAAATAATCTGCTTCTTTTAAATTTTTCTTGAAGTTGGAAGATTAATCTAAAAGCAGAGGAACAGGTAACCCAAACGTTTTATGAACTGTTCTGCCATGAGGAAGTAGTGTTGCTGCTATGCCCGTGGTACAAACAATTTTATTCGTACTCTTCAGTAAGTAGGAAAGTAGGAAACCCTGGATAACAAAACATATTGTGAGTCTAATAGAGGAAAGGCGAAAATATAAAAATAGGTTAGATGAAACAGGGAAACAAAGATATAAGGCGATCAAGTGGGAAATTATTCGGGAATGTAGGAAAGCGAAAGAGCAATGGATCGATAATAAATGCAAAGAAGTGGAAGATAAATTCGAAGTAGGAAAGACTGATGAAGCATATAAAATAATTAGGAGAAATTTTAGAGAAATTGGATCTAGTACCAAAAACATTAGAAATGAGGCAGGAGATATCCTAATCGGAAGTGGGGAGAAGGCAGATAGGTGGAAAGAATATTTAGGAAACTTATATGCGGGACAGGAAGTGCAAGATATATTAGAAAGCGAAAGCAGTGTAGAGGGGGATAACCTAGGGAGTCCTATAATGAGAGAAGAGTTTGAGATAGCACTAAAAAGTTTAAGGAATAATAAAGCACCAGGTATAGATGGCTTGCAGGCAGAAATCTTAAAGTGCGCAGGTCAAGAGGTAATAGATCGTTTATTTAAACTAGTTAGTCGCATATACCTGACAGGCGAGATTCCAGAAGATTACAAACGGAACATCATAGTAGCTTTGCCAAAAAGAAAAGGCGCGGATAGATGCGAAAATTTTAGAACTATCAGTTTAACTTCCCATGCGTCAAAAATTTTAACTAGAATTGTGCAAAGAAGGATGGAGAAAAAGGCGGAAGAAATATTAGGAGAAGATCAGTTCGGATTTAGACGAAATAGAGGAACGCGCGAGGCCATTCTAGCTTTACGAGTAATTATAGAAAAAGCGATAGAAAAGAGAAAGAGCGTCTATATAGGATTTGTAGATTTAGAAAAAGCCTTCGACAACGTAAAATGGGGGAAGATGTTCGAAGTGCTGAGAAAGGAAGGGATGAAATACAGGGACAGAAGAATAATACATAATCTCTACAAAGAGCAAAAGGCAGTTATAGAATGTGAGCAGGAACGAAGGGAAGTAGATATCCGGAAGGGAGTGAGACAGGGATGTGCATTGTCACCTCTAGTTTTCAACTTATATATCGAAGATGCGATTAATATTGTTAAGGAAAGAACAGCCTCAGGGATCAATGTACAGGGCCAAACTATTAACATGCTCAGATTTGCGGATGATATAGCAGTGTTAGCATCTAGCAAAGAAGAATTAGGAGCGGCTCTGAATGAAATGGAAGCAGTTTTGACACAGGGCTTCGGCATGAAAATCAATAAAAAGAAAACTATAATTTTGGTATGTAGGGGATGTGAAAATAGAACTAAAATGGAAATACAAATTGGAAATGAGAAGATAGAGGAGGTCGCGGATTTCTGCTACTTAGGAAGTAAAATAACTCAAGACGGTAGGAGCACTAAAGATATAAAACAAAGAATGGCGCAGGGCCGAGTTGCGTTTAACAAAAAGAAACAACTGTTATGCTCGAGAACGGTTAATATAGAGACTAGGAAGAGACTCTTAACGTCGTATGTATGGAGTACGGCATTATACGGGTGCGAAACTTGGACAATAGGAGAAGCGGATAGAAAAAGAGTAGAAGCGTTTGAAATGTGGTGCTACAGACGCATGATGAAGATACCGTGGATAGATAAGGTTAGCAATAGGGAAGTATTAGAAAGAGTTGGGGAAAAGCGAAAGGTATGGAAAACAATAAAGAGTAGGAGAGATAGGATGGTAGGACACCTTCTAAGACACGAAGGAATAGTTCGTGACATACTAGAGTCAGAGATAGGAATAAAAAGAGGTAGGGGTAGGCCTAGATTAGACTACTGCTCTCAAATAGTTAGGGATGTAGGATGTTCTACTTTTAGGGAAATGCGTAGGTTAGCTCAGGATAGAAAAGAATGGAGGTACGCGTCCAACCAGTCTTCGGACTGAGAACCTTATGATGATCTTCAGTAAGCTGTAAAGGGTTGTATAAACATAAGTCTTACAGGAGCCTCCTGGACCGTCTATATAAAAACATGAAGATTCAGAAATTGATTCATTTATGTTAGCATCTCATTTCCCCAAAATAATATCTACAATTTCTTTTTGCTTTTCATTTAGGTGTTTATATTGTCGTGATCCTATTTCTATTGCTTGTTCTTCATTTGCATATTCAATGTCGTGGCATGGTAGGAAACATTGAAAGATTGTAACCTTCCGCAGAAAGCATGGAACTAATTTGAATATAGGCTTTTTTGTCCTTCAGTATTGCTGTAACGTCTTTCATAATCTTGTGATATTGCTTCTTTAAATTCTTCCCGCAATTCTTCCTGATAAATTGGTCGGCTATGCATTAAAATACTAATGAATAAATATCTCAGCTGTCTGGGCATCATCCAAATTTCAGCTTCATTCATGGCTCTTTTCTGAAATACATGGTGTGTTCTATTTAAAATAGGTTGTTATAGTTTTCCTCTTCAATTTTCCATTCGACTGCAAGTCAGGGTTAGCATTATTCATAAACTAAAATGCACCAACAGAAATATACTTATTCAGACACTTTTGACTGGCAAGATAATTAAACGTCGACAGGTTGTTTCACTTTGCAGTTTTTCACAGAAACGATTTTCATCAAATGTAAATCCTTGAGTGAAACATTGCTGGGCACTTTTCGTAATAAATTTGCTGGAAAACCTCTTATCTTCGAGAGCCTCTTTTTAAAATTTCCATCGTTTGTTTCACGTTTAATACTTAGCGTAAACATAATGCTCGCGTCTAGAGAGAAGCGTTCTCTTTACAGTTAATCCGGCATTCCGTATAAATTTGTATTTTCTTTCCTCATATTGGAACGAAATCTCAAGGAGCAACATTGTTTTTCCGACACGCTACAAGATCGAGTACAGAAAGTTATTAAACTTTTCTCATTTGAGGGACGCTCCATGTGCTGTGTTGCTTTAATATTTTTTTGTAGATGGATTAGGTACGTGGGTACGTCGAATAAAACTAAAACAAGAACAAGCTGAACCAATTAATTTTGTACGGTTATTTGGTTATTCATTTACGGTTTCGATGTCTCCCCAACAGCTTTTTAAAGTAAGTTACAGATCTACTTCGTCAACTACCTTTACAACAATCGTGTTTATGCTAAGCATGCTCTACTGGACTTGCATATCCATGTTTCCTGATTATAGTGAGAGTTCCTTAATTGAAGAGCGATCTGTTTAAATTTCTGGTTGTCTAAATTTATCGCTAATATCCTAATCCTCTCTTCCAGGCTTTAGTCCTTTAGGTGTCCGCGTATAAGTAGATTAAAATTGTTAGTTAAGCCTTAATTCTATTAAGCCGTTTATGAACATTCCGGTTTAATGGGTCAAAACATATTTCATCGGCAAAACAGTTAAACGGAACCTCATTTGCATTTAAACCGATAAATTTTTATGGAGCATGAAACTGCAATTCGTGCAAATGGAAAACGAACTCCAATACCAAAAATATAATAATCGTTATCGCAGATTACGTGCTCTTTTGCATCCGGACGAATCTAGGACGCCGGGTGCGTTTCTCCATTTTAAAATTGCTCTCCGATTACCTTAAAATGGCCTAAATCAGGACAAATAAGAAATTTAAATGGCTGCAAATTCTACATCCTAGTATAAAATTACAAATACAAATAAAGAATGGCGAATATTTAGTAATGTACACGGTAAACTGTCCTCAAAACATTATATAAGGCAAGGCGTTTAATGGAGTTTGATATATAGATAGATAGATAGATTTATTAGCCACATTGGCTATACAAAAGCTACATTATATATTGTATAACAAAAAAAAAATTAGTTAACAGAAATTGACTAGTAAGCAAAATCAAAAGTTCCCTGCTGACAACATAATACTGATAGGTACCTACCTAACTGCAATTATCAAAGAGACAATAATTGAATTATAATTCACGCAGACTATGGGCAAATTAAAAAATAAAAAGTTCATATCGAGGTTCATATCAATAAACAAAAAATAAACAAATTTTTAGGCATTTGAACATAAATTTGCAATAATCATTATCCATAAACATAATCAATGTCTAATCTACAGCCATAATAAAGTCCTTTCAATTTAACATAAAAACGATCAAGAACCAAAATCACATAGTTCCATGCAGATAGAACGATTTCACTGCTGCAGAAAAAAACTGACAAATTTGGTTGTGCCCTAATCGCATCAGGAAGGGCATTATACAGACAAATACCAGTATATAACAATGTTTTCTGCTGCTGGGTTGACTTTACAAAACTTACATTATAGTCCTCCTTATTTCTCATCGAATATCTATGAAACTGTGATCTCTTCGACAGAAACTCCTCTAACCACTGGCAAGAACTACCGTGAATTATCTTGTAAATAAAAACTACATTGCCCCTATTAATGATCTGCTGTACTGATAAGAAATTTAACACTTGGAGCATATCAACTACGTGAGCCTGCATACCACAATTTAAAATAACTCTCATTGCCTTATTTTGGAGAATCTGCAGTCTCTTTATGTTACCCGCCGTACACGCTATCAGAAGCGACGAACAGTATGCAAAATGAGGTGCCACAATTGTATTATAAATAAGTAACTTACACCACTTAGAAACACCATCAGACACGCGTCTGAAAAATCCCACCCTTTTGCCTATTTTTTTACAAATATACTCAACATACAGTGACATATTTAACTGTGGGTCTATTATAACGCCTAAATATTTAATTTCTGTAACAAAGTCTACAGTGGCACCCCCAATTTTTACAACATGAGCATCCCCCAAATATCGTTCGCAACGTACTCTTGAACCTATTACCATACACTTTGTTTTAGCCACTTTCAGTTTCAATTTGTTAACACACAACCAACAGTGAAGTACTTCTAGTTCGTTATTTATTTCACTAGTTAGAAACTCCCAATCCTGCCTGACTCGATAGCGATATCATAGTATCATCCGCGAAAAGATTCACCCACGCACTCTTGAAGTAAAGGTTGATGTCGTTCACATATATAATAAAAAGCAAGGGACCTAATACACTTCCTTGAGGAACTCCGTAAAAGTCCCTCCGCATAGCCGATATGTCACAATCAACTTTTGTTTGACACCACCTATCGTCCAAGTAATTAGTGAGCCACCGCAATGCACCAGACTTAACGCCATAAAATTCTAGTTTCTTTAAAAGTCTCAATCGGTCTATTGTTTCAAACGCACGTTGCAAATCTACGAACACACCCAGAGTCAGTTTACCCTCATCGATACTCCTTCGCCAGTTTGCAAATGTCAACTGCAAAGCGCTTTCGCAGGAATTAAATAAATTAACATTAAAACCAACATTAACATTAACATTAAAACCAAATACACAATTTCCAACAAATGTTTAAACTTTTATAAAACTAAGGTTATTTATGTATTCAAATTTAAGGGCAATGATACTTTAAACTCTTATCACTGATTTGTAACAGGTTTTTATCCGGTTCTATAATTGACTCGAAGAGTATTTTAAGGTATTTTGTATGCCAACCAATAGGTTTTAAAAGGGCTTTAAAATTTGGACTTCAGGACCTTCATAAGAAGAAAGAAAAGCTTTTAAACAGTTTTATAGCTACCTAGTAGACAATAAAGAAACTTGATTGTTACATGGGAAAGTTAAAACAACAAATCAATATACCGCGTGACAAACTTCCATGTGTACATGGGGAAATAACATGGGCAATTACATTTTTGGGGATTCCTGCTCCCCATGTGTAGTTACAGTGGTGGTAAAGGTAGCAATCGAAAGATTATTTTTTTCTGCGTATGAGGATATAAGAAACTCTACAACCTTCCAATTTATTATTAAAGCATTAAAAGCAAAAATTACATTAATAATTTTCTAACTAAAACACAGAAATTTATCAGATTATCCATGACAACTTAATTTATTCTAATCACGGACGCCTTTGATTTTTATGGATTTTCTGAACTGTCAACATTTAAAAATGAACAAAAATATTTATTCAGTTCAAGAAAAGGTTTTCATTGTGAAAATATTTTACGGCGGCAATAGTTTGCGCGTAGCCCGTGCCTTATTTTCTGTAAAATTCAATAACGGTCCTATTCCTTCGATATAACAACAAATAATTTAGTAAGAAATTTGAAGGCTGGGAATCTTTCATCGAAAGAAGTTAATTTTTATTAATACATAAACTTGTTTTTTTTTATTTAGATAATTCTCATTCACATTATTATTGTCATTACCTATAGTTGACAATTAATTGATTACTGGTGTGGATGTTTCGTTGGTGAATGCTGGTCCATAGTTTAGGGTAAATTGTAGGTGTCGTCTGACCTATTAAAAAGTTTTTGGGAAAATGTTAAAGCAGTAAAATGAAATAATAAAAATTAAATTACTTTAATTTTACTGCAATTATGAAAAATTTAACAAGCGGCAACATTTGTTTATTTTGCTCTAATGAATTTTGTAATCTGGCAAATTAATACTTATTTATTTCATATCTAGGTAAGGACAAAAACTTATTAATATACAATGAAATTAAAGTAACATAAAAAAAGAAAAAACCTATAACAAATATTCAAATAAACCCCCATTCTGTATGAGACAGTATCCCAGCCTATTATAGAAAGAATTTCTCACATTCGCAAGTTGCCGATCGTTTATTAAGTTGCATTCCGCAAAAATAGCATTCCTTAAAGAATCAATATTTGAGTGACGAGTTTTAGAAATCTTATTTTTTGAATGACGCCACAAGAAAAAGTCACACGGTGCCAAATCGGGAGATCTAGCTGGCCAGTTTATAGCACCACCTCGACCAATCCAGCTCTCTGGAAATATTTCATTTAATAATTCCCTCACTTGTGCTCCAAAATGTGCTGGGCATCCGTCATGCTGAAACCAGACCTCCCGATTCGCATGTGCAACTCCTTCTAATGCAGGGCCAACATGGTTAATTAAAAGATCTAAATAAGCTTCTGAATTTAAATTTCCCTGTATTTCAAATGGTCCTATAATGAGATTATTAAAAATGCCTGCCCAAATATTGATTTTTTGAGGGTATTGCGTTGTAGTGGCTAGATTTATCCTGGGATTTTCCTGGGCCCAATGCCTAACGTTTTGTGAATTTGGCTCTTGATTTAAAGTGAAGGTACACTCATCGGTAAAACAAATTGATGAGAAGAAGCTGCGATCCCGATTAGCCCGTTCTTGCATTTCTTCACAGAAAGTTTGCCTTGATTCTTCGTCAAAAGGAAGTAACTCTTGGTGACATTGGAATTTAAAGGGATGATATTTGTTTTTTTTAATATGTTAGGGACAGTTTCTCTTGAAACATTACATTCTAGGGCAATAGACCTTAAACTAGATGTTGGACTAGCAGTTGTTATCAGGCCTATTACCATTTCCTCTACCTCAACATTTAGATTTCTTGGAATGACTAAAAAAATAAATGATAAGATTAATTTTAGTTTTGTTTCACTCCACGTTATCACTTGTTAAATTTCTCATAATCCCAGTAAAATTTAAGTTCGCGAACAATAAGGAATTAGCAACTAGGTAATAATAATAAGTGAATCAGAATTATTTAAATAAAAACCAAGTAAATTTATTAGTAAAAATTACCTTCTTTCAATGAAAGATTCTCAGTATCTTCAAATTTCTTAACTAAATTTTTTATCGTTGTTACCGAAGGAATAGGACTGTTATTGAATTTTACAGAAAATAAGTCACGGACTACCCGCAGACTATTGCCGCCGTAAAATGTTTTCACAGTGAAAACCTTTTCTTCAACTGAATAAATATTTTTGTTCATTTTGAAACCCAAATTTTAAATTGTCGATAAATAATGTTGACAATTCAGACGAATTAGAAATTAGAATCAAGGGAGTCTTTGATTAGAATAAATTAAATTGTCATAGGTAATCTGATGAATATCCGTGAATTATTAGTGTAATTTTTGCTTCTAATGCTTTAATAAATTGGAAAATTGCAGAGTTTCGATCTTTCGATTGCTACCTTTACCACCACTGTAACTACACATGGGGAGCAGGAATCCCCAAAAATGTAATTGCCCATGTTATTTCCCCATGTACATTATATGGAAGTTTGTCACACGGTATATAGCAACTCATAATTTTTTACAAACCCCCACAATGGCTCAAGAAAAATGCATCAATCGCTAGAGGTAGCGTCTCCAGAGCTGCTCGCATCGATTCAGTTGCAACCATTTTACGAACATTAATATTTGTCTTATTATACGGAACGATGCTGTAAATCACATTTTCCATTTTCGTTTCCTGTAATTTTTGGATGCCCTCCTAAAACTTTCCGTTTAATACACTTCTTACAAGTCCCTTGTAATTTAGTTTGCGGATACTTTTTCCACTGCCTCAGAATTGAGAAATGCGAATGTCTAATCTGTTTTATCTGCGGAAGATGGAGATATTTTTTTCCTCCTGTCACAATTTTTTCGCCAGACCTTTTCTCATACTTGCTTGGGCAAGTCTGCCTATAAGTTTCTTGTCCCAATTCGACTAAATTTAGTTGGGTACGATTTAGTTAATTGTAAGTTCCGGTAATTAATTTTTTATACTATGCGCATTGCATACAACTAAGTAGGCGCGAAAGTTGACAATTGCATTCACCCGTGTGTTATGCTCGTAACTGTAGTATTATTTCCCACGGGGAATTACTCCTAGAACTAAAATGACGCATTGTGTTGGACTAAAAACACGCTCTGCAAGCCCGACATGAAGTGAAGTTCTCGGAGGAGTCTAAAACTTTTATTATTGTTTACAAGTGTTAGGGATTGTCTGGACTTCAGAACAAGATGCTTTTTGCTACATCCTTTATAGTACGGATCACGGTATTTGTAAGTTGTAACACTTTTACGAGAAAAAGAGTTAAACTCTCCGTTATGACGGAAGTAAAGTTTCAGAAATTAGATTTTTATTGCGGCAAGTCATGTGTCAGATAAAAATGATTAAGTTCAGAGTTTGTACAAGCTGAAATTCTGTAACAGGTTGCAACAATCGCATTTGCTGTATGGCTTGCCAACTAACTTCGTTTTAACGGAGGTTCACTAAATATAAAATGAAAACGTGTATTTTTCTTGGTTCCAGTGTCTATTTCAAATGTCGAAATTGTCAATTTTTGAAAAAGAATCAATTAATCATCAGTATTCATGTGCGATACGGTGCAGAGTGGACAAAATTGCTACGAGATTTTTGTGAAGTTGCCGTGGCAGTGTGAAACAGCCGCTCTTGAGGTTAAATTCCATGCAGAGTTCTTTAGCACAGAATTTATTTGCCTATACACAACTGACGTCCATGAGAAAATCAAGTTAATAGTCATATTTTGGACATACAAAGAGAGAGAGAGAGAGAGAGAGAAAAACTGATTGCGAGACTGCGATAAATGTCTTCTACAACAAGTACCCTACAATTCACCTTTCTATACAGACATGTTGAAACTTTGCCGTCTTATAGGGCATTAAGCCGTCTGTACATAAACCCAGCAAGATTAATTATAGCCGTCACTGGCACACAACATATCATAAATACGTTAAATCGGCTTAATACTTAACAATAACTATTCATCATCCGCGAGTTGGAATCTCACCCTCAAACTAGTTAGTTCGAAATTAACAAAACATACAGGTATCAAAGTAGATAATGGCCAATACATCCTACGTAATAATAATAGTAGTATCGTATTATAGTAAATGTTTATCACTCTCGGAATGCTTCGCATGCTGAGTTTATCGGGGAATTTATCAAGGAATTTATCAATTTATCAAGGAATTGTGGTTGAATACAAGATGGGCAGGTAAGAGGTGGTGGACTCTTCATGAGATGATGAAGAAGAGAGATTCTCTCTTTAGCAAAGCAGTAGATACTAATAACATAGAAGACTGGAATATGTTTAAGAGAAAAAGGAATGAGATAGTGGATACGATAAGAAAGAGGAAAAAAGAATATTACAGTAGTCAAATAGATGAGATGAAACAAAATTCCAATCAAATGTGGAAGGTCTTGAAGAAGTTGGTTAGTAAGAATATTAGAAGTCAGAAAATAGGAATAAAATTTGATAATAGACTAATTAAGAGATACTGTGAAATAGCCGAAGAATTTAACCACTATTTCTTAAATAGCATCGATGGTTTGGTGCAAAGTGGGCTAAATAATGATGAAGTGATAGACAAGATGGAGAAATATGATTCGAAGTTGGATAAATTTGGGGAAGTGTCTTTCTGCGAGTTGAAAAGAATAGTTAAGAGCCTGCCAAATAAAAACAGTAGTATCGATGGGATCAATACTACAATTGTGGAAGCTGTGGGAAATAGGTTACTGGATGTTATTGATAAATCCCTGCGAACAGGATTGTTTCCTTCAAAATGGAAGAGATCGATGGTTGTTCCTGTAGAGAAGATCCCGAATGCTGATGATGCAAGCTCCTATCGCCCAATAAACATGCTCCCATCTTATGGAAAGGTTCTGGAATTGGCTGTGAAAGACCAATTTCTGCATTATTTGGAAGGAAATAACATTCTCTCAGAGTCTGAAGCGGGTTTTAGAAGGGGACAATCGTGTGAGACTGCAGTGGTGGTCGTTAAGGAATTGAAATACTTGGGAATTATTTTGGACTACAAACTCAATTTTAAAAGTGATGGTAATTATGTTATAAAGAAAGTGAGCCAGAAAGTTGGAGTTTTACAACGAGTTGATATAAAATGTAATACGATTTTATCATCTTTTAAGAATCTTTGTAAACAGTATGTGCAGGATAATTTTTAAGTTTATAGAAGATTGTTGACTAATTAAATGTATGATGGGAATATTGTATAAGTACATATTTAGCTTACAGCTAATAAATACATTATTATTATTCACTAGAGGGCGTGTGGAATCGTGAATAACCGTGGAATGTTGACAAAATTCTTGGTGGCATGGTGAAATTGTTCTTCTATAATTACTCGTAAAGTTAGAATAGCATCGCGCGTTCCTGTACTGATCTTCTCCTAATCAATATTTCTTCCACCCTTTTCTCCATCCTTCTTTGCAGAAGTCCAGTTAAAATAAATAAATAAATGATTCAATTTTAGCGTTGATTGGCAATATTCAATCGCTGTTTTCGAGTACATATTGTTACTTTAGCCTCATAAATTCAGCGTACAGGAGTTATCGGAGCTAAATAAACCTTACAGTGCTTCCATACCGTCCAACAATTTAAAACCCTAACCGCCGGACTGGATAAACAATGCGGGGAAAATTAAATTTCCATTAAAACTCTAATCGATGGGCGGCATTCTAACAGAAGTTTTCAATTTGCGCCATTCCGAACGCGTATGATTAATTCTCAGCACATGTAACAATGCACCGTTTACCTCCGATTTCATTTTCCCAGATGAAATTATTTTCGTCCGCAAAATGTTTTATTCCGAGAAATCTTTTAATGCTGATCTCACAAAGGAAAACTTCACGTTTGCAACGAAGACACTTGCTGCGCCCAACCACGCTGTTATTTCCAAAGGCAAGCGATGTTTCACGCCCATTATCCCTATATTATGCGGTACGCTCAATGGGGCTTTCTTTTTCCGAATGTCTCGAAATAAAAAGAGAAAATCTTTTGTTGCTTCGGGATAAGCGCCAGGACGTTTTTCATTCAATAAACTCGGGATATTTTGAAACACTCGGATACAGCGGTGAATTTAAATTTTTTATCGGTAGCTGGATATTAGTTTAATTCGATTGAAAAGAGAGTAGATAAGCCGCACAGACCTTGAACCAGGAACGCGTATATTTTCTTATAAAAAAGTTCATTTTGCACATTACTAGTACAGATCTGCTTTCAAGTCAAATGTACCAATAAACATTTTAATTCCTGTTTAGAGCGACTCTAGAACTGTGATACATTCTTTTTCTACATGAAAATGACTTTTCTAAATATGTCCAAGCAACTGTAAAGTACTAAATTAACAAATACCGCTGAGTAGAAACAAAAAAAACTGGGTGCGTGGTCGCTTCACGCGGTAGAAGTGAAAATTCAACGTTATTAGAGGAATGAACTGACGCTTGCCTGAGAGAAACAGCGCGAAGCATGAGACAGAGCGTGGCTAAAGAGTGGAGCGGAGTCACGAGAAATGAAACGCTGTGGTCTCGCTTCACTGACGCGTGCCTGAGAGAAAGAGTACGAAGCATGAGATAGAGCGCCTTCTCAGACTGCTCCCCTCTACCGAGACAAAAAAATTTCACTTCAAAAATGTTAAAAACATTTTTGGCGGAGAGGTGTCAGAGTAGACTTTTGCGAATTTCTTCATGGCGCATGTGCGAAACTTTTATTGCTTTTTGTATGAAAAGAGCTCTACCAAGTGGAATAGAACTGACAACGTCTTTTTCGGCTTGCTATGACCACGCAGCCTGTTACCGGCTGTCTGGTCACAGCAAGCAGAAAATTCGATTTCACTTTTGGCGGAGGTGCCGGACAGATGCTCCTAATAATAAGTTTTTCCGAGTGACTATTTACAGTCAAGATCTTTGTCTGCTTACTTCTCATTAAGTTTGGTGTTTACTACCTGACTAGATAATTTGTATTTTATTTCACCCTCAACTTCTTACGTCATCTGACAGTATCAAGACTTCTTTGTTAATCAAACAAAGTTATTACATGCAAACAAAGAGAGCGAACTTGGTGCGTTATCCCAACTTGTTAATAATTCAGAAGCAAATATGTCTCCTACTGTTATCACATCTTTAAACCCTCAGGGCGAGAACACAAAGGCGATGATTAATTAAGTAAAATGTACTAAGCCAAACAACAACACTAAAACTTACCCAAGGATTCGCTACAATATGGCAATTGAAATAAACGTCTGCGCCCTCCCTGATATTCGTCGCGTTGAGGCCGTGACCCAGAGACAGTGTCACCTTCGGCAGATAGAATACACGCAGCATCCACGTTCGCTGTAGCTCGCTGAAAGGGATTCTTTGATTCGAGGCTTTGCAGGATAAAATTAGGCCGTGATCGGCGGCCGTCGGCGTGAAATGTAGGACGCTCTGAGTTGTGTTGCCGTCTGCGCTCACGGACACTGCTCCACCCTCGAGCGACACGCCATCCTGTCAACAAAATATTGCTCTCATAAATCATTTCATTCAGCTGATGCCAAAATACTTGGCCGTTCGACTATGAATGATTCAATTAAAGGGAAAGGTGCAAACGCCTGGCATTTATCAATATGGAAAGTCACCTATGTTTAATCTATGCTTGCACTCGATAACACGAGGAGAGATATACAGGATAAAAAAAATTATGTGATTCTCAAACATCATCTCGTTCAGGATAAATATTCATTCTGTAAACACCGAAGTACTTTGTACTTCGTACGAATTTAAATTGCTGAGTGCGTCAGTTCAAGACCTCTGGAGAGTATACAATGCAAAAAGTATACAAAGAATGCCATTAATATAGTTTGTTAAAAGTTACAGTGTCTGTAACAAAACTTAGTCTTGCTGCATCGAAAGTCTTTGTAAAAATGTCTGTACTATACTATAATCTTCTTTATGTAATATTTAATTAAGTTGTTTGCCCAAGAAATCTCCGTACATATATGGTTCCATATTATAAAGAAGGAGAACTAAATTTTCTGAAGTTAGTATAAAGTTCTCTACTCTACATAATATAAGATCAATCGCAGGCATCGCGTTCAAGAACTTTGATTGAATTTCGAGTATACGGCAATCGAATGAACTCTGGAAACGTCACGATTAGGTGAAAATTTATTTTCTTCGGTGCTACCAACAATAGAACTGTATTACATGAAGTTGAGAAAGCAAAGCAAGAGTGACATATGCAATGACAGACAAAAATAGGATGGGCTTGCACCATCTTGTTGGAAATATACCCTGTTTATGTTTATTAACGATACATTTTCCATTATCACCTCTGCGTTAATATTCAATAAATGAATATCCCGTTAAGTTTTCATGAAAATTTGGTATGCTAGTTGACAACCAAAAATAAAACACGAAACGTTAAATCCAAAACGTCCTTGCCTCTGACGTTCAAAAGTTTGGTGCTGATTTGTATCAGACCAGTGACGCACATTATGTCTGTTAAATAATCCTACGCTGCTTATGTGAGTTTCATCTGTCCAAATGACAGACCGCCCAAATTCTGGATTTTCTTGAATTTTATTTAAGTACCACCTACAAAAATTAAGCCTTATTTCTTGATCTCCCGGGAAGAGAGCTAGGTACTCGTATGTGCGTACTATAGCGTGATTGAAATAATACTAGCAAGTTTCAACTTGAAGAACTATCTAGAAGCGAATTAATACGGCGTAGTTTCTAAAAATATGTAGGGTCCCTGTATACAGGGACCCTAAAATATGTAGGGTCCCTGTATTTAGAGAGTACCGCAATCAATAGCTCCACTATGTTTCAGAACTGTGAGTAAACATGGCGGACTGCCGTGTCAGCAGCAAAATGTCATATGTCAGTCAAAGTCCAGCTGAAATGTTTTGGTGTTTTATCGTCTTTTGTGAATCATCAGTGATATATATTTCCACAATATCGTCTGTAGTATTATTCCTTAACGCATTGCAGTTAAATTTTATTTGTTTATGGATCAAAAATCAGAAGGTGAATCCGCAATTTGTAACACATGTCAAATTTAAAATCTGACGTTCCGGCACAATTCAAATTTGACGCCTGTTATTGTGAGTAAACATGGCGGAGATTGCGGTACTCTCTAAATACAGGGACCCTAAAAATATGGTACTAGGAGAGCCATCTAACGGCGATCGATAATTCTAGGGGATCGATCTATTTATTATACTACCTCTAAGATAGGAAACTACAATAAAAAATCACGTTATAGAGAGACGCGTATGCTATTTCAGATATAGAAATCTAAGTCTAATTCTGACTGTAACAGGTTTTGATTTTCTTTTTGTAACCACTCAAATATTTTATTTTTTTCCACGAAGAATTTGGTTGCTTATTTAATATTATAGAATGATATGATGCGTTGTCAAGAACAATTAAGGAAGGTTCATCTAAATTTGGAATTAGCTGTTCTGTTAACCATTTTTCAAATAAATCTTTGTCCATAAATTATCGTGGTAGTCTATGTGTAGAAGCTGACCATACGAATTTCGGATTTCCCTATTAGATTTTAGTAAATCCTACATAAAATATAAATTTAAATACCACTGACAGGTGTATCATATTCAAGTGGAGTCCAATAATATTATTCGGGGGTCCAGCAAAACCCTATCTTTGAAATTGGACGATCTTTCCGAAAACAGCCAGTTATATCAGCGATTTCCCTTTATCTCTCTGCTTTATGGAGCAGATTTAAGATTTATTGCAGGCAGCTATTGTTTTATTTATTTGATTCTGTCGCAATAAAATTTAGTTATTCGCATCGGACTCTTTTGTATAAATGACCTCACGAACTGCAGAAGAGGAAATAAAATTTGCGAAAGTTCTAAACTGAGAGGATCTTTCATGTAGCCATTGTTCGTTAAGCTGTATCGCGTGATCGCAACGAATCGAGGCAGTCTGTAAATTATTCTTTATAAAACGGAGACGTTACATCTTAAGTAATGGGACGGGAGTCTCCGAGGAAGAATATTATTTTTACGCTGGTCACTGAAAAGGTTTCTCTTGATGAACAAGCTTACAGAACAGCAGAACACGAACAGAAAAGTGCTTACAATTTATTTAGGTTGCAACGAAACAGTATATCGTGAAATCACATACGTTTATACGGAAAATTCTTGCGTTGTATTAGCAATTTCTTATAATTTTTTGAGTTCTTTTTGCAGTTTGTCGAGGACAGCCCAAATTGCAGGATAGCCGAGTGTTAGCGTCGCTGCTGCAGTTAGTCAGGCGTGAGTCAGTTTACGTATCTGTACCAGGCCATTGTAGTATTAACGTTAGTATCAGAAAATTTTCACTGTGATACAATTTTTGCCAAGCGACTACCTCCGACCACCCCATCGGACCACTTAGAAAGCATCCGTGGCATAGGTAAACTCCTTTAAAGACTTTTCCATCATTAAAAAACATCAAATAACTCCAGATGCGCCATGTTACTCCCAAAGAACACTTTGTGGTTGCTGCTCCCGGTTATTAAATCCGCGGACGGACTGCATGTATGAGGAAAATAATGTTGAAGTACGGCTGCATTTCTGCGGCCCGTCGTAAGCGGTGTTGATAACGTGAAACGCGAGATATATCGGAATCGCTCCAAGCTCCACGATTTTATGGAGCGTTTCTCGCTCCAGTCGCCGCATATTGTACTGAAAATACTCGTATACTATAACAGAGTTTTAAACGTAGTATATTTGCGAGAATTGTGAAGCAGTCGCTTGCGAAATTTTATGTCTGCCGAGGGAAAAAGTTATAGGTTGCTGTTTATGGTCATACTTTTATTGTGGGCCAGGATGGCCCGCTACTAAAACGTAACTTTGTTTTTAAAAGCAATGTACAAGTTTATGTTTAATAATTGCATAATGGGGCATAAAACTATGGCTTTAAAACGACCCGGACTGTCTTAAAATGAATTTTGCCTCCATCATTTTTACAGTCAAACATATTTTTCGTAAATACTTTGTTGCGAGCGCAAAGTAAAGAATACAATCAGATTTTCTGCATTGACATTCCCGTAGCATTCCAACGTATGCTTTGAATGAATATAACAGCTTTCAAATATTAAATTCGGTGAACAAGAAAATTTCCTAACTGAATTGGACGTAGGCATTCGAGATGAGCCACATTTGCGTTGGAAATCACTTTGTGGCAGCCGTATTTATGTGAAATATCAAAATCATTGTAGATGCAGCTACCGAGGATGCTTCGAATTCTTCTGTGGATATTGTGTCTTACGATTCGTTAGCGCGCCCACCTGTGTGTCAAAATGAACATCAAATTTACGAGTTAACGTGTATAATCTGTCTCTGAGGCACAAATCAACAAAACTGGATGGAGTTTCTAGAAAATTGAAAGCAAGAGTATCCGATTTCAACATTTATTTCTGCTCGTCAGACAGACCCCCAGAAATCTTGATATCGCGAGAATTTGTTCAGCCTATCTCAGTATTTCCCTCGCTAGACATGTTATCAAACAACTCCTGATAAATTTGAAGGGCAGGATCGCGGATTAACGGTGAAATTTAGAGTAGACGCGATGATGATGAATAGGGCTGTCCTTTCTGAACGAGCAAGAAAATTTAAATTTAATGCAGTAATCCATCTTGACGGCTCTAAGTATTCCACAGCTCCTCCCTTCGTTCCCACTAGATTCTTTGTCGCCTCCAAGAATATTTCATTTAAGCTTTTCTATACTTTATTTTTTAGTATCTTCTTTAGAAGACTGATGATCATAAAAACTGGTTAAAAAGCATTGCTGGTAGAAATTAATTCATTTCTCATGAGCGAGGACTTTGTTGGTTCTGAAAATAATACGGCGGGGTAGAGGGAAAAAGGAATGAAATTTCTGGCCTTCGTTTTGATATTTGAAATACTTAAAACGCTTTGAAAAGTTCATATATGATATATCATATATCGTATATCGTATATCGTATATCGTATATCATATATCATATATCATATATCATATATCATATATCATATATCATATATCATATATCATATATCATATATCATATATCATATATCATATATCATATCATATCATATCATATCATACCATACCATACCATACCATACCATACCATACCATACCATACCATACCATACCATACCATACCATACCATACCATATCATATATCATATATCATATATCATATATCATATATCATATATCATATATCATATATCATATATCATATATCATATATCATATATCATATATCATATATCATATATCATATATCATATATCATATCATATCATATCATACCATACCATACCATACCATACCATACCATACCATACCATACCATACCATACCATACCATACCATACCATATCATATCATATCATATCATATCATAATCATAATGATATATCATATATCAAATCACCTCATATATCACTTACAACATAGCTTTTACAATTTTACATTACAGGTGTCAAATTACACATCGCGGTGTCTCATTACCTATTCACATGGCCCAGAACGGGCTCTAGATATTATGTACTTATAATCGAGTTCTAACTTCAATTATCGATATTAAATTCCTGAAATACGTCCCATCTGAGTAGCTAATTATCAAAGAAATTTTAAACTCGAAAAATATTCTTCAAGTACCCTCGAAGATTAAATCAATCCGTCCATGGTCTCCCCAGGGCCCGAGGTCCTAATTAAGTTCGTTTTACTCATATTCCTCTTTCTGTAAGGTTTCTTTCGAATTGCACCGAGTGTATTTTTCCCTGCAGCGCCCCAGAATTTATAGTTACTTGAATTTCAGTAAATCTTTTGTCCGTGACAATTCCGTGAGAACTTTTACAAGTAAGACTTGCTGCTCTTTGAATAAGAATTCAAGTCGTCCCAGCGACGATCGGGCTCCTGGTCCTGCATATCTAATAAAGCCGGCCATTCTATTATTGACCGTTCTCTCACTGGATATATCCACTCTACTGAATACCCGGTATCTATTATTTAAGAACGGTTGGCCTTTTTGTCTGCAGAACATAAGCGATGATGATAATGAACCCGGAGATAAACAAGAACAAATTTATCGCCGCGGAACTGGGAATTCGCTACCAGGATTGTACAAAGAATGGACCGGCTCGAAGGACCAAAATGTTCCTAAAATAGATGTTAATGAATATTCAACTAAAATTCACAAAAGAAACGCATTGATCTAACGTGACCTTCACTTAGCTTTTGTATAGATTATATACAAATGATATATCACAAATTTTCGCTCAATTAAAGAAATTTTCGTCGTGTGTACTTCAGTACGATTTTAATCCGCTCAACTGAAATAACTCTCGCGATTAGTTCGTTAAAAGCCCTTTGAGAAACAAAATAAACAGCATTACTTTGCCTGTAAAGGGTCATCTCCGGTAAAACAGAGATACATTTCCTTTTGTGGTTTTGAGCAAGACCACAGAAAGCTTATAGCGGGGATACTTCCAAATCCGCTTACAAAAACACTTAGTGATGAAACGAACCAACGAGACTGGAATTTGCGTCTAATTTAGCTTTACTAAAATCCGGAATTATCAGTCATGAATATTTTAAATTGTTCAGTATAAAAAGTATCGTCAGTTGCGATTTATTGTATGTAATTGTTTGATAATTTCAATCTCGGCTCGAAGGACCAACATGTGAACGAAAAACTTTGATGGCTAACAAAATATCAATATATCTTCGCTTGATTTTACACCAGTATACTGATGCAATTATTTAGTAAACTCGCTTGCATGTTTAACAGCTTGTTACTTGCAGTAACTCGAGAGCTGTTGCAAATTGGTCGAGCAAACAAGTATAGCCAAAGCGCAACAAGATCTAAGGTTTCTCAGCACAGTACCCTGCGGGGGAATTTGTCAACATCACTCGGGTGTTAAATACAGAGTGTACTATGACAACAAGCAGATACTAAGGCGTTGTTATGCAAGAGGAAGTCACACACTCCAATTAATTAAAAGAAGGGTGTTTGGTACTGTTAGTTTCAGATGAATTAAATGTTATTCTCATGTTTGCTTAGATGATGCTTTCACAGAACTATATACTGAGAAGAATCAGTATCTTTTCCTTTCCATTAAACTTTAATCTCCTTTAAAAACGAAACCCATTTCGGAAGTATTTACCTTCATCCAGGAGGCGTAATTTAAGACTGAATTATGAATCAAACCAAGATCTAAACGTCAAATATTTGCGTTGGAGAGATGTAGAAACTTTTCTTGTTACGTTACTTTTATCCCAACTTTCAAATTATTAGAATTTATTTCAAGTTTTAAAACTCGGTTACTGTGTCAACTGTGACGTCCAATTCGGAGAGTATGCTTAGTTCTTATTCCTGTACTTCGTCAATACAATAAATTTAAGCAGACTGAGCTACAAAGTTCACGACGTTGGTATTGTCACTGTGGAACGCTGATTGCATGGTATTTGCACAAGGTAATAGCCATCAGCTGGGACTGGTACTCCTAGCGACTGTAGTTGTCGCCTACCTTACCGACCAACCTGAATTTAGCTCCGATGGCGTGGCGCTGCCCACCTTACCGACATTGACCTGAATTCGCAACTGCATCCCCACCACCGATCAGTCACATGACCGAAAATTGAAAAATTAAGCTGCATAAGAAATATCATGCGAATTTGATCCAGAACCGGGGTAGCTATACTACTAACGAACATTTTTAATTTAGATTTGTTTACTGCTGACTGAACGCTGATGCGGATTTAGATATTTTCTTTTTTTAAAAATTGATTGAAGCATTGCTATGCGAAAATAATTTTCTGTGTTGAAAAGTATAACTGAAAGAAGGATCATTAAGCGAGTGTTTCGGGAGCAGATGTAATCAGTGTGGTGAGCTAAAGTCTGGGTGACGAAAGATTTGTCAAAGTTTTTGTTGAAAAGTCATTACAGCTCCTCTGGAATTGACACTCTTGTTGTCCGTAGGTAGGCGGTTCAATGAATCACGTTCTTAATAAACGGGAGACGTTGACACTGCAAAATGAAACAAGTTTCTCCACAATACTCTACGGATTTCCAAAGCCAACTTTGCCACTAATGGATTTACGTGAAAAAGTGAACAAACGCAATTAATTAGGAGTGGAGTCCTGCATTTAGGCAGATACTTGTCACGGATAAAAATTTACTAACTTAATTGGTGGAGGAACACTTCGCCCTGAGTTTAAGCGCGCAACTTTAGCTCCCACAGTTGCAGATTAGGTGGAACTTTTAGAAACTAATGTACGTGTTCCATGAGATTAAGACTCTCGCCGACAAACTTCAAACGCACTTTTGCGAAAGTTTCTCTCGCTAGCAGATCCATTCGCTAAGTGTTTTAATTCAACCAATCCTTGCTGGTAATCCGCAAACTTCCAGAAAGATCCCACGGAACATTTTACACCAGAAATTGTTTTATGCACACAAGTTCCATCACGAAGTGTGGGAAAGATGTTTTCAACATTTTATAATACATAAATTGAGAACTATGCCGATGATGACGATTGGTAGTAGTTAGGATATGACAATACGAACTCAAGATGGAGGAGGCAAGAGTGAGGTTATGTTATAGAGCGCGATGAGACCTTGCGCAGATGAATGAGCGTGCGCGGCTGCCTTCGGACAGTCAATGGGAGCCGAGATAGTCGCGCATGCGCCATCAGCTGCGCAAAGCCTCATCTTGAGTTGGTTTTCAGATCCTAAATACTTTCGTTCACACTAGGCCTAGAATTTGTTTCTCTAACATACATGTATTCATTTATGAAAGCTAACGAAAGAGAAACCAATTGACTTGGGGTATCGAATTCGAGTTATTGGCAATCTTGATTTTAATCGTTTTCAGTATCTTCGGGGAACACATGTGGCCTGTTCGATTAAACATAGAATTACAAATTGTCCCTAGGGCAATGTGTTCCCAGAATCCGCTTGAAATATCTAATTTTGTGTTATCTGGAATTGAGAAGTGCTAGAAAAAATTGCGTTTATGAAAATTACACAAATTATCAGTAGGTAGTAATATCGCAAGGCAGCGAGAGTCTAGAGGGCTGGAGAGCTGGATGGGATATTGCCGAATGGCAACGAGTTTGAGAAGCAAAGCTGGAGAACTATTTTCTATTTACCGATATTATTTAGTGATAGGTATTGCAGTGGATCGTTCTTTGACCCAAACTTTTGATGAACAGCGATAAATATTTGAAGTTTGCAAATTTTGAGGTTAGAACAGTAGTAAAACTATCAGAGATTTTTTAATTTGCAGATTGCGAATTTTACCAAAAAGAAAAATTGTCGGAAAATTACCAACAGTCTTGCTCATTCAGTTTCGTAGTCGACGTGAATGGCGTGCCAGTGTAATAATAATAATAATAATTGAAACCTCCAATTATCAGCACGCAACAAAGTCATACCTACCTCTATAAAATTTTATGTTAATTTTTAATAACAGTTCGTGACAAATCTATGTCATCAAATGAAAACGCAATGTAAAACAGCGAATACGTATATAAAATATTTCGAATAAGTTGTTCTGTGCCAGAATTGCCCGCAAGAGAATTTAGTTGGTTCAAATTTTTAAAACATAATTTGTTATGCCAATGTTGTACATTGGTACTATAACAAGAATTCCCTTAAGGCCCATTATAGTATGTAAAATATGGCATAAATTTTGATGACGACAGTCAGATTCATATTTAATTTAGAAGTATACTGTAGTAACTACTTACTTTAACAACGTGCTACCACATAAATGCCGAATGAATGCTAGAGATCAGTGGCTGGTGAAATTGTTAAACGGTCTGTTTCGATTAATATGTATATCAACTAATTATCGATATTATTTTAATAATAAATACAGTTTCATCGCCGTTTCGGACCAGTTTTGGACCTTTGTCAAGATTTATTTGTAGTATTAAATGTAAAAAGTTGGCTATGAATTCTTAATAAGTTAACCCCCACACGCCAAAAGACAGTGACACAGTAATTAAACTTCAACTCCTGAGGATGCTGACGTTGTCAACGAAACACGTGTCGAGTTTAATTACTGTGTTTTTTGGCATCAAAGTTCTTGATCCATCTACTGTGTGTAAAAAGTTGGCATAAAATTATTTGTCAATACAAATTTTTCTAAATAATAAAAATTATTTATACGGTAACTATAAATGTAAATATAAAAATAGGAATTTTGAAAAGAAATGTTTTTTTATATAAAAGATATAGAAATATGTATTACTATAACAGTAAGTTGGGAAAGAGAATATTTAAACACGATTTTTGGCATTTTACAAAATCTTTATTAATTTTAAATGTATACGAAGAATTTTCAATAAGCACTTTAACAAAAAAATTATATCAACCCCAAATAAATTAATATTGAAGATTCTTTCTATAAATTCGGTAATATTCATAGAACAAAAAAGGAACTTAAAATATAGAATTTAAAATTAACAATATCCTACCACAAACGTACAGTAATTCAGCAACAATCATACTTTTGAACTTAACGATACCAAAATTTTATAGCAAGAAAAAATTTAAAATCTCGACTGTTTTTAGAAATGATTTATATAAAAAAAAAGAATAAAACCTATAAATAATAGAACTGACATACAAAATTTGAGTCAAATTTACTGTAATATAATAAAATAAATCCTGCTCTCTGCTACTTACTTATTATTATTATTATTGTTAAATTAAATACAAATTTCTATTTCTCTTTTATATAAAGAAACCCAAATTATTTCGAAATCAAAATTGTAATTTCTATTTTATGTGTACATGCATAGTTACCGTATAAATAATTTTTGTTATTTAGAAAAATTTGTATTGACAAATAATTTTACGCCAACTTTTTACATTTAATACTATAAATAAATCTAAGACAAACGAACGGGGCTGAAACGTCCATAAAACTGCAGTTATTACACGTTATGCCAGAATTTCACCAAATTAAAATAATATAAAATTTTACTGGCACAAATTGGTTAACTAATTATCGAGTTATTTGCTGTTACAGAATATTTATTTACATTTTCAAGCATCATATTATGCTCGATTGAAAACCATTGGGCTGTGATAAACAAACTAATTTAATTTATTGCTGTTTCCTTTTACAATTTTAAATACACCAATTCATTTCATTTGTCAAATATATGGAAAAAATATTTCTTGTTGAATCGTCAGAGAAAATAATACAGGTGAGCACGTAAGCATGTTTCTACAAATAACTGTATCTTTCAGTATGTATTCAGCGTTTCCTTGTTCTTGTATTTTACTGATATAGAAAGTGATTAACAGACTACTAAAAGTATGTTTAAATAACGAATTTATTTCGTACAAATATCCCTGGTTGCTGTTCGTCTAACCTTGCAATATTAATTGCTCAAGGCGACCCTATTTCCTAGTACCCAAGAAACCAAGCATGCACTCGATATGCATCACGACACCCAGTTTCTGATAAACGATGCTACTTCGCATCAGTAAATCCAAGTAACGTACCGCAACACCCTTAATCGAAAATTTCGTGGGACACACAGATCCAAGCATCGGATGCATTGCGGTATGCCCCAAAATATTACGCAACATGAACACTAGCAGAAAGTTGTTCCCAGCAATTTCGGGTCGATCGATATATCCCTGGCTGTGCGGCAGCTAGCTGTCCAGCGCTACAAAACACTGGAAAACATAATTTCGATGCTAGTGGCGGAGTGAGGTATAATTGAAAATTAGCTCTCAAAAGCAATTTTATCGAATTCAAAATTTATTTCTAGTTAATAGACAAATTACATGAAATAACCAAGGATATATCTTACAACGATTACTTGTCTTTTTCGGGGACGCCAAATTTTACAATGGCGTATTCTAGTCAAAAAACGGTACTTCTGGATTCGGTCCCTAAATATGCAGCTATATCCCTCGGTATCACTTATTGGGATACGCCGTATATTTAGGCGGGTCGGGTCGTTCTCTTATGAACGATTACTGGAGTTGAATTTACGGTCAGGTCGGTAAGACTTAGTCGTTGATCACCCTTAAGCTCTTAGTCGCAGAAGGGTTGGGTTCTATTACTATTGCTAAACGTCGAATAACAAAACAGAAAGAAAATGAAACGGTACTCTATTAATTTAACTATGTACATTTCAAAGAATTGAATCGATAAACAGAATTGAATGGATAAAAACAGAATTTATATACACGGTGCCGACTCCGAGCCGGGTTTCGGTTGGCAATTCTCGTCGCAGCACGCGAGTGCATTCACCTGGGGGAACGCCGCTAGCTTGTCCGTTGCAAATAAGTAAACGTCCTGCCTTAAGATTTCACCAAAAGCCGCCCATTACAAAGATGCGATCGAATTCCGCCGGTATCTCGTCCCATTACAAGTGCCACACAGGATTGCCAAAACGATCTAATCTTCACAGACAGCACATTCAATTCCCCAGTATGAACGTATTTACTTATATGTTACCAACAAGCTAGGGTACTTACTCAAAAGTTAAAGGACGGTTGCTATCAGTCGATCACACGGCAAAGTCGGAACGGTCGATCAAGTACTACTAGGTCGGATGTCAGCGGCCAGCATCATCTCTGATGCTGGGAGTATTTGTTCCAGCTGAGGGCCGGACGGCCAAATACTGAATTTTCTTCTGCGGAGCACCCACTTTTATAAGCGGAAAGTGGGGGCTTCGACGGCGGTTTGACGTCGGATTCTTCTACGTCAGCTGTGATGGCGGGTACCACTCTTAGGCATTACGTCTGTGCATTGTTACAATCTATAATTCTCCTCCCTTATTTACAATTATTGCCTCCCAACGATCTGGCAGGTTTTATATTACAAGCCTGAAGAAATCCGGTTGTTTGTTGCTCAATTAACAATCTCCAATCATCATTTGCCACATCGTTGTAAACGAAGAAGTGAAACGCTCTCAAGAAATTAGCAGAGCATTCGTTTACCTGCTCGCTCCATTTGCGAAAATTTATGTGTCAATTACGAGTACGTTTCTCGAGTTTCATATTCCCACCGCAGATTTTTTTCGCGGAAATGTTGGGATTATACGTACGTACATGATTTATATCAGACAGACGAGGAGTACGGCCCTGACGGGTGTTGCCCTTATCCGCAGCTCATAAATCAGTTCCAGACGCAAATTGGTTTACAGTTCGGGGCAAGAGCATTTGATAGAAGCGTCAGTTATACACTTATGGGATGAAGAAAACATGTTATAGTTAGAACAAATTAAACAAATTAAATTTGCCTAATTTCGTCTATAAGCACATAGCGCAATGACGCCCTCCTATTGGTTCGCGTTAGTTGACGTCATCCGACAATACACGCAACACGTGTTTGCATTAGGCAGCCGGCATTTTCATATACGATTGTGCGTTGGCGTACCGTGCTGTGAATTATTCGTGTACCGTGGCCGGTGTGTTGAACAATTGTGTAAAACATTTATTTAATCGTTGACCATGACTGACGAAGGTTTCAATAAGGCTCAGTCCGACAATTTACCAAAAATGGACTCCTTAATTATTGCGGAATTTTTTGCAAGCAGCCTTTTGTATACATATGCAGAAATTCGTGGAATAAAAGATGAGAGTAAAGCCCTGGTTTTTAAGACCCCGACGGAATCCGCCGACGCACTGCGCTGTCACAATTTTACTGAATTATATGTTTGTTGCTAAGTTACACCAACAGCGACAGACTTAAAATACGCAATTCCGTCGACGGAAAATTGTTAAAAACCAAGGCTGTAGGTAACTTTACAAAAAAATGTTATTTACTGCTACCTTCTTTTGCTATACTGTGTATTAGCGGAGTGAATAATGGGTAAAATTGTGCCGTTTTTTTATGAGCTTAGAACAAGATCAGACCCAGTGGGTATTGTCAACAACAGCATTATACACATAGAAACTAGAAACTCAAAATACGACATTTTTTAGCGGTCACCACATTTTTCATTTTTAAAAAATTATAAAATTTTTACTTTTTGAAAAATCATGCTTTTTTGCATATCTACTGGCATATCTCAAAAACGAATTGAGCTATCGACGTAATCTTTTTTTTGTTTTAAAGCACACACCTATGCGCTTCTTTAGATGTATAATAATAATGGTATTGTTTTTTAAATAAATGATAGAAACGTCGATTCAGAAACTATGCAGGTAAATTTTCATTAATCGAGAAACTTTTTTGTTTTGGAAATTTTTATATAACATGATGCGAAGGAAATATAGCCAAAAGACCAAAAAAGTTTTTAGAAAAAAAATCTCTGGATATTTCCAATAGTTTTTATAATATGATTTTTTTAGTTTATAGGGTAATATCTAAGTTTGCGCGCACGATGCAATAATAGTGGGTAATGGTTCGGCACCTTTAATTTTGCTGTGTTTATTGCCTATTTTCAGTATTTTCGGTTATTGATCTGAAATGCTTGGACATCTCAGATACAAATTATTAAAGCCTGACCAAGTTAAAAATGGACTAGTGCCTTTAAAATATTGAAAGAGTTTCCATGTCAAGTTTATTTTTGTAAATATTTCATCGTTTTTTTGTTAAACTCAAAGGACTTAAAGAGTAAAGACTCTGGTCGTTTTGGAGGGCTATAAATGTAATGTTTTCTAAACGTTGCTGAAATACCATCATACCCACGCAATGAGTAGTATTTTTTCCGTGGATTGTGTCCTCATTTAAATCAAAATTATCTATACTCGCGTGCGTGTAATTTTTGATTTTATTACCAACAACTTTTACCTGGAGGTACATAAATTTTGTCATTACTAATTCTTTGTTTGACAATGTTGGTTGTTAATAATTGTTGAATATCGTTATAAGTACAGCTAATACCAATTTCAGATAGGAAGTCAAAAAGTTGTCTACTTCGTAGTAAATGGTGTACACATAAGCCTAATCCAAATTTAAAAAGTTTTTTTTATATAACTTGACGAACAACGCCATAATAAGATTGCAAGGAATAACAGTTTTTGGATTTATATTTTTTTCTAACGTTAGAACTATCATCGTCGATAAACCAAGATATAAATTGTAGCAACATATTTGGTACTTGCTTTGTAAACTCATTTTGATTAATATCATGAGGAGTTGAGGAACGGGAAAATTTTTTCGTGGAGAACTGAAATTGTGTGTTTTTTTAAAATTCCAGCTGCTTGATGCAAAATTTCATATTCATTTTGATAAACTTCTTCCTTACAGACATCATTATTAGCAGTTTCAGATACGAAGGAAGAACTTGAATCTGATTCTCTCGTTGATTCTATTTTATCAGAGTTTGATGAAAAAGTCGGGGCAGCATCGAACCAAAGTACTCAAAGTGCATCTATCGAACGGGTAAATTTTGTTTTTTTTCTGTTTTTTTCTCAATTAAGGTCAAAACATCAGGTCTAGGGATTTTTCTTCACAGCAAAGGAATCTGTCCTTCAATTTCCGTACCTAGTCGAATTCTGTGTCAGCCTATATTACGATAAGGCACAATAAATGACTTAGAGATGGGTTTTAGAAGACAAATTCCGAATGAATCACTTGCTGCAAACTTTCACGCAATTCACAGCATAATCAACGGTTTCATGTTTGTTACATGTTCAACATAATTATGTTTGTAAACGTGTGTGCAAGACTAAATAAACTGTACGTAATTCATTACCCTTTCTCTCTAATTAATTATTATCCCATGATTTTAATGCACGCGCGACAAATAACGCAATTGCACTAATTTTAACATTGGCTACACATTAGTAACTGAGGAAAATGGACAATTACACTGTTTAATGATTCAGCATCACACGGCCGGGGATTTAGAGCTCATGCAGAAATTATTAGGCGTATACGTCCGACCATAAACCGGAAATGTACAAAACATATTATTTGATTAGTTACCTAGTCACAGAATTATTGCCCGGATGCGCAAATGTGTTTAACACAAATTGTTAACAAAAGGGCGTATACATTTGAAAAGGTCGACAGCTTTCGAACATACCCCCCACTACTTTTCAAGATACTGCGAGAAATGTGAAAATAAAGTCTCATATTATGCGATTCTACGAATACAAAGTCTAAAAACACAGCACGAACAGCCCTTACCTTCCACCAGGTTATAGTAGCCGGCGGTCTTGACCCTTTACACCTGCACGTAATTTCATACGTTCGGCCAGCACTTAAATCGCGATTTTTCCCGACCAGCTCGACCTCTAGCGGCCTGAGATACATATCGATAGCGACACGCACCACCAACGGTCTCTGCACTCTACTGTTACTAGCTTCGCAGCTGTACGTAGCCAATAGATGAGCTCGCGTCAGCTTAGCTATTTTCAGCACACTCTGGGATCTCTTCCGGTCCGGAAAGTATTCCGTTCCTTCCGCGACGGTATTCCCGTTGTGAGACCAACTAATGCGCGGTAATGGCTTCCCGCCAGTCGCTGAACATGTTAATGTCGTGCTCGCTCCTTCGGCGTACGCCGAGGTTAGTCCGTTGCGGATCGGACCGCTGTCGTCTTCGACTTGCAGCGCTTCCGGCGGAACTGGAACAAAATATATTGTGTTACGTGTCGTCTGGATTAACAGAAAAATAACACTTCTGGTGGAGTAAATTTAGGCGAGAAAGTGGCTTCTTTTATTAAAGTATCTACAGCAGGATTCAGGCGAAAGAACCAACTTTCGGTATCAGTAATAAACGGGTGGAATAAGCGAAGGACGTGTGTCTGAGATTGTGTCACATTTCCTGTGTTTACATCCAGAGAGCGGGTCAAATGTGAGGTTACATTATCCGCGCCTAATAAACAGTAAGTTATGTTAGGAGAACTGTGTATCACATAGAAATTGATTGGGTTGAACTTGTGAGGAAACAGAAGAAAGATGAGAGATGAGCCAGCGATTAACAAACTTATATTTCAATTGTATTTATTATTTACCTTAACAATAACTCTCTGTTGCTAACCTTATCTGAGGAGGGTTTGTACAAACCGCAATAAATCCATGTCAAGTTATTAGGGTTAAAAAAATGGATTTATTGCACTTTGATTGATCGCATTGGATTTAATTCGGTTCGTTTGAACTCGGATAGGATTTATTGCATTTTGAATGAATTAAATATCTAGTAAAGTGAAAAACAATGTTTTTTTTTATTTTTTAATTGGATTATAAAATTAACAAAAATAAAACAATTCTAAAAATGAACTAAAAATCAACATATTCCTATTCTCATTTTCACTTCAAACATGAAGTCCCTCGTCTTCCTCCAGGCAGTCACAGACTTCCATTCCATCCTCTTCTTCGTCGCTAGATGTTGAAGACGATGCTGGTTCGCATAAAAGATTCTTGTACCAAACCAAAGAGTCATCTTCCATCCAATCAGTTCCAAACTGTTGCTCCATTAAGTGTTTAAGTGACGTCTTTTTTTCTCCTTTATACTATTACCCAATTGAAGCAGCGGGAGACTCATAGCTCTATCCGATTGTCCTCTTTTTACTATTATTGTTGGTGTTTCAGTCTGGCTTTCAAATCTGAAGTGTTCATAAAGGATACACTTTATGCTATTTCTCTTCAAATTTTTCTTCAAGTAAATTCTCTTCATATTCTATCCACGGTATTTTCATCATACGTCTGTAGCACCACATTTCAAATGCCATACTCCATACATACGTTTTTAAGAGCCTCTTCTGAGCTTCTACATTTATCATTCCCGAGCATAATACAAAGAGCAAAAGGCAGTTATAGAATGTGAGCAGGAACGAAGGGAAGTAGATATCCGGAAGGGAGTGAGACAGGGATGTGCATTGTCACCTCTAGTTTTCAACTTATATATCGAAGATGCGATTAATATTGTTAAGGAAAGAACAGCCTCAGGGATCAATGTACAGGGCCAAACTATTAACATGCTCAGATTTGCGGATGATATAGCAGTGTTAGCATCTAGCAAAGAAGAATTAGGAGCGGCTTTGAATGAAATGGAAGCAGTTTTGACACAGGGCTTCGGCATGAAAATCAATAAAAAGAAAACAAAAACTTTGGTATGTAGGGGGTGTGAAAATAGAACTAAAATGGAAATACAAATTGGAAATGAGAAGATAGAGGAGGTCGCGGATTTCTGCTACTTAGGAAGTAAAATAACTCAAGACGGTAGGAGCACTAAAGATATAAAACAAAGAATGGCGCAGGGCCGAGTTGCGTTTAACAAAAAGAAACAACTGTTATGCTCGAGAACGGTTAATATAGAGACTAGGAAGAGACTCTTAACGTCGTATGTATGGAGTACGGCATTATACGGGTGCGAAACTTGGACAATAGGAGAAGCGGATAGAAAAAGAGTAGAAGCGTTTGAAATGTGGTGCTACAGGCGCATGATGAAGATACCGTGGATAGATAAGGTGAGCAATAGGGAAGTATTAGAAAGAGTTGGGGAAAAGCGAAAGGTATGGAAAACAATAAAGAGTAGGAGAGATAGGATGGTAGGACACCTTCTAAGACACGAAGGAATAGTTCGTGACATACTAGAGTCAGAGATAGGAATAAAAAGAGGTAGGGGTAGGCCTAGATTAGACTACTGCTCTCAAATAGTTAGGGATGTAGGATGTTCTACTTTTAGGGAAATGCGTAGGTTAGCTCAGGATAGAAAAGAATGGAGGTACGCGTCCAACCAGTCTTCGGACTGAGAACCTTATGATGATGATGATGAGCATAATAGTTGTTTGCATTAAGTCGTTTTTTTCTTGAAAATGGGCTGGAATATCAAAATGAGACAAGAATACGTTATTATTTAAAAAGTTTGGTCTTTCAGATTTTAGAGCCGATTTGACGTTATATGTACTGGGTGATTCAAACTTCCCGCCCTTGCCTTATAACAGGAAAACGAAAAGTGCAAATGCAAATTTGGCAGAGGGGATTTGAATAGCTGTGTGTATGGTATATTTTTGCGTATTTAAACATTTTTTAACCTCTTTCAAAATGGCGGAAATGACGTCAGAAAAATTATTTCTTCTACAAAGTTACCATTTTTTTTCATATTCTGAAAGAACATATTTTTTTAAACAACTTCCATACAAAAAGCTTTTTCTATCTTTATTTGGTTAAAAGCTATGGGACTCTAAAGTTGGTACTTTTAAATAAATCTCCACTGACCCCGCCGCGCCGTAATAAAAATTAAGTCGGTCGGGTAACAAATGCGCATCAATTGTTTTCTAAATTACGCCTTACTCTAATTTCAGTAACTCTTCTTAATACATTCCTTGGTAAGTTTCGACAAGCATTTTGAATTTTTTCCTTTAAATGGTCAATGTCCCTTGAAACAGTTTTATAAACCGCGTTTTTAAGTGTTCCCCAAAGGTAAAAATCTAAGGGTGTTAGGTCTGGCGATTTTGGCGGCCAAAGTATGGGTCCATTAGTACCAATCCATCTTCCTCCATAAACGTCATTTAAAAACTGCTGGACCGGTCTAACTCTATGTGGTGGAGCACCATCATGATCATACCATAGATTTAAACGCAATTGAAGTGGAATGTTCTCAAGAAGTTCTGGAAGCTGTTGTTGTAAAAACTGGAGATATCTTCTACCATCTAATATATTTTCAAAAAAATATGGGCCAACTAAATGCCCTCCAATCATACCGCATCAAACGTTAAATGCCAAAGTGGCCTTGATTTTCAATCTCATTCACAAAATGTGGGTTCTCACTGGCCCAGTAATGCTCATTCTTGCGATTTGGTTTTCCGTTGCTAACAAATCGACTCTCATCTGTCCAGAGTATATGTTCGAAGATCCTGTGGTCCAATGTATGAAACGCCTCCGTTATTTGAGCTATCAAATTCAGGCGCCTTTCTCTGTGGATCACACTCAGTCTTTCCAAATTGTGTAATTTATAATCGTGATATCCATTTATTTTTAATATGCGCTGGATTGTTGAATATGACAGATTTAATTCACGACTTGCCTGTCTTATGGAATTCCGGGGATTTGCTTCAAAATACTCAATAGCTGCAGCTACGGATTCCTCGTTCATCACCCTTGCAGGAACGGGCGTGCCTTTTTTCGAAAACACATCCGTATTGTTTCTTAAAAGACGCTCAAGCCGTGGAAACATTTTTTTATCTGGTAAAACACGTTCGGGATATCTTGCACCATACAGTTCTCTGGCAATTCTACTATTTTGTTGACATTCGCCATAAATAAGTATCATATCCACTTTTTCATTATGTGTATACATTTTATTGCGACGGGGTCAGTTGAGATCAAAGAACAAGACAAGTGTCAATTTTAAAGTGTTTGATTTTATTGCAATGTTTGGATTTTTTTTTTAAAACAGTAACTTCGCAGAAAGATGATGTTGATAAAATATTATTTGACTTAATCAGCTTAAAATAATTGATGCGCATTTGTTACCCGACCGACTTAATTTTTATTACGGCGCGGCGGGGTCAGTGGAGATTTATTTAAAAGTACCAACTTTAGAGTCCCATAGCTTTTAACCAAATAAAGATAGAAAAAAACTTTTTGAATGGAAGTTGTTTAAAAAAATATGTCACTTTGTAGAAGAAATAATTTTTCTGACGTCATTTCCGCCATTTGGAAAAAGGTTAAAAAATGTTTAAATACGAAAAAATATACCATACACACAGCTATTCAAATCCCCTCTGCCAAATTTGCATTTGCACTTTTCGTTTTCCTGTTATAAGCCAAGGGCGGGAAGTTTGATTCACCCCGTACATGGTAAATCGTTATGGGTCAATTTATCAAAGCAATAGGTTATAAGTAGCGCCCTCTAAGGGCAACGTCAAAAGTGTTATTGGAATCTTTTTTCCCCTAAGAAAAACCATAGGATTGCAAATTTTCAAGTCGACAACCTAATAAATTTCGTAGTTATGGCAAAAAATGGAAATAAAATTGTAACTTTCAACACCCTGTATTTCCTAAACCATCAACATTCGGATAAGGCATGTTCGGGTCAATGGGTCATTATTTGATCTGTAGAATCTCCAGTTAACGGATTTCCCATTGTTAATGAAACACCCTGTATAAATTGAAAACTAGAGGCGATAACGCACATCTCTGCCTCACTCCCTTTCGGATATCTACTTCTCTATGTTCCTGCTCAAATTCTATAACAGCCGTTTGCTCTTTGTATAGTTATTCTTCTATTCCTACACTTCATCCCTACATTTTAGAATTTAGAGCATCTAGATAGCAGCATTGTGGTCATTAAACGTCTTAAACATCTCCCTGAGTTCATATATGCACAAATTTTGTAAATATTTCACTTGATTTTATGTTACTGTCAGTTTACCGTGTAATTCACTTTACATAAAGCCAGTGAATGTTACGCTACTGTAATATTAACGATAATAATTTCCGTTCTTCTTCTTGTGGCAGATAAAAAACCGGAAACTTCATAATCTATTTGCATGCAAATTTATTTATGCATGTTGTTCTCATTTCGTGTGTAATCGGCCATAAAACAGACAAGATGGCAATTTTGTTTCCAAGATTGTTTTCTGTGATGTATTTTAGTATTGGTATCATCGTGGTTTGGAGTGGACTAGAAACAGATCTAACGTACATCAGATTGTGCAACGAAACGTCCCCTATTAGTTTAAGTAAGTACTTTTTTATTCTTAATTAAACTTTTCAAATATATAATTTTACTAAAATAAAACCGATTCCCAATAACCCAATGAACAAAAAATACAATAAAAATTATAACGCGTGTATGTCACGAACCGTAGCAACTTGACTTGCAGTGCAAAGACGCTATGCACTGAACCAGTCCCTGCTTAGCAACCAAATATTCCTGTAAACTTTCGATGACGGTGACGGAACTAAACGCCTTTCGTTATTCGTCCCCGTCGGGTTTTCTCACTTGTTCACGTATGACTTATACGTAAACGTACACCATGTGTATTAATTGCACGTCCGGTCGATGTAAGTAATAAAAACAACGATGCACGGAACTATATACAATTTAATTTAAATTAATATGTTACAAAAATCAACGCACATAAACCTCTTAAGGTGAAAATCAACTCGAACAAACTAGACTTATATGAACAATGTACTGATTAACTCAAAGGTTGAAGATGAACTCTTTTTAATAACAAAAACTACCCTCAAATTTTAAGTAAACCACTCCTTCTTTAACTTAGGACCAATCGTATGTTGGAAGGGATTTTGCGAGTACGAATGATCGTCCAATCAAGCGGTTTTTCCAAAACACAAAAAATGTTGTAGCACCTAATTATTTAAAACCTTACCCTTAAACATATCGCTATAATAATTTAACATGGACTCAAGTGCCTAGTTGTAAGGGCGACAGTTTTGCACAGTTATCTCGCGTCTATACGGCACCAGAGCTATTAAGATTCACTTACCCCACACTTAGAGAGAGGTGTGACAAAACATGGAGCATTCACCCCCGGCAGATACATATGAAAACTTACGATAAAGTGCCACGAAATATAAACAGATGTGACTAATAATCCCGCATACTGCAAAAATATAATTATCCTAAATACGAGACGAACATAGCCGCCCGCCTTGAAAGGATCACCTTTCAACAGCAAACATCAAAAAGGCTGAAGGCATTGAAATGCAATTTCTACACGAGAAATAAATTATTGTAGTAGGATTAGGTACCATAAAATACATAATATAATATTGGCAAGACAAATAAATTCAAATTGAAAGAATCAACTTATCAAATAAAATAAGAAAAATAAAATAAAATAAGAAATAGGAATAATCAAATAAACATAAAAATAAGTATTTACACTCCGCACTACACACCACTGACGTCAACCGGTAAAACGCAGAGCTTATTAGCGGCTCTTTTAAACTCACCGGTGTTACTCTTAACAGTGGCGGCCCGCACTATGCCGTCCTTTCCGGGGTGCACACTTGTTATGCGCCCAGTTTTCCATTGGAGCGCAGGAAGATTATCGTCGCGGAGCAACACTAGTTGACCAGGGGCTAACTGAGGTCCGCGGCCGATCTTCCATTTCGAACGCTGTTGCATTTGATGGAGATATTCCATTGACCAGCGAGACCAGAAATGTTGCTTCAACTGATTGACCCTTTGCCAATGCGATAAGCGATTAATTGGCAACTGCTTCAGATTTGTCTCGTTTATAGCGGTTAGCGCGTCTCCAATCAGGAAATGACCCGGAGTAAGGAAGGTTAGATCATTAGGATCATTAGAAATTGCGGTTATGGGGCGGGAGTTCAAAATGACTTCTATTTCACATAATAACGTGGTTAGCTGCTCGAATGTTAATGAAGCATTTCCTGCAACACGCCGCAGGTGTAACTTAAAAGATTTCACTGCAGCTTCCCACAAACACCCAATATGTGGGCTTCTGGCAGGTATAAAATGCCAGTTAATTTTATTGTTAGCAATGTTCTCTAGTACGGCGGACATAGAAGTGGAATTATACAAAAATTCGTATGCCTCCTTTAATTCTCGATTAGCGCCAACTAAGTTTGTTGCGTTGTCGGAATAGATATGTGAGAACATGCTACATCTTGCATTGAAGCGCTTGAGAGATGCTATGAAAGCTTCGCTTGACAAATCACTGACCAATTCTACATGTACAGCTTTAGTTGCAAAACAAACAAAAATAGCGGCGTAAGCCTTTGAGATACGTTTACTTTTGCGGAAACTTTCTTTTAATAAAAATGGATCGCAATAATCTACCCCGCACATTGAAAATGGCCTAGAAGGCTCTAATCTCCCTGGGGGAATGTCGCCCATAATGGGCTGTGAGGAGGATGAGAACTTGTAAAACACATCTATCTCCCTCTTTAGAGTTGCCGAATGAGCACAAACTGACTTCCTTTTTTCGGGAACATCTATATTATTTATATTCAAGGTGTTGGTCGGCCAATGATTACGATTTTTAAGTAACCACTTAGGGCCGTACCACCCTAACTGGTTATTTATTATTGTTTCTGGGTTTACGCCTCTAGAAACAATATCAGCAGGATTATCTGCTGTCGATGCATGCCGCCAGTCACGGACTTCAGTTAATTGTTGAATTGAAAGGTGAGATGAAATGTAAATGCTCCCCTTTTTAACAGGTATAGCGCCAGAAACAACCCAACCAAAATGAGTCTTTTGAAAAGATGGTTGGTCTTGGTTAGACCCTTTAATTTGACCTACACAAAGTAGCTGATAAAACGATTCCGCCCCTATTAGCATGTCAATCTTACGAGAAATATTGAACTGGGGGTCAGCTAACTGTATGTTTCTTGGTACATGAAAACCGCGTGCATTAAAGGAAACTAAAGGCAATGATCTGGTTATATTTTCCAGTACGGTACACTTCAGATTTAACTTATAATTTGAAAATCTAGATATTACCGTTGTTTCTACAGAATAATGAGCCGTAGAATTAGACATATTTACCCCACCAATATTCATGAGGATTTGTTTTTTCGGTAATCCCAGTAGCTCCGCAAATTCCTTTGTTATGAAATGGGATTGGGATCCCTGATCCAACAGAATGCGACATACGCGCTTATTGCCCTTATGGTCAAACACGTGTACAATAGCGGTGGACAACAATACTTCTCTTTCGCTAGTTACATGCGCGCAGACGTTATTAACACTTGCTAACTGATTCGCCGACGAAGAAATATTTTGTTGCGAGACAACTAATTGACTTTCATTACCGGGCGAATTTGAATTTTGAATCGCATGAACATTTCTTACATGAAGAAGAGTACTGTGCCGTTTTTTACATATTTTACATTTCCCATACCGACATTCATCCGTAGAATGGGTTGGATATAAACAATTAAGGCAAACGCCCAAAGATTTCGCTTTATCAATGCGGTGAGCTTCACTTAACATTATGAAGGCATTACACTTACTTAGCACGTGTGGTTGTGTACACAAAGGGCATTTTAAGTCACTAGTGCCTAAATGAGCTGTAGTTTTACGATTAAAATGCTTATCGTTAGCCTTCGAAGCCACTGGACGATTGGAAATTAATTTATCCTGGGTGCTCTCTAAGATATCGCGTTTATGATTTAAGAAATTTAAAAACTCAGTCATATTTGGCATGCTATTTTTTGATAATGTGCTTTCCCATTCTCTAACCGTTTTAAAGTCTAATTTAGCTGCTAAAAGAGGAATAAGCAGGTCATCCCAAGTGTCAACTGGGCGATCTAGACGTTTTAAACTGCTTAAATTACGGCGCACTGAATTTATCAAATTTTTAATTCCGGTAACAGTCTCCTTTTGAACTGACGGAATATCTAGTAATGCCTGAACATGATCTTGTATTATTAAACGATCCTTTTGATAATTAGACTTTAGTAAGTCCATAGCAATTGCATAATTTTCTGAACAAGTTTGAAGGTCTTGCACTAGTTCTAAAGCCTCTCCTTGCAAACTCGATTTTAAGTAATGTAATTTGGTTACTTCAGATAATGAATTATTAGCATCTATTAAGGACATGAAAGAATCGTGGAATGAAATCCATTCTTTATATAAGCCGGAAAATGACGGAATATTAATCACTGGCATACGTGCCGTCATATCGCTTTTTAAATTAATATTTGTAGCCACTGAATTGCTACCATTAATACTTGAAGGTTGGGATGCTGAAGAGTGAGAATTTGTCGCGATTAACTCTTCAGCTCTCGCGAGTAACTCGTAATAAGTATCTTCGAATTTAGTAAATTCGTTACCACTGGCTTCCGCTGGGCTTTTAATTTCTATTAATGACTGACATTGTTCAAATTTTTGAAAATTGGTCACGTAATCTGTCAAACGTGCTTGTAAATTGGATAAATTGGTTCCTTCTTGAGATTGAACTTTATCCAAATGAGTTTTAAATCTAGAGAGAGATGATTTTATTTGACCACGCTTTGATATAAGAGTTTGCAAATCTTCGTTCCCATTTAGAAAAGCCATTTTGAATATATGGATATAGGAAGCAGAAAGAAATACAATATGATTGGAGACTTACCAATGTGATGCGTTGATAGAACTGTAACAATATTCTGAAGCTGATAACGGCGGTCCGATGACTCCTCGGGCTACGGTATGGGCAGAACCGTAACTCGCCTACATGGTTTCATGGTCCTTCGACGAGCCGGATATCCGTTTTCCAGGTGTCCAGAGCCGCAAAAATCAACAACGCACAATATCTCTTAACGTGAAAATCAACTCGAACAAACTAGACTTATATGAACAATGTACTGATTAACTCAAAGGTTGAAGATGAACTCTTTTTAATAACAAAAACTACCCTCAAATTTTAAGTAAACCACTCCTTCTTTAACTTAGGACCAATCGTATGTTGGAAGGGATTTTGCGAGTACGAATGATCGTCCAATCAAGCGGTTTTTCCAAAACACAAAAAATGTTGTAGCACCTAATTATTTAAAACCTTACCCTTAAACATATCGCTATAATAATTTAACATGGACTCAAGTGCCTAGTTGTAAGGGCGACAGTTTTGCACAGTTATCTCGCGTCTATACGGCACCAGAGCTATTAAGATTCACTTACCCCACACTTAGAGAGAGGTGTGACAAAACATGGAGCATTCACCCCCGGCAGATACATATGAAAACTTACGATAAAGTGCCACGAAATATAAACAGATGTGACTAATAATCCCGCATACTGCAAAAATATAATTATCCTAAATACGAGACGAACAATTCCCTTTAATCAGCAGGGAGAACAATGAACTGTCACATATTAATTTTCTCTGTACATACTAGTGTTTTGTTCGCAGGGACCATGAACGAGGTGCTGATAAATAAGAGACTGTCGGGGCACGAGAGCGAAACAGTTTCATTCAAATGTTTTTTGCACTGTCTGTTCACGAGATATGAATGGATGGACGAGGAAGGGGGTTTCTATTTACATCTCATTCGAAATGCTCTGGAGGAATCTGAAGTTGAGATAGATAGTTTGGAATTTGTTTTGTATAAATGTACGGCGATAGATATTGTGGATAAATGCGAACGGGCATTTTTGTTCACGCAATGCTTTTGGGATAAGATGAGAGAGGTATTACAAAATTATGCAAGTACCAAACATGGATTCAGTTTTATTTTCTGTTGCAGGGCGAATCTTCTGTACAACGAGAACAGTTATTTTATGATGTAGAAAAGTATAAAGATTAAAAAAATGTAATACATAAATCTTACTAATAAATTAAACTGGGTTTGAGAAAAAATAGAAAACATACAGGGTGTCCCACGCTAGCGTATTTCCTCCATAACTCAACAGGAGTTGTAGAAATCCAAAAATGATTCAAATGAAAGTTGAATCCAATCAACTTCCTCACGTTATAAAATTATTTTCGACTATGCAGGATGTCCCATTTCTTCTGCACAGCACCTAACTTTGTTTTCTTCAATGGAACGGCCTGTATCTGCTTGCATTTTGGGATTGTTTGCTGAGTTTAAGGGCCACTTTGTTAACCATACCCTTGTTTATATACATTATAGTTAGCCAATGAAGTCTATTAACCTTGACGCCTTTTAAAGAAGTACTCACATTTCCGCTAGATGGCAGACAAAGCGCGATCTGGAATTGTTTTGAGTTTCAAAAGTATAGATACGCACCTTCTTTGGCAGTTTGAGAAGAGATGTTTTAAATCTATTCATTGCAGATGGCGAACAAGAGTTTCGCATTAGCAGGTGGTCGTCGGTTTTTTGCACTTCGGTGATCAAAACACACCGCCGACTAATAAATTATGTACATAGTTGACAGCCGGCAAGCAATGTGATTTAAATGTTCTAGTCATTTTTATTACTTTATAATAGATATTTTATATCTTTCCGAACTTCAAAAACCGGGTGCTGGCAGATATCGGCCTCCTGTTCCACAAATAAATAGGTACATACTTAATTCAAAATGAACAAAAATGAAAATTAATTAATTTGAGAGGAGCGGCACGGTTTTGGTTGAATGTCGGAGCCGCTCAAATAAATGGCTGGGTTAATTCTTACTTTTACCTATTCGAAAAGCATTTCAAGGGACATTTTTGTTAAAACCAAACAAAAGCAATATGTGGAAAGGAATGCCCAAAAGGGATCAAGGCAAGAATGAGAACATGATTGTTTATTTCCAGGAAAAAAGTAAGTTTAAATAGAGATTTTTTGGTTTCTCTTTCTATGAGATAGTGGAACAGATATAGCCGTCGGACTATGAGAATTAAGCAGTTTCCTGATGGCAGGAGACCATGTTAACGAAGATGATTTATACCGTTTATACTATGCTATTCCAGCGAATTGAAGACCCGCGTAAGGGTAGACGGTTGAGTTAGTATAAGCATAGAAAAACCCAAGCTAAATCAAGGTTACTATAATAAAGACAGTAAGTAAACCGAAAAAATTAAATTAATCAAAAAATTGTACATTTTAATGGTCTGTAAAATAAGGATTTCCGTACACTAAACAAATTTTAAGAAAGTGCGCAGTGTTCAAACAGCGACTTTGTAGTACAAAATAATTAAGACAAATATTTATTCATTGAACATAAGGTGCATGAAGTACCAAATAATTAAAAAATACTTCCAGCGTTAACTTAGGGATTGAACAACCATGCCATACAGACAGGTCCGTAGCCCCCCCCTTACCCTAGAGCGAACAAAAAACGTTGATATGGAAAAAGTGCCCCGAAAATTTAATGACAGTCGAAATAGGAAACTGCAATAATAATTATTCTAGATTTCATATACATGGTGTTCACAATTAACGGGGCACTATTACTAGGTAACTTTGTTATCTTTGCAGCTATACGATTCCGGTTAAATGGACAAACTAGTAGCATTTTTACTCAATTTTTTACGTAGATTCAGGTCGTGAAATCAGAAAAGTAATTGAACTTGGGGTTTTCGCGTTGTCAACAAAAATACCTTTTCTTAATTGAACAACCTTTACCTATATTTCTATATACATGTTTTGAAAGCGAAAGAAATTCTTAACAAATAATTTTCGTGAAATGTGGAATAAAGAAGATCTGAGCCATTTAAAACACTACATATTCAGGGTGTCCCAGAACAACGGGGCAATATTTCTGGAGCATATAGTTTTGGTCAAAATAACACTTAAATCATATAAAAAAAATATCTAGGACGCCTCCCTTCGAAGCTATTCGCCCTTAAAGGTCAAGTCCCGAAGAAGGTTTCTTGCTGGTATAAGTGGTAACTTTCAAACTACTGCATCGAATGTTATAAAATTTGGACTGTAGACATAGTAAGCAAGTACCTGTGATCGAGTGACATGACATCTTCCATATCTTGCCTAGGAAGCTGGGGGTGGGACACCTCTAATGCTTTTCACCCCTTAACTTTTACGTTGATGCTTTTAACGAATTTGTAATGACATTTTTAAATTCCTCAAACAATTTTCTCCAAAAAAGGTACTCTTTCTTGAAACCGTTAAAACGACCCGTTCCCGAGAACAAAAATGATACAAAGACATGCTTTATCATTTTTACTACACAAAAACGTATGCGTCTACAAGGTGCTCACTTCAAAAATTTATTGTAGCTGCTATTATGTTTGCAAAACCGATTGTCGATACATTTTCACTTCATTTTCATTTTTTCACATGTTTCATGAAGCAGTTCATATTTCATAGCCTGGCTTGTATAGTAAAAATCGGTAAAAATGATAAACCATGTCTTTGTATACATTTTTTCTCGGAAACGGGCCGTTTTAACGGTTTCAAAAAAGAGTACCTTTTTTTGAGAAAATTGTTTGAGGAATTAAAAAATCTCATTGCAAATTCGTTAAAAGCACCAACGTAAAAGTTAAGGGATGAAAAGCATTAGGGGTGTTCCACCCCCGGCTTCCTAGACAAGATACGGAAGATGTCATGTCACTTGATCACAGATACTTGCTTACTATGCCTACAGTCCAAATTTTAAAACATTCGATACAGTAGTTTGAAAGTTACCAGCAAAAAACCGTCTTCGAGACTTTACTTTTAAGGGCGAATAGCTTCGAAGGGAGGCGTCCTAGAATTTTTTTTTTTATATGATTTAACTGTTATTTTGACCCAAACTATATGCTCCAGAAATATTGCCCCGTTGTTTTAGGACACCCTGTATACAGCTATGTAGGTAGGCCCGTTTGTGCATCCCAAATTAAATCTTTTCTCCTCCTCTTCTGTACAAAAATATCTGTTTTGTTCCTTAATTTCCTGTATAATTTTAGGACGCACGCCCGGTTCGGCTATTCTTATCATCATAAGGTTCTCACTCCGAAGACTGGTTGGACGCGTACCTCCACTCTTTTCTATCTTGAGCTAACCTACGCATTTCCCTAAAAGTAGAACATCCTACATCCCTAACTATTTGAGAGCAGTAGTCTAATCTAGGCCTACCCCTACCTCTTTTTATTCCTATCTCTGACTCTAGTATGTCGCGAACTATTATCCTTCTCGACTTAGAAGATGTCCTACCATCTTATCTCTCCTACTCTTTATTGTCTTCCATACCTTTCGCTTTTCCCCAACTCTTTCTAATACTTCCCTATACCTTATTGCTAACCTTATCTATCCATGGTATCTGCATCATGCGTCTGTAGCACCACATTTCAAACGCTTCTATTATTTTTCGATCCGCTTCTCCTATTGTCCAAGTTTCGCACCCGTATAATGCCGTACTCCATACATACGACTTTAAGAGTCTCTTTCTAGTCTCTATATTAACCATTCTCGAACATAACAGTTGTTTCTTTTTGTAAAACTCAACTCGACCCTGCGCGCTATTCTTTGTTTTATATCTTTTGTGCTCCTACCGTCTTGAGTTATTTTACTTCCTAAATAGCAGAAATCCGCGACCTCCTCTATCTTCTCATTTCCTATTTGTATGTCAACTTTAGTTCTATTTTCACATCCCCTACATACCAAAATTTTAGTTTTCTTTTTATTGACTTTCATGCGGTAGCCCTGTGTCAAAACTGCTTCAATTTAGGTAATTCAAAGCCGCTCCTAATTCTTCTTTGCTAGATGCTAACACTGCTATATCATCCGCAAATATGAGCAAGTTAATAGTTTGACCCTGTACATCCATTCCTGAGGCTGTTCTGTCCTTAACAATATTAATCGCATCTTCGATATATAAGTTGAAAACTAGAGGTGACAATACACATCCCTGATGTCTCACTTCCTTCCGGATATCTACTTCCCTTCGTTCCTGCTCACATTCTATAACTGACTTTTGCTCCTTCTAGAGATTATGTATTATTCTTCTGTCCCTATATTTCATCCCTACCTTTCTGAGCACTTCGAACATCTTCCCCCATTTTACGTTGTCGAAGGCTTTTTCTGAATCTACAAATCCTATATAGACGCTCTTTCTCTTTTCTATCGTTTTTTCTATAATTACTCGTAAAGCTAGAATGGCCTCGTGCGTTCCTCTATTTCGTCTAAATCCGAACTGATCTTCTCTTAATATTGCTTCCGCCTTTTTCTCCATCCTTCTTTGCATCGGCTATTCCCGTCCAAGAAATAATTCGGCGTAGCATGCGATAGATCGAAATTCATTTTTTATAAGCTTACCAAAAATAGTTTAGTTTCCTCAGCTAGGGATATTTTGGGTCATAAACAGAATGAAAGTAGGAAACCCTGGATAACAAAACATATTGTGAGTCTAATAGAGGAAAGGCGAAAATATAAAAATAGGTTAGATGAAACAGGGAAACAAAGATATAAGGCGATCAAGTGGGAAATTATTCGGGAATGTAGGAAAGCGAAAGAGCAATGGATCGATAATAAATGCAAAGAAGTGGAAGATAAATTCGAAGTAGGAAAGACTGATGAAGCATATAAAATAATTAGGAGAAATTTTAGAGAAATTGGATCTAGTACCAAAAACATTAGAAATGAGGCAGGAGATATCCTAATCGGAAGTGGGGAGAAGGCAGATAGGTGGAAAGAATATTTAGGAAACTTATATGCGGGACAGGAAGTGCAAGATATATTAGAAAGCGAAAGCAGTGTAGAGGGGGATAACCTAGGGAGTCCTATAATGAGAGAAGAATTTGAGCACCAGGTATAAATGGCTTGCAGGCAGAAATCTTAAAGTGCGCAGGTCAAGAGGTAATAGATCGTTTATTTAAACTAGTTAGTCGCATATACCTGACAGGCGAGATTCCAGAAGATTACAAACGGAACATCATAGTAGCTTTGCCAAAAAGAAAAGGCGCGGATAGATGCGAAAATTTTAGAACTATCAGTTTAACTTCCCATGCGTCAAAAATTTTAACTAGAATTGTGCAAAGAAGGATGGAGAAAAAGGCGGAAGAAATATTAGGAGAAGATCAGTTCGGATTTAGACGAAATAGAGGAACGCGCGAGGCCATTCTAGCTTTACGAGTAATTATAGAAAAAACGATAGAAAAGAGAAAGAGCGTCTATATAGGATTTGTAGATTTAGAAAAAGCCTTCGACAACGTAAAATGGGGGAAGATGTTCGAAGTGCTGAGAAAGGTAGGGATGAAATACAGGGACAGAAGAATAATACATAATCTCTACAAAGAGCAAAAGGCAGTTATAGAATGTGAGCAGGAACAAAGGGAAGTAGATATCCGGAAGGGAGTGAGACAGGGATGTGCATTGTCACCTCTAGTTTTCAACTTATATATCGAAGATGCGATTAATATTGTTAAGGAAAGAACAGCCTCAGGGATCAATGTACAGGGCCAAACTATTAACATGCTCAGATTTGCGGATGATATAGCAGTGTTAGCATCTAGCAAAGAAGAATTAGGAGCGGCTCTGAATGAAATGGAAGCAGTTTTGACACAGGGCTTCGGCATGAAAATCAATAAAAAGAAAACTAAAATTTTGGTATGTAGGGGATGTGAAAATAGAACTAAAATGGAAATACAAATTGGAAATGAGAAGATAGAGGAGGTCGCGGATTTCTGCTACTTAGGAAGTAAAATAACTCAAGACGGTAGGAGCACTAAAGATATAAAACAAAGAATGGCGCAGGGCCGAGTTGCGTTTAACAAAAAGAAACAACTGTTATGCTCGAGAACGGTTAATATAGAGACTAGGAAGAGACTCTTAACGTCGTATGTATGGAGTACGGCATTATACGGGTGCGAAACTTGGACAATAGGAGAAGCGGATAGAAAAAGAGTAGAAGCGTTTGAAATGTGGTGCTACAGACGCATGATGAAGATACCGTGGATAGATAAGGTTAGCAATAGGGAAGTATTAGAAAGAGTTGGGGAAAAGCGAAAGGTATGGAAAACAATAAAGAGTAGGAGAGATAGGATGGTAGGACACCTTCTAAGACACGAAGGAATAGTTCGCGACATACTAGAGTCAGAGATAGGAATAAAAAGAGGTAGGGGTAGGCCTAGATTAGACTACTGCTCTCAAATAGTTAGGGATGTAGGATGTTCTACTTTTAGGGAAATGCGTAGGTTAGCTCAGGATAGAAAAGAATGGAGGTACGCGTCCAACCAGTCTTCGGACTGAGAACCTTATGATGATGAAGCTTACCAAATCACACGTGTCCCAGTTTTCTACAAGAGTAAACGGCATGGTGAGGATGTCGATATAGTCACGAAAATAATACGAAAACTCACTAAACAGCAATAAGTACCTACTAATAAAAATGTACAAAGAATATTTATTGATTTCGACACTTGCCTTGTTCCTCGGCCTGTTTTGGTTTATAGTGTAAAAGATGTATTTAGTGTTTTACTTTTAAATGGCTTAAAACGTCTTTATTTTAAATTTTAGGGTAGCCATTAATTAAGACTTTCTGTTAAGAATTTTTCTCTCCCAATATATGCAAAAATACATAGAGCGTTCCATTTAAAAAAAGTTATTTTTGCACATAACTCGAAAACCTGATGTTCAATAATTGCTTTTCTGTTTTCGCGACCGTAATCTATTAAGAAATACTACTAAAGTCTGTTCCCCGAGTCCTGAGAGCGCGTCAAAACAAATACACGTGATCCGTGCATGAACAGCGATATGCTTAATTCACAAGAGCTCACTTAAGCGGCGCGCAAAGTAACATAGAAAAATAATTAGTATGCCTGAAATAGTAAAAATATACTTCCATTACAATGTAAAATTAGTATTAAATGTAAATTCTGTAGAAAATATGACGGCCCTTGGTTTGAAAGCAATACTCGATTGACCCATAAACGCCGTAATACTGCAAGCATGTGAAGTCGCGACCACGCCTGACCGATACCATGTTATACGTACCAATGAGAACCGCGCTACGTCATAGACACGTGCTGATCACGCGATTATGTTTGTTTTGACGCGCTCTCAGGACTCGGGGAACAGATTATAGTATGGTCATTTAACAGGAATCGTGGCTCCAAAAATAACAAAGCTGTCAATACTGCCCCGCACCCCGCTAATTGTTAACACCCTGTATAGTTGTATTTTGTTTCATTGTAAGAAGTGAAGATTTTAGTTTATTGTGAAGTTCTACTGAATAGTTTTTTTATTCTTCGTTGTTCAATTTTTTACAAGAATTAGTCATTCATATTTATGTAGGTCATATTTATGTAGGTATTGCACCCATATCCTCAAACTAGGTATATAGGTATTTATCAATTTATCTAGTTTAGTAAAGTATTATAATTTCCAATTTTTAGAATAATTTTAATCGCATATTCCAAGAGACATCCTACCAAATATTTTGTTTAGGCCCCCTCAAAAAATTCATAAGCCCCCCCTAAGTTTTGACCCTGGCTACGGTGCTGCATACAGATCCTCAAAATGTTTTCAAAAACAAAAGTTACTGGAAAAAACAAGTGCGCTTTTTGTTTTTCGAATAATACTGTGAGACAACAATTATTTTAATAGATGTCAGAATATACTTTATTAGCCAATTGCAAAATACAACATCTCTAGTAGCTGGTTATAATCAAACTGGCCCCAACGCGCCTCTGAACCACGTCTGCCTCTGAGACAGCCAAAGGCACGCGGTCGCCGATACGCGCTTAATAGCCTAAACAATATTTCAATAACAAAACAATGTTTTCTTACATTTTCGGCCATCCGACCTTAACGTCTGTCCTCAGACAGTTATATAAACCATAACAATGAAGGCCACAACCTTCGTAAATTATAAATAGCACAAAACAGTAGTTGACTTAGGTCGAGAACAAATATTTCGTAAAATTAAGTGATATGCAAAAATAATCATGTTAATCAATTCATATGTACCACGGTACATATTACCAAGCCGTTTAGCATTAGCGAATGCTACGTGTAAGGGTTACACCCTTAAAACGTCATCTCAGAGTCTCAGTAACATTAGTCATAATTATGTACCACCATACATATTGCCAAAACGTTTAGCATTAGCGAATGCTACTTTGTGAGGGTTACACCCTTGAACTTTCGTCTTTGCAACGTTGTCTCTCCATACTTCATCACATTTAACAACCACGCTACTTTTCTTTCTTAATCACCATAACTCTATATCGTCAAAGCAACAATGCACATTTTTGTCACCTTCATGTGCAACATCTACTTATCTGCCTTGTAATGACGGTCCGCAACCTTTCATTACCAAGCGTTAGCTCATTGAAATGCTACACGGCGCAAAACTTGCCGCCGCCGACCGGGAGTCGAACCCGGGTCCCCACGCTTCGAAGCCCTGCGCTCTCCTACTGAGCAATCGGCGACCTTCCACGCCTTCTCTCTAGTGGCCGCAGCCTGACTATAACTTCGTCTTTTGTAGCCGCAGCTATTTTCAAATCTTCTCTGCCGCAGCAACCATAGCAACAGTGGTTCTCGACTACATCATTCAGTGAACAACCTACACAGATTTTCACTGAACAGTGTACGTTTTACAAACTGCATCTCTTAACAACTAATCTCAAACACAAAGTAAATAATATGGTCAGCAATACAAAAGCGAAAGCGTAAATAGGTCAGATACAAAGACCATTTCAAGCCAAAAGCCAAATAACAGTTTTGATTACTAATTCATAACCCATAACATAAAACAACATAAACTGATCACTTATAAGCACTATAACTTCACTTTAAAACTAAACTTCACTCGTCGAGTACCCCTTCGAACAGCTTCAGACGCTCCGCTGCCATAATTGTCAAAGAATTCTTATATTGCTCCCGTAGATCTTGCACCTGGTACCGATCATTCTTTAACACTTTGGTAACTACAAAGGGTCCTTTATACTTGGCCCTTAGCTTGCGGCTGCTTCCACTTGTGCTAATGCTGGTGACTTGAACCATTACAATATCACCTTCTTTAAACCGGGTAGCTTCGCGACGAGTTTTATCATAACGCTCTTTCTGACTCTTCTGTTGCTTTGTTATATGCTGGCTAATATTTTCTCGTAAGTTTTTCAAGTCCACACGGTGCATTTCGTCCCGTACTGCATCCAACACCACCGATTCTGCAGCGCTTTTAGAGCGGTAGCCAATAAGGGCTTCCATAGGTGTAGTATTAATGGCTTTGTTAAATGTCATATTTAGAGCACTCTGTACTTTCTTTACATACAAATCCCACTCGTTTTCAGGTTTTCCAGCGGCAGTGGCAGCTAATGCGCTAACTACAGTTTTGTTATAGCGCTCGCATTGACCGTTAGCGCGCGGTGTCGCAACAGCATTTAGCACATGTTTTATACTGTACGATCCACAAAATGTCTTAAATGTTTGTGAGGTAAATGCACTCCCGCGGTCACTGATTAAACGACTAGGTACACCAAAAAGATGAATCAAATCTAATAGAACTCGCACAACTGCCTTTGTTTTTGTACTGCGAACTGGTTCAACTATGGTAAATTTTGTAAACGCGTCCACTATCACTAGCAAAAACGTGTGCTTTCTCTTACTTGTTTCAAAAGGTCCAACGTGGTCTAAGTGGAGAGTGTGCATAGGAATGGGTTCTTTGTCAATAGGGTGAAGTTTTCCTTGCTTTTTACTTTCATTGGATTTATAATACATACAATTCAGACACGCATTCACGTATTTTTTAACAAAACGTCGCATCCCCGCGAACCAATAATTTCTTTGCATATTCTCTAAAGTCTTCTCCAAACCAAAGTGTCCGCCATCGTCATGGTATAGTCTACATATCTGCATTCGTGCCATTCTGGGTACCACCCACGCTTTCTTACCGTCCTTCAGACGACGATATACCTTTCCCTTTTTCAACTCGTATTCGTCAAAATAATGTTTAGCCTCACCAACATTATTTTCCGTAAGCAGAATATCTCGAATGCGCTTGATGTCCGCGTCTTGTAACTGAGCAGCTTGTATCCAATCTCCTTCTGTTATGTCGATTTGATTAACTTCCACAGCACCAATAGGATTGCGACTAAGGGCATCTACGTGTGCCATGCGAGGTCCGGGTCGATATTCAACTTCGAAATTAAATTCTTGCACTTCTAGCCACCATCTGGCTATTCTAGGCAACAAGTCTTTCTTGGCAAACGTTGTACGGAGTGCAGCACAGTCTGTAACAATCTTTATGTGTAATCCTAGAACATACACCCGAAAGAAACGCAGTGCATAAACAACTGCCATTGTTTCGAGCTCATATGCATGATAGTAGCGTTGGTCTTCTGTAGTTTTTTTACTAAAATAAGCCACCACTCTTCTCTCAGAACCCTCAAATTGCAGCAACATGGCACCCACTCCTAGTGAGCTGGCATCTGTGTGAAGCTCAGTGCGTAGTGTACGATCGAAAATAGATAAAATAGGTCTAGTTGTTAAAACAGTCTTTATTCGATCGAAGGCATTTTGTTGAGGTTCGCACCAAGTCCAAGGAACATTCTTTCGTGTTAATCTAGTCAGTGGTTCAACCAACACGGCAAAGTCCTTCACAAACTTACGAAAGTAATTAGCCAAGCCAATAAATTGACGCACTTCCTTAACACATGTTGGTGCTGGCAATCGTAGCACAGCATCAATTTTACGTCGTCCTGGTCTAACACCATACTCACTGATTTCCTGCCCCAAGTAGTCAATAGTCTTTTGAAAAAATGTGCACTTGCTTAACTTTAATGTCAAATTATGGTCCCTTAATTTTGATAGCACTATTTCAAGGCGTTCCAGTCCCTCTGACACTGTTCTCGCAGGTATGACGATATCATCGATATACGGGAATGCGATTTGATTTTTTAGCGGCCCTAGAACGGTGTTTATAAGACGCTGAAAGACTGCAGGAGCATTTGTGAGACCAAAGGGCATCCTCAAGTACTCATAATGCCCCTCCGGCGTCACAAAGGCAGTTTTTTCTATGGACTCTTCGTCTACGACCACTTGGTGAAACCCTTGAGCTAAGTCCAACGCCGTGAAATATTTATAACCCCCTAATTTTGCAATCTGATCCTCCACCCGTGGTAATGGGTATTTATCTTTGACTGTCACAGCATTTAATCGTCTGTAATCAACACATAATCTATAATCGCCCGTCTTTTTCTTTACTAAAATAATAGGACTCGCATACGGGGAACACGATTCACGAATTATTCCACCTTCTAAAAGTTCATCAATAATGTCTCTTAAAATTGCTTTTTCGGGTTCGGGTAATCTATATGGACGATATACAACAGGCTCATCAGTTGAACATTTTATTTTTAGAACAACAGTGTTAGTTTTACCGAGAGTTTTAACCGATGATGTCACTCTATCCGCGAAGCGATTGAAAAGTGCCACACAAGTAATCTTTTCATCGTCAGTTATATCACCAAACACAAAGTCAGAAACCGTCAACAATTCGTTAGAATAAACATCCACACTGTTTAGCTCGGCGTCATATTTCAAACGCGGCAGCTCACGCAAAACAAGTCTATCGGTATACTTAAGCATTAATACGTGAGTTTGGTCTAAAAAGTTTCTGCCCACAATTAAATCATGTCGCATAAATTCGTCATTCAGTATCAATACATCAACAACTGCACAAACGTCCATTATGCGAACATTAACCCTTGTTTTACAATTGCTAATTGCGGTCGTATCCATAAAACTACACACTACGTTTTTAACTCCAGTTTCTACAGTCAAATTCAATTTTCGCGCGACAGATGATTTCATAAGTGTTCCCGAACTTCCACTATCTAGTAAACATTTAACTTTTATACCATTAATTCGTGCAGTTAAAAGAAACATATTCTTTTCGTTGTTACTCTTGCTTTCAGCAATTATTATTACTTGATTGGTGGTTGTCATTTTTCCACGTTTCTGCACACGTACTTCTGTCGCCGTCGTAGTAGCGTTCGGACACTTATCTGCCTTGTGCCCCAGGCGTCGACACTTACGACATTCCATGCGAGGTTTTGGGCAATTGCGAGCCATGTGTCCTGGCTCTTTGCAATTAAAACATTCAGTTTGCCTTGGTTTTTGCCCAACAAATGCATTATCACGCGGATGTTCACGTTCGCGACCACGTACCGAGTAAGACTTCTGAGGAACACACCCCATAGCGCGCATGCGAGAGTACATATCATCGGTATCAGCAAACCGTATAGAACTTAACGTGCGTGCAATACCTTCGTCCCTCACGCCACCAATTACAGCATCAATCAAACATTCCTCCGAGAAATTCCCGCGCAATGCCTGTAAACGCTGCAATTTCTGGAAGCAGTAATCGCCCAACGATTGTCCTGGTCGAGTTTCATAAGTCGCAGCTCGTTGTAACAAACTGGAAAACCTGACTACCGTTTTAAACTTTTTCACTAACGAGGATTTCATTTCTTCCCAAGTTATGTCGAGATGGTTCAGGTCATCGTACCACGTACGCGCATGGCCTCGCAACCGTAATGCAGCTAGTCGTACTGCATCACTATCTACCCATCCATAACGTCGAATTACCTCATCAATTTTAGAAGTCCAGTCTTCGACGGTGTCCTCATTTTTGTCCGGATCAAATGTAGGAATCAGTTGTTCGTCGCCAAGATATGGACGAGTATACGTCACCATCCTACCAGACACTGGGGTACTTACTTCTTCCGTTCTATCCCGAGTACGTTCTTGTGTCTCCAGTTCTTTAATTCGCTCTTCTAGTTGAGTGTATTTTCTCTTCCAATCAATCGCTTCCTCATCTTCTCTCAAATGTCGCCTCTTGCGACCCGAGGGTTGTGGGGGTGGTGTACTCATATTAGAGTAATAATCCCACTTCTGACTTGTGAGACAACAATTATTTTAATAGATGTCAGAATATACTTTATTAGCCAATTGCAAAATACAACATCTCTAGTAGCTGGTTATAATCAAACTGGCCCCAACGCGCCTCTGAACCACGTCTGCCTCTGAGACAGCCAAAGGCACGCGGTCGCCGATACGCGCTTAATAGCCTAAACAATATTTCAATAACAAAACAATGTTTTCTTACAATACGTTAAAACGTCGAGAGTAAAACATCTTTTTGGGCTGTCTCTTAATTTTTATTTTTGGGATCTAGGAAGTAAGGCTATTCAAATAATTCGGGCTGGTATATGTGAACAAATTCGGAAAGATAAAATTGGACATAAAAAGTATTGTAAATGCATAAATTTCATGCAGGTGTAACCCGACAAGCGACAAAGGGTGCCGCCGTACCCTGAGGGAACATAAAAGCTTATTTGATATCTTATTCCGCAACGTCCCGTCGTGCCGGCCGGCGCCGTCTCGCCTTTCGCATCACCCCAGAATTAAAATCGCCCTGCCTGCCATCTGTTAAACAATAAGATCAACTAAAGTGCCACGATAGCAGATTGAAAACTGCAAGTTTACTAAGCGTATCGAGCCCCATCTAACCAGCTGCGTCCAGAACTAAAATACGTGGCGTCCAAAATCCGGCTTCCAATAAATTGCATTGGATTAGCAGACTAGTATATATGATAGACAAGGACCATACATTGGGTCTAAGTCTTACGGTTCCGGCGTTATTTAATGTTAAAACAATTGAAGGCAAGAAATTTGATGTGAAAAGAGAAGCACAGGTCACTCAGGATGAGACACGAAGAATTGTATACTAGATTAAAAGCACCATATTTTAAATGATTTTATTTATTCACAAAATAGAACTTGTATCTAACAACGAAGTTGAAAGAGAACATACTATATTTCATCATCGCTGCATTACTCTGAAGCATTATCGTCAGTCACTTTGACTGGAAAGCGTATTCTTCCTTGACAGTACGTTCTATTTATTTTTGACTTGTCAAGTTCGGTGAAAGTTTCACTTCCGAATTCCTGTATGTACGGATTCTATAACAAAATTACATGTAAACTTGTAACATTATACATTTATTTCAAACCTTAGCAACCATCGTTGGTTTGCCGTTTATCGAAAAGCCCAAACTTCGATAATGCATAATAGAAAAGTAATCATAAGGATGATTAAATATCTCAGTATTCCATCTACTTTCTTTTTCGTACAGTCCCCGAAAAGCTGTAAAGATATTAGCTGAAGAAGGCAAGTAAAGAATATTTTAGTTACAAACATATTATCAAGTTTGGAAAAAAATATGAATTTACAATAAATTTACCCGCTATCTTTTATTAACATAGATAGAGTAAACATGGCATAGATGGCATAGTGAGTGTCTAGTTTTGGTGAATTAGTTGGCAAAAATGGTGTAACTGAATTACCGAAAAAGAATAGTTATTAAAAATTGATACTCTAATTAAAACGCACAATTAAAAAGGGAACAAGTTCTTCGATGACAAAAAGTTCGACCATGAAGCGCGTGGTGATCTGAAAACAGGCCACTTGTTGATTTCCTCTATTCAGCGATTAAATTATAAAGGAGTTAATAAATTTATTATTATTATTATTATTATTTTCATGGGACAAAATGAAAACTGTAAAATTTCAGAGAATAGAGCAAGTTCACCCTATTTCAGATTTCCCTAGGTTTCATGGTTGAACCTTTTGTGGTTGAAGAACTTGTCCCTTCTTTTACACTTATCCTATTGTTCACTTTCATTGATCGTGAGCTTGGCCTGTAATAAAACATCATAAATAATATTTACTGAGATTCAGATTTTCCCAAAGTATATCAACGTATTCATCTCTATCAAATCGTACGTGCTCGTGCGAAAAACCTAAAGAGTGCATTAGTTCGTGAATAATCGCTGCTTCCATTCCTTTGGTGAAGCAATCATCTCCCAGAGTCAAATTTTGCGCGCCCCTCGTCCTACCCAAATTTGAGGAGCAGCCGTTAAGTTTTCGGATTAGTATGTAGTCTCTGTCTTCGTTGGTCTTCTTGCGAAAACTAAAATAAAATTGTGAATCAACCGATAGGCAATAGTCAAATTCATTTTGTTATTAGATATCCTAAGAAACTTTGGTATTATGTATGAGCTGAGACACTTTCCGATAATATACTGCTCAAAATTGTCTAAGGAACAAAACTATTATTTTAAAAACATTTTCGTGAACAATTCATAGCAAATTGAAAATGCGCCACGTATGTTCGTTCGATATCATACCACAGCATGATAAAAAAGGACTTGCTTTGTTTGGTTTATTTATCCACCATAGAACGGACCTCGTTTGTTTGGATGGAGCCATGAATCAGCGGCGTTATATTGAACAAGTTCTTGCACCGTATTCATATGCTGCTGGGCCAGATTTGGTTTATATGCAGGACAATGCTCATCCTCACATTGCACATCTGGTACAAAATTGGTTTGAAGAAGAGAACATTGCCCTTTTGCCATGGCCTCCTCAGTCTCCCGACCTCAACCCCATTGAGCATGTGTGGGACATGCTGCAGCTGTAACGTGTGGGCAATTACACACAACGTTAAGAGAACATATTTTATTAGTTAACACTTATTTGCATATGATTATTATATTATACGACAAGTACACAACAACATTAAGTAAATACACGACTACGCCATTGACAGCGATTGCCAACTGGGTGCGGCCCAAGAACTTGACCGTCAACCTGTGTCTGCCGTGCGTTCGGATTTACCGCAACCAGGATCGTACGTAAACGCTTCTGGTTACGTTACATCCCCCTTTTTGTATTCAAAGATTTAGTCTTTGAGGTGGATTCACTATTCTTCCTGACCTTGTCTTGATAGGTGAGGCCAGGTTTGGTCCTGTAGTTGGTTGGGAAGAGTGAGAATCATCTCTCTCAACTTCTTGGGTTTTTGGAGATGGAGGTTGGAGATTTACAGTCGATGTGGATGGAACGACGGTAATGGGTTCAGTAAACTTGGCTTCGGTTTTACGAAGATGATAGGAATTTCTTCTATAAACACTTCCATCTTCTGCTCTTACCAGGACTGACCTTGGATTTTCCGTATTTTCTATTACTTCTCCTCCTTTCCATTTCCTGTGTGCTACTCGGATGCCAACTTTGTCTCCTTTGAAACTCTGGTCTTACTCTGGTTGTTCGATCTGCGTATTGCTTCTGTTTTTCTCTCAATTTTTTCAGTTCTTCAGAGACGTTTTTTGTAACTTTTGGTTTCAATTTTTCTTTTGCAATTGGTAGTTTTGTTTTAGTTACACGGCTCATTAACCTTTCGTTTGGAGAGTGCAGTACATCATTTCTTGGTGTATTTCTGTAATTTAGCAATGCCAATTGAACGTCAGAGTCATCTTCTGAGCACTTTTTCAAAATGTTTTTTATTATTTGAACACCACGTTCAGCTAATCCATTTCCACTTGAGTGATATAGACTAGAAGTCTTGTGTTCGAATCCCCAGGATGATTCAAAATTTTTGAATTCTCTGGAAGTATATTGCGGACCATTGTCGGTCTCGAGCACTTCTGGAATTCCATGGGTGGCGAACCATTCTTTAAGTTTATCAATCACTTCCTTTGAGGTGAGTGTTTTTAATAGTTTATAGTCCACGAACCCGGAATAACTATCGTAGATCATCACGTTTTCTTTACCGCGAAACGTAAAAAGATCACTCGCAACGATTTGCCATGGGAAATTTGGTATTTCTTTATTCACCAATGGTTCTTTGATGTTCGCGCGTTGCGTTTTTTGGCACACCGAGCACTTGTTGATAAAGTCTAGTATGTCTTTATACTGCGATTTCCAGCACAACAACGGTCTTGTGCGTTTTAGACAACTTTGTATGCCGAGGTGTCCAGCATGAATGTCTTTTAGCACTCTGTTCACTTCTGATTTAGGAACAACTATTTTTTCACCTTTGAAAATTAGACCTTCGTAGTACGAAAGTTCTTCGCGGAAGTTGTGGTAGTGCTTTATACAATTTGGCAGTTTTTTACTTTCATCTGGAAAACCATTTTTTATGTATTCCAGCAATTGTTGCAATTCGAGATCTTGCTTTGTTGATTGTACAAAATCTTCTCGTGCTTTTCTGCTCATGCTTAGTATTATTTGCACTTCCAATTCTTCTTCCTCATTTTCTTCTTCTTCATTATTACAGTCACGACTCAGAGCATCTGGAATTGGAATTTCTGTCCCTTTTTTGTACTTTACTTGTGGTGAATACATGAGTATGGTGCTGACTGAATTGGTTTTCTGAAGATTACTTCCAGTGGTTTGTGATCCGTTTCCACAAACAGCGTTTTTCCGTAGATGTATTCATGAAATTTTGTGCAAGCGAATTTGATCGTAAGTGCTTCTTTTTCTATCTGCGGGTAGTTCTGTTCTGATTTGGTTAAGGATTTGGTAGCGTATGCTACTGGTTGACCACTTTGGAGTAAAACTGCTCCTAAACTCTTGGAACTTGCATCTACTGACAATGTTACGTTGTCATTGACGTCATAGTACTTCAGAACTGGTGGTTCAGTGAGTACTTTTTTAATTTTGTCAAACGCTTCTTGCTGTTCTCTGTTCCAGACCCATGCTACATCTTTTTTCAGCAACTGCCTTAATGGTTCTGTTAATTTGGACATGTTGTTTATGAACTTGTTCAAATATGTTACCATGCCTAGCAGTCTTTGTAACTGAGTTTTGTTTTCTGGCGTTTTCAGCTTGTTTATCGCTTGGACTTTTTCTATGTCTATTTTTAGACCTTCGCTTGATAGGATATGCCCCAGGAATTTTATGCTTGGTTTGGCAAAAATACATTTTTCTGCGTTTAATTTCAATCCAGCATTTTCCAGTTTCTTCATGACTTTTGCAGTGATTTCTTCTAACTTCTGTTTTGACCCTGCATGTATCAATATGTCATCCATTGAACATTCTGTATTGGGCATGTCTCTTAACAAGGAATTCATCACTTGTTGGAAGACTTCTGGTGCTGATGCGAGACCAAATGGAAGTCGCGTACAACAATATCTTCCCCAAGGAGTAGCAAATGTTAGGTATTTTTGAGTTCTTTCACTGACTTTTATTTGCCAGAACCCTCTTTTGCAGTCTAGCAAAGAGAAATACCTGGATCCTGCAACTTTAGCTGCGATTTCTTCCATCGTTTTCAGAGGATAATGTCTTCTCAATAAATTCTTGTTAACATCGGTAGGATCGATGCATATCCTTATTTGGTTCTTTTTTCTTACTACAACCATTGGACTGACCACCGGTGTTGGTTCTGTGATCGATTTAATGACTTGGAGATCAACCATTTTATCCAGTTCTTTTTTAACGGCCTCTCTTATAGCGTAAGGAATTCTTCTGGCTGGTTTTATTTCGAAACTTGGATTTGGCACTAGGTCAATATCATATTCAAAATTTTTCAGGCATCCCAGTCCCTTGAAAACATTAGTTTCCTGCTTTTCTGTAGAAAGTGCGTTAACTCTTTGGATTAGTTTTAGATCTTTGCACGTATTTCGACCTAATATTGGGCAGACATTCTCTCAAACGATTTTGAAGGTTATTTCTGCTTGTTTACCTTTAACCGGACAACTCAAAGTTGTTTCACCGATCACTTTAATTTTGTGATCCGTAAAACTCACCAATCTGGCTGTTTTGGATGGTTTTAGCGAAATTTTGGCTTCTAACTTCTTTAGTAACCTTAATGGAAGGACATTGCATTGTGTCCCTGTATCTAGCTTGACTTGGAACTTTTGCTGCTTGTATTTGACAGTTTCATTCCATTCGTTGTCTTCTTTTGAGCTGATCGCGTGCACATACACAACTTCTTCATCATCTTCCGTGATGGAGTTGATTTTGCTTTTTTGTTCGACCTTCTTTTTGTTTTGGCTGAAGCACTTTTTTGTTAGGTGACCTTTTTTCCCACAGTTTTCGCAACTTTTGTTGTAGGCTGGACACTCTTTTTTTCCGTGCTTGGAACCACATCTTCTGCAGTCGAATTGTTCTTTTGATGAGTCTTTTGAGTTTTTCTTTTTTCTTATTAAGTGTACTTCTTTTGCCTCTTCTTTTGTTATCTCGTTCATTTGTCTGGACGTTTGTTCACTTGCCCTACAAATTTTAATTGCTTTTTGTAGATCAAGGTCATCTTCTGAGAGTAATTTTTCTCTCAACTTGACATCTTTGACCCCGAGAACTATTCTGTCTTTTATAAGGCTGTCACATAAATTTTGAAACTCACAGGTTTTGCTTTTGTTTGTGATATTAGTTAAAAAATCATCAAAGCTCTCACCATCTTTTTGCTGTGTCGTGTTGAAGACGTACCTTTCATATGTGGTATTTAACTTTGGTATAAAATACGCCTCGAATTTTTCTTCAATTATTTTTAGGTTGCTTTTTTCTGCCTCTGTGAGCGTAAGTAAATACATGACTACGCCATTGACAGCGATTGCCAACTGGGTGCGGCCCATGAACTTGACCGTCAACCTGTGTCTGCCGTGCGTTCGGATTTACCGCAACCAGGATCGTACGTAAGCGCTTCTGGTTACGTTACAGCAGCGGGCCCTTTTGCAACAAGATGCAATTGATAGGCTGATTTTAAGTATGCCTAGGCGGTGCCGTTCAGTCATTAATGCCAGAGGAGGCAATACAAATTTCAAAACATAAACGTTATCAGAAATACGCTTTTATTTTAATACACAATGTATTGGTTTGTGTCCCTTAGACAATTTTGAGCAGTGTATTTTAATTCCTGCAGATTGAAAACCTTCCGGTCGTTGTGTATAGTATAACTATAAAATAATTAAAATGAAAAATCCACCAGAACTTGCTCCAACACCCCGACAGGCATTGTCGAAAAACGTGCACTGGACGGTAGCAAAATAAAATAATTCTAACTGGGCAATTCGTTTTAAAAAAATAAAGTTTGTAGAATATCACCTTATGCATGTATGCTTAGAATACTCATCCATTGCTTGCTGGATACGAGAAATTTGATATTCGTTATAGCCTGCTGGGACGATTTCATAAGGTATTGAAGTAGATTCCCATAGACGGGTGGAAAGCGAAAGACTCCTTTCATTTGCTCTCATTTCATTTTCCTTTCTATTATCTTCAAGTTGTTTTGGTTCTCCAAATACCTTGCCATTGATAAACGGCACCAAAACAAGAAGCACCAAACAGTTCACTAAATACACATGCATATTGATAGCACAAATGTAGAATGATTTTTCTGTAGCTGGCCACTGTTATATATATGCTGTACTATCTTGGATTCGTGATCAAAGTTAACATTTATGGTTATCGCATATCGTTTTAAAATGTTAAAGCCACGAAACTATTAAATTTATTACAAGTTCTCAAAAAGTTGCTTTCAAAAAGTTATAAATTAATTTTATTTGGAAAAAGACGACTTTTAAGTATTATATATTTTATAATTCTTCTTTGGCGTGCAGATACTAAGATTATTATGTGGGAGACGTGACAAAAATCCTGAGCTAACCTACGCATTTCCCCAAAAGGTGTCCTACCATCCTTCCATCCTATCTCTCCTATTCTTTATTGTCTTCCATACCTTTCGCTTTTCTCCAACTCTTTCTAATATCTCTCTGTTGCTAACCACGGTATCTTCACCATGCATCTGTAGTACCACATTTCAAACGCTTTACCATTGCGGCTTCATAACCATATTTTCTTCAAACTTATGGATTCTCCTGAACATTATAATACCTACTTTCGGAACTAAAATGGAACTTTTAATTTCTTGTGACTGAAAGAGACCTTTTAGTCTTTAGCAAGTGCCTTCATGTGCTTGTTTTATCTGGAGAAAAAATTCCACCTGCATCTTAATAAATTCGAGATCGAGAACCGAGAGTCTCGAGGCGAGACGAGATTTTCGCAGTCGAGAGTTGTTCGAGATCAAGACGAGACCGAAGAGGTTCGAGAATTTTCGAGGTCTCGATCTCGCCCAACCCTAAAGGCTGTAAATAGATTAATTAGATACTATAGAACAAATAAACGATGTGAGTCAGATGATGCGTATTATTTAAGTCACTAGCGATGGGTTGACAACATCTTAAACTAACGTAACTCATCAAACTGCGTTTTTGTCTTGAATTCCCATTGCAGGGAAAATAGAAAACGTCACACCATCAGCAAAATTCAACAAATCTTGTATATTATACGTTCCGTTCAAGGGTCACTTGTCTTGCATATTTATCCCGACTAAGTGGTCTAATGTGGTCTTAAAAATTCAACTTCTTGTGGTGGATTTTTGTAGATAAAGTCGTATATTCTACTTTCGAGGTATGGCTATTATTAATGAGGATGAAACAGGGCCCTGGAACTGTACATACAATACATTCACTGCAACATGTATTCCTTAGCATATACAGGGTGGGACAAACTCCTGGGGATGGACGATAGAGGCCATACGGTTATAGTTAGAAAGAAAAACTAATAACAAACCCTATCTCGTTTCAAAAATTCTATTCCATAAAAATATTTTCAATTATACCAGGTGCGTCCAAATATTTGGAATTAAGTACAACTTTGTTATTTCTTATGCAATGTGTATAATTTTATATTTTTTCCGGCTCCAAAATAATAATTTAATGTTACTTTGATAACATGATTCTATGTCTATTGTTAATGGTTATTGAGAAATAAATTTTTTCCTGAAAATTTTGACAGATAAATAGTAAATTTCAAAAATTTATATCTCGAAATTGGTAGAAGTTAAGAGGATGAAATTTGTATTGGTATTGGTAAATATCATGTAGTTTTTGACAGATTTGTTGAATATTATTTATACTATACAGGGTGTTTGCAAAAAAAATGTTTTCTGATACTGTCGAAAAAACATCAAAAAGTCGAATTTTTCAAATGGAATTGTATATTTTTTCTTGCACTATCTGAAAGAGCTCAAAATTTTGAATGAAAATGGCCAAATAAACTAATGTTACATAATGAAGTTTTTTAGCAAAAACCCGTTTTCTTCAATTTTATGTAAAAATGAGGGATCGTGAAAATATCATTAGCCTTGAACGATTATTGCTTGTCAATCTGAAAATGGGTTTATTGTTATAATCTTGTTCTGTAGTGAATTCATTGTCATTATTATTGGTGTTACAAGTAATTGTTTTTGTTGTTCCCGTTTGTTGTTTTCATTTCTGTCTTTGTGTTTAATCACCAATTTAATTATTTTTTAAAATGAATTTCCAACAACAAAAACTTGTTGATATGCTGTCCGTATTTATTGAATGCAACAGAAATTCTCTTCTGGCTTCTCGAGTATATGGGCAAAGATATGAACAGCGTTGTCATCCACGCGTGGAAGCTTTCCAGAGATTGGTGGATAGATTTGAAAGAACTGGTTTTGTTCTCTACGAAAAACGCAATGAAATAACCAAATCCGTATTAACCGATGTGACAAAGGAAAATGTATTGCTGGCAATAGCTGAAAATCCGCAGACAAGTGGCAGAAGAATTGAAACAGAATTGAATATTTCCAGGAGAAGCATACATAGAGTTTTAAAAGAAAACCGTTACCATGATTATAAACCCCGAACATGCCACTTTTTAAATTAACAAGATCATGTCAACAGAACCTTATTTCTTGATTGGGCTCAGGGGAAACTGACAGAAAATGAAGATTTTTCCAAAAATATTTTGTTCACAGACGAATCAACATTTCAAAATTTAAATAAAGTCAATAGAAGGAATGTCCACTGTTATGCACAAGAAAACCCACATTTTCTACAAGTCTTTGATAGACAATATCAGTGGTCAGTGAATGTTTGGGGAGGAATAATTGGAAAAAATGTAATTGGGCCACATTTTTTTGAAGGAAGATTAAATGCAAATGTTTACCACAATTTTTTGCAAAACAACTTACCTGTACTTATTGATGAAGCCCATGAAGAAGTTAATATTGAAAATATGTGGTTTCAGCATGATGGAGCTCCAGCCTACAGCATAAGATTAGTTCAAAATTTTTTGAATGAAAATTTTGGAGAACAGTGAATAGGGAGTCCTGATTTAAATAAATTAGACTTTTTTCTTTGGGGTTACGTGAAAGACATTGTGTTTAGTATTCCTCCTACCACACCAGAAGACATGCGCCTATACGAATTCAAAATGCATTCTCGGCTATTACTCCCGAAGTTTTGGATAACGTGGATAGATCCTTTCATCAAAGAATTGCTCTTTGTTCCAATGAAAATGGCCAGATCATTGAGCATTTGTTGTAATCTGCTCATTATTTACAGATTAATTATTTTGATTTGTAACAAAGTTTAATAAAAATTCAACCTGCATAATGTTTGCTTTTGTTTTTAATGTTTTCTTAAAAAAATATTTACATGATGGCAAAGACATTAAATTCTTAGCAAAATTATAACAATAACCCATTTTCAGATTGACAAGCAATAATCGTCCAAGGCTAATGATATTTTCACGATCCCTCATTTTTACATAAAATTGAAGAAAACAGGATTTTTCTAAAAAACTTCATTATGTAACATTAGTCTATTATTGACCACTTTCATTCAAAATTTTGAGCTCTTTCAGATAGTGCAAGAAAAAATATAACATTCCATTTGAAAAATTCGACTTTTTGATGTTTTTTCGACAGTTTCAGAAAACATTTTTTTGCAAACACCCTGTATAGTATAAATAAAATTCAACAAATCTGTAAAAAACTACATGATATTTACCAATACCAATACCAATTTCATCCTCTTAACTTCTACTAATTTCGAGATATAAATTTTTGAAATGTACTATTTATCTGTCAAAATTTTCGGGAAAAAATTTATTTCTCAATAACCATTAACAATAGACATAGAATCATGTTATCAAAGTAACATTAAATTATCATTTTGAAGCCGGAAAAAATATAAAATTATACACATTCCATAAGAAATAACAAAGTTGTACTTAATTCCAACTATTTGGACGCACCTGGTATAGTTGAAAATATTTTTATGGAATAGAATTTTTGAAACGAGATAGAGTTTGTTATTAGTTTTTCTTTCTAACTATAACCGTATGGCCTCTATCGTCCATCCCCAGGAGTTTGCCCCACCCTGTATAATAACCATTTATGAATATGTCGGCATTGTCAGAGAAGCACTTGCTGTTCTGGCTTGTTGGGTCATCATCTTCGTGAATAATGGCTGTCATAATCGCTCATATAATAATATACTATTAAAAATGAAAAAAAAATATATTAAGAAAAGAAAAGAAAGTCTTTTCAGAGAAAACCGTAGAGCCGTAGTTAGATGCAAATCTGAGATTTTTATTTTAAAATGGGTTTTTAATCTTAAAATTATTTCTACACATCCAGTTAAATGTCATTTTGGAACGGTACAGACACAACACCAACATATTTTTTTATTTATGAATTTGGAGGTGCTTGTATATTTGGGGGTGATTATCTCAAAATCTATTAATTTTTGAATATTAAAAGTTACATAATAACCTTGGTATCTGCACACGAAAGAAGTTTAAAAAATAGATAAGTATAATTTAAAATTCGTGTTTTTGTTTCTGGATAAAGAAAATTTTATGACTTATAAAAACAAATTTTTAAGTACATATACTAAATAATATAATAGTTTAGTGGTTTTAACTTTTTAAAACAATATGTGATAAACATAAATGTTAATTCAGATCACGATTCCGAGATAACAATTCAATAAATTTTGTTTAACTAAATATAAATGACAATATTCCGTTATTATTATTATTTTCTTCAGATTCGCTGGTATCCACTGCGGTCACTTCTGGCCATCCAGCTGTAGGATCACAATTGTACATGGCCCTTAACTTCTCCACATCTCCCTTACTAAATCCGTCTCTTTGCCCAATTTTCTTTGCTTTTTTCTAAAAATTCCACTATAAATCTCGTCAAAAAGTGGCATATGTTCTATCCTCACCTTAGTAACAATAGTAGATTGTCCATTTTTTGAAAAAGCTTTCTTAGAATAATGCAATACTGAACCATAATCATAAGGTACTCCATAAGCAGAAGTGGCACCCTCTTTCACCTTTGCAAAATTACCTTCTCTTTCTACAAAAATGATTTCGTTACAACCAAAATAGTGCTAACAAGAGAAATCAAATATATTACTGGGTTTGATATTTTCCCAAAGAATGTCGACGTAGTCGTCGCGTTCAAACCGATTTTGCTCATGCGTAAAGCCCAAAGCATGCATCAATTCATGAATTGCAGTTCCAGGTTTCGAGAGGCAACCATCTTCTTGTAAATTTACTTCTTGCTTACCACCTGTTTTACCAACATTAGACCAACAACCACTTCTAGAATTTGTGATGGATATGTAATCTTCATCATCAGAGGTTTTCTTACGGAATCTGAAAGATGTTCAAGCGGCAGTAAGAAATAAATCTAATCAGATTTTTAAAGATAATTACTTTATGCATGTATATTTATGATAATCATCAATTGCTCTTTGAATCATAGCCAATTTTTCCTTACTAAAATGTCCGCTGATTTCGTATGGGACTACCCCATCTTTCCATCTAGTATTTTCATCCAACAAACCGTTCCTTTGGTTTTCAGCAAAACTTAATATATCACCTTCGGTATACTCTCCTAGTTCTTCCGGGTTTACTTCTGATTCCTCGTTCCATTGTGATACTCTCTTACCAACATCGTCTTCAGCAGCATCAATTTCATTGCCTGATATTTCATCTACCCCATTTTCTATCAAAGGAATGCTATACATTCGAACTGAGAAAGAAATTAATAGTACACATTTTGTTAATTGAAAACCCATGGTTAATCAGCGTTTCTAAACGAACCCGTGTTGTATTTTATACCTTCTACATAAATCCATGCATTTGGTTCAAATTTTGAATATCTAAATTTATCATTTCCTACCGCGCAGTAATAATAGGGACAAGATTATTTATTTAAATCATTCCACTGGACTAAGTAATGAGACCTTGGATGGTATTTTTTTGTAACGTTCCGTCGTATTTGAGAGATACGTTTTTGTAAAAGATACATTGCTTTTTATTCGTTTTGTATATCTACATTCTCTAGGTAATTGTCTGTCTCTATAAATCACGTTTTTTATTAAAGAAACCCCAGCTTCTGATGTCTCATATCACCTTATCTCTGCTTTTGTGTATGTATATTTCTACCTTTTTTGTATATTCTTGTTTATTGCATTTTTGGCCTCTTTCTCCAACAAAAATCTCATAGAACATTATTCACCCCATATAACTTGAAAGTACCCTTTGTTACCACCTCTCATCATAATTCTACTAGGTTATACACCTCGGTGAGCAAGTAAATGATCTCTAAACGTGGATTGACTCTTGATAAAAAGGGTAAGCTGAGGGCTATACTCGTATTATATCATCCAGATTTCACACTATATTTTTCAAGGGAATCGATAACCCGTAATATGTTCAAGTAGGTATGCACATTTTCGCTGGCAAAGATTTCAAATTTATGAATCAGCTCTTCATTATCTGGAACGTATTGACAGTTTCATGATGGAATGCTGATGTGAGATGCGACATAATTAAGTAAGATTGGAAATTGTCGACTTTCATTTTTTACAAACTTACCTATTTATTTAACGTTATTTAATAAATAATAACTAGACAGGTCAGGTTTCAATGGCTAAGTAGTGATATTCAACAGTTAATAAATTATTTCAGTTTTAAATTTTTAGACTCAAATAACTCGGAAACAAGGCAAAATGTGAAAAAAAGTTATTCTCTCTTTTTCACTTATAATTTGATTCTGTATAATGTGATTCACACCAAACCGAGGTAAAAACGGAAAAAAGTCTGAATTCACCACCAAATCATCAAAGAGGACTTGCGATTTTGTAAAGTGCCTAACACATTCTGAACTGGTCTGAATTCATCCCCAAAATTCGCATTCCACGAACAGTTTCTGGGCTTATTTATACATCAAAAGCTTCAAACATACAATTATACAAACGCCTACAAACACAGAACTTGCAAAGCAGTTCAGGGGTTCTCTCGCAAAGTACTTAGCAACACTGATTGTGGTATACAAATCCCAGTGAATATGAACAATCCCATTCACACTTATCATACAAATTAGGCGAGTATTTCGGGGGCTTACACGTAACTAATTGTTTATCGTTTCAAGATACGTTTCTCATTATAGCGTGCGGCTCAGAATCTACATTTTCTTAATGGCGGCTTTAGTTTGAGCACAGATTGTAAGTCGGGGAATATGGGGGAGCTGTTATACATTTTAATTGATTATAAGTGTATATTTGATGAACTTTTAGCGTTCCTAGTACTAAATCGATTTATATGGCTGTCAAAATTTAACAAAATCAACCAAATTGAAAAAACTTCCGCAGCATACGATGTTGTTAACACGCCTTTCACCGTGCCTGTTAAAAGGGCCGAAAACGGGATCAGAACTTCAAGGTCATCGACGGACTTTCTGAAGCATCAAACGTGCCGACAGCAGTGCTGCTTCTCTTGTTCTCTGATAATAACAGATGTCGATTAGCATAAAAACATTTAAATTTGCTTATTCTTTTGCTGAATTAGCGAATAGATTCGTCTAGAATTGATATACCTACACCCAGGCCTAGCCTCCAACGAATTTGTTTTTTAGCGGGTTCGCAGTGTGCTGGTATCTGGGGGACCCCTTTCAGCAGCTTCGATAGGGTGTTACAAATGTGTAGTTAATTATCATTAATTGATTCTGATTCCTGGGGACATTATGTATGTTGGATGTAGCTGCTTTTGTGTATTAACCAATAATCGGAACGTACAAGCATAATGCGGATGTATCAATAAATTCCAATCTCCTATATAGCATCTGCAGTGCTTTCATCAGTGGATGATATACAGGTTGTCCCATACGGTGGCGGCCTGTTAGAAGTTTTCGGAGAACGAAAAATGGGATAGATTTGAAACTTTGCATGGAATTATAGTTGGTAGTGATCTACTTTTCTAAAATATTTTCAGACTTCTAGCACTTCCTGTTATACCGGACGTTGGCATAAAATTCGGGACAACCTCCAAATAAACCAATATTTGGTTTCATCACATGAGTTTGTATCATTTCTACTCGGAGAACTTTTTTGTTATCTCTTCTCTTTTTTTAGATAAAAATTGTTTTTAACACTCAGGAGCTTAAAATTAGGATCCAGTCGTTGCTAATGAATGTTGCTCTTCGAGGAATCCTTTAAATAGGGAGGTTCGGAGAAAAATAAGATATCTATTTTTGGCATGAAAATGACAGAAAATTGTTATTGTAATTGATTTACGGCGAAATTTGTTTTCTAAAAAAATTTTTTGCGGCGTAATAAGCGAAAGAAATTAGCTTATCACGCCCACATGCTAGTTCGCTTAGTTATTGGTTTGACGTCAGAGATTCGTAAGGCGCTTCGCCCACTTCTCTTGAAGTGCCCGTGAAGCGGTACCTATCTCATAACATACTTATTGGGACTATTTCGAGCGTGAATTTTTAAAGTAAGGTGTCAAGGAAACATAAAACAAAGACAATATAATCGATATAATGATGCAAGAAGGGTTTCAAAAGTCCGATTCACATAATTTGCCATATTTATATAGTATGTAGGTAAATGTCCCGGTAAATGTGGAAATGGTGTGTGATTCTTGCATCTAACCCCAATTTCATTCAACCTCAAAACAGTAGTGTAAAGGCAGACCGGTATAAGTAAAACAAAGTCAACAATTTATTAACTGTACATGCCTTTTATAATTCAGTATAAGTAGGTATGTAGATTGTAGATACCTGCTTACTTCTGTTTGTAAAATAGGTACCTACCTATATTCTCTAATACAATACAATACATACCTACTCATTTATGTAGGTATGTATACCTAAGTGATTGACATGTTATAAAGTTAACAGTTTTATAACGGATTGGAATTTTTTTAAAAAACGGAAACAAATACGAAATTATACCTATGGGTGCGAAACTTGGACAATGGGAGAAGCGGATTGAAAAAGAGTAGAAGCGTTTGAAATGTGATGCTACAGACGGGTGTTGAAGATACCGTGGATAGACAAGTTAGCAATAAGGAGGAATTAGAAAGAGTTGGGGAAAAGAGAAAAGTATGGAAGACAATAAAGAATAGGGGATAGGATCGTAGGATGGTAGGATGGTAGGAAACTTTCTGAGACACAAAGGAATAATTTGCAACATACTAGAGTCAGAGATAGGAATAAAGAGGTAGAGGTTGGAGCAGATTAGACTACTGCTCTCAAATAGTTGGGGATGTAGAATGTTCTACTTTTACGGAAATGCGTAGGCTAGCTCAGGGAAAGGTTGGAGGTACGCGTCCTACCAGTCTTCAAAAGAGAACTTTATGATGACGTACTATTTAATTATTATTGTAAAATAGTTAATAAAATTTCCTTTTTTAGTTCAGGGAGGGAACGCTACGGCGATTCAGTATTTGGCTCCGTCATGCTCCTAGCATCCTATTTCAAATTATGCTAACCGTAACACGTTACCAAGTACCAAGGGGTCCCAGGAAACTGTTGATAAATTACATTATGTTCGATTTTATTTAGAGTGGCTGCAATGGGGCAGCCGATAATTTTATAAACTTTTGCAATGATAAACTAACTCGCGAAAATATCGATAATGCTGACCGATTTTCCTTCTGGCTCCAACGAACCACTTTTTCCGTTTTATTGGTGTGCTGTACGATGTATTAGTCTGGGTACAAAACAGAAAACACCAGTTAGAACCAGTTAATAATATTTAACAATTTATCTACACATGCATATGCATAATACTTATGGGACTGCTACGCCCTGAAGCTGGGACTTGTACGTTATACTAAGTTCTGACGTCACGCGGCCTACTCTCGCTGCAAGGTACGATTTCTAGCCTCGCACCGACGGAAAACTTTGCAACGGCTTCACAGGCGAAGGATTTTTTTTAACAAAAATTAACAACATAACTGCCTTCAGTATAATAAACTCTATCAATTTTAATGAAATTTGAAAATTACTGAACCTGCCTATTGTCAAAAAGTTTAGATTAATACACACTGCAAAACGCATCTTATAAAGTTAAAGTTAATGCTTGTTTCTTTACGGGTTCATACTAGGAATAAAATGAATATATTACTGGGTATACTACGTTTAATAAAACATAAAAAATAATCAATATTTAAGAACAACTCATTTCGTTATCAAGAAAAAACTTTTGTTATAAGTACGTATTATATACCTATAGTTTACTCACTATGTACATTTTTTCCAAAACTATATTCTTGAGTCGTGGATTTGGTATCTTAGAAGCGTCTATTTCCGACTAACTGAAAGTTCCTAACATTTCCTACTTCCAATAATTGCAATTTTCTTTATTTCCAAGAGATGTTATCAACGATACTTTTCGAAAGAAATTCTCATAAGAAGTTGAATTTAATAGATGGAATCGAATGTCCTCAATTTAAAGAAGGAGTTTGCTGTAATCCTGCTGGCAACATATAATCTAATAAACGTTCAATACTCTTTCAACAGGTGGTAGTAAACGCAGTTTCTATAATAAAATAAATTTTTATTTTCAGCTGCACACATCTGTAAGATTATCTGTATCTATACTACTCAATGTTTAATAAATTGCTGCCTTAAAGCTTTCATCGTCGTCAGAATAGGGGTGGGCGACAATATCCGTGCATTAGACTTATCGCGTATTCGAAATATCGCATATTATAATCAAATTATCGATGTATCGATATATCGAAGAAAGCTCCTATCACTGAGTCGGAATTAAAGCCACGATTACTTGTGTTAGAACAACATGTCATCACGAGTAATCCCGCATGTTTTCCATCAATGAAAACATTACCAGCCAAACATAAACTTCCAAGAAACCGTTCCGAGCTCAATTCACTTAACGCAACTCAATTATTAAACGAATTGAAACGCTGAAGGATCAACGAAGTAGGTTTTCATTAACACAAGAAGCACATACGTTCTGAATTACAATGTTTGCAGTGATTCTCCACCCTAGCAGAAGCTGAATACAACCTTCCCAGAAATGCCACGGTAATCTAATCGACTTCGTAATGTCGTTACGCGGCATAAACTTTAAAAGATTGTTCCTGATGAAAGTTATGCGAAAACGTTTCGAATTTTGTAGCTTTAAATTTACACGAAAATTCTTGCCTTGGGATTTGCTCAACCTCAAATTGTAGAGTGCTCGCGCTTCAAAATAACGCCTATTATGTCTCTTATGTTCATAATCGTTCTAAGAAACCCTATAGGTTTTTCGATACATTTTACTCTAGGAGTGGGGGTTGGGTATTTATAGCAATGTACTGTAAGCTTCGATTTAGATTAATCTTCAGCTCCTGAAGATGCTGACGTTGTCAGCGAAACACATGTCGAGTTTAATTACTGTGTCATTCTAATATCTAAAAATACTAGAAAACTCTAAAGAATTAGATATGTATTCTGACTAATAACAGCAACATCCGAATATTTTGCCACATAATACAGATTGAATGATATCGTATCGTCCACATAAATCAGTCATATTCAAGTGCAGAAATAATTTGTCATTTTAGATAATAACTCGACCACAATCCCACTTCTGAAACTTATTATCAGATATCCCCCCCGAGAGTATAATTTACGTTAATATGTCTATTTTTCTTTTTCTTTCCGCAAAACTTTCCAGAGTTATAATGTGCTTGCTCTCACCTCCATAATCTCCGTATAAAAAAGAAACGGAAGCCATAATTTTCCCTGGGAGAAATTGTACTGTCTTTAATTATTTTGTTACCAGGCTCACAGAAACCGTTTAAAACCCCGATTGCGTAAATGATAAAACAAAGACCAGGTTTCAGTAACAAAGAAATCAAACCATCTACGTGCAAGCTCCATACCTCGTTTCGTTTTATATATGGTATACATCAGGTACCTAACACGTAACATAGTAAACATGGAGAAATATCAAACAGATTACAAAACAACTTTTAAATCGTTGTTACAAAAGCTAAATTGATTCGTGGAAATTGAAAATAAACGCTTAATTTTTGGTGCACCCTGTATTTACGTTAACAAAAGAGTTCAGTTGATTCTTCGCGGCAGAAATTTTAGTTTGACTGTGGGGGTTGCTTTATTTGAGTTCGAGTTTTAATTAATTCACTGTCGGCAGGGAGAGGTTCAATTCTTCCGCTTCAGATGGCGCACACAATATTTATTAGCGTCTGCTCATAATGTGAATGCTGAGGAACTTTTCGTTTGTACAAGCAGTGGCGTAACCACCGGTGTTCCGTGTGTTCTGCGGAACAAGGGCCCGGGCCTTCAGGGGGCCCGGTCACACCTCTTATAAGAATATCGAATATCTCGATTATAGAAATAAGGACGCGGGCCCCAGATCAGTCAGGATTAGTTCTTAACAAATTTCCCCGGTTATTGGAAAATCGCATAATGGAATAGACAACAACTTATTGAGCCTAAAAGCTTGTTTCTTGCCCGCATTAAAAGAATTTATGTACTAAAAGTTCCAAAAGTGGTGTTCCAGTTTGCGATGCGAATCGTTTACGCCGGACGTTGCTATGTTTTCGTCAGCCCCGCCCCGCCCCATAGACGATGTGATTTTTCGTTAAAAGAACAGGATTATTTATCTATTTTGCTGCACTTTGTTTACTAGAGTGCAAGGCTACCACGTTTGTTGTCATTCAAGTAAAATCGTTTAGATCCGCCTTCAAAACTTTAATTGGCGGGCAGTTGCTACGGCTTTTTTACCTCAGAATGTAATTGGCTATGTCATTTTAAGCGGAATTGAACCGTAAAGTGGAACAGGAATTTTGGCTCTGATAGTACCTAACTTGCAAACAGATGTTATTTTCGGAAATAAAGTTTTATGACACTAATGCATTTGTCGGTTCCTTTAGAGGGGTGGCATATCTATGACTGGAAACAAGTGTTGTAAAATAATGAGGTATTGTGCAGATCGTCCTTTCTTAATTCTCAGGGGCCAGTGATTCAGAAACAGCTTTAGTAGAGTAGAGAGTAAACAACTGAAAAAATCAAACCAGATTTAGAAAGATTTAGCTTATTGAAAATAATTCAACCGAGGCCAAGTACCTGCTTATTTCGTCTGACAATTATAAGTTACGCCCTTTTCAGTTACAATTTGTAATTATTTTCATTACCTTTAAGAACTTAAAATTTACTATCATTTTAGAAATATATAAAAAACGATTTTATATGAAACTTCCGATTGATCTTTCATCTTTATGAAGAAATGAATAAGATGCCAGAATGTTCTTTTAAGTTTACGCACATGGAAGTTCCGGGTAGTAATAGATTTTTTTGAGTTTCACAATCCAGGTAGCAACCGGATAATGGAATAACCTGGTTATTGGAATAATTTTGGTCGACACATTTACTTATATTTATATTCTATTAAGCGGCCTACATTGTACACACTTTTTGTGGTTCTTTCTAAAATCATATTAACATCTGGCAATAAAATTGAAATCGATGATGCCAAATCGTTAAAAGTTCTGTTAGAAAAGTTCGAGACAGTCTTACTAATATTGTTCTCGAAACAAAAATGTTGAAAAATATCGACGCTATATCTAAACTACGTATTACAAAGCAAACAGCAATAGTACATACCAGTTTTCCACCCTTGGGTGGAAAATTTCCCAACCCGGTCGGGAAGTAGATGTCAGGAATAACCTACTTGCAGACTTCTTAAAAGTTGGCAATTGACTTATTACTAACCGATTGTGAATTAAATATTGAACACGCTTCAAAAATGTTCAATACTTCATATGAAAATAATTAAAAATTGCGGAGCGATTTTCATGTAATACTAAGTGAAGCAAATAATTTAGCTGGGGAATAGGGAACGAGCGCAGAATTTGTAAAAAAAACGGATATCCAGGCCAAAAAGATTTTTTGGTGAAACTACTAATCATTTTTAAATACAGTCGAATAAAGACTGGTTCAAAATAAATGTATTTTTTAAAACACTGGACATTATTATAGTTCAATTAAAAAATCGAAGTTCTGGACTAAATGAACTTTGCACAACTTTTCGCGTTTTATCTCCAAATGTTTTATGTAGGTAATGCTTCTGTTTCTGATGAAGGATTATATTATTATATCAAATGTGTTGGGAGCTATACATAAAATATTTGGAAGATATTTCGGACACGATGTCGTCTTAACTGCTGTCATTTAGACAATGTTTTAAAAACGATTTGCCCAAAATTAATTCCATAATTGAATTAACTGAATTTATATCAATAAGAAATTTTTCTTCGTGCAGCAGTTTCAGTGAAGTTTTAACTGCCTGTTATATTTTTCTCACCATCCCTGTTTTAGTGACTTCAGCAGAAAGATCCTTTCCAAAATTAAAAATAGTTAAAAACTTTTTAAGGAACACTATGGGCGAACAAAGACTGTCTGCCTTATCAATTATTTCAATAGAAAATGAAATTGCCAGAACAATAGATGTTTCTAATATAGTATCAATTTTTGCGCACGTTAAAGCCAAGAAAAAAATATTTTGAGTAAAGCAGCTTAGATACACCTACACTTTCAAGTTGCTAGTCTTGTTTTAGTTTTCGGTCTCTTTTTTGTGTTATATATTATATTATTATTATATTATTTGTTTTTTTTGTTAAAAGTGGCCAACATATTTAATTGCCATGGGCGACGTGCTGTTTTCTATTTTAACTAGTGGAACTAAATAACAATCTTTTTACATTTCTTAGAAGTCAATTTTAAGGTGTCTTGCTTGTGTGTCTTTTAAAAAATGTGACGCTATTTTTATGACAGACTGAGGGGCCCGGCTTCCCTCTGGAACACAGGCCCGTGGCTACATTGTTACGCCACTGTGTACAAGAGGACGTATAAAATGCTCCAGACAGAGTTTTAAGCAGCATCTCGATGACGGAAAGGATCTAACACTATATTTATATTTATATTTATCGAGTTGTAGAGGGTGGGCGTTTTTGACGTTTTCGCAGAAGGGCCAAAAAATCGCTATTTTTCAGCGCGCTCTAGCGCCGATACCTCTCTTCAGAAAATCAAAGTTGAGCAGTGCGCTTTGTGGGAAATTTTGTCTACTTTAATTTTGTATAGGATAGCCATCTTCGAAAAATCCATAATCTTCGAGATATAAGAGAAAAACTGAAAAGAGTGCGAAAATTTTGAGGTTTTTTTGTGTTTTTCGTTGTGAAGCCGACCTCCTACATGGCGGCAAACTTGAAATTCGGATTCAGCACCCCAAGAAACATATAGAACCGTTGAGAAAAAGAGTTCCCCTGGACTGGACTATTAGTGAGCCGACATTCTTTGAAAATGATCTGTTCATATTTCTACTTCCAGTTCTATACTTTTGAACTTTTGAATTAAGTTCTATACTCATCTCAACGAACAGACTGTCCAATTATTTCCATCAAGAACTCTACTTGAGTTTTACGATTCATGAATAGACAATTTTCTCTGAAACTAACGAGTTTCGATGGCAAGTTTGCAGCTTTTTTATTTAATGATCTCTTACGGAGTTTTCTCGTATCAATTATTATAATTCACGGTAAAATGTTGCTCCTGTAAAGATTGTAAATATCATTTTCGAAATAGGATTTTATGAGCTTACATTTCGTTTCCGATTTCGAAACAATTATTTCATTTTCCATTTCTTGAAAGCAAATAAAATACTTGCCCGCGTTTCTCAGTAATTAAAAAGAGACTTATGTATTTTTGAATGCCCAGGAGGTGTTAATGTGCTATGGTCGTTCCCAAATTATTAATTTTGCGCAAGACAATGAAAGAGCGAGGACGACCATACGGAAGCGCTGAAGGGCCACACACTTTTATTTTTTTTATCCCAACATTAATTTCGACTTGGCCTGAAATAGACAATATTGTCGACTTAATGTCGATATTAATGTCGAGTTTCCGGAAACACGACATTATTTTCGAGTTTATCTCGACATTAATGTTGAGATAAACTCGACAATATTGTCGACTTAATGTCGATATTAATGTCGAGTTTCCGGAAACACGACATTATTTTCGAGTTTATCTCGACATTAATGTTGAGATAAACTCGACAATATTGTTGACTTTATTTAGCCATTAATGTTGACTTTCTCAAAAACTCGTCATTAATGTCGAGATTATCTGGATATTATTGTCGAGTTCTCGCGTTTTATTGCCAGTTTATCTCACGTCGCTGAAGTTAGATTTGGATTTAGATTTTCAAGTCGCGTTTTTGCAGAGGTCCAGATAAATACTGCACTGTAATATTCTACACGATATTTTTCAATTAAAAATAGTATTAAGGAGCACGAATAATAATAAGCAAATGCAGATAATGGATAGTTAACAAATTGTGGAACAAATTCAGAAACATAAATGCTTAAATGAAATACGGCAATTGAAGCTTTACTAAAAGATGCATTTAAAATGTATTATAGGTACAAAATTAATGGATTACTATGGGGCGTCATTTGATACAAAATTGAAACTTTTTTTATATCAAGTAAAATGATATTTACAACTCAAAAACGTAAATATAAACCAAATATTGAAATGTGGCAACTAAAAAATATTTCAAGTAAATAAATGCAAGCAAAAAATATTGCAACTAAAAAATATTTTGCAAGTAAAAAATATTTCAACCAAAAAGTTTTGCAACCAAGAAATGTTTAAACCAATGTCAAGAGAAATGCCTCTGGAGCGTTTACTTATATTCCAACTAGGTTTTGCCGAATTTAATGCTCCGCAAGTAACGGTCGTGGCTCTATACGAGAATGTATAGGGACTTTTGTTCGAATCCTAGAGGATCCTTTTACTTCTAAAGTTCACTGTAATTTACAGAATATTACATTCGATTTATTGTGTCCGGTCTCCCGTCAGAAAAAATATTTTAGCAAAGAAAATTTGTGATTAGTAATGAAAACAAGGGAACGCTAAAACTTTTGGTATCTGTGCATTGGTAAAACCTGGTTGGGATATAAATAAACGCTATATGTTCTCGTTAGGTTAGCACGTCACGTTCGAATTGTTCTTTAAGTTTGTATTAGTAAACAATGAACCCTTCTGGAAGTCACTGACATTTTTGGGTTCAATAATGCGGATGATACTATTTTGCTGCCAGAATTGCTGCAACAGACCGCGCGATGTAGGAGTCGATGGTACCCTAGGGAATGCAGGTATGTTTTACGGGTTCTTCTCTTCTGTGAGTACTAGATACGGAAGCGTAGAAGGGACATAAAGTAGCTCCATACCTCGAAATCGCCAGTTAGACACTCGAACTGTCTATTAGACACTTCAACTGTCTAGTAGACACTTGAACTGTCTAGTAGACACTTCAACTGTTTATCAAACACTTGGACTGTCTAGTAGACAGTTGATGTGTCTAATAGACACTCGAACTGTCTATTAGACACTTCAACTGTCTATTAGACACATGGACTTTCTAGTGTGTCTTCAACTGTCTATTAGACAGTTCAACTGTCTAATAGGCCAATAAGCGTATACGCTTATTGTGTTGCTGTAGGGAAAAGGGAAGTATACCTAGGCACTGTGACCACCCAGCATGCACGTTTAACAAAGCATCAGTGTTGCCGTTTCAGTACAAATGTACTGAATTCAGTACTATGTTTGTAATTTCAATACGTCAGTACTACTTTCTGAAATTTATGCAGTTTTCGGTACGAAACCAGCTATAGGAAATTTATTACCAAAACAGCAATATCTTTCTGCCAACAATCAATCTGCAAACTTGTCAAAACGAAAATTATAGCTTTAAAACTCGGCCACCTAGTTTACAGACATGCCGCTTATCGTTTTGGCGGCATGTCGCAAAAGAGCCCGCAGCGCGCGGCGGCTGACTGAAGTCTACGGCAGTGTTGTTCTGCGGATCTAAGTGTTAGTAAGCAAAATGTATGTTTTCTTTGGAATAGATATTGATATTTAATAAACATTTTGACAGATTAGTATTCATATTATGTTTTATAATAGTGGCCTTGAGAATTTTTCATTTTTTTAAAATTTTGTGTTTGACAGTTGGGTTTTATTTGAACAATAATGTTTTTTGTACTGTTCAAACTATTTTTTTTAATAAATGGAGAAACGCTAGGCGTTGTTTCATTTAAATTTCGCGCCGGTCAGTACGGAAGGGCGGGGATTCAGTACGTTTTGGAACGAAAAGTCGGTACGGAAATCAAGGCAGGAGCGGCAACACTGCAAAGCATATTATTTAAAATAAATATGTTGTCGTACTGCTGATATTTATATAAATATACCTAAGCAATATTAATTAATCAGCACTGAGCAGGTAGATAGACAGGTGAGTAGAAACTTGCAAGGGTGGGGTAGGGTCCATTACAATGTAAAACAAATATTTTCAATGGGGTTTATTTATTAAAAATTACCCAAATGAGTTTAAAAAAACAAAATTGGATTAAACTTTTATCAAGAAATGCTCCATTGTAAAATCCTTCATCTTTCAAACCATGGAACATATTCATCCAAAACTGAGAATGGTGTTTACGCAGTATTGCCCACCAAGCTTCAATCCTCTGGTTTGCTGGGCTAGTACCATATAAAAAGGGCGGTAATAAAGTATCTCCAAAATAGTTATCTCGCAGATAAAATTGAAGTTGCTCTACAATTCCATTTTCTGTCCCCATGTCGGAACAAATTGTTCGAGGACAGCCGCCCAAAAGTTTAACAGCTTCAAGATAATGAAAGCCTATAATAGCTGGATCATTACTGTTATTTTCGCACTTTAGCCATATGATATATCGAGAAAATCCGTCAATGCATCCACTAATACAAATTCTGAAGGGCTTTAGTTTATCGTAGCAGTCAATATGCCAAATATAATTTGGCCCTTTACTGAAATACTTACTGCATTCTTCGAAGCCGATGTCTTTTTCGCAGATCCACTCCAGTTGAGTCCAATATTTGTAGAAGCATACGAACCGTCTCTTGGGTAACTACTAGATTGTTTTGGATGCACTTAAGATGCATCCACCTGTATCCATGCAAGTAGCCATGCTTGGAAAGTTGTTCTTCAATAAAATCAGCAACATTATACATCAGAAAAATTCTTCCTCCGTTATAAACCGAGACGTCTTAGCTGTCTTTTTAAATATCTCACACTGATAAATATACATATTGTGGTTTCGTTGGAGGCAAACCCTTGTTTCATTGAGATGTAGTCCCATCTGATGGTAAAATCTAATTAAGTTATCCATACCATAGTCTTTGTTGTGTGAAATACTGTTTATTGCCTTAAACAGTAATTGTTAAAATTTAAAAAAATATATGTTTATTCTCTTACCTGTTTAAAAAATATGGAACCACAAGGACACTATTAAAATATAATTGCTTTTATTACTGATATTCATAAAATGTATTACAGTCTAATACAGCGTTAGTGTCAGTAGAAACTGCAGTTCAAATTTTTAGAGACAGTTCAACTGTCTATTAGACACATCAACTGTCTATTAGACAGTTGAAGCGTCTAATAGAGAGTTCGATTGTCTATTAAACATATCAACTGTCTACTAGAAAGCCAAGTGCCTACTAGAAAGCCAAGTGTCTAATAGACAGTTGAAGTGTCTAATAGACAGTTCGAGTGTCTATTAGACACATCAACTGTCTACTAGACAGTCCAAGTGTCTAATAGACAGTTGGAGTATCTAAGACAGTTCCAATGTCTAACTGGCGATTTCGAAGAATGGAGGTACTTTATGTCCCTTCTACGCTTCCGTAACTAGAGGTGTGACCGCGATCGCTATCGTTGCTACTAAGAACTAGTTCTCTGAACGACTGCGCTATGAGCGATGAGAGCTACAACCACATTGCAAACTATAACGGCGAAAGCAATAGCCGACCTGTCCCAAACGGCGCTCCATAGATTACGCGAACCTAATAATAATTTCAAATAAAAATTCTCCAGAATAATAATTTTTAGCAAAATTCAGATAATTTTTTCAGAAAAGATTGCAACACTAAATACGCCGTAGGGGTAGTTTCCCCTTTTAAGGAAATCTTTTTTAAAATTCACATTTCTAATTGCACCAAACTAGTGGTGAACCGATGTTCTGTCAAAAAATCGTATAATAAAATTTGCCTTTGGTTTGAGACAAACTCGCCCATTTGCAATACATTTCTAAAATTCCCGTTCTTAACTGTATCAACCTAGATTTTTCTCTGTATTAATTTTGTACCTATAATACATTTTAAATGCATTTAAAATGTATTACAGGTACAAAATTAATGGACTACGCGAACCTATAATAATAATTTCAAATAAAAATTCGCGAAAATAATAACTTTTAGTAAAGCTTCAATTGCCGTATTTCATTTAAGCATTTATGTTTCTGAATTTGTTTCACAATTTGTTAACTATCCATTATCTGCATTTGCTTATTATTATTCGCGCTATTTTTAATTGAAAAATATCGTGTAGAATATTACAGTGCAGTATTTATCTGGACCTCTGCAAAAACGCGACTTGAAAATCTAAATCCAAATCTAACTTCAGCGACGTGAGATAAACTGGCAATAAAACGCGAGAACTCGACAATAATATCCAGATAATCTCGACATTAATGACGAGTTTTTGAGAAAGTCAACATTAATGGCTAGATAAAGTCAACAATATTGTCGAGTTTATCTCAACATTAATGTCGAGACAAACTCGAAAATAATGTCGTGTTTCCGGAAACTCGACATTAATATCGACATTAAGTCGACAATATTGTCGAGTTTATCTCAACATTAATGTCGAGATAAACTCGAAAATAATGTCGTGTTTCCGGAAACTCGACATTAATATCGACATTAAGTCGACAATATTGTCTAGTTCTAGACAAGTCGATATTAATGTTGGGATAAAAAAATAAAAGTGTGTGGCCCTTCAGCGCTTCCGTACGACCATTGGTTTGTTAGGCGTCATCTCACTTTCCCTGTCTACTTATCTTATGTCATAGCCGCACTATTTTCTACTGAGAATATAATCTGAAGTTTGGTGTTCATTAAATAAAAAAAGCGAGGCTAACCGGGTTACGATCTGCATAATAAATTCCACCAGAGTACGTTATCAGCTTTTTGCGGCCTGGGGGATTTAGTGGAAACAGTGGTCTCTGGAATTGCAGAAAGCCAGGGTAGCTTTCATTATTACATATAATTAAATTAATCTGCCATCAGTGCAGCAGCAAGGGTTTGTTATTAGGGTCAGTCATGCCTCAATTAACTTCACATAATTCACCTTTACTTGGAAATACTTAAACTGTCACAGAAATATTCACGTCCGTGTTTTAGTTAAGATTTATTTCTCGTGTGGTTCTTAACTACGTATGTTGGTTTCTAGAAAATAGAATTTCCACGCTAGCTCTATTTCGTCGAGTGGTTGTGTATAAAGCTTTATAGGACAGCGTAGGGCGAAAAGATAAGGTTGGTTTATTTCTAATAGCTTTTATTCTCGCTAGAGGGAGCGTTACTGTTATGCAAATTATTATTTTAAAGAGTGGGATCACAAATTTATAGCTGCAATAATCCTAGAATGTCATCTTTAATGTTTCATGTGACTGCTACAATGGGGAGGTTCGGAGAAAATAAGATATCTATTTTTGGCATGAAAATGACAGAAAATTGTTATTGTAATTGATTTAGGGCGAAATTTTTTTTCAAAAAAAATTTTTTGCGGCGTAATAAGTGAAAGAAATTAGCTATCACGCCCACATGCTAGTTCGCTTTGTTATTGGTTTGACGTCAGAGATTCGTAAGGCTCTCCTCCCACTTCTCTTGAAGTGCCCGTGAAGCGGTACCTATCTCATAACATACTTATTGGGACTATTTCGAGCGTGAATTTTTAAAGTAAGGTGTCAAGGAAACATAAAACAAAGACAACATAATTCTTGTATCTAACGATCTAACCCCAATTTCATTCAACCTCAAAACAGTAGTGTAAAGGCAGACCGGTATAAGTAAAACAAAGTCAACAATTTATTAACTGTACATGCCTTTTATAATTCGGTATAAGTAGGTATGTAGATTGTAGATACCTGCTTACTTCTGTTTGTAAAATAGGTACCTACCTATATTCTCTAATACAATACAATACATACCTACTCATTTATGTAGGTATGTATACCTAAGTGATTGACAAGTTATCAAGTTAACAGTTTTATAACGGATTGGAATTTTTTTAAAAAAACGGAAACCAATACAACTCACCCGAATCAAAAAACTACGCTACGTAGGTATTAGGTACTTGTTTAACAAAAAGAAACAACTGCTATATTCTGGAACGGTTAATGTAGAAACCCGGAAGAGACTCTTAAAGACGCATGTATGGAGTACGAAATTATACTTATGGGTGCGAAACTTGGACAATGGGAGAAGCGGATTGAAAAAGAGTACAAGCGTTTGAAATGTGATGCTACAGACGGGTGTTGAAGATATCGTGGATAGACAAGTTAGCAATAAGGAGGGATTAGAAAGAGTTGGGGAAAAGAGAAAAGTATGGAAGACAATAAAGAATAGGGGATAGGATCGTAGGATGGTAGGACACCTTCTGAGACACAAAGGAATAGTTTGCGACATACTAGAGTCAGAGATAGGAATAAAGAGGTAGAGGTTGGAGCAGATTACACTACTGCTCTCAAATAGTTGGCGATGTAGAATGTTCTACTTTCACGGAAATGCGTAGGCTAGCTCAGGGAAAGGATGGAGGTACGCGTCCTACCAGTCTTCAAAAGAGAACTTTATGATGACGTACTATTTAATTATTATTGTAAAATAGTGAATAAAATTTCCTTTTTTAGTTCAGAGAGGGAACGCTCCTAGCATCATATTTCAAATTATGCTAACCGTAACACGTTAGCAAGTACCAAGGGGTCCCAGAAAACTGTCGATAAATTACTTTATGTTCGATTTTATTTAGAGTGGCTGCAATGGGGCAGCCGATAATTTTATAAACTTTTGCAATGATAAACTAACTCGCGAAAATATCGATAATGCTGACCGATTTTCCTTCTGGCTCCAACGAACCACTTTTTCCGTTTTATTGGTGTGCTGTACGATATATTAGTCTGGGTACAAAACAAAAAACACCAGTTAGAACCAGTTAATAATATTTAACAATTTAACTACACATGCATATGCATAATGCTTATGGGACTGCTGCGCGCTGAAGCTGGGACTTGTACGTTATACTAAGTTCTGACGTCACGCGGCCTACTCTCGCTGCAAGGTACGATTTCTAGCCTCGCACCGACGGTAAACTTTGCAACGGCTTCACAGGCGAAGGAATTTTTTTAAACAAAAATTAACAACATAACTGCCTTCAGTATAATAAACTCTATCAATTTTAATGAAATTTGAAAATTACCGAACCTGCCTATTGCGGCTACAGTGTTTCGTAGTTCAAGATCACTACAACTAAACGGCGTATTATTAAGGTTCTAACAATTTTTCATTATTGAATGTTATAAGATAATAAAAAATAGTGTCGTATAATGTTCTTCCAATTATTGTAGCTATTCGCAAAGTTAAATAAACGCTCCTTTACATTTGACTCGCTTGCTCGTAATTTGATTAATTGCACTGTGTTTGTTAAGACGTTCAGAATCCTGCAGCTGTAGATTACATCCGTGAAAATGGTATGTAAGTATGTGAACTACAAACATTCAACCAACTGGAGCCGTAGAGCAAACGCTTTTATAATTAAACTGCAGACTTCTACTTCACATTGATTAATGAAAATATTTTTGTTGGTTTACCACCAGCTCTAAACGTTTGATGTGCATTACACGACGATGCGGCGCTCTGTCTTCGGTACGTCCATGTTTGGTAAGTTTGGTTAAATCACTCTTTTTTTGCTATCAGGTATTCATGGTATCGTTTTGTACAGACTTTTTAGGGACACCCTGTATATCTATGCCAGCACCTTTAGACTACACGAATTTCTAAAAGCAAAACGAAATTCCCTCATTTTTCTTAATATAGTGTTCTTATTCTTTTCGAAGAAAGAAATTGAAAATAGTTCTTTGTAATTCATTACGCTTGAGCGTGCTGCTCTCCTGTTCCCAGAAACAGACTTCGTGTAGTAAGGAGCGTTCCAGTGAAGTGTCAATAAAACGTTTCTTACATGCCTGAAATATTAATATCCATAGAGAGGGATGTTAAAATGATTTGAAATGTTTTGCTACCAAGGGTTAATGAAAGCACAAATATACTAAATCCTCTATGGACTGAATTGATCCTAGTTGAGTCCGGTGGTTAAAGGATAATCCTACCGCATAGCAAAATTGGTGAAACTTAAATTCCATGTTTACTATCGTTGCAATTCTACTTTTACAACGAAACGGAAAAGTATTCGCAAAAACTTCTCGCCTCCTGTAATAACATTGCCGATGACAATTGAAGGCATTTCATAATCATACTGGATGTATGCAATGTTTCGGTACAGTACAGCTTACATCAGTATGCATTTAAAGTACACAATTTCAGTCCAAATGGAACGCCGATGAAATGTTCATATAGGTACTAGGGCAACGCAATGAAATGGCTTATTGCACAGAATTCCTCTGGATACACGCCAATAAATTTGCAGACCAGGCAAGTCCGTATTATTCGAACTCGGTATTACGAAAACACACTGTGCTAGATTCGTCTGAACCGAACCTATCAGCGTTCGATCTCTAAAGAATTGCTTCTTTTTTTAGAAAATAAATTCTGGTTTTTACTTGGGCCAACGCTTTATTTGTAGATGATGTCTTTAATCACAGAAATCTCTCAAGTGGTAGAGAGCAGATTTACGTTAATATATTACTGTAAATTTGACTTAAATTAGGTTTTTCTATATTAAATCAAAAGATTCAACAAATTTAGGAACGAACTATTAGGGTGAAACAAATCACACCAAACACTGGAGTTAAGTTGAAAGAACATTTATTAACCAAACAACATAACCACCATTCCAAACAAGCTAAAAATACAGATACATGTGCCGCTAGCGACAAGATCGCGTACATATCCCGTGGCAATAGTTTGCATACTGAAGACTACACATATTAGGTCAAGGCTACAATCCTTGAACATCAGTGGCGTCGTAACAAAATGATTCGCACTCTAACACTTCCCCTCGCGATCGTTCGCCAACTACGTTTCAAACTCAACTTTTAAACATTTAAGAGCGAACAGTATCTAAACACAACACCTTTACACAGCGTTGAAACTGGGGTCATGCAAGTCCCTTTGTGAAAATATCAGCTACCATTTCCGAAGTTGGAACGTGACAGACGCTGACGACCTTCTCTTTAACAGCATCCCTAATGAAATGATATTTGATATCTATGTGCTTGCTTCTGGCATGAAAGGTGGGGTTCTCGGCAAGTTTTATAGCCCCCATATTATCTTCAAATAGGACGACCTTAGCTAAACGCTGTAATCCTAACTCACTCAACAAGGACCGAAGGTACTTAGCTTCTTTAACAGCTTCGGTCATTCCCATGTACTCCGCTTCCGTAGATGAAAGAGCCACCGTCTTTTGCTTTCTAGCATCCCAGGAAATGGGACCACCTCCTAGCATAAAGACGAAGCCCGTATATGACTTCCTATCGATTGGACAATTTCCCCAATCCGCATCTACAAAGCCTTTCAGAAATTCAGACCTTTTATTGAACACTAATCCAAGGTCAATAGTTCCCTTTAAATACCTAAGCACGCGTTTTGCAGCAGTCCAGTGCTCCTTTCCGTAACAGTTATTAAACTGTCCCAAGTAACTGACGGCGAAACTTATATCAGGTCTTGTTGAGATCGCCAAATATGTTAGAGCACCGACTAGTTCTCTGTAAGGTATATTTTCGTCAGGGGGTTCCTGACCTTTTGTTAGTTTTGCACCAGGATCTACTGGCGTGCACACAGATTTCGAGTCTAGCATTCCAAATCTATTCAACAACTCGTTAATGTATCCAGATTGATGCATATATATCTCGCATTATTTTTTCTACTAAACTCAATGCCTAAACAGTACCCAATCTCACCTAAATTCTTAGTTTCAAACTTTTGAGATAGATACATTGACAATTCTTCAATCATTTTTGGATTTTTACATCCCACGATTATATCGTCTACGTAAATTGCTATCAACATTAAATCGTCTCCGTTTATGATTTTATACAAACATGCATCAGCACTCGTTGGTATTGCACCAAAAGCTCTTAACACACCATCTAGCTTAGCATACCAGCTTCTGCCAGCCTGACGCAAACCATATAAAGACTTATTGAGCAAACATACCTTGTCTCCTTTCTTCAATTTTTCTAGCATCTCACCTGCTTTGACACCAATTTCGTTATTTTCTTCCGATTTGATAATTTCAAGTAACTGTGACAAGTACTTCGGAGGTTCCATGAAGATTTCTTCCTCCAATTCGCCATTCAGATAAGCGCACGTGATATCGAACTGTTGAAGCTTCATTTCGAATTGTGCTGCCAATGATGTTAGCAGTCGAATCGAACTCAAACGTGCAACGGGTGCGAAAGTTTCATTAAAATGTATTCCTGGTCGTTGACCAAAACCTTGAGCAACTAACCTTGCCTTCCTTCTTTCCAAGGTCCCATCGGCGGAGTACTTATTTCTCAATACCATGCGACCACCAATCGTCTCACAATTTCTTGGACTCTCAACTAACTTCCAGGTATTGTTCTTTATGATTGACTTGATTTCCACCGCCATGGCATCATACCATTCACTAGACTCGGGTGAAGACAACGCTTGCTTTAGTGGCACTTCCGACAGAAACACTGAATTCATTCCTTCAGCCGTCTGAGCTTCCTCAATTGTATTGTGATACTCCTTTCGTGGTCTTCCCCTTGCTCCAGTCTTGATGAGTCTAGGTCTTCCTGCACCTCTTCTCTGAACCACTTCGTCCCGTTCCTGCACTTCTTCTTCTTCGACATCTTCTAAATTTACCAAAGGTTTCACATTAATTTCAGCCATGCGTGGTGATGACGGACCATTTGTACAATCTACTTCTTCTTCAACGAGATCATCAGGCGAAAAATCTTCGAATTTGCTTTTCTCTGCAACTGAGTCTTCCAAGAACTTCACATCCCTGGTTACTACAACCTTTCTCTCAGAAGCCAACCAAACTCTGTATCCTTTGCATTCTTCTGAATACCCCAAGAAAGTACCTTCTTTACATCTGGATTCGAACTTTCCTCTTCCAGGGTCTCTATTTACACAAAATATTCGACAACCAAACTCCCTCAGATTACTTAAGTTGGGCTTCTTTCCAGTCCATGCTTCAAAAGGTGTCTTTCCATTTAGACTCTTAGTAGGACATCTGTTTCTGATGTAATTCGCCGTGTTTACAGCTTCTGCCCAAAAAGAAGGAGGTAAACCAGATTGTATCAGTAAACATCTGGCCATGTCAAGGAGAGTTCTGTTCTTCCTCTCAGCAATTCCATTTTGTTCGGGATTGTAAGGTATGGTGAGTCGTCTGGTGATTCCAGATTTCGTCAAGAATTCATCAAACTGGTGACTTGTGTACTCCTTTCCATTATCTGATTGAAAACATTTTACTTTTATACCCTTTTGATTCTCTACCAAGGCGATGTATTCTTTGGTTGCTTCAAATACTTCGTCTTTTGATTTCAAGAAACGTACTTCGCACCATCTAGAACAATCGTCTATAAATTCAACAAAATATTTTGCCTTATTGTTAGACTCTACACGCATTGGCCCGCAAACGTCAGAATGAATTAATTCCAACAATTCAGTTTCCCTATCAGACTTCTTAGGAAAAGGACTTCTTACCATCTTCCCCTGAAGACAAACGTCACAGTGTATGGAATTCTTAACAGGCTCCACCAATTCGAGGCCGGTTACATCATCTTTTCTAATAGCTTCAAGCATGTCTCTCACATTCAAATGTCCTAAACATCTATGCCACAAACCGAACGTTTCAGATGAAACTCGCGATATCAACGCCGAATCCGAAATCGCGTTACACGACTTCGACTCGTCCTCACGAATATAGTAAAGATCGCCGACTCGATCTGCTACGAGATGTATCTTTCCGTCGTTTTCTTCAATTATAAGAGCATGATTTTTCCCGAATACCACTTCAAATCCCTTACTAGTGATTTTTCCGACCGACATCAAATTCGTTCGCAAGTCCGGTACGCACAGAGTATTACTTAACGACACTTTCCGAGCCTCGCCAAACACGTTCACTGACAGTACAGCAGTGCCTTTCGCCGTTATGTTTGTCGAATTACCATTTGCTAAATTCAACTTTCCGCACTCGGCGTTTAAATCAACAAAATCGCTCATGTCTTTGCTCAAATGTGAGGTTGCCCCACTGTCTAAACACCATTTTCGGTTGTCATCGGATTCGGAAGCACGCAAGCACGTATCATTTTTAACTGATTTCGCGGATTCCCGAGAGTCCTTATTTTTACAATCAGCCGCTTTGTGTCCGATTTGTTTACACTTATGACAACGAAATTTGAAAGGTTCTTTACTGTCCTTCGCGTTAAAACCGTTCCCGTTTCCCGATTTATTTCCTACGCGACTCTTTCTGTTACGCCACTGGAGATTTTTCGCTCCTAACAACGCGTTTTGGGATTCACCACGCGATTCATTTTTTCTGGCGTCACTTTCTTCAATTATTTTCGTTTTTAGGTTTTCTAGTGAAGGTAACTCATCACGTGACTCTATTGCACATCTAAAGTTTTCAAAATTGGAGGGCAGACTATACAATAACATTATAGCTAACAAGTCTTTATTTATTTCAACTTCCATTTCGCTTAACTTATCAACGGTGTCGAAGAATTTGTTTATGTGTTCTCGAACTTCGTCTCCGTCTTTCATTCTGTGCAAAGTCAGCTGTTTTAACAAAGTGGCCTTCCTGGCTGGACCGCATGACTGATAAATGCTTTCAAGTTTCTTCCAAACTTCGTGCGATGTCGTACAGCCTTTAATCTGTTTTAATTCTGATGGACTTATACTAAGAATGATATCTGGTTTTGCCTTACCATCATTCTTTATCCATGTCGCAACTGCAATTTCCGACGTAGCATCCCCGGCGAGACGCACAGGTTTCGCGTTTTCTCCCGTCACATACGCCCACCCTTCATTTTTTACCAGCAACGCTTCCATCTGCATTTTCCACGTGTTATAGTTTTCTTTGTTTAATGTTTCAATTCTCACAAAATTATTTGAGCCCATTTTTCTTCACTGAAAGTCACGTTTCAGAAACACCGAAAAAACGACAATTTCACAAACAGGTACACGACACGACGCACTACGTTACTGTTATTTACTGGGATTTACTGCAATTACTTTACGATTTCACGAGTTACACAAACTATTACTGTTACATCCGATTACTTCGATTCACAACCTATTACGCTATTTACCATAGCCAGTTACACAAACTGTTGAGGTTATGTTTTTAAATTCCCGGAATTCCTGCTGGCCCCGTAACCTATTAGGGTGAAACAAATCACACCAAACACTGGAGTTAAGTTGAAAGAACATTTATTAACCAAACAACATAACCACCATTCCAAACAAGCTAAAAATACAGATACATGTGCCGCTAGCGACAAGATCGCGTACATATCCCGTGGCAATAGTTTGCATGCTGAAGACTACACATATTAGGTCAAGGCTACAATCCTTGAACATCAGTGGCGTCGTAACAAAATGATTCGCACTCTAACACGAACAAACACTGAAAATACTGACTTTACAACGCCAACTGTCATATCTACTCTATGCCACTCTATTTTCACTATTTCCATGCTCTATGCAGTCAGACATAAACAGCTGTATCCATAGATACGTACACGTTCATAATTTCAATGTGACAGATAGACAGATAACATAACGCTTGATTTTACTCCTCATAAAATTTCCGTACCGCGGGCTATAACTGAAAATCGATTATTAAGAAGTAAACACCAAAAAATCGGCACAAATAATTAAAGGAAATTAATAATTAAAATGAAGAAAGAAATCAGTTCACCTGTTACGTTACTTCAATATCACTTTCACCGGATTAAAATTTTCTCCCATCTGTTCCACCTGATCCTCTTAATGAAACTTTTAATATGACGACGCTCCAAGGAGCTAAAACGACACGGCCAAATTGGCTATTCACCCTGCTCTTCTCACATCATTTAATAAAATATTAATGAAAAGCGCAAAAACGTATCAAAACACTCATAAAAGGTTTAAACTGCAAACAAACCGCAGCAAAGTTTGCGTCCGCGGTACTTGTACGAAATTGGTTTGCACTGTAAATTTACAATTTCCACTGCGAAAATATATACAGACGGTGGTGTAACGAGTGGTCTGTAGTTGCCATAATGGGAACTTATCATCTCACTACACATTCTAAATGCAAATTACGAATGCCGCTAATGAACACGTTACACAGAATTGTACTTTCATTACGAATGTCCGCGGAACTTTAATAATGAGATGAGGAGAAGCAGAAAATGAGAAAAATGTTGAACTACCTGCGAGATCTGCAACAGAACTAATGGGACAAAAGTTGGGAACACAGGTAATCAAAACGCTGAACAGTTTGTAGTATGCACAACGATTTTCAGATAGGCACGTGCCTGATCATCCAGGTGGTCCAATGGGGACGTATTAATCAAAATTTACTATCAGCTATCTTTACCAGGAACATTGCAACAGTTTTGAAAGTTCGTAATTCCTATTTTTTAATGTGTAGTATTTCTATGAACCATTCCTCAGTATATAAATTTCTCTGGAGTAATTCTACAAGAAAATTACACTCTACGAAAGTTTCGAATTAAATTCTACCCTGATGCATATATTTCATATACTTTTTAAAAACAGAACTGGTCGAGATATTTATTGCACCGAAAAGTTTTATTCCAGGTTTCGCCGAGGGCAGTTTTCCCTCCATTTACACCCAGATTTGAAACGAACTGCACCCGGTTAAAGATAAAAAGAATTTTAAATTGCCGGAACCTCTTTGTAGAGACTCGGGTGCATAGCAAAGAGTTTAAAGGCAACCATATTAATTAGTATCCTAACGAAGGATCTAATTAGGATGAATGTTTACTAGACTTCGAAAACACCCCTTAATTTACTGTTTAACTTCGTTTGTTACGCTACACGTCTGCTTGAATTGGATAGCAGAGACAAACAGGCGCGAATAAACGTTTTTTGTAATGTCTCTAAAGACCGCAGTTTATAAAGTCAGAAATCTCTCATCCCTAGAGGTTGTAGGACCTTGTTCTGTAAGAAGGATTGCGTAATTGCTATTGAATATATGAGGTAAACACGTGTTGTATTTACTATCGGATGACGTCAACTGACGCAAACCAATAGGAGGACGTCATTGCGCCATGTGCTCACAGACGAAATTAGGCAAATTCAATTTATTTAATTTGTTTTTTAAACGCACAAATAATATATTTTTTCTTTTAAATTGGTTAAATAATAAAATATCCATAGTATTAAGACATTTTTATGTACATTAGTAACTCTGCAAGAACCCTACTCTTAATGTAGAACAAAAAAGCTCAAAATTGACTTGGCAGGGCGTACAGCATTCAATTTAGTATTTGACGACCCGCAAATTGTACTACAATTGCTCTACAAAAGCAGCAATACTCTCCTAAAATTATGCATTTACATTTTCCCTTAATATTTCGTTTAATCAAAAGGTATCTCTCGTCTCGTACATTTTACGGCCGGAGAATCACCAAACGTATACCTTCGCAAGCAAATTTCACCAATTAAAGCGAAATGTGTCAGTTCATTTTCGTTCTCAGCGGCAAAACAGTAGTTAATTCCGAGCAGTAAACACTGTCAGCAGATAAACCCGGCAGATATTCCCCCTGGATCGGTCGTGTGTTGACTAATGGCCACTCCTGAAGTAACAGGGAATATGAATTTTAGGTAGAGTAGGCTACGATGAAAATGCAAAAGGGCCGGCGATTAAATGCCGCAAAAATATCTCGAGAATGCCCAACCGAAAAAAGCTTTTAAAGCTCGTTTGCTGACATCCTAGCACAAAAAATGAATGTGAGAAATGTAGATCGCTTCGTTTTGGGGTGGAAACTGGGGCTCGATGCAGATGTATATTCAGTCCTTTCTATGTACAGGGTGAGTTTGTTTTTTTAATACAGGGACCTTGTAAACCAGTAGAGATAGAAGGTAGGTGAAATGGGAAAAGTGGTGCAGTTTTACAAGCATAATAAATAATTGTTATAATTTTTCTATCAGTCACAATACCAAAAATTCAATATGACGTTTATCAACATAAAATAAAAACTACAAAACTACAAAACTGCAAAAACAATAGGTATTGAAGAAATGTTCAAAATGGTCACGAAAAGCCGTGCCTGGCGCTACTTAAAAATCAGTCGTCGAACGCGATGTTCCAGACGGACAGGCGACCATAATCGAAATAAATATTTCTGGATTTACGGGTGGCGAAGATGAGAGGTGCTGTAAATCAGTTGCAACAAACGTCCTTCACAGATGTCACTAACAAAAGTAACTAGGTGAACTACGTAACCTCAAAAATTTGACGAAAAATTGAATCGTGTAACTCAGAAGGTAGATTCAGCAAGAGATAGATATTGTACAAGATTCGAGAACTTGTAATACAGGGTAATTGTAATGTCAAATACGTTATTGAACAAGATCTCCCAATATTGCACTACTACCATGTTTACGGTCTGTTCGAAATTAATGTTTCGATTAGTGGCTTCCAAAACTGCTGTATTTTCTTTTTATTCCCAAAATTTATGGACTTAGGTGCAAGCCCTTGTATAGCGAGTAGCGAAGCATGTTTTATTGCCCACGGCTATGCAATAAATTTAGAAGTAACACGATAAGGATGGGACGTACTCGTTAAACTCAAGCTTATAGCTGAATGGTTCTCTACAAAAGAGATTACATGAGATTTACGTCAATCCAATTAGCACATACGTGTACAAGAATCTTTAGTGCTAGGAGCGGAGTACATGAAGCAGATTGAGGATAAATATCGGTACTCGATCGTCACAGAGTTTTCTGGTCACAGCTGCACGCCTTTTTAAAAATATAGGTTTTACATCAATTTCTGCAAGGGTCATGAATCATGTTTCTCAAAACAATTTCGTGTAAAAGAGGTTCCTTGTCGTGATCTGGAATTTCAGCAGCAATATATCGATCAACTACTTCGGGAGTTGCAATTTTATCGTTTTTGAAATTCAATTACATAAACATACGCTTTTAACACTACAAAGAAATTTTATTTACAATCAAATCTACAAGAGTGTCTTTCTTTATATTAAATACTCTAACCACTAATTCAGGTCTATGGGAAGCTTGAAATGATGATGGTAAAATTATAATCTTACCTACACTTTGTTGATTACGTTCTGATCGTTTCTGCAAATAGGTAATCTAATAAACCTTGGTATGATTTTGCTCGTAACTTCTTTTGATTACCTTTACAGTAATTTATCCGATTTTTTTTCAATTTTAACATAACTATCAACATCCATCAACTAACCATAGTTGAAATAATCGACGTCCCATTAAGAATACATTGGTTTCATTTCGAATTGCTATTCTGTACTTAATATAAGCTAATCGAGTAACTCTCCTGTATTTGTTTACACAGCGTATCTCCTCATGCCAACCACGAGTACCAAAAGGATAAAACAAATGATATATCTAAGGTTCGACATTAGGGTCCATTGTACTAACACACTGCAAACGTTTATCAATTTTATTTCTTATTGTTACGTATGACTGGAATTTCACCATCTGCTGTTGTAGAAAATACTGCCACAACTTCATCAACTCTTTGGAAGTTGTATCGATTCCTGTCCATGTCAGATTTCATTGTAAATAAAAGCTGTAATTCAGGTACTACTTTATCCCAACTGATTAATCTTTGATTTTCCAATTCATCTCCCATCAATGTTTCTATAACTGCCATTATCTCTGCATCACATTGGAAATTACGTTTTAAACGCAATTCTACTGCTTCAAGCGCATCAACAATAAAGAGTTGACCGTAGCTGGGACTTTCGCTGCTTGGCTCTAGACTCAAAATCGATGACTTACATCAACATTTTATTCCTGCATGGATTATTTTATACTTCTATTCTGTAATCTTTGGCAGTTGTACTGGCTAATGCACGTTCGAAGATGTCCATTGAAATTTCTGTGCATTATTTTGCATAGTAGCGATAGAAGTAGTAGAATAACAACGAAATATAAAATTATAAAAAAGCAGAAGCGTTAAGTTTTCAATTGAAAAACTGCGACTATTTTCGATTCTCCAACAGCTGGTTCTGTCAAATCAATCAAACTAAAAAACTTTGCCCTGAGCCAATACAGGGGTAGGTAGTCAAAGGTCCGTGACGTATTTCTACGGACTTTGATGGATTGGTAAATAATATTTTTGTGCCTCGCGTTCGGATAACACTGACACTGAAAAGCGGCATCTCTTAACGAAAATGAAAAGGGTCAACATCCGATTTCCCTATCTAAAAATACGTAAATACGGTCGCACCCTGTTCGGTGCAGATGACAGAATCGTTTTAATATATAAAGTTGCCCACCTTCGATTTTGAATTAATATTGTGCGCGTTATGAGAGTCAAGATATCGGAAAAAGTGAGCCCCTGACAGGCTTTTCTATATCGATGATACATGTATCTATCATTTCCTGTATCTGCAACGTACTAGCTGAAAAGCAGTATGTTATACGAGCGTTTACTCCGACAAAAAATATACAGATCATCTATAAATCTCTGTAAGCTTCGGATTCGAGATAGCTTTCGTGCCTTGAGCACATAAATAATTTGAACTGCATTCGGATCGGTTTCGTAAAAGCTCCTTAATGCCACTGGAATTCAACAATCTCAGTTGACGATGCTGCCAATAGATATAGTCAAATGCACTCTAGTGAGGCGGGTTTGTCAGTTGATCGAAGATAAACTTGGCTATTTCCATTTCACTCAACTTTGATTGTAAATGTCAAGAATGACAAAAAGTTAATTCAGTCAGATGGAAATGAAAGTGATTTTTTTTGGTCGAGACGTGGATATTTTCGAGCGGCAGTGGGTCAAAGTCTTGGCATGATGATTCGGTGAAGTCAGTAAAGAGAAAGAAAGGAAGTGGAATATTATTTACTGGGATTTTTGTTATTTAAAAAGTCCACGCCACTGTTACGCTAAGTTAGATGCAGGCTGTGGCAGGCGCCAACGCGTCGCGCCTCAACCACTCGCCAACTTAAATCTGTTGTACTGTAGTTGATTTGATGCAACTTTTATTCGAATAATTGCTCGGCATTAGCTTCAATTGAGTCTTGCTATCTCGGAACACGCTGTGTATCAGCGTAACACATACTTAAGTGGAATTGTTTGTTTTTATTGGTTAGGGAACGTGTCTATAAAGCCCCCCATTTCCTCAGCATGTAGGTAGCATAACTGTCCACTTGAATATCTCCACGGTCGCTGAAAACTTTATGTCCTGGCAAACTTGTAGGGAAACAGGAACCCAAAACGTGCTTAGATGGTATCAGCAGAATTATATGTTATTAGAGGTCGCTAAAGTAACACTAAAATCGATACCAGACACATTCTCGAGTAACAAGTTGTCTCTCTTGGCCTTATTATCGAGGTGATCATCTCGATTCTGCTGGAATACTAGGTGAATATAAAATCAATGAACCTGAAAATTGCAACAAAACGGGGACTTCTCTGGAGGTAACCGTAATCTAGTGTTACGATGGAAGATAAGGCAAACACCTATGAAACGGTTATTGCAAGTTGCTTCGTTCCTAATAACCCAAGACTTTCAGGTTCTGACCTAGAATAAATATTTTAAATCTGAAATTGGCCAGAAGTTTATCAGCAGGTGCTTTTTATTTCTACAAATATTCTGGAGGCAGTGGGCGATAACGGGTTCTCAATGTAAACGAAATTGATTCCGGCGAAACCCAAAATTGCAAATCAGCGAATAACATCGATAAGGTGGACAAACCTTCGACAGCCATAATAATAGAATAGTCAATTTTCTTTAGTACGGTCACTGAATCTCTCAGGCATGCAGTAAATAAAGAAAGGGTATCCAATATTTCCTCGCCGACATAAACTCCTTCTGTGTCCACTGGAAACGCATAAAAGGAAATTTCTCTCGGATTCTACAAATTTAGAATTCCGGAACAAATTCAGACGGATCCTGTCCGGCACCGAGAAGATTCTTTAAGGAAATTGGCATTACGAACAAAAAAAATTGTTTTCCTTTCAAAAGGTACAGTCCAACAGATTTAAGTTGGCGAACGGAGGGGTTGCGTATTAGCATACTTCACGGATGCAATAAAATGTCTTGCACAACCAGTGGCGCAAAAGTATTATTGTTCAGCTTATTACAATACATTTTCAGTGCTGTAAGCAAAGCCGAAAACAGGAAAATTGGAAAATAACTTCCCGCGGACTCAGGAAAAAGATAGCGACAGCTATAATAATTGAACAGTCAATTTTCCTCGCTAGGGTCACTGAATCTCTCAGGCATGTACCAAATAAAAGGAAAGTATCTAATATTTTTTCGGGGCAGAAATCCCGCTGTTACACGGAAACGCGACCGAGGGATTTACGTATTAGAAACTGAATTCGGGTCATTTATTTTTGCACGCTTGTTCTACTGGGGTTTCAGGTACTTTTCGATGATCCGGATTTTCGTGAAAATATACGCGTCCTTTGCTGATTCGTCCGGTCGAGTTAAAGTTTTTGGATTTTTACAACTTCAGGTGCTCTCGCAGAAGAACATAAAATTTCATTTTAAAAGTTTGCGTTCCTGTATTCGCTGTCTTTTTTTTCGCTACGGGCACTTTTGCAATTTCTGCAACAATTGAAGCGTAACTTTCTTTTATTTTACATTCTCTGTATGAGGCACATATATGTAGATACTTTCTGAAACAATTTAACAAAGAAATTGTTGGTGGTTTGAACCGTTACAAAATTATTGGAAAAAGGTTTTAGTCACAATTTACACGAACCAATTCGGGAAAAACAGTTAGAATTGCTAGTGATCAGTGGTACTGGACCGTTCGAACAACTACTCCTCGGGCAGAATTGATACAAAATATTTATTAAATGACCAAACAGATGTAAATAATTCGCCTTTATTAAATTTTTTCTTAAGCCTTTACAGTCCAATCCTGAATATGGACCTATTTCTCTTATACTCTTGTCTGTCTTATATCATCTGATGTCATCTTCTTGTTGGTAGAATGGAGAAATAAAATAAAAACTGTATTTCCGTTCCATAATGTAGGTAAAAATTCTGACGGTTTTTAATATTAATGCCCTCACATGGCATCAAATCTAATTTTTCCCACTTCCGCATATAAAACAAATGAGATTTACGTTCCCGCGCCGCGTCGGCTTTTAGACTTGATGGACGTGTGATGCGGTATTTCTACTCAACTAATGTATTCCCAAAACACGCATTTAGGATAATATAAAAAAGTTTCCGAGATGGATATCCTCCCCACTGACGCAGTGCAAAGTTACACGAATTTTGTTTAAAGCTGAGTATGGAAGTCATCATAAGGTTCTCAGTCCGAAGACTGGTTGGACGCGTACCTCCATTCTTTTCTATCCTGAGCTAACCTACGCATTTCCCTAAAAGTAGAACATCCTACATCCCTAACTATTTGAGAGCAGTAGTCTAATCTAGGCCTACCCCTACCTCTTTTTATTCCTATCTCTGACTCTAGTATGTCGCGAACTATTCCTTCGTGTCTTAGAAGGTGTCCTACCATCCTATCTCTCCTACTCTTTATTGTTTTCCATACCTTTCGCTTTTCCCCAACTCTTTCTAATACTTCCCTATTGCTAACCTTATCTATCCACGGTATCTTCATCATGCGTCTGTAGCACCACATTTCAAACGCTTCTACTCTTTTTCTATCCGCTTCTCCTATTGTCCAAGTTTCGCACCCGTATAATGCCGTACTCCATACATACGACGTTAAGAGTCTCTTCCTAGTCTCTATATTAACCGTTCTCGAACATAACAGTTGTTTCTTTTTGTTAAACGCAACTCGTCCCTGCGCCATTCTTTGTTTTATATCTTTAGTGCTCCTACCGTCTTGGGTTATTTTACTTCCTAAGTAGCAGAAATCCGCGACCTCCTCTATCTTCTCATTTCCAATTTGTATTTCCATTTTAGTTCTATTTTCACATCCCCTACATACCAAAATTTTAGTTTTCTTTTTATTGATTTTCATGCCGAAGCCCTGTGTCAAAACTGCTTCCAATTCATTCAGAGCCGCTCCTAATTCTTCTTTGCTAGATGCTAACACTGCTATATCATCCGCAAATCTGAGCATGTTAATAGTTTGGCCCTGTACATTGATCCCTGAGGCTGTTCTTTCCTTAACAATATTAATCGCATCTTCGATATATAAGTTGAAAACTAGAGGTGACAATGCACATCCCTGTCTCACTCCCTTCCGGATATCTACTTCCCTTTGTTCCTGCTCACATTCTATAACTGCCTTTTGCTCTTTGTAGAGATTATGTATTATTCTTCTGTCCCTGTATTTCATCCCTACCTTTCTCAGCACTTCGAACATCTTCCCCCATTTTACGTTGTCGAAGGCTTTTTCTAAATCTACAAATCCTATATAGACGCTCTTTCTCTTTTCTATCGTTTTTTCTATAATTACTCGTAAAGCTAGAATGGCCTCGCGCGTTCCTCTATTTCGTCTAAATCCGAACTGATCTTCTCCTAATATTTCTTCCGCCTTTTTCTCCATCCTTCTTTGCACAATTCTAGTTAAAATTTTTGACGCATGGGAAGTTAAACTGATAGTTCTAAAATTTTCGCATCTATCCGCGCCTTTTCTTTTTGGCAAAGCTACTATGATGTTCCGTTTGTAATCTTCTGGAATCCCGCCTGTCAGGTATATGCGACTAACTAGTTTAAATAAACGATCTATTACCTCTTGACCTGCGCACTTTAAGATTTCTGCCTGCAAGCCATCTATACCTGGTGCTTTATTATTCCTTAAACTTTTTAGTGCTATCTCAAACTCTTCTCTCATTATAGGACTCCCTAGGTTATCCCCCTCTACACTGCTTTCGCTTTCTAATATACCTTGCACTTCCTGTCCCGCATATAAGTTTCCTAAATATTCTTTCCACCTATCTGCCTTCTCCCCACTTCCGATTAGGATATCTCCTGCCTCATTTCTAATGTTTTTGGTACTAGATCCAATTTCTCTAAAATTTCTCCTAATTATTTTATATGCTTCATCAGTCTTTCCTACTTCGAATTTATCTTCCACTTCTTTGCATTTATTATCGATCCATTGCTCTTTCGCTTTCCTACATTCCCGAATAATTTCCCACTTGATCGCCTTATATCTTTGTTTCCCTGTTTCATCTAACCTATTTTTATATTTTCGCCTTTCCTCTATTAGATTCACAATATGTTTTGTTATCCAGGGTTTCCTACTTTCATTCTGTTTATGACCCAAAATATCCCTAGCTGAGGAAACTAAACTATTTTTAATGCAATTCCATTCTGCCTCTATGTCCCTAACAATATTTCCACCCGTGCCCTTTAGTGCTTCGTTTGTCTTTTTCTCGAACTTATTGCGCACATCATCATCTTTTAGTTTCTCTGGGTCAAGATACCTTCTTCCGCTTCTTTTTTTCAAAATCTTAAATTTAAGATTGGCTTTCATAACGACTATGTTGTGATCACTATCTATATCTGCTCCTGGATAACTTCTACAATCCCTATCTTGATTTCTAAATCTTTGCCTAACGAGAATGTAATCTATTTGATATCTCCCTAAGTCTCCTGGCATCTTCCACGTATAGCATCTCCTAACATGATGGTGAAATAGAGTGTTCGCGACCGTTAAGTTATGTTTATCGCAGAACTCTATCAGTCTAACTCCCCTATCGTTCCTATTGCCTAATCCAAAGGGGCCAACTATTCCGCCCTCTCGCCCTGTGCCTACGACTGCATTGAAATCTCCTGTAATTATTAAATTTTCGTGCCCTCTCACAAAATCTAGCACATATTCAATATCACTATAAACTGCCTCTACGGCCTCATCACTGTAGTTAGAAGTGGGCATATATACCTGTATTATTACTGTTTTTACAGGTTTGGAATCTAACCTAACCATAACTACCCTGTCACTTTGCTGTAAGAAATTTTCTACACTCTGTCCTACTTTTTTCCGCATAACAATTCCTACTCCCGAATTTCCTCCTACAGATCCTGTGTGTATTACTCTAAAATCTCCGCTCCAGAAGTCTCCAGCTTCTGGCCATCGCACTTCACTGATACCTACTACGTCTAATGCTAACCTATCCATCTCAATTTTCAAATTCTCTAACTTCCCTACTTGTTTCATGCTTCTAACATTCCACGCTCCGACTCGTGAGATGTTACACTTATCATTTCTGATGACTCCCCCCGAAGCAGTCCCCGCCCGGAGATCCGAATGTGGGACTATTTTACCTCCGGAATATTTTACTCCAGAAGGTGCCATCATCATAAATTAAAGTACGCTGTACTAGGGATAAAATAATGTGGTGGTTTCCCGTTGCCTTCCACATCGCAGTAGTGTGTATCACAGTGCCATACCAACCCTCACGATCTCTGCCACTATGATTACTGAAAGAGCTGCTGCCCCCTTCCAGGGACTTGATTTAGTCTGGCTTCTCAAATAAAAACCCCTCCAATATGGTTAAACCTATGGTTCGGCTCTTTAGATCATTGAAGCGCGCAAGCCATCCCACCCGTCCCAGTATTACTAGAACTGCGTCAAGGTACAAGTCCTTTTGGAAATGGGTATGGAAGTCTTAGAATAATTATTGATTAAACTCGCATCTCGTCTCACAAGAACAGAACTGGTCATTTATGAATTGGCGTGCAAGAGAACAAATCGACGTGTCATTCATGGGCCGGGCCGGTCGGAATTATTAGAATATTATGCTCAGTAAGTTAGTAGACTACTTGGAAATTTTGACATCTTTTAACATAGACAACAAATCCTTAACAATAAAGTTACTGTTTTATGAATAAATTTGTCTTCTTGTGGGAAAAATATTGTACATAACTCGATGGAAAGTGTATTTCCTATAAACTCGCGTGATTTCGTATGAAATTTGTCACTTTCCATGCTCGTTACGTAATACACTATTGTTTGCAAGTGTCAAATAATACGTTCGTTACTTGTGCGTTTTCGAACCCATAATATGGTCCATTATTCAATGGTCATTGAATAATTTTTTGTCTGGCGATTTTAACATCGAAATGTTACGGGAGGGTAGTAATTCTTTTAACCTAAACCAAACTATGAACCAACCAGAATAACACCGACCTGTAAAAGCTGTCTTGATAGCATTTTCACAAATTGTAACATATTTGAAACTTCTGTAATGGCCACACACATCTCGGATTACATCATCATAAGGTTCTCAGTCCGAAGACTGGTTGGATGCGTACCTCCACTCTTTTCTATCCTGACCTAACCTACGCATTTCCCTAAAAGTAGAACATCCTACATCCCTAACTATATGAGAGCAGTAGTCTAATCTAGGCCTACCCCTACCTCTTTTTATTCCTATCTCTCACTCTAGTATGTCGCGAACTATTCCTTCGTGTCTTAGAAGGTGTCCTACCATCCTATCTCTCCTACTCTTTATTGTCTTCCATACCTTTCGCTTTTCCCCAACTCTTTCTAATACTTCCCTATTGCTAACCTTATCTATCCACGGTATCTTCATCATGCGCCTGTAGCACCACATTTCAAACGCTTCTACTTCTTTGCACTTATTATCGATCCATTGCTCTTTCGCTTTCCTACATTTCCGAATAATTTCCCACTTGATCACCTTATATCTTTGTTTCCCTATTTCATCTAACCTATTTTTATATTTTCGTCTTTCCTCTATTAGACTCACAATATGTTTTGTTATCCAGGGTTTCCTACTTTCATTCTGTTTATGACCCAAAATCAGTGTCGTAGCTACCCATCTTGGCACCCAGGGCAAACATTTAATATTGCGCCCCTAATACCACCATACATGAGGGTACAATTACTTCATTAGGTTTTTAGATATTCACAATAAAAATACGTGACACATTTTTTAAATTCAGAGGGATTTTATTGCCCTATCATTATGCACAAACGAAAAGTGCAAAAGATTGATAATTATAATATACAGTGTGAGTAAAAAGTCTGGAACTAATTCGATAAAAAATTAAGGAATCGTTTCTGGAAAAAACGCTCGGACGCGTCAAACTAATTTTTTTGATAATTATAGATTTTCGATGGTCTTTTGATTTCGTACTGTGACGTCATCGTCCATTTTTTAAATGGCTCCCCGTACCTTTGAAGCCATAGTTAGATAGTGGCTGAAATTACGAATTCAATGATATGCCGCAGTATGACATTGACGTTGATATTTTTCGAAATAATCAAGTTTAAAGTGAAAACAGAAAGTCGCAAAGAAAATGAGTTAGCCATGGAATATTGACAGATTGTTTGGAAACGAAAACCATTAAGTCTCCAATTAAATTCTAACAGTTCAGCATTATTTTGTGGATTTCCATTTATTCTCTACCCAAATCATGAAGATCCGGACTTACCAAACAATACTTTATGTTACCAACAGGATAACGGTCCTGCGCAATTATTATGGTCCGGAATTATTAAGACCAAATTTTCCTCAACAGATGGATTGGTAGGAGAGGTACTAGTGAGTGGCCTGCACGATCCTCCGATCTTACCCCACTACATTTTTTGCGGGGTTATCTTTAAAAAAAGCAAAATTTATTTTAACTGGTCAAATACAATTGATGAATTACAGCAGAGAATCCGCAACGAAATTAGAGCAATTAGACCAGACACCCTCCGCAATGTTCTCCAGGAATTTCGAATACGACTTCTGTATTACCAAGAAGTGCATGGATGGCAATTTCAACATCAACTTAACTGTTATTTTTAATTAATTAATGTTATTTTGTCCAATTTACGCCGTTTCCAATCAATGAAACTGTCAATATTCCATGACCAACTTATTTTCTTTGAGAGTTTTTGTTTTTATATTAAACTTGATTATTTCGAAAAGTATCAACGTCAATATCATACTGTGGCATATCACTGAATTCGTAATTTTAGGCACCATCCAACTACGACTTCAAAAGTATGGAGAGCAATTTAAAAAAAATGGACGATGACGTCACAGTACGAAAACAAAAGACCATCGAAAAACGACAATTATCAAAAAAATGAACTTTAAAAAAATTTGTTTAACGTATCCGAGCGTTTTTTCTGGAAGTGATTCCTGAATTTTTTATCGAATTAGTTCCAGACATTTTACTCACACTGTAGGTAATTTTACTCGTAATTTTGCGTGACAGAAAGCGTCCCGTTATAATACCTTCCCCGGGAAGCTGGACAAAACTTCTAAAAACGGGACTGTCCCGGAAAAAAACGGGACGTCTGGCAATCCTACTTCTTGCGTTCCTCCCCGCTTTCCTCTTTTGTCTTTTCTCTTTTCTTTTTGAATTGCTCCCCTGGTGGCTTTTTTGGAAATAATATTTTGTTTCAAAGTTTCATATTTGATATTTGATATTATCGTTGATTGTGAAGGACTTCTCAATCAACGATAATGTTCATTATATCATTGTAAAAAACATTTACTTACACTTAACTTATAATCAATCAGATATTTGAATCTGTTGACTAAGTTAAGTAAATGAACTTACATTTTCATTTTGTATTATTTACGGTTTTTCTCTGTTTTGTAAGGCAGACGAAGCTTAAAATTGCGCCCCCCGGAGCTTGCGCCTCTGGCGGGTGCCCCGGTTGCCCTGACCTAGTTACGACACTGCCCAAAATATCCCTAGCTGAGGAAACTAAACTATTTTTAATGCAATTCCATTCTTCCTCTATGTCCCTAAAAATATCTCGGATTACACAATACAAAAAATTATTTTCAGTCTAGACAAGGGCAACACATGTAACTAAAAGTTTGTTTATAGAGGAGAACCGTAGGCTGGATAACTCAAGACGTCCCACCAATATCCTGGTTTTAAAACGCTAGTTTTGACAAATATAGGTAGTTTTGAAGCTTTTACAAAACGCATGTTCATATTTTGCACTCTATCGTATTACACATCGTAAGTTAAACAGAGATAAAGCTACTGGAACCTAGAAGTGTTTATCTAAAAAAGTGTAACCACATTTCGATTTTCGCTGCAAAATTGTATCATCTAAAATGCGACCCACTATGGCAAATATGCCAACGTATTTATTAGAATAAGAAGAATGACATAAATCCAATATTTATGTACGTATGCTCCATCTATGAAAGCGAGATAGGGCACCCTCAAATTAAGGGTATTAAGTACTAAACCCAACAAAATTTCCAGTTGTCGTTCCAGATTTCCACAAAGCCGATGCAGTCTGTGTGTGCAACTGCAGGGAGCTCTTTAGATGCGCTTAATACTCTTATAGCGCTTCCCGCCTCATGACAGGAACACCGGATTCGCAATTTCGTCTGCTGGCTTTCGAATTAGAGGCTTTCTTTGAGGTAATTCGCTCCATTCGAGCGCCTAATCGTGTAATTGCCGAGAAGCACAAAGTGTTTTTCCATTAATGACCCGCACAATTGAGTTTCCCAACATCAAAGTTTAAACTATTTCATAAAATTTAATATCGAGCCGGCTTTAACGAATAGAAAGGGAATATCCGACGAAATGAGGTAATAGGATTCTCTTTGAATCTGTTCCCTCGCGGAAGTGACTGGCTACGGTGAAATAAGGGTTTGATAAAAAATTTGCATATTCGTCAGCGTAAAAATAAAACGTTCCACGGCCGGGAACGGCGCACGGCGAATTTTCATTTTCGGGTTACGTGAACTGAAAATTATATTTTCTTTGGGCTCCAAGCGCGCGGAACAATGTGCTAGATCAGAAGCTACAGTGTTGACACGAACGAGAATTGCTCTCCCACTCCAGAAAAATAAATGATGCACGCACCCTTTGTCTTGCCAGTGAATACCAAGGCATCTATTTTATTTTTCTGTCTACTTCTATTTGAAGGTGTTTTCTATTCAAACAACTTTCCGCATTATTTCTGGATAGTGTTGATGATCATTCGGTATTTTCAACACATCATAGTACCCACTGCCATGCAACTGTACTTACTTACTGCTAAACTGTCCTTGGAAGTAAGTACAAAGTTTTTTTGCTACAATTACCGAAAAAACTGTGTACATAACAATAAAAAATAAATTACCAGTTGCACTAGTTTGCTCTTATTTCTCAGGGTTTTTTTTTGTTCAAGTTCTTATAGACAGATAGGTAGGTAGTTATTCAAACACAACAGCAGTTGAATATCAAATTTATGGAACACAGAACACCGTTATTTATTTTTAATGTGAAACATTAATAGGTACACACATCTACGATCTTCTCCAGCGCTTCGTCGGAGCAAGACTCCCCCTTCAACTCAGAAGTCTAATGGCTCGCGTATCCCCACTATCACTGCAATTCTCGTGGCACTCGTGTTTCGCGAAAACCACCACATCACCCCCCAACTTAAATCTAATTACAAAATTGATTTATGTTCAAGTAACAAAAGCAAAGGAGAACTCAAATTTAGTATCGAACAATAACAAAGATACAACGATTATGCTAAATCGTCGGGAATGGTCTTATAAGCCTTTAGATTTTTAACATTTTGTTTGGACAGAACTTGGCCTTGGGCATCCCCAATAATGTAAGAGTTCGGCCCTGCACATTGGCTAATGTAAAATGGACCCTCATAGAGCAAAAAGAACTTTTTTATAGTCTTATCATCAGCAGCGGACTGGGGGTGTGTCCTTACCAACACCTGATCCCCAACTTGAAATTCGACAAGCTTATTTTTTGAGTTAAACTTGTTCGCGCGTTTCGCTGCTTTCGTCAGGAGACGTTCCCGAGCCAACACCCATATAGCTTCTATTGAACCTTCCCCGCAATTTTCTACCGGAAACTTAATGTACCTTTTGATAGGCTGAGGAGCGAGTTTACCAAACTGCAAGAATTCCGGGCTAAAACCCGTACTTTCGTTTATTGCACTGTTGAGGAAATATTCAACCTGTTCCAACATATTCGCCCACTTTGTGTGTTTTTCATGGCAATATGCCCTTAAAATTCGCCCCACCTCTTTATTATAGCGCTCCGTTAGGTTACCCTCTGGAAAATACACCGATATGTGTTTGAACCGAATGCCCTCACGAATTAAGGAATCTCCCCACTCCTTTCCCTTAAATTGAGTGCCATTGTCACTCAGGATGCATTCTGGCTTCCCAATATTTGGAATATAGTCCCTGAGGATCTTATTCAGTATTCCCCTGGCGGTGGCACGTCTTAAAGCGTAGAGCTTAACATGTTTCGAAAAAGCATCTACCAACACCAGCAGCTGGGTAACTTGCCCACGCCCCCTTGGTAGAGGACCAATGAGGTCGGTACAAACTAGTTGTCCAGGCTTGTCCGGAATAACCGATCTCATAGCACCCTTGCTCGTCGGCGAAACCTTTGCCCTCTGACAGAGGTCACAAGCGGCCACTATTTTGCGAATATGGTGTGCCATTTTAGGCCAATAAAATGTTTGCCTCATATGGTTATAGGTTTTCGATTTTCCGAAGTGACCAAAACTACTATGATGTGCTATTACTAAAACTTTAATTTGGCCCCGTGGCACGCATAATTTAAAACCCGGGTTTAAGCTATCTCCCCTCTTAAATAACAACCCCTCGTAAATATAAAACCAGAGTTGAGTTTTTCTTTCATCCTTTGTCAAGCAACTCGCATTGCTGTCGTAACTTTCTAAAAATACTATCTTATTCCGAATCCAGTCTTCCTTTAACTGATCCTCCCTTAGAACTTTAAAATTTTTCTTTAATTTCTCATAATCGTCGGTTATTTTAGCTAACATGATTTTAACATCCTTCGATTTATCGGTTTTAACCCCGAAATTTTTATTAACCGGAAAACGCGACAATGTATCTGCAACCACGTTCTCGGTACCCTTGCAATGTTCTATGCGAAAGCTAAACTCTTGCAGGAACATTATCCATCGCGACAGGCGTGCTGAACGTAACTTCGATGTTAGGAGGAAACTTAAAGCTTTATGGTCCGTTAACACGACGAGGTCTCTACCTAAAATTAACGCACGCCACTGACTTAAACAGTGTAGGACCGCCATAAGTTCTTTTTCTGTGGTGGTGTACTTTAATTGGCTACCCTTAAGTGTGGTACTAGTATAGGCCAGCACCTGCTTTTCACCTTCCTCCGAAATCTGAAATAAGCAACCCCCGATTGCGTAGTTTGAGCTGTCACACTGAACGTAAAACGTCTTAGATGTGTCAGGATGGCAAACAAAAGTAACTTGTAGAAACGCGTCTTTTATTTCCTGCATCGCTGTTCTCTCTTCTTCACCCCAACGCCATATTTCTCCCTTTCGCAACAATTTTAACAGTGGTAAAGAGGTAAAGTTAAGTTAGAATATTGCGCACAGAACCTTTGTTCATAATTAACAAGTCCCAGAAACCCTCGTAGCTCTCTAACATTCCGTGGATTTGGAAAGTTTTGGATTGAGCTTATCCGTTTAGTATCAAGCGACACCCCCTCCTTCGTGATCGTGTGGCCCAAAAACACAACACTTTCGCGGACAAACTGACATTTCCGCAATTTTATCGTTATATTTTCGGCTCCTAACAGCTCAAAAACTTTATTTAAATGTATCCAATGCTCTTCAATATTATCGGAAAATACCAACATATCGTCAACGTAAATTAAGACAAACGATGCACATTCATCTCCCATAACCTGCTTCAAACAACGGATCAGGCTAGCCATTGAAGTAGATAATCCGAACGGTAATCTTTGAAAAGTATAGGGCTCCCCCTCGTATACAAAACCCACAAATTTAGTGTGATCCCTATGTATGGGTATCTGCCAATAGGATGCCGTTAAGTCAATGGAGCTTAAAATTTGCCCCTTTTTAAAATTATATAATAATTCCTGCGGGTTAGGTGGCATTACGTAATCTTTTTTCATTTTTGAGTTCAAAAACCGCGCGTCTAGACAAATTCGAACGGATTTGTCCTTTTTCTTTACCGTAACTAAAGGTGACACAAACTCTGTTTTTTCCTTCCTGATCACCCCCCACTCTAACATTTCGTTAATCTGCGTCTTTACGTCCGGCCTGTATACAAAAATGGAATCGGATACGACGCGCAGTGAAAAGGTTTGTCGTCGCACATCTCAATTTCGTGTACGTAACTCCTTACTTTACCCGGACATTCCGAAAAGACGTTTTCATTTCTTTTCAGTATGTCAAATAACATTCGTTTGCCTGTATTGTCGATCATGGCCCTATCTACCACCTGTTCTATATCGTCGTCGCTGTATTTGTGTTTAATCGTTTCAGCCCTTAGGCACAGATTTATGCTTGCCGGCTTTCCATTTCCTTCGTATGGATACAGCTTTACTTCATGCAAAACATTCTGCCATAAAAATGCTAACGTACCCTTGTCAAATTTAATGCGCGCCTTATTTTTACTTAACCAGTCGCAGCCGATTATCATGTTGGTGTTCAAACCCGGAATTATTAAGAAAATTATCTCCAGTTCGAGATTTTCAACCTCAACTGTTACCAAAACTTGCTGTCTAACGCCCTGTTTCTTACCCCCCGTCGCCACTTGAATTGAAACTCCCGTGACCGGTAAAATTGGCAAATCTATATTTTTAGTTATTTTCGTATAAAATTCGCCCGACATGGCCGTAACATCGCTTCCGCTATCTACGAGTATGTCTACCTCACATTCTCCCGCCTTAGCTTTAAAAACAGGTGACATTAATGCGGTTGTCTGCTCACTTTCAGTTTCACTCTCCGAATCGTCAGAAAAAACTTCAAAATCTTCATTGAATTTTGTAATACGGCGCATAGTTTCACTTGCGTCATTTAACGAATTTTGTTGTGGCATATCATTTGCAATATTGGCATTGGCTCGATTATTACGCGAATTACGCCAGTTTCCTCCCGGTCCTTCCGGTGGAGATCTGTAATTTGCACTACCCCCCGGACCCTGATTGCGTTTAAATTCATTTTTGGTTTGGAAATTTCGAATACTTTCCCCACAATATGTTTCATCAATTTTTCGGAGGTATTCCTCCACTTGATCGGTCGATCTCAACCCCAAGGTAATAATGCCCCTTTGGATCTCCGCTGAAAAATGTTTTGCCAACATTTCTATGAGTTTTGGTTCGGGAATTCTCTCCGAAAGAAAAGCCGCCTGATTAACTAAATTGAGCAAATACTCTGCCCGGTTTCCTGACTCGTAGCATCCGTAATTTAAATTTAAAAAAAGATCGCGTTGTTTATCTGTTCCCCAATACCTTTCTGTAAAAGCTCGCTCAAAATCGTAGAAATTTACAAAACTACCCTCTTTAATTGACACCCAGTCCGCGGCTGTGCCCTTTAAACAACCTGCTACTAGGCCAACCCTGAACTGATCAGGAACGCCAGCCTCTTCAAATACCTTTCTAACCTTTTTTAAAAATGCCACGGGATGAACTCTCCCAGTTGGGTTGAAACTCAAATTATTGCCCCCTAGTTCCTTCCAATTAGCAATGTATTGTCTATCGTAAGCAAAATTTGAACCCGTTTCTTTGTTTTGGGTTTCTGAACCCTTATTTTTCATGACTTGGTCTACCTGGATTGCCAGGTCACCGACAGTTTCTTGCAGGGTCAGCATTCCCGCTGCTAGCTGGTGAACCATTAGTTCAAGTTTATTATTAACATTTAGATTTGCGCCTTCAACGTCTAAATCTAAATTTTCCTTGTTTGCTTTGCCCCTAGTGGTAGTGGCCATTTTTAGGTAGTGAAATTATTTATACATACATGTGCAATCGTTCAACAATAACGTTGCTTCAATAATAATATTAAAACTAAATATAATTTTTTTTTTTTTTTTTTATTCAAAGTAAGCAATCTGAACGCCGCTTTAGGAATGGAATGTAAAAAATGTCTGTTGCAGCAGCTGTTGTCTTAAAAGCTACCACAAAAACACAAAATAATGAAGCAATACAGGAACAAACTCACTCGTTTTATTCCGTCCGCAAAGCCGCAGCTCACCGCCTTTCTTCGCGTAACGCCTCTATCGCTGGCTTGTTGCTAACGCCGGTAGCGCTCTTCCCGCTTCTGGTTGACCAACTGCCTACTCGCGTGCTGGCTCTTCTATACTGGTTTATAAGGTCGGGAATCGCTTACCCACTTTTTCCTTGCTTCCCAGAAACTGGTAACTTTTCGTTAAAAATTCACTGACTATTTGCAATTTGCTGTGTCTGTTTTCCGTTCTATCTGTCTATGCCACTAGTTGGTGCGCCAAATGCACTAGTTTGCTCTTATTTCTCAGGGTTTTTTTTTGTTCAAGTTCTTATAGACAGATAGGTAGGTAGTTATTCAAACACAACAGCAGTTGAATATCAAATTTATGGAACACAGAACACCGTTATTTATTTTTAATGTGAAACATTAATAGGTACACACATCTACGATCTTCTCCAGCGCTTCGTCGGAGCAAGACTCCCCCTTCAACTCAGAAGTCTAATGGCTCGCGTATCCCCACTATCACTGCAATTCTCGTGGCACTCGTGTTTCGCGAAAACCACCACACAGTATTGTGTCACTTTCTAAATTCATTTTCGGAAATTTATTTTCTCCTTTTATGTTTGCCTCAGTTTTCTTCGGCTTGGGAGCTATTCCATTAGTTTGAAATGCAGATGAGAAGTTCGGGTATTTTATGAGGAAGATACTGTTTCTATGTTCAATAAATATAAACAAATCTTCAGGACCAAGGTACTCGACTCTAGTTCCGCCCGAAGGCATTTGAAAAACTGCGAGCGCTGCTCGCACTTTGAATTAAACGGAAAAACACTTTCTAAAACACTAACTACACCCGGAACACGGGAGCACATACGCTCTGTATCACGTGGATCGAATGTGATGCACCGTGAATTGATCCTATAATGATATACCTAAATACGAGAATAACGTGCTCTGTTATCGGTACGTGCGCTCCGTCAGGACGTGTAGAATTTTAGGTATTATTTGCTCGTACTTTTCCTTAAATTTAAAATAGAACATTAATTTGTAAATGCTTATTGGAACAGTCCAATATTTAACTCTGTGCTACCTTAAACCTGGATTAAGTAAAGTATGAAATCCGCTATTCAACGTAATAACTAGTTGTTCTATGAAATAACTAAGATGTGTGGAATAAAGTTATATTTAATACTTTGTGTAGTTATTGTATAAAATAGCGGTGGGGTAAACATTGCCCTGCCCTTACCTGACCTTACTTGACCTTTCTTGACTCTGACCTGACCGCTGAGAAAGAGAGAAAAGCTTATGATCCTTATTTTACAGTTTAACCAGTTATTTCATAAAATAACTAGTTAAAATATTACATTTTATACTTTAACGGATTTCATGGAATTCATGGAATAACTAGTTATTTCATGAATTACCTAGACTTAACAAATTGATTATGAAGATGGCTCAGTCTGAACTGCGAAGGAACAATTCTACCAACTTATTTCAATCCGTTGGTAATATACTGCGGTAGTTTTATATTTCTATCTCTTTAGTAAATGGACTGTTTTATTTATCTCAGCCATATATGTCGGTAAACTAGAAGCCTTAACATTTCAAAACTTTCGGTCTCTACTTTAGAACTATAATTTACTAGATTTCCGGCTGGCAACGTTCTCTCTTAGGAACAGGAATGAGAAGCAATATGGCAATTTCCAGAGAATATATTTTATAGGCAAACGCAAAAATCTTGGATTAGGATGTTACCTGCCTCGTTTCTAATGTTTTCTGATGTTTTCTCTAAGATTTATTTTATTTATTATATACGCTTCCTCAGTTTTTCCTCAGTTTCGTTAAAAATACAAAGAATACGTTTAGTAACTAACGTTTTACCTGTTTGCAAGTTGGACAACAAGCAAGAAGGAGCCATAAATAATATTTCTACAGTGTTTATGTTTGGCCTGTCAGCGTTGATTTATAACGCTGCTGGAGCAGAAAACCGTCTAATCGAATTACCGACAGTTATTTTGAAAACAAGTAATTTTGTTGGTTTTCTCAAATAAAGCTTTATGGGACGCTGGAGGAGACAGTTGTATTTATGATCAAACGGGCATTGCCAATGGTGCTTATTTATCTGAAGTTGCGTTTCCCACACTGGATCAATACTAACTGTGTTGTCCTCCTAGGATACAGGAGATACAGAGCATCTGAGATTCAGGAGGTGTCTCACTTTGGCAGAGCTGTCCGACCTAACCTTATTTGAAAATTTGTCACTAACTTGTAATTCTGTTTTCTTATTCAGTATAACCCGAAGTGGTAAACGAATCCCATTATTTGAGATAAAGGAGAACATACAAAATTATTAAGCGTGCAAAGGTTCAAGTTTCTGTTCTTTCTAAAACGCTTCTGATGCATGGTCGTCTTGAGTTTCAGGCATTTCTTTCACACTTAAAATTATTATAGCTTGCCATAATAGAGGAGGGGGTGGTGCAAATCTGAAAACATGAAGGTAATGTGGAAACGGCAAGTATTTCGATTGCTGAGAGCTTCACTTTAGAGGTAATCCCCCTCAAACACCACGCCTATCTCTTTATACACTACGAACCTCATAATTAGAGAACCACTAATCTACAACAACTGTTTGAAAAATAATTTTAATTGGTAACAAAACTGCAACAGCGTTTCAGTAAATTTTCCATCCGTTATAAAATATATACGAGCAAAAAGAACTAATACCAACTCTTCTACGTTACAGTAAGCAAAACGGAGTAATTAGTTTTTTACACAAACGAGAATATTTAATTACTATAATTAAGAATGGAACAGAAAAACTCTTTGAACTGATCTTTCAATAAATTGCTTAAGCGTGAACCAAATTAGTGTTTCATAAACTTTGATAATTATCCTGCGGTTTATAACGGCTGCTCCAATAATTAAATAAAGCATTCAGCCACCCTGACCATCCCACTGCTGATTTTGCTGCAACTGACAAGACATTATTGTGTACTCTGTTTTTGTTCAATTGCTGAACGTTTGTATATGCTGTCCCTGAATTATGCTGAAAATGACTGGTAACAATATGAAAAGATTTTTTGTTTTGTTCTGGCGCAATTCCCCTGGCATAAATTCGCCCCAGCAGCGAATGTCCAAAATAATTTCGGCGTAAAAGGTACATTTTTTACGAAACAAAAGGCCCAAACTTCCTTCCGCCGTCGCATGGGGGTTATGCTATCGTCTTTCAGCCCCTTTTCACATTTTATCCCGATAACATCACAAGCGCCTTGGATAAAAGCAGGATTTGCACCAGGGCCGAGCCTCTGCTGTGCGAACGTCATTAGAATGCACGATCTAAAGCTGGTGCGCCTTGTTGCCTTTATTGGGCGTCCTGCTGCATGCAAATAGATATCGAATACAAAAGAATACAAATTCGTTTGCTCAGTCAAACTATTGATAAGCCTTTTACTCTATTTCATCGTGTTCAAACACATCTGATAAGGGTTGTTCATCTGTCACAAAACATCTTTTAGCGTTTTACATATTACAGCTGTATTTTCCGTTATAATTTTCTGAAATTTAGAACAGTCTTACGTGAATCTCAGCAGTGCAACGTGGAGTTTATATTTTTCTGTTTAAGTGTTTTAATTTTAACAATTTATGGAATAGCATGCAAAAGTTGTCTGGTAACGTCGTGCCGACGTGATTAATTTATTAATCGAAATAATTCACCTCTTCGTATAAACTTGATGTGCAAATACACCTTAGGGTTTAAGGGCTGTTATATCATTACACATGAATTAAGCTGAAAGGCCAGAACTATGCCACTTGCCTCTTATTCCTAGCCCAACTCAAATTCAAGGATCATGCACATTCGAGACACTGGATAACTCTAGACTCTAGAGGGACTTTAATCAAACACTGCTACGCTTAAACTATTTACCACTAAACAATATAGCTGTGTTAATTTGCAAAGTTTCTAGACGCTGTTTAAGTTTTATTGAGAAAATCCATTTGTTGCATGTTTGCTGTAGGGTTAACAAGCTGGTTATTGAATGACGGACTACTAACTTAATGGGACAGGACCTCAGGGAATACAAAGACCATAGGAAAGTTTATAAATAGCAGTAAATTACTTCAAGGTCAACCGAGGGACCAAAGTTTGTAATGCAATCCTCACTGCTATCTTTCAGAAATATACTCATCAGGATCTTTCGATGATCTGACACACGCCAATCTGAGGTACTCAATTGTCTTGGTTTAATTTCTGTAATGGACCCTACCCCACCCTTGCAAGTTTCTGCTCACCTGACTGTCTACCTGCTCAGCGCTGCTTAATTAACCTAATTAAAATTTACCTAAATACCTGTCGGTGGCCACGTGATCGTCTATTACCTACGTTGTGTATTACCTATGCCATTACAGACCCCACTACTTTGATAAGAAAGAATCACAAGCGAGGATGTTAATAATAGACACAAATAAAGTTGAGAAATTAAGATTTATTCATATCTTTGGTAGTATTATTCAATTATCGTTAATCAATTTCGTACAAAATCAGATACGTTTACTGTTTGCCTTATTCGCATATAAGACAAAGAGATTTGTAGAATTCTCTATTGAAATTAGTAAGTGTCTGATATGTTTACCGACGGACGACAATCAAACCAACGTATAATTTGCTTTGTTTGCTAATAGTTATAACGTATTGTTTGTTTTACGTTTCATTTGATAGGTACTATTCTTTTTACCTAGATTTGGCGTATTGTTTTTTTTACGCTTTATTTGGTATCGTAAAGTGGGGTTACTTGCAACAATTTTGATTTTCTTTCGTTCATATCTTTTTTGCTTTTTTGTCGAATTTATCCCAACCGGTCTCAAAACTTTAGTCTTAGGTTCTATTATCCGTTAATGATGAAAAATTTACGAAAAACTAAAATTTACTATATATTTTAAAAAAAAAATAGGGTGTTGCAAGTTAGACCCTAAAGTGGGGATACTTGCAACACATGTAGAATTTAGATAGTAATTGCATTTAGAAGCACATATAAGCTAACTTGCAACACAGAATATGAAAAAAAACAGTAAAATAGCTATATGAACCATACAGGGGTGTTTTAAATAAGGGAACAAAATTGTTTTCAGTTTTTATTACAAAATACGCCAAAGAAAACATAACGCAACATAAATCCTATAGAAACTTTTCAACCTGTGATCAATGAGATCATATATTTAAACCTAAAATCTCTAGACACCTGAACAAAGAATAGAACAAAAAAATCAGTCGAATAATTTAAGAAAGTTTTAAATTTTCGGCAAATGTATAAATTCCACGTTTTATTTTTGGCGGGGGTAATTTCATCTTTACTTGGGATATCTCGACGATAGATAAATCATCTATATCTGGAAACTTAAAGCTATTTTTAAGTAACTTCTGTCCTGAGGCTATTCTTAAAAATTTGCAATACAGCAAATCGTTATTCATATCTTCCTGTAAAACTTCCTGAATCTGACCAACATACATAACAGCCTGACGCCTTTTTGTTTCAGCAACAAATTGAACTAAAATAAAGTCTCCCACTTTATAATCAACTTGTTCATGATCAAATTCATCCCAGTCGGACTCTGAATCATGAACAGACATGTGCGTGTCCGAGAGTGATGATTCGCTATCCTCTAAAGTTGGAGTTTTTGGCGGATTTGATTCTAAACCAGATGTAGTTGGTCTACCTAAACCAGATGTAGTTGGTTCATCTTCATCTTCTATTTCACGCTCTGTTGTTTCGATTTCATTGTCTGCAGTGGTATGTAGAGTCACACTTCGTCCAGCAATTACATTGAGCCTTTTCTTTCGTTTTACTTGTTTGTCTGCATCAGGAAATCGAGTTTTTTGTAGCAAATCAGCAAAAGTGTTGTTTACAGCATCTTCATCTAAAACAGGCTCTTTGCACCAATTTGTCAGTCGCTTCAGCACCTCTTCTCTATTCAAAGGATGTATTCCTGTGGCTCTAAACCCTGCCACCAAATTTTCAGGATTAACTTTTTCAAGAGTTTGCCGTAACAATCTCGGAAATTGGTCTTTTGGAATGCAACCTTTGTTTTTTTGTTTCCATGTGAGTAAAACATCTCTCCAAGCAGATTTGACTGGTTTGAAAAACGCTACGTCTAAGGGCTGACATAAGTGCGTAGAGTTAGGTGGCAATAGTACGAATCTTACATCATTTTCCCTACATGCACGCATTACTCGATCCGAAAGGTGGCTAGATAAATTATCTCCGACCATTAATTTGGGTCCCTCTAGATTTCGGAAATATGGCATTGCAATTTGGAGAAACCAATCTTCGAAAATTGTTATGTCAAACCAACCTGATTTAGATCGATTATATCTTGCACCCTTTATGCCATTTTCTGTCCACGTATCATATAAATGTAGAGATTTGTATACAATATACGGTGGCAATATATGTCCTGTAGCCGTTCCGGCCATCATGACAGACACTGAGGTTTTGGATGAATCCATGTATCTCTCACTATGACGAGCTCCTCTTTTCACAATGACTTTTTGACGACCGGGGTCATCGCAAAAATTGGTCTCGTCATAATTAATTATATTTTCAGGTGGCACATTTTCTAAACTATTTTCCAATTCGGAAAAATATTCATTAATAATGTCGCTGGACACTTGAGCTCTTGCTCGCTTTATATTTTCACATAATCTTGCAGAGAGCTGAAATTAAATAATAATAGAAATACCGAATTTGACAAACGGAGTTACTATTTGCGTTTTACCTTGGATTTATGCTTGTTTAAAAAGTGCCTCGCCCAATCCACGCCAGGCATATTGTTATTCCGTCCAAATCGCTTTTCCCGAATGCCTTTGCGATTTAAGTATTCTTTCACTAATTAACCTGATGTCGTAGGAAGTTAAAGGAAATCCCCACTGTGCAGCCAAAAGAATATTATTAACAAATATTTCCTCCTCTTCCTTGGAAAAGACAGGCTGTCTCCCAGGGGTCAGTGAGAACAAATTTCTCATTTTTCTCGATAGAGTCGACTTGGTAATTCCATATGTATGACTTGCCACCCCCAAGGACATTCCATTTTCGACATCTCTTAATGCATTTTGCAACGTTTCGTCGGAATAGTTCTTGTAAATTCTGCCCCCTAATTGTTTTTTGTATTTTCGAGGCATGTTGCAAGTAACCCCCTTTTGGGCATGGAAGTAAAAAAATATATATGTATATAAAACTCTTCCAGTTATCGCAAAAGTTAATATTTAATATTTTAGAATAAGCATCCAAGTACATCGGGTCCAATTTTCATACAAATCGCAGCATAAATAAGCTCTCACCAGAAGAAGTTATTTGACAATAATTTTTGAGTACTTACGTTCAATGCCGCCAATGCCGCGAAACTCCACAAATTTTATATTTCCAAGCGATTTACTTGTGCACAGCTGAAGCGACACTATCGTACCAAACATAAACACTGTCATAGTTCAGGCACGATTTACCCTTGGGTAATAGGAGAGCCCAAATTACATTAGCGCAAAATCGTTGCAAGTTACCCCGGGGTTGCAAGTAACCCCACTTTACGGTACTGTTCTTTTTACCTTGATTTTGCGTACTGTTCTTTTTAAGCTTTATTTGGTAGGTACTGTTCTTTTTACCTGGATTTTGCGTACTGTTCTTTTTACGCTTTATTTGGTACTGTTCTTTTTACCTTTGATTTTGCAAAGTACAAACTGGTCAGTTAGGCGTCAATCGATAAGGATCGACAATATTTGTCGACTCAAATTTAAACAAGTATGCATCCTTTGTCTCCAATGCGGTTACAGAAAATATGTAAAATAATGAAATTGTTTACAATAACATACCTGTATTAAGAAGCACTGGATTACACTTATAATTAGTTACCTATTTAGCGCGACTTTTACAAAAACCGTAGCCTTAAACTTCGAAAGCCAAACCACCTCTTTTTAATCCTAAACACCCCGTGTTCCAGGCCTAACTAACTTTCCCCGCGTCTCTCTAGTCTGGAGCGTCACCTTCTGAACCTACTTTTGTTTATGTCTGCATTCCAGTGAACGCAACTTTATAAGTATATAGTCTGTCCCGAAAATAACCTGTTGAAATAAAATAGGCATTTTGAAGTATGGTTGAAGTATGATTAAGTACTGGACTTCCTAATAATGGGGATTACAATGACAAAGACTAAAATTAGCTAACTTACTCACTAATGATGATTCAGTATTCACCAATGAGATAGCAGAGAATAATTTACATTATCAGACAACTAGAACAAGCACTCTCTGAGATCCCACCGCTCGAGGGGAAAACCTTTTGTATTTCTCTTATATTTTGGGAAAACCTCTTGGGAAAAACCCATTTATCTTTATTAGGTGAAAACCTTCAGGTGAAGTCATCAGCGTCTAAGAACCTAACCCTTTCTTTGCTTTTGGCTAGCTATTTAACGAAACGAACTAGGCAACCCAACATGCATTCCTAAAGCTTGGTTATGCAACCAAACATACACCGGTTGAGTAGAGTGCGATCCCTTTCAGTATACTAAACCAAGGGATCAAAACAATGTAGGTGTATAGTAAACGTAAAGGAAGTTTGCGGTGCAATCGAAGCAAACTACCAATGTTCAGCTTCACTTTCAGCGTATGGAAATAACCGTAATGCTCTTAAATTAATATTCTGCGCCGTATAATTAATGTGCCTGTACTGGAAGAATGTATCTGACGTCTGCAGATACCTTAAGGCTTGTAAGTTTACTCGTTCAGAAATCTCTTAACGAGATAAAGTTGCTTGCCTATTAAAGCAATTTGGTAATTAATTTTCCCTTCTGAATACAACAAGAACAGCCAAGTGCAAGCTCGTAATGGTGGATCAAGGCGCGTTGTGTACTACGCAATATTGGAGACTGAAACTGAAAATTACGGGAGTACTAAATGCTCTAACAGTGGACCACTTTGGACTTTGAAAACAAACTGTATTCTCTCCAACCACATTCTAAGCATTCTCAAATTGCAGCCAATACTCTCCTATCACTTGTGTTAAGCTCATTCTAAACTGTCACGGCAGAACCCTAAGTATTCTGGAACTTACGTAGAGCAGGGTCAAATTGCATTGGAACTCAAAACATTGCAGGTATGCAGTTCACGTAAAGTTTGGTACAGTCCCGCTTTGGCGACTCTTCCGAGTATACCTCCTTCCAAAATCGTAAAGTCCCTTCTGACAGTAAACTAGAGCCTTTTCCAGTTTATTTGTTTCGGTTCTCCCTCCTTAAGCATTAATGAATTTCATTAGCAAATGCCTCCAGTTTAACACCACTCAGTCAACCCGAGTGTTTTCAATTTATTAATTATTGCGCCTCATCTTGTAAATCAAATCTGCCTTATTAAAATTCCCAAGTGAGATCGGAAGTGTGGCTGAAGGTCCTGCAAACCTTGTGTATCTTTCATCGCAATGTAAATTTTGTTAAGCCCACGGCCCGAAAATAACTTTACGTGAGCCTCCTCGAGTGAATGCGTAAACTCAAACTGAAAAGGGTTATCGAGAAATTTTGTTACTTACAAACAGTAAACAGAAATTGTTTGTTCCAGAAATTTTAACAACGTAGGAAGGGATCGTTAAGACACGCAGTAACGACAGTCAAATTAAAGTGGGTATCCCTATAGAAGACGACCTTGCAGTGATATATTGCTTCGTCACTTAGATACGTCGACGATATCGCAAGCACTGCCCTCTCCAGTGACGCGGTTCTTATCCCAATCGTTGAACTTTACTTTCGTTTTCTCTGTATCTTATAGTATAGCGACCAGTAGCAGTTATTTTTGCGGTTACAATCTGCTTTATACTGAAGAAATAGGTTATGCACAATTCAGTTCAATTCATGTATTTAGTTCTGCAATGCCTATATGAACCTACAAACGTCAACGTAAACATAAAATATACCCAAAACTATGTCACAAGTGTTTCATTAAAATATCCCTCCCATCAATCAACTCGGAAACTGCAGGGCGCATCGCTATGCCCTCTCTCCGTTTACTTCAGTTCATTGAGCTACCCCTTAATTTTTTTTGTAGATAACTTTGTAAAATAGGCCTCTACAACCGGCGCCCCCTTGAGTGTTTTATCAGGGTTTGAATAAATAAATTCTGCAAGTGCAGATACCTAAACGAAATAAATTCATTTCTTTAGCAAATGCCACAAGTTTAACAATTGTACCTAAAGTCAAACCCACAAATGTTTTCCATTTATTAATTATTACGCTTCGTCTTGTTAATCAAATATTATGTCTTACTAAAACTCGCAAGAGAGATCGGAAATGTTGTTGATTTTCTTGCCAACTTCACCTTTAATCGCGGCGTAAATTTTATTTGGCCTATACCCCGAAAATAACTTTACGTTTGCCTCTTCGAGTGAGTGTGTAAACTCAAACCGAAGAGGGTTATCGACAAGTTTTGTTAGGCACTCACAAACGGTACACATAAAATGTTTGCTCAACAATACAGAGTCATGCAAGTACTCACCAACGACAGTCAAATTAACGTGGGTAACTCTTGCCGGAGTCCTGTAAAAGTCGACTTTGCAGTGATATATTGCTTCGTCGCTCAGGTGAGTGGGCGATATCGTAAGCACTGCCTTCTCCGGATCCACGACCCTCAAGAACAACCGATCGCGAAAACCCGGATCGACCCAGTGACGCGGCTGCTCGTCCCGATCGTCGAACTTATAGAGCGGTTTATTTTCGTCGTCTTTGTACCACACAACCAGTACTACTTTATCTGGTGGTTGCATTGGTTCGAGGTTACAATGTAACAATGACGCACCCCCGACGGAAGTCTCGGCAATATCACTAGTCAGTTCGGCACCGGAACAGCTGACTAGCAGAATCGACAAGATGATGAGTTTTCCATGCGACATCTTCGCGTGGACGCGACTATGACTACTTCATTTTTGGCTTATTTGGTTAACTTTTGATTATCGGGACGCGGGGTTTAACTGAAGAACGCTAAGTTACATCTGCACACGTAATACACCGAAGCACATCACATTTAGTTGCAGACACCTGTAACAAGAAGAACGGTTTTAAAGTAGGCAGTCTACCCAAAACAAGAGTAATATACATGTAATAGAAGTGATGTATTTGTACGCAGGTACTGGAATTTCTCTGATACATATACATACAAAAAAATGTTATATCCAGGTACTAGGTGCCCTTTACATAGACCTAAATAATAAAAGTGATGTTAGTCGTGGAGAATGCGCAGTAGACATTTATCGTTTCGATCTAGCGAGGTCACATTTTTCGTTTCCGTCTCTTTTTAATACGTACGGGAGCCGATCGCCAAAAGTGCGTACTTCTGAACTATCACAGGTAGGTATCATGTTTGTTGTCGTTGTAAAAGTATTCGCCGTCAGAAACAATTCAAAGTTATTGGATGCATGTACTCCGTAAGCCCCAGCCAAATTGAACTATTTCATTTTCGATTATTATTACTTCATATTAAAGGAGCAAACAGATTTGAAGATCTGAAAACAGTAAACGGAGAAATACAGGAATCTTATGTAGCAGCGTGTTTAAAATTAGGTCTTATTTAAGATCATCACGAGTGTAAAAGAGCCATGAATGAAGCTGAGATTTGGATGATGCCCAGACAGCTGAGATATTTATTCATTTGTATTTTAATGCATTGCCGACCAATTTATCAGGAAGAATTGTGGGAAGAATTTCAAGAAGCAATGTCACAAGATTATGAAAGACGTTACAGCAATACTGAAGGACAAAAAAGCCTATATCCAAATTAGTTCCATGCTTTCTGCGGAAGGTTACAATCTTTTAATGTTGCCTACCATGCCACGACATTGAATATGCAAATGAAGAACAAGCAATAGAAATAGGATCACGACAATATAAACACCTAAATGAAAAGCAGAAAGAAATTGTAGATATTATTTTGGGTAAATGTGATGCTAACATAAATGAATCAATTTCTGAATCTTCATGTTTTTATATAGACGGTCCAGGAGGCTCCTGTAAGACTTACGTTTATCAACCCTTTAAGGCTTACTGATGAGTAAGAATAAAATTGTTTGTACCATGGCCTTCACGGGCATAGCAGTAACACTACTTCCTCATGGCAGAACAGTTCATAAAACGTTTGGGTTACATGTTCCTCTGTTTTTAGATTCATCTTCCAACATTAAGAAAAATTCAAAAGAAACAGATTATTTAAGGAGGGTAGATGTTTGAAGACATTAACAAAAAAGTGGTAGAACTGTTATAAAAACAGAAAAAAATATATACAAACTTGGATAGTGTTGAAAATTGTGATAATGGAGATTTAAACCATGCTATTCTTCCTGAATATTTAAATACTTTAAACCCGCCAAATTTTCCTCCGCACGAATTGAAGTTGAGAGTATATTGTTTTGTGATGTTGGTTAGAAATCTTAGCATTAATGAAGGCTTATGTAATGGTATGAGATTGTTAATTTTACAATTGGGAGACAATATCCTACAGAGCAAAATTTTAACGGGCGATAAGCGTGGAGATATAGTTTTCGTTAACCGTATAACGTTGTACTGTGAAAATGTTTATCCTTTTACTTTTAAAAGACAACAATAATTTCCCATTAAACTAGCGTTTGCAATGACTATTAACAAATCACAAGGCCAAACATTTGATCAAATAGGAATTGATCTCCGAAAAGAAATGTTTACTCACGGACAATTATGCGTGGCTTTTTCAAGAGTTTGTTCTTGGGAAGGATTGATAATTTATTTAGGAAATCAAAGAAATAACCGTTTAGTTCAAAGCTACGTTTTCAGATAATTATATCAGATGTACATTATTCTGTAATCAATAATGTGTTTCTTTGAAGTTGACCTAAATTTTATGTTGTATTTTAGTACAAATTTGTATTCTAAAGAAGGACGGCAACGTCTGAAACAATTGTAAGAATTTTCTTACAATTATTCTGCCTACAATAATGACTTTCCATTTTGGGCAAATCATTAAGAAAGTTTTCAATATGCTTCTTTCTCTTTCATTCCTCTTCCTCTGTTTTTATTGTGTTTTGCAATACCCTCTTTTGATCTTGTATACCCAATATATTCTCCTACAGTTATTTTTTTCTTGCTTATGTTTTTATCCCATTTTTCTGGTTCTGCGATTTTCCTTCCTTTCCTTGATTCCTTCATTTATATTTTCTTCTTCAAACAATGAAACCGAGATGGAAATCTAAATAAACAAGGAAATGTAATGCATAGTTTGTACAACAACACAGCGGGTGTACTCGACAAAAGTTGATTTATACTCGTATTTATAACGTAAAAGCATGGCAAACAACGAGGAAGCCCTCCTAAATTATATTCATTTCTCGGCTTTCCGTTTGCAGACATTTCTAATTTCATCTGCCATGGTAAATAAGCAGTAGTGTTGTTAACTCTATTTCATTTCATTTTGTACGGACTACAAACGTTAATAATTAATGAAATAGGTTTTGTACCTACATTATTCTCCAACAAAGACTCTTCAGCATTATTAAAGGTGTTTTTATGATTCTATAGTACAAAAACATTGAATTAACGCGATGAACAAAGGTATTTAACGTGACACGCACAAAACCACGGTGGAATATTAACAGGTGTTCGCACCCACTACTATTCATAGTGGTCACCCGTTGATCTATATTTAAGTGAATGTGCAAGCGAGAAGTATATATATATTCTACCTCTGAAGTGGTTATGATCATCACCATGAAAATACCTCGAAGAGACAAAATTTCAAAAGTTCGTGATATTTTGTGACCTCATATAATTTTATGTTCGTGTGCTTGTCTGCATGCTCGATGTGTCGTGTTTGAGAAATAGTTTCTTAAGGAAAGCGCAGGTGAGAGTTCTATTAATAAATCACGAATAAAATATTGGTTGTTCGCATGAAAAATGCATCCGAGAGAAGTCGCACTGTTCTATTTATAGGTAACGACAGGCGGGATATTTTATATATAAGTATCAAATTTATAGTCTGTTAGTACAGGAAAAATCGTCGTGAATGGAATATTTGACACGTTTTCTCGTAAAGTAAAGGATTTATGTCACTCAAGTGGAAGTAAATCGAAATTTATGGGAGCTACTGTGTTTAATTGAATGACATTTATTATTTTTGTTGTATCTACTAGGCCTGTGAGATTCTACAAATACTGAATCGATTGGAATCGATTAATCGAAGCTGTTATTATAATCCGAATATATTCGTAAAATAGGATAAAATCAAGTTCTCCGAATTTGTCTCTTACCTGTAATAAAGGATCGTAAGAAAATGAAAAAATGTCCGTCCTCGACTTTTGAATTGAAATGAGAATTATTTGCATCGCCTGTGAGTTAATTCTATTATGCACCCCCATATCTGAATGACTTTAACCCTAATGCCTACTTCCACTAGTCACGAGTGCTCGACCTACAGTTCAAATGGGGGCAGAAAAGTGGAAAAGTGAAAGCTTAAGCCTCTAGCTTTTTATATAAAAACTAGCACAAGCCTATAAACGCATATTCACGTCTCCCACAGAAATGAACTCTAATAAATCATTCACTTATAGGGCAGATAAAAGTTATTCTGTATCGCTCCCTAAAATTATTAGTATAAGTTCGTTAACTGTTGCTGCTCTCTCAATAGAGATTATTTGACATAAAAGCATCTTGGTTACTCCTTTTCATTTAGTTCTACTTTGGTAATGATACACATGTCGAGATAAGAGTTACAGAAGATTCCTGGGAACACTCGACCTCATACGCAGGGGCGAGTTTTGTGTTTTGAGAAATGAATACCTGTAGATAGATCAAACGAACTTACACAAGTGAAGTTCGACTAAATTATATGGAGGTCTCTATGAAGAAAATGTCCTGGCCAATCCCCATTTTCTCATCTGAGTTGCAACAAGATAGTTGTTGATACTTCAAAATCAGTAAGGTTTAGTGAGGGGCAGGTGTACATAATATATTATTTCCTTCGACGAGACGTCCGTATAATTTAGATCGAACTTCACTTGGGTAAGTTCGTTTGATCTATGGCTCGAACAACCTGTTAAGCTTAAGCAGAGCACGCATCAAACTTTAACTATTTCGGCCGAGTTTCTCAAGATTTTTCAAGTAAAATTTTTAGACAAATTTGCAAGATGAACTCATTATAAAACTTCCATATAATAAGTCTCCCCGTTTTTCTTTAATCTCGCGAAGAAATTTATATTCGCTGTCGCAGGGAAAACTTTTGAGAACTTGTACTTTTCTAAGTAGCAAGATGTTGTAACTTTTTAAGGTACTGTTAGCCTTTAATTAAATCTGACAAGTTTATTGCCGTAGAATGGGGAATAATGAATGTTTTGTTTTAAGGTGCATATACGAGGGTGTCATGATATATCGCTTACCTACTGTACTCTTTTGAGAAGCTAAAACAGAAGCTGAAAACTATAAAATGCTGATCAGATATAAATTTTAGTTTCCTTGCTTGAATTAAATTTGCAAGATTTGCTTATCTTTGCAATCGCAACATTTTTCCAATCGTAGGTATTTTAAAAATAAATTTAGCCAAAAGTAAATACCTGTGGTTGTATTCTCAGGCATCTCCTGGGGGCCCTATTAATTATTTTCGACTCATCCCAAATACATAAAACAACTCTAAATAAAGCCGCAAAGCAGATTCAACGCAACAAAGACGTGGAAAAATAAGTATCGAATTATAAGGCCGCTCCAAACAATCAAAGAATCCGTTATATCCTACGTAATCTAATATTTGAGGAACAAAGCCTGTTATTACTTGAACGAAAGAAAACTGAAAACAGAGGGACTATAAATATATAACAAATCAAATCGATAGTCGAAATATTAGAAGGAGCGTGCACTCGAGCAGAGAGAACGTCATCGTAATACCTAAAGTTTTACAGAAACGGGTTCTAAATTGGAGGTGGACTTAAACATACGTGAGGGGACATTTTCCAATAATACGTAAAAGCAGATAATTGATTAGAGCTAGGCGAAAGGCAAGCCTAATTTATTACAATCCTAAATTGACAGGCAGTGAGATACCTCCGCTCTTAGGGTTAAATTCCATGCAGAGTTCTTTAGCACAGAACTTAATTGCCTATATACAAACAAACCTCCATCACCTACACTGAAGGGGATTGTAACAATCGCAAGACGGAATAATAGGGAGGTTCGGAGAAAAATAAGATATATATTTTTGGCATGAAAATGACAGAAAATTGTTATTGTAATTGATTTACGGCGAAATATTTTTTCTACAAATTTTTTTGCGGCATAATAATAGAAAGAAATTGGCTTATCACGCCCACATGCTAGTTCGCTTTGTTATTGGTTTGACGTCAGAGATTCGTAAGGCGCTTCTCCCACTTCTCTTGAAGTGCCCGTGAAGCGGTACCTATCTCATAACATACTTATTGGGACTATTTCGAGCGTGAATTTTTAAAATAAGGTGTCAAGGAAACATAAAACAAAGACAACATAATCGATATAATGATGCAACAAGGGTATCAAAAGTCCGATTCACATAATTTGCCATATTTATGTAGTAGGCAGGTAAATGTCCCGGTAAATGTGGAAATGGTGTGTGATTCTTGCATCTAACCCCAATTTCATTCTACCTCAAAACAGTCGTGTAAAGGCAGACTGGTATAAGTAAAACAAAGTCAACAATTTATTAACTGTACATGCCTTTTATAATTCAGTATAAGTAGGTATGTAGATTGTAGATACCTGGCTTACTTCTGTTTGTAAAATAGGTACCTACCTATATTCTCTAATACAAGACAATACATACCTACTCATTTATGTAGGTATGTTAACCCTTTAGTGATTGACAAGTTATCAAGTTAACAGTTTTATAACGGATTGGAATTAAAAAAAAAACGGAAACAAATACAACGACACGCGAATCAAAAAACTACGCTACGTAGGTACTAGGTACTTGTTTAACAAAAGAAACAACTGCTATATTCTGGAACGGTTAATGTAGAAACTCGGAAGAGACTCTTAAAGACGCATGTATGGAGTACGAAATTATACCTATGGGTTCGAAACTTGGACAATGGGAGAAGCGGATTGAAAAAGAGTAGAAGCGTTTGAAATGTGATGCTACAGACGGGTGTTGAAGATACCGTGGATAGACAAGTTAGCAATAAGGAGGAATTAGAAAGAGTTGGGGAAAAGAGAAAAGTATGGAAGACAATAAAGAATAGGGGATAGGATCGTAGGATGGTAGGACACCTTCTGAGACACAAAGGAATAGTTCGCGACATACTAGAGTCAGAGATAGGAATAAAGAGGTAGAGGTTGGAGCAGATTAGACTACTGCTCTCAAATAGTTGGGGATGTAGAATGTTCTACTTTTACGGAAATGCGTAGGCTAGCTCAAGGAAAGGATGGAGATACGCGTCCTACCAGTCTTCAAAAGAGAACTTTATGATGACGTACTATTTAATTATTATTGTAAAATAGTTAATAAAATTTCCTTTTTTAGTTCAGGGAGGGAACGCTACGGCGATTCAGTATTTGGCTCCGTCATGCTCCCAGCATCCTGTTTCAAATTATGCTAACCGTAACACGTTACCAAGTACCAAGGGGTCCCAGAAAACTGTCGATAAATTACATTATGTTCGATTTTATTTAGAGTGGCTGCTATGGGGCAGCCGATAATTTTATAAACTTTTGCAATGATAAACTAACTCGCGAAAATATCGATAATGCTGACCGATTTTCCTTCTGGCTCCAAAACACCAGTTAGAACCAGTTAATAATATTTAACAATTTAACTACACATGCATATGCATAATACTAATGGGACTGCTGCGCGCTGAAGCTGGGACTTGTACGTTATACTAAGTTCTGACGTCACGCGACCTACTCTCGCTGCAAGGTACGATTTCTAGCCTCGCACCGACGGAAAACTTTGCAACGGCTTCACAGGCGAAGGAATTTTTTTTTAACAAAAATTAACAACATAACTGCCTTCAGTATAATAAACTCTATCAATTTTAATGAAATTTGAAAATTACCGAACCTGCTTATTCTCTTCTCCGCCCACTCATTAGAGAAAGTTCTCGTCGAAAGGCTGTGCGAGTCCCTCGCCGTTACATTACACCGAAATAACATTTACTCTCAACGAATAGCCATAGCAGGTGTTACGATTTACATAGACTGTAGTTAAGATGGTTTTACACGTTTTGATGGAGGGCTCTGTCTGCTGGATTTTGAACTATTCAAGCATGCTAGTTGACTATAAATGCACCCCTAAATTCCAAGTGTTCATATTTGCTTTGGTAGAGCCCTTTTTCGTGAGCCACCAATGGTCTTAGTAGACATATAGAGCCGGTTCAGGACCAAGACAGGTAAATTATTCAGGGCAGTTTTCAGTGTTTTTGGGTCAGGTCCAGAACCAGCATCATTCAACTTGAGGTCATTGAAAAGTTGTATAGTAATATATGGTCCAGAATCGGCTATACAGTTTGGAGGAATTTTCCAGAATCAAGAATTCTTATTTATTTTTGTTCCACTCTAAAGTTTCTTGGCTCTATGGTTTTGTTATTATCCTGTATCATTGTTTCATTCTGTTGTTAAATACAAAAGTCGAATAAAAAACACAAAAGTATGATGTAGGAGAAGCACGTGCGAAATTTTTGTACAAATTTTATTCATAACCCTTCCTGAAAGCTTCCTTTTACACTTATAACCTCTATTTCCACTTGCATAAGGAAGCATTTCTACTAAGTCCGCTCTCTTGTGTTAGGAATTTGTCCAATCAGGGACTAACCTTTACGCCGTCATTTCTCTATACAGCCGCGGCAAATATTACATCTATAATAATATGAACAGCATGTCCAGCACCATCTGGGGATTTAGTCAGTAACTACATCAAGAAATGTCTAAATTTTTAAATGCACGGTGTATAAATCGTTTGCTAATAACGCTGCTCTTTGTCTTATTAATCAATGCACACCTTAACTGAAATCCCAAATGAATTTCACTTTCTCGCTAATCAAAATATTTTCCTTTCTTGTTATTGTTCCAAAGACAAACAGAAATTCCCGTTCCCTCCGTTGTTTCATTGATATGAAATGTACCTGAGCATCTCGACTGTGAAGTTGCGTCTATAGAAATATGTAAATGGTTTGTATTGTTTTGGCAGTCCGTGTGCCACACCCCAGAGAATATCTTGGTATAATCTGCAATCAAACACGCGTTACATTAAACCAGAGAATATTGATGTGCCTGAAATTAGTTTCAATTGCATTATGATTCAAAATGGATTTATTTCAAACGGCCGTGTCTATTAGATCTATAGAGAGAATAGTTAGTGAAGGCAAACACTAGCGCGTCGGAAAATAACGGCAAAGCGATCTCTAGAACACCAGGAAAGAAGCGTACGAGGAAGAGTTCGTTAACGACTAATTTACCGGAGTATAAGACTGCTGATATACGTCACATCGTACCCGAATTTCACAAGACTGAAGGTTGTCGTATTAGCCTTGCAAAATTGAACCATAAAATACAGAGCGAGCGAGTTTTACCATTGAAGGGGTTATGATCTACAGCCTTAAGAGAAAGTCGCTGAAATAAAGTTTATAAACACAAAATAAGCTACAATATTTTTGGACAATACTTTCGCGCAAGGGCATACATAACCTATATTTTTCCTGAGCGCTACCGGAAGACGCAGTTCATTATTGAAGTGGTGACAGAATTAGTTCTGGCGGAGCGATAAATTCTTTCCAGATGACTTGCATTTTAGGAAAGAAGCGTTAGCTTCTTCATATCGCCCCTATCCTTTATGTAGGACATCCCCATCAAGACACAAGGAGTGTGTCCTCCATAAAATTCAACACCCTAAAAACATCCAAGTAATAGTGTCATATTTTAAGATTTCCCAATAAAAGTTCAGCAGTTCCGCAGGTATTATAAATTCCGAACTCGTAAAGGCCAGGAAAAGTATCATTTATTTCGCTTTCTTTTTACCTTCATAAAAATATTGATTGCGATTCGGAACGCACCGGGGAGGAAAAGAAAATGAATTCCACGCACATGGCCGACAATAAAAATGTTTCTTTACGTTTCTTTATAAATTGAAAACGAGAAATAACTACTTTAAATATTTAATATTTCATTTCTTTCGCTTTGAGGGAACGTTCGTCAGAACGACGTACATTTTTAACGTCACCCCGGAGCGGGCGAAGTTCTGACATTTCCCATTTAACTTTCAGATCATGTTTGATTGAAATCCGCGGTTGGACTACATTTTTAACCACATTTAAGAGCTTTCTCAGGTAAAAGATTGTAGGTATATCTCCATCGAAGCTTCAAAAGCTCAAAAGAATGGGAGTTCTTCCGCGAATCGGTTGTACATATTCCAAATTTCTATAGGAAACCTAACCAACAATCTGCATTTGACATATTTCCTGTTTTCATAATTTTCTCTCCTAAATTCTTTGTCGCAAATGAAGTAAATTAAGCCACCCTGAAAAATTTCCCCTTTTCATTCATAATTGTCTTCCGCTCTCTGTTGGCAGTGAAATTGAATTAACAAAGATTTTTTACCCTGCTAATCTGATATTAAAATCCAATTTGCACTTTTAATTGCCGTTTTTAACCCTGCCTACTTTGCTTTTCTGCTTGCCATACTCACTCACGCAACAGTCCCTGCTTTAGGAGTTTAAATCTGAGAATAATAATTCTGTAACACATTAGGGTGAAACTTGTTTTCCATTCAGTTCGCTGCAGGGTTTATACACAAAACTTGAACAAAGGAAGTACTTAGAATACGAAGGAACGACGTAGTTCTATACACTTAACCATGGGTTCTTGATAGAGTATTAATGATGTAATGGCGATACCACGTATCAACAAATAAATAGTACCTAATGCAAGTAGTATCGTAATGAAGGTATACAAGAGCTCTTTTTAGATTTCCTCTGCCACATTTTGTATCTGACCAGCTTTATATAACGGTTTGAATTGCAGACGCGCTCATTCCTCCAAAATTTAATGAATACTAAATGCGATTAAATGCTGTTTAAATTCAGTGTGCTTCTCTGACTGTACAAAGTTACATCAAAGTAAAATTTTATTAGTATATTGTTCGCAAAGAGTTTAAACTCAAACACTAGAGGGTCCTGTCGAGAGCATATTAAGCCCGAAGTCATCCGACGCAATAAATTTCGACTACGTATATATTCCCCAAGTGAGAATTTGCTTTGCTGTTGACAATTCACTGGATTTGGTCGTTTACTATACAGGGTGATTTTTTTTGACAGTTATGGTAGATTATGTAAAAATCAATATCTCGATAACGTCTAGCAGTAAGATGTTCGATTTTCTATGGTGGCAAGACGAGGTGTTGGAATTACTAATCAGGCAAACAAATTTTCAAAATCTATTACATAAAATTTTCTAATCAACGACATATGTTGATCAGACATAAGTAGCAAAAAGTCATTTTTCTTAAATAGAATGATACCTATTTAAAGAAACCAATTAAAAAAAGTGAAAAAATGCGCATTTAACAATGTATGGTGTTTCTCTACCTAAAATGAATAGTATTTTGGATATTTGCTGTTTTCTTATTTCATCGATCAAAATTGAAGTGCGCCGCCTTCTAGTAAGTAGACCTTGGCTTGTAGACAAAACAAAATATTCACAAATTTCACAAATAAATGTCTAATAAAAGCAATCGGTATTTTTTAGTAATTTAGTACGGTTGGTGTTTAACGAATAGGATATGGCAAATGATAATTATTCTAACTCGGATATTATGAATTTATTCAACATTCATGGAAAATGCGATAAAATAATTAACACGACATACAGAACATTAAATAGACCATATCCTGAATTACTACCACAGAACTTATTTTTACTAAATAAAAAATAAAGTAGGTACGTAGTAAAACAATGTTAAAGAAACTGTTCAAAATGTAGTCCATTAACTTCTACACATTTAATAATTCGCTTATTTACGGCGTGTGTAGTAGCACTACGAATTTCATGTGGATCTAAGCCTGTAAATGCTGTAGAAATTCTTTCCACCAATAATTCATCCCTGTTGTTGAGTGGATATTGATACACTTTATCCTTTATACGGCCCCAAAGATAAAAATCCAACGGTGTAATGTCTGGAGACCTGGCAGGCCAACTCCATGGACGCAAATGCCGTATCCATCTATCTTCAAACATATGGTACAATTCGTTAGTAACTGCTGCAGAACAATGATCTGGCGCCCCATCTAGTAGGTATCTAAAATACTATTCATTTTAGGTAGAGAAACACCATACATTGTTAAATGTGCATTTTTTTACTTTTTTAATTGGTTTCTTTAAATAGGTATCATTCAATTTAAGAAAAATGACTTTTTGCTACTTATGTCTGATCAACATTTATGTCGTTGATTAGAAAATTTTATGTAATAGATTTTGAAAATTTATTTGCCTGATTAGTGATTCCAACACCTCGTCTTGCCACCATAAAAAATCGAACATCTTACTGCTAGACGTTATTGAGATATTAATTTTTACATAATCTACCACAACTGTCAAAATATTGAGAAAAAAAATTTATATCTCCGAAAATATTAATTTTAGACATAGCGAACTTTTACTGAATTGACATTAAAATTTTCCGTGGAATCTAAAAAAAAATAGAAAATGGTAGCATTCCATTTAAGATAACAAAGTTGGTGTCAACTTCTGGTATTCCCAGAAATGCCACCATTTTGAAAATATTTTCATTAAATAGATCCGACCCGGTTTCGGCCACAGTCAAAATTTCAAATCAATATCTCTTTTAGTTCTCCAGATACTTCTAATAGACCGTCAAAAAATCACCCTGTAGACGAATTTCACTCATAGGCTTCTAGTTTTCAAAAACTAAAAAGGAAATTACAATAAGTGAATTTTTTAAACTTAACCTCAACAATAATTCAATAATTCTTGGGAGCGACTAGTGCTCCGGCCGACCGTCACCTAAAATTTTGTTCGAACACGGTCGGGCATGCGCATTACAGAATGTTAACACATTTTGCATTTTGGAAGTGCAAAAAAACGAAAGCTGAAAAAACGCATTCTTGGAACAGACCATTTAGCTGTCCTCGCACCCGACACACGCAAGACACTTTATTGCATCCGTAAAGTATGCTAATGCGCAACCCCACCCCTCGCTAACTTGAATCTGTTGGACTGTAAGTGATACAGTTCTCACCAAAGCAGAGCATCGCAGAACGTCACAGTAAAATTTTAATTCCTCCGAAATCACTACAGATTATCGACTCTTTCTTCTGCTAATTGACGAACAAGTGAAAATCACGAAACGTCAAGTTTCAGTTCATCCTGCTGGGGTCGCCCTAAAGTGCACGAAATTCACCTTCTTCCATTCTTGAATCCAATATTTTCGTTTCCTTTTTCTAGTGTTTTCTTTATATTCATGACATTTAGTTGCTAGACTGATAGGCTGATAGACGCTGCTCGACGCTGCTTAAATAGGAATTGGCCTTTATACTGCAGATGCTCGACGCTGCTTAAATGGGAATTGGCCTTTATACCGCAGATTCACATTCATTATATATATTGAAATTGATAAATAACATAGTAGTGATAAACTCAATATGTACATAGATTACCAAAGAGTAAAATAGTGATTGCGTTATCCACTAATTACATTTTGGAAATTAAAAACTCACGCCGAAGATACTACAGAAACACGAAACAATTAAAGCAGACAAACGTCAACACTGCAGAGGCGCCATATTGTGCTATATTCAACGTCGATCTCCTGTGACGTCACTGCCATTTTGTTGGATTTAATTTTTAGAATTTTAATGATTAATTTTCGTCTTATCAGAGTTCGAATCAACAAAATACCTTATTTACTATTTTCTTTAATGAAACCCTTTAATTTCAAAAAGGGAATGAGTTCTACTTTATAAATTTTTATTAAGTTGGTCTACTTTGGGGTTTATCACTTTACGAGGAATATTACGAGTTTACACAGTAGGCTTTTTATGTACAACTTTACGACAATCTTGATTTAACGATCTGTTACTCAATCCTGTGGGGCTATGAAACCGAGAAAAAGTTGTGGGGCAATCACAACTTCATCACCGACGACGCTCAAGAAAGTCATGGCGATCCCTTTGTTTCCGGAAAGGGAACGAAGCACGTGGAAAAGTGTCTACTTCAAAACACGTAAACAGCAATGAAAATGTTGAACTATAGAAGTTAAATGAGCCCCGGAAACTAAAATAGATTTTCCCTGGATTATTGAAATCTCAATTTATTATTCTACGTCTCGAACTTGACGTGCAAAGTCAATGCTCTTTCAACTCTAGTATAAATCAAAACTATTTTTCATTCCATTACCTGAATGAGAATTCTTGCTATCAGAAGATAAATTGAACATTTCGACATATAATTCTAGGATTGTGTATTCTGATTTCTAGAGAAATACTGCTGGTAACCTATTTAAACTATCAACTAATGTATTTTTCCTATCACGGTATTCAGTATAGCAAAAAGAGAGTTTTTAGTCTGCTGATCGACTGGCAGTATACCAAGAAAACAAGCAGCCGACATCTATTTAAGAAGGGGGCAGTGTTACGTATGAACTTCTTAAACGCAGTTAAAAATAAAGAAGTGGGGTGATCGACTTGCAGTGGATAATAGCTTTGTCGTCGAATGCAGAGCAGATATCGGTCGCGATCGGGGCAGTGGGTAAGCGCATCTGCCGATACGAAAGTCGGGATAATTCCATTTAAAAATTTAATAACCCTCTAGCGTCAGATGATTAATTGCTTGAGTAATGAGGGTTTTAAAGATGTAGCGGGACTTGTGACGGCGGGTCCGCTCTCTCTCCATTGTCTCGCATGAAAAGTTGGTGTTTTATTATACCTTTATTGTGGTTTCGTTTTGAAAGCCTTCCTTTAATTTCCAAGGTAGACTTACAGAGACGAGGGAAAAGCCTGGGTTTTGCAGGGTTGAATATTACGTAAATTATCCTATAAAAGCAATTTCATATTTTCGCATCTAATGAACAAATTGGTTGTAAACACAAAGGCCAGGTGTTGTTAAATTACATTATCGCAACCCTCTCTCATCTCTCATTAAATCCTAACAATATTAAAAGTTTCAAACATTATTCATCGTTTCGTCAAAAACAAATACTTTGTTTCATGGACAAAACGCGACTATTCACAACTGTTTTCTTCTCACAAATTATTCATTGTAACCTCAGTAAGTATTATGATCTAGATGATGGTGATTTACAGTAAAGGTCTCTAACCGTTTCTTGGTTATAATAAAGTACAAGTATAGGGAAATTCCCAAGCTCCTCCGAAGAGGGGTGTAATGGTGAAAACAATTGTAGACGGACCAGGTTTAAACTGTCATCATCAAAAAGTTTTCAGCCCGAAGACTGGTTGGACGCGTACTTCCATCCTTTCCTATTCTGAGCTAACCTACGTATTTCCCCAAAAGTCGAACATCCTACATCCCTAACTATTTGAGAGCAGTAGTCTAATCTGAGTCTACCCCTACCCCTATTCTATCTTTAACAATATTAATCGCATTTTCGATAATAGTGAGAACATTCTCTGATGATGGAAAGATAATTTTCCGAAAGTAAAGTGACTCAATATCTTATTAGAAAGTTTTTTGATAGTGTATTCTTAGTTTGCGTATGCTGTGCTTCCTATTGTTTTGAGATGAAGCTTTTAACTTACAGTGTCCCTAATATCCAGCCATTGTATTTCAATTCTACAGCACTCGGGTGTGTTTAGAGCTAAATGCGTTTACCTAATCGGTTCGGGAAATCCTGTCTGTGGAATATCTATTTCACTGCTTCGCAACAGATAAGATCGTAAATGCTTTACGGATAATTCAGGCATTGCACTGTAATGTTTAGGATATTGTCTACTGAGTACTTTGACGTCCTAATGTACTATTGATAGTATTCAAGAGATATTTAAATTTATTTAAAGTTTATACATTGAAAGAGGATTTAGAGGATTTACTTGAAGGGTATATGTATAACTTACTCTTGCTTTAAATTGCATTTTAAGTTTCACAAACAACCCTGAACTTATACAGATTTCGATTTGGCTTCCGAACCGCTGTTCCTTCTAAGAGATTTATTTAGGTTCATTTTGTGGAAAATGGGAGAGCAATACGACGGATGTCGTTTCACAAAAAATGGCTTTGTTGAGATTCATTTATAACGGCTCCCTCCTAAGAATGTTAGCTGAAAATACATGACGTATGGTGGTAGATGATCCACTCACTTCAATGAGTGTTTTAGTGGATTGGCAGGAAGCTGCACGGAAAAAAATTACGGGAAGACGTACTACATTTGTAGCAGCTCTCTCATCATTTGTAACTCTATAGTTTGCGTCTTCAAGTTTCAAACATTTAGAGCACAGATTTTTATCGACACACTTCGAGAATATAGTAAATTAGCAATTAGAGTACCTATGCCTTATAAACTATTACTCAAAACGCGGAATTTTGGAAGTTTTCTTAGATCCGGCTCGAAGGACCACGTTGTAAACTAAGCACATTCTTCCTTTGTTTTGCTTTTCCTCAAAAATACCTTCGATAAAGGACTACAATGTAATTATTTAACGTGTACAAAATATTTTAGCTCTGTAATTTCAGTCTTCAATCAACCATTCAAAGAATAATCGATTCCAAATACGGAAGCTCCTCATGTAAGTTTCAGATTTCTCTTTCATAATACATCGGAGCTTGATTAAATTCCGGAAACCTTATTTCCACACGGTTCAGGTTACATCAATCGGCATCCGGGGAATCCCTTAATTTGTTAATAGCGGCCGATCTCTACTTCTCGAAAGCTCTTTTACGCGGTCGGAGGTTAATTCAATTTTTTCTCCAAGATTGCTCCAAGCGTTCGTACTACACTTCTTATAAAATTTGTCGTCTACACCGCGGTCTAAAACAGGGGTAACTCGACGAATTGGTTAGAGAGAAATTTAAAAACAAAGAGAGTATCTATTTGGCATTTTTCTCTAAATTACACAATACAGATGAATCGCTTTTTCTGATAAATGGGATGCCTGTGCACCTGCATATTCAACTCATATTATGTGTAACAATAATGAATTTTAGGAAGAATCGGAAATTACTTTGGAAGGTCGTCGATACGAAAAATAGGCCCCAAGAATAATACCTGAATACATACAAAAACTAGCCACGCCTGTTTCTTGAATCTGGGAAGTTTAAACATATCGCCGCTAGACACCGCCACCTCTAGGCCCTTGAAAAGGCGAATGCAGGGGTGCAGGAGCCAATTGATTACTTCATTATTAACAAAAATTTATTATATTTTTTTTGATACCGTAAAAATGAAAAGTCTAATCTATGACTCTACGATTATAATTTCTAAAAAAAACGAAAAATGTGATAAATATTCTAACTACAATATGTCCGATTTTCATAGATTGTGAAGCAGATTTTAAAGTTGAATTTCTGGTTTTTAATGAAAATTATTAGCGAACAGTCCTAGATCTATGTTTAATTGAAACAAGAAAAAAATAATCATGCGAATATCTTAAACCATGTTGGAATAATCCATTGGCAGCGGGAACGTTACATCCCTCAAATATTCCAAGCGTTCCGATAGCCTTAATTTGTCCTCGCAGAGGTGACAAGGTGAAAAATTTACAAAGTTGCGAGGAAAACTTGTAGAAAATAATGTAATTTGCGAACGCAGCCGATCTTATTTTTACCATCTCAACTAATTTAACAAGCATCGTTTTGCAGATTGTACTTTATTAAGCTGTAAAGTAATATAGAGTGAGATGAAAATGCATAACGGCTAAAACGCTCTCGGTTAGTTAGCAGCTCATAATTCAAACAGATTTTACACAAAGATAGCTTTCATTACAACTTTTATTACATTATCTCTAACTGCTATTGAAAATGCTCCTAGATAGCTGCATGTTATGAAAAACGCTGTTGATCACCGGTCACAAAAGTTTTGCTCAAGATAAAATGGTATTTTAGAACGTTCAAGAGTGCCCCACAAATGAGGATGACCTACTTCTTATGGTTGAGGACAACCGCTACCGCAGGATGGCCGAGTGTTAGGTATAGTTCGCCACTACGTCAGAGACCATGCTAAATATACACATATACAAATCATTATGTACCTACCTATACTTAGTCACTTTCCTCGGCTTTAGAAACCCCTCGTAAATTACCCACATAAAAATATCCAGGAAATTAGGCAGACGATGGATTAACTGGAAATTATAAATATAAACCGAATTTCTAAAGACGTCAAATTTAGTGTAACGTCTCTATCTTCGTCGCTTCAGAGTATACAAAAGTTCTTGTGTATAATATAATGTGTATCTATCTTTCCTGACATTTCATTACATTTCTCTAAAGAGAAAATTATGGAGGCAGGCACTTTTATGTGTTCGCCGTTACCTTGGGAGCTTTTTGTATTAATCAAAAAAGTGCCGACCGGCGTCTTGCCTCCCACGTATACGCCTTTTTTAATCAAATCTGATTTTATATTTACCAGGCATATTTTCTCGATGAATCTTTAAGCGAAACTAATTAAAATATTCGTTAATACTTTCAAGGATTCTTTTTTACTTTCTTACGGCGAGCGTTGAGGGATTGATTGCCTAAATGTTGTTCAATAATTTTTGGTGCAGAGTCAGATTGGTTACTTTTTGCGTTAATCATTGAAACACAAAGTGTTATAACAGATTGCCTAATAGTGCAATTTAAAACAGCAAAGTACTGATGTTTCAGTATTTACCAATGAGATATCAATAAATAATTTATGTTGTAAGGCAAACTTTGAACTTAAATTTCTCTTATATTTTGTGACCCCATCGTTAACAAACAACATCTAACATAACAAACTAGGCGACTAGAGTAGACTGGGATTCTCTACATTACGCTTTTACGAATAATAGACAGTCACAGCCTCTTAAATAGGGCAGTTTCATGAAGTGGTTAACAGATTGTTCCAGTTCCTCCATAATGCAATTGTTAAGTAAATGCTTGCTTCTATGACAGACTTTATAAAGTATAAGAGTTCTGAGTTATAGGTAATTTTATATGTTGTTCATGTTTTTTGGTACAGTCCTCCCTCATGAACAAGTCACGAGCCGCCACTGGCGAAAGTCAAAGGGCAAGTTGTTAAAATTGATAGGAACTCGATACGGATCAAATTATCCAGATCATGAGGGAGGCGATCACCCTTGCCACTCTGTAGCTTACTAGATTACCATCAGTGGTGTACCGTCACAAGTAACAGGATGAAATTATTAACAGTAGCGTCCTTGTCACGTTAAACGTGCATTCTATAAGACCCATGCACCTGTTATATTTCCGTACATTTCATAAAAATAAATATGAAGGAATTGTAACTATTTTACTATTATTTACTCGAGAGTTGTATACTGTACTTTATGTACAAATTGTAAAATTTTCGAGTTATAAACATTTTTTGGTAATTTTAACAGAGGAAGTGAAATTTTGAAAATTAAATGTCTTAGCATTGAATAAACCTATAAACCTATTAGCTTTACAAGACCAAATTGGAAAAATTCGAAACTTTACGACTTTATTTTTAGATGGAAATATATATTTTTATTAATAATGAGCAGAGTTACAAAGAGGGAAAAAATAATTATCTTTAGTTTCTCAGAAAAATCACTCTTCATAAAAACCGTGCATAGCACATAATTTATTTTCTATCCAACTGATAAAGGAAATATTTCATTAAGTAGATAAGCTATGCGGGTTCTACGACACAATTAACATTGAAACTCCCATAAGAGATAAAAAACTGTTTTACTTCCGGTCTGGGACAACAACCAGTAATATTCAAGAATATTTAAATTTCAGGAAACAGTAATTGTGTAGTTGATGTTTCAACTATTCTCCGCTAGATGGCGTATACTGTGAGCTATTGAGTGGCAGATAGGTAGATAACTGTAACGTGGTAAGCTATTGAGTAGCAGAGAGAGAAATCCTGCTGGAATAATTATTATTTATTACAGTTGTTAAAACCGATAAAACATTCCGCTGCTGCTGGGGTTTGAACCGAGTACATTGAGAGCAAAAACCCAACGCGCAGCTACCAAACTGAAACAGTGGGATTGATAACAAAGCTTATGAGCTTGTATATAAATTTTAAGATTAATCTTCAACTCCTAAAGATTTGGACGTTGTCAACGAAACCCTGTCAAATTTACTTAAACGAAAGTAGGTACCGATTTTTTATTTTTGCTTTTCAGAAATGTTCTCGCATAAGTTAAAGTACTTATGCGTTTTTAAAACAATCAACAATTTTAATGAAAGTATATATTAATTTAAAATGGGCGTAATAAATTAGCATGATTATAAGGGAAGCAATCACCCGTGTCACCCTACAGGTTAATAGAGATTGCCATCGGCAGTGCACCCCTGTCGTGTATCACAAGTGAGCTGATAACAGTCCATAATCACGCATTTTTCAGTTCTTTTATTTGCGATTATCATCATCATAAGGTTCTCAGTCCGAAGACTGGTTGGACGCGTACCTCCATTCTTTTCTATCCTGAGCTAACCTACGCATTTCCCTAAAAGTAGAACATCCTACATCCCTAACTATTTGAGAGCAGTAGTCTAATCTAGGCCTACCCCTACCTCTTTTTATTCCTATCTCTGACTCTAGTATGTCACGAACTATTCCTTCGTGTCTTAGAAGGTGTCCTACCATCCTATCTCTCCTACACTTTATTGTTTTCCATACCTTTCGCTTTTCCCCAACTCTTTCTAATACTTCCCTATTGCTAACCTTATCTATCCACGGTATCTTCATCATGCGTCTGTAGCACCACATTTCAAACGCTTCTACTCTTTTTCTATCCGCTTCTCCTATTATCCAAGTTTCGCACCCGTATAATGCCGTACTCCATACATACGACGTTAAGAGTCTCTTCCTAGTCTCTATATTAACCGTTCTCGAGCATAACAGTTGTTTCTTTTTGTTAAACGCAACTCGGCCCTGCGCCATTCTTTGTTTTATATCTTTAGTGCTCCTACCGTCTTGAGTTATTTTACTTCCTAAGTAGCAGAAATCCGCGACCTCCTCTATCTTCTCATTTCCAATTTGTATTTCCATTTTAGTTCTATTTTCACATCCCCTACATACCAAAATTTTAGTTTTCTTTTTATTGACTTTCATGCCGAAGCCCTGTGTCAAAACTGCTTCCATTTCATTCAAAGCCGCTCCTAATTCTTCTTCGCTAGATGCTAACACTGCTATATCATCCGCAAATCTGAGCATGTTAATAGTTTGGCCCTGTACATTGATCCCTGAGGCTGTTCTTTCCTTAACAATATTAATCGCATCTTCGATATATAAGTTGAAAACTAGAGGTGACAATGCACATCCCTGTCTCACTCCCTTCCGGATATCTACTTCCCTTTGTTCCTGCTCACATTCTATAACTGCCTTTTGCTCTTTGTAGAGATTATGTATTATTCTTCTGTCCCTGTATTTCATCCCTACCTTTCTCAGCACTTCGAACATCTTCCCCCATTTTACGTTGTCGAAGGCTTTTTCTAAATCTACAAATCCTATATAGACGCTCTTTCTCTTTTCTATCGTTTTTTCTATAATTACTCGTAAAGCTAGAATGGCCTCGCGCGTTCCTCTATTTCGTCTAAATCCGAACTGATCTTCTCCTAATATTTCTTCCGCCTTTTTCTCCATCCTTCTTTGCACAATTCTAGTTAAAATTTTTGACGCATGGGAAGTTAAACTGATAGTTCTAAAATTTTCGCATCTATCCGCGCCTTTCCTTTTTGGCAAAGCTACTATGATGTTCCGTTTGTAATCTTCTGGAATCTCGCCTGTCAGGTATATGCAACTAACTAGTTTAAATAAACGATCTATTACCTCTTGACCTGCGCACTTTAAGATTTCTGCCTGCAAGCCATCTATACCTGGTGCTTTATTATTCCTTAAACTTTTTAGTGCTATCTCAAACTCTTCTCTCATTATAGGACTCCCTAGGTTATCCCCCTCTACACTGCTTTCGCTTTCTAATATATCTTGCACTTCCTGTCCCGCATATAAGTTTCCTAAATATTCTTTCCACCTATCTGCCTTCTCCCCACTTCCGATTAGGATATCTCCTGCCTCATTTCTAATGTTTTTGGTACTAGATCCAATTTCTCTAAAATTTCTCCTAATTATTTTATATGCTTCATCAGTCTTTCCTACTTCGAATTTATCAGTAAATCAAAATCAATTTATACGTTAAAATAATTAGACTGTTTTAGTGCTTAATAATGTCCATGCTATAACATAGGTGGCAGTTACAGGTTTGGAAAAAATGTAAAATGGAATATGTTCAAAGTGCTCAAAAATGTAGGGATGAAGTATAGGGATAGAAGAATGATTCATGATCTATACAAAGAGCAAATTATAGAATTTGAGCTGAAACATAGAGAAGTAGATATCCGAAAGGGAGTGAGGCAGGGACGTACGAGGGGTTTACCACTAAGGAAATGGTTGGGACAGGGTCAAGAAATAGTATTTCCGAAATAGTGAGAAATGGTGGAAATGGTGTAGAAATACTAGGAAATAGTCTAGAAATAGTAGGAAATACCCAGGAAATGGTAAAGAAATGGTGGAAATATTCAAAGAAATACTGGAAATAGTCTGAGAAATACTGGAAATACTCCGGGAAATACTGGAAATAGTAAGGGAAATACTCTCGGAAATACTGGAAATAGTGGACCAATATGTATAAAACTTTCCGCTCTCTCTTCGCGCCAAACATACTAGTATCAGTACAAACGTTGGCCGGTAGGCCGGTTTCCTTCTCCACTGCGCAGAAGCAAATATGAGGCCACAGTAGACGACCAATAGCGCGACTTCGACTTGACTCAATTGTATAATAAGTTTCTTCTGTAGCAACAGTGAGTGGTAGGGTAATGCGAGCATTCAAAGCAAGTAAAAAATCGAGTAAAAAATGGTGTGAACTTTATACCGTTGACTGATTATCAATAATCTATCAACGTTTATACCTATAAGTATTCCTGGATTTATTATTTAATGTAAATTGATAGTTACCATCCTATTTTAAACTCTGAAAAATATTTGTAAATATCCCCGCAAATTCATATAAAAACGGATAACAATTTTTGGAAGTGAAGAGCTTTTTAAGTGTAGGTTTTATTTTAGTTATGTGTACATTGTTCAACAAAATATTTTAGGTATACCGCAAGGTATATATACTGTCATTTTTATTCGCATTTTTATGCAATTTGTGGATCTACAATTAAGAAAAAGCAATGGATTTCAAAAGGGAACCACGAACCACAGTATTTAGATCAAAAGGATTTAAGCGAGGGCTAAAGAGCTTAAAGCTCAGCCCAACAACTATGAGAATGAAGAAGAAGAAGAAGAAGGGACTAAAAGTATTAAGACTCGCACTGACATGCCTGAACCTTTCTTTGCGAGTTTCTTGGGCTTCCGAAATTTGTTTGATGGTTCAAGTTTACACACGAGAGCGGAGACACAGGGTGATATATAAATGAGATACCCACCTTTGATATTTTTTGAAACAACTGTTTTTCGGCAATTCCGGGATATTACTGCGAAATATCGATAATTTATTGTAAGATTTTTTCAGTTCTAATGGTAACAACGGTTAAGAAAAAGCAATGGATTTCAAAAGGGAACCACGAACCACAGTATTTAGATCAAAAGGATTTAAGCGAGGGCTAAAGAGCTTAAAGCTCAGCCCAACAACTATGAGAATGAAGAAGAAGAAGAAGAAGGGACTAGAAGTATTAAGACTCGCACTGACATGCCTGAACCTTTCTTTGCGAGTTTCTTGGGCTTCCGAAATTTGTTTGACGGTTCAAGTTTACACACGAGAGCGGAGACACAGGGTGATATATAAATGAGATACCCACCTTTGATATTTTTTGAAACAACTGTTTTTCGGCAATTCCGGGATATTACTGCGAAATATCGATAATTTATTGTAAGATTTTTTCAGTTCTAATGGTAACAACGGTTAAGAAAAAGCAATGGATTTCAAAAGGGAACCACGAACCACAGTATTTAGATCAAAAGGATTTAAGCGAGGGCTAAAGAGCTTAAAGCTCAGCTCAACAACTATGAGAATGAAGAAGAAGAAGAAGAAGGGACTAGAAGTATTAAGACTCGCACTGACATGCCTGAACCTTTCTTTGCGAGTTTCTTGGGCTTCCGAAATTTGTTTGACGGTTCAAGTTTACACACGAGAGCGGAGACACAGGGTGATATATAAATGAGATACCCACCTTTGATATTTTTTGAAACAACTGTTTTTCGGCAATTCCGGGATATTACTGCGAAATATCGATAATTTATTGTAAGATTTTTTCAGTTCTAATGATAACAACGGTTAAGAAAAAGCAATGGATTTCAAAAGGGAACCACGAACCACAGTATTTAGATCAAAAGGATTTAAGCGAGGGCTAAAGAGCTTAAAGCTCAGCCCAACAACTATGAGAATGAAGAAGAAGAAGAAGAAGGGACTAGAAGTATTAAGACTCGCACTGACATGCCTGAACCTTTCTTTGCGAGTTTCTTGGGCTTCCGAAATTTGTTTGATGATTCAAGTTTACACACGAGAGCGGAGACACAGGGTGATATATAAATGAGATACCCACCTTTGATATTTTTTGAAACAACTGTTTTTCGGCAATTCCGGGATATTACTGCGAAATATCGATAATTTATTGTAAGATTTCTTCAGTTCTAATGGTAACAACGGTTATTAGGGAAACATATTACGATGGGTAGGTACGCAAGATCCGAGACAAGATCGATGCGGGGTGAATTAAACTGAGCTCGAAATTGAGGGGTAATATCGAAGGTAATATAACTACCGTGTCCAAGACCTTGTCACATAATTATATTTGGAATCTTTCAAATGTTGGAACTCTTGGTTTATATTCAAACCTCGAAATAAACGAATAATGTTGAATTGATAAATTCGGTTTTGATTGATTAAAGTTATGTAATATCTCGGGACTATTTGCCCCGATTTGCCGGCTTTTCAGTAACCATTTTGGTCATCTAAAATTGTCGGTATTTAACTGTGGTAACCATTCGCGAATTGCAAGAATATCTAGTATTTTTTGAACACATACTCGAACACATATTATTCTAGTTAATGTAAATATCGGTAAATATCATGTTAGTTATGTAGGTCTCGATTTAGGCAGGGCGCGAAAGTGGTCCAAGAGGTGACGGACAATTGCATTGTTATTATGTTTATTGTTTTTGCATTTTTATGAAAACCACGACCGTGGGGGGCAAAACTGGAGTTAATTATGCAAGGAAGGGAAATTAAGTTTTATCAATTTAGTAATATAATTAGTAAGCAATACTTAAATATTAATTAGAGAGGTTGCAAAACACACATCCAAACTAGGGAAGAGTTTCTAACGCATCATGCATACATATACGGGGTATCCAAAATTAAGTGTCCACCGAGGTGTCCACCATTGGTAACTTTGTTATTATTGGACGTTCAAGGTCGGTTAAATGGGCAAAGAATTAGTATTTTTCATGAAGAATTTTATTATCTTTCAACACTTATAGAAATATATAGGGCGTTCCATTTAAAACGTTGTTTATGTGAAAATCGCGAAAATGCGATGTTCACCATATTTTTCGTAATAAAAAATACTAATTCCTCGACTAATTCTTTGCCCATTTAACCGACCTCGTAGGTCCAATAATAACAAAGTTGGCAATGATGCGCACTTTATTTTGGACACCCTGTATAACTTAACTTTTTATCAATTTTTAAAGAAAATGGGCGTTATACTTCAAAATTTAATAAATTGTATAGGGGTTATTTTTCAAGTGGCGTTTGTAATAGATTATATCGTGACCCATTTATTTTATAAATTCAATATTCAACAACACAAAAATTAAATGTGCAGTAAATTATTTCACAAGAAGAAAATAGGTAATGTATGCTATTTTTGTAATAGTAAAAAGCGAAGTAAATGTTACGAATTGAATGAAACTGTAAAAAATACTCTGGAACACTGGAAATACTTGGAAATGGTGAAGAAATACAAGGAAATGGTAAAGAAATACTAGGAAATGCTCTGGAAATACTTAGAGATACGTAGTAAGAAATGGTGAAGAAATACTAAGAAATGGTGAGGAAATACCAGGAAATACTAAGGAATAGTTAAGAAATACTAAGAAATAGTGAGGAAATACTGAGGAAATAGTAGGAAATAGTAAGAAATTGCAAGGAAATAGTAAGAAATAGTAAGGACATATTTGGAAATGGGAAATACTTGGGACAGATTTTTTCCTAGTGGTAAACCCCTCGGGGACGTACGTTATCGCCTCTAGTTTTCAATTTATATATCGAAGATGCGATTAATATTGTTAAAGACAGAATATCTGCTGGAATTAATATACAGGGTCAAACTATTAATATGCTCAGATTCGCGGATGATATAGCAGTATTAAGCATCCAGCAAAGAAGAATTGGAAAGGGCTCTGAACGAAATGGAAGCGGTTTTGAGGGAGGGCTATGGTATGAAGATCAATAAAAAGAAAACCAAAATTTTGGTGTGTAGGGGGCGTGTAAATAGGACTAAAAGGAAAATAGAAATTGGAAACGAGAAGATAGAGGATGAAGGTACGGATCCAACCAGTCTTCGGACTGAAAACTTTATGATGATGATATTTGTATTCCTCTAATTCATTGGTGCAGTGTATGTATTAGCACTGATAAAATTTAGTACCCTAAAAATACATGAATATAAACTCGTAAACGTCATCGCTGAAATCGTAATAGAAAGCAGCAAATATATAAGTCTTAAAAAATTGTCCTAAAATGGATGACAACTCACCTACGAGTTTTAACACTTAGATGTGATATAAAACACCTATTACAAATAAATCAAAGTACTGGTACAACACAAGTATTATCACTGTCTAATCGAAACAGTAGAACACTTATTCCTCTAGCAATACATCATTTTGGTCCATCCGTCACAGAGCGTCTCTAAATTCTCGAAACAAAGAGCGCTTAAAAACTCCCCGGTATTACATCACGTCCTCGATATTAGCCAGGTGTTGCGCTTATTAATTTCACCGAGATTTCCACCCCCATCCTGCAGAACCGCTGCGGACTGACTCCGCCCGGACCGCTATCCGGAGCTCCGGAGCACCGCGAGCCGGAGCGACCCTTTACGAACACGCATAAACAACACGAGCGGCCCGGAAATTCTAGGCGTGAATGCTCCAGGTAGCCTTGGAGTGCTCCCTCAAGAGTTAATTTAATTATCCTGCTCCCTATAATTATTTCCCACTTCAATATTTTCACGAGCCGCTTAGGTCTCAATAAACATACAGTTCGTATTCGAGTGGACTGTGGAGTGGATTCTGGGTCTCTTCTGGAGTCGCCTCCTGGACGGCTTATGTAAAACCACAAGGACGCTGAGGTGCGGTAGCTATGGAAACGAGAAATGCGCGTTCCCAGCAGCCTTCACCCAGTGGGAGGTATGCTGTGTACGTGCTCTCCATGAGACATCTCAGTCACGACCAGCACTAAATTAAAACATATGCTGGAAGCGCAGAGCATTAGATACGCAAGAGTACAACAGGTCCGTATTTCCTTGGGAATATATTTGACATTTAAAGAGGATTCCAAGTCTGTCGGCTTTATTAAGAACGACTAGCGTTTAAATAAGTGTGGAATACACACGAAGCGCACACCGGAATTCAATCGATTTTGTCATTCAAGTTGCAGTCTTGCAAAAGACTATTTATAGTTGCTGCATAATCTGGCGTGGTGATGAATAACGTGCATCATAAATTAACGATCCGTGGTTCAAATCCGGAGCAAATTCAATGTATGAAACTGTACGTTTTGAATATAAATATAGTTACTAGTTAGTTAGCTAGTTACTTAGTTGCTTAGTTAGTTAGTTAGTTAGTTAGTTAGTTAGTTAGTTAGGAGGGATAGATCTGATGCAGAAAAGACCGCGATGAAATATGACTATAATGAACAGAAAAGAGCATTGCAGAGAGCCGTTAAATGTTCCAAAAACAAATGTTGGAAGCAGTTGTGTTGTGAGGTAGACGGAGATGTTTTTGGCCTGGGATACAAAATAGTGCTTGGAAAGCTCAATTTACGACCTAGATTGGAGCTGAAAGATCAACGCAAGTTAGAAATCGCAAAAAAACTCTTTCCTGAAGATAGTGTGATAGACTGGAAGAGCTTATATGTTGACAGAATGCAAGAAGAAAACACATCATTGTTCACGGAAGGGGAATTGGCCGCTGCTGCTGGAAAGATGAAAACAGGGAAAACACCTGGACCGGATGGCATACCCGCGGAGGTTGTTAAAATACTGGCTAAGGACCATCCACAATACTGCCTTGAACTCTTCAACAATCTGCTCCAAGTAGGAGATTTCCCAAAGATATGGAAAGTAGCAAATTTGGTATTATTGGAGAAGCCAAAGAGGCTGCAGCAGGCAGATATTGCCTATAGACCGTTGTGCCTCCTAAATACAATGGGGAAACTGTTGGAGCAATTAATAGCAAACAGAATAAGGGAGGATATTCAAACGAAGAATGATCTACCTGAAAATCAATTTGGCTTTAGAAAAGGGCGATCTACCATAGACGCAATGAAAATGATACAAGGAATTGCGGAGAAAGCTAGTACGGGAGGGAGGAAATTATGTGTAATGGTGACATTGGACGTCAAAAATGCGTTCAACTCTGCTCCGTGGTTAGGAGTGGTAGAAGAACTGCTGAGAAGAAGGGCTGCACCATATCTTGGTGTGTAGCTACCTTGAAGACCGCAAACTGAAAATAGGAGACAACCTTCTGGCTATGACACGTGGAGTTCCACAAGGATCCGTTTTGGGACCTCTGTTGTGGAATGTTTATTACGATCAAATTCTGAAGTGTGAGATGCCGTTGGGTGTGACACTGATAGGGTACGCAGACGATCTGGCTGTGATAGTGACAACTACAATTGCGGAAGAGCTACAGACGAAAGTGAACCATGCCATGCTGAATATAAGCCATATGATGAAGAGATTGAAGCTAAATCTGGAGGCAACAAAGACTGAGGCGGTAGTGCTGGTAGGTGGAAGAAATATAAAAGAACTGAATATCACGGTGGAAGATACTCAGATAGTGACATCCAAATATTTTAAATATTTAGGAGTATTTTTTGACAGAAATATGACTATGAAGTGTCACATTAAGCAGATTGTGAACAAGGCTGAAATTGTGGCTACTAGACTGGGCCGATTAATGCCGAACGTTGGCGGGGCGCGGGAGAGCAGAAGAAGACTACTCGCGTCAGTAGTATATTCTATACTGCTTTATGGTGCACCAGTGTGGAGAAAAGCGTTGAAATTGAAAACGTATAGAAATATAATGGAGCGAGTACAGAGGAGACTGCTGATAAGAATTTGTAGTGCTTACAGAACGGCGTCCACAGCAGCACTGCAAGTGGTGGGAGGCAACCCTCCAATAGATTTAATGGCGGATGAAAGGTGTAGAACGTATGGCAATGCGGGAGATATATCGCAAGTGGAACAAAGAAGGGAGACGATTGCCAGATGGCAGGATCGCTGGAATCAGACCAGCAAGGCTGAGTGGACGAGAAGGTTAATCCCAGACATAACGAAGTGGGTAAACAGATGCCACGGAGAAATAAATTTCCACATTACACAAATGCTAACTGGACACGGGTGTTTCATGGCATACTTGAAACGATTTACGATAGCCTCACAGGACAACTGCTGGTACTGCGGTAAGAGTGATACGGCAGAGCATACGTTTTTTGAGTGCGTCAGGTGGGAAGTTTGTGGAAATAGAGTGGAGCTGACCGTGGGACAAAATATCAGACCAGAAAATATTGTGAATTGCATGCTAACAAGTACTTATAACTGGCACATAGTAAGTAGCATGATAGTTGAGATTATGAGGCAAAAAGAATATGATGAGCGAGAACGACAAAGAGAAAATCAAGAACCCCTGCCAGGATGAGGTCTGAAGGACATGATGAAGTAATGCCTAGGGCGGTCCCGTCATGTTTCTTGCGACAACAGGGGGAGAGGTTTAGTTGGTTATCTATCCCAAGATTGGGAATGAATCCAACACTACACAGTGGTTGCTGCGTGTCTTTTGAAGATTCCTCTCCTCCTTAAAAAAAAAAAGTTAGTTAGTTAGTTAGTTAGTTAGCTAGCTAGTTAGAACATAAGGGTATTTCATGTTGAATTTGCTATACCTAAACCCTTTCATTTTTGACTTATTCGCAAAAAGCCCACATATTTTTAATCCTTAATGGAATCAAAAAATATTAAGCCGGCTTTGCCTGTGTCGAACATTAAAAACAATAGATTAATTTCATCGAAACTGTCAAAAGCAACACCATGTTACCATTACGATATACTATTTGCCATTTTTGACACTAGTAAATGTAACGTTGAAGATTTTTTGAGCGTCTTAAATAGTAGATTCAATTCAATCAAATTTACCCACGAAATAGAAAGAGAAGGACAGCTTCCATTTTTGGACATTTTGGTAATTAGGAATAACAGCAAGTTAGAATTTGACATCTATAGGAAAGAAACCAGTACAGCTCGGTACATAACTGCAGATTCGAACCACTGCAGTCAGCACAAAGAGGCTAGTTTTGGTTTTTTAGTTAATAGACTGTTGAGTCTACCATGATCCGTTGAAAGATACCGCAAGGAAGTAAACACAATTAAAGATATAGCGAGATGTAACGGTTTCGAGCAAGAAATTGTCAATAGGTTAATTAGGAAACGTAAATTTAAAATGCTATTGCGAAATTCCACCACTTTAAATAAATAAAATGGGAATAATAAAATTACTAGATTTATAAAAATATCATATGTACCGCAGATAACTAGAGGTATGAATACTATTTTCGGGAAAGCAGGCTTTAAAGTGGTTCACACTTCGAACCCAAGGAGCATCAAGCCCATTAAAATACGGCCGTCCTGATCAGTCTAGCATGACATCACACGCGTTGGAAACGGGCCATAAATTCAATGTCAATAATCTCAAACTCTGAAACCCAGGAAATAATAAATTTGATTTAAACGCCTTGGAAAGTATAGCGATATATAAAAATAAACGTAGCTGTCTTAACAATAATTATGGTCCGATTCCGAACTTGATCCTGTATAGATTTACCAGGTAGATAGAATTAGGACCAGCCATAAAATACGGCGTACCTTCCAGTTCTAGGACACCAATTTTATTACTCTTATGTTCAAAATAGTTCTAAGAAACCCTTTCGCTTGGGAGACCAATTTTGTTGCTCTCGTGTTCGAAATGGTTCTAGAATTTCATGGAACTATTTTGAGTACGGGGGAGAGATGGAGTTGGTTTCTTGAGTGGGAGGGGTTGATGAAGAAACCCTAAAGATTTATCGATTCTCTTCATGCACTTTAGGAGTGAGGGTTGCGTAATTATAGAAATGTAATTTAAGTTTAGAGTTAGATTAATCTTCAACTCCTGAAGTGAATTTACGTCAAAGTTCTTGATCCATCTAGTGTGTGTAATGCTCTACCAATAGTTATACATTTTGTTGAGAAATTTTTTGAGGTATACTCTGCTACAAATAACATCATCCAAAAACGGTCAAATTATTTTATTGTCAACAAGCAATACAATAGAATTTGTAACAAAGAAGTTCTAGATCACAATCACATTTATTAGAAATCTATATAGAAACATAACCTCAATTTATGACAGATTATATCACTTTACAGACATATTACCAACCTTGAATAAGTAGTATGCTAAGTCAAGATTGCCAACCATATAATACGTTATCACCACACATATTCGACGTATTACAAGACAATTTACAACAACCTCTACATATACATACTTTCTACATATCACTCTCTTAAGACAATGATGCCAAAAGAACATTAAAATTAATTTATTGTCAACAAGCCTACATAACTATAATTCGTAAATTAATATCATCTAATAGCACCGAATTTATATTTTTATAACTGCTAAATTTGCAGCAAAAGAGCCACCCCTGCCATCGTCCACTTAGCAGCGGCCTCCTTGGTCTTCAGGTTAAACGTCCACACAAAAGTGGGCCCCCTCATTCTCGTCTTGTACACTGGACAATCATACATGTTCCTCAGGTCCTGCTTGTCCTGAGTTATGGCTTTGATAAACACCACGGGAACCACGGGGAATAGTTCTTTGAGTTTCGAGTCCGTTATGGACCCCGTCTGCAGATCCCATCGAGCTCCCTCCATGAATAACCCGTGCACGTACGCCCCCTCCCTCGGAGCAGAACTGAAGTCGTACCTCTGTTTCTTCGTCACGTCTGTCAGTAAACACATTTTGTCCAGCGGCCATTCGTTTTTTCTAGCAGTTTGCTGCATGATTGCTGTTAAAAATGACTGAGGGTTGAAGAATCCGCCCAGCCAAACACAAGCGGGCATGGTGAAATCTCCTACCCAGTTCTCCAGCTCTTTTATTCTTAGCGTTAAATCCGCGAACCATTGACCGAGAGGGAGCATGCTAGGGTACGCTTTAACCACCCAACTATCCGGCACTTGATCCATAAACAATGCCTCCTCGAGTTCTTCCATGTCTGAAGTGATGGTCAACTCTCCCTTCAAACCCAGGTCTAATTCCTTCAAAGAACGCTTCATTTCGTTCATCAAGGTATTCATCCGTTCGCACTCCTGGAACGCCACAATAATATACGGGTTCCTATCCTCAACTTTGGCCATCATTTCGTGAACATTAAATGCTTCTGGTAATTTATCAAAAATGTCGTCCAAAGAATTTCTAACCTTGTCTTCTCGACTCATCCCTGCCCCCACACTAGCTCCAGCATCCCTCGGCTGCATCTCGAATATCGTTTTGAACAATAACTCGGAAGTATTGGCCAAAAATCCAATTTCAGCATTCGGGTGCAGACCGTACAAGTAAGGACTCTCCGGTGGCAGACGATCGTCTATGTAGCGATGGTAGCCGACATAATCTGTATTCGGAGGTGCAAAAAACCCAGGAGCAAACTGCATGTCACCATCAATCAATTCCGGTTGCATGAATGCAGCCAAGTAAGTACGGCACAATCTTCTGTCCCAATCGTCAGTTATGTGACCGCCGTACATGATCTCCCCGAACAGATATCGCAAATCTTCCCATGGAATTTTATTGTTACTTTCCAAGTAGTTGAAGAGGACGTTCACGCTTATCGTCAAATCCCCAATGTTGAAGGGATAGTTCCTGTTCCACCCTTGAGGACCGAACTTTCTCCTTTCCGCCACGACTGCATGGAAGTAACATAACGCGAACAAGACCGCTTTAAATTCAGCTTCCTTAGAACAAATCTCCAACGTTTCTTGATTGAAGTTGTCCATCGCTTTGTGCAAGTTGGCATACATGCCCGTCGGGGGCTCATTCGTTATTTTAATCGAAGATTCCAGAATACCCTGAGGAATCACGTTCGCGTGAGGATCAGCGTTTGATTCGGCGCTCAAATACAATCGATAGCTGTGATGGGAGTTTTCTGAACACTGTTCCATCTTCTTCTCCAAAGTCGGCAACCACCGCTGGACCAAATGGATGTTTTGCAAAATCACCCAATGACCATTTTCTGAAGCGACATCCATTGCGTTCTCTGCGACAACTTCTTGGCCCTGGCCCAGAGAGATACTGTGGAATGTACCGCGGTCAAAAGTGAATCCCATTCTTTTGCCCAAAATTTCCACGTCTTTCAAAGGATTGACGCCGGGGGATAGCAAGAAGAATACCGGGGTAGAGTTACTGGTTTCTTCAAAAGATTTCGCGAAAGACACTGTTCGTGCAGTTATGAATTTGGTACCCAATTTTTCTTCAACGAAATTAGTGACTGCGTACGTCATTCTGTCGGGCCTGAGGGCTCTCATCATGCACATGTGCTGGAAGGAAGTTTTCGTCTTCCACTCTCCCGGGAACTTCTCCTTTTCCGGACATTCACTCTCCACAAACTTTCTCCATCGTTTGGCCGAACCTTCCAAATCTTTATCGAGATTTTTAAATTCCTCCATGTTCGATAAAGATTTTATACCTCCCCAGCTTATGTTGGACAGAAAATCTACCGGCGAAGTTAGATTAGCCACCACGGGAAAACGGAGCAAAAAATCCAATTCGTCCGCTTTGATATCGTCCACAGATTGTAAAATTTGGAAGGTCATTTGGGCCATGAATGTCAGTTTATCGCATTCATAAAGCCCTCTTGTCGTGTACATGAACACCGAAAAAGTTACGCTATCCAGCAGGTTAAATAACCTATCTTTTAATTTTTCGGCGGGCTCTGCTCTTGCCAAAGCGTCTATGAAGACCGTACTGAACGCCTTCAGTGAGAATTGGTAAATAGCGTTTATTCTGTTCAAGTCATTCAACAAGAAATAAAGCAGAGAAGCCCGAGCCGCGCACGGTCTATACTGTTCTCTAGCTTCGTCAATTTTGACCGAAGTCACCTTGGCTTCCTCAACTTTGACTTCAATTTCTGTCGCCGTCCTCTTGGTCCTTTCCAAATTTTCTACCAGTTCCACATCCCCCAATATGTTTCCCGTGGCAGAAGACAGGCGACTCAATAGATTATCTTCGCAAGTCTTCAATATAATTTTGAAATCGTTCTGTTGTTTGGTTAAAGTCGACTTAAGAGCTTCCAAATCTGGTCGTTCTACTTTGACAACCTCTGCTAATAGTTGCTCTTCTAATCCATCTCTGGTGACCGTAAAATTGATCAAAGTACTTTGGGCCTGGATCTCGGGCTTGTAGTGCGGATTGGCCAGCTTCGTTTGTAAAATCAGTTTGAAATTCGGGTCATAATCGACTTCCTTATCACCAATCTTGATGCATTTTCCCTTTTTAATCAAAACACGACCCATGACCGGTTCCAAAACGGCGTCAATTTCTTCACCAATATATTCCAGCAGGACAACTTCTCCGTTAGAAATGCACCGCTCGATGGTATCCAAGTAGGTTTTCATCGACAACCTAACCACGTGCAATGCTTCTCCGTACCTGGTTTTTATCCACTTGATCCCTTGAAGTTGCGGATCGATCATCAGAGGCCATCGAGAAGAATTGCTGAGGATAGTAGCGTTCTCAGTCGACATCCTATCGCTGGGTAGCCCCTCGTTGTTCCAACCGGCTATCTGAGCATCGTCCGTCAGTAAAGAAAGAGGGTCTAAATCATCAGTCATCGGTATTTTAGGTTCCTGCTTCTTCAGGAAAGGCATCCAGTGTTTCTTCAACAAATCGGATCGGTACGACTTTGTAAAGCAACCGACATAAGAAATGAAAGCGGTCACCAACAATATGTCGCCAGGTAAAGTGTTCGTAGATCCCTTGTAGCTCTTCACCAATTCCTTCCAGCGAACCTTCTCTGACGCTAAACCGTTCACCAACCTATTGGCCAAATCGATCATTGTCGCCGTTGCGTCCGCATCTTGTTGACATTTCAACTTCGCGTTAGTGGCTTCTTCAAATTCTGCCTTCAGCACTGCCAGTTGTTCTTCCAAAATGTTCAGTTTCTCTGTTAGTTCCTCCAGCTTAGCTCTGGCTTCCGCCAGATCCGAATTCGCTTTTTGCAACGCCTTCCTCTTAGGCTCCACCACGACAAACACGTCGTAAAATTTGACAATGTTGATGACCCAGGCACACAGGCCAGCAGCTGCTATAGATTTCGCCAAGATGATTTCAGGATTAAAATCGGCATCTTTCAAATACACCTGTACCGCTTTTACAATTTCGGGATGCATATTTTCTTTGTCGTAGTTGATGAGATTGTCCAGGAACTGGTCAACCCTTCCCATCATCAGCTTGCAGTCCTTCCAACTGCGTTCTTTGGGAATTTTTCCGTTCTTCGCGAATAGGACCATCACAGCTGCCGCTACTTTCGCTACAGCAGCTGGTGGCGTAGGGAAAGACTTCAGTTCGGTCAAATTCGCTTTGTTCAAAGTATTCAGAGCAGCTTGAGCGGCTATCAAAGCGGGTTCGGCTTTGCTCAAGTCTTCGGCGCAGATCGCAGCTTTTACCGTCACGTCCTCTTCTATTAACTTCACTTTGGCTTCTTCCTCGCTGGCTATCGCCTGTTCTTTACCAACCTTCTCATTCTCTGCCGCCAATACTTGAATGAGAGCATCTGCTGCCCTATTTTTTTCTCCAAGCTCAATTTCCTGGACCGCAAGTACTTCTTTCAAACCGTCCACCTCCTCGGAAGTCGATGCGAGCTTCAGGAGACCGTTTTCCAGCCTCTGTATGCTGTCGAAAATATTATTCGTATTTTCCGTCAATAATTTCGCGTACAAAGCTATCTGTTCCAAGAACGATTTGGGAGTGGTGTAGTTGTAGCGCTTTTCGTTCTGAAGATACACTTCAGACATCGCGTTCACGGTGGAGTGGACGTGAGACATGAACAGAGACACAGAGTTCACAATTTCTTTCGGGAGCACTTCGATTTCTGCCAAGAACATCTTTGACACCGATTCCAGAGCCTCTTTAGGCCACTCATGGAACCAGTTGATGGCGGTACAGTTTACTAGGGCTGGAAACTTTCTTCCTCTCACTCTAAGAGTGGAACCAACGGGGGAGAAACATAATACAACTTTCAACAACCTCCTCGTTTTATCTATATAAAATCTGTAACAGTTTTCTCTCGTGTCTTCCAAGCCCATTCCCTTGACTTCGCCTCTTAGCCCGTTTATTATATTCTCCATGTCTTCGGGGGCGAGCAAATCCGGTATTTCTCCTGAAGCCAACATGTCGTTGATTAGTACCAAAAAACGTTCTTCGGGAACTTGTGCATCGGTCATGAGAAAGACGGTGCTGACGTTCTTCAGTGCCGCCTTAATATAAATGCCTGCCAAGTCAGCCTTCATGTCGTTCATGGAGTAACCTTTCTTGAGCTGCACTTGAAACACTTCCAGAGAAGAAATGAAAGCCGACAATCTCGTCAAAGATTGTTTACCGGAACCACCAACGCCTACCAAGAGAGCATTTCCACGCGGTCCCTCCAAGATCCTGTTTATCCTGCAGATGTGGTTCATAGCATCCTCGAAGAGGACCAGGTTCATAGCAGCCACCAAATCGTTATAGCCACTCAAAGCATCTTGGAGGAGTTTATCCAATTGAGGATATTCTCTGATGGGGAAGTACTTAGGATCACCAATCCCTTCCGCAAAGTGGCAGTATATCAGCGGTTTTTCCATGACAATGTTCTCGTCCAACTCCTCGTACGACTTCTTGACTATTTCTGTGATCAGTCGCGTGAACATTTCTTGATCCTTCTTCTCTACCAACTTGTCTCCATACACTCGAGTAGACTCGTGCATCCACAGTCTAATAAAATCGCTATCGGTAGCCACACCGTCACCGTTGGCGAATAACATCCCTTGGAATATATTGGACATATCCCTCAAGTTGAACATGTAATGAAACTTGACTGCGGTTGGTAAGAAAGTCTGTTGGACCTTCTGGTGTAAAGCAAGTGCGGCGTTTACGGTCGGTATTCCAAGTCTAACGATGGACGGTCTAAATTTATTCGAAGAATTCTCCAGGTGCTGACCGAGTATGTTACTGTAGATCTTGTAACTGGCGTCCACCGACGGGTTGCTGACGGCAAACACGCAAAAGTGCCTCTGCAACCTGGGGTTTATAGTGAACGATCCGGCCGTCGGGTTCATGCAAGACACAAACTGCACGTTCCTGATATCCTTCAAACTCAACTTCTGGCGATCGTACCAATGCTGGTAGTCCATGTATTGGCGAATCAGCGTGTGCGGCTGCACGGTAAAGTACTTGTCGACTTCCGGCATGTTCATGTCGTCCACAAAATACACCAATTTCTTGTTTCCCGGCGGACCGTACACCCTGCCGGCCTTCTTTTCCAACGGGTCTTCCAAAACCTGCTGCAACATCGCCGACGTCGTGTAGAAATTGAACGGTACGTTGGTGATTGCATAATGCTCAGGAGGTAGACTGGCCAGCTTGTCTTGCATCATCACTGTCTTTCCAGTGCCAGCTGCGCCAATCAGCATGACCGGAACTCGCTTTTCCATCAAGATATCTATGAAGTATCGCACTCGAGTAGTTTCGGCTGTGTTCACCAGCGTTGCTTGTAAGGGTATTTCTGGATCTAGCTCAAATTCCGGAACCAAGTCGGTCCAGGGACAAAACTTTTTAGTCTCGTCTTCTATGTAATAGTGGAAGACGGTGTTTGCGGACGGGAACTTGACCGTCTTGAATTCATTCGTGAACCACTTGCTGAATTCGTTACGCCAGTCGATGATTTGATCTTGGAACAAAGTTGAACCGAAGGCCCAAACTGCGGCGAAGACGAAGTAAATCTCGTACCAATCTTTCGGGCAATCTGGAGGGACGTTTTGGGGAGTCAGTAGACAGTCTAACAAGGAACACAGCATCTGAACATGGGCCAAATCGCATATCGGAGTAATCTTCTTCAATTTAGTCCTCAAGTGTTCGATACAAGAAGGCATGTACTTGTCGAAAAGTATCATCAAATTTGCCTTCTCGCTCTGTTGGGATCTCGTCTCTATCCACGAAGTCACATAAGGGTTCAAACCAAGATCCGCCGGATTGATGTACAGAATTCCGGCTCTCGATACCGTGGCGGGCGTCGCCGTTCTTAAATTGGCGATTTCAAACAGCAATCTCATGCTGGACGTCAAGGCTATCCGTTCGTTACTCGCCAGCGTCAACACTTTATTGTCATCCATCAACGTGTTGAGCGATTCTATCCACATCGGATCGATGTCGCCATCCAAGACGATCCACTTCGGGGCTTTTCCCGGAATGTTGGTCTGATCACGCATGATCACCGAAAACAATCCGTCCTTCCACTCTCGGGTCGCGGGATTTATTATGCCGAAGAGTTCGTCATTCGTGACGGCTTTCGGGTTGAGGTCGTTGAAAATGGCTTTGTGGCCCTGATTCTGGTACGTCCTGTGCAGCGTCCTCCACACCATCGTCTTGCCGGTGCCCGTGAACCCGATGACGAACACCGAATGACGCACCGCAAATAGTTCCTCCAACTGAACTACCTTCAAGACGAAACCGTCTTCCGGTTGTAACTTCAAGTCGACCGCAGACTTCTTAACCAATTTCTCAAATTCTGGCACGCGTCTTCTTGGCACATCCAAGGCTGGGAACAAGTCGCCAATTAGACCCATGAAAACGGGAACATCGTCGGTGATGATCTTAGGTATGTTGAAATCTCGCAAAGCTCGCATCAATACTTGATCTTCCGGACGCTGTCGATCGCCGCGTTTCAAGGAACCGGCCACCACGAGCACCGATTTGATCGCCCTTAAACCCCAGTCGTAATGGTCTTGTTTGCTCAATAATTCTCTGCAAAGGGTGTACAGAGTAATGAACTTCCTTGCCAGCAATCGGGCTTCTTGGAAACCTTCGGCGACCAACATGATTTCGCAGATCAGCTCGAAATCTGGTACCACCATGGCGCAAGGTCTGAATAAGGCTTTCAGATTTTCCGGCAGTTCCGTTCTGCCAGCGTAACCAGGATTCATCGTGATGAATATTCCAACCTTAAATGTGGAGAAGAATAATTAGGTGAAGTAATCTGAAGCAGGAAGAGGACTTACGCTGGCATAGAGAACGATGTCCTGGCCCAAGAACTGGAATCGCTGCTTCTTGTTCTTGATGGCATCTTGTATCGTCTTGACTTGTACCGCCACCACCGAGAGCACTTCAACGGATATACGGTTGAACTCGTCGAAGCAACCCCAGCAACCCGTTTGCGCCAACCCCTTGTATATATTTCCTATTGACTTGTAGTCCATCTGTTCCGAGCAGTTGAACACGTACACCATCACGCCCAAGGCTTTGCCCAGATCCTTCGTGGTTTCGGTTTTGCCGGTTCCCGCAGGCCCCGCTGGTGCCCCGCCCATTATCAAGTGCAAACTCTGCGTTAGAGTAATGTAGCAACGATCCGTGAGTGGGGTGATCACGAGACGGGGAGTGTTCCCCAAATACTCGTACTGGTATCTGAACTGGGCGTCGCAAATGTTGGCGAAGCACTCGTTCTGCTTCAGATCCCATCGATGTCGAAGTTGGCTCTGCCATTGGAAGGCTTGAGAGTTCTCCACCTTCACCGTGATCATCTTCGCGACAACGTCACGGGAGTGCACATCTATGGTGCAGATTGTCATGATCTTCTGACGATCGCCGGCCGATAGGTCACCCAACAGCAGACTGATCAAGACACTAAGTTGGCTGATTTGTTTCTTTTGGTAGTCCTTCAGGGCATTCTCGTAACCTAAGTTGTTATCAAGAAGTTATTTTACGTACAGCTACGAATGTTTGTCAAACTAACCTTCCTCAAGCTGGGCAAAAGCCATGTTGACTTCTGTCGTCCACCAGATCTGCGTACCGCAAAGTGCTGTCTGCGCGGGATAATCGAAAATCCAGATCTCCCTTGGCTTCTCGTCGTACGACTGCACCGCTTCTCCAAACAACTCGTGCAGAGTCAGCCGCATGATGTCTATAACTTTATTCAACCAAACTTCCACTTTACCAGTACACTCGCAAATTTGACTAAACTTCACGTGCTCCTCATTTTCCTTAGAAATCATTTCCTTGGCTTTTTTCGAATCGGGCAAGAAAACCAGTCTGGCCAGAGAATCGAATAGCTTCGTCAAGTGGCGCTGGATCAGTTGTGGGGAGTTTCCGTTGGAGAGGATATCCAAAAGGTCGGTGGAAGAGACGAAATAGAATCTGGGGAAAGCCAAACGTTTGGTGTCGAGATAGTCATTCAGGGCTTTCTCGCAAAGACTCAAATCGCCCAGTAAGGCATCCAGTCTTTCATAAAGACCAGATTTGTTCGTAGCCTTGACCACGTTCAGGTTCTGCAGGAGTTCGCTCAAAACTTGCTTGAATTCCTTGTCGATCTTCTCGAACCGTCTGGAATCTTCCGGCAGCTGACTCCTAATATCCTCAGAACCGATGAAGATACTTTCCAAATAACACCACTTGCGCTGCACTTCCAAAAACACGTTGATCACCTGATCGGCATTCGACAATTTCCTCTGCCAATCTGACACTTCCTCGAGGAAGAAGTCTATGAACTTCGAAGTCATCATGTTCTGCAGCGCCACTTGATTTTCTTCCAAAACTTCTATCAGCTCTTCGGAAACGCGCAGAAGGCGAAGTTTCGTCGTCTCGTGAATCTCGGTCTCGAATTCCATCGTATTCCAAGTCGCGTTCAACTCCTTCAGCACCTTCTCCATTCCCATCTCCTTGACGGCCTTGTCGACGATATTTTTGACCTCGTCCTCGTACTCGTGCAGGTTCAGCATCAAGAGGTCGTTGAGGGTCGTGGAGTCGTCCATCACGAACTTGACCTGTTAAAAGAACGAGATGGTAGGATCTGACCTGGCAGGAGCTCGTTTAGGTATAGTTGTGTTGGTGGATCGAGAAAAAAATAACGGCGTATGTATGGAAGTGTTTTTATTAAAATAAAAAAGTTGTATAAAAGTAAATGTATTTTGTTTCATGTGTTTGTATGTATTGTTCTGGTACTCACTGTGAAGTGTGGACACCTCAGTTTGGACTGCACAGAAACATACCGCAATAGTTAGTATGAGCTGTCTCATCTTTAGGAAATCAAAAATTTCGTCAAACAACTCACCTTGGTAGCTTGCATCAGTTGAACCCAATGACGCTCTCTTATCGCAGGATTTTGAAGCTCCGTAACGGCCCTCAAGGACGTCAACATATTCTTGATCGTCGCCTCCATTTTAATATACACATCCCAAACGCGCAACTCCTTATCCATGGTTCTGATTTCCTTGCCGAACTTCTTGCACTCCATTTCCATCGACTCCACGTCGAGCTTCCTCCACTGGGTCATCTTCCACTGATCCACGCTCGACCTAACGATGAACACGTAATCCCACAAGTGTTTCACTTGCTTGATCTCCTTCCTCGCAGCTTTCAGCGGTTTGAATTCGGGCATCGACAGCTCGAAAAGATTGGCCTGTTCTGTAAGCATGTGCATCTCCTTCTCCAAACATGTTATATCGTCGTTCGTTTTATCCAACAGGGCGTAAGCGTCCTTACAGTCCCAACTGAACAGCGGGAGTTTCTTGAATTCTTCCCTGAACATGGCCTGGCGAATGTCGAAAAGAGCTATCCTCCTTCTGATTGCTGTGCAATGGTAAGCTTGAATGGGAGTCACTAGAGTTTTCGTGGTTATTGCAACCTAAATATGCAAATATTAATCTGAAAAATGTTACAACCTTTAATAGAGTACATACCTTCTTGCAGTGGTTCCATTTGTCAGGCATTTCTTCCAACTGAACGTGTATTTCTTCGGGAAACTCGACACCATAAGACCTGAGAAGATCCATGATCTCCTTCAGAGGCTCAAACATGTTGTCAGTTTCGTACTGGCGCTCTTTAACCTTGTACAAATATTCCATGACTTTGATGAGGCCGTCGTAATCTTTCTCGTCTAGAGGCGCTTGCATTGCTTTTACAGACTCTTCGATAAACGCCTCAAGTTCGTTCAAACTCTCAATGACGTGGTTATACAGATGTTGCTTGAATAGGTTACCCCACTTGCAAACGTTGTTCAGTATGGCCTGTCGCAACGGTTTGACGTCTATCCTCAACCAACCACCCTCGAGAATGTACTCGGTCTCTATTTGTTCCAGTTGCTTGTACAGTTCTTCGTAGAAAGTTATCTGCGCCTTGAACTGTTCAACAGTAGGCGGATTCTTCGGGACTTCTATCGTCGGATTCTCCGACCTCAACGCCTCCACTTCTTCCTGCGTCAGCATCCGAGAGTACTGCAAAAACTGCTGGAGATATTCATTTCTGTTTTCCAGCCACAAATAGCTGTATTCGTTGAATTTCTTGGTGTAGTCGATGGCAGACGCCATGGTGAGCGTGACTCTAGCCAGAATATCTTCAACGACTTCCCTCACGTGCATGTCCGATTTCATGTCGTTGTGATAGTTGAAGTCGGACACTGCCGTCGATACCCGAGCCATGTACAGACCCATTGAAGTGATGTCGTTCAGGAGAGTATTGATGATGTTCGAAAAACTGTTGGAGTCGTGCTCGTAAACCGACGGTACGTACTCGATGTTTGGTTCGTGGAGCTGCAAAGAAATTTCAAATAAAGGAGTGACCGGCTGCAGGTCTCCCATGCCGTCCAGGAACACGTCGAAACTTGTGAGCAACGCGTTAATCATGCAGTTCGAGACGGTCTCGTCGATGTGATTTTCGTAGGCTTGCCAACGCGCTTTATGTTCCCGGATCCTTTCCATCGCCGCTTCCTTCTCAGCCGCTTCCCTTTCTTCAGCTTCCAGTTCCTCGGGGGACTTCTCGACAGCTTTAGGTTTCTTCTTCTTCTTGCCCTTCTTGCCTTTCTTGCCCTTGCCCACTTTTTCTTCCGCTTGGGGAGGAGAGTCTTTAGGTATACCCTTGCCCTTTTTCTTCTTCTTGTCTTTCGGAGACGTCTCTTCTTCCTCTTCTGCCTCCTCCTCTTCTTCGACTCCCATTTCTCTTTGAGGTATCCTGCGGGATAATATCGGTTTCGGAGGGGGCAGTTCAGGGGCTTTCTTCGTCGCCGGTTTTTCGTCGATGTCCATTATTTCGTCCCCGTCATCTTCCTCTTCCTGTGATAAATAAGAAATGATGATAATGACAGTGAAGGATAAGATAATCGATCGTAAATAAGACTTACTTCTTCAGACTCTAAATCGACTTTCATTTCCTCCACCATAGGGATACCGTAAAACAAATTGTAATTTTCGTCTAGCAGCCGGCCAATTTCTTCTGAAGACAACAGTATGTCGGTGTAACGTCTGGTGAGCCGTTCCTCTCGGTCGTCCAAGGACAGCAAGTTCTCTTTTCTGCCGTCCTTCCTGTCGAACAAGGGAAGCTTCCCCCAAACTTCCATGTGTTCCACCATCCTCCTGGAGTTCTCCTGGGCCTGCGTAACCCGCCTGTACAACTCTTTGATCCTCTGGTAAATTCCGTCGATCACTTCCGAGCCTAAAATCACTTATTAAAATACAGAAACGTTTTAATAGAGAAGCGCGACTTACTATCGCTTTCCCAAGTGAACTGGGCGATGATCTGTTCCGCTGCCTCATTAATTTGATCCATCTCGTCCTCAATCATGGCGTACTCCACCATGAGAGTCTTCTTCTTCAGGTAATTGTAGTATTCAATGATGCGATTCAAGCGCATCACGTTCCCCATTATCTCCTCGTTCCTCTGGTAGAGAGCGTACGCTTCCGGTGCCTCATTTTCCAAATCCAGACCTTCTATCGACTGCATGTAGTGAACCTCGCGCAGTATCGCCTGCAACTCTTTGTCCATGTTCAGCTCCAGCAGATTTTTCCTGTTGCGCTTCAAGTACGTCTTGACTATGCTCCTCTCGATCTGGGCCGGTACAAAGTCACGCCAAGTCTTAAACACAGCAGCACCGTCTGCTTCGATTATATCCAGCATCTGTTGCCACTTGCCGAACACCTGCTTGGTATCTTCTTCCTCCAAAATGTCGCTCTCGAGATTTTTCAGTTCCAAACCCGGTTTCTCTATTCGCATCCTTAACTTGTACAACCAAAGGAGATATCCAGCCACCGGGGGGTAGTACTTGTCCTTAGGGGCACCCTTCTTGATCCCGCTATCGTAAATTACCTTGACGGTGTCCACCTCTTCCTCCAGCATCCTTACAATCCTCGGAAATTTAACCGAGATTTCGGCGTTTATGAGCGGACGTTCTATGAGAGGTCCGCAAATGTTCAGAAACTTGTAGATGCTGTCCAGGTTTGAGCATTCGTCGAAGGTCTGCTCGAAAATCGCCGCGAGTCTCTTGTCCAGGTCGTCGCACTTCAAAAAGAACTGTTCGTAATCTTCGTCTATGTTGTGATCTTCCGGAATCATGAAATCGTACTGGACGTTGGCGAAAACGGCGTAGGCAGCATTGAACTCGTTAAATATGTCCACCACCTTCTGGGATAGGATGCTTCCTCGGATGCCTCCAATTTCCACCTTTTCCAGCTTGCCAAACTCGAGGGCCGTTTCTAAAATGGTGCTCAGCATGTGCAGCCGCTCCGTAAAATCCATCAGCCTCTGGAAGACGCATCTAGGGTGGAACGTCCAGGGCACTAGTTCCACATCTTCCTTGAAGTAATAATCCAAATTAGCACGGACGAATTCAAATGCAGACTTGAAGAGGTCCAGTATCGAAATGCAGCTCTTCATTTTCTCGAACATCTCGTCCGGTTCTCCGTGGAACACCGTGGTTGCGTCCAGTTCTCTCGATACACCTTCAATGAGGAGATTGGCAACTTCTCTTAGAAGAATTACCATCCTCTCACTTTTGCAGTAGTACCTGAGGAAATCGATTTAGGAATTATGATTGGACGAGTTACAGAGGAGAAACAATTAACCTGGATCTTGCCCACAGTAGACCGAGCACGTGGACTAATGGTTGAATAGCATCCTTCAACTCGAGAAAGTCGTTACTCTCGAAAGTCTCAAAGTGCTTGATGAGCGGCTTCAGATACAGACAAATATCCCTGGCTTCCACCAGAGCGGCAGTCACATTCTTGAACGTGACTTTGAAGCAGGGCAGATACGAACTCTCGGTTATCTCGAGATAATCAGCCATCTTCCTCACTCTCGGATCTCCCAGTTGATCGTAGATGCACTCGAGGTTCTTCAGGCGAGCTTTCCAAAATTCCACCTCCCTCATGGGGGTGGGATGTTCGCCGCCAGCGAAGGCACTTTCCGAAGACTGCTTCAGGATGTCGTTGCAAATCGAGGCCCAGCGCAGGACGGCTCCCTCTATATTCGACCTCAGAGGGAGGTCGACGTCGTGGTTCTCCGATTCGTAAAATGCGTTCGTCACGTCGTGAATTTTCTCGATGCCCGAGGGCATCGGCAGCAGCGTCTGACTGTGCATGGCGCCTTTCATCTAGAGCAATAATGACGAGCGTTTTAAAATGAGGACGTTGTTTGCATTCAATTTCTGTACACATTACCTGATAAACTGTATTGTTAAAAGCCTTGGCGTGAACTTTGACGTCTTCGGAGACGACCTCCGGCCAGCCCTTGTGGTTGTCCGCGTTGCACAGTATGGGTACGTACACGTGCTCCACGAGGGCCGCCAGCTCTTCCACGGGCTTGCACGCCATCTCCCCGTAAATCAGTATGTCTCTGAAATTGCTCACTGTGACTGCTTCACTCTTCTTGCGTATGAAATACGACGCTTTGGACTTCATCTGATTCGAGAAGTGCGTCATCGGCGTAAGTGCTCCTCCGGCCGCGACCATCAGGATGAGAAGGGGTTGTTGTGGATCGTCCAGGAACTTCTTGACCATTTTCTGTAAAATATGCATCAAAGTTAACAGCAGACAGGCGAAAATTTTTGTAGCATTTATTCCTCGTGAAAGGAATAATCGATCAGTTGATTTTTTTTTGAAACTTATTAACAACAATGAGTTATACATCTGATAATATTTTGCGAAACAAGCTGTGGGTACAGCTGTTTAGCGAAAAATGATAAATTGACTTCCTTCTGGTCTCGTGTTTTCCCGACGTCGCCCCATTGTTCCGGATGGGGAGGAAGGGTGTAGAAGCCGGGTTTGTGTTGTGTCTACAAAGAAAGGCAACCGAAACACAATGAAGGGACTCGCGATATGCCGGTCGAGCCATTGTGCGTATGCCGCTCCAATCGCTCGAGGGCATCAATAAGTTTCACGAGGAGCGTCCGAAAAGTTACTTCAGTAATACAGCCCATCGAGTAATGAGCTAAACGTCCATTTAGAAGACTTCCTATTTGCAAATGGGCCAATTCAAACGATTCCTCGGAGAGCAACATTTATTCGTAATGAATTGATCCCAATTTTAAGCTAGTGAGTGTTTTGGATCTAAAGTTATTAGCTATTTTTCAAGTGGAGGAAATTTGTCAAAATTTCGAAAAATAATTTTTATTTCAAAAAAGAGAAGAGATAGGTAAAAAAAACTTTCGGAGTAAAAATAATTCAGACTCTTGTGATAAAATAAATTTTTGGTATATGTACATAGAATTTCAATTCTACTATATTGTACTGAAGATTTCCAAGTGATTTTTTTTCTGTGTTGATGTACACGCACAAAAGCAGAGAGAATAATTGAAATCGGAATAATTAATTAAAAAATCGAATTACAAGCCAGGACGGGACATAAACGACCGTGACGGGGCAGGGGGCATTTTCTGTTTAATTCGGAAAAAAAGTTATATCAGTTTCGTCAATATCGAAAATGAATGGATTTGCATTAATTTTTACCCTCCGTTCGACGAACACACTTTTATTGTCGCGCTCTAGCCGGCCATTTGCGCGCCGCAGATACCCATTATACCGGATGGTTCGATGCGAGCGTGATACGGTTATGATGTCGAGTTTTGCCCCGAACTCATTAGGCTCAGAATAAATAACCTGCATAATGGATGGCGGAGAGTTTTGGCATTGGACACCAAGCGTTTCTGACGCTAGTGATAACTAAATAGAACATAAAATTTGACGGCCAACTTTAATGCAAGATATTTTTTCTGCGACAAATTGCACCTACTTCCAACTCAAAAACCCTTAGCGCAGCGGGATCAAGACGTTGTCCAAGAGACGACTAGTGTGATTTTTAAAGCATATTTTCAATTTGATTAAATATCTCATTTGGGAAATAAGGCACAAGGGGCATTATTTTTCTTCATAGCCTCATATATTCTGTCTCAAACGTCGGCGGATTTAAAAAATCCGCACTTATTTCCTGAGTTGTTAATCAGGTGCCTGGGCCTTCGAGGCTTAAGCGTTCCATTTTCCCCGGCGCTCTGATACCGTTCCGTGCCATAATGCAATTCGAAGTAATCCAAAGTAAAACACTAAAACAATCCGAAACTTTTGGTTCGTGATATCGGAAGCGTTAAGGAACATAAACCGATCACGCAAAAGCCCAATATTCCCCCACGATAAAGTGTGAAAACGACGTGGAATTTCGCGACAAGTGCTGTTCATTAGGGAAGGGGTAGGTTGTAGAAATTTATACGTCTATAAGAGTGTCACCTTCGGGTACATCATTACATTACACATTTTTTTTCCTATTCTGGGCTAATCTACATATTTCCACAAAAAGTAGTACATCCTACGTCCCTCAACTATTTTTGAACAGTAGCCCAATCTGGAATTGCCCTTCTATACTCCTTTTTCCTATCTCCATCTCGCAAACCATCTTTATTAATAAAAATACATATTTTCGATTTTTTTATAAAGATTATTGATGACTGCGAATTATGTTAATAATTTCAAAATGAATTATTTTTCAACTAAAAAGCAAAAGTGCCATGACCAGCAAACACCAACTGTCAAAACAATGCCACAGTAACCAAGCAGTCGAAAAGTAAACAAAAATTTCTAATTTCCGTCACCCACGTTAAACGGCGAAGAAGAAGGAAGCAAATGATCATACTAAAAAGAAACAAACTTACGATGTACTCCTCCGTCTTGATCATTTTGTTCCACTTCTCCTGCCTCAGCCCGATGCTCTTGATCATGTACTCCAACAAGAAGTCGAGGCGGTCGTCGATCTCTTCATCTTCCTCTTGGTGACCTTTGTCCGCCATTTCTCGTCGGAATAACTAGTGTTCTCGGAGGAACACTTTTGAGTGAAGTTTTTCGCGGTTCTCTGGAACCGCTTATTTACAAATAGTAAACACCCGGTTTGCTTGGCAACCGGAATCGATAGTTACGGAGTGCTTGATCGCCAAAAGTGTGAAATGTATTCGCGATTTTGCTGCTTACGTCAAACGTCAAAAGCACAGCTCGAGGACGGAATCGATATTCGATGTTAAGCGTGGTTATTGAGGTTACAAAAGACTAGGAATTAAAAATATCCTTCAATAAAAGTACGTACGGTGAACTAGGTTCTCTTTTTTTCTAATAACTGACTGGTTGGAAACTAGAAAAACAATAATATGACATTTAGAAGATGTTTTGAGATGTCTTTGGTGTATTTTCAAGAAAACCAGTAGAATTCGAATACAAAGACTATTTCTGGGCACATTCTCATAACTTTTTAAATTTTTGTTGCCAAAATTGTATCAGTTCTGAAAGAATGCCTGACATTGACAACCAATGACACTCAAAGCAGGACACAAACTTTTTTGTGACGTGTATTTTTTTTAGAATTTAAAATATAAAAGTTTAGCGCGAAGATGTGTACAGAAACAAGACCAAGTTGGAATATTCCGTAAATTCGTGTCCCTCTTTAAATGTGGGACACTCGTAGGTCTCATTTAAAAAACTTTCTGGTAATCTCCCGTCGCCTCGTTCGTCTCCCTTGAGACACACCACTTTCTTTCCATTACTTTCCTTTTCAATTCCACCGGCAAAAATTATCCATCCGTCAAATATTGACGAATTTCCAACTTGAACCGCGACAACTTTATGAAGTTACAACTCAGGGGAGTATCCTTGAAACGTGTAGCGGCTAAAAATAAAGCGCGTGTAATTGAATTTTCCGTAATAAGGCATTCCTTTTAACAAATAAATAATTCATCTGAGACCTGAGACGGGAGTAAGAAGAGAGCAAGCGAGTGAAGTAAAGTACTTTTATTTCAAGAATAAGATCGAGAGTCAAGTTACATAGCCATGTTCGATGAATAAAATAAATGAGGGACGTCCGCTCTCGCAAAAAGTTAAATTTGTTGGGCGTCTGGAGATTGGTGTTGAAATAATGGACACGTTGTCCTCCAGATGCTATCGACGTTGCCTTCCGTCGCCAGACAGTTGTTGGCGCAATTTACTAGAGATTTTTCCTTGTAACATCGGTCGCAGATGAAAATGCATATATCAATGTCGTCTAGAAGGTAATTCGGAAATCCTGCGCTACCATTCGGCAGTAGTATTGCTAGCAGCAAGCTCATGGCCAGCAGAAAAAGTTTAATACCTGGAAATAATGGAATTTATCAATACCCACAATTATTAATTTACGCGCACATCATCATTCCCCAAAAGTTGAACGTCCTACAACCCTAACTATTTGAGAGCAGTAATCCAATCTGGGCCTACCCCTATACCTCTTTTTATTACTATCTCTAACTCTAGTATGTCGTTACTCTTTGTTTTATATCTCTAGAGCTCCTACCATCGCGTGTTATTTGACTTCCTAAATAACAGAAATCTGGGACTTCCTCTATCTTCTCGTTCCCAATTTGTATTTTAGTTTTAGTCCTATTTTCACGCCCCCTACACACCCATTTTTTTTTCTTTTTATTGATCTTCATACCATAGCCCTCCGTCAAAACCTCTTCCATTTCGTTCAGAGCCCTTCCTAATTCTTCTTTTCTGGATGCTAATACTGCTATATCATCCACGAATCTGAGCAAATTAATAGTTTAACCCTGTATATTCATCCCAGCAACTATTTTGCCTTTAAAAATATTAATCGCATCTTCGATATATAAATTGAAAACTAGAGGCGATAACGCACATCCCTGCCTCACTCCCTTTCGAATATCTACTTCTCTATGTTCCTGCTCAAATTCTATAACTGCCATTTGCTCTTTGTATATACATATTATGAATTATTCTTCTATCCCTATACTTCATCCCTACATTTTTGAGCACTTTGAACATCTGCTTTCCCTTTCTAATATATCTCCTGCTTCTTGTCCCGAATATGTGCCAAAATTTTGAAAAATAATTTTTATCCCATTTTTAGTTCTCGATAAACTTCTAACGGGCCGCCACTGTGTGACACCCTGTATACCTACGTTGCTCCAAATGTACCTATACTAAATAAATGATCAAACCCCATCCGAAGCCGGAAGCTTAAATAACTTCAATATTAATAATACAGCCGTAAACAGAATTTAATTTTGTGCTTTAATAATCTGCCCAAACACGAATTATTAAACGTACATACGTACCCATGAGGTCAGTTATCCCTATATTCAACTATTTGTTCGTAAATCGAGACTCGGAACTTTAGAATTGGACAAATTAAACCATGATATCGCCGAGAGAAACGGAAACATATTCAGTGAGGCCGTCGGCGTTTCTAAATTTATATGAATATTATATCTGATCAATAAATTTTTAAATGGCTCCCATGAAAGCACGCAGAGATTCGACTGGCCCTTTTTTAATAAAATGGGACAATAAATTATAGATCGCAATAAATTTCGAAAGTGGGGTATAGATTTTAATAATGAATGTTTAGTTTAGGTTTACATAAACAATAATCGATGTTTCACCATTTCCTATCAGAGGAAGTCTGGGTTTAAGCGTTAAATTAATTTTACAGTTAATTAAATGAAATTTATGGTTTATTTTGAAGATGAAAATGGATAAATGCAAAAACACAAACCATTCTGTGCATCCCTAAACAGAATATAGATGAAAAGTTTTATTATATTTGCTCTGTTACAAAAAGTATTTCAAATGAGAATAACTAATTAAAAATCCAATAAATTACGGAGTAATTACAGTATAGCAATATATTTTCTTTATCAGCCGGACCAGTCAACTCACGGAATGCAAATTAAAGTCTATATTACTGCAATAATACGGTTATAAATCAATTCTGTACATAAAACGGAAAGTTCATTTTTAGTTTTCCGCGTTCCCAAATAAAATCCTTCGGAAATTAACTCGAAAAAATACAAATTAGAAACGTGGCAAGCAAAAAGGAAGAATATAAACAAGGCGTCTTTAATTCCCTGAATTACTTCAGGGTAAGTTTTATAGGAAACTGTACAGGGTGTCCTATTCTCGTTATGATTTTGGGGGTTTCTCATACCTGTGATTTTATGTTACCAACTTTTAATAACAAATATCGGAAAGCTGCTAGCTCGGCTTGATTGTTGTATCTTCGTATGTATATTTTTTCTTTTAAAAATGCCCAAACAAAAAAGTCTAATATACTCAGATCCGGTGGTCTTGCAGCCACAATATAGGTTCATTTGTACCCAACCATCCTCCCGGAAAATGATTTTCTAAATAATTTCTAACTGTTGCAGAATTGTGTGCAGGGGCCTGTTTATGTTTATTAACGGAACATTTTCCATTATGTATCACCTCTGCGTTAATATTCAACAAATCAATGTATCTCAAGTTTCAATCAAAAATTTGGTATGCTAGTTGACCACCCAAAATAAAAAACGAAACGTTAAAACCAAAACGTCCTTGCCTCTGACGTTCAAAAGTTTGGTGCTGATTTGTATCAGACCAGTGACACGCATTATGCATGTTAAATAATCCTACGCTGCTTTTATGAGTTTCATCTGTCCAAATGACAGACCACCCAAATTATGAATTTTCTTGAATTTTATTTAAGTACCACCTACAAAAATTAAGCCTTCTTTCTTGATCTCCCAGGAAGAGATGGTGAATAATTTGAATTTTATATGGCCTATATTTGCCTTTTTTAATATTTTTTGAACTTTGTTTTGGAAACACCAACTTGTGATTCGATTTCGCGACAAGTAGCTTTTGGTGTCTCCTCAACCAACGATAAAACATTTATTTCTTCCTCTTCTCTTATCTATTTTCTTTATTATAAATGAATAATATGACTGCTGGAAATCCTACTAATGGAGATTACGATAACAAAGACTGAAAATAAATTAACTTAATTCCTGATGACATCCAGCATTCGGCAGTGAGATAGCAGAGAATAATTTACCTTATAAAACAAACCTTTTGAATTTTTCATATATTTTGATCTTAGAAGTATCTATCGAATCTCTATAATGTGCTTAAAATGGAATTCCGTGTGCATGAAAAGTAAAAATGTCTGACCAACCCAGAAACGGAGTACACACCATGTGCGTTTGGATTACACAGGGCGTTTTATGAAAGAAATAGTCAAATCAACTATTGAAGTTTGAAGACGAACCTTTCTTCTAAAACCATTTCTGTGATTATTAAGGTGAGAGAAACATTTCACTTCTTGTAAAGATCAGAAATCGTATAAAATGGCATGTTAGATAAGCGTTAAGCTTAAAGAACAAAACTTTAACGACAGCTGGTTGATTGTTGACAGTAATAAATTATAACGAATGCATTTTGCATCTCGATGGACAATACTAAACACTTTTTATTTATGATTAATGCAGATAGTAACCAATCTGATTTTGTACTAAAATGGGGTAGGGTCCGTTACCGTAACTAGTGGAATAATTGCTTCGTAAGTATTATTTTATTATGTAACAAACAACGAAACATTTCGAAATTAAAATAAGGCTTATAGAAAAATCACATCGAATTAAGTTCAACATTACAAAATTAAATTAAATCCATGACTAGATGTGTATTAATTTATCGTACGTATTATTATAAGCAAAATTGTCAACGTCTTCAAAAGGCAATGTTTCATATGTATTTTCTTCGCTATCTTCAATTCTCTTTTGCTTTCTTCTTTTTGCAAACCTAAAAAATGTTTTTTCAAAAAAAAAACTCTCTTCCTTTCTCTCCATTTTCAACTCACATGAATAGAAAGAACGCTAAAGGAATACAAATAAGCACCGCCAACAAAACGTACAAATGAATATAAGAACCTCCCGGCTCCGACTTCTGTTCAAAGGGCGAAGCTTTCGTATAAATATTCTTCTCGTAATAAACAATTCGGTGTTCTATTTGTTTATAGAAGTTGTAAACGATGAAAGTGACGCAGTATTTTTCATTAGGCAACAACGCTTTATTCTTGAAATTGTGGTAAGAAGAATCGGCCACATTGTTTTCGCCGATTATTAAAGTTTGAGATTCAGCTGGCAACTGAAATGAAGATTAATGGTATCTTCACCATGCAGACTAAGATTAGGATGTTTTTGACCACGCTGTACTTTAATACCTGAATAATTGCCGCTATCCAAGTGTGCCCAAATTTATTGCAATAACCATCGGGACCAACATCCGGTAAATCTTGTAGCTTTTGATTTTCGTCATAATCTTGAACCATCACAATAATAAAAGACGAATTCAGCCTCCAGTCCAATTCAGGAAGTTGAAAAGTAAGAGTGGTGCTAGAAATATCCACTAATTTCGGCCTCTGATCAATATGATCTCCTATATCTGCAGTTTTTACGCGAATAGTCGTAACATTACTTCGATGGGCAACATTTACCGATTGGATAGACAGTTCATAATGTGTGCTATACGGTATATATTTTATCTATAAAACAATCTGTTAACATTAGAATATACAGGGTGGTCTAGTTGACATCATCAGAATTACACCAGCCGAAGGTTTATCATAAAATTGTAAGATACAGAAAACTTTCTAAATTACTTGGGTGTTGGTGTTCTAAAAAAACAGTGGCGAACGCCGACGAACAGTTACTGCGGAGGGGTATCGGAAGGGACGTAACATTCCAAAAGTACGAAGTAGGCGGACACTGAATGCAAAAATTGCTGGGCGCGCTAGATTAGGGGGAGCATTTCGCAGCGTACAGAGTAGGACTCGGAGCTTTCCATTCACTTTGAGCTAGAACACAACACCGAAGCTACAGACGAAACGCGGGGTTTATTGAATATCATAGTATAGTATTTATATTCCGACGAGTACCTGATGATAGAAAACAAGGAACGTTGAACCAAATTATAGGCGGGGAAACAAAACTCGTCTCGTGAAGCTGGTTTCCCAAAAAAAAAACGCAGTGGGTTACTTATAAGTAAAAAAGAATAACTAGGTAAGTATGTTTTGCGATTGACCGAAAAGTTCGTGTGGTTAGAGTTATTTTAATAGCATTTTTCTAAAATTTTGCAATATTTCTTAAATTAAAAATAGACTGCAAAAAACGGAAAACTCAATTTCTTGACTGGCCACTTCCGGTGGCTTTTTCTGGGTTCAGTCATCATGTCATAGGTATCACATTTTCTTTTCTGCGAGCATCGAACTGGCTACCTCTGGGGTACTGCTCCAGTACCCCAGAACTAGCCGCGCGGTGGAAAAAATAATAAACAAAAAATGGTTTGCTGAGTCTAAATTTCCTTAATAAATGACTTGTACCGTTATCATCTGCCGCAGTCAGACACGCTCAGTAAAGCCTCTTTTAGCGCTTTACGTATTGTAACTGATTTTTTTCCATAAAGTTCTAACATTTGGAATAGACTTCCATGAACCTGGGTTCCAAATTCCTAAACGGTAAAAAATCCACGGTACACGCCACTCAGTTCATTAAATGTTCAAATTCCAATCCTTCTGTGACAACACAAATTTTAAACTTTCCCTTTCCCGGCTAATTTCTTGTCCATCGTAATTCCGTGACAGATTTTACCTGATATGACGCAGAGAACAGAAATAACGGAAGACGTAGTTGGAAGTTGACGTATATTATTTGTCTAGACACGTTTTATACGAAATTAGTCCAATCCGGTGCTCATAGGATGTGTTATGTGTTCTCATTTGGCCAATAACATGCTGTATTAATGCAATGGAAATCTCCGGTTGGTGACGGAAATTCAAAGGCAGTATACAAGAAATCCACCAGTGATTCACTCCTCGGGAATCTGTTATACAGGTTGATCCATTTATCCATTTATGCGAAGTTATATGAGAGACCTCTCTTTGTTTTACCATTCTGTCTGTTCGTCCGTCTGTCTCTCAGTCTGTATGTCTGTTTGTCTCTCACAGTGTTCTTTTTCCTGAACTGTAAGTGCTATACAACAATAAAATTGACACATATGTAATGGCCCAAACTCAGACAAATCTAAATGGTTTCTTGTGTGTAGGTACATATTTAGGGCGGTTTTCATACATCGAAACATCGAAAAAGTGTCAAAAGATATTTTTTGTTTGCAACACTAGAGCATGTGAAACATTTTTTTGTTTTTATCTTTTTACAGTTCAGTACGACCACATGCGGGGAGTGTCAATTGTGTCCCCATGTCGCAATTGGGAACTATTTAAAGTAAAATCGTGAATTTTGGTACTTTCGTAGTCTTCACGATCGCAACTAATTATGCAATAAATAAATTTTATCAAAATCGGTTCAGGATGCCCTTTCTGATATAAGCGCTTCAGAAACTTTGGTAGCCAGTACGGAACACTTTATGTACAAAGGGAGTTGATACTCGGTGAATTATTTAAATGGGACACTCTATACCTACATATTGCGTTTTTTAATTCTTCGATCGATTTTACAAAGTATGCATACGAAGTAAGTTGCTTCTAAACTAAACCCCATATTTTTGTGTTTGTTTTCTTTTAAAATTTTTGTCACACGTACCTAGGAATGTTTCAAAAATTACATTTTGAGAATGATGAACAGATGCCCAGTTTCACAATAACTTCAGTCTAGAATGCAACTATTACACAATCATATAGTAAAATCGAACAGGGAAATAAAAAGTGAGATGATATTACAGGAGTTGTATTTAAGAAATCCAAGTTATGTAGATTAGCATCTGCTGTACAGAAGAAATGAGACGCCATGTATAAGTAAAGTAATTTGAATTATGGAAATTTAAAAACAAAGAGAGTATCTATAGTCGGGGAGCAGCTTGCTTAAATTCAAAGTGGTCGTCCGAAGTCGAGGACACACTTGTTTTGAAGACTGTTTTCTTTGTAAAATCACCCGTTGAATCCGAATCCGGAGAGCGCCCGTTCATTTGGGACGGCCTTGACCCTGAAAAATGCATTTTTAAGTAACATTTAGAAAAATTGAAAACTCCGAACATTTCAGTTTACATCGTCATATCTTCGTTCTGGAGACAGCTAGGAAGCTAATTTTTTTTTTAAATGTTCTCCAGGCATTTTTGATTGCAAACCTCTATACACAATTAACTTCCGAAAAATAACTACGTCAGAAATTTGTAATTTTGTACACCGCGTCATTTTTGTGCACCTTAATTTTCACCACGCGAGAAAATTTTTTATTGTAAAAGATAGATACCTATTCAATCGAAATAATATGTCGTGAAAAGTATGCAGAAGTTTTTAGTGAAAAAATCATCTCGATATCTGCAATACTGACCGAGTTGCAGCGATTAACAAAATATTGCTTTTTGCGCTGCGGCATATAGTGTTCTATCTCTACTCTACGCATCTACCTACTCCGTGCATCTGCGCCTGCGGGCGGCTAATATCCGTCATATGCGGGAAACCCGTGCAAATACCTATTACTCTTCTTTAGCAAAGTGATAAAACAGTTTCCGATGTAATGAAGTTTATGTTTAAGTTTAATTGTTTACAAATAACATATCATAACTATAAAACTGTTCTTAATTTTTCAAATTCTGCGACAGACATACCTGCACTAATTCTATCTGTTTTTGTATCTGCCGCCAGGGCCGTTTCTATTGAGCGGGGACTGCTTGTCAAACACACAGGCGGCCAATTTTTGAGGCGGCGCGGCGGGCGGTATACACCCGCCGAAAAAACGAAATCGGATTACCGAATGCCTCCTTTAAAAGTTAAAGGTAGCATTCACTTTAAGGCGGCACATGCGGAGAAGGGAGAACTTCATATTATGCAGTTACTTCTTACTTACATTGTATTTTTTATGCATTTCGATGTAGATCTTATATCAAATTAATTTATGTTACGCCCATGTATGGAGTTCCAATTTTTATGTATTCCTATTTTGAGAACAAATATAAAAACTTTTTAAAAAATGAATCTTTTTCTTCGTATGAGGAACGGTATAGGGGTGTACATAAATAGTGTTCGTTAGCTTAGGTTAGGTTGAGGGCGGTAATCCGGCAATACGTAATTTGACACGCAGGCAGCCCAGACTTCTAGTCTTTGAGGCAGTCAAGTGGTCAGAAACGGCCCTGCCTGCCGCCTTGAACAATGCGTTGTATCCATTTTCAGTTACAGCTTGAACTGTTTCTGCTGAATCATTTATCTGACAAATTATGCACAAATTGTAATTGATTTCCATTTTCACTAATAGTAATGCTTATAACTTAACCTCAGACTTCAATCAAAATTGCACAAACAGTGATTCCAAAACAATTCCACACATGCATACTACTCGTACATAGTTATTGTTATTTGTAAACAATTAAACATAAACTTCATTACATCGGAAACTGTTTTATCACTTTGTCAAAGAAAAGTAATAGGTATTTGCACGAGTTTCCCGCATATTTATGACGGAGATTTGCCGCCCGCAGGCGCAGATGCACGGATTAGGTAGATGCGTAGAGTAGAGATAGAACACTATGCCGCAGCGCAGAAAGCAATATTTTGTTAATTGCCGTAACTCGGTCAGTATTGCAGATATCGAGATGATTTTTTTCACTAAAAACTTCTGCATACTTTTCACGACAGATTGTTTCGATTGAATAGGCATCTATCTTTTACAATAAACAATTTTCTCGCGTGGTGAAAATTAAGGTGCACAAAAATGACGCGGTGTAAAAAATTACACATTTCTGACGTAGTTATTTTTCAAAAGTTAATTGTGTATAGAGGTTTGCAATCAAAAATGCCTGGAGAACATTTCAAAAAAAAATTTAGCTTCCTAGCTGTCTCCAGAACGAAAATATGACGATGTAAACTGAAATGTTCGGAGTTTTCAATTTTTCGAAATTTTACGTAAAAATGCATTTTTCAGGGTCAAGGCCGTCCCAAATGAACGGGCGCCCTCCGGATTCGGATTCAGCGGGTGATTTTACACAGAAAACAGTCTTCAAAACAAGTGTGTCCTCGACTTCGGACTAACTCTTTAAATAAGCGCTTTTTGAGATGGCTGCTCCCCGACTACTATTTGGCATTTTTCTCTAAATTACACAATACAGATGAATCGCTTTTTCTGATAAATGGGATACCTGTGCACCTGCATATTCAACTCATTATGTGTAACAATAATAAATTTTAGGAAGAATCTGAAATTACTTTGGAAGGTCTTCGATGCGAAAAATAGGCCCCAAGAATAATACCTGAATACATACAAAAACTAGCCACGCCTGTTTCTTGAATCTGGGAAGTTTAAACATATCGCCGCTAGACACCGCCACCTCTAGCCCCTTGAAAAGGCGAATGCAGAGGTGCAGGAGCCAATTGATTACTTCATTATTATCAAAAAATTATTATATTTTTTTTGATACCGTCAAAATGAAAAGTCTAATCTATGACTCTACGATTATAATTTCTAAAAAAAAACGAAAAATGTGATAAATATTCTAGCTACAATATGTCCGATTTTCATAGATTGTGAAGTAGATTTTAAAGTTGAATTTATGGTTTTTAATGAAAATTATTAGCGAACAGTCCTAGATCTATGTTTGATTGAAGCAAGAAAAAAGTAATCATGCGAATATCTTAAACCATGTTGGAATAATCCATTGACAGCGGGAACGTTACATCCCTCAAATATTCCAAGCGTTCCGATAGCCTTAAAAAAGGTATTTTTGAAGAAACCCGTACGCATGCCTCTGTGTTCTAAATGAAATAATTACAGCCACTATTTAATAGAGAATACAAAAAAATTATCTACGCAAAATTTTACAATGCTATACTTACCTTTTTATTATGGGGAATCTAACAATGACCTAAAAACAATAGGGTTCTATTTGAAATTACAATGCCTGCAACTTAAAAAATATGAAGTTTAGACAAAAATGACTTTATACAACCTGATAGTCAAATCGATCAAGGAATTCGAAAATGAAGTGAAATACAGTGTGTTCCATTTAAAAAAACGAAGTTAGGTGCTGTGCAGAAGAGATGGTACGGTCTGTATAAGCGAAAATAATTTTATGTGATAGAGAATCACGAATTAAAGGGGATCTCTTATATAACATTTTTGATAAATTTTCAGCGGGTAAAATCCTGATGATAGGGTCAAATCTTACCTGATAGGTATATTCCGGTAAATAATTATCTTTACTAACTTTAAATACTTCTTGGATATGTGCCGAAACATTGGTGGAACCACCGATTTCTGTCTCGTTCAAAATTATATTAAAAAATTCGATCGTACCGTTTTGTTCGTAAGGGTGAGACCAATTTATATTTAGGTGACAATAGTCGGTGTGTGGTTGACAATCGACTATGTTATACGTTACATTTGTTGGCTTACCAGGAACTGCGATACAAAAAAACAACATTATACATAAAAAAAGATTAAAATTTTAAACTAACTTCTGTTGAAAGTATGTCCGACTAGTTTAACGTCATTACCAAACCGGTGCGTATTAAAATTCTTCAAACTTAAAGAAACGTCAATTTTCCGATACGATATTAATTTGTCGATGTCGATGCAATATTTGTGTCTCCACAACTTGCACGGGCTGATTTCGCCGATTTTGGAATTGCAAGTATCGAACGCGTAAGTATCGCAATAAATAGCTTGGATGTATTTAAGGAGACCTCCGGGTTTTTGAGGTAAATCGTATCGAATTGATAAAGATTCGGGATCCGCAGAGTATACTTCGACATTCACCGGCTCTGGAGCAACTAAAATAAAAGTCTACGCTGGAACTTCACTAATTATAATTACATATGTACCTGCAGAAATGGAGGGAACGTATGGCGAACAAGGGAGAAGGCAAATCAATGAGAGAGGGGAAGCTAGATATGACGAAGAAAGGCTAACAGAAAAAGTGTGTCAAGAAAGATACGTGGAGAAAATAGAAATAGCGTTAAAAGAAATGGAAAAAGGAGAAGACTTGGAAAAAAAGTGGAAGGTAATAGAAGAATGTTTGAAAAGAGCAACAGACCAAGTTATAAGAAAGAGAAACCAAAGGACGACACCGAGTAAATGGTTTAATGATGACTGTGAAAGAGAGTTACAAAAGAAAATAGCTGCAAGAAAGAAAATGCTGCAGACTGGATCACAGGAAGATATAGAAGAATACACAAAGCAAAGGAGAAGGACAAAAAGAATTTATAGAGAAGTTAAAAGAAGTTTTTGGCAAAAGCGAATAGAGCAGACAGAAGAATATTACAGGAACGGCGGGGAAATACGAAATTTTTACCAAGAGATAAAATATACTAGAAGAGCTAGGCAACAAATACCGATATCCTTTAAAAATGAGAACGGAGAAAGAATAAGTAAAGAAGATCAAATAATTGAGGGGTGGAAGAGATACTTTCAGGAGCTTCTACAGGGAGAGAAACCAGAAGTGCAAATACTAAGTGAGGAGGAAAACAGAAATGAAGAACAGGGAAGAACAGAAGGTGAGAGGGAAGATATAGATCCCCCAACAAAAGAAGAAATCGCGAACATAATAAAATCCCTCAAAAATAGAAAGGCACCAGGTGGAAATGGAGTAAAGAATGAGTTAATTAAATATGGAGGAGAAGAGTTAATAACGAATGTACACGAGTTGATAGACCAAATCTGGCAACAACAAAGAATGCCAAAAGAGTGGACAGAAGCAATAATAACCCCGATTCACAAGAAAGGCGAAAAATCAGTATTCAACAATTATAGAGGAATCGCACTACTGGACACAACTTATAAAATACTAACTACGATCCTGAGAAACAGAATACAAAAATACACGGAGAAAGTATTGGGAGAATATCAAGCAGGATTTAGGCCAGCTCGCTCTGTCACAGATCAACTGTTTGTCCTAAAAGAAACGCAAGATATGTGTGGAGAATACAATAAGGAGATCCATGTGGCATTCATTGATTTTTTAAAAGCTTACGACTCTTTAAAAAGGGAAGAGATATACAGGGCTATGGAAAACCTAAAGATACCGGGGAAATTGATAAAATTAGTTGAGATGACCTTAAAAGATACAGTAAATAGAGTTAAATGGAGAGGGAAGATGTCAGAAAGTTTTATAGCGAGAGATGGAGTCAGGCAAGGGGACCCACTGTCGACGTTGCTATTCAATATAACACTTGAGTACGTCGTAATAAGGGAAAGTAAAATAAATAGAACAGGATGCATAGTAAGCGCAGAACACCAATGTATTGCATATGCTGATGACCTGGTGTTAATAGCAAAAAGTAAGCAAGGCCTAATAAAAGTGTTTGAAAGATTGGAGAAGCATGCAGGGAAAGTAGGGTTACAGGTCAACAGCCAGAAATCAAAGTATATGGTGATGGCAAGGCAGGCGGACAGAGCGGAAAATGATAACCTAATAATAAAACGACCAGATAAAGAAGAAATAGTAATAGAAAGAGTTAAGCTATTTACATATCTAGGGGTACAAATATCAGAGGACGGAAGAGAGGAGGAAGAAATGAAAGCAAGGCAGATGAGAGGAGATAAAGCAGCGGGGGCACTAAGTCGCATATCCTAAAGTCGAAGCATGTATCATGGAAAGCGAAAGTGCAGATATATAAAACAGTACTGAGACCAATAGTAACCTATGGAAGTGAAGTATGGAAGTTGGGAACTGTGAAGGAAGCAAAGTTGCTGATATGGGAGAGAAAAATTCTAAGAAGGATTTATGGGGGAAGAAAATGGAGCGGAGAATGGCAAAGAAGGACGAACAAGGAATTGAGGGAGCTGTATAATGAACCATCAATTGTACAGTTTGTAAGACAGCAGCGGGTGAGATGGCTTGGCCATGTGCAGCGAATGGAGAGCGGAAGAATCACTAAGATAATAATGAATATCAGACCGATAGGTGCAAGAACAAAAGGAAGACCAAGAAACAGATGGAAGGAGGAAACAATTCAGGACTTGAGGGAGATAGGAGTGGAGAGTTGGTGGAAAAGTGCTTTAGACCGAAGTGAATGGCAGAGGATAACTTCAGCGATGGGCCGTCACGGCCTGTGAAAGCTACTATATATATGTACCTGCAGATTGAGTAGTAAAATTATAACGAGCTCGAGTTAAAGAAACGTTGCGGTATCTCGTAATCCGGTTCCTCAAAGTGACGATTTCGACACTGTAATTCGTGTAAGGTTCCAAATTCACAAATTTCTGTGTGTTATCGGTACTTTCGATGGTTCTGCTAATATTAGCTTGATCACTCGATATATCAATATTATATAACAAGGGTCCAAAGATATCGCCGCATTTCGGTTTCGCCCAAGTCATATAAGCCTCTCTTTCACCAGTTTTTATGGTCACGTTCTTCGGTTGTTCATCGTCTGTAGGGTACGCTACAAAAAAGCACTCACAAGAATGATATAACTATGTAGGTACATGATGAGGTACCACTAGGTAAAGTATTCACTGTGAAGTTCTTTTCTTGCTGTAATAAAATAAACGAAAACGTGAAATTATAATGTGTATAAGGCACTAAATTGGAAATAACAACTTCGTTTTCATCGGTGATTATATGGTTTACAGATTTTGTTCGCTGTTTATTAGTATTACTCGAACATATGTCATTCCCCTATAAATTTGCTATTCTATAACAAACTTTTACTTTGTATCCAAATTATACCACTTACCCTGTATGATAATAAGTAATTAACCGACGGTAAAGAAGTTTGATATGTTGGCCAAGATAGTTTAACCATGGTATCTTCGGGGCTCACAGTAATTTCGGGAAAATCTGAAAAAATGCGGCAATAGCAATAACGAGACATCATTCGGAGTTTCTCAGTGGTTATAGTGGTTTAAACTGTCGTTTTCTCGTGTTCAGCTCTTAAACTCATTGTTCCATTTCATTTATTAGTTGTGTGTCGTTTGTGTTTTGAAGCCTATGTTAAAAATATTAGTACTTACCCTAATGTTTAATTTAGCGACAGGGTGTGCACCAAGAAGCATTTTATTGTTAATAATTAAGCAATAAATAGATACAAGCAGTGCTTCAGAAGACCTCGAAGCCTTGAACATTTTTCGTATCTTACCAATTTTGTTACTGATGTAGAAGTGCGTATCGGGCCTCCACTGTTGATGTTCAATCGAATGGCATGAAACATACGGCAGACTGAAACCTTTCGGAATCAAGGTACTTATTTTCAATTCTACGGAAACCAAAAACGAAACATTTCTATAAAGAAAGTTTGGTTTAAGAAAACTTGCCTCCGTATTTATTACAAATCCTGGTTTCATCTATAGCCCAAAAAACTTCGCCAGTACTGTTGGTAACAAGTTTAGTTTCAACATAAAACTGAAGTAGATCATCGTAAACTTCATCTACTTCTATAGCGATATACTCCCATTTATTACTCATCTAGAAACACCATTCGTGAATATTTTGAGGGCTACTCTGCATACACTCACATTTTTCCCGTAAATTTCCTGGACAATTTCCTTTTTACCTCCTCTAAATATCACAAATCTCATTACGCAATTGTCACACTGAGACACGTACAACGAAATGCATATGTCGCTTGATTCAGACACGACAGGGGGCCCCAACTTGGAAAATTGTTGTATATTTGTGTACAGGTAGTAATCTGTAATGTTATTAAGATAGTGCTAGTAACACACTATCAAATAAATAACTGCCTTTCAAGAGTTAAGGAATTACGTTGCTCGCAGCCTCTAGCCTCGCCCAGAGCTATTAAACGTATTAAGTATAGGTTGACCACCTTAACTTTTGAAGAGCAGTTAAAGTAGCATATACTTTTGTGTATTTTCCACAAAACAGGTTCACTACTTCGCAGAAATAAGTACAGGGGTTTCAAAGGGTTCTTATCTGTATATTTTATCACAGTTTTGTTAGAAAACATTTCTATCAAACTTAAAGTTTTGTTTTCGTCAAATCGTAATTTGAAGTTTCTCCATTCGTGTTCCGACAAAATATTTGCGTAATACTACAAATAAAAAAGACGGTTTACAAGAAAATCATTTTGCATACAAATATACCTTATATTCAGCCAATTGAGTACTATTACCGTTAGGAAAACTTTCATATTTTCGCAAATAAACTGCTTTTGACGTAACATCACCAATATTTAAATAATAGCAAGGATAATTCATGGGATTCCACCCTCCACATAACAACAGTATGGCATTTCCCGCAGTACGTACGGATAATCCCATATCAAAGTTTTCAGAAAGTTCAAAGCGATTTTCTTTTGCTGTTTCCGACGACAACTTTGTGTCGAATCCTTCCCATCGTGTATCCAATATTAAGTCTGACGAAGAGTCCACACTCCATTTACTCACTTTCCAAAAACTGTTACAGGCACTATTTACTTCAAAATCACACGTGAAATTATTAGATATATTTGGCACAAATTTGGTTTCTACAAGAAACACTATTACCAAACGCATGTAGAATCCTATAAAATACTCACTGATATCTGGAAAATCATTCTTAGTGCTGTTTATTGGAAATACCCATCCAATAGCAGAATTCCTCAAGCTCCCTTTAGCTATACAATTGAATTCAATTTCATTCGTACGATTTACGATCACAAAGGATAAATCTAATGTGTAAACTTCCTTAACATAATTATAAAAGCATAAAAGTGTCACCAATATTAAAATTTTCATTTTCCTAAAAATAAGTTAAATATACGTAGTAAATGGTACAATCGGCAACGCTGCTTTTTAAAAATATATTGGAAAAATTGGATTCTGTCGATTTATACAAGATTAATTAGAGAAATATAGCCATGTGAATTAAACAAAACATACTTAAAACGCATAAATACTATTATTATAATCGTTTTACAAGGTTACCTGTGGCTACACAGTTGTCATATCACTCATATCACATCAAAATACATTGTTTAGGAAAAGTATGGATGTGAAGTTTCCTGGCATTTGTTTCTTTTCTTATTCACTAATTTTATATTAATAATTCCTAACGTGGATTTACTTTTATTTAAAATACAAAAACGTATCGCAAGGACACTCCAAAATCAGTCGTGCACAAAATGCGGCTAAATCACCGTTACTATAATAAATTCATTGAAACTTTCACTGCTGTTATGGCGCAATACAATAAACAAACTTAAACAAGCGCAAATTTACCATTAAAGCTTGATTTGTGATCTGACTACTTACTTTTCTTGAACTAGTTTCCGAAAACTTAGCATAAAATCCTCATCTAGGTATTTTGTCTTTGATTGATATTAATACACATCGCGAGTGTAAGGTGGCCTTGATTATGCAAAATACAAGATATTCGAACACATGTTTTGCGAGATGTGCGGGAAACTGGGCGACTGGCCAATTTTTTTATGTTTTGGGTCGGTATTGCTCCGCCACCCACACTATTAATTTGTATGACGGTATTCCTGTATGATTTGTCACGCCTTATATTTATTTTCAATGGTTATTTACTGGCTGGAAACTATACGCTAAAGGAAGACGTAAATTTCTTTCTTCAAAAATTTATTAGCGTGAATTTAAAATGCGCAAGTTCTGAAAGTTTCTTTTTCAGTGGCATGAATCCTAAATTATCTAATTTAACTAAAAGCACGCCAGGTGGAGAGAGTACAGGCTCCGTTTACAGAACCCTGTAGGAATTTGACATTTTATCTTCCGCCAAGTGCCAACCCAAGGTCACATCCGTCAAAACAGTGTTCCTGCGTCAACAAAAAATGATTTCTTAATTCTGCAATTTGTAAATTAGAATTTGCCAATTTCTTGTTGTGTTGTGGCGTTGTGGGTGTTAATTTTATGCAAGATTTTTAAGTGAAGTGAAGTAATACTTAGAAAAGCAAAAAAATATAAGGTGTTGTTGATTAAACTCTATTTCTAAGCAGTTGACTAAGGAGTCTTCTTAAATAATTAAAAAAATTCGAAAAATAGGATAAGTCCAAAAGACTAATGGCAGATGACCGAGTGAGCGTAGCATTCACCTGCCAAAGATGTTTACAGCCTCTTCATTTAGATGAATCTTTGAACTGCTTTGGAGAGCATTTGTTAGCAGAATTAACGCGTAAATATACCTATTTTTATGTTTAATTTAACGTAAATTTGCTGTACTTTCTTAGTACCGATACATTCGAATCCCGATGTGGACTTAGAATCGCAGGCAACCAGTTACGATCATTACATACATCCGTGTCGTTTGTCAGATTCCGGAAATGGCGTAAATGGCTTTACGTTGATTACCGACGGCGCTGAAGTCGAAACGCTCAGCAATCAACTTAAGGTTCACGCCGCCTTATTTGACAAATTATCCGGAGCCTCGGAAATAGACCATCCTCTCTGTGATGAATGTGCCGACGCACTGACCGATCTCTTAGAACAAGACTTAAAAGAAACGCAAGACGATTACGACGATTACGTGCAATATTTAAAAAAGTACGCAAAATAGTCGTAAAATTTTTATTTGCCGATAATTAATGTGTATTTTAGAGTAGAAAATGAGCCAATTGAATCAAACTTGAGTGAATTAGAAAAAGAATTAGAAGATTTAAAAGCCGAAGAGCAGAGGTTAATAAGCGAATTATCGGCTTTGAAAGACGAGGAATTGGCAACACTAGAAGCGATAAAGAGGGAAGGGGAAGAGTCGGAACGGTTAGCAGTGGACGAGTACACTTATTGGCGGGAATACACGTATCATCGCAGGCAATACTTGGAAACTGACGATGAGACTAGACATGTTGAGAATCAACTAGCATACACGAAAACGCAACTAGATAAATTGAAGAAAACGAACGTGTTTAACGCTACTTTTCATATTTGGCACAAAGGGCATTTTGGGACGATAAATAATTTCCGTATGGGACGATTGCCATCATCTCCAGTCGATTGGTCGGAAATAAACGCCGCTTGGGGACAGGCCGTACTTCTCTTGTCCGTGTTGGCCAAAAAAATTAATTTGGAGTTCAAACAATATAAACTAGTACCTTACGGGAATCACTCGTATATTGAAGTAAGCAGACGCAATATTCTTTACGCAATCATATCCTTTTTGATTACAGGATTTCAAGGAACAGAAAGAGCTGCCCTTGTACGGGTCCGGTGGCTTCCGCTTTTTCTGGGACACCAAATTTGATTCTGGAATGGTGGCGTTTTTGGAGTGCATGCAGCAGTTCAGGGATAAAATCGAAGAAGCGGATAAAGATTTTCGGCTGCCCTATCGGATGAGCAAGGGGAAGATCGAGCATGTCTCTTCCGAACCGGCATACTCTATCAAGTATGTTGCTTTATATTTTATCAGAATCAACGCAGATTTTTATTCCCCGTCGTGATAGTTTGTCCCGTCAGACTCTCATTATTATATTTCGTTTAATAACTTTTATTTTGAATGGTTGAATTTTTTTTATTTCAATTCGGCATCATCAATAGATAATATCAAGTCTTTTGCAAATTTCGTTACCACTTGTCAGTTAAATATTAAAATTCCGGTGTCAACTTACACTACGTTGCTATAAATACCAAACCTCCTACTACGAACGTAAAATAAATCCATAAACTTATAGAGCAATAAAAATGGTTTCTTAGAACTTGAGGGTAAATATTTATGGTTGGAAAAGTCGGAATTTTATATGAATTTTAAGGAGGGAACCCTGGAACAAATTACGAGGCAAATTATTACTGATTGTTGTAGTTGATAATGTGCATGGGAGGCAATCTGAATTGATTCATGTGTAGATATAAATCATTTCATTTTCATCCTTCCGCATGATGGGGTAATATTAGTTTTGATAGTTTTTAGTGAAGTATACAGGGTGATTGAAATTCGAGGGCTGATGTCAAGATCTCGTTTGTTTAATGGGATTAATGTGCTGTTGAAAAAACTTACTGGTCTGTTTTTTTACCAAATTTTGTTGAACAGTACGGTAGCTGCAACAAAATTTTTATATCTGACAAATTCTGTGTCATGGGAATCTATATTAGTCTTTATCTCACCAATAATGCCAAGAATATTTCACATATAAGTTTAAATTACAACAAATTGTTGACAGTTTTCGTTTTGTATTCTATATAATGTGGCCAAGGTATATATCTGTGAAATCAGAAAAATATACTCCATTCAACAAAAATGGTGTACATAAAAGAATTAAGTGGATGATGGCCTGACGGTGAATAAAACCTTTTTCTGTAAATTCTCGTAGAAAACAAAAGGTTGCTCTAATAATGTATTCATATCTTCTGGGTACCAAGTTAAATGGTCAAGGTATACAGCAAAATTGGTAGAGCATTATTTCTTCTGTACAATTCGTTAGCTGTTTGAGATAGATCAAATTTGTCAACACCAAATTCTGCAACAGTGCCGAATCCTTTCAAATAAGGGAGATCCTAAAGATGGTCTTCGAATTTGAATCAGCCTGTATGTGTATATACAGGGTGGGGCAAACTCCTGGGGATGGACGATAGAGGCCATACGGTTATAGTTAGAAAGAAAAACTAATAACAAACTCTATCTCGTTTCAAAAATTCTATTCCATAAAAATATTTTCAATTATACCAGGTGCGTCCAAATAGTTGGAATTAAGTACAACTTTGTTATTTCTTATGGATTTTGTATAATTTTATATTTTTTCCGCCTTCAAAATGATAATTTAATGGTACTTTGATAACATTATTCTATGTCTATTGTTAATGGTTATTGAGAAATAATTTTTTTCCCGAAAATTTTGACAGATAAATAGTACATTTCAAAAATTTATATCTCGAAATTGGTAGAAGTTAAGAGGATGAAATTGGTATTGTATTGGTAAATATCATGTAGTTTTTTACAGATTTGTTGAATTTTATTTATACTATACAGGGTGTTTGCAAAAAAATGTTTTCTGAAACTGTCGAAAAAACATCAAAAAGTCGAATTTTTCAAATGGAATGCTATATTTTTTCTTGCACTATCTGAAAGAGCTCAAAATTTTGAATGAAAGTGGCCAATAATAGACTAATGTTACATAATGAAGTTTTTTAGAAAAATCCTGTTTTCTTCAATTTTATGTAAAAATGAGGGATCGTGAAAATATCATTAGCCTTGGACGATTATTGCTTGTCAATCTGAAAATGGGTTATTGTTATAATTTTGCTAAGAATTTAATGTCATTGCTATCATGTATTGTTGTTATTGGTGTTATTTTTTCATTTGTGTTGTTCCCGATTATTGTTTTCGTTTCAGTTTTGTCATCAATTTAAATTCATTGTTACATTCTCTTGCACCCTGCAAAAGGCTTATGAAAATAATTCATCTTCATGAGAACGGTTAACAAAATACTAGTTACGTAAATGAAGAGAGTTTCATAACTTTTTTCATATTAAAAATCACAACATTAGATTTATGGCTACCTTTGGATTATCATTATTACTAATTTTATTTTTTTATTTTGTTGTACATCTAATAAATTTCTTTAATAAATAAAAACATATTTTTTTAAGAAAACATTAAAAACAAAAGCAAACATTATGCAGGTTGAATTTTTATTAAACTTTGTTACGAATCAAAATAATTAATCTGTAAATAATGAGCAGATTACAACAAATGCTCAATGATCTGGCCATTTTCATTGGAACAAAGAGCAATTCTTTGATGAAAGGATCTATCCACGTTATCCAAAACTTCGGGAGTAATAGCCGAGAATGCATTTTGAATTCGTATAGGCGCATGTCTTCTGGTGTGGTAGGAGGAATACTAAACACAATGTCTTTCACGTAACCCCAAAGAAAAAAGTCTAATTTATTTAAATCAGGACTCCTTGCAGGCCACGGATTTTGACTCCCAATCCCTATTCACTGTTCTACAAAATTTTCATTCAAAAAATTTTGAACTAATCTTGCGCTGTAGGGTGGAGCTCCATCATGCTGAAACCACATATTTTCAATATTAACTTCTTCATTGGCTTCATCAATAAGTACAGGTAAGTTGTTTCGCAAAAAATTGTGGTAAACATTTGCATTTAATCTTCCTTCAAAAAAATGTGGCCCAATTACATTTCTTCCAATTATTCCTCCCCAAACATTCACTGACCACTGATGTTGTCTATCAAAGACTTGTAGAAAATGTGGGTTTTCTTGTGCATAACAGTGGACATTCCTTCTATTGACTTTATTTAAATTTTGAAATGTTGATTCGTCTGTGAACAAAATATTTTTGGAAAAATCTTCATTTTCTGTCAGTTTCCCCTGAGCCCAATCACAAAATAAGGTTCTGTTGACATGATCTTGTTCATTTAAAAAGTGGCATGTTCGGGGTTTATAATCATGGTAACGGTTTTCTTTTAAAACTCTATGTATGCTTCTCCTGGAAATATTCAATTCTGTTTCAATTCTTCTGCCTCTTGTCTGCGGATTTTCAGCTATTGCCAGCAATACATGTCCTTTGTCACATCGGTTAATACGGATTTGGTTATTTCATTGCGTTTTTCGTAGAGAACAAAACTAGTTCTTTCAAATCTATCCACCAATCTCTGGAAAGCTTCCACGCGTGGATGACAACGCTGTTCATATCTTTGCCCATATACTCGAGAAGCCAGACGAGAATTTCTGTTGTTCTGTTGTTTCAATAAATACGGACAGCATATCAACAAGTTCTTGTTGTTGGAAATTCATTTTAAAAAAATAATAAAATTGGTGATTAAACACAAAGACAGAAATGAAAACAACAAACGGGAACAACAAAAACAATTACTTGTAACACCAATAATAATGACAATGAATTCACTACAGAACAAGATTATAACAATAAACCCATTTTCAGATTGACAAGCAATAATCGTTCAAGGCTAATGATATTTTCACGATCCCTCATTTTTACATAAAATTGAAGAAAACAGAATTTTGCTAAAAAACTTCATTATGTAACATTAGTTTATTTGGCCATTTTCATTCAAAATTTTGAGCTCTTTCAGATAGTGCAAGAAAAAATATACAATTCCATTTGAAAAATTCGACTTTTTGATGTTTTTTCGACAGTTTCAGAAAACATTTTTTTGCAAACACCCTGTATAGTATAAATAATATTCAACAAATTTGTCAAAAACTACATGATATTTACCAATACCAATACTAATTTCATCCTCTTAACTTCTACCAATTTCGAGATATAAATTTTTGAAATTTACTATTTATCTGTCAAAATTTTCGGGAAAAAATTTATTTCTCAATAACCATTAACAATAGACATAGAATCATGTTATCAATGTAACATTAAATTATAATTTTGAAGCCGGAAAAAATATACAATTATACACATTCCATAAGAAATAACAAAGTTGTACTTAATTCCAACTATTTGGACGCACCTGGTATAATTGAAAATATTTTTATGGAATAGAATTTTTGAAACGAAATAGGGTTTGTTATTAGTTTTTCTTTCTAACTATAACCGTATGGCCTCTATTGTCCATCCCCAGGAGTTTGCCCCACCCTGTATATACAGGGTGATTTTTTTTGACTGTCTATTAGAAGTATCTGGAGAACTAAAAAAGATAGTGATTTGAAATTTTGGCTGTGGCCGAAATCGGGTCGGATCTATTTAATGAAAATATTTTCAAAATGGTGGCATTTCCGGAAATACCGGAAGTTGACACCAACTTTGTTATCTTAAATGGAATGCTACCATTTTCTATTTTTTTTAGATTTTTTTTAGATTTTAATGTCAATTCAATAAAGATTCGCTATGTCTAAAATTAATATTTTCGGAGATATAAATTTTTTTCGCAATATTTTGACAGTTGTGATAGATTATGTAAAAATTAATATCTCGATAACGTCTAGCAGTAAGATGTTCGATTTTTTATGGTGGCAAGACGAGGTGTTTGAATTACTAATCAGGCAAACAAATTTTCAAAATCTATTACATAAAATTTTCTAATAAACGACATATGTGGATCACACATAAGTAGCAAAGAGTCATTTTTCTTAAATTGAATAATACCTATTTAAAGAAACCAATTAAAAAAAGTGAAAAAATGCGCATTTAACAATGTATGATGTTTCTCTACCCAAAATGAATAGTATTTTAAATACCTACTAGATGGGACGCCAGGTCATTGTTCTGCAGCAATTACTAACGAATTGTACCAGATGTTTGAAGATTGATGGATACGGCGTTTGGGTCCATGGAGTTGGCCTGCCAGGTCTCCAGACATTATACCGTTGGATTTTTATCTTTGGGGCCGTATAAAGGGTAAAGTGTATCAATATCCAGTCAACAACAGGGTTGAATTGGTGGAAAGAATTGCTACAGCATTTGCAGGCTTTGATCCACATGAAATTCGTAGTGCTACTACACACGCCGTAAATAAGCGAATTATTAAATGTGTAGAAGTTAATGGACTACATTTTGAACAGTTTCTTTAACATTGTTTTACTATCACGTACCTACTTTATTTTTTATTTAGTTAAAATAAGTTCAGTGGTGGTAATTCAGGATATGTTCCATTAAACGTTCTGTATGTCCTGTTAATTATTTTATCGCATTTTCCATGAATATTGAATAAATTCATAATATCCGAGTAAGAATAATTATCATTTGCCATATCCTATTCGTTAAACACCAACCGTACTAAATTACTAAAAAATGCCGATTGCTTTTATTAGACATTATTTGTGAAATTTGTAAATATTTTGTTTTGTCTACAAGCCAAGGTCTACTTACTAGAAGGCGGCGCTCTTCAATTTTGATCGATGAAATAAGAAAACAGCAAATATCCAAAATACTATTCATTTTAGGTAGAGAAACACCATACATTGTTAAATGCGCATTTTTTCACTTTTTTAATTGGTTTCTTTAAATAGGTATCATTCTATTTAAGAAAAATGACTCTTTGCTACTTATGTGTGATCAACATATGTCGTTGATTAGAAAATTTTATGTAATAGATTTTGAAAATTTGTTTGCCTGATTAGTAACTCCAACACCTCGTCTTGCCACCATAAAAAATCGAACATCTTACTGCTAGACGTTATCGAGATATTAATTTTTACATAATCTACCACAACTGTCAAAATATTGAGAAAAAAATTTATATCTCCGAAAATATTAATTTTAGACACAGCGAACCTTCATTGAATTGACATTAAAATTTTCCGTGGAATCTAAAAAAAAAATAGAAAATGGTAGCATTCCATTTAAGATAACAAAGTTGGTGTCAACTTCTGGTATTTCCAGAAATGCCACCATTTTGAAAATATTTTCATTAAATAGATCCGAACTGATTTCGGCCACAGCCAAAATTTCAAATCAATATCTCTATTAGTTCTCCAGATACTACTAATAGACGGTCAAAAAAAATCACCCTGTAGAGTGTCTCACTGGATGTTGGCAAGCATGGGTAACTTGTCAAGTGGTTTAAATCTCTACATTTATCATTCCCGAGCATAATAGTTGTTTCTTGCCATTTTAAATCTGTTAGACTGTACCTATCCTTGCCAATGTCCAATGTTTGGTGGGACGCTCCATAGAAGGTGTAACTTGATGAAGGGCGTTTCTCAATATGTTTGATTAACATTCCAGTGTTCTGGATGATTTGAACTAACTGAATTCAGATTTCAGGGAAAGCGACCGCGTCACAACTCATCGAATATTTTGTTTTAGAGGTATTACGTTAACTCATGATAGTTTTAGAATCCAGTTTAATTCGGAAGAACAGTGGACGAAGGCTTTAAAATTCATGTTGACCAATTTGAAGTGGTATTTGGCGTGGGTCTCCGCGCAGTTCGGCAACGACGAAGAACCTTCGGTTCACCAGCTGCAGTAGTTTATTTTTCCTGTTTTGTGACTGTGATGGACGATGTAATTCGTATTGTACATAATATAGTTAATTACGTATTTTAAAATAAATTTTTATGAACGAGCTTCGATTTTATTTTTTTGCTTTCTCAGTGAACGTATGAAATTTGACGCGATAAACAATTAAAGTTTTCTTGACAACATAAACTAGACTGTTTAATTTGTGCTTGACAAGTGTTCGAAATGTCAGGTGAACCTGTGGATGTTAAAGAATTATTTACTTACGAGAATAAGATTAAATCGCAGACCAACACGGATGTGGCAGGTGAAGTGCAGAAATCGGAGTTTGTTAAACATCGAATATTCCTCAATCAAGTGGATTCGTATAACGCTAAGTATATAGCCTCGGTAAGCATGTTTCCGAGTTCATTTTTATAAAGTGAATGGTTCTCTTATGTCACGACGAATTTTGTAAGTATTTTTTTCTTTTTGTTTCACAAAGAAATACTTGTTTCACTTTATATACAAAAATCAATGTCTTATACCTAATTCTCTGCGCAACACTCATAAACTGAAGCGTCTCCAACAGAAACGAAATACTAGTATACCTGCTGCAGTTCAATATAGCTCGCATTACTTTATTTTGTCTTCTGAAATTCCTGAACAAAAAAATCCATCACCATTATAAAACTGTTGTACAATATTCAAAATACGGGACAACCGTAGTTTTATATACAAGCAGCCGTGAATAACAGCTAAGTGTGCCACTTATTCTAGACAGAAGGCCCACTCTTTGAGATACATTCTTCAAAACATAACTAGCATGCTCTTTAAAATTCAACTCATTGTCTATAATAACCCCTAAGTCCTTAATTTTACAAACGCTCTTTAACTCGATTAACACAATTGATTTGCTACACTCTTACCCCCCAAATACATCGCTTCAGTCTTATTAGTATTTATAACCACCATATTGTTCTTCAACCACCTAGAAATTGTCTTCAGTTCACTATCGATAACTTCTGCTACCTCAGCCTTACTCACCACTTGGAATCTATCGCTCAAATAACTTCCAAACCACTTCAGTGCACTGCCCCCCACTCCCATTTTCTTTAATTTGCACATCATCAAGTCACGATGCACCGTCTCAAAAACCCTTCTGTAATCCAAGAATACCGCCCCAACACATTTTTTCTGTATAAAGCATCCTTCCATCTGCCAAGAACTGTTTGTACTGCTGTTTCACAGGAGCGCCCTTTTCTGAATCCTGCTTGATGTGGTGTTAGGATATTGTGGTCTTCCATAAATTTTGTGAGCTGGTCCTTTACTATGGTCTCCAACACCTTTTCATATGGAGGTAACATATTTATGGGTCGAAATTCCTCACACTGTACTGTATTTCTTACTTTTTCCACTGGTACCACTGTCGATAACTTCCATGTTTCTGGGAATATTCCTGTATCCAACGAAGAGTTGACTATTTCAAGGAGTCTATGCCCCAACACCTCAAACACACATTTCAACAATCTAGAGTTAATTCCATTTGTGCTACTCTCTTTATTTGATAAATTTTTAACCACTCTCCTTAAGTCCATCATCTTTACCTCCTCAAATTTTGTGAGTAATAAACCATCCTCTATTTCCTCCAAATTAATTGTTGTGTCGCTAATAATATCTGCAAGTAATCTATCTATGCTCTCCAGGAAATACACATTAAATTTATTGGCTATTTCTAACTCGTTGAAAATTTTGCCCTTATTAAATATTATAGTGCTATGGCTGCTTTTTTCCTGTCCACTCATCAATTTCTTTAAGTTCTTCCACATAGTTTTTGAATCAACGCCTTGGCTACAGACATCGAATAATTTGTTATCATGCAATGTGATGTGTTGGCTCTGTAGAGTTCTTTACTGAAGAACTTAACTGCTTGATCTCAAGGTTATTAAATTCATTTATTCGTCATTTTCAGGGATTCTAGTATTTTTGATATTGGTCTATAGCTATGGCTGACGAGTTTTGTTTCGGATGATTCTGTAATTATTGATGGATACAATATATGTCGTAGGGATAGAGTGGGTAGAGGGGGAGGTGTGGCTTTCTTTGTTTCAAATAAATTAAAATACAGTGTAGTTCCGAGTGGGGATGGAGTTGAGCAATTGTGGATATCAGTGGTGGCAGAGAAGACAAATGTAATTTTTGGTGTAGGTTATAGACCTCCGGGCATGGACCATAAGTATTTTTTAGATCTTTTTGAGTGTTCCTTGTCTTATTGTTTGTCTTTGTCTGATTTAGTGTTTTGTTTGGGTGATTTCAATATAGATTTGCTAAAGCCACAAAATAGAGATGTCAAGTATTTTGTTTCTTTGTTTGAATCATTTGGACTGCATCAGATTATTGATGAACCGACAAGAATTTCAATGACATGCACCTCTCTTCTTGACGTCATTTTGGTTTCTGATAGGTCATCTGTACTGGCCTCGGGTGTTGTGGATGTGGGCATATCTGACCATGATTTAGTTTTTTGTAAAATAAAATTGCTATCTTCCACGTTTGAGCCTTTCTTCTACGTGTATCGTGATTTCAAAAACTTTGACTTCGTACTTTTTTATCGTGACTTGCAGAAGCTTCCACTTCCTGAAATTTATTACATGCCTGATGTTGATCATAAGGTTGATTTTTTTACTCGTTGCATATTGTCCGTATTTGATTTTCATGCACCAGTTAGGGAAGCTAAAATAAACCACAGGAAGCGTCCTCCGTGGATTACTAGTAACGTGAGATTTCTCATTTCTCTTCGTGATGATAGGTTTAAGAGGACTGGGCTTCAGGTCCATTGGAGTTATTATAAAGATTTAAGGAAGTTCACTGAGGTTGCAGTCATAAATGAAAAGAAGGCTTATTTTCGCCACAAATTGCGATTTTGCGGTACGGGGGAACTATGGAAAGAACTTGAGTCGCTTCAAATAAATTATAAAAATAAAAAGTATGCTCTGCCCGATAATCTTCGAAATGTGAATGACATCAATAACTATTTTGTTGACTGTGTACCCCATGCTCAAGTGGATTCAGGTCGGTTGGTGGATTACTACAGTCGTAATACTCTGCACAATATCCAGAACATATTTGATTTTAGTCTTGTCACCGAGCGGCACATCTCTGATATTGTCTCCAGGATGAAGTCTAGGGCGACTGGGGTTGATGGTGTTAATAGTTTTATGTTGAAGTTGTGTTGTCCTTATGTAATTCCGTTTATAACCAATATCGTAAATACTTGTTTACTTGAGGGCTTGGTCCCTGTACTATGGAAGCAGGCTTGGGTCACACCCTTACCTAAGGTTTCTGATCCCAGGGAATACAGAGACCTGAGGCCTATCAGCATCTTGCCTTGCGTGTCGAAGATTTTGGAGAGGGTCATGAGTGATCAGCTGAATGCGCATTTATCACTCAATAACTTATTGCCTGCAAATCAGTCAGGTTTTCGGAAAAATCATAGCTGCACTACTGCTCTTTTAAAATTGACGAATGATATCCTTAAGGCCTGTGATTTAAATAAGTTAACTCTTTTAGTATTACTTGACTTTACCAAGGCCTTTGATACTATTGACCATTCAATACTTACCTCTGTTCTTCATTATGTTGGGATGTCTCCACAGTCGGTTAAATTAATCTCAAGCTATTTGGGCGGTAGGTTTCAGGCAGTGCGCTTAAATGGTCTGGTTTCAAGCCCTAGAGAGCTCAGTTCTGGGGTGCCGCAAGGTTCAATTTTAGGTCCCCTATTGTTTTCTATTTATACCTCTCGTCTCTGTTCTTCTTCTTTGCAGTTCTGTTCTTCGCAGGTTTACGCTGATGATACGCAAATATACCTTTCCTTCGACCGCATTGATTTAAAACAGTCTATTAATTCTATAAATTCCGACCTATCTCTTTTACATCGTCTTAGTGGTGAACACAGTCTTTTCCTCAACCCGGGAAAATGCAAGTATATCTTGTTTGGTCGTCAGAGCGTGGTCGATAGTGTGGATATTGATGAGATTTCGTTAATGATTAACTCAATTCCTGTTCCTGTGGTACAGGATCTAAAAAATTTGGGTTTATATATGGATAATACTTTTCGTTACAAAATGCACGTGTCTGTGTGCATTCGGAGGGCTCTCATCGGTTTGAAACTACTGTATCCTCATAGAAGCTACTTACCGCAGAACGTTAAGGCGAATCTTTAGTATTGTCTCATTTTAGGTTTTGTGCACCTGTGGTCTGGACCTGTTTTGACGCCATCTCCTCGGGGCGAATACAAAGAATACAAAATTCTTGTATGAGATACATTTTCGGCATTAGGAAATATGAACATATTTCCCACAAACTGATAGATTTGCGATGGCTGAAAATGCAAAATCGTTTCAAACTTCAATCTTTGTGTTTGTATCATTCTATTCTTCTTAATAAATCACCTTCCTATCTTTTTGAGAAAATGCAATTTAGAATGGACGTTCATCACATTAACGTGAGAAGTAGGGGGCTTATTACTCCTCCCTTTCATAGGACTGCACTGTATGAAAGAAGTTTTACCTATAATTTTGCAAAACTCTATAATGATGTTCCGTCCCATATAAAACAATTAAATCTGAAGCAGTTCAAGAACGCCTTGTTTTGACTTTATTTTAATGACCAGTCGGGTTCGGTGGGTGATTGAGGTTCTGTATACATTTTTAACTGTCAATTTGGATATGTTTTAATTGTTGTGCTTGTCTTGAGCGAATTGCATGCTAGGAGTAATAGCTTAATAGCTTGATAGCGAGATAGATGATGGTTGCGGGCGGAAACAAATAATTGTTAGTAAGTTAGTTTGTAGTTTTAAGGTAGTTGTAGGAATCTGCTTTACTTATGTTTTTCACGCTAACAAGGAGTGGGTGGTAGAGCGGGGGGTGATTTATTTTACTGCCCTGAATCTACTCCTTGGGGTTTTTCCTTTTTTTATATACAGCTTTTAACTGGATCCATTATATTTTGTATTACTTAATTTTGTATCAATTATTGTGTATTTGTGAAATTAAGAACTTTGTGGAGAGGAGAAATAAATTATATTATTATTATTATTTAAAGATAGGCTAAATACTACCGTCATTTTTGAAATTTTTTTTGCTATAACAACTTTTGTACGAAACTTTTTTATCTCATTTCAAGAACATTGAATTACCCTGTATACCTTTAGTTTTCATCTTTTAGCCTTGATACAGTTTCTAATACATAGTTCTTCTGGGTTTACATTTCTAAGATAATCGCAAGGGTTCTTATTACTGCATTAATTTAAACTCTTCTTTTGAAGAGAAAAACTCATCCTCCCCGATTTGTTAAGTTCATTACAGATAAATTATGCGGGGGTTCGAAACAAGCAGGTGGAGAATTTGGTGAAGGTGAAGAGGGCGGGGAAGAACTGGGCGAAGAGGACGCTTTCAACAAACCCTTTCCGGACACATCTCCGCCCGTCAAATACGAAGTAGTCGGCACTTCCAAGAGGGGCAAACCCCCTTCGGAAGACGTAACAGCGATTTTAGATGAAACGAATGAAGAGCAGCTCGAAAGCGATGTCTTGAAATGCGGTTTCGTCGTTTACGATATTACCCACGATCGAGACGAGATTCCGAAAGCCCTCAAGACATTATCAGGTAATCCTTAAAATTTCTTGAAGTGACGTGATCGTGATTCGAGCAAACATTTAAGCGATAATAAAGGAGATCGAGCGAGTATCGGAAATTGGCCCGAAAACTTTTAAGGCTTACACAGACGTCAGGGTGTTCATTTTGATTTCGTCAGTTGTTACCTGGGCCGCTTCTAAACCAATTGATCGTGTGAGTGAATTTTCTACGTCACCCAGGAAGTCTGTTTCTTGATATGTGTTTGTAGGATGATCCGACGATTCCATTTTCTGAAACGGATTACAAGAAGAGACGACCTCATCCGAGTTACACAGATTACATTGAGTGTGAACGAGAAGTGACACTAAAGGGTCGTAAAGTAGGTATCGTACAATAAGCCGTCAAATTTCTTTGACTTTATCTACTTCCTTAGTACCCTGACAAACTAAAAACGTACGTGGTATGTTCCGGCATTACCTACGGACAAGAGCAGGAAGATCTGACTTTCATATTCAAGTTAGCTTGGAAGAACGAAGTGTACCTGCCAGTCTTTAATCCCGGAACGAATTACGTCCCTCTGATACATGTCGATGATTTAGCAAAGTACGCTTTAAGCTTTCAATCGTACCCAGAAATTAACCGCGCAGTAATTTCTAGAGTTATACACGGAATATGTGAAAACAAACCAAGCAGGCCAAAATATATCCTTGCCGTCGAACAAACACCCTGTACATTAAAGCAGATTGTGAGAGCCATAAGTAAAGGAATGGGTACTAGATTAACAAGAGAAGTTTCTGCGGAAGAAGCTTTTCTGTATAGAGACCTAACGGTAACTAACAAATACAGAATAACAATAACAGTTTCGTTTAGAATAAAAAATTTGTAGCAAAGTGCTTTCGATCGATGCACGTTGAACCTGAGAATGGAGCCGGGATACATAGCGGAAGACATGGACATTCCGTGGAAGAGCGATCTAAACTTTGCCGAAAACATAAAGGTTCTTGTTCGAGAGTTCCGAAACGCCAGAAAATTGCATCCTTATCGTATCGTGATACACGGCGTTCCAGGTTCGGGCAAAACTAAGTTGGCGACCATGTTGTGCCAATACTACGGGTGTCACTACATTTCTGCAAAAACCGTCATCGAAGAAACTATACGGAATCTGGTAAAATTGTACGGAAATCAGATTCACGACCATTATATCTTCCATTTTCTTCGTAGAATCAGAAGATAGAAAGTGCCGAATTGCGGCTGAAAATAAAACAAGAAAAACCAACCCCAGAAAGTGAATACGGTGAAGAAGAAGATGACGAAGAAGAACCTGAGGAAGACGAAACTGAAGAGCTCGCCGATTGGAAAGAAAAGGTGCGTGACATCGAAGCCACATTAGCTATGAGTGAAAACAGAAAACTACCCGACGATTACCTCATTCGACTCATCAAAGGTTTGATTACGAGCAACGTTTGTCAAAATCAGGGCTACGTTCTCGATGGTTATCCGAAAACTTTACTACAAGTAACGCTACCAAATAAATCTAAATTCCTTTACAAATATTATTGTGTGTATTACGATTTAGGCAAAAGAATTGTTTGGTCAAGCTGCAGAAGGCGGTGGTGAAGAAGGGGGTGGCGAAGCAGAAGAAGATGAGGAAGGGGGCATTGTAGGTAATGCCTCGAAATCACTATTACCAGATTGCGTGATCTCCCTGAGCGCTACAGATGAATTTGTTTGTGACCGGATAATGTCGCTTCCAGAACATTTGATCCAAGTACGACCACCGTCGTTTTCTTCTCAATAATATACTCGGTTTTTATCATAAACAGGGAACACATTATACAGAAGAAGGGATGCTCCGCAGACTGGCAGAATTCAGAGAAAATAACACAGAAGATAATACCGTTTTAAACTTCTTTAACGAAAACGAAATACACCCGTTAGTTATCGACATTATGTCGATATCTGAGGATGCCATTTTCGATAAAGCGTGCCAGCAAGTAGGGCCATATATCGGCTTTACTCTAACGCCGGAAGAAGAAATGGAACTGAAAAGATTGGAGGCAGAAAGACTAAAACTTATGATGGAGAGAGATCGGCTAGAACGAGCAGTAGCTTTTTCTATTTTAAAATACTCTGTTCGTATTTAATTTTATGTTTCTATAGATGAGAATGGAAAATGCGGAAGATGAGTATTACCGAAAGATGCAAGAGTGGACAGAGACCCTAGAAAGACTGCAGATGGAAGAAGAGAAGGTTCTCGCTATACAGAGCGAGCCTTTACGCAACTATCTGATGAAATACGTTTTTCCTACGCTTACTAAAGGTTTGATCGAAGTGGCCACCATCAAGCCATCCGATCCAGTTGATTTTTTGGCCGAATATTTGTTCAAGATTAATCCCGAAGGTAAAATGTTCGATCCTTCTTATACCAGAGACGGAGAAAATTTGATAGGCGACTTGGAAGCCCATGTGGAAGAAATTTTGAAAGATATGAAGGAGTGCCAGAGTAAGCAGCAAGTGGATCGACTGATTAAGTGAAGTTTGTTAAAAACTGTAGTCCGAAAGCGAATTTTTTGTTAGTTGATAGGTTTATTGAAATTTTTTGACAAATAAAGTAGATTGTGATTGAACGGTTTTTGATTTTTCACAAAAATTTGGTACCTACTCAAATTGTTCAAACCTCGTCAAAAAAAATTAACGTGGAAATATGCGGAACACTGTTTGTGGCTTTAATGTTGTTTCAGGATATCTGATATTTTTAAATCACAAATTATTTATAATTTATAATTATTTTAAAATATCTGCGAGATATTTTTAATTCAGTAATTATGGATATCTGCTAAGCATTTTGATATGTAAAATTGTGGCGCCAACTATCGGAAAAAGATGTAGTTCTTATTTTATCTTGGATTGCTGTAGTTAAATCGGTAGCCAGCCAAAATTTTGTCCTGTGCCTCTTTTATTCATTCTTACAGCTACCTGTGGGATATTTGTAATTTAAAAATATCTGAGGTAAAAATAATTCTTTGTACGTAATGCTTTAAGCAATATTTACATACCGATGTTAGAACTAAACAAAAATGGAATTGATTCAAAAACATCCTATAGGCATTTTTAAACAATTAAAAATATCAGTGAGTATCCACAAATAATCATTTCTATCTCGCCGATATTTTTAAACCGTGAATTATGGATATCACACAGATATTTTTGTTGATATAAAAATATCAGTATAGTAGAGATGATTATTCATGGATATCACTTGCAAGTTTTGATATCTAAAATTGTGGAGTCATCTTATTTTGAGGAATAAATTTCTTTCCATTTATGAATAAGTGTATTATATGGTAAACAGTTTTTGATTTCACAAAAATATTGTACCTACTCAAATTGTTCGAGTACCTATCTTAAGATGTTCAAACCTCGTCAAAAAAATTAACATGGAAATATGTGGAACACTGTTTGTGGCTTTAATGTTGTTTCAGGATATCTGATATTTTTAAATCACAAATTATAGATATCTCAGATATTTTTAATTGGAATATGTACTGAACAAGCATTACTTTTATGTGAGATATTTATGATTATTTTAAAATATCTGCGAGATATTTTTAATTCAGTAATTATGGATATCTGCTAAGCATTTTGATATGTAAAATTGTGGCGCCAACTATCGGAAAAAGATGTAGTTCTTATTTTATCTTGGATTGCTGCAGTTAAATCGGTAGCCAGCCAAAATTTTGTCCTGTGCCTCTTTTATTCATTCTTACAGCTACCTGTGGGATATTTGTAATTTAAAAATATCTGAGGTAAAAATAATTCTTCGTACGTAATGCTTTAAGCAATATTTACATACCGATGTTAGAACTAAACAAAAATGGAATTGATTCAAAAACATCCTATAGGCATTTTTAAACAATTAAAAATATCAGGGAGTATCCACAAATAATCATTTCTATCTCGCAGATATTTTTAAACCGTGAATTATGCATATCACACAGATATTTTTGTTGATATAAAAATATCAGTATAGTAGAGATGATTATTCATGAATATCACTTGCAAGTTTTGATATCTAAAATTGTGAAGTTATCTTATTTTGAGGAATAAATTTCTTTCCATTTATGAATCAAGTGTATTATATGGTAAACAGTTTTTGATTTCACAAAAATATTGTACCTACTCAAATTGTTCGAGTACCTATCTTAAGATGTTCAAACCTCGTCAAAAAAATTAACATGGAAATATGTGGAACACTGTTTGTGGCTTTAATGTTGTTTCAGGATATCTGATATTTTTAAATCACGAATTATAGATATCTCAGATATTTTTAAATTGAATATGTACTGAACAAGCATTACTTTTATGGGAGATATTTATAATTATTTAAAAATATCTGCGAGATATTTTAAATTCAGTAATTATGGATATCTGCTAAACATTTTGATATGTAAAATTGTGACGTCAACTATCGGAAAAAGATGTAGTTCTTATTTTATCTTGGATTGCTGCAGTTAAATCGGTAGCCAGCCAAAATTTTGTCATGTGCCTCTTTTATTCATTCTTACAGCTACCTGTGGGATATTTCTAATTTAAAAATATCTGAGGTAAAAATAATTCTTCGTACGTAATGCTTTAAGCAATATTTACATACCGATGTTAGAACTAAACAAAAATGGAATTGATTCAAAAACATCCTATAGGCATTTTTAAACAATTAAAAATATCAGGGAGTATCCACAAATAATCATTTCTATCTCGCAGATATTTTTAAACCGTGAATTATGCATATCACACAGATATTTTTGTTGATATAAAAATATCAGTATAGTAGAGATGATTATTCATGAATATCACTTGCAAGTTTTGATATCTAAAATTGTGAAGTTATCTTATTTTGAGGAATAAATTTCTTTCCATTTATGAATCAAGTGTATTATATGGTAAACAGTTTTTGATTTCACAAAAATATTGTACCTACTCAAATTGTTCGAGTACCTATCTTAAGATGTTCAAACCTCGTCAAAAAAATTAACATGGAAATATGTGGAACACTGTTTGTGGCTTTAATGTTGTTTCAGGATATCTGATATTTTTAAATCACGAATTATAGATATCTCAGATATTTTTAAATTGAATATGTACTGAACAAGCATTACTTTTATGGGAGATATTTATAATTATTTAAAAATATCTGCGAGATATTTTAAATTCAGTAATTATGGATATCTGCTAAACATTTTGATATGTAAAATTGTGACGTCAACTATCGGAAAAAGATGTAGTTCTTATTTTATCTTGGATTGCTGCAGTTAAATCGGTAGCCAGCCAAAATTTTGTCATGTGCCTCTTTTATTCATTCTTACAGCTACCTGTGGGATATTTCTAATTTAAAAATATCTGAGGTAAAAATAATTCTTCGTACGTAATGCTTTAAGCAATATTTACATACCGATGTTAGAACTAAACAAAAATGGGATTGATTCAAAAACATCCTATAGGCATTTTTAAACAATTAAAAATATCAGTGAGTATCCACAAATAATAATTTCTATCTCGCCGATATTTTTAAACCGTGAATTATGGATATCACACAGATATTTTTGTTGATATAAAAATATCAGTTTAGTAGAGATTATTCATGGATATCACTTGCAAGTTTTGATATCTAAAATTGTGGCGTCATCTTATTTTGGGTAATAAACTTCTTTGCATTTATGAATCAAGTATATTATATGGTAAACAGTTTTTGATTTCACAAAAATATTGTACCTACTCAAATTGTTCGAGTACATATCTTAAGATGTTCAAACCTCATCAAAAAAATTAACATGGAAATATGTGGAACACTGTTTGCGACTTTAATGTTGTTTCAGGATATCTGATATTTTTAAATCACGAATTATATATATCTCAGATATTTTTAATTGGAATATGTACTGAACAAGCATTACTTTTATGTGAGATATTTATAATTATTTTAAAATATCTGCAAGATATTTTTAATTCAGTAATTATGGATATCTGCTAAGCATTTTGATATGTAAAATTGTGGCGCCAACTATCGGAAGAAGATGTAGTTCTTATTTTATCTTGGATTGCTGCAGTTAAATCGGTAGCCAGCCAAAATTTTGTCCTGTGCCTGTTTTATTCATTCTTACAGCTATCTGTGGGATATTCGTAATTCGTAATTTAAAAATATCTGAGGTAAAAATTACTTTTTGTACGTAATTCTTTAAGCAATATCCTATAGGCATTTTTAAACAATTAAAACTATCAGTGAATATCATTTTTATCTCGCAAATATTTTTAAACCGTGAATTATGGATATCACACAGATATTTTTGTTGATATAAAAATATCAGTATAGTAGAGATGATTATTCATGAATATCACTTGCAAGTTTTGATATCTAAAATTGTGAAGTCATCTTATTTTGAGGAATAAATTTCTTTCCATTTATGAATCAAGTGTATTATATGGTAAACAGTTTTTGATTTCACAAAAATATTGTACCTACTCAAATTGTTCGAGTACCTATCTTAAGATGTTCAAACCTCGTCAAAAAAATTAACATGGAAATATGTGGAACACTGTTTGCGACTTTAATGTTGTTTCAGGATATCTGATATTTTTAAATCACGAATTATATATATCTCAGATATTTTTAATTGGAATATGTACTGAACAAGCATTACTTTTATGTGAGATATTTATAATTATTTTAAAATATCTGCAAGATATTTTTAATTCAGTAATTATGGATATCTGCTAAGCATTTTGATATGTAAAATTGTGGCGCCAACTATCGGAAGAAGATGTAGTTCTTATTTTATCTTGGATTGCTGCAGTTAAATCGGTAGCCAGCCAAAATTTTGTCCTGTGCCTCTTTTATTCATTCTTACAGCTACCTGTGGGATATTTGTAATTTAAAAACATCTGAGGTAAAAATAATTCTTCGTACGTAATGCTTTAAGCAATATTTACATACCGATGCTAGAACTAAACAAAAATGGAATTGATTCAAAAACATCCTATAGGCATTTTTGAACAATTAAAAATATCAGTGAGTATCCACAAATAATCATTTCTATCTCGCAGATATTTTTAAACCGTTAATTATGGATATCACAGATATTTTTGTTGATATAAAAATATCAGTATAGTAGAACTGATTATTCATGGATATCACTTGCAAGTTTTGATATCCAAAATTGTGGCGTCATCTTATTTTGGGTAATAAACTTCTTTGCATTTATGAATCAAGTGTATTATATGGTAAACAGTTTTTGATTTCACAAAAATATTGTACCTACTCAAATTGTTCGAGTACCTATCTTAAGATGTTCAAACCTCGTCAAAAAAATTAACATGGAAATATGTGGAACACTGTGACTTTAATGTTGTTTCAGGATATCTGATATTTTTAAATCACGAATTATATATATCTCAGATATTTTTAATTGGAATATGTACTGAACAAGCATTACTTTTATGTGAGATATTTATAATTATTTTAAAATATCTGTGAGATATTTTTAATTCAGTAATTATGGATATCTGCTAAGCATTTTGGTATGTAAAATTGTGGCGCCAACTATCGGAAAAAGATGTAGTTCTTATTTTATCTTGGATTGCTGCAGTTAAATCGGTAGCCAGCCAAAATTTTGTCCTGTGCCTGTTTTATTTATTCTTACAGCTGTCTGTGCGATATTCGTAATTTAAAAATATCTGAGGTAAAAATTACTTTTCGTACGTAATTCTTTAAGCAATATCCTATAGGCATTTTTAAACAATTAAAACTATCAGTGAATATCATTTTTATCTCGCAAATATTTTTAAACCGTGAATTATAGATATCACAGATATTTTTGTTGATATAAAAATATCCGTATAGTAGAAATGATCATTCATGAATATCATTTGCAAGTTTTGATATCCAAAATTGTGGCGTCATCTTATTTTGAGGAATAAACTTCTTTTCATTTATGACTCAAGTGTATTATACGGTATTGGTTAATAACTGTTCAATGTCCATAGATTGGCGTAACTAAAACATAATTATTTAATTAAAAATATCTGATATTTTTAAATAATTAGAAGTATCGCAGAATATCTGCATACTTGCGCGTTTGTTTTATGAGGCGAAGTAGAAATGTCGACACTCATCCGTCTTTGACTGCATGTTGTAGGAATTGCAGCAACGAAAAATGATTGAAAAACGGAAAATATTTAATAGTTTATTGTAATGTCAATTCAACTACATTATACAATATATAATTATTCAATTATATTTATGATAAATGTCTCGAACAAACGAATTATTACTTTGGTTTTTGTTGGCTTAATTTCACTAGGCGATTCTAAAATCTACAAACTGATCTTGCGGAACAAAAATGATCGGCAGATACATTACAAGTTTATGTCCTCTAAATTTTTATTATACGTAAATTTAGCAGTTAAAATCATGTAAAAACGCAACAATACCATAACTAATTTTATCACCATTCCTTAATCTTAAAACTACGTAATCCTCAAATGAATTCGTCTTACAAACTGGAAGATTGGAAAAAGTAAACACACATAATAGGGAACTGTGACACACGCCTCTACAATTATCAAATCACAGTATTTTTCTTACAAATTATACACGTTTTAACATGGTGAGAAATCAAGAGATCGTCTCCGTTTCCCGCAACTTTTAAACTGTGCCAAACGTTAACAAAAACAACTAAGTTAAGTCAAGAGACCGCAGGAATCGTCCAAAAATTGCTTATAAACCTTCTACGAATCGTACTTCAACTACTGCTTTAAAAAATTGATATGTAACACCGCAATTTCTTTGGGAAAAAGTAAGGACACAAAATTCAGAGAGTTTCTCCCAGTCTCGAATACATCATACAGCGTGAGAAAGTGGATATGCCTATTCGAATTCAACTAAAAAGTAGTCCGGGCCAGGCAACTTAACTGTTTCAATTTCGTTTAAAAGAAATTGGTCCCTTCATCAGCAAAAAACAACAAAATTTTGCCTCCAACTCGCATCAATAAATATCTACGTAGGACGTCCTGGTCTCCTGACTAGCGGCTACAAGCTAATATATACAGTTCATGTAACAATCTCCAATTTTATTTACATACTTATTTTCTGCATTGTTTTAGAAATCATCACGAGCTCCTTAACAATCGAACGCTAAAGCACTGACTGAGTGAGCACTTTAATAATATAATAATAAACGCATCATAGCCTTAAGATAAGTACAGTTAAGAACAAGCTAGTTGTTAAACTGGGGATACACATTTAACAATATTGCCCAGATGGGCGTCATAGTTATTTGCGAACTAATACAAATGGATCAAGTTGCTGCAGAATACTGTGCGCCTTTGTGCAAATTGCCCATTCGCTAAGGTTGAGATAGACATAAAAACTACGTTCGAAAACAGGTGGACCCTTTCGAATTAAAAAAGTACTTAAGGTTGTATAGCAATATTATTAACGAGGCTTGGAAATAGAATTAATTTTTTGGTACGAATTATCTGCTAGAGAGTGGGAAATGTACAGGGCAATCTACAAATGCATTTATATAGAAAATCGCCATGTCGTCTGCATATAACATTCGGTTTATGTATAAGATGTACAGAAAAGGTCCCAATATTGACCCTGTTGCAAAATATAATCTGAAAGCAAAACTTAATTCAACAAGTGTATTGCCACGACTCGTTGTTTTTTCAGCTGTGTGTTTAAAGTTTATGAATCTGTATCAACATAAGCCTCAAGTGTAAATAAATGTTTCTCAAGTTAGTTAGTCGATTTAAGAGTCTCGTTTTGTATAGACGGTCTTCCTAAAATAGAAGCATTTTTAAGTAAATTGTGTTTTTTAATTAATTCCTATAATCCAATGGGTTATGGGCCCAGAAAAACACGACGCGCTGTGGTATTGTCTTATTGTTTAGATTTTGTGTAGTGTTTAGTTTTAAGTGAGTGAACATTGTAGAAATGGAAAACTTAAAAGTGAAAAGAAACATTAAAGTTTTCAATGGTGAACGGTACAGCATCTGGAAATTTCGAGTGCGGGCATTATTAACAGAACTTGAGGTGATTAAAGTAATTGACGAAGAAACACCGGACATAGTGAATCAAGAATGGATAAAAGCTGACCAAACTGCCAAAGGGGTCATTGTGGAATTTTTGTCTGATTCTTTTCTTGGCTTTGCACAACCAACAAGCACTGCCAAAGAAATTTTTAATAGCTTGGATGCAATCTATGCCCGAAAAAGCATTGCCACACAATTGGCCATAAGGAAAAAATTGCTAAGTTTGAAACTGCAAGGTGAGACATCCCTGATCAAACTTTTTTTCAATTTTTGACGATTTTATTACCGAACTATTGGCGGCCGGGGCAAAAGTAGAAGAAACTGACAAAATTTCTCATTTGCTTATGACTATGCCTACTTCGTATGACGGTGTGATAACAGCAATAGAAACGTTATCTGAAGATAATCTAACACTGGCATTTGTGAAAGCAAGACTTCTGGATCAAGAAATAAAACTGAGACAAGAAAATGGGGATACAAGCACCAAAGTACTTCATGTTGGAAAAAGCAATTTTACCAATGATATGCATAAGACATCGAAACATATTCACCATGGACAATATAAATGGAAAAATCAGAATTGCTACTACTACAAGCGAAATAAAGTGTATCAGAAAAATAACAATAACAGACAAAGGACAATACAAGCAGTTCAAATGGATACAGATACTGGTTTTGCGTTTATGACAGGAGAATATGAAACTACAAAAGGTGGACGCGAAGTAACATTTTTACTGGACTCGGGAGCAACAGATCATATCGTAAACAGGGACGATATATTCGCAAGTTTCGCCAATTTACAATGTCCAAAGAAGGTCTCTGTGGCGAAGACTGGAAGCTTCATACTGGCTACGAAGAGAGGAACAATCAACTTAATCAGCAACTTGAAGATTCCCGGAATTTTAGAGGATGTTTTGTACTGTCCAGAGGCAGCCCACAACTTGATGTCCGTATGGGAAATGCAACAGGCTGGGATGACGGTTATTTTTGATCGGGAGGGTGTTGAAGTTAAAAAGGGTGGTAAGACCTTGTTCAGAGGTAAGCCTTTATATAATTTGTATGGCGTTGATTTTAGTGTACCCTCGAAACTTGAAAATTGCAATAATCAAGTAAACAGTACTGCAGATAATGAAAACTATAAATTGTGGCATCAACGATTAGGCCATATAAGCAAAACAAAATTTTTAGAATTAAAACGCAATCAACTGTTTAAAGATACAGATAAGATCTCTAAAATAACACCCGATAATGAACTGTGTGAAGCGTGTATTAAAGGTAAACAAGCGCGCTTGCCTTTCTCGAAAGCAAAAGATAAGAGTCACATAAATCGGCCATTGTTTATTGTGCATACTGATGTGTGCGGTCCAATAACACCCACAACAGTAAATGATAAAAACTATTTTGCGACTTTTATAGACGATTACACTCATTATTGTGTCACATATTTAATTGCATACAAATCTAATATTTTTTCTGTCTTTAAAGATTTTCTTGCTAAAAGTGAATCCCATTTCAATTTAAAGTTAGTCACTTTGTATTGTGATAATGGTGGAGAATATTTATCTAATGAGATGAAGGATTATTGTGTACAAAAAGGCATTATATATCATTTAACAGTTCCTAGAACCCCAGAGTTAAATGGTGTGGCAGAACGAATGAATAGAACATTAACTGAAAAAGGTCGGTCGCTATTAAGTGGCGCAGGTTTAGAAAAAGTGTTTTGGGGTGAGGCAGTTTTAACTGCTACTTATTTAATAAATATATCCCCAACTAAAGCACTTAAAGAAGCTAAAACACCATATGAAATGTGGCATGGTAAAAAACCACAATTAAAATATTTAAAGGTATTTGGTTCGACGGTTTATGTGCATAATAAAACCATGAAAACAAAGTTTGAAGAAAAATCATGGAAAGGTATTTTGATAGGATATGAACCAAATGGGTATAAGGTGTGGGATATAAGAACTGAAAGAATGGTAACAATAAGAGATGTAATTGTAGACGAAACTAACTTTAAGGTGTCCAGACCTGTGAAAGATGGTTCTGAAGGAGTTCGTAAACAAAACTCCAGTGTGGAAACTGATGAAATGAGAACATCAGTAGAGTCTCGTAAATCTGATCACAATAAATCAGATGTGCTAGGCCCAAGTTCTAGTAAAAATGCCAAATTAGACCACGGGTCTAGCAAATTGCCAGTTTTGGCGGACAATTAATCCTCATCTCAGGGTGACACTAAAACTGAATCTTCTAAACTAATTAGAAAAAGTCCAAGACTTGCTTCTCTTCCGCCTATTTCGTATAACGAAAATGGTGAATCAGAAGATTCTTTGATATGTGCAGGCACAGAATCTCTTGATGGTAGTGTTCCATCTATGTACTCAGAAATAAAAGATAGAAACGACAGGGTTTATTGGGAACAAGCTATCAAAGATGAGATTGATGCACTGTTAATTAATAAAACTTGGACATTAGTACAAAAACCAAAAGGTAAAAACATTGTTGATTGCAAATGGGTGTTTACTATAAAACATGATCAGGAAGGAAACCCATCAAAATATAAAGCACGACTTGTTGCTCGTGGGTTCAGTCAAAAATATTTAGTTGACTATGAGGAAACTTTTGCACCAGTGGCAAGAATTTCCAGCTTTAGATTTATTTTGGCTTTTGCGAATCAGTTTAATTTACTAATACATCACATGGATGTCAAAACAGCTTTCTTACATGGTAAATTAAACGAAGAAATTTTTATGTATGTTCCTGATGGTGTAAAAAGCAAAAATAATGAAGTGTGCAAATTAAATAAAGCTTTGTATGGATTAAAACAAGCAGCAAGGTGTTGGTTTAATACTTTTGAAACAGTATTAAAAGAAATGGGTTTTCGAAATTCATCTGTAGATCGATGTGTTTATATTTTAGATAAAGGAAACATAGCATACAATATTTATATACTGCTTTATGTTGATGATGATCTAATTATAGTTACTGGCAATGTTGATATCATGAATAAATTTAAACAGAAGTTAACAGAAAAATTTCATATGGTCGATTTAAACGATATAAAGTTTTTTGTAGGAATCAAAGTAGAAAGAACTAATAATACGATAACTTTAAGTCAGACAGCGTACCTTAAAACAGTTTTAGCTAAATTTAAAATGACTGAGTGTAAATCAGTCACTACACCGCTTCAAACTAATTTAAATTATGAAGCTTTGAATTCTGACGTACAGTTTGATGCTCCCTGTCGAAACCTTGTAGGTTGTTTGATGTATGTTATGGTTTGTACAAGACCAGATTTATGCACAGCAGTTAATATTTTAAGCCGATATGTAAACAAAAACAATAAAGAATTATGGCAAAATTTGAAGAGTTCTACGTTATATTAAAGGCTCATTAGAACTTAAATTAACTTATGTACGAAGTGAATATAATCATGTTCTCTGTGGTTATGTTGATTCTGATTGGGGAGGAAATTCAGTTGACAGAAAAAGTACAACTGGATTTGTTTTTAAATTATTTGAAAACTGTGTTATTTGCTGGAATACACAAAAACAAAATTCAGTAGCAGCTTCGTCTACTGAAGCTGAATATATGGCATTGTTTGAAGCTGTCAGGGAGGCACTTTGGCTAAGATCTTTTACAAATAGTATTAATATGAGTATTATGGAACCTATTTTAATATATGAGGATAATAATGGCTGCATAAGTATTGCAAATAATCCAGCAAATCATAAAAGATCTAAGCACATTGATATAAAATATCACTTTACAAGAGAGCAAGTTGAAAATAAAGTGATTAAATTGCAATATCTTCCAACAGGTAATCAACTGGCTGATCTGATGACGAAACCACTACCTGCAGTAAAGTTTCAGGAGCTCCGAAATGGTTTAGGTCTTAAGTAGTGGTCTGGGTAGGTTTTTATTGGGTTTTCCCTAACCCCACGCAACAAATGTTGGACCATTTTTGTAATGCCCAAGTTTAAATGAACAGGAAGATTCGTCTTATTTATAGATTGATATGAATACTACATATTTAGTTTTTTTTTGAATTAATTTTTGAGGGGGCGTGTTGAAAAATATAATCTGAAAGCAAAACTTAATTCAACAAGTGTATTGCCACGACTCGTTGTTTTTTCAGCTGTGTGTTTAAAGTTTATGAATCTGTATCAACATAAGCCTCAAGTGTAAATAAATGTTTCTCAAGTTAGTTAGTCGATTTAAGAGTCTCGTTTTGTATAGACGGTCTTCCTAAAATAGAAGCATTTTTAAGTAAATTGTGTTTTTTAATTAATTCCTATAATCCAATGGACCCTTGTGGCACAATTCTAGAATGCAATACACAAATTAACTCTGATAAAATAGGATCAACGAGAGAATCAGATTCAAGTTCTTCCTTTGTATCTGAAACTGCTAATAATGATGTCTGTAAGAAAGAAGTTTATCAAAATGAATATGAAATTTTGCATCAAGCAGCTGGAATTTTTAAAAAACACATAATTTCAGTTCTCCACGAAAAAATTTTCCTGTTCCTCAACTCCTCATGATATTAATCAAAATGAGTTTACAAAGCAAGTACCGAATATGCTGCTACAATTTATATCTTGGCTTATCGATGATGATAACGTTAGAAAAAAATATAAATCCAAAAGCTGTTATTCCTTGCAATCTTATTATGGCATTGTTATATAAAAAAAACTTTTTAAATTTGGATTAGGCTTATGTGTACACCATTTACTACGAAGTAGACAACTTTTTGACTTCCTATCTGAAATTGGTATTAGCTGTACATATAACGATATTAGACAATTATTAACAATCAACATTGCCAAACAAAGAATTAGTAATGACAAAATTTATGTACCTCCAGGTAAAAGTTGTTGGTAATACAATCAAAAATGACACACACGCGAGTATAGATAATTTTGATTTAAATGAGGACACAATCCACGGAAAAAATACTACTCGTTGTGTGGGTATGGTGGTATTTCAGCAACGTTTAGAAAACATTACATATTGCCCTTTTTTAGCCCTCCAAAACGACCAGAGCCTTTACCCTTTAAGTCCTTTGAGTTTAACAAAAAACCGATGAAATATTTACAAAAATAAACTTGACATGGAAACTCCTTCAATATTTTAAAGGCACTAGTCCATTTTTAACTTGGGCAGGCTTTAATAATTTGTATCTGAGATGCCCAAGCATTGCAGATCAATAACCGAAAATACTGAAAATAGGCAATAAACACAGCAAAATTAAAGGTGCCGAACCATTACCCACTATTATTGCACCGTGCCCGCAAACTTAGATATTACCCTCCAAACTAAAAAAATCATATTATAAAAACTATTGAAAATATCCAGAGATTGTTTTTTCTAAAAACTTTTTTGGTCTTTTGGCTATATTTCCTTCGCATCATGTTATATAAAAATTTCCAAAACAAAAAAGTTTCTCGATTAGTGAAAATTTACCTGCATAGTTTCTGAACGTCCACGATCATCGGCGTTTTTATCATTTATTTAAAAAACAATACCATTATTATTATACATCTAAAGAAGCGCATAGGTGTGTGCTTTAAAACAAAAAAAAGATTACGTCGATAGATCAATTCGTTTTTGAGATATGCGAATAGATATGTAAAAAAGCATGACTTTTAAACACGTAAAAATTTTATAGTTTGTTAAAACATTTCACCCTCTCTCTACAAGATTATTCATCGAAAATTCCTTCACTAAACCTAACATTTCGTTGTACGCACACAAATATTGCAATCACAATTTCCAAACCTCATCAGCCACCAAACAAAGCGATAAACCTTTTAAAAAAGCGCACCCGTCTTCGAACGCACCTATTCTACTTAAAACTTATCACTGTTTCTTAACGATAATAATAAATACAACTATAAACTAGATGACACTTAAGCCGTAACATCGAGAATTGAGAGGAGAGTATAAAAGGCGACTTGTCTCCAACAGCTTAGGACTTGAGGAGCTTGTTGGCCCGCTGGTTAGCCACGGCGATGCGCGTTTCGTTGCTCTCGCCCTAACCAACAAACACATGACCAGTGGCGCCCACATTTCAACAGAACCCGCCCCCGTTCTCATACAACCCCATTGTGCAGGAGAAAACACCGACACCAGTAACGAAATAATAAAAAGGAACGGTCGTACGATGCAGGACAACAAAGAGAGTAATGGGAGTGAATGAGAACAGTTTTAAGTGGTATTAATATAAATATATATGCTGTGTGTGGGGTGTGGTGTGTTTTTTACTTGAGGAGATCGTGCGCACGCTGGTTGGCGACCTCTATCCTTGTCGCGTTAGACTCGCCCTGGAGTTTGGACCAAGCGTGTGCGGTTGTAGTAGAGTAGTTGTTTCGTGGTGGAGTAGAGTAGCAATGTAAAACAAACAACATTAAATTTAATAAGAATGTAAAAAAAGCTCAAGATGCTAGATCATTTTATAACACATGCAAAAATCGTGTGCGGTTAGATCAAGTTGCTGATTACGAGAAAGCACTGGTACAATCCGCTGCGATTTACCAATACGTTCTCGAATCATGTGCAAAACGTGATTGCAAGGTACTACTACGTAATTACATATTTTAAATCACTGCATAGCCTTTCTATTTCATATCTGATTATTTCAAGAACGCTGACCATTAGTTCCATGTTACTGCTTTCTAAATAAAATTTGTTATTGGAAGAACGAGAAAGTGTGGCAGAAAATACATTCGTAAAAAACAAGCTACGTCTACAGTGTGAAAAGTGCAGAAGAAAACATTTATACATATTTCCAGAGAATAGGGAACTCTCTAAGAGGCACCTTTGATGGTCACTATCGAGCGCCAATGACCTTGTTATCACTTTCTCTTTTGTATAGTTCATAATGTTCAAAATGGGTTAAATATCAAAAATCCAAGTTATTTTGTCAGCCAAATGCATGTCAAGATTTTTCAAAACAATTGTTAATACAAGACAATTAATCAAATTATCACAAGAAGCCCTTTAAACTGGTACGAGGATGGATTGACAAATTTCCGGAATCATCACTATAGGGTTGTCTTTTGTTATTAATTGTTTTTAATCAGATTTATTTTGTTATCATTGTCATTGACAATCTATCCTCATATAGTCAGCTTATCTCTCTTTCAATTTTGGTTCCTTTTTCACGCGATGGTCCCTTATTCTCCAGTATTGCAACAATAATTTGTATACTTTGTTTTTTATAAGCATACACGTGCAGTAAGAGTCTTGCGGTAAAAAAATTTATTACTAAAGTGGCCAAGAGAAGACCGTGGAAAATATTTTCAGATTTCCAAGATGGTGATTTTTAATTGAAATCCACCTAGTAAATGTACCAAAAAAATATGTGTTTTTTAAAGATAAGCTTTATTCGAGTAATTTTTGTTTAACACTTTTTGACGTATCTATTAAAATGAAGTGGTGGGGGGTGATTCGATGTTTTTTTACATAAACAGCTGTAACTCCTAAACGACTGAACGGATTTTAACAAACTTGGTCTCGTTGGAAAAAGCATTTATTGCTCCATCAAACCCATCTTACCTGTGATATGTCTAATTCTTACTGATGCAGCTAGAGCGCGTTTTTTGATATAATAACAGAAAATTGCAAAATTCTCTAAAAAATTAAATGCAATAATATGACTTTTTTTCATAAAAATGTAGTGAAATGATACCTAAATAGGCTAGCGAAGACCACATCTCGATATCTTATTCCTAGCCAAAAATATCGAAGAAAGAAAATTTAGTTATCATAAAATTTTAGAGAGATGCTATTACACCGATATTTATTCTTATTTATTTGTCTTTTTTCAAGATTCACTGATAAAATTTCATAATTTTATAATTTTTAAATAATAAAAGTATTCTTAGTTCAAACAATAAAAAAAAACGTGTATGGGCATAAGAAGAAAGAAGGACCGATTTTGAAATAAATCTAATGCCTCCTTAAACGCTCGAACTGTCTTCCATCACACTCAATGCATTGTTGGAGTCGCTCATGCGTAGACATCACAGCAGCTTCAATTTCTGCTCTTGACAGGCAACGAATGGTCTCTTGTATTCGTATGTTCATGTCGTCTCTCGTTGTTGGTGGAATTTGGTAAACAATATCTTTTAACCAACCCCATAGATAGAAGTCCAAACAGGTGAGGTCTGGGGATTGGGATGGCCAAGGAAATAAACTTCCTCGTCCAATCCACCTACACGTTTTTTTTAATTGCTTGAACTAAGAAGACTTTTATTATTTAAAAATTATAAAAGCATGAAATGTTATCACTGAATCTTAAAAAAAGAAAAATAAATAAGAATAAATACCGGTGTAATACCGTCTCTCTAAAATTTTATGATAACTAAATTTTCTTTCTTCGATATTTTTGGCTAGGAATGAGATATCGAGATATGGTCTTCACTTTCAGTGAAAAATTCAGTGAAAAATCACTTTAAAAGTTTAAGATGGTGGTTACGCCCCCTGTAATAAATTTTTTTACCGCAAGACTCTATGATGAATAGCTTCCGAGATACAGTGTGTCCGCCTAGTAGGTGTTTTCTATCTCAAAACTCAAAATAATTTTCACTTATTCCGGTTGCCCCCATTTCTTTTGCACAGCTCCTTATACAGGGTGTTCACACGAAACGCATAGACAATTCTACATTATGTCCACGGATCGAGTTGCAAAGAGGAAAAACTTTTTTATTTTTCATTTTACATGTCCCAAAACGGCCAATTCAGTTTTAACCTTTTCAAATTTTCTTTTAGTTTCAGAGAAAATTCGAAAATAGGTCGATTTAGTTGAAAATTTTTCTAAGTCCCAAAAAATAAGTTCGCGTTGTCATTAGAGCGTCTCTAATCCTCTCCTTTAAATCGAAACAACTTTATTTGAATGACAACAAACGTGTTAGCCTTGCACTAGTAAACAAAGGGCAGCAAAATAGATAAATAATCCTGTTCTTTTAACGATTATTTTTTTCTCGATTTTTTTCATCGTCAAATTGACCAATAGGAACATTTCATTTGGGTCTAGAAGCGTGTATTATTTCGGTTAACACGCCTATTCTAAGAGCCAATGATATTTCTTCAATTTCTTAAAATCGACCAATCAACTGTCATTGTAAACGATAAAAACCTACCTAGCTTTCCCAATAACTGATAAATATGCACCTTGCTTTTAATAAACTATGCTGTGAAAGATAGTTTTGAAATTTCTACCTTGGCAACTGTCACTGTCATATTATTTTCGAGTTTTCTTGCAACATCGTCGTTTTGAAATGGCAAGATTTGGCCAAGAATCTTTGGAAGATATTCAAGAAACTGTACAGAGTGTTACTCCGAGGAGTACAGTTAAAAATCAAAAGTCAATATGGAAATATTTTTAAAAGAGAAGCATTATGAACTTCTAGAAATTACTTCAAATCAAGAGCTTGGACTGATAATGAATGATTGGGCTTTTAATATGAAGAAAAATACTACAAAGAGTTCGCCCGAAAATTTAATCCATTTGCAGACATTGAATTCAAACAAGCAAGGGGTGCAAAAAATGCGAAACGAAACCAGCTTCAGTCTATTCTCGGAAAGAGTAAGCAAAGTTCGACTGCTCTGAGTAAGAAAGAAATATATGAATATATGAATCTGTAGAATGGAGATTGTCCAGAAGGACTTCAAAAAAAATGTATCATATAATAGCATTCGAACTAGCCTGGAGAGGGGGAGAGGCAGCAAAATGCAAAGTGCATTTTTTTAAAGAGGAAAAGAAATCAAATGGTAACGTAACCGGAAGAATTGAATACAACCCGATTTTTTCCAAAACACGACAGGGTGGAGCTCAAAAATTATCAGACAGTAAATGGTTAGTGCCTAATTACAATAATCTCGATATGTGCCCGGTAAGGTTATTTAAAAAGCTTATTTCTAAACGCACTAATAGAATTATGTCAGATCGACTATTTCTGACTGTAAATCCTTACTGGAATAAGAGCAATTCTGAATGGCACAAAAATATGCCTTATGGAGTAAATGAGATTGGAAAATGGACCAAACAATCTGCTGAAAGAATAGGGCTTGATACTCTGACAAACAAAATCACAAATCATTCAAATCGATCAAGTGCTGTATCAAATCTTGCTAAATCAGGTGTCCCGGAAGAACAGCTCATCAAAATGACTGGACATGCAAATGCTAAGTCATTAGGCCCTTATTTACAGTTAGACGAGGAACATCATGCTAGTTTAATAAACAACCTGAGACCTGGACCTTCTGGAATCTAAACTACAAGAGATACAAACATAAGGCAAGAAAATTTTACCACTGAAAACATTAATAATAATAATATGCAAAAAAAATCTGGTCATAATATAACATATAACCATTAAATTAAATTGTCCGTATAATGTAGTTGTGTATTAACCTCCCTAAAATACATTCGAGATCATTTTTTTATAAGATAAATACATTTCAAATTGTATTTAAATTTTATTGCCATTCGGCAAAAAATCTCGAATCAAGGGAAGTAGAAAAAATCGCTCGAGCAAGCTCTCGCGATTTTTTCCCTTCCCTTGATTCGAGATTTTTTTCTGAATGACATATTTTTATATTAGTATTTTCTATTTTTTCACAGGTACTATGCAGACACACCGATAAAGTGATGGTAAATGGGACGAGGGTTTTTAAATTCCCATTTATAACGCTAAAATTCATAGGATGAAATGTTTATTAATTTGCCCAAACACATTCAGCAAAAACCATTAGCCAAAAACATTTCAAAAAGCGGCAAAGCGAAAAATTTGCTCAATCGAGAAAGTAAGTACCGTTATAGTCTGCATCAACATACAGTGTGTGTTTTATGTGTTTACTTGAGAAGTTCGTGGGCCCTCTGGTTGGCCACCTGTATCCTAGTTTCATTCGATTCACCCTGGATTTTCGTACCAAACGTGTACAGTAGATAGTAGTGTTGTGGAGAATAGCAATGAAAAAAAAACAAATATACAACATTTAGACAGAGAGCCAGAAAAAAAGCTCACGATGCCGACATTATACAAAAAGAAAAGAACGGATAGTTGAAGTGCTACATCAAGTCGTGTATAAACTTTAAATGTTATTTATCACTAATAATAAAACGCAAAAAATACTGACCTTGAGATTGATGCGATCAACCTGCCGATTCTGGTTCTCCAATTCCGAGCCCATGTCAATGGCCATGTTCCGCAAATTACCGATCATCGTGTTCACCTGCCCCATGTTATCTTCCATCTCTTCTTCTCTAGCGTCATTCGTGATTCTGCCGATGTATCCCCCTTGGGGTCCCAGGCCGTTGCGATCGTCTACCATCCTCTGCGGCTGGTTATTCACCACCTTTCCGTCATCGTTACCTTTCCATGTGCTCTGGTCTTCTTTAAACGACGAACCCCTATCGAAAATCATTAAAATTCGAAATTATTCGACGCAACAAAAGTGTACGACGTACTTTTGGCAAGGCAGCACGCACAACCCGCAACATTTTTCCATCCCCGTGAGATTCTTCTCGGCTTCGCGCATGTCGGTATTAATCTGGTCCATCCCATCTTCGATGCGGTCCAGTTGTTCTACAAAGCGAGACCAAAATCACGACTTTGCTTAAGCACTTCCGGGGAAATTGCAAAAACGATCCCTTCCCATAGTCCTGTAACTCCTCAATTCCGCTGTTCATATTTTAAGTATACTCCTTCTATAGAAAATTTTTTTTTTTCAATAAACAGCGGAATTTTGAAGTTACAGTTAGTGTTCTTAATGTTGACATGTATAATAGGTTTGGAGATAATTACATGCACATGCAGAAAACCAAAGACACAATCATTTTGCCGGATAAAAATAAAAACCGAAAGTTTTTGGATCATAATTATTATCCTTCGCAAAGTCTGATTCCTAATTCTCAAAGACGAGAAAACCGAACAATCAAATGATTGCTTCCTTTAAAATAAACAAATATCGAGTAACAGCTACGAAATGAACAGCTACACACTACAAGCATGCTTCCTATTTTTAAGTAACAGGTGGTTTAAAGAGCTAGCCGATTAGTAGACAGTTAAAAATCGGGAAAATAGTGTGGTTTACAATATTTATTATAAAGTAAATGTGGTACGTGTTAACTTACGTTGTTAGTGTTTAATCCCTCATGTATAAAATGGTTGTCTTTGAATAATGTACATTTATTGATTTGAAACATATCAATTGTTACAAAACTCAAAATATTATGCATCAGTCTCAGTTACGTACACAACTTTACGCATAATATGATGAACTCATGTGGAAGTAAATGAATGATGTTTTTTATCCTCAAACAGGACGTTCCACAATAAAGATATTTTAAGCAAATAAATGATTTGGACACCACAAGTGTATTACATTGTTGAACAGCCTGTATGAACAATCAGAATTCATTTTAAAGCTACCTGCAACAAATCCTCTAAAATTGAAAACTGGACGCAACAAAAGTTCTTAAGACTATTTTTCCTTTTGGTTTTCATCATCAATCATCATAAAGTTTTCGGTTCGAAGTCTGGTTGTCTGGTAGTCTAATCTGGGCCTACCCCTACCTCTTTTTATTCCTATCTCTGACTCTAGTATGTCGCGAACTAAGCCTCTGCAGTTTGCTCTTTGTATAGAATTATTCCTCTATCCCTATACTTCATCCCTATAATTTCCCACTCGATCCCCTTTTTTTTGTTTCCCTCTTTCATCTAACCTATTTTTATATTTTCGCCTTTCCTCTATTAGACTCACAGTATGTTTTTTATCCAGGGTTTTCTACTTTCGTTCTGTTTATGATCCAAAATATCTCTAACTAGTTTCTCTAGATCAAGATACCTTCTTCTGCTTCGTTTTTCCAAAATCTTAAATTTACAAATAAAATAAAAATCAATTGAAATGCGTTTGTTGCTACAAATAAATAATAAACTAAAACTATTCTTCTTGTCATATTTTTGAAGGTGCAAATAGCTTTAAAAAGAAAACGAAATGAAATACTATGAAATGACTGAATGATTTGTTTTATAATGTTCTTTCTTTAAACAGAATACTTTTAATATTGATCCAATGACAAAAGCCAGTTGTTCAAAAGCTTATTACAATTTAAATTCATGAAACTGAATCAACAGACGAGTTTATTTATTAAGAGGTTCCAGAAAATAAGCAATGACCAACTGGAGCAAACAATTTCTGTACGTGACCTAGTCGACGGTGAAATAGCGGGACGGCCTGGGTGTGACTTACATGTGGTATGTTCAATGAGACACAAAAAAAATGTGAGAAAATGATAGCTAAATGCTTACCCCCCTGTTCATCCAGCATGATCAGGGTTTTCATCCCAACTTCGTGACTCTACAAACGTCAAAAATAAAATGAGCTTTTGGGAATCGACACACTTTCACCATAATCTACAAGAGCAATGGTCAAAATGTGTTTCATCTGTCCTCCCCCCAATCCAGGTGCGTGACCTCTCGCAAGGTGGTTAGTCCGCATCCCAAAATGAAAAAAAGGATTATTATCGAACCAAAAGAGGAATGACGTGATTTTTAGTCTCCCTACAACCAAACCAAGTCCGTAACCAGCTTTGAAAATTAATTTGTAGCATAATGAAAGAACTGATGTCGGCAAGTCTTTGCCATTTGTGTCTGTATCGTGTGTGCTGTTAAAAAAAGATCTAAGGAGCACCTTGATTATCAGGGTTGGAATTTTTTCGTAACTACTAAAAGTTTTCAAGTATTTTTTCTGTAGTTTATAATTCTAATTTGGTTTGGTGAAATTCTCTTTTCGAGAAATTGTTATTCGAGCAACCAGGCTTTCGAGGAACAATTTTTCGAGCAATTTGCCGCAACATGATAATCAGGTTCATCCCTGCATAACCACCAATTTGAACGCTGCCACTCATTCCAACAGCAAAGACAATCGCCCAAATTGGTCCAAGGTACTTTAAAACACACTCAGAAAAAAAGAGGAAGATTAGTCCAGTCCGATACACCGAGAACAAACATTTCTTTCAGTCCACTACAAAAACATTGAAAGAACAAAGTTTCAGTCAGAGGTTAATCATGTTACAACTGCAAACCAACAAACCTGGCATTAAAAAATCTGCAAAATCGGACAAATAAACATGTCTTACCGCCTTGGTGACCCAGCATATCGAGCGTCTTGGCCCCCGCATCAGTACTCTACAACACCATTGTGCTAACAAGTCATGTACATACACAAAAATACAAGAAAACAAAAACCTCTCGTAAACAACTAAACAGAGCGTGAGTTCTTCGACTTTTGGTACAGTTTAAGAGATATCTATACCAAACATCGACAGAAAATCACTGTTTACACTTATGAAGTACGTGGTCACAGAACAAGCAAGATGGAGAAGCACAAGCAGTCAAAGCAAAGCATAATACGCATGCCCAACAGGCGTGTAACTTGTTTTGTATTTCGTGTAAGAGTAAATTGTTCATCTAACGTATCTTACAACAATACATCACCTAAACAACGTTTAAAAACAAGACATGATCGTGAGATGGTTTAGAAATGGAAGGAAACGGTAGAAACCTTCGAAAGTTTCGTCTATTATCGAAAACATTGAATAAATTACCACTTTCGAAGACTTCGGCACGTTAATTACGTATGTACACTTCAAGGTGAACATGTAAGGGATCAACAAAGAGGGTTTCACTGAGTGAGCGGAGCGACTCACCTCCCTGGTCATCAAGAGCGACCAAGGTGCGGATTCCAGCCTCCTTGCTCTAAGCAGCACAAAAACAAGTGTTACAACTGTATGTTAGTTCATGTTGTTTGTGACGTACCCCGCCGAACGAAAACAAAACGAGAAAATAGGACAAAGAATTTCACAAACACAACTTCCAGTTTTCAGACAGAAAAACTACCTACAATTTTCATTTGAAAATATTCAGATTCTGTTTGATATCCTTGTATTGGTAGCTAGGGTGATTCGTGAGTAACCCTAGCATATGAAAAGATACAAGTGTCAAATAAAAACCTTTTTAGCTTTTCGCAAACCTTATACCTATACAGAGTGCATACCTAAGAGTATTTCTTTTGTTCCATCTTCATTGCACATTTTGTTCGTGTTACACAAAATTATTTTTACCTATACGGACCGTCCCATTACTTCTACAAAAATAAAGTTTGGCATTGGGGAACATTCTACCTTTGCGGTATAATTGCCAAGTTCCTGTATATTATTATCGGTTTTTTAATGCAGCGACAGTTTCCCCTAGATACTGCTCTCTTCCCATAAAAATGTTACCGCTACAACTTTGTTCAATCCAAAGATATTTAATTTTAAAAATTCCTCTGCACATATTATAAAACTTTTTCTAAAATAAATACTAAAGGTGCAACAGAAGAAATATGTTTAGGTGGCACACCCTGTATAGTCAGATCAAAAAATGAACAGCCCCACGACAAGGTATACTTCAGATATTTACAAAAAAATTCACAAATACACATACACAGTTTTTAAGACGGAAATATTCGGTAGTTCCTTGTTATGTTATGGTAGTGGTTGTGATTTAGTTGGTATAATTGCTGTCTGCTAGTGTGAGTGTGCAAACAGTGAGTGACGTATATATAATCAAAATATGACTGATCTGTACATGTAGAACACAGCACAACACAGCCACACTTGCAGGGCTACCGCTACCACAACATAGAATCAGAATATAGTCCAGGCAAATCGCGCGTCTCTGCTGAAGAAATAGTTCGTTACGATTCCAAACTAAAGTGAAGAAAATGGCACCTGTTGTAGATAAACAAGTATAGTAGTTTAACAGAGAACTTTCTCCATCAGACTGCGCTAGTTTAGATCCCTGAACTATCTCTCCCATCGACACAGACCCCTCGAATTTACCTGGACTAAAAATACTAAGCACAATATGCGACAATAGCTGCGACGCCATATCCCTGCGCATCGTCCCATTACTTTATCGTTAATTTGAGAAAAATCGCCCTGCAGAGCCATCGAAAATTATTACGGAAAAATTAATACAGGTACGCACAACATTTACTTAAAATTACAAACACAGCAACGAATTCTTTTCTCTGGCAAGTGGTAGACCTGCTCTGCAGAAAGTTTAGTAATACAGACAGAAGATAGGACAGAACACAATTATCATGCAGCACAGTTATACACCCACCTACGTATTGCACAAATCTGTTCGCCTTTCTTTTTACACAACGAAGAAATAAAAGAAAACCTAAACGTTTGATACAAACATTAATTTTTAGAAGTTAGATAACTTTGCAGAACCAGATATTGGCAATGAATGGGACAATTTTAATTTTTATAGAATTTCAACTTTTCTGTTTCCAAATCAATTAAATATCTCAATATTTCTGTACACTATTTTACATTTAAATCAAACATATTCAATTGGTTCGAAGTGTTATTCAAATCATAATTTCATATCTAAATTTAATGTTATTTAACTTATTAAGATAACAAATAGCTTGAACTTAAATTTTAATGTTTTCAACTTGTTGAACTAATTAATATAGCACCGATACATCAAAAGTAGTAAATTAAATTTAGATTAATAGAAAACACATCCAAAGTTTTGTATTTATTAACAGATTTGTACAATAACATTTACCATTTATAGCAGGGTAGAAATAGGATTCAACCAACGTCGAAAATAATATTCCTTTCATACTTTAGCCGCCGTTATGTGGTACGAAAGTAAAGAATGGACAGTAATTAATGAAATTGACATAGCTAGTAGAAGTTTTAGTAAAGCTCTGCACAGGGAAGAACTTAATATTTAGACACATCGAAATGGTATATTTAAAAAAGTGCGATATTTACCTCTTCGCAAAGTGCCAGCATCCGTCTCGTACTTTCCAGCGACTAGAAGAAAATAAGTATTTAAAACACTCAAAAATTAACTCATGTAGGCAGTAGGTATGTCCAAAATAATAGCGAAGCATAATTACCTCATCGGTGACTTGGCCGGCTTTGTACTGGAGTTCTTGAAGTTCCGTCCTGGGGGCCCCATTTTCACTGGCTGGTGGCACTGCAGCTGGCATTTTGCTAACAAAATATACCCAAAATACAACCTATCTAACGTATAACGAACAACTTTAACATTCAAACAATTTTTTAGGCTTTATCACATTAAGCAATTTACTGGGATAATGAGTTTAAATATCACATAGTCGCGTAGTTGATTGAGCCTGTCTCTAACACAATTTGCCTCGGAAAATCAATATTAAGGCGGCTGAACGGCGTATGCGTACACACAATCAAAGTAAAAATACGGATAGATTCTAATTTTAAAAATTCATTCATTGATGATTTCATTCATAATATGACTTAAAACAATAACTTTTATTTTAAAAAATCGATTTCCAAGAATATCTAAACAATTTTCCGGAAGTTGCAAATCTTCCACGCGATTGCAACAACTTACAATTAACACATTGAATACCAAATTAAAAGAAATATGTCTATGTACTTACGTAAATTTATTAAGGGAAACTACAACGAGGGTAAGAGACGACAAAGAAAACGTGGACAACTAACACAAAACAGGGAAATTAAAATTAAATTTCCAAATACCCTCTCACAAGCACAAGAACTGTCATTCGGCAGTAGTTGCCTTGCTTGTTTGGCTTGATGACATGACAGGATGAGTGAGAAGGAGATACAGATTGTTACCCGTTGTAATACAGTGTTGCCAATGCGTTTATCAATATCTCAACTAGGTTTTGCCAATGCAACGTTTTAGCGTGCTATACAGGACATAAGTGCCTCCGTCTACGTCAGATTTTCATTCCAAACAGAACAAAAGCACATGCCATTTGACGTTTATCCATTTTATTTACAAAGTCTTAAACTAGTTTTTGCAATATAATTATAGACGTTTTGCAGTGAAAATAGTTTATTTTCAATTTGTGTGTTGGGCTTACGTGTAAAAATTTAAAAACGACTATAATTATATTGCATAGATTAAGTTAAAACGTCAGAAAGCACATGGTTTTGTTTTATTTGGAATGAAAATCTGACGTTTGACGCGACACTTTTGTGGTGTATTAAGTCCGCGAAAGCGACGTACTTGGCAGAACCTAGTTGGGATATATATATATATATATATATATATATATATATATATAAACGCGTTGCTAATAGAGTTGTGAAAATATAAAGTATCAGTCATGTTAAAGTAGACAAGTGCGCTGACAAGTACGTACCTTTCATACGCTGAAAATACACCATGTCCTCAGGTCCATTTCAGTTTCCCTTTATATGGATGGATTATAATGATTAAATGACTAGAGCAATGAATTTGACAACTTAATGAGTAATTTACCAATATAAAACATCCACACAGTAGTTGGATCAAGAATTTTGACGTAAATTCACTATGAATTTCTAATATGTTAACCCCACACGTCAAAAGACAGCGAAACAGTAATTAAACTCGACACGTGTTTCGCTGACAACGTCAGCATATGGAGTTGAAGATTAATCGTCTACTCCTGAGGACTTATTAACTTATTAAGAATTCATAGTGAATATAAAACATAATACGAGTTAGGTACATTTAAACCGGTCTAATAAATCCTGAATCTGTGACCATGTGTTAATTTTCATATCAGAAGCCAAGACCCATTTTAAATCGTTAAAAGATATTACATTGCCCTTTGCGAATATTTTTACTGTTAAATCATTATTAATCGTTATTTGGTTCTCAACTGCAATTGCATCAGCATCAAGATTTAATGTGTAAAAGATAACTTTAGGTGTCAATATTTTTATGTTCCAGTTATCAGAGATATTCAATTTTTCCGAAAAAACGCTGACAAAACCTTCAAAACTTTCAATAATATCTACTTCTTCAAAGCTTTGTATTATTATGATTTCTTGTTCAGGAATTTGATTTTGCCGCCTAGATTCAGGATCTTTACGAACGACAGACTTTTTTGTGTGCAAGCACTTCCGCAAATTTGGAAAAATCGTTGGAAAAGCATTTTCACTCAACTTAGGTTTGCAAGGAATCATTTTAAGTGTTCCGTCTGGTAATAGGTGTTTATCAAGTTTAATAACCACATTGGGATCAAAGTGTAACTCACAAACTACAGAATGCTTCGAAGGTAACCAGTCTTTTCTACGAATTGCTCTGAGCCATTTTTGTCTTAATTCAACATCCTTAGGGAAACTGAAAGTAGTCTTTACACTCTCACTTTTCAACGAAGAATCATAGTTGGATTTACAGCCCAATACACAACAACGCCTCGGCATTATTATAGAAGCAAACTGGCGCCCCACTATTACAAGAGGTAAAACACATACAAAACGATTGTCGTACATAAAAGAATCACTACACAACTACAACACAACTTTATAACGTTCTAATACATTAAAAACTCCGATTTTTTATCATTTGAAGAGGCGAGTACACATACAAACATCTGTCGACAGCCATGTACAAAATGTCCGGACAGCATGCAACGTTGCCAGATTTCTTTGTTCGTGGCTTGTTCGTTCAAGTCCGCTGTGTTGAAGAGATACGGAGCATAGGGCCGAAAAAGTGAATAGTGAAACCAACTATGTAAAGGACACACAGTTGTGTCACTGTCTTTTGGCATGTAGGAGAATATAAAGGATGGAAATATTCTTATCTATGATTCTGTATGATTCTTCTCTATGAATCTTATCCAGTGGACAAAATGCGCAAGTGCAAAAGTATGATTGGTTAGTGGTTATCGGCAGTGTTGTCAGACTATTATAATTATAATAGATCTGCTAGATTTGCTAACAAACAAAAATAAAAGTATTTCAAGCTCAATAATAATTTATCATTTTTTTAATAGAAGGACACCTATTTAAATTAGTTTCGTATACTTCCATAAAAAGAAATATTGTAAAGGTAGTAAGTAGGTACAATCATTGATTAATATATTATTTATTATATTAGTCAATGGTACAGTGTAGCCCGTATCTCGCATGTTTTTATAACTACTATATTATTACACTGTTTTAATTCGGGAGATAAGTGGCGCGTCACAAACGTCAGGTTTTCATTCCAAACAAAACAAAGCCACGTGCTTTCTGACGTTTTAACCTAACCTCTGAAATATAATTATTATTACATATAGTTGTTTTCAAGTTTTTACGCGTAAGCCCAACACACAAATTGAAAATAATCTGTTTTCACTGCAAAACGTCTATAATTATATTGCAAACACTAGTTTAAGGCGTTGTAAATAATATCGATAAACGTCAAATGGCACGTGCTTTTGTTTTGTTTGGAATGAAATCTGACGTATGACGTAGGCACTTAGGTCCCGAATTCTTGACTTTCGTTTGGTTTGCAAGCTCTATTTCTATAAACACTATTGCTGTAATAGTATGTTTTGTACACCTGTATTCCTGTATAGCATATTTAGTAGGGAGTTTAGTAGCCATTAATTTATGCTTATACGAAATTTGGTGCTAGATCAAGGTAGTACTTTGTAGTATTTTGTAGTAAGTGTAAGTAGAAGTCTACTACGTTACTACGTATGCGTTACGTTTGCACCCGCTTTGCTACGTTTTTACGTTGCGGTCCGTTTCGGAACAAGTAAATTTTCTGGCAACACTGGTTACCGGGTTAAAACTGTTCCTGTTGCAAGTCCAAGTGGCACTGTTGCCAACCCTACCGAAATTTCTGTAGATCTACCGATTTTATATGTAATCTACCGATCCACCGAAATGATATATAATTCTGCCGAAATTTCATTTTTTATTTATACAATTAAGAAATAACCGAAAATTGCGGACAGATCATAATTCGTAACGCCTTTGCGTTTTTCCTTTCTTCTTTGGGAACTCGTATGGTATCATTTTAGTGCATCGGTACATTATAATTATGCAAAAAAACCTAGAACCAAAACAAAACCAAGCCGCCGGCCGCCGTGCGCCGCGATTCTGCGGCACCTTTACGGCGATGGCTTTATTTAAAATGGGGGAGATAAGTGGCGCGTCACAAACGTCAGATTTTCATTCCAAACAAAACAAAGCCACGTGCTTTCTGACGTTTTAACCTAACCTCTGAAATATAATTATAGTTGTTTTCAAGTTTTTACACGTAAGCCCAACATACAAATTGAAAATAAACTGTTTTCACCGCAAAACGTCTATAATTATATTGCAAAAACTAGTTTAAGACGTTGTAAATAATATCAATAAACGTCAAATGGCACGTGCTTTTGTTTTGTTTGGAATGAAAATCTGACGTATGACGAAGGCACTTAGGTCCCCTATTCCTACTCATTGTTTTCCTGTTTAAAACCGAATCTACCGAAATTTGGCAACCAAGCTTCCGAAATATTTACGACTGGAATTGGCAACACCGCCAAGTGATTCGAATTTGGAAGTTTGAATAAGTGTCGGTTTTTGGCGTTTTTACTTATTTTAAAAGTTCTATTTTTTTTATTTAGCTGGGATTTTCGTACAAGTCCACATTGTGCCATTTTGTGTAAGATATTTTCTGTTAATATTATAAATGATGTTCAGTGACGACGATTCAAGTAAGTGAAATTCGAGGTTAAATTATACAGAATGAATGAGAGTGCTTAAAACGTGCCCAAAACTAAGCTTATACAGCAGTAGTTTTGTACAAATCCAGATCCTTGAAAATTCGAGATTCTGATATATTTCATATTTGATAATTCGGGTCACCAATAACTCTTAGTTCATGATTTTGGACAAGTCCGAACTTGTTTTTAGGACAAATGTAGACTTTTCTTTTTTTTGCAAACTTCTGGTGAGTACAGAACTCTACCCACAGTTCACAGCGGTTCACAGTTAATAAGTTCTGCGAAAGCCAGTCGAGCCAACGATAAACAGTAGCGGTCCAAGAACAGTGCCTTGTGGTACACCATAGTTTGTAGTCTTCCGTTCAATGGAAGTATCCTATTTTTACACATTTCCATGAATTTATAACATTTCCCAACTTCAGTAGTAGGTAGTTACTGGATTCAAGAAGATAGATACCTATATTTTCTTTTGAAAAGTATATACCGACTGTATTTCTTTGATAGGCTCCGAAAGCCTTTCCATCACCGAAATTTTGCAAGAAACGAAATCGGATATTAGCAAAAGCATGAGGGAACCAAAGAAAGTTATCGAATCTGATAGTGAAAGTGACGTTGATGACAGTATAATTGTTTCTGATTCAGACCATGATGATGCTACCGATGTCATCGAATCTCCTGAAGGTATTCAATTGTGCATAAAAACTTACAAAGTAAAAAGATTTTTGTCTTATTTAGACGATCACAACGAAAGTTTAATTCAAAAGGTAAAAATGAAAAAAGGAGGCCGTGTTCTCGAGTCTGATTCTGAGAGTGACGAACACAATGCCACTGAGCATGATGAGGAAGCTGGTGTCGATGCAGACAGCTCAGGTGAGCATTTTTATTATCGCAGATTTTTAAAAACCACCACTCTACTGTATAACTTTGTATTTTGAAGGAATGAAGTTCGGTGCCGTACCGAAAATTAGAGACTCCGAAGACTTCTCAAAAAGGAAAAGTGTATTCAGCAGCACGAAGTTGCAATTTGAAGAAGTGGAAACTGATCCAGAAAATGTATCCGTCGTGGATATTAGTAGCGATCCCGAGGTACATACACAGACTTTATAGTCTGTTAGTAACTTTGTAACGTAATTTTTCTAGGCACCTGAAGAACAAGAAATTAATTTGCCCAAACAAGTAAAAGGAGAATTGCGGCAAAATACACTTAACGACTTCGTTAATAAAGGATTACCAGAAAACGTGGCTAAAAAGACTTTTGTGTCAGAGGCTCAATTCAATGTCCAGCAAAGTAAAGTGAAAAATCTGGAAATGGAGCTTGCGAAAGTTGAAGTGAGTTCTTAAATTAACGGGGTTGAAAACCATACTAATATTTTTGCGAACCTTGCAGGCTATGCTGAAGACTATAAACTTGTCAGCATTGCCTGACAAAGGGGCGAAATTGAAAAAACGCTACACCGACATGGTTGACCAAGTGGCGATAGAAAATGGTAAGTTGGTCTCGTTGGCCGTTGATCGAAAAGCAGCTCCTGTACCTGAGGAAAAGAGAGTACCGAATTGGGAGGTACTTTCAGCAGCCGCAGACGCCATCCAGCCGCGTACTTTTGGGAAACAAGCAGTCGCCACAATAAACACCCAAAAAGAAATGACCTTGGAACGCCTGCATCAACTCCATGGATCATTAAAAACATGCCCTGACGAAAACACTTTGGCTGAGAACCCTAGAGGACTCAAGGTGAGTAAAAGTATCAGTGGGGGCTCGTGGGTTAATAACCAGGGGGGTCATTTTGGTTTTAGAACTTATAATAAGTACATATATCAAATCAAAATAAATAAATCCTCACTAGTAGGTAATGCAACCATTATCTAACGATTTTTAACATAAATTGCACTTTTCTTTTTAAAAATCCTAAAACTACTTTCATCTTTCAAGTAAGTAGGCAAATTATTAAAATAAGAATACCCCTTAACAAACACTTGATTTTGAGTAAATGCAGTACAGTCAAATCTCTATAAGTCGAATTGCCATTTGCCACCTCGAATTGTTCGACTTATAGAGAGTTCAAGATAAAGAGATTTGAAAAAAATGGTGGCGGTAAATACATTATGTAGATTTATTTAACATTCTACACAAATATGTATTGCACAATGTAGTAAACATAAGAAATATGTGCAGATAAAGCGAGAGCGTTAGAAAACAATATTTTTTTAATAGACAAAAAATAAACGTTCTAGTAAATCTAATAAAAATAAACGAAACAACGTTCCCTAGTAGGCAAAACAACGTTCATTTTTGTTTACAAACAGGTATGAAAAAATTTGTAATTTGTGTTTGTTGAGTTTTCCGTGCAATTTTCTTCTCAAAATGCTCTTCCAAACTGTGAATATTTTTAAAGATATTTTCCGAAACATTCTCGCTTGTCTCTACAGCCCTCCGTAGAACACTTAAAGCTTTATAAACATCGGAACTTTGAGGTGTTTCTACCATTTCCTCTACAACACTTTCATCACTTGATTCTAAGTTTCCTTCACCCCTAGAAACATTGTCTAAAATATCCTGGTCGCTAGGAACACCATTCACGATAACCTCATTGTCTACTTCAAGATAGTCTTCACATGTTGCTTCTCCTAAATCAATTCCCGTTTCTACCAGTTGCTCCCATAACAATTGTACCTCAGCAATCTCTTGAGTTGCAGTTTCCGCCAATCTAGCCAGAGGCAGAAGATCTTCGTCGTCCCACTCAGAATGGCGGCCGAAACCAGCCTTTTTAAAACAGTTTTGAATGGTTTCTTCTTTTACATCAAACCAAGCTTTTGAAGCATACCTTACGCAGTCCAGTAATGATAATTTGGGAAGGCTGCTGTTTTCTTCAAATGACCTAACGGTTTTTAGCAATATGTATTGCCTGTAACGCACTTTCACATTTTGGATAATTCCCATGTCCATTGGTTGAAGTTTCGCTGTCATATTAGGTGGGAAATATTCAATTTTGATAAACTTTAGTTTGTTTTGAATGTCTTTAGGATGACTGGAGCAATTGTCTAAAAACAACAATATCTTCCTATTTTGGACAGCAAATTTCTGATCCAACTTCACTAACCAAGAAGAAACAATTTCCCCGGTCATCCATGCGTTTTTATTGCTAAAATAGTGCACATTTAATCATCAGAAGTTTAAGTTTTTCCGTCCCCGTCATATTTGCTCCAAGCAACAGAGTAACTCGCTCCTTACTATTTTTCCCCCCAAAACACTTTTGATTTTTAAATGTAAGTGTTCTGTTTGGAAGGCACTTAAAAAATAAGCCTGTTTCATCTGCATTAAATATATTTTTGGCATGATAACTTTCAATTAATTTAGGCAAAGTTTGAGTGATCCAATCATTGCTGGCTGCTTCACTAACAGACGCCCCTTCCCCACTGAGAACTTTGGCCACAATGTTATGTCGCGCTTTAAATTTTTCCAGCCAACCATCACTAGCACTGAACTCGTTATGACCAAGTGCCTCCGCGTAAAATAAAGCCTTTTCCTTAATTATTGGTCCACTGACAGGCAAATTTTTTTCCCTAACTGTGCAAAACCATGAACTTACAGCTTTGTCAACGTCCTCATATGTACACTGGCGAACTCTCCTTGTTTTACCCCCACAATCATTCTTTTCAAAATTTTCTAACACCTTATCTTTATTTTTCCAAATTGTAGAGACGGTACTACGCGCTAGACCATATTTAACCGCAACTTCGCTGTTTTTCGCGCCTTTCGTGAGTTCATCTATTAACGTCTTTTTCTCAAATAATGTGAGCATTTTTACTGTTCTTTTAGCACTAGCCATTCTCTAAAAATCACTAACACACACCCTCAAATCAAAGTAAATTCGCGTAATCCGCAAATTTGCACTAGTGCTTTTAGTGTCGGCAACGTACAAAAAGTTAAGCATGCTTAGATCGAATTTGATTGTGAACAACCGTCGCTTATTCGCTGCGATCGATCCCAGCCGAGTAAATCCTATCTACACAGTGGTCGTATTGACGGTTTGTTGTGCTGGCGGCTGGTGCAGACCACAGAAAATATTTTGTCTTTGACGTTCGTCCACAGCCACCTGCAGTTCGATTTACGGAGAGTGATTTACCCGTATTTTACTCGTAAGTGCTTGAAAATTTGTTCGACTTGTAGAGAGTTCGACTTAAGAAATTCGAGTTACAGAATAAATCTATAGTGTAAACTGCCATCCTTAGGCTACAGCCACGTTAGTAATTCGACTTAAAGAGAAATTCGACTTGAAGAGCTGCCGACTTAGAGAGATTTGACTGTAGTTGCATCAGGTGCGAAAATGTCTTCCCTTCTTCTTGTGTAGTAATCATGCACATCCGTTCGTAGTTTCACTGGATTATCCATATGAAGCATATTATGTTTTACTTTATATACAAAAATCAATGTCTTATAGGTACCTAATTCTCTGCGCAACACTAGGGTTGCCAGATTAGCCAAACTCAATTCCGGGACCGCCCCCCACTCGAGGCGAATGTTGGAATGTTTTACCCGAATGTGACAGTCAGCTGACAAGTCGCGTCTGGCGATGGCGTGGAGTTCGCGCCTTGTTTTAATGAAATAGAAATCTAAATCACAACTTAGCTTTATTAAAATTTAAAAGAAAGTAACAACTGAATAAACTTAAAAGGAAACGTAACAAAAACATTTATTTCTTGCACTCTTCAATGTAGAGCGAAGAGCATGGTATCAAAACTAAATAGATTCTGAAAAAAAAATTTAATCTTATAAATACTGAATTGATTGAACTCGTACCTAAACATATACTATTTACTTCTATTATTTATTATACGAATACTTCGAATCGCTTTTTGCTGCCTTCAATAATTTCGTGCCATCAGGTTGGTCAAAAATTTTCGAAAATTCAGCACATGATACGGTGTAATTTAGCCTAACTTGTAATTCGGCTTTTACGAGATCCATTAACATTCGATTTCGATCTTGGGACCAGAGGTTATTCATCAGACTGAAGACTCTTTCACAATAAGCACTACTCACAGGAATTGATAGTACGAAAGATATTAGCCTTTTTAAGTTCGTTGGCGGCATTTCAACACTACAATTTTGAAAAAAGTGAGCCCAAATTTTATCGTTTGGCAGGTCTTTTGGAAGAGTTGCGTACGAATCACGGAGGCAACAATAATCTCCATATAGTGCATCCTCATCAATAAATTCGTTTATTTTCAACAAATGGGGTAGCTGAGAGAGCTGCTCCCATTTTATTAAAAAATCGTCAGATTTTAGAGAAAAAGACTGTAGTTTGCGGAACAGACAGTCATCGGAAAAATAGTATCTTTCTCAAATATCGAAGAGATCTCTCTAAAAAAGCATTTGCTTCCTTTTTAAATTTCATTTTCTCGCATTCTTCCAGTTTCCCTAAAAGACCTCGCACCTTGCTGCCATAAAAGTTATCACGAAGGCGATTTTCTAGACCCGATTCAAGATTTCGCATTATTTTGTCCATTTCCACGATAGAGCAACGTTCGTTTTCTAATTGCAATACTGCTTTTTGATATTCTGGAAGTACATTATGTAGAAAATAAAAGTAACATTCAGGCAGTCCTTCACTTTCAGCATCAGCATCAAAATCGCTGCCATTTGGGGCGATAAAATTCCATATGATTTTGGCACACTCTTCTTTTCCTTTGGACAAAAAGTAACTTTTAACTGCGGGCCAGCTATAGACTAGTCTATCAATGGCGGGAAGTAAGGAAAGCCATCTGGTCGGTACATGCCGCAGAAGGTCTTTGTATTCAATATTTGTAAATTCTAAAAATTCTTTAAGGTTTTCTGCTCGTTTGGCAGAAGAACTAAATTCATTGTAAATTTTGATTGTTAAAGATTCAATGTCATAAGTGAGAGCCTTATTAGAATACCTTACACAATTGTTAATTAGATGACAGTTACAGTTTGCCTTTATTATGTGCGGGACATCGACTTTCAATTTTTGGTACACTGAGTTATGCTGTCCGTAATTGACGGAAGCATTATCAGCGCTATATGCACTTATATGTTCCATTTTTAATTGATTGGAACATATAACATTCTTAATATTTTGATATATGTCTGCTGATCCTTCCTTTGGATCTTCGTAAAAATCTAAAAGTTTGAATGAAATTCCAGAACGCGAATCAAAATATTGGACAGCGACGGGGAACGTTTTCACATTGCCCACATTTGAAGCATCACAGCTAACAGAAAAATATCCAGCTTCGTGCAAATCTTTGACTAACAGCTCTTGTGAAAAAGGCCCTAGTACGTTTCTGGTAATTTCCGCAGCTTTCGTTCGGCCGCATGATAGTTTACATGCAATTTTGCTGTCAGGTACAATTATAGGAAGCGTTTTAAACAAGCAGTCTAAACTATTATAACTTAAACCGTGAACAACATTATGGTATACAGCCAGTACTTCAGATTTAGTAACAAGGTCTTCCTCTTTTGAATCCGTTTTAGCGAAAAAATTGGTAACATTCTTACTTATTTTTATTGCTCTGGCCATTCGTTTGTGTTTGGCAGAATTACTGTGCACGGCAATAGCTCTGCGACCTTCATATTGTACTGAAATTGTGCAGCAACAAAATTTACAGAAAGCTGTCAAATCATCTGTCTTCGTATCCAACTTTCAAATAAGGGGTCATTTTCCCACTGTTTGTTATATGCTGTGGGCTTCTTTTTCTTGCTACTTCCGGCATCAGTATCATTTGATGATGCCATAAGGATAAACGGAACTAAACCGCGAAATCAGTTGGTTATAATGGTTACGGCTTAAAAATCAGACACCAACAAACTTACCTACAAACACTATGGTACTTCCGCAACTACCGGAACCGACTGGCTCCTGACTCACCAGTCACCGCTCACAGTGCCGTAGTGGTATTGTATTACGCCCACACTCACGACTCAAACCGAAATCACCCTACCCCTAGAATTTGAATACGAAAATACAAAGTTGAGGCACTTAACCTTGACGTTGATTGCACTGCACGCGCGCCCGCATCCTAGATAGCTTCTAGCAGTGTTGCCATATTAATTTTTTTCCCGAAATTAAGCCTACTAGCTTTTTACAGTACTGCGAGTTTTATATTTCTTTTCCGGGAAATTAAGGTGTGTTTACAGGATCCGGGACAACGTAGTTCATTCCGGGTCATTCCCGGAAATTCCCGGCCACCTGGCAACCCTACGCAACACTCATAAACTGAAGCGTCTCCAACATAAACGAACTGCAGTTCAATATAGCTCTCATTGCTTTATTTTGTCTTTTCTGAAACTCCTGAACAAAAAAATCCGTCACCATAAATAGAACCTTTGTACAATATTCAAAATACGGGGCAACCATAGTTTTATATACAAGCAGCCGTGACCAACAGCTAAGTTTGCCACTTATTCTAGACAGAAGGCCCACTCTTTGAGATACTTTCTTCAAAACATAACTAGCATGCTCTTTAAAATTCAACTCATTGTCTATAATAACCCCTAAGTACTTAACTTTGCAAACACGCTTTAACTCGATTTCATTCAACCATATGGGGCACAATTGATTTGCTACACTCTTGCCCCCCAAATACATCACTTCAGTCTTATTCGTATTTATAACCACCATATTGTTCTTCGACCACCTAGAAATTGCCTTCAGTCCACTATTGATAACTTCTGCTACCTCAGCCTTTCTCTCCCCAATGTAATAAATAAGAGCGTCATCTGCCAAACATTTGTATACAACACTTATCCAACTTATCGACAATGTTATTTATGTGCAATGTAAACAGTACCGGCCCCAACACTGAACCCTGCGGCACACCATGAAATTGAATTATTGTACTTCACCACTTGGAATCTATCGCTCAAATAACTTCCAAACCACTTCAGTGCACTGCCCCCCACTCCCATTTTCTTTAATTTGCACATCATCAAGTCACGATTCACTGTCTCAAAAGCCCTTCTGTAATCCAAGAATACCGCCCCAACACATTTTTTCCTGTATAAAGCATCCTTCCATCTGCCAATAACTGTTTGTACTGCTGTTTCACAGGAGCGCCCTTTTCTGAATCCTGTTTGATGTGGTGTTAGGATATTGTGGTCTTCCATAAATTTTGTGAGCTGGTCCTTTACTATGGTCTCCAACACCTTTTCATATGGAGGTAACATATTTATGGGTCGAAATTCCTCACACTACTGTATTTCTTGCTTTTTCCACTGGTACCACTGTCGATAACTTCCATGTTTCCGGGAATATTCAGGGCCTACTACAGTACAGGCCGGAACGCTCGAAACGGGAGTGGGGGATCGGAGGCACAAAAGCGCTCGATTATAATGCGGTTTGCTATGTTTCCAGGCGTATATTCATATATTTTTCTAGAAATATTAATATAATTTACTAATAATCTTCAGAATTTGTGACAAGTATACATGTTGGTACTTCATGAATTGTTTATTTGCAATATTAGATACGAAAAAAGCAATTCGGTACGAGTTACCTACCTATAAAGCCTTTGATTATTCGCCAACGCTAATAGACAAAATATTACAAAATTACAAAAACAAGGAGAATAACGGACAAAAACGGTTTTATTATAAATAGTAAATAAAACCAAACTTACAAATTCAATTTTAAGTAACACAAACATAAAACTGTAAATCTAACGAAATAAAAAATATACATTCTAAATTTAACATACATGGTAAGTGTAAAAAATTTAGTTGGTGATAGAGGATGTCAAAATAAGACATACACGTCCTGAAATTACTTCTAGCAAAGATACATGATGTAGAAATTTCTCAAAAAAAAGATTCTTTGTAAAATCGAAACCAGGAAAGCTATTGAATTGAAATTTTGCCTGTGATTGTAGATTTCTGTTCTACGAATTTTTGCTTTTTTACTGCAGCCCGTGGCGCCTCCGCAAGGAGGTGAGTTCGATCATTTCGCGTAAATAATGATACGTCACTATTTTCTATTCTACCTCGCCCTGTTTCTACAAATGAGGCTGAAATTTTTGAATTTTGCATTCATTTTGGAAACAAAAAAGTATCGTAAATTTTTCCTACAACTCTTAGGTTCCTAGTAGTCTGCATTTTTGATTGAACAGGTGATTGTTCTAAAACTACTTGCAACGCCATTAGACATTAAAAAAACAAAAGTTTTTAGAACAATAGATGTAGGATTATAGAGGACAATCACCAATAAAGATTTAATTCTATAGCTTTCGCAGGTAATGGAATATTTATATACAGGGTGATTCACGGAGACGGTCGGTTAGACGTTTCTCAGAAACGGCAGCGAATTAAGATCTGAAAATTTGCACACAAAAGTTCTCGGCTTAGACCATTCTAATTAAAATATTCTCAACGCCCGGCAACTTCCGGTTATACCGGAAACGAGTACCTACTCTCTTATTTTAAATGGATTGCCCACATTTTTATTGCGGATTTAGATTTTTGGTCGAATTTAAAGGTCAACTTATGCAAAACATCATATGTGTAAAGTGCACCCTCTTCGAGATATTAGACGTTAAAAAATCGTCATTTATCAAATTTCATCAATTATAACTTGGAAACGGTACGAGATAAAGAAAAATGATTTACATGTCCCTATCCTAGTTTTTAATTCTCTATCTATTGGGTCTGGAAAATACTGCTTCCCGATTGGCAACTTTTTGTAATTTTTTGATCAATCAGGAAGCAGTATTTTCCAGACCCATTAGATAGAGCATTAAAAACTAGGATAGGGACATGTAAATCATTTTTCTTTATCTCGTACCGTTTCCAAGTTATAATTGATGAAATTTCAAAAATGACGATTTTTAACGTCCCAATATCTCGAAGAGGGTGCAGTTTACACATATGATGTGTTACATGAGGTGACCTTAAAATCCGACCAAAAATCTAAATCCGTAATAAAAATGTGGGCATTCCGTTTAAAAAAAGAGAGTAGGTACTCGTTTCCGGTATAACCGGAAGTTGTCGGGCGTTGAAAATATATAATAACTAGCGGCCCGCTCCGGCTTCGCACGGGTATAAAATATATAGCCTATGTCACTCACTGAAAAAATGATTAAAATCGATCCAGTAGTTTTGATTTGGATAAGGATTAATGCTGTATTGGTTAAAATCGCTTCGAAAATTAGCCATTATTTGTCGTAAAAAGTAAATGACAAAAAAATGTTATTGTGGGATATCCATAAGAGATAGACATATACCACCGCGGAGTTTTCTGTAGACCTTTTCAATGTGTACAATACTTAGTACATTATTTTGATAAATCTCGTAGGGTTCAGCCTGCGTTTGCAATGTAAGCGGAAAAAATGTAATTATTTACGACATCACATTAGAAACCTCAAAAATAAAAGTATTTCTCCACTATTTAATGGATGTTATTATACATATAAACCTTCCTCTTCAATCACTCTATCTATTAAAAAAAACCGCATCAAAATCCGTTGCGTAGTTTTAAAGATTTAAGCATACATAGGGATATAGGGACAGAGAAAGCGACTTTGTTTTATACGATGTAGTGATAATAATAATAATAAAATAAAACTTTATTTATGACCCTAAAACAGTTCGTAAGAACTGATAACAGGGCCTACAACAGAACAATACAATACAAGAAAAACTAAAGCAAAAAAAAAAATACACAGATGTGCAGCTACATTCCCCCAATGAACCCATTTTATACAGCCCCACCAGCTGACATCGCATTTAGGTACATAATATACACAACATAACAATATACATACAATATTCAGTGCAATACAATATAATGAAACAAAAAGTGCAAGAAGTTCAAATCAGCCATCAATCAATGTTGCAACAGAAAAATGCCATTTTACTCTCTTATTAAATTTACTTTTGCTTTTTATAGACTTCAAATAAAGAGGCAGCGAGTTATAAACAATAATGGAACTAAATAATGGTGAAGCCTGACAATGATTGGTTCTTCTAAATTTATTCCTAAAGTAGCTTGCAGAATGGGTGAGATGACCATGGACCTCTTCTCCGGTAGTCAGTGATGAATTGCACTTCAAATAACCATTCGAGATATTAAAAATAAGCTTACACTGCTCAATATTTCTAATTTGAGTAATCTTGGAAATATTCACTAATTGGTACACTTCAACAGTCGGAGTATAAAAATTCAAATTGTAGAGTATTTTTACTAGTTTGTTCTGTGTTCTTTGTAATCGGTTCACTAAGTAGTCTGAAGAACTTCCCCAACATGGGATTAGGTACCTAATATAAGGTTTTATAAAGCTATTATAGACAAGTCGTTTCGTTTTATTATTCATGGTCACTGCACAACGCTTAAAAGCACCCGTTATTGACACCAACCTTTTTATAATAAACTGAATATGAGTGGTCCATTTCAAATCATTGTCGATGATAAGTCCCAAATATTTGCAACTCGCAACCTCGTTAATTACATCATTATCCATATCAATCCTGAGCTGGCATCGAGGTTTATTTTTCTGGGTAATAAGCATATAATAAGTTTTATTTGTGTTAATGCTGAGCTTGTTGTAAGATAACCATTTTCCAAACGTAACTAAATCAGCATTAATCCGCTGCTGCAGCAAATCTGAGTCAGTCTCTGCATAAACCAATGCCGTGTCATCCGCGTATATATAATATCTTCCCCGAATTCCAGAAAACTATATTTTGAATGTATAATAAGTATAATAATGGGCCTAATATTGATCCTTGTGGAATTCCCATATTGACCTCTGCATAACTACTGCATGTCCCATCAACAGAGACAAATTGGCTTCTGCCTATGAGATACGAGCGCATCAACTCATAAGAAATGCCCCTTACACCCATTTTATGTAGTTTCTGCAACAAGTGGTTGATGTCAACTGTATCGAATGCCTTCCTGATATCAGCAAAAACTACAACAACATATTTATTGTCACTCAGCTCCCTTGAGATATATTCCAGCATATCCGTCACAGGTCCCAGCGTACCACTCATTGACTGAAATCCATATTGATACTTGTCTAATTTAAATGTATTATTAACGTAATTTATCAGTCGAGCGTGTATGGCCTTTTCTAGTATTTTTGCAAAGACACTTAGAACTGAAATGGACCTGTAATTTGCTATATCCTGATGAGGACCAGATTTAAATAGTGGTATAACTAGCAATCTTTAACTCTTCTGGAAATGTTGCTTTTATAAGAGCATTATTTATAAGGTGCAATAACTTGGTAGCAAATTCGTCACTATAGATATTAAGCAAATCAAGTTTGGTCAAATTGTCATAACCGGGCGCACTACCACTTTTTAAAGACGATAATAACATATCAAGTTCGCTCCTTGTCACAGGATTTAGAAAAATTGACTTATGTTCGATTTGTTCTGGAAAGTTTGGGATATTTACATTATCTATGGTTGAGACAATTTTAACTCCAACTGTAGAAAAATACTTGTTGAACTCATTTGCAAGAAGTTCTTTGTCCTGAATTACCTCGCCTGCAATTATTATCTGATCAACACTATGACCCCTAGTTTTTGCAGAATTTATTAGTGATTATAACATGATCAATTAAACTGTTTTTATAAAATCCAATACGGGTTGGAATGTTGAGATCATTGCCAATTTTGCATGTATTATATTTTAGTTAGAATGGTCTAAGCTGAGAACTTTTGTGTGCAAATTTTCAGACTTTAATTTGCTGCCGTTTCTGAGAAGCGTCTAACCGACCGTCTTCGTGAATCATCCTGTATGTGAATCATCCTGTATTGTATAGGTACATATTAAAAATATTATTTTTTTCGAAATCTTCCACCATATAACCTTGTTGGGAGTAAATTTGGAAGAAATGGACGGGAACGCATCATCCGTCAGTTTCGGTATTTTTATTTTGCAGACTAATTCTGACCCATCGTCGCGCCTCAATTTGTCTTCTGTTATTATGAAACGGTTTTCAAAATGTTTAATGCAGATAACACTGTCTTTATTGGGATTAAGGTCTTTCCTGTTAATATTTTGGGCCCATGTAGCTAGTAATTGGGGTTTACGCAAGGGGAATCTAAACACACTACAATATTCCCCAGGCTTGTAATTTGTTTTGCAATTCGGTACACAGCATCTTCGTGGCATTGTGTGAGTTACAAGCACAAAGTCATGAAAATTACTTGTAAACTACAGTTGACGAGATAACTTATCAACAAATTAAGTAAAAATAAAAAGGCGCGGGATACCTATTCCCAAAGTAAGTAAACGCGGGAGATACTCTGGCGGATGTCTCCGCGGATGACGTCACACGCTAAGCTCCGCCTTACGCTCCTGCCTGAACTGTAGTAGGCCCTGGAATATTCCTGTATCCAACGAAGAGGTGACTATTTCAAGGAGTCTATGCCCCAACACCTCAAACACACATTTCAACAATCTAGAGTTAATTCCATTTGTGCTACTCTCTTTATTTGATAAATTTTTAACCACTCTCCTTAAGTCAGTCCATCATCTTTACCTCTTCAAATTTTGTGAGTAATAAACCATCCTCTATTTCCTCCAAATTAATTGTTGTGGCGCTAATAAAATCAGCAAGTAACAGGGTTGTGAATTTGTCCACTTTTTTTGATTTCGTCCAGGACGTGGACATTATTGGATAAAATTGGACAAAATCACATTATTGGACAAAATCGGACAATATTGGACAAAATCAAGTTTCATTTTTATTTACTAAATAATGGAAGTTAGTAGTTAGTCTGCTAACATATCTAGCCAAGCAACAAAATGGGTTTTCATTTTCATTTGTTTTATTTTTAATATAATATAAATGAAAAAATAAGTTTTTTTGAATTCTTGCCGCGTTTTATTGATTTCGTTCAATTTTGTCCAATTTGTCCATTACCATTGATTTTGTCCGGACTTGGAAAAATTCAATCAACCCTGGCAAGTAATCTATCTATGCTCTCCAGGAAATAGACGTTAAATCTATTGGCTATTTCTAACTCGTTGAAAATTTTGTCATTATTAAATATTATACCGCTATGGCTGCTTTTCTCCTGTCCACTCATCAATTTCTTTAAGTTCTTCCACATAGTTTTTGAATCAAGAGACTTATTAATTTTTGTCTCATAATATTGTCTTTTAGCTTTCCTTATCATATTGACGATCTTGTTTCTATGTTGCCTGTAACTATTCCAGTGCTCTGGGTCATTTGTCCATCTTGCTCTCACAAATGCATCATCCCTCATTTTACTCTCATTCTCCAATTCTACATTCCACCATCCATTGTCAGACCACTTTGCAGGCATCTTGATTTCTCTTTCCGGAGCCACCTCATGAAGCGCCTTCAGAATATTATCAATAATATGGCGTAAATATATATGGTGAGTGCATAGGCAGACGCTATTCGGTCGGGAGCGCGCAATGACGTTGCTTGGGAGTGCCAAACCCTCGAATATATACGGTCCGCTATGGGCGGCAAAGCGTATCTATGCCTTTCTTGTTTATATTAGAATGATTTTGTACACCTACCAAGAAAAAATTAAACATATTTGTTGCAATAATTAATTTATTATAGAGTGACTCAAAATAAAATAAAATTAGTTAAAGATGTTTGAAAGAAATAAATCAAAACTAAATAAATGATGAACTTGGAAGACTTATGGTCCGTGCAATATTGTAAAACAAGGTTAATTATTCAAATATGAAGCATAACTTTGATTTTCGAGTAAACTTAAACTTCTTGTATTTATTAATTACAAAACCAATTCGGTAATAATTATCAGAAGACTACCTTACTGTATTCGAGAAAAATATTTTCTAAACTTGAGAACAAAGTTAACGCGAGGGGTGTTTCCTAAAAGCAACGCTAATTTTGTTAGAAAAAGAGAAAAAGTATTTGAATATACTATACATACTAGGACGGTCGAATGATATTGCAGTATATTATATTTATAATTTCCCTCATCTAATAAGCAATAGAAACATTATGCAAGATAACTTTACTAAATCTAGCCTCCTGATTGATCGATATCGGTGCAAAAAAATTAATACAGAATGACTAATTAACTCACATACAATATACAGGGTGGCCCACTGAAAACAGTAAGTGAGATTTTATACCATTTGGCATAATTTTTACGCAAAAAGCTCAGACACGTCGATTTTGGTTGTAAGGGGGACATCTGAATTCGATGTTTTCATTCATGTAACTTCAACCCCAAAGCTGGAGGGGACAGCACCCTTAAATTGTTAAATGGAAAATGGTATCAAGATACACACCGTTTGAAAGCCTTTCATCTTTCAATTCTCGTTGTAACAGTTTTCCATTTTTTTAAAACAGACCACTGACTTCTGAGAAAATGTGCTTCAAATGGTATAAAATCGCACTTACTGGTGTTAAAAGGTGCCTTAATTAATGTTATTTTTAGAGTGCATTTTCTTGGAGGTTAGTGATCCAATTTTTTAAAAATGAAAAACTGTTATAAAGAGAATTTAAAAGCCTTTCATACGGTGTGCATCTTGACACTACCTCCTATTTAAAAATTTAAGGGTGCTTTCCCCTTCCGCTTTGGGGTTGAAGTTACATGAATTAAAACATCGAAGTCAGTTGTCCCCCTTACAACCAAATTCAACGTGCCCCAGCTTTTTTCGTGAAAATGATGCTAAATGGCATAAAATCGCACTTACTGTTTTCAGTGGGCCACCCCATACAACGATAATTCACATGACAACTGTTATTTCAATCGGTGAAATTACTTTAACAGAATCGATTATTATTTGTGAAAGGAGCTAACTAAATATTTAATAAATTTAATAGGTGACAAGAAAACATTGCATTTTCCGAAAGAGAGTTTTTTTCAGAGGAATTTTAGTACAATAACAGAGATACCTATCTGTAAACATTTCTGATTGCTTTAGTTCAACTTATTAGGTTTTGTATATTTAAGGTATTTTTGTCCAGTCTAAAATTTGTTAAAATGCTTAGTCCCTTTCAACAATAACCGATTTTAGCTCTTGCTTAGTGATTTTGCTTTACAAAATACTTAATGCATGCGTTAAAAAATATGGCGCGAATCACAATCACAACAAAGTTAATTTTAGTTTGCTATTTTTCGCATTTTCTTCACAATTTTACCCTTATCAGTTTCTGATAAACCCTGAAATCGTAAACTTAATTGTTTGATTCTCAAATTACGTGCGCGTCCGAACTAGACAACGCAATACTTTGTCTGCACTTTTACATAGTTGAGCTAGCTAGTTGCTAGCGAAGAACTCTACGGAAATCTAAAAAAGTTAACGTCATTTGTATTTCAGTTATTGTTGTAACAACCCACGATAGCACAATTAGGCATTATAAACTTGTCAAAGATACTGGCAAGTTAGTAAAGTCTGTAAAGTCTTCGGGTGATAACGCCGCTGCCGTAAAGATAAATGCCCGGCTCCCAGGTTCGCGCTCCCAATTGACGTCACGTTCCCCCACTTACATGCGCACTAGATTCTATCGGCACGGCCTGATCAATAAGTAATTTAGAAGTGACATTAACATTCGCCTCCTCTGTCCCCCAATTCTCCTCAAATAATTTCATTTGAAATGATAATTCATCAAATCTTTTTAGATTTCTACAGAGTTTCCGCTTTTCTACTGGCTCCAGCTTCGCTACCTCCACCATTATTACCAAATGATCTGTTATTTTTGGGCTATTAAATACCTGACAATTCAATTCTTTGACTTTCGATTTGAGAGAATCTCAAACACGACCTTTAACACCAACTATTCATTTTTTAAACAGGTCGAGTTGATGCCGCACCAAAAGCGTGCTCTTGCCTGGATATTGTGGCGGGAGCAACAAAAACCTTCCGGCGGCATCTTAGCAGATGATATGGGTCTCGGCAAAACTCTTACGATGATCTCTGTCTTGTTAAAATGCAGAGAAAACGTAAAATCGGATGACGATGATTCAAATGACGAAAACGAACCTGATCATCGTTCCGGGAAGTACAGAGGTGGTACTCTGGTCGTTTGCCCTGCCAGTTTGCTAAGTCAGTGGGAGGCGGAGGTTAAGAAGTGTGTGAGACGTGGTCTCATCGATGTGGAACTCTACCACGGCCCAAAAAGAGAGACCAAACCAAGACGGTACAAAACCTTCGTTAAATTTAATTTTGCATTAAAATCTTTTAATGCAGGTTAGCCAAGCACGACATGGTAGTGACAACCTATGCTATCGTTATGAACGAGAATGAGAAACAAGGCACCGTTTTCAGAGTTAAGTGGGATCGCGTCATACTAGATGAGGCACATCAAATTAGAAACCACAAGTCGTTGACTTCTATTGCCGTTTGTCAATTATCCGCGAGGTACAGGTGGGCTTTGACGGGCACGCCCGTCCACAACAAAGAAGAAGATTTGTTTTCTCTGTTGAAGTTCTTGCGGTGCTCTCCTTTCGATAATCTCGCGGTAATATTGCAAGTTGCGGCTGCAGCCGTTCATTGATAGTTTAAATTTTCGAAGGTTTGGAAGCGGTGGGTTGCCAGCAAATCTGCCGGGGGACAGGAGCGGTTAAACACCGTGATTTCATCGTTGTTGCTGCGCCGAACAAAAGCGGAACTTCAAACGGAAGGGGCGCTGCTGTGTTTACCCGACCGACAGTGGGCGCTGATCCGAGTTACCCTCGATGGAAAGGAAATGGATGTGTACCATAAAATAATGATTTTTTCGCGGAACCTGTTTGCGCAATTCATGCATCAGCGCGCGCAGAAGCAAGAGGCCGGCTATTACGGAACTTACACGGGTAAGATTTTATTCATTCGTTTATTTATCTTGCATTGTGTTTTTTAATCAGGACAAGGTAGCCAGGAGTTCTACAAGATGCACCAGAAGTTGGTGAAACTGAATAAGACCAAAGAAGTGAAACAGCACGAAATCTTGGTCTTGCTGCTGCGGCTGCGCCAAATTTGTAATCATCCGTCCCTTATAACCGGCGTAAGTTTAAATTTTTTGCCGAAATGGCTTTGAAAAAAATGTCGCTGGCCCTCCGACTACTTACCGAAATAACTTGCCCTTAAACAGATGCTGGATGACGACCAAGATTTGAAAGACGACGACTCGGGAGACGAACAAGAACTCAACATATTAGATCAGCTGAATAGGCTTAATTTAGAAGACGAGGACCAGAATGCGGAAGCTTCAATTGGTGGAGTAGCTGATCAACCGGAAGGTGTGAAATTAGCGGAAGCAACACGCGGATTGCTAAATCCATCTAACCCAATCTTTGCAGAGGACCGGCGCAGCAGTAAAGTAAGTTCATTTGTATATTTATAAATTCAGCTGGTGATCTAGAGACTTGTATAACTGCAAAATAATCGATTCATTGAAATATAATCGAATAATCGATTATTTGATTATCGATTACTTCACAATTGATAATCGATTATGAAATGTGACTAGGGATTCGGGTAGTGTATGTGCATATTTGATCATCTTTTGCAGATAAGAGTCGTGCTGCAGATCCTGAAAGAGAAAGTTCTCGATACAGAAAACGATAAAGCCATAGTTGTTTCTCAGTGGACGGGAATGTTGCGACTGTTGGCTATCCAGCTCAAGAACGAGCGCATAAAATACGAAGAGCTCAATGGTACGATACCTGTACATAAACGAATGGGCATAGTGGAGAACATCAACAACCCCCGGCACGAGACGAGGGTGCTGTTATTGTCCCTTACGGCGGGCGGCATAGGCTTGAACTTGGTCGGTGCCAATCACTTGTTCTTGTTGGACCTGCACTGGAACCCGCAGCTGGAGATGCAGGCGCAAGACCGTATTTACAGGGTTGGACAGGGCAAGCCGGTCTTCGTGTACAAGTGAGTTATAAAACTGATTATACTCTTCTGCTATTTTTTGGGGTTCCCCCTCAACTTGACTTTCCGTAGTTCTAAAAGTTCTTGCAGTAATTTCTTTTGAGATGGACCACTGTGGGGTCCGACCCCACCCTCTATTTATTTATTACTTTATAATAGGTTTATGACGGTTGAAACGGTGGAAGAGCGCATCAAGACATTGCAAGAGAAGAAACTGTCGATAGCGGAGTCTCTCTTGACGGGAACGAAAATCCAGAGCAAACTTACGCTGGACGACTTAAAAATGATCTTTAATTTTAACCCCTGATTTTGTCTTTTAGATGTTCAATTCGTTTTTCGTGACGTTTATTTTTATATTGAATCTGTGATTTAAGATAGGAAATCGTCGAGGGTAGATTTTCTGGAGCGTGCCTCACTCTCAAGGCTGTGCACCATTGTGCCTAAACCTTGCAGTATTTTTAGCTTTTAAGGGGGACGTTGATCGATCTTCTTTGGCAGGGACCTGTTCTAAAGTTTAGAACAGGCTTACATTGTGGAGTTTTTATGATAAATTGACTTGCCAAAATGCCCGCGCTGTTTGCTATCAATTTGTAAAGTTTAAATGATGTAAAGGTTGTTCAAAATTTTAGAATATTCAGACAGATGTTTTGAGGCACTGCGTAATCACAAGTTGGATTCTGGTTGCCCTTAATGAAGAGTGGGCATATTTTTATTAATGTACGTATTTTTTATTAAATTTTAAGAGAGCACGTGCCATTTGTTGCTAAATTTTATTTTAAAAAATAGCAAATAAATGAAGAAATTGGTTTTGCGTGTTTTTATACTCCTTTTCTGTCTTTTTTCTTCAGGATAATTTGTCTATTAATATTTTTTAGCTATTTTCCAGTTTATATTCTGTACGAATGATACATACAATAATTTATAGCGCTACTGATTTCTGCAGTGAAAATTGTGAACAGTAAGGGGCCGAGTATGGATCCCTGAGGTACTCCACACTCAGTACCTCTCCTATATTAAATTTCTAGCGCAGTAAGAGTTCTTGTTTTGACAGCTTACTGCCTGTTGCGCACACAACATTTATCAGTTGGTTGATGTTAAAATGGTAAAATGTCACTTCTAAATTACTTATTGATAATATTCTGAAGATCCTTAATGAGGTGGCTCCAGAAAGAGAAATCAAGATGCCTGCAAAATGGTCTGACAATGGATGGTGGAACGTAGAATTGGAGAATGAGAGTAAAATGAGGGATGATGCATTTGTGAGAGCAAGATGGACAAATGACCCAGAGCACTGGAATAGTTACAGGCAACATAGAAACAAGATGGTCAATATGATAAGGAAAGCTAAAAGACAATATTATGAAACAAAAATTAATAAGTCACTTGATTCAAAAACTATGTGGAAGAAGTTAAAGAAATTGATGAGTGGACAGGAAAAAAGCAGCCATAGCAGTATAATATTTAATAATGACAAAATTTTCAACGAGTTAGAAATAGCCAATAGATTTAATGTCTATTTCCTGGAGAGCATAGATAGATTACTTGCAGATATTATTAACGACCCAACAATTAATTTGGAGGAAATAGAGGATGATTTATTACTTACAAAATTTGAAGACTTAAAGATGATGGACTTAAGGAAAGTGGTTAAAAATTTATCAAATAAAGAGAGCAGCACAAATGGAATTAACTCTAGATTGTTGAAATGTGTGTTTGAGGTGTTGGGGCATAGACTCCTTGAAATAGTCAACTCTTCGTTGGATACAGGAATATTCCCAGAAACATGGAAATTATCGACAGTGGTACCAGTGGAAAAAGTAAGAAATACGATACAGTGTGAGGAATTTCGACCCATAAATATGCTACCTCCATATGAAAAGGTGTTGGAGACCATAATAAAGCACTAGCTCACAAAATTCATGGAAGACCATAATATCCTAACAGCACATCAAGCAGGATTCAGGAAAGGACGCTCCTGTGAAACAGCAGTACAAACAGCTAATTGGCAGATGGAAGGATGCTTTATACAGAAAAAAATGTGTTGGGGCGGTATTCTTGGATTACAGAAGGGCTTTTGAGACGGTGAATCGTGACTTGATGATGTGCAAATTAAAGAAAATGGGAGTAAGGGGTAGTGCATTGAAGTCGTTTGGAAGTTATTTGAGTGGTGAATTACAATACTTCAATTTCACACATGGTGTGCCACAAGGTTCAGTGTTGGGGCCAGTACTGTTTACATTATACATAGATGACATTGTCGATACATTTGATAAGTGTTGTGTACAAATGTTTGCAGATGACAATCTTATTTATTACATTGGGGAGAGTAAGGCTGAGGTAGCAGAAGTTATCAATAGTGGACTGAAGGCAATTTCTAGGTGGTTATAAATACTAATAAGACTGAAGTGATGTATTTGGGGGGCAAGAGTGCAGCAAATCAATTGTGTCCCATATGGTTGAATGAAATCGAGTTAAAGCGGGTTTGCAAAATTAAGTACTTAGGGGTTATTATAGATAATGACTTGAGTTTCAAAGAGCATGCTAGTTATGTTCTGAAGAAGGTATCTCAAAGAGTGGGCTTTCTGTCTAGAATAAGTGGCAAACTTAGCTGTTGGTCACGGCTGCTTGTATACAAAACTATGATTGCCCCGTATTTTGAATATTGTAAAACGGTTCTCTATATGGTGACGGATTTTTTTGTTCAAGAGTTTCGGAAAAGACAAAATAAAGCAATGCGAGCTATATTGAACTGCAGCAGGTATACTAGTAGACCGGCGGCGTGATGACCAAACGGCATCATTTTAAAGAGTAACCCAATATTTCGGTATAATTTTATGGGACCTTTACAGATCTATTTATAGGAAGATTTTGCATCAGAAATGGAAAAGGACGACTCTTTTTTGTGGTCGAGACTGCCAATACAGCGGAAAAACTAAGAAAAACCACACTTTTTAAGACCTGTTTTTACGCTCCAATATCTTGGTATCTCTATAAGAGATATTGATCTGAAATTTGCATGGGCCGATAGCTCTTTTAATTTACTACAAAACTGGGTCTTCGAAATCAGCCCGCTTTGATTGTTTATAACAATAACTAAACATTTTCTCCGGCGACATTCTTTTTCCAAGCATTTCTTCATATTCAAAGCGCTGCAGTTTAACTCCTGTATAAGATATTTAAAAAATTCTTGCACAGAAAACTGGCAAATTTCATAAGGATTATCTTCTCTCGATTTTGTATGAACTTATCTTTAACAATAAAGTGACCAGAATTAATTAACTTCTCCGATGCACCTTTCACGCGCTGCCGCTCTCAATCACCCTCCCGCACCTCTCACTCCCCGCTTCACCTAGGTACTGGTGGTTTAATACATACTGGACCCACTGCGCTACGTACCTACAACATGCCTATCGTTGTTCGTCGTTCCAATAACTTCATTTTGGGTGGAATTATAAATAACGTGAATTAAGAATGAAAAGCTTTAGTCTTTTATTTGAACTTATTCCTGCATATCATCTTGTTCATCAAACAACAATTCATTTTTCACTTACATTCGGAAAAACAAAACATGCCCTCATTTTTGCACGCCCATTTATTGTTATTACAGTTTTTTTCGTTGCAGAAAAGACTGATTATTGTTCTAATATCTTGGGGAATTGGGGCCCTTTTGACAAATTGTGGGACCAAAATATCATTTTTGCGTACCCAGCCATAATTGCTTGGCTCAAGTTTATCAATTATACCAATGTGACTCATTATCCAGAGGTATACTTGGTAGTAACATCTAAAAAGGAAAAATGTATAAAAATATCTATATGTATGTATACGCATAGTATACAGTTCATTCACCGAATTTAGACCACAATTGAGTAAAACTTTCAACTGACAAAATTATCACATAGTAGGTAATTAATTATTCAATTATACCAAAGTTTAATATTAATTTTACATTACCCAGGTTCAAAAACCCATCTGTGATAATTTTTACAGTTCAAGTTTTACCCATTCGAACTGATTTCGAGGACACAGTTTTGTAGTAAATTAAAAGAGCTCTCGGCTCATGCAAATTTCAGATCAATATCTCTTATAATAAATAATAATAATAAATTTATTTATTTCAATTAAACCAATTTAACATCAAAACGTTCACCAACCCTTGTTCACATGAATAAATAAATAAACAATTCTACATCGCTAAAAGTTTGAACAACTTGTGTGCGACGTTACAAAATTTTTCCAGAGCAAAGCAAATAAAAACAAAACAAAAAATATGCAACACTACAAATGAACAAAAAAATAACTTTAAGGACATTTCAATCCACTCCATACAACACAACACGAAGAGCAGTATCAGGAATATTTTTAGTACACATCTTTAATTTACTTTTAAAAAGAGGAAAACAGAGCTTTTTATTTCAACTGGTAACATATTGCAAAGACTAGCAGCATTATAAGTGAAACATTGTTGTCCAACTTTCTTTGACATCCTATCAGTTTTAACATTCAGGTTTAGTTTACTTCTAGTTTCATAGGGATGGTCTACAATGCTCCTACTACTGAATCTCTCATAATATTTGAGTATTTCCAAGGCATAAATTTTATTTACATTTAAAGAATCTGAATTTTCATATAATAATTGAGAGCTATAAGTTGGTGGTTTTTTCAGTATTATTTTCAATATAGACTTTTGAGCAATTTCCAGATTTTTTATAGTGGTTTTAGCACAACCACCCCAAGCTACTATACCATACACCAACAAAGGCAATACAAGACCATTATAAACCAGTTTGAAACTGTCATAACTTAGAATCCCCCTGAGTACAACAAAATGACCCATGAGGTGTCTTAATTTTTTACATAGGTTATTTACGTGATCCTCCCGTCTCAAATTTGAATCAATTGTTACAGGTAATATTTTAATATCACATTTACAACCAACATGTAACATTTTTGTACAACTTTCCATATGTACAGTTATTGGATCCAGAACCGGCAAGCTATCTCTATATGAGCCGAAGGGCATGTATTTTGTTTTACTGGTGTTTAAAGTTAATAAATTTAAATTAAGCCACTCTATAACCCTGGCCATAATAATAGAAGTTTTCTTTTTTAGGTTTTCCCAAGTTGTATCTTTAATAATAATTACCATATCATCTGCATAAGAGACTATGTCGGCATCTAAATCCAATTTCAACAGGTCATTCAAGTACAACAAAAAGAGGATAGGGCCAAGCACAGAGCCCTGCGGTACACCAAATTTGACTATTTGAGAATCACTCTTTCTATCATTAACACTCACTAAGCAAGTTCTGTTTGTTAAGTAATCTTTGAGCAATTTTAATGCATTTCCACGAAAACCAAAACATTCGAGCTTCTCCACCAAACGCACATGACTCACAGTATCAAAGCCTTCTCAAGATCCAAAAACACAGCCAAGATTGGTTTGGAGGCATCAACTGTCTCATAAATCCCTTTTATAACCCTCGCAATTGCATTACTTGTACCCATTTTTCTTCTAAATCCATACTGATTATCTGATAACAATTTGTATTTGTCCAGATACGACATCATTCTTGTTTTTAAAGATTTTTCGAACACTTTTGCCAAATTGGATATCAGAGATATGGGCCTATAGTTAGTGGGATGTCTTAATTCCGGCTTTAAATAGTGGTCTTACAAGGGCTGTTTTAAAATGCAAGGGACATTCTCCCTCTGTAAACATTTTATTAATAAGTATTGCCAAAGGTTTAGAAACTGTTTCGTTACACTTTTTTAAAGAAGTAGCCTGTATTTCGTCAATCCCCGGTGCCGCATCTGAGCGCAGTTCCAATATGTACCTCTAGTTCCGTCACAGGAGTAAGGTAAAAGGAACCAGACGCATCGCTAATGTTAAATCTTTGTAGCTTTCCCTGCGTTTCAATTAATTTTGCTTTACTTAATTTCTCCCCAATAGATGAGAAAAAATTGTTAAATTCGTTAGCTACCTCTTTACTGTTTGAAATAATACTGCCATTCTTATTGGCGAGATTGATGGTTTTACCACTTTTCTTATCATGATTTCTATTCAGAATTTCATTTGTTGTAGACCACAAAGATTTGGTATTCTTATTCTTAATTTGACCCCTATAAAAATTTTGCTTTGCAACCTTTATTAACGATACTATTTTATTTCTATATAATCTATATTGCATCTTCAAATATTCATTCTGTGGGTCAGCTTGTACCTGTCTATATAGCCTATCTCTAGTGTTTACACAATTTATAATTCCTGTGGTGATCCAAGTTTTCCGTTTTTTCCGTTGAGGTTTCAGGTGAACAGTAGATGAGGCCAAATGCAATCTCATAGTATTAACAAAATTATCACAAGCTTCAACAAGTGAACAGTTATTCATGTTATTCCAGTTTTCATTTTCCAAATTATTTACAAGTCTGACATAATTAATCACCTTTCTATCCGATTTTGACACCTGGTGAGCCATGGATTTAGAAGTCTCTCCCAGATCGCATCCTAATATTATTGGACAGTGATCAGTTATTTTGCTATGCAATATTATTGGAGTAAACCTCTTGCTATAATCATTGATGAAAATATGATCTATACAGGACCTCGACTCATTTTCAATTCTCGTAAAATCATTTATATACGAATAGAAACCTCTCTCCGACAATGCATTCAGATACTCTTCAATAATTGCATCACTTGAGAGTAAATTTATATTAGTGTCCCCAACAAACACTTCGGTAGATTCATTACAAACACCATCAATATATTTTGTTGTAGAATCAATAAATTCAATTACATTTAGGCTAGGTGGTCTGTATACTGCATTTATTGCTATCCGCAGATCCTTCAAAACAATTCTCAAAATACAAATGTCCCCATTTACACAGATGGTATCAGTTTCATGTACTAAAGTATCCCTTACATATACTATAACTCCATCACACTTATTTATGTACCATACCGCTCATAACCGTCTATTGTATATAAATCAAGAGAACTACATTTACACGTTTCACTCAATATTATCAAATCAAACTTGTTTTCGTATATCGATAGGACGGTCTGCAGCTCATCAAAATGCTTTCTAATACTTCTTATATTACTGTGGTAAATTGTAAAAGTGGAGTTCCTCAATAAGTTTTTACAAGACTCATTACTATAGACATTTAAGGTAACAATTTGTTGATTTTCTAACTCTTCTATATAGTCACTAATCATATTCAACAACAACAGCAGTATCCAGGAAACAAAAACTTACCATTTGTTTAATGTTATTCAATCTTTCCAATATCCTCCTCGCTCTTTATACTATAGCAAGTGCTTCCCTCTTCCTTTCTCAAAAAAGTTACACCGTCTCTAGTCCATATATACTTAAATACATAGATATATATATATATATATATAGATGCCAAGATATTTTAGCGTAAAAACAGGTCTTAAAAAGTGTGGTTTTTCTTAGTTTTACCGCTGTATTGGCGGTCTCGACCACAAAAATAAGAGTCGTCCTTTTCCATTTCTGATGCAAAATCTTCCTATAAATAGATCTGTAAAGGTCCCATAAAATTATACCGAAATATTGGGTTGATGAAAAATTTCCATCCCCGGCCGCCGGTCTATAGTATTTCGTTTATGTTGGAGACTCTTCAGTTTATGAGTGTTGCACAGAGAATTAGGTATAAGACATTGATTTTTGTATATATATTAATTGGCAATTGACTAACTGATTAATCAAATAATCGATCAATCAAAAAATTAATTAGCCAATAAGTTATCGGATAATAAAATAAACGATTAATCAAGTAATCAAATAATCGAAAAACCGATCATCTTATAAATCGATTTATCAAATAATCGATTAATAAAATTTATCGATTACTTTACCACAATCGATAATCGATTATGAAATGTAATAATCGGCCTACAAACAAATACCAGCGGGTAAATGCAGCAGCTATGTCTCTAGTAATTTTCAGAAGTGCTGTCACACATCCATGATTAACCCTAAAACAGGACTGTCAACATATTGAAGACATTATCGTCTTGTCAACGGTTGCCGGACTAGTGACGTACAAAACATGGGCTTTTTGAATAAGTGAAAGACCCTGTACATTAAATAATGTTTATTTAAATTTTAGTACACCGTCAGAAAGGTAGGTACATCATTTACAACACATCGTACACTGCTAGTACAAATATAAACATTAACAATGCCAGGGTATTTTGTTACGGTGAATGAGGAACGAAGGCCGGGTTAGGTTCGGATGGGAGATCGGATATCACGGTTTGGCACAACACTGTATATAAGCATTTTACAAATATATCAACAGCAACAAAATTGGAATACAAACAATATTCGATATAATATTTATACAACTATATTCCGTAACTGTGTATAGAGTTGGATAGACTAGAACAATTGGTAATTTCAAATAAGCTCAACACAACTAAACTGGACGAAAATTCTCCTGCTATTAGGTACTATACACGTCGGCAAGCAGTGCAATCACTGCTCACGGAAGCGTACTGTTCTGCTTGCACAGACCAGAAAAATACTCTATGGCAAACAACCGACCAATCAACAGGCGAGTCCGTGACTCCACCCACTAGTAGCTAGTGAACAGGAGCGTGATTCGTCTGGCCTGCAGCAAGTAAGCATCGATATTTCGGGACTTTCGTGCATTGCATTTATGTGCTAGTATAAATTTGTGATCGAGAGATTTCTAAAAACATTTACTAATATTACCTGGGTTAATAATTTTGTCCATTTACCTACTACCTAAACTCACATTAATAAATATCTAAAACATTATATTTCATTTAATTTTAACAATATTTTTTATTTATTTATATTTATATATATTATTTATATATGTATATACATATTCTTTTATTCTAATTAGCTTGATTATGGCAGAAAGATAACCCCAAAAATTAATTATACGTTAATTCGTTCATTCATTCTATTACCAAAATCTCTTCTAAATTAATAAATTAGCATTAGGCACCCTATGTAAGTTCCACTTACAAACATACCAGCTTCAATCTTTGGCAAATAAACGAGTGCTTATGCGATTTCTTTTCGGAAAGTTGCCGTCGAAAACATACTTTCGACGGCTCGATATACAGTGCACTATTTGCAAAATTTATCACATAAATATGATTATAAATGTGCTTTTACGACAACAAATACTACTACGAGATGTGAAATAGCTCGGGCGTAATCAAATTAACCCAATAAACATTAATAGAGAGCACCAAAAAAAATAAGGAAAACAGAATGAGATTTTTTTTGCATTTTTCCTTTTCTGCAAAATATATCTAAAAAAGAATTATGTACCAACAATATGCTGATGTCGCTGATTGTAAATAAACTCGTTCGTTGTTTCTTTTGCAATAATAAAGCAAGAACATCGTCAATTGCTAAAACACGGTAACGATTCTTTCCTTCTTGGAAATTCATATCATATTTACAAATTCTAGAAATGTCGCACTGTTCCCTAACATTTAAACCTCTCAATCTCGGTTTTATTTAGACAGCAAGAACTTACGATGTGGTTGCGTTACTTTTCGGTTTTGTTGTTTTTGTGCTGCTTATTTTCAAGGACGACGAAGAATTTATACCTCGAGAAACTATAAGGTGCTTGCAAAAGGTGTAGAAACACTTCAGATTCATTGTATGGGGTAGTTTCGTAGGGTTTAAAAATCATATACCCATCATATTCTAATTAGTAATGGGACAACCTCGAAAAATGTTCATTAAAGTTACATTTACATGTAATTCGATTATGGCACCATTCAAAATCCGATTCCGAAGTGGATATTTGACATACGCACTTGCGTTTGAATTCAGGACGGTTCGCATTTGTATTCAAATTACGTGTTTGCAAATCACATACTTCCAATTCGTATTGCGACAGCTACCAGCTATAATACGTCTAATTTCCATCATATAGTCAAGAAAGCGGTGAAAAGTAATTAATAGACGATGTTTGTATGCTATTATGTCCTTTAACTTCCAGTTTTAACTGTTAGTTAATGCCACCGGCAAAATCACATTTAGAATTCTAATGTAAAGTTACGTTTACATCGAATTCGATATCAGCGCAATTCGATATCCGATTGTGAAGTAAATATTTCACATACGCATTTATGCATTTGCGTTTGCAACAGCACTTTGAATTTGACACGATTCGTGTTGAAATTCGAATTGCGTGTTTGCAAACTGCAAACATCCAATTCAAATTGCGACAAAACTATGCAAGTGGCAGCCGTCAGTTATAAGATATGTCAGATGTAATGTAAATAATAAACTGATTACATTTACATCGAATTCGATATCAGCACAATTCGAAATCCGATTGCGAAGTGGATATTTGACATACGCATTTATGTTCGTGTTGGAATTCGAATTACATGTTTGAAAATTGTAAACTTCCAATTCGAATCGCAACAAAAATATCGAAGTGACAGCTGCCAGCTATAAAATATGTCAGATGCAATAATTTCCATCATATAGTCAAAAAAGCGGTGAAAAGTAATTAATAGACGATGTTTGTATGCTATTATATCCTTTAACTTCCAGTTTTAACTGTCAGTTAATGCCACCGTCAAAATCACATTTAGAATCTCTAATGTAAAGTTACGTTTACATTGAATTCGATATCAGCACAATTCCAAATCCGATTGTGAAGGGGATATTTGACATACACATTTACGCACTTGCGTTTGCAACAGCACTTTGAATTCAACACGATTCGTGTTGAAATTCGAATTGCATGTTTGCAAACTGCAAACATCCAATTCGAATTGCGACAAAACTATGCAAGTGGCAGCCGTCAGTTATAAGATATGTCAAATGTAATGTAAATAATAAACTCCATTACATTTACATCGAATTCGATATCAGCACAATTCGAAATCCGATTGCGAAGTGGATATTTGACATATGCATTTATGTTCGTGTTGGAATTCGAATTGCATGTTTGAAAATCGTAAACTTCCAATTCGAATCGCAACAAAAATATCGAAGCGACAGCTGCCAGTTATAAAATATGTTAGATGCAATAATTTCCATCATATAGTCAAAAAAGCGGTGAAAAGTAATTAATAGACGATGTTTGTATGCTATTATATCCTTTAACTTCCAGTTTTAACTGTTAGTTAATGCCACTGGCAAAATCACGTTTAGAATCTCTAATGTAAAGTTACGTTTACATCGAATTCGATATCAGCACAATTCGAAATGCGATTGTGAAGTGGATATTTGACATACGCATTTATGCACTTGCGTTTGCAAACTGCAAACATCCAATTCGAATTGCGACAAAACTATGTAAGTGGCAGCCGTCAGTTATAAGATATGTCAGATGTAATGTAAATAATAAACTCATTACATTTACATCGAATTCGATATCAGCACAATTCGAAATCCGATTGCGAAGTGGATATTTGACATACGCATTTATGTTCGTGTTGGAATTCGAATTACATGTTTGCAAATCGTAAACTTCCAATTTGGATCGCAACAAAAATATCGAAGCGACAGCTGCCAGTTATAAAATATGTTAGATGCAATAATTTCCATCATATAGTCAAAAAAGCGGTGAAAAGTAATTAATAGACTATGTTTGTATGTTATTATATCCTTTAACTTCCGGTTTTAACTGTCAGTTAATGCCACCGGCAAAATCACATTTAGAATCTAATGTAAAGTTACGTTTACATCGTATTCGATATCAGCGCAATTCGAAATCCGATTGTGAAGTGGATATTTGCAATACGCATTTATGCATTTGCGTTTGCAACAGCACTTTGAATTCAACACGATTCGTGTTGGAATTCGAATTGCGTGTTTGCAAACCGCAAACATCCAATTCGAATTACGACAAAACTATGTAAGTGGCAGCCGTCAGTTATAAGATATGTCAGATATAATGTAAATAATAAACTCATTACATTTACATCAAATTCACTATCAGCACAATTCGAAATCCGATTGCGAAGTGGATATTTGACATACGCATTTATGTTCGTGTTGGAAGTCGAATTGCATGTTTGAAAATCGTAAACTTCCAATTCGAATCGCAACAAAAATATCGAAGTAACAGCTGCCAGTTATAAAATATGTCAGATGCAATAATTTCCATCATATAGTCAAAAAAGCGGTGAAAAGTAATTAATAGACGATGTTTGTATGCTATTACATATATCCTTTAACTTCCAGTTTTAACTGTCAGTTAATGCCACCGGTAAAATCACATTTAGAATCTCCAATGTAAAGTTACGTTTACATCGAATTCGATATCAGCACAATTTGAAATCCGATTGTGAAGTGGATATTTGACAAACGTGTTTATGCACTTGCATTTGCAACAGCACTTTGAATTCAACACGATTCGTGTTGGAATTCGAATTGCGTATTTGCAAACTGCAAACATCCAATTCGAATTGCGACAAAACTATGTAAGTGGCAGCCGTCAGTTATAAGATATGTCAGATGTAATGTAAATAATAAACTCATTACATTTACATCGAATTTGATATCAGCACAATTCGAAATCCGATTGCGAAGTGGATATTTGGCATACGCATTTATGTTCGTGTTGGAATTCGAATTACATGTTTGAAAATCGTAAACTTCGAATTCGAATTGCGACAAAAATATCGATGTGACCGCTTTCAGTGATATAACGTAATATTATATCCTTTAACTTTAAATTTCAGCTGAAAGCAATGATTATGTCGGATAATACCACCGGCGAAATCACATTTGAAATTTCCAAGTTTCTAGCAGAATTATTGGCAATTCGATATGGAAGTGTGCCGATATCGAATTGGAAGCAAATGTAACTTCAATCAGCATAAAAATCATCGTTGATACTGCAATGCGTCATATGCCACCAAAATAGTAATTTCTAGTTTATACCACCGAAGTAGTCGCATGTATGGCTCAGCAAGACGTTGTACGTGGAAGACCAATCAGAATGCTGATTTCTTAATTTAATATAGCAATTTATCGCACGTCACTAGATCTCTGAGGTGGTTACTCCAATAAGTCGTAAGTCACTTATAAAATGGTAGAATTAAAAATTTGCTAAGACGGTCAACAACTTTTTTATAAACAAATGTGAACTTTTCAAGTGCTGATGAAGTGTGACTACACCTTTATCGATCACCTTTAAAATTAACCATCAAAAGTGAAGCTAACAGCGCTTGAAAAAAATTAATTCAGTCCTTGAAAACCGAAGCATCAAATTGCACAAGCCGACAACCAGAGCAAAATCTCTCGCACCCTACTTAAATATCGTTATCACAATTGAACAAATTTCGTTATATCAAGTCTGATTACCGCGCAACATATACAGGATGATCAGCTAAGACTACGGTGCGGCTACATCTCGAAAACCGTTTATGGTACAATTTTGGGGTAAAGAATTTATTGACAAATATGGAGAAAAGAAATTGACCAAAAATATTTTTAAAATGTCTGCTCAATCATCTATAAATTTTGTTTAAACATTTTACCTCTATTTACCATGGCAGCGTCAGGGTGAAGAACATCAATTTAAAATATTTTAAATGCTGTGACTTGGATTTGTCTTAACAGAATTAAACAAACGATGGCTCATTTTAAAGGTCCCTTTAATCCGATTGAATTTTATTGCGAAAAAATTAAAAGTTAATTTGTATGTTAAACGATATTTGGCTCCATCCAAAAAATTTCATTCTCCACCCGATTTCTTTAAAAAATTAAATGCAACCCTACAGCTTTTCTTACTCTGTTTGGTATGCCATTAGTTGAGAAAAATAAATATAAAACCCGAAGATTGATATCTATTTTCGTTTTCAAACAATTGCAAAAATAGTAGATGAGGGTCGAAGAATCCCGTCTTTATTCAATTTATGTAGCTTAGGTACGAAAAGTACGGCACAATTTGTGTAACAATAATGAAAACAAAATGAACCGAAATGCGACAAAATTACTTATAAAATTAAAAAAATTTATTGGGAATGTTCAAATTATCTTCCATCGATTTGAATGCTGCAATTTAGCTGTCTTCGAATGGAAAATATAGTCGCTTTGATTTCCGCTCTAGATATGCTAATTTAATGTAATAGATCACGGCCCGCTTCGCTATTATAGGGTATTTATATTTAAATAAACAATGCTACGATGCCCTTTTTAATAAAAATTAAACAATAAAACACTCTAATTAGGTACTTAAAGATACTCATACGAGAAAGAATAATCACTTATGGATAAATCTGGATAAAGTTTTAATATTTATTGTTTATTTAGAACAAGTTAATTTTATTTAGGGAATTAAAAAAGACGGACCCTCCGATCCTCATTTACTATTTTTGCAATAATTTTAAAACGAAAAACGATATGCACTTCTGGTTTTCAAATTTGTTTATCTCAACTAATGGTCTATCAAACAGAGTAAAAAAAGCTGTAGGGTTGCATTTAATTTTTTGAAGAAATCAGATGAAGTACGACATATTTTTAATAGCGCCAATCATCATTTAGCATACAAATTAATTTTTAAAGTGCTTATAAGAAAAGTAAATCGGCTTAAAGAGTCCTTCAAAATGAGCTATAGTTTGTTAAATTCGGTTAAGCCAAACGCAAATTACACCATTTACAAAAATTTTAATTGTAGCTCTTCGCCCTGCCGCTTCCGTGGTAAATAGAGAAAAATTGTTTAAACAAAATTTATAGAGGATTTAGCAGAGATTCTGAAAAGCGTATTTCCAACCTACATTATACCTAATAGTACAGAATCTGAAGATCGAAAATCGATCAAGGGGTGTCAACTCGAAGATATAGTTTTAAAAAAATAAGGGCAACATGGGAAATCGTTATGTGCATTCGTGTCTAGAAGGGAGCAAAAGTCCGGGATTGCAAAAAGCCAAAAAAAATATTTTGTAATTTTTTTTTGGGAATTCGAAAGTGTTTAATTTTTTTTTGAATCGTATTTGCGAGCGTGATATTTAACGTACAGTAATAATTTTTACATAAATAGAAAGCTTATTCTCTGCACTTTCCGCTGGTACCAAGCCCGTTTTTATATTATTGTTAATAAAACCTATATAAATTGTTTAATTAGAGAATGTACAAAAAGTGCATTGCAAACTTCAGCATCGAGGGAATTTCCTAACTATTATAGTCCGCTGCATACATGTATCGTATCGAATGTTCCGAAAAGAATGTGGAAAATTTTGGTGGAACAATCATTTCAATAACGTTTTTGTAGCAAAAGTTATAAATATTTATTTACAGCGTACCGCTGCCCGCTGTTGCCGGGCAAGCCCCGACGCAGTTCAGTTCCTATCCCTATCATGCCTCGCATCATGCTCACGTCCGTCTCTTGTTAATCTGTTCGTTATCGCGTAAGTCTGTCTCTTTCTCACTAGCAGAATGTGTGACAAGAAATAAATTTTCGTCTTCGGTCAGCCTAAATACTTTAATTGTTACGTATAAAATATACTACATATTATTACACGTATTATGATTAATAAACATAAACTGCAACTTTTTACATAGGTAACTAAAATATAAATTTTGAACAATATTTACATATTATCACCGATCTAGTACGACGGATGGCGACATCAATTTTAAAATGATTTTAGCGTTTGGAAGAGGTTGTAAATTTGGTAGTTTGTGTGATGGCAAACAGGAAAATTGACCTCTGCCCACCCCGCGTCGGATATTTTACAATTGGCTTGTCTTCAAAAATTTAAAATAAAAAATAAGTTAACCTAAATCTTTTCAACGCCTCTGCCTTATGATTCAACTTATTAATTAAATCCGAGATTAAATCATAGAAAACGACAAAATATCCGAGGTAGAGGTTCTGAGCAGTCCCTGAGCAGAGGCAGAGGTTTGGAAAGTGTTTGGAATATAGGCCTACTTTGATTCAAACGAGCTGAAATGACTAAGTAGAGCTATTTTTCTAAACATATTTAAAACGTCTGCCTCTGATCTGAAGCTGTACAGGATCTCTGCCTCAGATATTTTCTTGTTCATGATTTAATTAATAAATTGATGTAATCAAATGACAGGGGCGCTGAAAAGATATAGGTTAACTTTTTTCTTTTTCATTTTTGAAGACCTGCCATTTGTAAAATGTCCCACGCTGGGGGCTCGCACATGATGGATATTCCTGATTTCCAACAGACAATTTACAATTTTATATGAATACGTAGGGCGCTGAAATCAGTTATAAAAATTGTCACTATCCGGAGTACTAATCACACATTCCTTCACAATAACAACCGATTATGCATTTATATCTGCTACAATTACAATCTCTTGAACAATTACCCACCTTTACATTTGCCGAATACATTGTCATTTGTTTCTATTTGCGGCCTAATACTCTTATTGTTATTAACTTTGGTATGTAGGTATATCTTATCTTTGAAAATCCATCCGAAGTTTTCGGGGTTACGGATAACAGGATTAAAAGTTGTTGAATTTTTCCAAACAATAAACTAGAGAAGCGCCGGCTCTTAACACATGTTGATGAAAGGCATCTTCTGTTGGTAGTAAATTTCGAATGTCGGATTTGCAATTGTGAAACAAGTGAGCTCTCAGTTTATTTAAATTTTCAATTTTCTTGAAAATGATGCTTACTATGTCGCATCCACTTAAAACATATGCAGTCAATAGTAAACCAGTATTTTGCGATAGTTCTCTAATAACAACATGAATTGGTATAGACAGATCAAATCTAGGGATCCACAACTCTTTGATTTGAATTCATCATGATACGTGTAATAATATGTAGTTTATTTTATACGTAACAATTAAAGCATTTAGGCTGACCGAAGACGAAAATTTATTTCTTGTCACACATTCTGCTAGTGAGAAAGAGACAGACTTGCGATAACGCACAGATTAACAAGAGACGGACGTGAGCATGATGCGAGGCATGATGGGGATAGGAACTGAACTGCGTCGGGGCTTGCCCGGCGACAGCGGGCAGCGGTACGCTGTAAATAAATATTTATAACTTTTGCTACAAAAACGTTATTGAAATGATTGTTTCACCAAAATTTTCCACATTCGATACGATACATGTATGCAGGTGACTATAATAGTTAGGAAATTCCCTCGATGCTGAAGTTTGCAATGCGCTTTTTGTACATTCTCTAATTAAACAATTTATATAGGTTTTATTAACAATAATATAAAAACGAGCTTGGTACCAGCGGAAAGTGCAGAGAATAAGCTTTCTATTTATGTAAAAATTATTAGTGTACGTCAAATATTACGCTCGCAAATACGATTAAAAAAAAATTCAACACTTTCGAATTCGCAAAAAAATTACAAAATATTTTTTTTTGGCTTTTTGCAATCCCGGACTTTTGCGCCCCTCTAGACACGAATGCGCATAACGATTTCCCATGTTGCCCTTATTTTTTTAAAACTATATCTTTGAGTTGACAGTTCACCATTTTAGAAGCGTCTTTTGGAGAGTCAGATTCCCGACTATAAGCTATTTGGAGAAATTAAAGATTTCTTGAAACGTCACAGTAAATACGACCCCTAGGAATGAAGTTAGGAACTTGAAAATATTTTTGGCTGAATTCCTTCGGCTATATTTGTTAATAAATTTTTTACCCCAAAATTGTAGCGTGAACGGTTTCCGTGATATAGCCGCTCCGTAACCTTAACTGATTCAACATTTATCAACTTCTCACCCCTTATTTCTCGATCCACACCTTACCAGATATTTACAGAGCGTAGGCCATAGTGACTAGAATTTCACGGCACACTAACCATTACGTTTTACTAAAATACAATAATCACAGAAATTAAAGAAACAAAATTATACATTTACGTAACATTCCCCCCTTCAGATGACGAACATTAATTTTACAGTCACTCGTACGGAGCACAATAATACTGGACACAAATGCGAAAAGTCTAGGTAAACTAGCTAAAAACTACCACAAATAAAACGGGAAATAATTCATCACGAAACCGGGGAAAAGTCAAAAATACTCACTGGTGACGCAGCACGCAAAAGATTCAAAATACACTAATTTCTCGGCTTATTTAAATACTGCTGTACTCACTTTGGTATTTAAAGGCTCTGTTAGGTCATATATTATATTTTTATAAGAAACCGTAACGAAGGAAATACACGAAAACTAAGGATTTAAGTGATACCGAAAAAATTGAAGTAAGAAATGTTATTTATAATTTATATGAAGCAAAAGTGAATGTTACTCTAGTAAGTTTACAAAAAAACCTTAAGGAAAAAGGATGTTTTGGAAATTGGATTACGTTCTTTGTCAAAATTAATGAATATACCGGGTTTTCGATATAAAAAAGATTGCAATAGGAGATTCCTCGTGAACAACCGCACATAGTTCACCAAAGAGTTAAATTTTTAAAGAAATATGCCGAAAATCTTAATTCAAAATTTAGGAAAATGACTTTTGAACGAGACATGGAACGGCAGTGGGTCAAAGTCATGGCAAGATGCTTCGGTGGAGTCAGTAAAGAGAAAGAACGGATGTGGATCGGGAAAACGTTTTATAATTTTGCACGCAGGATCTAGTTCGGGATTTATATCTGGTGCCAGTTTAACTTTTTCATCAATTTCGAAAAGTATGGACTGCCACGATAATATGGACAAAGATTTATTTGAAAAATCGTTAACAGAACATCTAATTCCAAGTTTAGATGAACATTCTTTAATTGTTCTTGACAACGCATCATATCATTCTAGAATATTAAATAAGCAACCAAATTCTTCGTGGAAAAAAATGAAATATTTGAGTGGTTACAAAAACAAAATCAAAACCCTTCACCGAATTTGTTCAAATCAGAATTATTGATGATTGCAAAGTCAATAAAAAAAAGATAAAATTTATGCTGTCGACGAAATATTAAGGGAACATGGTCATGAGGTATTGCGCCTGCCTCCATCCCAATGCCAGTTTAATGCCATTGAATTAATATGGGCAGGCGCAAAAACTTATTACGAAAAACATATTGGTGATTTGGAGATGGTTTACTTTCCGATCAAGTAGAAACAGTTTGGGAATCTTCTTTAAACCACATATCTCAAGAATATTGGGAAAAGTCGGTGAATTACACAGAAAACCTTATTTTGAACTGGTAGCGTCGGGAGCAGGCGTTGTTGAAATTGATCCAATTATTATAACTTCATTATAGTCCAGTCAATCGGTGTTCAAAACTGCCATTTTCGTAACAAAATTGGAGAAGTTTTTTTCTCAACGGTTCTATACGTTTCTTGGGGTACTGAATCCGAATTTCAAGTTTGCTGCCATGTAGGAGGTCAGCTTCACAACGAAAAACGCAAAAAACCTCAAAATTTTCGCACTTTTTTCAGTCTTTCGCTTATATCTCGAAAACTATGCATTTTTCGAAGATGACCATTCTATACAAAATTTCCTACAAAATGCATTGGTCAACTTTAATTTTCCGACGAGAGGTATCGGCGCTAGAGCGAGCTGAAACAGTGATTTTTTTGCCCTTCTGCGAAAACGTCAAAAACGCCCACTCCCACCCCCTACAACTCGAAAAATATACATGTTATCAACAAAAACCCTTATACCACGTGAAAGTACATTAAATTTCCTACAAGAGACGTCTCAAACATTCAGTTTTCTCATAAGGTGGGAGCGAGCAAAGCGAAAATTACAAAAAATGCCTTCTGCGCTCTACAGCCAAAACGGTCCCTCCCACCTGTCTATCTCTCATCGGCGCTATACTTTTGATGTATTACACTTAAAAGAGGTTGTTTTGAATGAATTGATGGCAAAGCATGTTTGATGAAAACATTAACAAATTATATTTCTAACATATGTATTAGGTACACGAGACTGCACGTATTAATGTACATGTGTCATGAAATGAGGGAAAGTCGAACCCAGGAATGGGTCATCACTTCGAGTAGGTTCTCCACTTGGAAAAGAAAGAAGGCATTTAGTGTTAGAACATGGTTACAAGAACAGATAAGTTGTATAGTGAACTGTCGATGTATGAAGAAATACCTGATGTCATGTGCGCAGTTATTTTACTCGTCCCCGTTTGGTTGTTGGTGGCCCAAGCAATGTCTATTGGGCACTAGAAGGTCCAGGCGAAGGGTCTTGGGCAATGGAAGATCCAGGCAAAGGGTCAGGGGCTGTGGAAGGTCTAGACTGAACAGTTGAGTTGTTGCTGTTCTTCAACTGAAAAATTGCAATTGAATGATTAATGTTATTATAGAGAAAAATTGATTAGTAAAGATGCATAATACTGTAAAATTCAGAAGAGGGACACGACCTAGATGAGCCCCTTGTCTGAAGCAGCTGAGGCGACAGAAGATATTAATTCATGTAATATTTTGCAGCATTATGCATCTTTACTAATCAATTTTTCTCTATAATATATCATTAACCATTCAATTACAATTTTTTTCAGTTGAAGAACAGCAACAACTCACTGTTCAGCCTGAACTTTCCACAGCCCCTGATCCTTTGCCTGGACCTTCCATTGCCCACAACCCTTCACCTGGACCTTATAGTGCCTAAAATACATTGCCTGGGCCACCAACAACCAACCAGGGATGACTAAAATAACTGCGCACATGACATCAGGTATTTCTTCATACATCGACAGTTCACTATACAACTTATCTGTTCTTGTAACCATGTTCTAACACTAAATGCCTTCTTTCTTTTCCAGATGGAGAACCTACTCGAAGTGATGACCCAATCCTGGGTTCGACTTTCCCTCATTTCATGACACATGTACATTAATACATACAGATTTCATATTCAGCTTTATATTCAGTGTCGTGTACCTAATATGTTGTAAATACAATTTGTTAATGTTTTCATCAAATCAAATCAAATCAAATCAAATCAAATTTATTCAACATCAAAATACATGGCACGTCAGAACATCTAAAGATGGATTTTATAAATAAGTACACAGAGGTGTGATAATTTAGATCTACAGTAGATCAGATTTGTAAGATTTGAGATCGTCCAGAGACGAGTTATAAAAGTCAGTTAAACTGTAAAACACTTTTTCAACTAGATAGTCTTTTAACACTGATTTGAATTTCTTCAGATTAAGGTCCTTTATATGTTGTGGAAGTTTATTATACATTTTAATACATAAATAATTTGTTCCCTGTTGGGCACAGTTAACCCTGTGGTAAGGTATTACAAAGTGGCTTTTGTTTCTCGTATTGTGGTTATGTATATCAATGTAACTTTGAAATTGATGTTTGTTTTCGTGGGCATAAACCAAACAGGTAAGTACATATAGGGAGAACAAAGTGAGAATTTTTTGGTCCACAAATATTGGTTTGCAGTGCGCATCTAAGGGTGCTCCCACAATAGACCTAATAGCCCTCTTCTGGATTACGAAGAGCTCATGTAAATGTGCAGTGTGGCCCCATATCAGTATTCCGTAGGTCAAAATCGACTGGAATAGAGCAAAGTACACTGCTCTTGCTGTGTCCTCATCTACCAGTCGTCTTATGCGTCTGATTGCATATACTGTTCTAGATAGCTTTTTACTGGTTTCTTGAACATGTTGTTGGTAGGTTAGTTTAGAATCCAAGTGTATGCCAAGAAATTTTGAACTGTCGATTGACGGGTTTCTTCGGTTTGTGCTAAATTTCATTGTTTTGGACTTATTCTCATTCAATACTAAACTATTAGAGGCAAACCAATTTAGGGCATTTTGTTTAGCAAGTACTAACTTTTGATCCAGTTGGACTCCATCTCTCCCACGGACTGCAAATGTGGTATCATCAGCAAAGAGCACTGTATGGCAGTCCATATTAAGGGGTAGGTCGTTTATAAAGAGGAGGAAAAATATGGGCCCTATCAGTGAGCCCTGTGCTATGCCTGCCGTAATGTTATGCGGAGTGCTGAGTAGGCCATCTTGAGATACTATTTGAGTTCTATTTGTAAAGTATGATTTAATTAGATTTTTTGCCACTCCTCTGATACCGTAAAATTCTAGTTTTTCCAGAAAGATTTCGTGGGGCATACTATCAAAAGCTTTGCTCAGGTCACAAAATTCAACCAGACAGACTTCGCAATCATCAAATGCTTCATAGATATAGGTGACCAACTTCTGGATGGCATCAACTACACTCCTTCCCTCCCTGAAACCAAATTGCTCCGGACAGAGAGAGTCGTTTTTATTCAAGAAATCAGATATTTGCTGAACCATTACAGATTCTATGAGTTTTGAAAATACTGGTAATATTGATATTGGCCTATAGTTCTTGGCTTCTATTTTGCTACCCTGCTTATGGATGGGGATAACTTTGGCCTGCTTCAGTAAGTCTGGGAAGTTTCCAGTGACGAAACAGGAGTTCACTATATCAGCTAAAGGGGCAGAAATTTCTTGAGCTACAAATTTTATCGTTTTGGTGTCCATATCAAAAATGTCAGTTGAAGTTTTCGCTTTGATCTTACCAATATGCTTCAGTATATCATGATGTGATACAGGGTGAAAAAAGAGTGAATCTGAATTTTGTTTTGCCTTGGATAGGTAGGTTCCTGCAGAAATGTTTGAATGTGGGAGGCCATTCAAAAGTTGGGGTACAACCAACTGAAAGTAGCTTCCAAATTCGTCGACTGTAGGGTGTTTGTTAGAATTTGATGCTTTGTGCTTCCCGGTTTCTCTGTTTATTATGGGCCAGGTAGGTTTATGCTTATTTTTAGAAGATATTATTAACTTTTTGTTTGCGTTCTTTTTCAGATTTAGCATGTAGTCGTGATAGAATTTCTTGTATCTTTGGTAGATGTTTCTAAATTCTTCATTTTCTGTTTGTGTATAAGTATCATAGATTAGGCCCAGCGTTTCTTTTATGTTTTGCAGTGTTTTGTTGTTTTTGTAGGTATTTGGATTTTGCGGTTGTGTATTGCGGAAGGGGAAGGATTCATTATAATATTCCCTGAATCTTCGAAAGAAATTTTCGTATTTCTTGTTGGTATCTATTTCCATGTACACATCATGCCAAGTTTCATTTTCAAGAAGGTATCGAAAATAAGTTTTATTTGTTGGTGTAAACATCCGTTTCGACTTGCTATTACTTGAACATTTAGAGTAGAATGACACTATTTGAGCATCATGGTCAGAAAGGTGTGCCTTGAATGTTGAGGCACTGTGAATGGAGATGCCTGTGAAGATGTTGTCCAAACAAGTGGAGGTATTTAGTTGGTTTCTGGTAGGCTCAAAAATAGTCTGCCGCAAACCATATCCGGAAAAACAGTTCACCAGCTTCAGAGTGTTACTACTCTGCATTCCAAGGTCCACATTAAAATCTCCAGCAACCATAATTTTGGTTTCTTTGTTGTAGTTTTGGAGTAGGTAGTGAAGAGCTTTCTCAATTTGTGCTATGTAGACATCAATGTCCTGGTCAGGAGATCTATAGCTAGTTACGAAAACCATCCTCTGAGTTTCCAGGTACACTGCAACCAGTTCACATGATCTCTCCAAGGATAGACTTCTAATTTCGACAATTTTCTGGAATTTATGGGTTTTTTTAACGTATATACAAGTACCACCATGTATAAAGGATGTGCGATAGAAACAGCTTGCTAGGATATAGTTTTCCAGATTATACAGATTGTAATTATTTTTTGTTAACCAATGCTCCGTTATACCTATGGCGTCAACATTTTGGTCATTTATGAGGGCTCCAATGGCTTCTGCTTTATTTGTTATACACTGGATGTTTAAATGCATAACAGTGAAAAGACTATTTCTTGATTGGTTTACATTCTTACTAGATTTTATACAATTCATAAAAAATGGTTCTGCTCGGTGTAGATCTTGTTTCTACGAAAGTCAAATCTCTTGAAAGCGACACCTCTTGGCCAGAACGCTGGATTATAGAGTCGGTCTTTCAAATCGAAATTCGCTCCTACGCGAAAACATTTATTTTGGTTCTCGTTTGTGGGCAGCTCAGTTGCTTCGAAGTTTGCTTCTGGAATGTTTTTCTTGTTTAGGTAGTTCATAACCATATCAACTGTGGCGTTCCTTTTTACTCTGTAGATATATAACCATACTTTCCTTTCTGCGCCTTGTATTGAATTTTCTGTAGCTTCTTCGGTTCCAACGTTGCTTACAGTTTTATTCTTCGAGTGTTTTCTTCTTCTTTGTACCAGTTTAAACTGATCTTGTTCTTGTTCTTGTTCTTCTTTTTCCACTTTTTGTTCTAGGTCGTCATTGATATTTATTAATTCATTTGCCTTTTGTATCTGTTTCTGTACAATGTCATGTTCTTTGAGATTTGTTTGCTTGTTTTTGTCGACTATTGTCGGCTGTGCTAGTTTTATGACATTTCTGTCGATCTGTGTTCTATCGCGGGTAACATTAGATGTGTTCCCAGGATGGGAAGTTTCTCGCATCACAACTTGCTTGCGGGCGGAGCCGGCTTGTTTTGATTTTAGGTTATGTTCATTGTCTTGATATTTATTTAATTTTTCCTTCAGGAGAGTTATGTTGTCCTTAAGTAACTGAGTTTTGTCTTCCAACTCATCAATTATCTTGTTCTGCAAATATATTTCAGTTCGCAAGGAGTACACTTCTTCATTGGTGTTTCCATTAACCTCGCTTTCCAAAATCCTTTTCAATTTCTCTCTTATCCTTTTATAACAACTTGCATGATAAAATAATTCAGTTATATCACAATACTTGCCATCTAGACTGGATTTATTGCAATAACCACATAGATTTTTACTTTTCTCCGCGTTAATCACGGATTTTTCACTCTCGCAATTTTCACTAGCATCCATCTTGGATTTATCAAACATGCTTTGCCATCAATTCATTCAAAACAACCTCTTTTAAGCTTAATACATCGAAAGTATAGCGCCGATGAGAGATAGACAGGTGGGAGAGACCATTTTGGCTGTAGAGCGCAGAAGGCATTTTTCGTAATTTTCACTTTGCTCCCTCCCACCTTATGAGAAAACTGAATGTTAGACATGTCTTGTACGAAATTCAATGTACTTTCATGTGGTTTTTGTTGATAACATGTATATTTTTCGAGTTGTAGAGGGTGGGATTGGACGTTTTTCGTTGTGAAGCCAATCTCCTACATAGCTAGGGTTGCCAGGCGTCCGGCTTTAACCGGACATGTTTGGCTTTTTACGGCTTCATCCGGCTAAAAATTAACATGTCCGGCCTGTCTGGCTTTTGTTTGGCTTTTTGCCCAAGACCCTAAAAATAATTTAAACAAATATTTTTGAAAATACGCGCATAAAACATAGTCATACGTAATTTTTCCCGTTTTTAGTCGCTTTTCTATAGATATATTTTATTGTTTTGCGATGACTTTTTCTGTTCCTATGTAAGAAATGTTTATTTTTAAATTATTCAAGTTCAATAAAAATATCAAAATAGTGATTTTGTGCGTCAGTTATTTTTTAAGGCGAACGAATGCTGTCCGGCTTTTTGTACCAAATGTCCGGCCAAATTTATAAGTAAAGTCTGGCTTTTCGAATTTCAGGCCTGGCAACCCTATACATAGCAGCAAACTTGAAATTCGGATTCAGCATTCCAAGAAACATATAGAACCGTAGAGAAAAAAACTTCCACAATTTTGTTACGAAAACGGCAGTTTTGAACACCGATTGACTGGACTATAAGAAGTTGGCAGTAACATTTTTGGGAACTCTTTAAAATGCTATGATTCTCCAATGACCTAACAGGGCCTTTTAGAGGTTTATCTTAATTCGAATAATTCATTTCCATTGAAAAAAAATGTTTTTCGTAATTTAGTTTGTTATCGAGTAGAGGCAGCATTTAAAAATTAAAAATACTTCCCATTTAAAAATACTTTTAGTATCTTAAATACTTTAAAAAGTTTCACCGCAACTCCGAGTATTTTTTATAAACCTTTGTAACAAAGTACATGCGAGATCTCCAGCAATATTTCTTAAAATACTTTGTATCGTATCACGCCACAAAAAAAAATATGACACTTGTAAATCTTTGGCAGTAATGCTTAGGAGAGTATTACCATTGAATCTTTTACATACTGCGCTCGAAGAAAGACAACCTAACTTAAAAAAAAACCTCACGAAAATGAGAACAACGACCAGATAGTCTCCCATGAGTAGAAAGTCTTAGTCTCAATTCGTCTTAAATTAAACTAAAAAAAAACTTAAAAGAGGAAAGACAAGAACGGTTATTCAATTACTGAAAGTAGGAAAATTAATCGGCAATGAAACGAGACGGATTAAAATCTCTATTGATGAAAGAGAAACCTTTGAATTCTTCCTGGTTGATCGAGCGGATCACCTCTATATTTACAGGAGTCAGTATCGGCTCTTCTTTGGTAAACTCGGCATCGAAATTCATCGCATCTTTCTTGCTCTTCTGCAACAAAAGAGCAGTAATCAGGGAACGCACAGTCCAACAGATTTAAGTTGGCTCTGCTGCCCACGGAAAGGTGTTTTACTTAGTCAAACACGGGAAATGGATTATATTACATTGTATACTTTATACACTACATATTTTCAATTTTCCACGTTATGCATCTGCGGAGACAAAACGGTGTATGGTACTTACAATTTTTGGTTTGAACGGAGGTCGTACGCGTCTCTGCTCCAACGCAACCCAGTCCATGTCCCTGAAGAACGGGTGGACGCGAATTGCAGCTTCGGTATTGTGCGCGACAACGCAACCCAGTCTCTTGCTCGGATTCTTAGTCATAAAACCTTTTAAAATACTAACGGCATCCTTGCTTAACCAAACAGGATAGAGCACGTCATCGTGCAAAATGGATTCGAAGAGATCATCTTCATTATCGGCCTCGAACGGCGGTTGCCCGGCCATCATTTCGTACATGAGCACGCCCAGAGCCCACCAATCTACACTGGCACCATATTCTAATTCCTGCAAAACAATCGCACATTTCACGTAAGAAAATATGCAATTCCATGTAAAAGTGCAATTGAAAATTCACGAAAAATCATGGTCCAAACAAGATGTCGCCATTTTTTTAAAAGTATAAGGGTTTGGCTCAGATATAGTCCTCCAATTAATTAATATCTTCGAAAGTGTTCGACTTCCAGGTTTCCAAATTGGTACACAACTTAGGCACCCGGTGAGAAACTGGAATTTTGTTCGACACCCCTCGTTGAGACAGTCTTCAGGAATTCCCCCCTCCCATTACAGGGATAAGCTTGTCAAACTTTAGCTTATTATACGTATGTTTTATTGGTGGCTTTTCTCTTTATCTAGGGTTTTAGGAACAGGGTTTAGTAGGACTTGGTTATTTGAATCAAGTTTAGAATCTGCCTGGGACACAACCCGGTTAGTTTTGGAATCACCTGAATTTGACCGGATTGGACAGGTTTTAGAACAGAACTTTACTGTGAGGAAACACTGGAAATTATAAAGAAGATAGCAGTGGGGTATGGGAAGGCAAAGGTTTTCCAGGAAGGTGGAGGGAGGGACTGATTAAGTGTTAATGAGAAAGAAAGGAGAGGGGAGGGAAACAACAGATTACAGAGGAGCGACACTGATGCCAACAGCATACAAAATATATGCATCAGTACTGGAAAACAAATTGGAAGAAGAATTAGAGGAAAAGAATATAATACCAGGACAAACGGGCTTCAGGAAGGTAAAAGGTACAAGAAGTCGCAGAGAGAAGTGGGTGTGGGAAGAGTTGGAGGAGGTGGTGGAGTTTAAATATCTAAGATTCACCTTACAAAAAAATGGGGGCCAAGAGAAGCATGTAAGAGAGGTAGTAAGAAAAGCAACAGTAGCAATGGGGAATAGGAAAGAGGAATTTTGGGGGCGACTGGAAAAGAAGTGTAAAGTTGTTTGACACATTAGTGAGCAGCGTAGCCATGTATGGAGCAGAAATTTGGGGGTGGGAAGAGAGAGAGAAGATAGGGGGGATCCAGGAAAAGTATATAAGATGGACACTGGGCTTAGATTGGATAACGCCAGGATACATGGTAAGAGACGAAACAAACAGAGAAAAACTAAGAACCAGGGCAGGAAGGAGAGCCATGAAATATGAGGAAAAGTTAAGAGGTGGGGGCAGGAACGAGTTATCCAGGCAGTGTTAGGAAGAGGTACGGAAGAGAGGAAGGGAAAAATCGAAGTGGGAGGAGGAGCGAGAGAAATTTTATCCGGAGCGAGGCTACGCAGCAGAATAAGTAGAGAACTTGAGAACAGCAGGATGAAACATGGTGAGAGAGGTAGAGGAGAGAGACAGGTAAATACAAGTGCAGGATAAAGAAGAGAAGATAAGCCAATCAAACAAATACAAAGAAATAAGGACAGCGGACTGCCGAGATATCTACGAAGTAGGGGAAGGGAAGATAATAAGGGTGGCAAGATTTAGACTGGGAAATGAGATGAGAGGTGGAAGGTATTGAGAAAGCGAAGACAGAAGAATGTGTAGGGTATGTGGGGCAATCTCGCTTTGCGAATAGTTTCCTACATTGGCCCTAGCACCATCGTTGGTAAGAACTTTAGAGACTTTGTCATAGAAAAACCTAGTAAGACAAACGGAGAGAAATCATATAGGCACTTGTGCCTACTAAATGTAATAGCCAAACTGTTTGAACAAATAATAAACAATAGGCTAATAGAAGAGATCGAGGAAGAAAATGGACTCTCAGACAACCAATTTAGCTTTAGGAAAGGGCGGTCTACCATGGATGCCATACAGACAGTACATAGCATAGTGAACGAAGCTAAAGGCGATCTGCAAAAGTATGTGGCCATGGTGACAATGGATGTTAAAAATGCCTTTAATACAGTATCGTGGCCCGGGATTATCAGTGAATTGCGAAAAAGGCAGGTAGCACCATATTTAATTAGGCTAATATGCAGCTACTTAGAAAATCCTGATTGGAAATAGCTTAGTATTGAGCATGACTTGTGGCGTGCCACAGGGGTCGGTGCTCGGCCCGACGTGGAACCTGTACTATGACGACGTGCTGAGAATGGATACCCCGAAGGGAACAAATATCATAGGATACGCCGATGATCTGGCTGTGGTGGTACGAGGTGAAAGTAAGAAAGAAATAGAAGAACATGGACAATGAGGAGAATCGAAATCTGGCTGGAGAAGAGACGGCTGCAGCTAGCGCCCCAAAAAACAGAAATCGTGATCCTATTAGGTAGAAGAACTCTGAAGACTGTTACAGTCAGATTAGATGACCTAGACATCACGTCTGGCAGATGCCTGAGATATCTTGGCATAAAACTGGGCCATAATATGAATATGGGAATGCACATAAAAGACGTAGTCGGGAGAGCAGATAGAGCGGCAGCCGCCTTAAGCAGATTAATGCCTAATGTTGGCGGACCGAAAACAGGAAAAAGAAGGATACTCAGCAGTATGGTGAATTCCATTGTTCTCTATGAAGCTCCTATATGGAAAAACTGGATGGAGATGGACAAATACAGGAAAATGGTGGAAAGCGTACAAAGGAAAGTTGCGACCCGTATAACACGCTCCTATAGAACTGTATCCACAAAAGCGATACAGGTGATAGCAGGGGTTGTGCCAGTGCACCTGCTGATAATGGAGCGCACATACAGAACAGAGGAGAACAGGAAAGCAGAAAAGGTAACGAAGCGTGGAATTACGATGGCAAGATGGCAGGAGGAATGGGATCAAGAAACCACGACGGCACAGTGGACAAAAAAGCTGATTCCAAAAATTGCACCCTGGGTAACACGTCAACATGGGGAAACTGGATATTACCTGACACAGTTCCTGTCGGGCCACGGGCGTTTTGGAGCGTACCTGCATAGATTTGCAATCGCTGAGAGCGGCCTCTGTACCTACTGCGGCGAGGAAGATACGCCAAAACACACAATCTTAATGTGTGACAGGTGGAAGCAAATGAGAGACCTGATTACCGGAGAAATTGGCGAGGAACTCACGGAGGGAAACATAATCGGACACATGCTGGAAAACGAAGACAAGTGGAAGGCGATAGACAAGGTGATAAGTAACATATTAAAAAGCAAAGAAGAGGAAGAAAGGAGAAATAGCCTGAGATAGAAATGGGTAGGGCGAGGTGAAGTTATGCCGCAGGGTGATGCCGCTACGCGCCTACGATTCCTGAGGAGGGGTTTTAGTCAGTAGGAGTCTGACACACCCCATGCAATCAGGCGCATGGGAGCCCATGGAGGGTTTCCCCTCCTCCCCAAAAACCAAAAAAAAAAAAAAAGGTGGCACCCTAACAACTTCGTTTTGAGAACCTCTTTTGTCTTTCGCCGTCTGACCCACCACCCTTCTTCGACTGGTGCCTAGCCGAGGCCAGAGAGCTCCAATGGCTCATTAATCCTTCAATTACGCATTCGGTTGGATGAAATTGTGTTACTTCAAATAACTTCACCTTAATATCAATTGAGGCTTGCAACGTGCCTAAGTTGTGTACCAAATTACAAACCTGTAAGTCAAATGCTTTCAAAGATATCAATTTTTCCTAAATTGGAGGTTTTCCATACACATTCAAAGCACGTATGTACATGGAGACAAATTAGGATTGTTTCAAAGCCACCTTAGGTGGGGTAGCAGTCTGAAACGTCTCGTAGTACATGCCTGGCGGGGTATTTGTCCGAGGAGTAGTTGTTCGAACGGTCCAGTACCACTAATTAAATTGGAGGGCTATATTTCCTCAGAGGTAAGTCATATTTTGACCTAGTTTACACAAAGTTGTTGTGTGTCTACTTACTTATGGGACACCCTATATATGGTTGTGGAAACCGGCAACAAGGTAGGAGGATTCGCCTTTTTAATTATTGTTTTGTAAAATTGGGGAAAATTTTGGAAAATACTTAAACATCGAACAGACTTACTTGCAATATCTCTGGAGCGATATAGTCCGGAGTACCGCAAAACGTAGTCGTCGTAATCCCATCCAAAATCCCTTCCTTACACATCCCGAAATCAGCCAACTTACAATGTCCCTCCTGATCCAGCAAGATATTATCCAACTTCAAATCGCGGTACACGACCCCGTGTCGATGCAAAAACTGTAAAGCCAGCGTGACCTCAGCGGCATAAAACCTCGCCCGCGGCTCATCGAACTTCCTGGCCCTCTGAATCTGGAACATGAGATCCCCACCGTTCACGTACTCCATAATAAAGAAAAGACGATCCTTCGTCTGGAAGCAAGAATGCAATGCCGTTAGAAAGGGGTGTTTGGCGGCCAGGGCGAGAATACGTTTCTCCGTCATCGTGCAGTCTACATCGTCATCCTGGATGATGACGTCTTTCTTTAGGACTTTAACGGCGTACACTTCCTCGGTATCTTTCTTCTCGGCGAGCATCACTTTCCCGAAACTCCCTTTACCCAACACTTTGATGAAGTGGAAGTCGTCCAGGCTGACGATTTTACTGCGGCTCGCACTTTCAACGCCAGCCTCGCCGTTATTCTGCATTTTCTCCTCCATCAACTTAGACAATCGCTCCTCGGTACCTTCCGCAGAGTCTCCCTGAGCCGCGCCCTCCCCAGCACCTTCGCTCTGCCCCCCGTTCCCGGGAGCACCCGAAACGTATTTGCTTCTACGTGGTGGTGTTTGTTTATCAGGCGAAACACCTATAGCCGTAAGAATATCACCCATAAGTTTGGTATCGACGCCGCAATTGTTTGCGACATTTTTCTGGCACCGCTTGTGCACGTTCAAAGAACACACTTCGCATTGGAGACCTTGCCGGAAAAGACCGTAAAGCAACGAGCCGCAATGATCACAGAACGTGAACCTTTTATAATTGTGCACGACGAACCTATGTGGGATGTTCACGTTGAATCTTGTGCTTTGCGAACTACACTGTAAACGGAAAAAAAACAATATTCGTCTATTGTACGCAAGAAAAAGCAGCAAAATGTTTACCTCGTCTTTCATTTTCATACCAGGGCACTTTGTGACCACCAAGAGATGGCATCTTTTGTGAACCACGCAGGTGCATACTATTGGACAGAAAAAAATTATATTTTAGAACTCTTTTGGAAACAGACGAAATATCAGCGTTCAAACACTTAGCTTTTATAAGGTATGAAGCAAAAACGATCATAATTTGCGTCAAATTTCTTTGACAAAAATACATAGGTTAGTTTAAAACAGGAAACGATGACGTGGTACAGAGGAAAATCTTCAGACATTGGTTCGTTGACGGAACTTTCAAAATTGCACCGGAACTCATTAGGGAATTTAAACAATTCAAGGATTTGGAATTTCAAACTAATTTGATTGATAGTGATTGGGATAACTCAATGGTCAGTACGGACCTAATGGCAGAGCAATTTACACATTCAGTTCTGGAAGTATTAAATAGACATGCACCTGTCAAGGAAATGTGGTTGAATACAAGATGGGCAGGTAAGAGGTGGTGGACTCCAGAGATTCATGAGATGATGAAGAGAGATTCTCTCTTTAGAAAAGCAGTAGATACTAATAACATAGAAGACTGGAATATGTTTAAGAGAAAAAGGAATGAGATAGTGGATAAGAAAGAGGAAAAAAGAATATTACAATAGTCAAATAGATGAGGTGAAACAAAATTCCAACCAAATGTGGAAGGTCTTGAAGAAGTTGGTTACTAAGAATATCATAAGTCAGAAAATAGGAATAAAATTTGATAATAGACTAATTGAGGGATACTGTGAAATAGCCGAAGAATTTAACCACTATTTTTTAAATAGCATCGATGGTTTGGTGCAAAGTGGGCTAAATAATGATGAAGTGATAGACAAGATGGAGAAATATGATTCGAAGTTGGATAAATTTGAGGAAGTGTCTTTCTGAGAGTTGAAAAGAATAGTTAAGAGCCTGCCAAATAAAAATAGCAGTATCGATGGGATCAATACTACAATTTTGAAATTAATTGTGGAAGCTGTGGGAAATAGGTTACTGGACGTTATTAATAAATCCCTGCGAACAGGATTGTTTCCTTCAAAGTGGAAGAGATCGATGGTTGTTCCTGTAGAGAAGATCCCGAATGCTGATGATGCAAGCTCCTATCGCCCAATAAACATGCTCCCATCTTATGAAAAGGTTTTGGAATTGGCTGTGAAAGACCAATTTCTGCATTATTTGGAAGGAAATAACATTCTCTCAGAGTCTCAAGCGGGTTTTAGAAGGGGCCAATCGTGTGAGACTGCAGTGCAAACTGTAATACATGAGTGGAAGATGGCAATTTCTGAGAAGCAAATAATAGGTGCGGTATTCGTGGATTTTAAGTGCGCTTTTGAGACGATTGATCGGAATCTGTTGTTGATGAAATTGTCTCGTGTTGGGGTTGGTGGTGTTGTGTTGGATTGGTTCAGAAGTTTTCTAGTAGGTAGAGTTCAAGTGTCGAAATAAGGGGAAAGTATTTCAAGTGAGAAGGAATCAAAATGGGGAGTTCCTCAAGGATCAGTGTTGGGACCTATATTATTTATTTTGTATGTTAATGATATAGTTAAAGTTTTCAAAAAATGCAAAATACAGCTATTTGCTGATGATATGCTTGTGTATTTTGTCCATGATGATGTGGATTACATTGTACAAGTGTTGAATGAGGAACTGGAGTTATTGTGTAAGTGGTTCTCCTGCAATGCTTTAGTTATTAATTACCAAGGTAATGTTTCTACAAGAAATAGAAATGATTTTTATGTGCACTGCTATGGCACTTCATTTGCACAAAATCAGTTATTGGTGAAGGGGTGTGTTTTGTTTAATAGTCTACCAGTTGATATAAAATGTAAAATGTAACAGTTAGGCGATAGTTTTAAAAACATTTTTATTTTTTTACGCGCAAGTGAAAATGTTCCAGACAGTTTCTTCGACACGATTTTTATTTAACGTCCCTTAAAATTCGACTTATGAATGTTCTACTGTATCTAATGTCTTTCCTGTATCCGGTAAAATATTTTCAAACTAACCCATGTATAACGTCAAAAACCTAAATGCAAATTTTAAAAGCCTTACTTTAGTAACAAAAAAAATATGTACAATCTTTCAAACATTAGTAAAAGTAGTAGTGAACAGGGGAAATTAAATAAAAAAATAAAAGAAAAACAGCAGGTAACTTACAAACAAATTAAAAAGCTTAAGACAGCCATGCCACTGGGTGCTGCAAACTAAAATAAAATAAAATTATTAGAGCGGAGACATGAGGCGGTCGTTGTCGCAAAAAAAAATAAAAACATGCGTGATTATTTCGTGGCGAAGGAACCAAAACCTTTTAGCGAAGACCTTTATTTAGTTACAGAGTTGATTGCTTGATACCGATTATCAATGTAAAGAAAATGTTAACAAATTACAGTTTAGTGTGTCATAGTTGCAATATATATATAATACACACATTGCTATTTACAAAATTTTACACACGATAACGAATTATAGGGGATGAAAACTGCGGAACTTTCCTAAAACGAATAGGTACACAAAACAATTCGTCATTTGTCTTTAACTGACTTAATAGTCTTAGCGGTTAACGACAATTCTGGCCTAAACCCTGCAAATTGTGTTAAAAGCATGAAACTTGGTCGGCAGCTTAAATAGGTCAAATTAAGAGATTTTGCCCGAAGTACCCTAAAAAATACCCCTAAGGAGCAGCTCACTGGCAGAATATATTCCAAGGGGTTTGAATTTCAAAAATAATTAAATAATAACCAATGTGGGCAAGTAACATGGCATAAATATAATGGTGAGTGCATAGACAGACACTATTCAGTCGGGAGCGCGCAATGACGTTGCTTGGGAACGCCAAACCCTCGAATATATACGGTCCGCTATGCGCGGCAAAGCATATCTATGCCTTTCTCGTTTATATTAGAATGATTTTGTACACCTACCAAGAAAAAATTAAACATATTTGTTGCAATAATTAATTTATTATAGAGTGACTCAAAATAAAATAAAATTAGTTAAAGATGTTTGAAAGAAATAAATCAAAACTAAATAAATGATGAATTTGGAAGACTTATGGTTCGTGCAATATTGTAAAACGTGGTTAATTATTCAAATATGAAGCATAACTTTGATTTTCGAGTAAACTTAAACTTGTATTTATTAATTACAAAACCAATTCGGTAATAATTATCAGAAGACTACCTTACTGTATTTGAGAAAAATATTTTCTAAACTTGAGAACAAAGTTAACGCGAGGGGTGTTTCCTAAAAGCAACACTAATTTTGTTAGAAAAGGAGAAAAAGTATTTGAATATACATACTAGGAAGGTCGAATGATATTGCAGTATATTATATTTATAATTTCCCTCGTATAATAAGCAATAGAAACATATTATGCAAGATAACTTTACTAAATCTAGCCTCCTGATTGATCGATATCAGTGCAAAAAAATTAATACAAAATGACTAATTAACTCACATACATTATACAGGGTGGCCCACTGAAAACAGTAAGTGAGATTTTATACCATTTGGCATAATTTTTACGCAAAAAACTCGAACACGTCGATTTTGGTTGTAAGGTGGACATCTGAATTCGATGTTTTCATTCATGTAACTTCAACCCCAAAGCTGGAGGGGACAGCACACTTAAATTGTTAAATGGAAGGTAGTATCAAGATACACACCGTTTGAAAGCCTTTCATCTTTCAATTCTCTTTATAACAGTTTTCCATTTTTTTTAAAACGGACCACTGACTTCTGAGAAAATGTGCTTCAAATGGTATAAAATCGCACTTACTGGTGTTAAAAGGTGCCTTAATTAATGTTATTTTTAAAGTGCATTTTCTTGGAGGTTAGTGATCCAATTTTAAAAAATGAAAAACTGTTAGGTATAAAGAGAATTTAAAGGCCTTTCATACGGTATGCATCTTGACACTACCTCCTATTTAAAAATTTAAGGGTGCTTTCCCCTTCCGCTTTGGGGTTGAAGTTACATGAATGAAAACATCGAAGTCAGATGTCCCCCTTACAACCAAATTCGACGTGCCCCAGCTTTTTTCGTGAAAATGATGCTAAATGGCATAAAATCGCACTTACTGTTTTCAGTGGGCCACCCCATACAACGATAATTCACATGACAACTGTTATTTCAATCGGTGAATTACTTTAACAGAATCGATTATTATTTGTGAAAGGAGCTAACTAAATATTTAATAAATTTAATAGGTGACAAGAAAACATTGCATTTTCCGAAAGCGAGTTTTTTTCAGAGGAATTTTAGTACATTAACAGAGATACCTATCTGTAAACATTTCTGATTACTTTAGTTCAACTTATTAGGTCTTGTATATTTAAGGTATTTTTGTCCAGTCTAAAATTTGTTAAAATGCTTAGTCCCTTTCAACAATAACCGATTTTAGCTCTTGCTTGGTGGTTTTGTTTTACAAAATACTTAATGCATGCGTTAAAAAATACGGCGCGAATCACAATCACAACAAAGTTAATTTTAGTTTGCTATTTTTCGCATTTTCTTCACAATTTATTTTACCCTTATCAGTTTCTGATAAACCCTGAAATCGTAAACTTAATTGTTTGATTCTCAAATTACGTGCGCGTCCGAATTAGACAACGCAGTACTTTGTCTGCACGTTTACATAGTTGAGCTAGCTAGTTGCTAGCGAAGAATTCTGTGGAAATCTAAAAAAGTTAACGTCACTTGTATTTCAGTTATTGTTGTAACAACCCACGATAGCACAATTAGGCATTATAAACTTGTCAAAGATACTGGCAAGTTAGTAAAGTCTGTAAAGTCTTCGGGCGATAACGCCGCTGCCGTAAAGATAAATGCCCGGCTCCCAGGTTCGCGCTCCCAATTGACGTCACGTTCCCCCACTTACGTGCGCACTAGATTCTATCGGCACGGCCTGGGCAAGTAATACATATGTCATTGTATATTGATTTAATATCGCTGAAGTCAATTTAAACCATATTTTTTATAACTATAAAATAAGCGATATCAAATCAATATAAACTGACATATTACTTGCCCACATTGGTCATTATTTAATTATTTTTGAAATTCAAGCCCCTTGGAATATATTCCGCCCCTGAGCTGCTCCTTAGGGGTATTTTTTAGGGTACTTCGGGCAAAATCTCTTGATTTGACCTATTTAAGCTGCCGACCAAGTTTCATGCTTCTAATACAACTTGCAGGGTTTTTTTGTTAACTGCTAGGACTAATTCAAAAGGAGACAGCTTTTGTGAAAACTTCCGTATCTGATCATTTATTTTTACTTAGTACTGGATACATTGCAATATGATTAGAAGAAAAAAAGAGATATGTTGTAGGCAATGGTATAAGCAACAAACCACCAGCGAAATAAAAATATTTGTGTACTCAGATGATATGTGCTGAAAATTAATGCAGTCAATAACGGCAGACGAAATAAAATCAAGGACATCAAAACTTATATCATTCATCTACATTTCTTTATTTTGGCAGCAGTCGGATCGCCAAAAAACAACAAGGATCTACCTAAATCTGTGCTCGAAACAACTTATAACCAAAACAACGTGCACACATTTTACATTTTAAAAAAAATTTCAGCGCAACACATCTGTACACGTTTAAGGCAAACAAGAAGCGTTCCGTGGACAAATTAATTACCTTGACACTGATAGCCTTGCTTGCCCAATCCCCTGAAAATAAAACCACCATTACACACGAGTTAGTGAAACAGTGTTTCATTATCGAAAAAAAAAAACAATTTTCGATACCCAAACTTACACAGTCGGTGAAAAACGCTACAAATGAGAGTGATAACGCTGTTATAAAAGAAATAGCGCAATTGAGAAATGACTCGAGGATTTTTGACAGTACATACATATATACAGAAATTTGAAAAGAAAACACACGCTGCATAAAAAGTATTGCACACCTAGAATTTTTAAATATCGTGACCATATTCGACTTTTTTACAATAATATAGGGTGTCCCAGATAAAGATAGAAACACGTTTAAAAGGGGAAAAAGTTTTGCAATTTGGAGCTCTTTAATATGCCCTCACAAAAATCGACTTCGCTCTATTGGTTTCCTAGATATTTAAAAAAAATAACTTCGTTATTTATTAACATTTTAATGATTTGTATAAACAGGTTTAAATGGTTGGTTAGCCCGCATATTTCACAGTACCCTAAAATTGTCTCCGACGTTCCATTCACTTGCAGTCATCAGGTTTATTTTTTCTTATGGACGTCATATTGGATTTTTATGTCATTAAATATCTTATTTCTTGCTGAGAATAGCAACCTATAACAAATGGGTAATATTCCAACACAAATAGTCTTAGAACATAAAATTCTATTATTTTGGACTACAATTTAGTTGGCCTTGGAAAAAAGAATTACAAAAATGTAATTTTACAAAATATGAACTTTCTAAACAATAGGAAAGTGTGAAAGAAAATGTTAACGATAAAATTAGAAATAAGTTTGATTTTTTTTGAGTTTCAAAGTTGGTGTCTTCCCAATGCATAGGTACTTTCTTTATTTACAAAACAATCTGTCTACTTGTAATATTTTGAATTAAGTTACAATAACTTGCACGATTGACGATTCCAATTCAATAAAGTTATTGAAGGCCTAAAAATAAGCCGTACAAAGACGCCGAACGCTACCAGCGAAATTGTAGGACGAGCGCAAATTTGCAACGAATATGAAGGGGCACATTTTGAACATTAGCGACAATAAGTTGTTTTCGTTTGTTTTGTAACTAGTTTTTATTATTCTCTTGATGTTTCTTGTTTTTCAATTTTGAAATTATAATTTCCTGGGGCGGCAAATATAATTTTGAACTAAACTATTTTTTGGCAGTTTCTACTGCTACAAATTATGAGTGTTTCATTGATTTCTACTTAACGAAATAAAACTGTAATAATTCTTGCAAAATTACTCCTTAATAAAGTTGTTTGTCCATGGATAACTAAATTTTTCCACTAAATTATGAATTTCATTTTCTGCAGCTATTATTTTTGATATAATATCAACTTGTTATAGGTTGATATTCTCAGCAAAAAATAAGCTATTTAATGACATAAAAATCCAATATGGCGTCCATAAGAAAAAATAAACCTGATGATGACTGCATGTGTATGAAACGTCGGAGACAATTTTAGAGTACTGAGAAATATGCAGGTTAAACAACCATTTAAACCTGTTTTTAAAAATCATTAAAATGTTAATAAATAACGAAGTTACTAACAAAAAACCAAATTGCAATTTTTTTCTTTTTTTCAAATATCTAGGAAACCAACAGAGCGAAGTCGATTTTTGTGAGGGCATATTAAAGAGCTCCAAATTGCAAAACTTTTTCTCCATTTAAACTTGTTTCTATCTTTAAAGATAAGTGAGATAGCAATGCTGTCGAGGCTTATCTGGGACACCCTGTATACGTCTGAGCCGTTTATTTACTGATAATATTAAATAGAGGGTTATTCCCAAAATCTGCTTGATCGTTTGTAACAAGCTTTCCGTATTTCAAAGTTTTCCCATAAATTCATTTTTTTACCTTTGTTGCAAGTGTGTAACAATTTTACATCGTCTGTTACAAAATTATGATACACTTTTAATGTATTTCGCAATTCAACTCATAGATACCACTATTTTCAAGTTTATTACATTTTTGTTTGTTGTTTTCTAATAATTTCTTTAAATTTAGTTTATTAATACTATTGATATTTAGTTTCCTTATTTTTTTTTGAGACAATGAAGTCAATGTTTGGAACACAATTTATTGAACACCATGTCATATCCACCTTGTTTTGGACTCCCGCATTTAAAAAGTTTTTTATTTTCTTTCTGCGTTTGTTGAGAATCAATTTATCCACTAACGTAACATCGTAGCCGTTATTAGTAGCTATGCCTTTTATTGTTTTTAGTTATGTGTTGTAATTGTAATTATCTTTGCTTAACGGAAGTGACAGCAATCTATGTATTAAACCGTGAAAAACCAACATTTTGATACTGCGAGATTGATTTGAATCGTTCAAAATATTATCTGTGGCTGTAGGTGACGCAATACTTTTGGAGGAGTGCGAATACTGTCAAAAACCGTGTTTTCCCACACTTGGGAAGTAAAAAAAGAAGCCCCTGTTATTCCGTTGTTAGTAAAAGCTTTATCGAAATAAAAGCTTACAAGAGAGCGAGAGAAAAAAATGTGCAGACTCACCATATAAAGTCCTTGCAGTGCGAACAAAACGTAGGCTGTCGCAGGAATGTCGCCATGAATTTGTGCCCGTTAACTTGGTGGACACGTCGTCGCATGGCACCTCGTCTGCGATTAAAGCCTTGACGTTCTTTGAATTCCCTCGGTTTGGCGCCATGGTATTCTAAGAAAAAAATTCACTTATTCTAAAACCCGATCGAAAAATACGCGCTTTATACGTACCATTTGTTAATTTTAAATCTATTCGGACGTGCAGTCGGCCCTTCGGTTCAAGATTGACCTAAAAACAGTTTTCTTTTAACTATCTTTAACAAATTAATAAATAATAAAGGTCAAAATCATATTGAGTCGTTGAATTAAAAGCCATTTATGAATGAGTAACTGTACAATTGTTTTGGGTCACTGTGTGGCAAAATTTCCATCTTTGTACTTAAATATGAGAACTGGCATTTTATTCCGGCCTTCTCACCCCACTTTGGCGGGCTCTGGGAGGCTGAGATAAAGTCCACAAAGGGTCATCTTTGAAGAGTGTAGGGCAACGCGCGTTTAACTTTTGAAGAACTGTATACTGTTCTTGTTGAAACGTTGAACTTATTTTCATTGCGATAACGTATAAGTTTTTCCAGTAGTTACTTTTAATTTTACATTTGATAAATTTGAAAGCTGACTCGTTCAAGGTCGGGGGTATGTTCCGGCCATTAAAGAATGCATCCTTATTTTTAAGTCCGAGGACGCGATTGTTTACATTTATGTAGTAATACGAAATAAGTAGGTATATGAAGATACCGTGGATAGATACGGTTAACAACAGGGAGGTACATATCAGAAAGAGTTGGGGAAAACTGAAAGGTATGGCGAACGATAAAGAATAGGAGGGGTAGGATGGTAGGCCACCTTCCGAGACACAAAGGAATAGTTCGCGACATACTAGAGTCGGAGACAGGAATAAAAAGAGGTAGACAGACCCAGGTTAAACTACTGCTCTCAAATAGTTGGGATGTAGGATGTTCTACTTCTAGGGAAATGCGCAGGTTAGCTCAGGGTAAGGATGGAGGTACGCGTCCAACCAGTCTTCGGACTGAGAAATTCATGATGAAAAATTAATTAAAAATTTACAGGTTTCACATTTATTCTACCTTCAACGAAATTTTCCACCCCTCAAAATGTCAATTTATAAAAGAACTGTTGCTTTTGTTATTAATTATAATTTCTTGGCATTGCAAACCCATATAAATTTTATAACAACCCATAGACATGTTATTATCAATTTTTATAGCTTTTTAAAGAATCCACAGACGATTAAAGCTCTATTGCATTGCCAAAACAATAATATCCGAAGTTTTGCTTGAATCGGAAAGGGGTGGGGAGTGGCAAAAATGTGGACGGCGTTTGACATATAAGCATTGCCTTCTAAAAAGGATTAAACAGACTCACCCAAAAGTCACCCTCCTTATCTCGACTAAGCAGATCCTCAAAAGGGATGCTACAATTAGCGACGAAATCATCTGGTGGTATGGATGCATCATGGAATACCGTCAGGGTCAACGTTTTGGCGTTTTCCACACTGTGCTCAAAATATTCATTCCACACGGGGTCGAACGTCTTTTGTTTTGTGGTGGTCTGGGCTACATGACCCTCATCCACGTCTATCGTTATGTACGGATCAATTAGTTGTTCGTCAGGTTTTCCAAACGTCTTGAGGCGTTTTTGAAAGTCCGTCGGCCTCAACCCAGCAGCCTCGCATATTTTTATACGAATTGTCCCAGTAAACATTTGAAACCTTTAACACTCACACTGCACCAGTCACACAATTAACAGCGTCACGCTATTTTATTCACACGTTTAACACCTACATAAGCGAACACTTAAAATTATATCAAAAAATAGACGTCGCTTTACAGTCATGAAGGTCGGCTTTCGGTAAAAATTTCTCAGGTCTCGGGCCGTCTTCCCACAATCCTTCGCGGATTGATGTAAGTCTTACATTTTTACTCAATAGAGGTCACCAAAAACAATATCTATAAAATAATTTTACATGGTTGCCACGTATGCTCAATTACTTGGTTACGTAAACCGTGGAAGCTTTTTCAATTTTCCGCGCCAGAATGTAAGATTCTTTATGGTATCTTTTAAAACGATGTACGATTGGAATTTAATTGTGACTATATAAGTGAAGTACGTGGTTCAAAATAACATTTACTCCAAAATGGCCCGTCACAACTGATCGAAAATTACGTCACTGCCTTTGGAGTTTACTATTTACTTTTCTCTTATGTCATATAACTATACAGACTAGCACGATTTGGCAGCACCGGTTTTACTGTCACTGCCACTGAGGTTATGTACTCATAATTTTCTAATCAAAAGGATAATTATGTTAAAAACGCACAAAGTTCTGCATTTATTTGATAAAAATGTAAATAATTGTATCACCAAAACTAATATCCTTTGGTGTTCAACAGTACATAAGCAACAAAATGTTGTAAATGAACTATCTCGAGACGAGGTAACTATTTGGAATAAAGCTTACCCTCGTGATGATTACACAAATGTAACAGAGAAAATATTGTCCCATGTTGGCAAGAATCTATTTTTGAAGGAATCGCATCCACTGTATTTGACACGAAAGAAATTGGACAACTTTTTCACGACGATCACAAGTTCGTATAGATTTTCTATACACGATAGACTATCACCTGTTGTTGGAGTGGAACAAAATTTTGATTCACTTCTGGTGCCTAAGGACCATGTTTCAAGAAGTAAAAGCGACTGTTACTATGTTAATCGAGAGTATTTGTTAAGGTCGCACATGACAGCGCATCAGTCTGAATTAATTCGTTCCGGCTTTAACAACTTCCTTATAGTGGGTGACGTGTATCGTAGAGATGAAATAGACAGTTCCCATTACCCTGTATTTCATCAGTACGACGCAGTGCGGCTTAGAAATCGAGACGAAATTTTTCCTAACGACAAACATCTTCAGTTGTTCGAGGAAGGGAATAATACGTGCGGAACTGGGGCGGAAAAGAAGCAAGCTTGTCATTCGTTGGAAGCTTTCAAGATAATGGAGCACGAATTAAAGTCTACTCTGTACCAAATGGCTAAGTACGTTTTTGGAAAAGATGTTCAGTGTCGTTTTGTAGATGCATATTTTCCGTTTACGGAACCTTCTTGGGAATTAGAGGTCTTATACGAGGGAAAATGGATGGAGCTTTTAGGGTGCGGGATAATGAGGCAAGAAATACTTAATAACTGCGGCGTCGACGACCGCATTGGATGGGCTTTTGGAGTCGGCATAGAACGGGTCGGAATGTTACGTTATAAAATCCCAGATATTCGTTTATTTTGGTCCAACGATTCAGGGTTCTTGAAACAGTTCGAACATCATCATCCGGATGATACCGTAATCTACAAACCCGTGAGCCAATATCCTCAGTGCAAAAATGATATCAGTTTTTGGTTACCGGAAGAAAAACCTTTTTCGAGCAACGATTTTTACGATCTGGTGAGGAGTGTCGGGGGTGACGTCATAGAACAAGTTGAACAATTAGAACAGTTTGTGCATCCGAAAACTAGAAAGGAAAGTCACTGTTACAGAATTGTGTACAGGCACATGGAGAGGACTCTAACGCAAGCCGAAGTTAACGTTATTCATAAAAACATCGAGAAATCTGCTACTGAACAATTAGGAGTTACTATAAGATAAAGTTTAAAATATAATTTATGCGATACTTCTGCGTTTTCTTATTAAGTATAACCGGAAGTTGCATTCGTTCTCGTTTTATCGCCATTAAATTCTATGAATTCGTTTTCCAGTGAAATGTCATAAGTTAATGTTTGGACTAAATATGGCGCCGGAATTACACATTTTTATATATGAAGGAAGTTGGCCATGGTTGAAAAATATAAATCATTCCTTCAAATCTCATTAAAGTACTTTTGTAATGCATTTTCTGATAGACTAAGAAAGCATAAGAGATGAGATGTTGTAGACAAAACTGCGTTCTCAATTGATTTCTTGATAAGCCACAGCCAACTTGCTTCCTAAAAAAAACCTGTAATTTAGACGCCATTTTTAGTCCAAACATTAACTTATGGCACAGCACTGGAAAGATAATTCTTATTAGAATAGAATGATAACAGTGATTTCGTTTGTACCCGGTATTTTGTATACCACGATGGCATTTTATTTTAAAAATGTATTTATCTAAATGCATAACAAGTAATTTAAATGAGACAAAAGATTGTCTAGGTTTTTTTAGACCTTGAGACACAAAATTTTAAAAAAAGATCCAACAGAAAAATTTCAAAAACTAGTAAAATCAGTTGTGTCCAACACAAATTAGCTGCTTACAAAAGTATGATACATAGATTAACAAATGTTCCACTTAAACCTGATAAATTTGAAAAAGAAATGAATGTGATTAAGCAATTTGCAGTCAACAACGGCTATAATTTGGACATGGTCAATGGCATTTTATCAAAGAAAAGAAAATATAATGCAATAAAATTAGTTTACCCAATTTTCGATAACTCAACCAATAATTATAAATCTCTGACATATTCCGGACCAAAAATTAATAAAGTAAACCCACTTTTAAAAAAATCAACTACAAACTGGCTTTGAAAACAAATAATTCCTTCATCATCATAAGGTTCTCAGTCCGAAGACTGGTTGGACGCGTACCTCCATTCTTTTCTATCCTGAGCTAACCTACGCATTTCCCTAAAAGTAGAACATCCTACATCCCTAACTATTTGAGAGCAGTAGTCTAATCTAGGCCTACCCCTACCTCTTTTTATTCCTATCTCTGACTCTAGTATGTCACGAACTATTCCTTCGTGTCTTAGAAGGTGTCCTACCATCCTATCTCTCCTACTCTTTATTGTTTTCCATACCTTTCGCCTTTCCCCAACTCTTTCTAATACTTCCCTATTGCTAACCTTATCTATCCACGGTATTTTCATCATGCGTCTGTAACACCACAGTTCAAACGCTTCTACTCTTTTCCTATCCGCTTCTCCTATTGTCCAAGTTTCGCACCCGTATAATGCCGTACTCCATACATACGACTTTAAGAGTCTCTTCCTAGTCTCTATATTAACCGTTCTCGAACATAACAGTTGTTTCTTTTTGTTAAACGCAACTCGGCCCTGCGCCATTCTTTGTTTTATATCTTTAGTGCTCCTACCGTCTTGGGTTATTTTACTTCCTAAGTAGCAGAAATCCGCGACCTCCTCTATCTTCTCATTTCCAATTTGTATTTCCATTTTAGTTCTATTTTCACATCCCCTACATACCAAAATTTTAGTTTTCTTTTTATTGATTTTCATGCCGAAGCCCTGTGTCAAAACTGCTTCCATTTCATTCAAAGCCGCTCCTAATTCTTCTTTGCTAGATGCTAACACTGCTATATCATCCGCAAATCTGAGCATGTTAATAGTTTGGCCCTGTACATTGATCCCTGAGGCTGTTCTTTCCTTAACAATATTAATCGCATCTTCGATATATAAGTTGAAAACTAGAGGTGACAATGCACATCCCTGTCTCACTCCCTTCCGGATATCTACTTCCCTTTGTTCCTGCTCACATTCTATAACTGCCTTTTGCTCTTTGTAGAGATTATGTATTATTCTTCTGTCCCTGTATTTCATCCCTACCTTTCTCAGCACTTCGAACATCTTCCCCCATTTTACGTTGTCGAAGGCTTTTTCTAAATCTACAAATCCTTAGGAAAAATTATTAAAAACAACAAAGACAAAACAGATAAAAAATTTAGATCGGGAGTTTACAAGTTAATTTGTGGGTCTTGCCCTAAGAGTTACGTAGGTCAAACAGGACGACCATTTATAAAAAGAATCAGAGCATTTAAATAGTTTCAAAAATAGGAAGATAGATACCATCAGTAGATTATTGCAACAACAAAACAACACATTTTATATTGCTTTGATAAGATTCCTCAATAAATAACAACAGGAAAAACAGTAACAAATAAAAATTATTGCTAATTCTAAAACATTATCTAACATTTTTGCTAATTAAATTAATAGTAGCAATTTACTATTGACTATTCACCTTGTATAGGTTGTCCCAGATAAGCCTCGACAGCATTGCTATCTCCCTTATCTTTAAAGATAGAAACGCGTTTAAATGGGGAAAAAATTTTGCAATTTGGAACTCTTTAATATGCCCACACAAAAATCGAATTCGCTCTGTTGGTTTCCTAGACATTTAAAAAAAAGAAAAAAATTGCAATTTGGTTTTTTGTTAATAACTTCGTTATTTATTAACATTTTAATGATTTTTAAAAACAGGTTTAAATGGTTGTTTAGCCCACATATTTCACAGTACTCTAAAATTGTCTCCGACGTTTCATACGCTTGCAGTCATCATCGGGTTTATTTTTTCTTATGGACGCCATATTGGATTTTTATGTCATTAAATATCTTATTTTTTGCTGAGAATAGCAACCTATAACAAATGGGTAATATTCCAGCATAGGTACTTTCTTTATTTACAAAACAATCTGTCTACTTGTAATATTTTAAATTAAGTTACAATAACTTGCACGATTGACGATAGAGTCCATTAGTTAGGTTATGTTACTAGTTTCGCGGGCTATCCTACTTCAAAATTCTTAACATGGAGCTCTTATGGGACATAGATTTTAAACACTGATTATTTAAATTCAGTGCATTTCTTAACGAGGATTCTGCAAGTGACATATAGACTGCTCTTTCCAGCTGTTACATTTTCAAAAACAACTTAAAATACAACTTAATTTCAGAAATATTTTAAAACGGAGCACAGTACATATTAGAAAAGAACGTATGTCGTATTCAGACCAGACCAGTGACCTTGGAGATTATTTTGACGTTTGCTGCACAGGGTTTGAGGCTAAATTGTTTATTTCTGCGGGTTATTTATTGTTTAATTTTTATTTAATAGGTGGTTTAAGTTCTTATTTATATTTAAAAAGTGTAAAATGGAAGAAAAAGTGCTAAAAATTAGTGTTGTTACCGACTTCATTTAAATAATCTACTGCGCCGGTTCTATCACCGACATTCTCGCGCCGTAAATTGCAGTAGTTTGTTGAATTTTAGTTTTAAACAAAATGACTGCATAAATAAATGCTTTTACAAGACAAACGGTGAAAAAAGACTTCATAGCAATCGCCATATATTGATTTAATGCTAAGAAATCAGGATGAAAGGTAAAAATAGAATGTAAAGTGCAAGGTCATTTAACCTCCGTTTAAAATGCATTGAAAAATTTTACCCAACTATTCTCTTAGGATAGCGTTTTAAATTTCGCGCTTTGATTTCGCCGTTACACTAATAGACTCTATTCCAATTCAATAAAGTTATTGGAGGCCTAAAAATAAGCCGTACAAAGACGCCGAACGCTACCAGCGAAATTGTAGGACGAGCGCAAAATTGCATCGAATATGAAGGGGCACATTTTGAACATTAGCGACAACAAGTTGTTTTCGTTTGTTTTGTAACTGGTTTTTATTATTCTTTCGATGTTTTTTGTTTTTCAATTTTGAAATTATAATTTCCTGGGGCGCAAATACAATTTTGAACTAAACTATTTTTTGGCAGTTTCTACTGCTACAAATTACGAGTGTTTCATTGATTTCTACGACGGCGTTGAACGGCCAGTGAGTTCTGATTTTTTCTGTGCTGATGCCAGTTTCGAACTGACAATTGCCGGTTTGGAAGTGACAATTGTCAGTTTCTAATTGACAATTGTCAGTTTCTAATTGACAATTGTCAGTTTCTAATTGACAATTGTCAGTTTCTAATTGACAATTGCCAGTTTGTAAGTGACAATTGTCAGTTTGTAATTGACAATTGTCAGTTTGGAATTGACAATTGCCAATTTCGAATTGACAATTGACAGTTTGAAATTGACATTTGCCAGGAATGAAATTGAGTGTGGATTGCCTCCGTGAACTGTCAGTGTGACATTTCAGGGTCTCGGCTAGGCTTGAGGATTAAAGTTCTGGGGGGTTCAGCTTTTACGATATTTTATTTATATTGCGCCAACACTACCACCTGTTATGGAAGCCGACGACCTTCGAGGTTTCTTGGAGTCGCGGGGAATTGCACCTGAAGTCATTCAACAACTTCATTCTGAACATGTGAGTACCAACTTTGTATTCACTTAAGTACCTATCTATGCTTCTTTTATGACTAATATAGGGTTTATAAACGCAAAATTCAGTACTAAACTTATGGAGAGTTTATGCTAAAGCCTAAAGACTTGGAGAATGGACCCAGCGGTCTTAGTTGTTATGCATCAGCCACGGATTTAAAAAACTGGATACCTATCCGACATGCGGTAGTGGGGATATGATAAAATGACTGGTATAGTCGCCGACATGTTAAGCCCATTTTTAGTGATTTTTGTCTGGAATTGCTAAATTGTTGTGGTATTCGTGCTCGACATATGTTTGTGACGTATGATGTTTCGGACCGAAAATATTCTAAAATTCCACCGTATTTTAATAAATTAAACATAATTAATGTCGGTTTTATTAATTTTATTCTATTCGTAGTGCCTTGTTACAAAAAGTATAGACAGTGGTTAGGGAAGTGTTCACATAATTGTTTATAGAGGTGTCCTGTAAGAAATGCAGTAGTGCAGGAACATGAAATGCATAATCCTATTCAAAAGAATGAAATGGTTCAAAACTCATTTTATTGCTACAAATAATTCTGCTTTTGAATTGTTTGAAAGACGCTTCATTATATGAGAGTATTGACAGCACTAATTTTAAGGTAAGTACCTAATGTGTATCCGCCGAAAACACAGGCTAAAATTTTCTTTGCTATTACACTGCTTTAAGGCTACTGTTAAAATACTTGTTTCAGGCATTCAGGGTCGGGCGTAAATATAGGAAATAGGTTAGGAATCCGTTGCGCAGTTGACCAATGGAAACCAAGCAGAATAACTTCCTATTGGCTGACGGTAATCAATCAAAAACGGGCTTAACATGGCGGTCTCTATACCCCAGTCATTTTCTGATGCTAAATAGATAGGTATCTATATGTATATATTTTTTAAATCTGTGGTAACAGCTGATTTTGTTGTCACGTCTACACGGTCGTTTGCCAGCGGGTCGCGTTGTTTGTTATTGTTATTATATTGAAACAACCGACCACGCGAATGTTCCGTTTCCGCGGCGGCACAACTGGTCGGCTGCTTTGTTTGCCGTTTCCACAAATAAATGAATGAATTAATTATTTATTCCTTTAGTGTTCATTAAAACTAATTAGTGTGAATAAAATAGTACACTCGTATACCTATATGTACCTCGCTGGAAAATTTCATGTCAGTCTCGCGTTATAGATGCGTTATAGATGCCTACCAAGAATGATCGAAAATGCTGTATTTAAAAAATAAAATGAATTATTTATTCTTTTATTGTTCATTAAAACCAATGATTGTGAATAAAATAGTATACATACCTCGCTGGAAAATTTCATTACAGCCTCGCGCTGTAGATGACCGCGCCTTGGTCATCTATATAAACCTCGTCTGTAATAAAACATTTTCTACCTCGGCACGTAATATAATTATATAATTACATTGCTTCTGTATGTATTTTTTACCATCATAAGTTGATGAAGAAATGTTTAAACACGCTTTTGAGGCTGGAAAACAACATTTAGGGTAAAATAATCTCTACAGTTCTTCTTTATTCTAATTTGTCCCCATAATAGTGAATCAAAACACTCTTATTAATTTTAATTCCAAATGAATTTTTCTTCAAAACGGCACATTTTAGCGATTCGTAATAAGTAGGTATACTTTTTTTACAGTTAATTGAGTGCTTTTCCATAAAACTAGTAATTGTTTTAAAATTTGTACCCCAAAAACAAAATTCGGCAAAAACAAAAGAAGGCGTAGGGTCTAAGGTGAAAGTTGGTGCCTTCTATATGTTTTACTGAAAAATAACTACATATTATTGTTTAGTTATCCAAGAAACCTTTACGTATATAAAATTTCATTAAAATAACTTATTCAAAGTGCGCTTGAAGTAATGAAAAAATTAAATTGTTTTTCAAAGGCCCAAAACATTTTAAGCAAAGATAATTGTACTAAGATAAATGGGATCAGATATCAGATAATTTTTTTGACCCAAGGAAAGTAGATTTCTAGTTTGGCCCATTCTTTACTGGACAGCTGTATAAGTATACCGCCACTCTTGTGTTACTTAATTTTCAAAATCGATTTTCAAACCGAATTTTAAAGTCAATTTTTACATCGACCATAAAAACGTCAGTCCAGTCATTTTTGAAAATGTCACGAAACAAATTGGGCACCTCGAGTGTACAATTGACAAATTTTGCCAGGTAAAATCTAAACTCGAAAGATATTCATCATGACTACTTCACGAAACAGACCACTAAATTCAAACCTATGCTTTATTAGTTGAGATAAATGCACTTCATTAATGGTATGATTCGAATCATATTTTATTAGTGATGTCAAATGCTGGCTATGTGTGTGAGTAAATTGAGTTGCTAGACAACGACCTGGTAGTCCCGGAAACTTTAAAATTTTGTCGCTGTAAAACCATTTGAAAATTGAGATGGATAGGTTAGCATTAGACGTAGTAGGTATTAGTGAAGTGCGATGGCCAGAAGCCGGAGACTTCTGGAGCGGAGATTTTAGAGTAATACACACAGGATCTGTAGGAGGAAATTCGGGAGTAGGAATTGTTATGCGGAAAAAAGTAGGGCAGAGTGTAGAAAATTTCTTACAGCAAAGTGACAGGGTAGTTATGGTTAGGTTAGATTCGAAACCTGTAAAAACAGTAATAATACAGGTATATATGCCCACTTCTAACTACAGTGATGAGGTCGTAGAGGCAGTTTATAGTGATATTGAACATGTGCTAGATTTTGTGAGAGGACACGAAAATTTAATAATTATAGGAGATTTCAATGCAGTCGTAGGCACAGGGCGAGAGGGCGGAATAGTTGGTCCCTTTGGATTAGGCAATAGGAACGATAGGGGAGTGAGACTGATAGAGTTCTGCGATAAACATAACTTAACGGTCGCGAACACTCTATTTCACCATCATGTTAGGAGACGCTACACGTGGAAGATGCCAGGAGACCTAGGGAGATATCAAATAGATTACATTCTTGTTAGGCAAAGATTTAGAAATCAAGTTAGGGATTGTAGAAGTTATCCAGGAGCAGATATAGATAGTGATCACAATATAGTCGTTATGAAGGCCAATCTTAAATTTAAGATTTTGAAAAAACGAAGCGGAAGAAGGTATCTTGACCCAGAGACACTAAAAGATGATGATACGCGCGATAAGTTCGAGAAAAAGACAAACGAAGTACTAAAGGGCGCGGGCGAAAATATTGTTATGGACATAGAGGAAGAATGGAATTGCATTAAAAATAGTTTAGTTTCCTCAGCTAGGGATATTTTGGGTCATAAACAGAATGAAAGTAGGAAACCCTGGATAACAAAACATATTGTGAGTCTAATAGAGGAAAGGCGCAAATATAAAAATAGGTTAGATGAAATAGGGAAACAAAGATATAAGGCGATCAAGTGGGAAATTATTCGGAAATGTAGGAAAGCGAAAGAGCAATGGATCGACGATAAGTGCAAAGAAGTGGAAAATAAGTTCGAAATAGGAAAGACTGATGAAGCATATAAAATAATTAGGAGAAATTTTAGAGAAATTGGATCTAGCACCAAAAGCATTAGGAATGAGGCAGGAGATATCCTAATCGAAAGCGGGGAGAAGGCAGATAGGTGGAAAGAATATTTAGGAAACTTATATGCGGGACAGGAAGTGAAAGATATATTAGAAAGTGAAAGCAGTGTAGAAGGGGATAACCTAGGGAGTCCTATAATGAGAGAAGAGTTTGAGCTAGCACTAAAAAGTTTAAGGAATAATAAAGCACCAGGTATAGATGGCTTGCAGGCAGAAATCTTAAAGTGCGCAGGTCAAGAGGTAATAGATCGTTTATTTAAATTAGTTAGTCGCATATACCTGACAGGCGAGATTCCAGAGGATTACAAACTGAACATCATGGTAGCTTTGCCAAAAAGGAAAGGCGCGGATAGATGCGAAAATTTTAGAACTATCAGTTTAACTTCCCATGCGTCAAAAATTTTAACTAGAATTGTGCAAAGAAGGATGGAGAAAAAGGCGGAAGAAATATTAGGAGAAGATCAGTTCGGATTTAGACGAAATAGAGGAACGCGCGAGGCCATTCTAGCTTTACGAGTAATTATAGAAAAAACGATAGAAAAGAGAAAGAGCGTATATATAGGATTTGTAGATTTAGAAAAAGCCTTCGACAACGTAAAATGGGGGAAGATGTTCGAAGTGCTGAGAAAGGTAGGGATGAAATACAGGGACAGAAGAATAATACATAATCTCTACAAAGAGCAAAAGGCAGTTATAGAATGTCAGCAGGAACGAAGGGAAGTAGATATCCGGAAGGGAGTGAGACAGGGATGTGCATTGTCACCTCTAGTTTTCAACTTATATATCGAAGATGCGATTAATATTGTTAAGGAAAGAACAGCCTCAGGGATCAATGTGCAGGGCCAAACTATTAACATGCTCAGATTTGCGGATGATATAGCAGTGTTAGCATCTAGCAAAGAAGAATTAGGAGCGGCTTTGAATGAAATGGAAGCAGTTTTGACACAGGGCTACGGCATGAAAATCAATAAAAAGAAAACTAAAATTTTGGTATGTAGATGGAGTGAAAATAGAACTAAAATTGAAATACAAATAGGAAATGAGAAGATAGAGGAGGTCGCGGATTTCTGCTACTTAGGAAGTAAAATAACCCAAGACGGTAGGAGCACTAAAGATATAAAACAAAGAATGGCGCAGGGACGAGTTGCGTTTAACAAAAAGAAACAACTGTTATGTTCGAGAACGGTTAATATAGAGACTAGGAAGAGACTCTTAAAGTCGTATGTATGGAGTACGGCATTATACGGGTGCGAAACTTGGACAATAGGAGAAGCGGATAGAAAAAGAGTAGAAGCGTTTGAACTGTGGTGTTACAGACGCATGATGAAGATACCGTGGATAGATAAGGTTAGCAATAGGGAAGTATTAGAAAGAGTTGGGGAAAGGCGAAAGGTATGGAAAACAATAAAGAGTAGGAGAGATAGGATGGTAGGACACCTTCTAAGACACGAAGGAATAGTTCGCGACATACTAGAGTCAGAGATAGGAATAAAAAGAGGTAGGGGTAGGCCTAGATTAGACTACTGCTCTCAAATAGTTAGGGATGTAGGATGTTCTACTTTTAGGGAAATGCGTAGGTTAGCTCAGGATAGAAAAGAATGGAGGTACGCGTCCAACCAGTCTTCGGACTGAGAACCTTATGATGATGATGAAAACCATGTAGGTTGGTGAATGCTAACAGTTCATTGGCTTATTAACGCCGATAAAATTTTTAGCAGGTACCTACTTTTTCCGCTGTAATACATCAATATATTTAGAAATGGCGAGTTTCTGTTGGTTTAAAATTCGTTGAGTAAATAGTCAGTAAAAAGCTTGTTTTTTCATTTTTAGATTGACTCGCCTGAAATTTTGCATTTGGAGACGGAGGATTTGTTAAAATTCTTTCCGAAAACTGGAGATCGAGTGGCAGTAATTGAGTTTTGCAAAAAGAAATCGCGAAAACGGTTTCCAAACAAGGAGAGTCTGTTGGAGAAGTTACGAAGAAAAGTAAAGAGGCAAAGCAATAAACACTGCGATGGTTCTTCTAGTGATGAGGATCACCGCAAGCCATTGAAAGTGCTTAAATGTTCCACACTTTTAAAAAGGGGTAAAGCAACTCGTCAGATATATATTGGATGGATGTGTTCTGAAGATGGAAATCGCTATATGCAAGTACGGGAAAAGCATGGTGGAGGGACAAGAAAAGTAGAAGTTCCCAAGACTGCTGATAGGGAATTTATTCTTGAGAAAGGAAAATCATTATTTTTTCCTAATGGCACATCGTCTAAAGGTCATATGCACCAATTCAATTTTGATTTATGGGATTTTCAAGAGCAGAAAATTGTTGACGATATGACAGTCGAAGAAATTTTTCAAAGAAGTGGCTTATGCAGACTTAGGTTTTATGTCGCCAGCATACAAAAAACTGGCACTGTTTCAAGTGCGGCTCCACGTGGCAATAGCAAATACATTATTTCGTATGAAGAAAGTTGTGAGGAAACTAACCAAGACAGCACTGATGTTGAAGTAACAGAACCAAGATGCACGGTTACAGATACATATTTGGCTAGAAGTGGTTTCACCAAAAAATGTGTTAGTTCCGATTCTGAAAGTTTGGAAGGGACGAATCAGGGTATCTCTTCACCAAACTCAGTGGGCAAATTAACTACAGAATCTGTAATGCAGGTACAATTCCCTGAACTTATTCTTGAATATAGCGAAACGTTTGATGACAATTTTCTGTCTGTTCCCATCACTGACGATAGTTTGCCTGATTTAGAACAAATTTTGTCTTCTCCACCCTCTCCACTTTTGCTGGTGCCAGAATTAAGTCGAGATGGAGATGAAAATCCACCAGTACTTGATTCTATACGTATCAGTCTACACCGAGGACAAGTAATGAAGGAATTAATTTCATTTTTTATAAATTTAGATGATTTATCAAAACCACTTGAAATCAGCTTGAAAATGCCAAATGGCAATTATGAAATGGGATGTGACGTAGGAGGAGTTTTTCGAGATTGCTTGTCAGAATTTTGGTCGTCTTTTTTTGATCAGTATTCTGTGGGAACCGATTATAAAATACCATACATCCGAAATGATGTAACGGCAGAACAGTGGAGAGCAATCGCAAAAATTATTTACAAAGGATATAAAGACGAAAATTATTTTCCCATTACACTCGCCCCCGTATTTATGGAACATTGCTTGTACGGGAAAGTTCGTTCAGCTATCGAGGATTCCTTTTTCCCGTATCTAAATGATTTTGAGAAGACTACATTAACCATGGCAAGGAATAATTTTTCTGAAGTATCCCAAGAAGAACTATTCGAAGTTATAGATAGCTTAGAATGTAAAAACGTGTTAACCGAAAAAAATATAGAAACTGTTTTAATGACGATTGCCCATAAGGAACTGATTCAAAAACCGAAATTTGTAATCGATGAGTGGTCAGAAATTCTTCACGATCTCATGCCATTTGATGAACTGCAAAGTTTTTATAAAGAACGGCAGCCAACAAGTAAGAATATTATTTCCCTACTACGTCAGCCTGATAACAGCAATCAACGATCAAATGTTATTTTCGGTTATTTAAAAAAATATCTGCGGGAAGCTTCAAACCAACGACTTTCAAAATTTATGAGATTCACAACAGGTGCAGATATGCTTACGGGAAAAGAAATTATATTGACCTTTAACGAAACGAACGGACTTCAACGCACTCCAGTTGGGCATACCTGCGGCTGCACGCTTGAGCTGTCACGTTGCTATGAAAGTTATCCGGAATTTCGAAGTGAATTGAATAATATCCTAGATTCTGGATATTGGGTTATGGATCTTCCTTAAAGTAACAGTAAATTTTTCAAAGAAGTATGTTTCATTTTAAAAGAATTTTTATTCTTTGTTTTCATTAGAGTTTATTTTTTTAACTTTTATTTATACAATACATTTTATTAAAATGTGTATGTTTTTTACATTTATAAGTTTAAATGTTTTTATACCGAATATTTTTTATTTTATAAATCCACACCTACATGCTATACTATACTTGGGCCGCCGAACAGACGGAGTGATCACCCTGCAAGAACGTGCTCTAGCGGGGCCAATAGTAATTTATGACGACCGAATTGGAGTGATGCGACTTCGTTGGGTCTAAAGAAAGCGCATCACTGCGGTTCGGTTGTCCCTAAATTGATAGTGGTCCCGCCTAGAGCACGTTCTAGCAAGGTGATCACTCCGTCTGTTGGGCGGCCCAAGTATAACGCAGTTTTTGGATGTTTAAGAAATTGCCAATTCCATGGCAAATAGATAGGTACATTTATGTGAGTGAGGATTGAACACCATGAAGCAAAAATCTGCAATAGAACTACTTTATTTCAGTCCCTGAAAATGCATTTACTTAAATAGTTACTACAAAAAAATTAGCACAAATCAACATTAGGTAGGTATTTATGTTATGACATTCATTATAAATCTTCTAAAATGGCCTCGCGTAGTGCAATATATAAATCTATGCAGCTGGCTGCATCATTACCAAACTGCAAGTTATTTTCTTCCATGGCAATAAGTGCTAGCTGGAAAACATTTTCATCGCAAGGGGCTTCCTCGTGTAAAAAAGTACATTCTTCTTTGCACATGTCAATTTCCTGATTTGGAACTCTGCATAGATAATCAAAACGGTGGTATGCCTCTGGAATATGGTACATCATTAACGGACGACCTCGATGTGATGGTCCGTTTTTAGAGGCAGATATACGATGTGTATTCCATTCGGTCACCACAGTATCAAGTTCATTCTGAGGAAAGGAAACATGTATGTATAAACATAACCAGTGTAAAAAAATTAAGCATAAGTACCTGAATGATACGCAGAAAACAAAACTGAATTAGAGATTTATCAAGTAATGATCCGTTAAAAGATCCGTCTTCTTTTAATCTGTGAAATAGTTCTATCCAAAACTGGGCACTATGGGTTCTTAAAATTGACCACCAACTTTCTATACGCTGATTTGCCTGACTAGTTCCGTAAAGAAAAGGTACTTGTGGAATCTGGGAATCATGAATCGATGGTCTGCGCCGTAGGAATAATTGCATTTCTTCAACATACTTATTTTCGGTGCCCATATCTGCACGAACGCGAAATGGTACTCCTCCAATTGATTGTACTAGCGTCATATAATATCCAGCTATAATTTTTGGATTATTGCTGTTCTTTCCTGCTTTAAGCCACATGATATACCTAGAAAAGCCATCGATACAACCACTTATGCAAATGCCATATGGTTTTAATTTATCGTAACAGTCCATGTGCCACATGAAATTAGGACCTTTATTTCTGTACTGTCTACGGCGTAATCGTCTCCGTTTTCTTAAAATTACGCCATCTGGGTCTAAAATGTTTAATAATATTCGGACTGTTTCTTGTGTGACAACAAAGTTGTTTTGAAGACACCTTAAATGCATCCATTTATAGCCGTGGAGTCTACCAGATTCTTTCAGTTGCTCTTCTAGAAACATGGCTACATCCAAAACATCGCTGAAGTTCTTTCTCCTATATAGGCCCAGTATTTTTAAAAGACGCCGCAAACTGCGTTCAGTGATTGTCACATCATGCAGCATTTCCAAACAGGCTCGAATTTCTATGTTTTGTAATCCAAGAGAGAAATAGGATTGTACAAGCTCATTGGTGGTCATAATTAACTGAAAAAATGTAGCCTGCCTATAATTTTTCTGAGTATGTAAATTGTTAAAAATAAACTTACCCTACCTTTTAAAAATATTTATACAAAAAATTACAACCACCGGAACCGATTAGGCACTAGACAACTAACTAGAAAAATAGCTTCCAGCATGCAATTGTCTATTCTAAATTAGCAATTGCCGATTTCCAACTGGCAATATTGTCGATTACAAATTGACAATTGTCAATTTCAAGCTGGCAATTGTCGATTACAAATTGGCAATTGTCGATTACAAATTGGCAATTGTCAATTACAAATTAGCAATTGTCGATTACAAATTGGCAATTGTCAATTTCAAACTGACAATTGTCAATTAGAATCTGACAATTGTCAATTCCAAATCGACAATTGTCAATTCCAAATCGACAATTGTCAATTCCAAATCGAAAATTGTCAATTCCAAATCGATAATTGTCAATTCCAAACTGACAATTGTCAATTAGAAACTGACAATTGTCACTTATAAACTGACAATTGTCACTTACAAACCGGCAATTGTCAGTTCGAAACTGACATCAGCATAAAAAAAATCAGAACACACTGGCCGTTCAACGCCGTCGTAGATTTCTACTTAACGAAATAAAACTGTAATAATTCTTGCAAAATTACTCCTTAATAAAGTTGTTTCTCTGTGGATAACTAAATTTTTCCACTAAATTATGAATTTCATTTTCTGCAGCTATTATTTTTGATATAATATCAACTTCTTATAGGTTGATATTCTCAGCAAAAAATAAGCTATTTAATGACATAAAAATCCAATATGGCGTCCATAAGAAAAAATAAACCTGATGATGACTGCAAGTGTATGAAACGTCGGAGACAATTTTAGAGTACTGAGAAATATGCGAGTTATACAACCATTTAAACCTGTTTTTAAAAATCATTAAAATGTTAATAAATAACGAAGTTATTAACAAAAAACCAAATTGCAATTTTTTCCTTTTTTTTAAATATCTAGGAAACCAACAGAGCGAAGTCGATTTTTGTGAGGGCATATTAAAGAGCTCCAAGTTGAAAAACTTTTTCCCCATTTAAACGTGTTTCTATCTTTAAAGATAAGTGAGATAGCAATGCTGTCGAAGCTTATCTGGGACACCCTGTATAGTTACAAGCTAATATTTATATGAAAATAAAAGCAGTTCTCCCGGTACACCCCAGTTGTTCGTTAGTGGCACGTCGTCATTTTGCTTCTATGTTGGGAACAATAATATTTGAATCGCCCTCATAAAATGATTTTTGAAATGATTATTTTTGTTAGAACGAAATGCCGAAAATGGTTATACCGGAAATCCTTCGAGCCCCTCTGGATAGAGTTGTCTTAGCTTCAAAGATGTTGAACTTAGCCGAGCCTCCGAAGGCTATCCTAGCTTTGGCTTTAAACCCGCCGGACCTGAAAAATATCCAGTCTACAATTTGGTCCTTAAAAGATGTATGTTTTACAAATTTACCATCGTTTATTTTTTAATCCTTGCTTTATTTATCAGTGCGGGGCTTTAACTGTAAAACGTAAAGGAAAAACGTCTCCGGAAGACGGAGAACTCACGTTTTTGGGTACTGTGATGGCGCAATTGCCGATAGACGTGAATTTGGCGAAATTCATCGTATTGGGGCATATGTTCAGCTGTCTCAAAGATACCATCATAATGGGTATTTTTATTTGTTTAAAAATAATCTGCGGGCACTAAAATATATGTTTTTAAGCTGCTGGATCTTCTCTTAACAATATATTTTCGACGCCTTTTCAAGAACGGGCTCAAGCTTACAAGAACAAGCTAATGTGGTCGGACGCGTCTTGTAGCGACTTAATAGCACTTTTAAACTTGTATAAAGTTTGGGAGAGAAATAAGGGCACAAATTCGTTCAACATAGGTACCGGTTCTGGTGAAGCAGGGTGGTTGAAGCAGAATTTCGTCAGCCGGCGCGCTTTGTTGGAGTGGCAGCATTTAATCAGGGAATTAACTGATCGGTTGGAGCGTTTGGGGATAAGGGAAAGTACGAGGGGGGACAGGGTTGTTTTAGATTATATGGAAACGCCAAGCGTCTTGAAGGTATGGACAATTTAGTTTCTTCTTTATCTTCCCTTCTGGCGCGCAACAATAATTAAATTAAATTAACTCAGGTGGTAATGTGCGGTGCGTTCTATCCGAATTACTTTATCCGTGCTGCCGACGCCGGCCAAGTCGATGAAAGGGAGGCAGTCAAGAAGATAGACGGTAAAGATCCTTTTAGGACTGTGTATTTCACGAACATGGACCAGGAACAACCAGGGCCATTGTACGCTGGCATGGTCAAGAAGATTTTCATGGGATTCTCCCAAAACATGCGAGTTTCCTTTGAAAATCAGTTAGTATTATATGTCGTCGTGTTTGCTTGCGGTATATTAATGTTTATCGTGTTTAATAGAAAAGTGTTTGTACAATTTGTGAGTACGAACGAGCCTAGCATTGTTAACGTGGACGGTAACCAGTTTCTTACTTCGATGCCTGGGAAGGTCCTGTCTGAAGTGTATCAAGCAGTTCGTCTGCGACAACTCGGAATGAGAACCAGTATCGCTGTTTTGCCGTAAGTTTTCGCGATTTTCCCCCATTTTCGGCGTGCGAATTTGTTTTTCCTGTAGCACAAAAGCGGCGTGGAAAAGAGCAGATGAACTGGGTATCACGTAAATAACCTATGTAAAAAATTAAGACACCTCATGGGTCATTTTGTTGTACTCAGGGGGATTCTAAGTTATGACAGTTTGAAAATGGTTTATAATGGTCTTTTATTGCCTTTGTTGGTGTATGGTATAGTAGCTTGGGGTGGTTGTGCTAAAACCACTATAAAAAATCTGGAAATTGCTCAAAAGTCTATATTGAAAATAATACTGAAAAAACCACCAACTTATAAACTTATAGCTCTCAATTATTATATGAAAATTCAGATTCTTTAAATGTAAATAAGATTTATGCCTTGGAAATACTCAAATATTATGAGAGATTCAGTAGCAGAAGCGTTGTAGACCATCCCTATGAAACTAGAAGTAAACTAAACCTGAATGTTAAAACTGATAGGATGTCAAAGAAAGTTGGACAACAATGTTTCACTTATAATGCTGCTAGTCTTTACAATATGTTACCAGTTGAAATAAAAAGCTCTGTTTTTCCTCTTTTTAAAAGTAAATTAAAGATGTGGAATAAAAATATTCCTGATATTGCTCTTCGTGTTGTGTTGCTTTGCTCTGGAAAAATTTTGTAACGTCGCACACAAGTTGTTCAAACTTTTAGCGATGTAGAATTGTTTATTTATTTATTCATGTGAACAAGGGTTGGTGAACGTTTTGATGTTAAATTGGTTTAATTGAAATAAATTAATTTATTATTATTATTATTACTTTAAGAGAGATACTATACAGGCTGTCCCAGATAAGCCTCGACAACATTGCTATCTCACTTATCTTTAAAGATAGAAATACGTTTAAATGGGGAAAAAGTTTTGCAATTTGGAACTCTTTAATATGCCCTCACAAAAATCGACTTCGCTCTGTTCGTTTCCTAGATATTTAAAAAAAGAAAAACATTGCAATTTGGTTTTTTGTTAATAACTTGTCATTTATTAATATTTTATTTATTTGTAAAAACAGGTTTAAATGGTTGTTTAGCCCGCATATTTCACAGTACTCTAAAATTGTCTCCGACGTTTCATACACTTGCAGTCATCATCAGGTTTATTTTTTCTTATGGACGCCAAATTGGATTTTTATATCATTAAATATCTTATTTTTTGCTGAGAATAGCAACCTATAACAAATGGGTAATATTCCAGCACAAATAGTCTTAGAACATAAAATTCTATTATTTTGGACTACAATTTAGTTGGCCTTGGAAAAAAGAATTACAAAAATGTAATTTTACAAAATATGAACTTTCTGAACAATAGGAAAGTGTGAAACAAATCTTAACGATGAAATTAGAAATAAGTTTTATTTTTTTTGAGTTTCAAAGTTGGTGTCTTCTCAATGCATAGGTAGGTACTTTCTTTATTTACAAAACAATCTGTCTACTTGTAATATTTTGAATTAAGTTACAATAACTTGCACGATTGACGATTCCAATTCAATAAAGTTATTGAAGGCCTAAAAATAAGCCGTACAAAGACGCCGAACGCTACCAACGAAATTGTAGGACGAGCGCAAATTTGCATCGAATATGAAGGGGCACGTTTTGAACATTAGCGACAACAAGTTGTTTTCGTTTGTTTTGTAACTGGTTTTTATTATTCTCTTGATGTTTTTTGTTTTTCAATTTTGAAATTATAATTTCCTGGGGCGGCAAATACAATTTTGAACTAAACTATTTTTTGGCAGTTTCTACTGCTACAAATTATGAGTGTTTCATTGATTTCTACTTAACGAAATAAAACTGTAATAATTCTTGCAAAATTACTCCTTAATAAAGTTGTTTCTCCGTGGATAACTAAATTTTTCCGCTAAATTATGAATTTCATTTTCTGCAGCTATTATTTTTGATATAATATCAACTTGTTATAGGTTGCTATTCTCAGCAAAAAATAAGCTATTTAATGACATAAAAATCCAAATATGGCGTCCATAAGAAAAAATAAACCTGATGATGACTGCAAGTGTATGAAACGTAGGAGACAATTTTAGAGTACAGAGAAATATGCGGGCTAAACAACCATTGTTTCTATCTTTAAAGATAAATGAGATAGCAATGCTGTCGAGGCTTATCTGGGACACCCTGTATTATGTTATTTATTGACGCAAATTATGGAACAAACTTTAATCTTTGTTGCTATGGAAACGATAAACAAATGAAATATCTGACGTTTGCAAAGTGACTAAATGTCACTTCATATTGAAAATGTCGCGAAGCATAGACAATAACAATTTGTTTAAAGAGCTTCAGTCAGCTATTCATGCAGATAAACAATACTGGCTTCAAAATGATGCCAAAATTCGAGCGTGTGTTACATCAAAATCGTACGATGATTTTCGGTAAAGTAATCAATATTTTTTTATTATATAGTTTTCTAAAGTTGTATTTTGTGCAGTAATATAGTAGCTGCTGCACATTTGACCCCGCTGACTCTGCAAGACAAAGGAAAAAAGCTTAATCAGTGGAATACTATGTCGAACAAAAAATCTGACTCGGAATAAAAGGAAGACAAAGTTATAAAATTTTATTTCATTTAAGCCTCCCATAATATAAAATCCTCTATAAATTTTTACCACCCACCTTATAGTGCCATTTTGTCACAATATTAGAAAAACATATTGCTGAAAACTTACTAAGTACTAAAAACTAAATATACAAGTAATAATGTAATAAAAAATAAAAGCAACAGTGGAATATACAACTTAAAGCTTCAAGTTTTTCAACAAATGCATAAAATAATAACAATTCATTAACAACCTATTTCCTAGGTTGCTGAATGTTCCTCACGGGCTTATTCGCAACAGCGACCGGTGGCTTGTCCTTGTGGAAACTCTGAACGGCCTCCACCGGAAAATCGGCATTGCCTTTCGGAACTGCTCCAGAAATCGTGACAGTCTTCGGCGGACTACCAACTTTTAAACCAGTCGTATCCTCAGTCAATCCACCAGTCTCTCTATGCGTTTTATGTTGCGTTATCCTCATACCCCCTGCTTTCACTGCAAATGAGAGTATGTCAAACATTCTTTTGTTTCTAAACAAGCTTACCTGCCGGTGGATGACCAGCCTTAAGTTCACACTCTTCTTTGCTTGGACTAGACATATTACTTGTTTTTTAACGTATATTACACAATATGTTGCTGCTTCGCTGTCTTTTAGAGATTACACCGCAGTAAACAAAACACGTAGGCAACAATACAAGTTTAACCTTGAGGATTCAGATACTATTTTTTATGTACTACATTTTATTTTTGAGCTCTGAGCTGTCATAAATTATAGAAATCCTTTTATGTTGGTACAGTATACTAGCCATAGGGGACGCCTAATACAATAAACGAATTTAGGAATCCTTTTTATCGGCTTCATAAATTTGACAACTTGACACTTGAGCATATGTGGATTGTGGTTATGTGCAGTGATTAACATGGTTTTATTGGAAAATGACGCTGTAAGTTACAATTTATTGTTATATTACTAAAAGTCCTTGAATGTGTCTTTTATAGTTTCTATTGGAACTTACGAAATTATTCCAAAAGGCCAGGTTGTCTGGATCTGTCTCGATGACTTTTAAACGATGTATGTATAACAATTTGCTCTTGTCTTTAGCTAAAGTGAGATGTTATTTTGTAGACGATGGTCACGATAGGCCAAAACCGAGGGCTGGAAAAGCCCCGTTACCTGAACCGCAAGAAAATATGTGTCTTGTGAGAGCAAAGTCGAGAACAAAAAAGATTGCTACAGTTATCCATCAGAAGGATATAAATAAGTTCCAAGTTGCTTATAGTAGTTTGCTAAAAGGTAATTTAGATGGTCTTAAGAAGCTAAAGAAACCCAAAGCGAAGACGAAGGCAGAATAAGGTTGGAAAAATGTATTTGGGGGAATAATATAATTTAATAAATCTTTTTTTTATTTGCGTTTGTAATGAGAATAAAAATATTGTTTTTTATACCTAATGGTTATTTGATTTTTATTTTTTTAAACTACCTATCGTGAATTTTATTGCAGGAAAAGATTATAAAGAACATTAGGTTTACACAATGTGAACAAAACAATATGATATACATAAATCATTTAATATCAAGGATAGTTATTAAGTTTGCTTATATTCAAGTTATGCACAGTTTATTTAGGTAGAATATTGGTGATGAACACGGAAGAGAAATGTTTAATTCCGGTGTCATTTTCTCTAGTTTTTTGCCATACGTGTTTTTAGATTTAAATTTCGTTCCCGAAAATATATTAGTGAGTAGTCTGCATATTTGTACCTGATTTTGTCGCTTGTAAACTACCTGAATTTTAAGGACCCCACACTACAAATTGAAACGCAAAATGGTGTGGTTCAGGGGACAATTAAAAAGCATGTTGACAAAGATATGATTTACTATGGTTATGAGGGAATACCATTTGCTTTGCCTCCAGTAAATGATCTGAGATTTAAGGTAAAAATACTTAAAAACTATATTATACAGGGTGATTCAACAATAAACTGCTTCCTCACGTGACCGCAGTAATGTTCATTTCATTAAAAATTGTGCCACCTACCTGACAGAAGGCATTGATTCAAATATTTCTCACCAAATTGCAATAAATTATTTGTGATATCACATAAATTTTCCTTGGTGTGTTATTGTGTTATGGCATTTTTTCTCTGATTATTATTTGTCGATACCAATTTTTCTAAATAATAAAAATTAATAATAATAATAATAATAATGAGATTTATTAGCTACGTATAACTACAAAAAAATACTTACATCTAAATTATTCACCAAGATAAAAAAATCCACTAATTCTAACAGGTACTCCTATAATACACTAGACTAAAATTGCTTTTTGCCTTAACATAAAAACCAGGCAGATACCTATTGAGATCATAATATACAGTTATTACATTAGATATAAAAATGTTTCCTGTCTATAATAGATCAACAACATAATCCATACCAGAAACAAAGATAAATAAAAGGATGGCAACACTTAATAGCTTTCCATGAACATATTTCTTACTTCTCTCTTAAATATCTTAATATCTCCCACTCTCTTGATGTCTGTAGGCAGTTGATTATACATTCTCAACCCTTTGTAAAAAATAGAATTTAATGAAAACGTTTTTGTTCTTCCCTCTAAATAAAACGTATCTTTTTGTCTAGTATTATACTCATGGATCTCAGAGACAGCCACTAGTTTATCTCTGAGATAACTTGGCGTAAGCCCATTGGTAATTTTAAATATAAAAGTTAAAACCGAAGTGTCAATTGTATCAGACACGTTCAACCACTGCAAACATTTTAACATTGAAATAATAGAAGTGTATTTATTGCACTTTAATATAGTCCTCATACATTTATTCTGTACCTTCTGTAATCTGCTTTTATCTTCCTTACAAAATAGATATAAAATTGTGGGGCAGTACATGATATGGGGCAGAATGATTGATTTATATATTTGTAGTGCAGCATATCTAGTAACAGAATTACCTATTCTTCTCAAGACTCCTTGCTTTTGCATCATTTTCTTAATAAAATAGTTTGCATGCTGTCTAAAACTCAATGTCCTGTCTATAATAACACCTAAATACTTAATGCAATCAGTCTTTGCAATCTCTAAACCTATAACTACTTTATGCTGTCCTCTAATGAATTCAAGCTCTCTTTGTTTACTCCCTATAACCATATATTTTGTTTTACTTGTATTAAGTTTCAGTGCATTATTACAAATCCACTCGTAGAGCACCCTCAACTCCCCGTTTAGTGTATTAACTAGATTACAATGATCTTTAGTTTCAGAAACGTAATTACCTATTTTAATTTTCTGTCCTCTGTGCTTTAGATAGCTTTCAAACCATTTAAGAGTATCGCCTACTACACCAAAGTTCTTAAGTTTACTAATTAATTTCATTCTGTCGATGGTCTCAAATGCCCTACATAAATCTAAGAATACTGCAATGATTGTGTCTCCTTCCTCTAATTTCCCTTTCCACTCCGATATTACAAATTGTATTGCAGTCTCACAATTATTTTTACCACGAAACCCCGATTGCTCTTTTACTATAAGTTGGTTAGCCTCAACAAACTCGATCATTTGATCATATACTGCTGTTTCAATAATTTTTTCTATTGTGGGAAGCATATTAATAGGCCGAAATGCCTGAATTTTGTTTGTTTTGGAAATTTTACGTATAGGAATAATCGTAGCTACTTTCAGCTTGTCAGGAAATACTCCTTCAAGCAAGGAAGTGTTAATTATATTCAATAGTGGTTCACCAATAGCATCAAAACATTCTCGTATGAACATTATATCTATATCATCATCATCATAAGGTTCTCAGTCCGAAGACTGGTTGGACGCGTAACTCCATTCTTTTCTATCCTGAGCTAACCTACGCATTTCCCTAAAAGTAGAACATCCTACATCCCTAACTATTTGAGAGCAGTAGTCTAATCTAGGCCTACCCCTACCTCTTTTTATTCCTATCTCTGACTCTAGTATGTCACGAACTATTCCTTCGTGTCTTAGAAGGTGTCCTACCATCCTATCTCTCCTACTCTTTATTGTTTTCCATACCTTTCGCTTTTCCCCAACTCTTTCTAATACTTCCCTATTGCTAACCTTATCTATCCACGGTATCTTCATCATGCGTCTGTAGCACCACATTTCAAACGCTTCTACTCTTTTTCTATCCGCTTCTCCTATTGTCCAAGTTTCGCACCCGTATAATGCCGTACTCCATACATACGACGTTAAGAGTCTCTTCCTAGTCTCTATATTAACCGTTCTCGAGCATAACAGTTGTTTCTTTTTGTTAAACGCAACTCGGCCCTGCGCCATTCTTTGTTTTATATCTTTAGTGCTCCTACCGTCTTGAGTTATTTTACTTCCTAAGTAGCAGAAATCCGCGACCTCCTCTATCTTCTCATTTCCAATTTGTATTTCCATTTTAGTTCTATTTTCACATCCCCTACATACCAAAATTTTAGTTTTCTTTTTATTGATTTTCATGCCGAAGCCCTGTGTCAAAACTGCTTCCATTTCATTCAGAGCCGCTCCTAATTCTTCTTTGCTAGATGCTAACACTGCTATATCATCCGCAAATCTGAGCATGTTAATAGTTTGGCCCTGTACATTGATCCCTGAGGCTGTTCTTTCCTTAACAATATTAATCGCATCTTCGATATATAAGTTGAAAACTAGAGGTGACAATGCACATCCCTGTCTCACTCCCTTCCGGATATCTACTTCCCTTTGTTCCTGCTCACATTCTATAACTGCCTTTTGCTCTTTGTAGAGATTATGTATTATTCTTCTGTCCCTGTATTTCATCCCTACCTTTCTCAGCACTTCGAACATCTTCCCCCATTTTACGTTGTCGAAGGCTTTTTCTAAATCTACAAATCCTATATAGACGCTCTTTCTCTTTTCTATCGTTTTTTCTATAATTACTCGTAAAGCTAGAATGGCCTCGCGCGTTCCTCTATTTCGTCTAAATCCGAACTGATCTTCTCCTAATATTTCTTCCGCCTTTTTCTCCATCCTTCTTTGCACAATTCTAGTTAAAATTTTTGACGCATGGGAAGTTAAACTGATAGTTCTAAAATTTTCGCATCTATCCGCGCCTTTTCTTTTTGGCAAAGCTACTATGATGTTCCGTTTGTAATCTTCTGGAATCTCGCCTGTCAGGTATATGCGACTAACTAGTTTAAATAAACGATCTATTACCTCTTGACCTGCGCACTTTAAGATTTCTGCCTGCAAGCCATCTATACCTGGTGCTTTATTATTCCTTAAACTTTTTAGTGCTATCTCAAACTCTTCTCTCATTATAGGACTCCCTAGGTTATCCCCCTCTACACTGCTTTCGCTTTCTAATATATCTTGCACTTCCTGTCCCGCATATAAGTTTCCTAAATATTCTTTCCACCTATCTGCCTTCTCCCCACTTCCGATTAGGATATCTCCTGCCTCATTTCTAATGTTTTTGGTACTAGATCCAATTTCTCTAAAATTTCTCCTAATTATTTTATATGCTTCATCAGTCTTTCCTACTTCGAATTTATCTTCCACTTCTTTGCATTTATTATCGATCCATTGCTCTTTCGCTTTCCTACATTCCCGAATAATTTCCCACTTGATCGCCTTATATCTTTGTTTCCCTGTTTCATCTAACCTATTTTTATATTTTCGCCTTTCCTCTATTAGACTCACAATATGTTTTGTTATCCAGGGTTTCCTACTTTCATTCTGTTTATGACCCAAAATATCCCTAGCTGAGGAAACTAAACTATTTTTAATGCAATTCCATTCTGCCTCTATGTCCCTAACAATATTTCCACCCGTGCCCTTTAGTGCTTCGTTTGTCTTTTTCTCGAACTTATTGCGCATATCATCATCTTTTAGTTTCTCTGGGTCAAGATACCTTCTTCCGCTTCTTTTTTTCAAAATCTTAAATTTAAGATTGGCTTTCATAACGACTATGTTGTGATCACTATCTATATCTGCTCCTGGATAACTTCTACAATCCCTAACTTGATTTCTAAATCTTTGCCTAACGAGAATGTAATCTATTTGATATCTCCCTAAGTCTCCTGGCATCTTCCACGTATAGCATCTCCTAACATGATGGTGAAATAGAGTGTTCGCGACCGTTAAGTTATGTTTATCGCAGAACTCTATCAGTCTAACTCCCCTATCGTTCCTATTGCCTAATCCAAAGGGGCCAACTATTCCGCCCTCTCGCCCTGTGCCTACGACTGCATTGAAATCTCCTGTAATTATTAAATTTTCGTGCCCTCTCACAAAATCTAGCACATATTCAATATCACTATAAACTGCCTCTACGGCCTCATCACTGTAGTTAGAAGTGGGCATATATACCTGTATTATTACTGTTTTTACAGGTTTCGAATCTAACCTAACCATAACTACCCTGTCACTTTGCTGTAAGAAATTTTCTACACTCTGTCCTACTTTTTTCCGCATAACAATTCCTACTCCCGAATTTCCTCCTACAGATCCTGTGTGTATTACTCTAAAATCTCCGCTCCAGAAGTCTCCAGCTTCTGGCCATCGCACTTCACTGATACCTACTACGTCTAATGCTAACCTATCCATCTCAATTTTCAAATTGGACTACTTTTATTTTCTAATCTAAATATAATTTTTCCAAGCCTATGTAAGTCCAAAAGAGCAAACTGATTGAACTTGTCGCCCCTTTTATCCTGCAGTACTGAAACAGCATTTACCGTAGTCGTTCTTATACTTGATGCAATTTCCTGAATACTGTTAATATAATACTCGTTAAATGCTGTGGCTATATCTGCGGACTCATGAAGCTCATTACCGTCAACATTAATAACTGAATTTATGCTGTCACTATTTTTTCCGGGCAATAATTTCTTTAATGTTTTCCACATCAGTTTTTGATTAAACCTACAATTGTCAATAGTTTCTTCAAAGTACTTCTGTTTACTTTTCCTAATGAGGCTTGTTACTACATTACGACTTGTTTTATAATTATCCCAATCTTCAGAATCATTGGTAAATTTGAATCTTTGGAAATGCCAGTCCCTAGTTTTAATAGCAGTACTTATATCATTGTGAAACCATGGTGTGTTAAGGTGTTTTACATATATTTCTCTTTTTGGAGCTACATGATCCAGTACATTCCTGCTCAAATTATAAAAAACATCCAATTTAACATTAATATCACATTCTCTAAACAGCCTATGCCAATTGGCTATTTTCATCTGACATGCTATTTTACTATAATCAATCTTACCCCTACTAATTATTTTCTTGCCCCTAGAAAGATTATTTTTTAAAGGTATGCTAATTTGCACTATATTGTGATCAGAGATTTTGGGTTCTGTAAGAATTCCACTTTGAATCGTCCAGTTTGTGATTACTAGATCTATAATGCTACCACCTAGTTCAGTTTCTCGGGTAAATTCGTGAATTACTTGACGGACATTCAAAATTTCCAAACATTCTTTGAGTTTCTTAGCATAAAAATCTGTATCTGCCATTGCCCAATTAATATTAAAATCGCCCACTAAAATAATATTACCTTTACAGATAAGGTCATCCAATAAATCATACAAACTGTCAATGAAATCTTTTTGGCTGCTACTTGGTGATCTATACAGACAGGAAACATAAAAGCAACTATTGTTTAAGAATACACTTATTTCTAAATACCACAGTACCTTATCAATGACAACAGTATTGCCTATTCTATATTTGGTTTTTTCTTGCACATAAATTGCCACTCCGCCTGTATGCCTACTTGAAGAATCAACCCTAATTAGAATGTATCCATTAATACTTAATTCTGAATCCGCAAAGTCAACAGTAACGTGTGTTTCTGACACACAACATATCATAGGCTTCATAACATATAGTAGATTACTTAATTCATCTAAGTGACATGGCAGACTTTGGATGTTCAAATATAATATCGTATCCCTGGCTTACTTAACAACCCTATCCGAGTTCACATCTATAAAAAATTATTTGAATAATTAACTCTACTTTTTAATTTAGTGTATAATCTTTGGTAACACGGGCATTTTTCATCGTAAATTCTGTGTTTACTGTCAATCGCAAGATTAAATTTTTTGATAGCTTCAACACAGTTCCTGCAATTAAATTCGGTTTCCTTGCAATTATTTATAATTGAATAGTTGTAGCAGTAATATTTTGATGGAATGAAAGCAACATTTAGGAATAACAATCGAAAACATTATACAGGATATTATCAATTACAGGACCAAATTAGAAAATTTCAAAACACCAAACTTTCTAATTTCAAATAAAACCCTATTGTTTTTATACCATTATTGGATTCCCCATAAAATTGCCTTTCTTATTGCAATACACTTCCCTATCCCAAAATTAACCGTTTTTGAAATATTTGTATTTTCCAGATAAATCTAGCAAATATGATTTAATAATACTCGGTTAATTATGAAAATAAATTTTGTTTCGCAGTTAATATCGCTTTGTTTAAGTTGATTTGAGAATTAAGTTTTCTCAAGTGAAAATGAATTCTGCAAAACAAGAATTAATACACCTGGTCTACACTTTGGGCGAAAGTGAAAGAAATTGTTTGTTAGCTGCCAGAATGTATACACAAACATATTTTGTGATGAAGCGACATTCCATAGAAACAGAAATGTGAAAAAACATAATTTGCATTATTTTGCGACTGAAAATCCCCATTTTGTACGATATATCGACCACCAGCACAGATGGTTCATCAACGTTTGGGGTGGTATTGTTGGGACACGTGTTGTTGGTTCTTATTTTTTTGGTAATGTGGATGGAAATACTTACTTCCACTTTCTGCAACATGATTTGGAAAATATGTTGGACGAGTTGCCATTAGGCGTAACACGAAGGTTGTGGATACAACACGACGGTGCCCCTGCTCACTACAGAAACTACCTGGATAATAGTTTCCTAACACATGGATTGCTAGAGGCGGCCCTATAAATTGCGGCCAGATAGGTCCACTGACTTAACCAAGCTAGATTTTTATTTGTGGGGTTCTGTTAAAGATCAGGTGTACCAAGTTCAACCCACTACACAAGCTGACATGATAGAAAGAATATGTGATGCACTTCTAAGGGTTAATCCTGAAGTCTATAGAGAAGAGTTGAAAATTCATTTCAGCAGAGAATTCAGCTGTGCATACAACAAAACTGTCAGCATGTTCAGCACATCTTATAAGTATCTGAATACCTAGGTACCTATTATTTGGCAAAAACGGTTGATTTTGGGTATAGGGAAGGGGGAAATATTAACTGCACGTCAGAATAGGTGGTTTGCACGACAGAGAATGAACTCTTGCTAGATTAAATAGGCAGAAGTAAGTCTATGGTATGCAGAATAAACAAAACAGGTCCCAACACAGGTTCTTGGGGTACCCCTCTTAATGCATTGTTCCGTGTTGATGAATTATTGCCAACTTTTACGTACAATTTTCTGTCACAAAGAAAGGGCTTGATATAACTGTTTTTTAAGCACTTTCTCAGAAATTTGGATTACAATCACAGAGCATTTCCCGCTTTGGGGCAATTCCTATTTTTTTCTGGTAAAATAAAACAATATTTGAATCACCCAAGCAGTATATTCCTTCATTTATTGAAGTTCCTTTCCACCATTTATTTTTGCTTACTAGGCACCTCAGCCACCTAAAAACTGGTCAGAAGTCTTACGAGCAACGGCAGTACCCATATCCTGCATTCAAACAATGCTTGTGAAAAGCAACTTCTTTTCGGAGGATTGCCTGTACTTGAGTGTGTACACAACAGTGGTAGGTATCTCAAGAAGGTACTACAATTCACCTCACTTCATTTTTGTAAATTCAAATTGAACTGTGAGTTCTGTTTTACAGAATATGGCCGAGGAGAATGAAGGCCAAGAACTTTTGCCGGTGATGTTTTACATATACGGCGGTGCCTTTAATTACGGTTTCTGTTCCCACATAATGTACGGACCGGATTATCTGTTAGAAAACGGCGTCATTGTTGTATGTGCAAACTATCGCTTAGGAGTTTTTGGTAATCAAATCATCGCTTAAGAAAATGTTTTCAAAACACTTCTTTCAGGTTTTCTGAGCACAGAAGATATGGCTTCTCCCGGTAACTATGGCATAAAAGATCAAATAGCTGCGTTAAAATGGACTCGCGATAATATCGCTAAATTCGGTGGGGATCCGAAGAAAATTACGATATTCGGTGAGAGCGCGGGAGCAGGAGGTGTACACATCTTATTACTAGATTCCAATACAAATGGATTAATACAAGGAGCAATTGCCGAGAGCGGAACGGCTATAGCAGTGTGGTGTTTGGATAGGAATCCAAGACGGATCGCTTTCCAGCTCGGAAAGTATAGCGGCTTTTTTTTCGGAAACAGTTACGAACTAGTCAATCATTTGCGGAATTTAAGCGCTGACGCACTGGCTGCTATTTCTACCATGGCAGTTTCCGAATCTGTAAAGCAACACCGAACGAATTTTAACCTTAAATAACTTTTTGATTGTAGCTGCTGTCGTATAAATTTGGAAATCCACCTTTTGTTCCGACAATAGAACCAAAACACGATGGCGCAGTTATCACCGGGCACAATCACGAATTATTAAGAACGGGAAGATTTAACAGAGTACCCTTTATTGTTGGCGCTAATTCTGAAGAAATTACTATAGTACAAGACGGTATGTTTTAAATCTTTTAGACTGTAGCTTTGTTGTATTATTTTGTTTTAGGTATTAACATTTTATCGTACGCAGCATCTTTAGTTAATCCAGAAGCTTATGTCCCTTCGAGTTTGAATATTCCACCATTCTCATTCCGACTGCCGGAATTAGCGGAGAAGATTCAAAACTTTTACAACAATTCTGCCCAAACTAAAGAAGAAGCGTTGATTCATGTTAGTATTTTCTTTTAGGGATATTCGGTCTTACAAAAACCGCCCTTTTCTTTTAGTACCTTACCAATCACTTTTACCATCGGCCTGGTAGAGAAGCGGCCAAACAAATGTCAAAATTCTCCCGGGTTTACTTTTATAAATTTGCTTACGAAGGTTGGAACCTCGGCAGGAAAGGTATAATCCCTCTCGAGCGATCATACAAAGGTGTTTGAAGAAATAATATGAAATTTAGCCATGTTCAACACGTCTTGGTTTCAGGTGTTGGTCATACTGAAGAACTATGGTACATATGGTCCAGAAAAGATCTGCGACAAGCGAATGAAACAGATAATCGGGTGAGGAACCAAATGCTGAGAATGTGGACTAATTTTGCTAAAACAGGGTGAGCTATTCTATTTTGAGTGTACTGCAAAACACACACTATTTGTTTTTTTTTTTTTAGAAACCCCACGCCGGAAAAGGATAGTCTCTTGGATAACACGGTTTGGCTTCCAGTAACAGACGAATTTGTGTATTTAGAAATCAGTAACAAACTGGAAGTAAAGAAGAATATGCGGCAAACGAGAATGCAATTTTGGGATGACATTTTCGAGAAATATGGTTTTCCACCGTACTATACTTATTGAAATATATGCATGTTGTACTAAAAAGCTATTAAGCTAAAAATGCTATACAATAATAATAATCTTTCTTTATTTAGCAATAAGCTAATATTACATCAATATTGTAATAATACACTCCCAAAAAAAGAAAACAGAAAAATGAAAAGAAAACATCCAAACACCAACAAATGTCACAAAATGCCTCTAACAAAAACACAACACATTCTCTTGAAACTGCTCAAATTCGGGGCTTCCTTGTTTTCATCCGGCATACTATTAAACAATTTAAACCCCTTATACCGCAAGGAATTTTGCGAATAAGTCTTCACAAATTGAGGAAGTCTGTAATCTTTCAGCGATCTCACCTGGTAATTGTGAACATCCCGGCTACGTATCAAATTACGAGACATATAATTCGGAACCCTGCCGTTAACAATCTTGTATATCAGAATAAGCGTGTTGTAAGTTATTCTCTGTTTTATACTTAGCCATTGTAACATTTCCAACATCAATCTTACAGGTGTATATCTATTGCACTGCAAAATTATTCGCATTGCCCTATTCTGAAGTTTTTGCAACCTTTACAAATCACCGGCTCCACACAAAAATAATATACTCGAACAAAAATCAAAATGTGGTGAAATTATTGTTTTATAAACCAGAATTCTGGCCCAAGGACTCAACTTTCTGCTTACTCTACCCAGGAAACCAATTTCTTCAGCAACTTTTTTAACAATGAAGTCTATATTGCTTTTAAAATTTAACACGTTCCACCTCCTCATCATCTATTACCACTTTACAGTCATCTTCCCACTCCTTCCTTATCACTCTGTTACCTATGATCATAACTTTCGTCTTATTAATATTTAACTTCAGTTTGTTTATCTTTAACCATTTTGACACTTCCCTTAACACCTCATTGTCATTACTCCTGGTTATTGCACTAATTAAGTCACAGTCCGCATTTGCTATAAGGGCTTCATCAGCAAACAGATTAATATTACCTTCTTTTATCACCTGCACCAGATCATTCATATACAGTACAAAGAGAAGAGGACCAAGTACCGAACCCTGGGGTACACCCAATCCATTCAGAACCTCTTCAGACTCATAACCACCATATCTTGATTATATATACACCATATACTTTGATTAGAGGTGTCCCTCAGGGTTCTATCCTTGGGCCTCTTCTGTTCTCCATATACGTCTCTGATCTTTATTCTTGTTTACGGAATTGCAGGGTACACTGTTACGCAGATGATACCCAGCTATATTATTGCTTTAATTCGTCAAACATATTACCAGCTGTTTCAGCAATTAACACAGATTTGGAATTGTTATTACAGGCATCTCTTGATCACGGTCTAGTTATTAATCCGGAAAAATCTAACCTACTCTTATTCTGCAAGTCTTCTATTCGTAATGAACTATTAAATAATTTCAATATTACTATGAATAACATAAGATTGGATTGTGTACAGGAGGTGAAAAACTTGGGAATTATTCTAGATACTGAGCTGCGTTTTAAGTCACATATCTCTAGCTGCGTCAAGAAGTCGTTTGCTGCACTTAAATTAATTTATTCAAATAAAAATATATTGACTAAACATACAATTCGAATACTTTGCGATTCTCTAGTGTTGTCTCATTTTTCATACTGTGATATACTTTATAATTCCTGCATTGATGAGCAAACCAAGCAGAAAATCCAGTTAGTGCAGAATGCGTGTACTAGGCTGATTTGTGGTGTAAGAAAGTATGAACATTGTAATGGACCCTACCCCACCCTTGCAAGTTTCTGCTCACCTGTCTATCTACCTGCTCAGCGCTGATTAATTAACCTAATTAAAGTTTACCTAAATACCTGTCGAAGTGGCCACGTGATCGTCTATTACCTACGTTGTGTATTACCTATGCCATTACAGACCCCATTACTTTGATAAGAAAGAATCACAAGCGAGGATGTTAATAATAGACACAAATAAAGTTGAGAAATTAAGATTTATTCATATCTTTGGTAGTATTATTCAATTATCGTTAATCAATTTCGTACAAAATCAGATACGTTTACTGTTTGCCTTATTCGCATATAAGACAAAGAGATTTGTAGAATTCTCTATTGAAATTAGTAAGTGTCTGATATGTTTAACGACGGACGACAATCAAACCAACGTATACTTTGCTTTGTTTGTTAATAGTTATAACGTATTGTTTGTTTTACGTTTCATTTGGTAGGTACTATTCTTTTTACCTAGATTTGGCGTATTGTTTTTTTTACGCTTTATTTGGTACTGTTCTTTTTACCTTGATTTTGCGTACTGTTCTTTTTACGCTTTATTTGGTAGGTACTTTTCTTTTTACCTGGATTTTGCGTACTGTTCTTTTTACGCTTTATTTGGTACTGTTCTTTTTACCTTTGATTTTGCAAAGTACAAACTGGTCAGTTAGGCGTCAATCGATAAGGATCGACAATATTTGTCGACTCAAATTTAAACAAGTATGCATCCTTTGTCTCCAATGCGGTTACAGAAAATATGTAAAATAATGAAATTGTTTACAATAACATACCTGTATTAAGAAGCACTGGATTACACTTATACTTAGTTACCTATTTAGCGCGACTTTTACAAAAACCGTAGGCTTAAACTTCGAAAGCCAAACCACCTCTCTTTAATCCTAAACACCCCGTGTTCCAGGCCTAACTAACTTTCCCCGCGTCTCTCTAGTCTGGAGCGTCACCTTCTGAACCTACCTTTGTTTATGTCTGCATTCCAGTGAACGCAACTTTATAAGTATATAGTCTGTCCCGAAAATAACCTGTTGAAATAAAATAGGCATTTTGAAGTATGGTTGAAGTATGATTAAGTACTGGACTTCCTAATAATGGGGATGACAATGACAAAGACTAAAATTAGCTAACTTACTCACTAATGATGATTCAGTATTCACCAATGAGATAGCAGAGAATAATTTACATTATCAGACAACTAGAACAAGCACTCTCTGAGATCCCACCGCTCGAAGGGAAAACCTTTTGTATTTCTCTTATATTTTGGGAAAACCTCTTGGGAAAAACCCATTTATCTTTATTAGGTGAAAACCTTCAAGTGAAGTCATCAGCGTCTAAGAACCTAACCCTTTCTTTGCTTTTGGCTATCTATTTAACGAAACGAACTAGGCAACCCAACATGCATTCCTAAAGCTTCGTTATGCAACCAAACATACACCGGTTGAGTAGACTGCGATCCCTTTCAACATATAAGTTATAAGATCAGGGAAATAGCTTGGTTAAATATGGCTAATCGGCGGATGCTACATACTGTTTGTTTCTATCATAACATCATTGCTACTCAATTACCTTCCTACTTGCACCAGAAAATTCTGTATCGAACTGATATACATAATTTAAACACGAGACGAAAATCCTTAATTACACCTCCATTACATAAAACTACCTTTTTTGAACGATCATTTACGTACAACATTAGTAGAGTTTACAACTTAATACCTCGAGAAATTAAATTATTTAATCATACCAAATTTAAGCTGAAAATGTTCCAAATACTGTTAGAGAAGCAATAGCGCCTATGTCTAAATCTATTCAGGTAAAGGCTGTATCAACTTCTTGCATCGTTCTTGTGAATCTAAATTTTTCCAGTAGATTGGTAACTTTTGATTCTATTGTCCTTGTCGTTTTTTCACATAGATGGTTTTTTTTTTTTTTTCCTTTCTTTATTTGATTACTTTAAAAAAGTCCTCCTTTGTGTCTGTCTGTCCTCTTGGTTAAGTGGAAGAACATCTTGTATGTATTTCGGTTTACGTACAAGATGAACTTCGCCTTTTGGCATAGTAACTACGAACGGGTTATTCAATACAATGTTTTTTTTTTTCCTTTACAATGTATGTAGATATGCTATGCCAATAAAGACGGTATTATTATTATTATTATTATTATCTACACTTCTGAGACCTATTGTCCAGATAACTGCCAAACCATTCTCTAGTTGTACCCCTTACCCCACACCTTTCCATTTTTTCCATAAGCACTCCCCCTGTCGATTGTTTCGAAAGCTCTTTTCAGGGCCAAAAAGACAGCCACGACATAATTGTCCTCCTCTATTTGTTCTTTCCAGTTTATAAGTACCAAATTAAGTGCCGTTTCACAGGAATGATTACTTCTGAAACCCGACTGAAATTCCGACAGTAAACCATTATCTTCTAAGTATGTACCTTTGCAATTGTTCTTTTACTACACATTCTAAAACTTGCTCATATTTAGGAAGTATATTAATTAATCGGTCTGAATTCCTGGGCCTGACCGGCCTGGCACCTTTGGAATAGGAACCACCGTCTATACAGATAAAAACACTTACCTATCACATTTTTTAACCAAAATATTGTTATACAGTCACATATAAAATGGTCGAAGGGTACAAGAAATCTGTAGACGTTCATGGATTACTTGAGCACACTTGACGAATACACTAGTACACGCTGTTTCCAGTTTTTCGAATTAGGATGGTCAATTGCATCTCTAACTTTCAGAGGTGGTTTTTGAAACACTGAAGACTGTTGGTAATAATAATAATGTCATTTATTGTGCAATATAAAAAATGCATTACACAAAAGGACTGTGATCGACAAAGCTTGTCGCCCAAACTGTCCTCTTACTAAGCGCAAATAAATAATATTAACAAACGTCAATAGGATGAAAGTAAAAGAAAATCTCCGAAATGTTTCATAAAAAATAAAAAAGCAAAACCATCTTAAGTGGTCTGACAATGGATGGTGGAACGTAGAATTGGAGAATGAGAGTAAAATGAGGGATGATGCATTTGTGAGAGCCAGATGGACAAATGACCCAGAGCACTGGAATAGTTACAGGCAACATAGAAACAAGATCTTCAATATGATAAGGAAAGCTAAAAGACAATATTATGAGACAAAAAATAATAAGTCACTTGATTCAAAAACTATGTGGAAGAACTTAAAGAAATTGATGAGTGGACAGGAGAAGAGCAGCCATAGCAGTATAATATTTAATACTGACAAAATTTTCAACGAGTTAGAAATAGCCAATAGATTTAATGTCTATTTCCTGGAGAGCATAGATAGATTACTTGCAGATATTATTAGCGACAAAACAATTAATTTGGAGGAAATAGAGGATGGTTTATTACTTACAAAATTTGAGGAGGTAAAGATGATGAACTTAAGGAGAGTGGTTAAAAATTTATCAAATAAAGAGAGCAGCACAAATGGAATTAACTCTAGATTGTTGAAATGTGTGTTTGAGGTGTTGCGGTGTTGTTGAGCTCACAAAATTCATGGAAGACCACAATATCCTAAGACCACATCAAGCAGGACTTAGAAAAGGACGCTCCTGTGAAACAGCAGTACAAACAGTTATTGGCAGATGGAAGGATGCTTTATACATAAGAAAATGTGTTAGGGCGGTATTCTTGGATTACACAAGGGCTTTTGAGACGGTGAATCGTGACTTGATGATGTGCAAATTAAAGAAAATGGGAGTGGGGGGCAGTGCACTGAAGTGGTTTGGAGGTTATTTGAGCGATAGATTCCAAGTGGTGAAGTACAATAATTCAATTTCAGGGAAGGTGTGACGCAGGGTTCAGTATTGGGGCCTGTACTGTTTACATTATACATAGATGACATTGTCGATACGTTGGATAAGTGTTGTATACAAATTGTTTGCAGATGACACTCTTATTTATTACATTGGGGAGGGTAAGGCTGAGGTAGCAGAAGTTATCAAGAGTGAACTGAAGGCAATTTCTAGGTGGTTGAAGAACAATATGGTGGTTATAAATACTAATAAGACTGAAGCGATGTATTTGGGGGGCAAGAGTGTAGCAAATCAATTGTGTCCCATATGGTTGAATGAAATCGAGTTAAAGAGTGTTTGCAAAATTAAGTACTTAGGGGTTATTATAGACAATGAGTTGAATTTTAAAAAGCATGCTAGTTATGTTCTGAAGAAGGTATCTCAAAGAGTGGGCCTTCTGTCTAGAATAAGTGGCAAACTTAGCTGTTGGTCACGGCTGCTTGTATATAAAACTATGGTTGCCCCGTATTTTGAATATTGCACAACGGTTCTATATATGGCGACGGATTTTTTTGTTCAGGAGTTTCAGAAAAGACAAAATAAAGCAATGCGCGCTATATTGAACTGCAGCAGGTATACTAGTATTTCATTTATGTTGGAGACACTTCAGTTTATGAGTGTTGCGCAGAGAATTAGGTATAAGACATTGATTTTTGTATATAAAGTAAACATAATATGCTTCATAAGGATGATCCAGTTAAACTACGAACGGATGTGCATGATTACTACACAAGAAGGAAAGACATTTTCGTACCTGATGCAACTACTGCATTTGCTCAAAATGAAGTGTTTGTTAAGGGATATTCTTATTTTAATAATTCACCTACTTACTTCAAAGATGAAAGTAGTTTTAGAATTTTTAAAAAGAAAAGTGCAATTTATGTTAAAAATAGTTAGATAGTGGTTTATTTTTATTAAATTGCAACATATCCATCTCAAATTTAGTTTACATTTTTAATCTATTTAAAAATTTAAATTGTAAATGCCAGGGTTAAAGCTGCATCCCCTATTTTTAGAGGACAGAAATGAATACGCTTTATTCAATACCTTCCCAAGTAGCATTTTTGGGAACATTTTCAGTAACGTTTCCAAATTAAAGTTCCTGTTCCCGAGTTCATTTTGGAAACTGTTGGCGTCACGTTGCGAAAAGTTTCCGATACATACACATTTTCTTATGGAGGTGTAGTATATGTTTCCATTGTGGTGGCACTGAGCGTTTCTTTGCTTGTTTAGAAAAAATAACCGAAACATGTTTTCATTTTGTAGCACAGTGCATTTGACATTGTTTGGTATATGTTTGAACACTTTATAACCTAATGTTCCGAAGAACTTTCCATGAATGTTGCCATAGAGTATTTTATTAGAAACAAAATGTGCGCCTTTGGTTTCAATAATGTTGACAATTTTTGTACTTACTTTCCACAAGCATATTTTGTAAAGATGCGATCTGACATCTCTACTTACATAGGTTACAACTATGGTAGGTACAATTTATATCAACAACACAAAAAAATTTTTTGGGCTTATATGTTGCAAAAAATGTAAACGGAACTAATTTTGTCGATTACTTTTGGCACATACCTCTAAATTCAAAAGGCGCCTAAAAATTATATAAATTTTAGAAGAAATATTTTCTGGAAAAAATACCTATGAAAATTTTTTTTCAATTTGATAGGTTTAAATAACTAATAAAATTGACCCGAGTATCACACTATTGCTGTTTTCTGTGGTCAAAATCAGTAAAATCTTCTAGTAATAGTATTATTCTTCTACAAACCAGTCTATGAATTAATGGCCGCTGCATCGCCATAGCATGGCCTACACTTAAAATGGACGATAGAAACAGTTCTCACAAGTTTCGGAAATTTGCATCACATTTTACTAAACGAAACTTGTTCCTAAGTTGTGATTATTTAGTTTCGATAACTGTGGGGATTTTCAATCAAGAGAAACAAGTTTCGAAACTTTTATTACAATTTTATTACAACAATTTTCCAATCCGTTATACCAATTATGTTAACATATTTTGGAGTTTGGAGAAAGGGCACTGTGACTTATTCGGTAATTTAAAGACCACAACTTTAGTTCCTCATTGATCGAAAAAACTTTTTCGATGATATCTTCAGCAACATCTGAATCTTCAGCTTCTTCAAAAGGTTCATCATCTTCCTCGAAAAATAAATTAACTCCATGACAACCAGACGTGTCTGAATTGAAATGAATAATATTATATACCTTTGTAGGTATAAGAAATCATACAATAAATGCTTACCTTCCCTATTCTTAACGAACTTCCAACTGAACACTCTGCCAAATTTTCATTTTTTCGTCAATCTCATTATGTTTTATAACAACCTTTGGTGTCTTCACTACCCTTACATATTTTAGCAAGCTGTAATACCGCTATGAGTGCTTGAATTCTTTAGTTTTGCCCATTTTTGATAATCTTGTGATGTCCCCCATTACAGGTTGCTTGTCAGTTATGAAGGTACTTTAGTTTCAATTTATAATTCTTTTATGTTCTAACACATTTTGTTATAATAGAAGGAAACAAAGTGGAAGCATTTTCTGAAATGTGGTGGTTATTGAAGATAGGAACTTAAGTTGCAAACCGTTCCGATAATGTAGAGATGCTCGTTGACATGGATTTTCAGTAAAGCAAATGTTGCAATATTTGCCAAAAATGTGCTGAAACATTTGTTCCAAGGAAGAAGCATTACACAGAATTCGTAACATTTTACATAATTTATCTGGAACATTTGTGTGATACAACAGTAGGCAAAAATTTGGAAACAGTTAACAAAAAATGCGGAAATTGTTTATAAATTTTTGTTTCTCACATAATAGTGGAAACATTTTCAAAACTGTTCCACACTGCGATTTTTTGTTTCGAAACTGTGCCTGAAATTGCTACTTGGGTTTCCTAAGAAAAAAATAAATTACTTTTAGGAAAAACCATTGTCAATATGATATATTGAATAAAAGACTCTACAGAAAGAAACATAACATTTCGCTGAAAAACTTAACTTATAATATCCGACATTACAAGCACAAAAACGCAAAAAAAGTACAAAAATAATATTTCTCTCAAACACTCGCGTCATTTCGAATTTCACTGGAGCTCCTCTACCTTACTCCTGTGGCTCTGAGAAGCTAGGTGAAGACGCACTTCGTGAAGGAACCTCATATTCTTTTTGCAAATCTCACAAGTGATATCCTCAAACGGAATCATCCTGAAAAAAATCACCGCAACATTCAGGATGATCCATGGAAACTACAAGCGTGAGGAGCCCTGTGGCGAATACAAGACTAGTGTACATACAGTCCAACAGATTTAAATTGGCAAGCGGTGGAGGCGCAACGCGTTGGCGCCAGCCACAGCCTGCATTTATCTCAGCGCAACAGTGGCGTGGACATTTTTCAAGGAAAAAGGATGAGAAAAGAAAAGAAAAACGAAGAAGGAAATACGCGAAAACTAAGGATTTAAGTGATACCGAAAGAAACGTTATTTATAATTTATATGAAGCAAAAGTGAATGTTACTCTAGTAAGTTTACTAAAAAACCTTAAGAGAAAAGGGCGTTTTGGAAATTGGATTACGTTCCTTGGCAAAATTAATGAATATACTGGGTTTTCGATATAAAAAAGATTGCAATAGGAGATTCCTCTGTGAACAACTGCACATAGTTCACCAGAGTCAAATTTTTAAAGAAATATGCCGAAAATCTTAATTCAAAATTTAGGAAAGTGATTTTTTTGGACGAGACGTGGATATTTTCGAACGGCAGTGGGTCAAAGTCTTGGCAAGATGATTCGGTGAAGTCAGTAAAGAGAAAGAAAGGATGTGGATCAGGAAAATGTTTTATAATTTTGCACGCAGGATCTAGTTCCGGATTTGTACATGGTGCTAGTTTAAATTTTTCGTCAAAATCAAGAAGTATGGACTACCACAATAATAAATACAAAGATTTATTTGAAAAATGGTTAAAAAAACAGCTAATTCCAAATTTAGATGAACCGTCTTTAATTTTTCTTGACAACGCATCATATTATTCTAGAATATTAAATAAGCAACCAAATTCTTCATGGAAAAAAATGAAATATTCGAGTGGTTACAAAAACAAAATAAAAACCCTCCGCCGAATTTGTTAAAATCAGAATGAGGTATTGCGTCTGCCTCCATATCACTGCCAGTTTAATGCCATTAAATTACTATGGGCAGGCGCAAAAACTTATTATGGGACCTTTACAGATCTATTTATAGGAAGATTTTGCATAAGAAATGGGAAAGGACGACTCTTTTTTGTGGTCGAGACCCTCATTACAGCAGAAAAACTGAGAAAAACGACACTTTTTAAGAGCTGTATTTACGCTCCAGTATCTTGGTATCTATAAGAGATATTGATTTGAAATTTGCATGAGCCGATAGCTCTTTTAATTTACTACAAAACTGTGTCTTCGAAATCAGCCCGCTTTGATTGTTTATAACAATAAATAAACATTTTCTCCGGCGACGTTCTTTTTCCAAGCATTTTATTAAATAAAATATCATCTGTATACTTCTGTATTCACGGAATGGGTAAAACTTGAACTGTAAAAATTATCACTGATGGGTTCTTGGACCTGGGTAATGTAAAATTAAAATGAAACTTCAGTATAATTTGTGATAATTTTATCAGTTGAAAGTTTTACTCAATTGTGGTCTAAATTCGGTGAATGAACTGTATACTATGCGTATACATACATATAGACATTTTTTTTACATTTTTCCTTTTTAGATGTTACTACCAAGTATACCTCTGGATAATGAGTCACATTGGCATAATTGATAAACTAGAGCCAAGCAATTATGGCTGGGTACGCAAAAATGATATTTTGGTCTCACAATTTGTCACAAGGGCCCCAATTCCCCAAAATATTAGAACAATAATCAGTCTTTTCTGCAACGAAAAAAACTGTAATAAACAATAAATGCGCGTGCAAAAATGAGGGCATGTTTTGTTTTTCCGAATGTAAGTGCAAAATGAATTGTTGTTTGATGAACAAGATGATATGCAGGAATAAGATTAAAGCTTTTCATTCTTAATTCACGTCATTTATAATTCCACACAAAATAAAGTTAGTGGAACGACGAACAACCACGATAGGCATGTTGTAGGTATGTAGCGCAGTGGGCCCTTTATATATTATATCACCAGTACGTGGGCGAAGCGGAAAGGGAGAGGCGCGGGAGGGTGATCGAGAGCGGCAGCGCGTGAAAGATGCAAAATTAATTTATTGTTAAACATAAGTGTATACAAAATGGAGAGAAGATAATCCATATGAAATTTGCCAGTTTTCTGTGCAATAATTTTTTTAATATCTTATACAAAATCATCAGCAGGTAAACAAATATTAAGCAGAGCATATCCAGAAGGGAAAATTGAATTGTTTAGAAGAAAGATTACTGAGATGGACATCACAAATTACAACTTCTTCCATCAGAACTTTCTATATGATTTTAATAACATTTTTCCACTAAAACAAAAAAGGTAAAATCTGACGGTGTAACTAATAATGGATGGTTTAACGATAATTTAAGGCAGATAAGGGAAACCTTGCTTATGATTAAATCGGCAAAAAACCACATTGATAACCTTGAACAAGTGTACAAAAAATACAGAGGATTCTACAAGGAACAAGTGAAGAAAGCGAAAGTAGCATTCTACACAAACAAAATGTTAAACTCTGATAACATACCTAAAGCAACATGGAATTTTGTTAACGAACAAACTGGGCATACAAAAACTAGTATAATCAGTGGGGAATCTTCAAATAGCGAAGACCTGAATGACTACTTCATAAATATTGGAAGTTCCATCAGTCAGAAAGTTATGAACAAAAATACCATAACTCCCTTGAAGCTCCTACAAAAGTACCCCTTTAACAACCAGAAGTCAATGTTTTTCGAACCCGTTAATGAGCAGGAAGTTATCACGATTATTGACAAACTTCGAAAAACCCACACAAACGATATTTACGATCTGAATACTACGTTTATATCAAAATTTAGTGGAGAATTAGGTAAACCGCTTGCCTTCCTGATCAATGAGGCTTTCACATCTGGAGAATTTCCCGATGCACTGAAGGTTGCCAAAGTAATACCCATACATAAGAAAGGTGACACAAAAGATCCTGAAAACTACCAGTATTTTCAAAAATTTTTGAACATGCCATTAAGACCCGCCTTTTAGCTTATTTGGACAAACACAGCATCCTACAAGAAAATCAATTTGGCTTTCGAAAGAACAGATCTACTGTGATAGCAATATCTACCTTGGTGGAGAACATCTTGAACAGTCTTGAGGAGGGTAGCAAACCAGTAGCTCTGATGTGCGACTTGTCCAAGGCGTTTGATTCAGTAGACCACAAAGTGCTTCTTGATAAGATGCAGTATTACGGAATTAGAGGAATTACAAACAAATTATTCTGCTCCTATCTTACTAACCGGAAACAAATGGTGGTTACACGAGATAGTTGCTCAGAATATTCACTACGGGGTATCCCAGGGAAGTATATTAGGACCAATATTGTTCCTGATATATGTAAATGATCTTCCTTCTAATATGAGAGAGGAAATTACAACAGTGCAATTTGCTGACGATACAACTTTCTTCTGGGACAGAGATCTTGGGGAAAGTTCAGAAAATGTTGAAGCAGTCGCTGACTTCTGGTTTGCCTCTAACCACCTCTGTATGAATACTGAGAAAAGTCAATATATCCAATTCTCGACAAAAAGAACTCAAGGTGAAGAGCACGTAAAGTTCCTTGGCCTTTACGTGGATAACACCCTGACTTGGGATGCACACATCAGTGGTCTGGCCAATAAACTTTCAAAAGCAGTGTATGCCTTGCGCAGGGTGAGAGACCTAACAAACACTAAAACTGCACTTTTGGTCTACCATGCACTGTTTCACAACAACCTGCAGTATGGCATCCGAATTTGGGGATATTCAACTCATTCCACTCGCATCTTTCTGCTTCAAAAACGAGTAGTTCGAGTAATTGCAAAAGTCCATCCACAGACTCATAGTAAGCCATGGTTTCTTTATACAGTTTGGAATTTTAACTCTGGCAAGCACTTACATACTGCAGAATTTGATCTACATCAAAAACATCCACACTGTAAAGAACTGTGATGTACACACTTACAATACTAGGCAAAAAGCTGATTTACATCTGCCTATGGCTCGGCTCAAGAAAGGACAGAATGGAACACGGTACTGGGCATATAGACTCTATAATCACCTGCCTGGAAAAATACGTGATCTGCCCACCAAGACATTTATAAAAACAATGAAGGGTCGCCTTGTTGAAGCAGCCTTCTACTCAATCCAGGAATATTTTGAGAAGTCATTTAGTTGAAGCTGAACAGTATATTTGTTATACATACCTTTTGACATTGTTATGTTTGAATTCAAATATTTAACAATAAACATTATTTGTATTTTTATTTGTATACAGGAGTTAAACTGTAGCGCCGGAGAAAATGTTTATTTATTGTTATAAACAATCAAAGCGGGCTGATTTCGAAGACACAGTTTTGTAGTAAATTAAAAGAGCTATCGGCTCATGCAAATTTCAAATCAATATCTCTTATAGATACGAAGATATTGGAGCGTAAATACAGCTCTTAAAAAGCGTCGTTTTTTTCAGTTTTTCCTCTGTAATGGCGGTCTCGACCACCAAAAAGAGTAGTCCTTTCTCATTTCTGATGCAAAATCTTCCTATAAATAGATCTGTAAAGGTCCCATAAAATTATACCGAAATATTGGGTTGAATCACACAGAAAACCTTATTTTGAACTGGTGGCGTCAGGAGATCTAATAGACACGCCCATTTCAATAGAAGTCTTCATTTTCTAACTTTCCAATGCTTCTGTTTCACTTTTTTCACTTTTAAAATAACAAAACACCCTGTACACTATTTCCCGTGTTTGACTATGTAAAACACCTTTCCGTTCATAACCCGCCAACTTACTTTTTCAAAAGCTCACCTGCACCACTAGTATTGCACATTTTATTGCATCCGTAAAGTATGCTAATGCGCAACCCCACCACTCGCCAACTTAAATCTGTTGGACTATAGGAAAGATAGGATGGGGGGACATTTGAGACACGAAATATTTGCTAGTTAGCCAACGGTTTCCTCAGATCACCCCATATTATATATAAAGAAAAAATACCTTTGCGCCATTTCAGAAAGTTTCTTCAAATTATCTTTGATTAGCAAGTTGTGCTGGTTGGAATTGTTTAATTCTATGCTCCAATGTAACGGCCAAATGTCCCTATCCGTCTCGGGAGTACTCGTCTTCAATATTTCAGCATTATAATCCATCATATTCCATACATCTTGATATTTGAAGGGTGCGCGCTCTACACTTTTGCGTTTAAATCGCAACAGCTCGAAAAGTCTTTTCTTCAACTCTCCCTGACAAGTTTCCACGGAATTCTTCGGCTTGACGTTATCGTCCATCAAGTCCTGCATCGTTTCTATCGTCTGATTCATCCAGTAACGCAAATTGTTGATCTGCAACAAGCATCGTCATTCACAAGAGACGAAGTAGGCCAAAAATACAAAGAGACTGTAAAGGCAATAACCAAATTCGGCTTTTGGTGTACACCCACTTTAAAATAAGAGTACTGACCCTCTCCAGCTCCTCGTTCAGCAACTCAGTGTCTAAAGTGATGATCATGTCATGAGCGGGATACAGTGGTTTCCTCGTATCCTCCCATGCACCCAATCCACACAAAACCCCAGCAATTCGAGAACCATCCGCTGTCGGCTTTGGCTCCATTCGCGGACAAAATATCAAAGACACTAGGGCCACGAGTCCCGGAATATTCGGCAAGACCGTCGTATGCCTCAGTTTAAGCGCCTCTCCTTCCGGAGTCTGGCCTATTTGGGCCGCTACTAATAATCTACAATTGTTAAATAATGAAGGCGAAAAATTAAACAAACATAACACCGGATTCTAAACAGAAATTAGTGGTACTGGACCGTTCGAACAACTACTCCTCGGGCAAGTACCCCGTCAGGCATTGAATTATAGAACTAAATCCAGTTAAATTGCATGGTTTGAGTGTGTAGGGGAAAGCACCGTAACAAGTTGGTCTGCGGGTTTCCTACTAATAAGATTAGATTGAGATCAAGAGAGCAAGACTATGAAGGCTATAAAAAGCCATGATTCCATGTTATACTTGTGTCTGATAGGCCGTTTCTTCCAGAAACGAACTGTCTAAACCGCATTCCTCTAAGTGCTTTCGTTCCGAAGATATTCAAAATGGCGGTAACTACTGCAAACGTCAAAATTTTCAAAAAAAATTAAGAAACTCCGGAACGGTTCGACTGAGACCCAATGTTTGATTAACAAACTGACATTTATTTTTCATGAGAAATCCAAAAATGCAATAATATACAGGGTGTTCCATTTAAAATAACAAAGTTAGTGTCCATTTCCGGTATAACCGGAAGTCCGCCATATTTGAAAATATTTTTATCTCATTAAGCACTTATTTTTGAAAAACTTTTATTTGAAGAAGTTTCTTCCATTTCGAACTGTACGCTTGTTATAGACCGATTTCGCCTTAGTGACTCACCCTGTAGACCGTGAATGAACTTCGAAGTGGTGGAAGAGAGAAAGGGAAAAGACGTAGTAAAATATATTAAAGCGCAAAGAATAAGTTGGCTGGGTCACATAATACGGAGCGATGGAACAGGAGCGATAAGAACAATAACGGAATGGAACCCCAGTAAAAGAAGAGCAAGAGAGAGGCCCAAAATGAGATGGTATGATGAAGTTATGAATGATCTAAGAGCACTGAAAGTGAATAATTGGAGAAAACTTCCTACCACGTCTAAGCTAACATATCCATCGCAATTTTCAAATTTTCTAACTTTCCTACTTGTTTCACGCTTCTAACGTTCCATGCTCCGACTCGTGAAATGCAACACTTATCATACAACCATTTGCAAACTCGGAGATCTCGCAATCTTACGAAAGAAAAAGTTATTGTGTTTTTTCTGTTTAAAACTCGATGTTTGACAATTGCACTGATAAAAGTCATACCTAGCATGAGGATCTTGAGGCTCGGTATCCAACAGAACGGTATTCACCGAGCTACCTTCGATCCTGATGTTCTTGGTATGACTGCTGTGCGTGAGTCCATAAATCTGCATCTCCAGAGGACTATACGGACCCTTGAGATTAATATGTGCGCAGCATTCGTTTATATGAGGCGATTCAACTTCAACTTCGTCATCGTTAATCTCTTCGTTGCTGAACTCCCACATCTGATGGTCAGATTTCTGAACTTGCTTCCGCCTCAGATTGTTATCCTAGAAACCCCCAATATTAAGCTAAAAACGCAAAAAACCGCCAGAAATATCGCTTACTTTTGATAGATAACTTTCTTCGGCGGGCTCAGCAAATTGCTTTCGAATCAACAGCTCATTAATAGAAACATACTGACCACCGTTCGGAGTTGTCGACTGATTAGATGCGTATAATTCCATATGAACCACCCCATCAACAACAGAATAAACTTTACCGGTCAAGAAACGCTGCTTAGACGTCATTTCGTAAAAAGCTTTATTCGCTTCTTGAGACCAAAAACCCTTCGGGTTAAACACCAAGGTCGGCTTAATACCAGCCAACTCGCACTCCATAGCTTGCGGCTGTTTGCTGTTAAGTTTCGCTGGCTCTGGTAGATGGCACAACTGGCTAACCGCCACAGATTGAGTATTACCGTAATCGATGAACAATATCTGCACAAAACATAACATTCAAGTGAAATATTATAAAGAAGAAGAAGTCGCGTAGAGAAGTGGGAGTGGAAGGGGGAAGAGTTGGGGGTGTTTAAATATCTAGGATTCATCTTACAAAAGAACGGGGGCCAAGAGAAGCATGTAAGAGAGGTAGTAAGAAAGGCAACAATAGCAATGAAGCAGGTACGGGGAATAGGAAAGAGGAATTTTGGGGGCGACTGGAAAATAAGAGTAAAGTTGTTTGACGCATTAGTAAGCAGCGTAGCCATGTATGGAGCAGAAATTTGGGGGGTGGGAAGAGATAGAGGCGATCCAGGAAAAGTACATAAGATGGACACTGGGCTTAGATTGGATAACGCCAGGGTACATGGTAAGAGACAAAACAAACAGAGAAAAACTAAGAACCAGGGCAGGAAGGAGAGCCATGAAATATGAGGAAAAGTTGAGAGGTGGGGGTGGGAACGAGTTAGCCAGGTAGTGTTGGGCGGAGAGGTGAGATAAATTTTATCATGGGCGAGGCTATGCAGCAGAAGGAGTGGAGAACTTGAGAACAGCAGGATGGAACATGGTGAGAGAGGTAGAGGAAAGAGACAGGCAAATGCAAGTGCAGGATAAAGAAGAGAAGATAAGACAATCAAGATACAACAACAAATATAAAGAAATAAGGACAGCGGGACTGCCGAGATATCTACGAAGTAGGGGAAGGGAAGAGAAGATAATAAGGGTGGCAAGGTTTAGACTGGGAAATGAGATGAGAGGTGAAAGGTATTGGGAAAGCGAAGACAGAAGAATGTGTAGGGTTTGTGGGGCGGAGAAGGAGACATGGGACCATGTGTTAGAGGTGCTGGTGGAGAGAGAACATGGAACAGGTGAGAGTGGAGATGGTACTGGAGGAAAGCGGAAGAGGGGAAAAGTGGATGGAATTGATACAGAGGGAAAGGAAGGAGAGGGGGAATTAGATAGGTCGCAATTAATTGTGAGGAGTTTATTTAGTTTTGTTTGTTTCATTCATTTATCTGTTTATCTGTTTATTTGTTTATTATGAATTGTAATCCCAAATGGGAAGTAATAAATCCATTATCTATCTATCTAACTACCATCCTAAGTTACAATCCACCACTGAAATGTCGTTGTGGAGAGCTTCACCCAATGCCCATAATGCTGCACACAGCATTTGGTCATATTGCTCCAAAATGACAGCTCACGAGTCACCCAAAATTTTAGACTGTCTGAGTACCCCGTGGTCTATTGGAAGTTTGCAAATATAAATATAGCGGCTACAACCCATAATTACTGAAATACAACGAGTTGGCCATTTTGCTTATTTGGCCATATTGCCTGCAGCGTAGACTGAATAACTAAAGACGCCTCACCAATGGCTTGGTTTTTAAACGTTAGTTTTGATATATTTCTGAGATGTCGCTAGAGGCAAATATAGATAGTCCTCAAGCTTTTGCAAAACGCATGTTTATCTTTCGCACTCTATCGTATTAAACGTCGTAAGTTAGACAGAAATACAGCTACATACTAGAAGCGTGTATCGAAAAAATTGTAACCACTTCAGATTTTAGCCGAGAACTCTATAAGAAAAGATGCGACATACGAGCCCAAGTCTGCTAATGTGTTTATTAGAATAAGAAGAATGACGTATATCCAATATTTATACCTATGCTTTGAATGATTTACGATTTTGCAGCAACAAAGGGATGCCGGCTTATGTAAAGCAATCTGAAGTACAGAGCCGCATTCAGTTCTGATTTTTGATTGCCGTTGTGGAAATGTCTGGAAATTTATGGAGTTATTTCAACTGCCATAAGAGCAAAAAATATAAAAACCCGGGATTAAAACTTTAATTTTCCATGGAAAGATACAGAGAGATGTAAACAATAGGCATTATATTCAGGTAAAATAAATTTTTGGAATATGAAGTAAACGGATTTTTTGCAACATGGCCATCGATCAATGTATAACTTAAAATTAAAATTTAAAATCATGCTGATTATTTTTTCATCGTCAAATTGACCAATAGAAACATTTCATTTGAGTCTGGAATTTTTTCGATAATTTTCCTTGTTGATAACTGATAAGTTGCCATAGTTGCGAATTTGTAGGTGCATTTATAATTTATAATCTAGTTACTTTAGTATCTGCCAAACGTCAAATATTCCCAACATCTTTCTTTGTACTATATGAATTAATTGAAATAAAATTTCGTTTTGAACTACCTAACTTGCTTCGATTCAAAAAATAATCTTGTTAAATACAATTCGTGGCCTGGAATTTTTAGGTAATTTTACTCAAGCAACAGCTTTAGTAAAATTTCCGACAATTCCAGACCACTTATTGTATTACTACAGAAAATTTTATAAATACAAATATTAGCGCTTTTTGGAAGACGGCATATACCAGAATTTTAGTAGTGGTCTAGGACTAAGGTATAAAATACGGCCGTAGCCAGACAACCGGTAAGCATATTTTGCAACATAGGACGCTAGGAGCATGCAGAGATATCCAACGTTTTAGCGTGCTATTATTCCCTTGTTTTCATTAGTACTCGCGGATTTTCTTTAAAAAAAAATACCATTCCTGACGGAACACCGGACACAACACGTCGAATGCAAAATCCTGTAAATTACAATAAACTTTAGAAGAAAAAAACAAAAAGGATCCGCTTCAATTCGAGCAAACACTCCTTTGAAGGTTGCTTTGCATGAAGTTTAACACTCTATTAAAGCACGTGAAAATGGAAGTAAACCAGTCAGCTTAGTATTTAGCCCCACCATGGTCCCAGTGACCTGTGTTTCAAATATTATGCAACCGGTAACGGCTGGCTACAAACAGCCGGCGAAATCTGTATGACGTCATTAATGATGTGTTCAATTAGAATCTGCCGGCCGATTTTAATCGACCGGTAAAAAAGTTAGGTTATGCTTTGTAGTACTTCTGTTTATGTTTTATTGCGGATGAAGAACGCTTAAAATAAATATTACATTTTTTAAGTATTTTGCTTTACTTAGATACCTAGGTATCTATATTTTAAACGTCAATTGAAAGTCAGATTTTCAGTTTGTGCCAGGGGGGTTTCACTGTTATGCACGATCTTGAACTATGTTAGATTCAGTTTCTGTAAACCGCTTTAGATGGCACTACGACTCTGACATTTGCCGTCGAAACTCTGTATTACTGATTTCGTGAAATTTTAATCCGAGGCATGCTTTGTTGTTATTTCTGTGGCAACCGGCATCGTCAGATAAAATGGAAAATTTAAAAATTGTAAATTATTTTAGATATTCCCTGGTTACGTTCACAGAATATCTAATTATGGTTACGTTTTCTCGATACGCAATAATATTGAATCAGAAATAGGTGCATAACAAAGAAATAGTAATTATGCACAAAAAGCAGCAGGCCACGTTTATAATATTTTGACTTCTGTCAGTAGGCACTTCTTTGACATCTCTGCGAATGCGGAGTTTTTCCTCGCACATCGAAATAGCAGCCATGCGGCTGTGAAATGTCTTCCTTGAACGTCTCCCGGTGTTGAATTAATATACTAAATTGCGCAAATTTTGTAATTAACGTTTACAAGTAAGTTTCATTTGATTTTAGTATTAGTTTGCGTACGCTAAAGATCGAATGCCTATTTGACGTTCTTTAGCGTTATTTATTTTCTACTTGCAATGTAAAATGCTGATTAAATAAAATTGATGCCTACATATAAGCATACATAGTCTTTGTTTTCTTTAATTTAGTTCGATTTTTAATATTAATAAAAATAAAGTTTAAATTTCAATTCTATCTACGCGCGCTTGTACACAATTGGTTCTTGTAAACAGCTAGAGATGGCGCTAAACGCGGTTCCTACTTTTAACATTAAGCTGCGCGTTCTTATTTGGGTGTTCTGTGGTTTGTGCTGATTTATCTTTTTTAAAAAAACAGTGAATCTAAAATCGTTGATTGAGGGAATATTCCCTCAGGAATATTCCCTCAATCAACGCTAAAATTTTAAACGAAGTAGAAGTTATTCTCTAACTGTTGTCTTTATATTCAACTGTTCCAACCACTGCAGGAATTTTTTCAATTAATAACTCTAATATTTAATCGTCTTTTACAGGCGGTAATATGATTTTGAGGTATGACAACTTTTAATAAGGTTTCGTCTAGTACAATAAAGTTGTACCTCAAAGTCAGGGTTACCAGCTTTTAAATTTTCAATAATAAAAGGTAGATACCTATGTGGGTGTTGCGCTTTCAAAGGCACATAATAATAATTCAATTTGCGATTCATAAATTATATTCCACAACGAATAAAAATGTTAAAATTGTTGGGCTTAGTTTGTATTTATTACTGGAAAGTTCTTATTATACTCGGACGTGCAAGACCGACCCTGGGCGCCACGTGCAAATAATATATCCAGATGGCAGATGCCGGCTGGAGAAATAAAAATATTTATTCGGAGAGCTAAAGCTAGGAAATATAAATTTTGTACGTATACGCCATCTATGAAATTTATCAATTACTATGACATTAAAAACCGCTACTGCGTTTATATAAGACGTCTTGAGTTATTTAGTCTACGCCAATGCCCATAATGCTGTACACAACATTTGGCCATATTGCTCCAAAATGACAGCTCACGAGTCACCCAAAATTTTAGACTGTCTGAGTACCCCGTGGTCTATTGAAAGTTTGCAAATATAAATATAGCGGCTACAACCCATAATTACTGAAATACAATGAGTTGGCCATTTTGCTTATTTGGCCATATTGCTGCAGTTACCTTACGATGAAAATTGCGTATAAAACAATTACCTGTGCGATAGGCGGCCTTCCCGGTTTAATATTCATAACTTTGCAACGATAGTACAAGTTGTCCTGCGAAAATTTGGCAGCATACACCTCGTTGACTTTCACTTTCTCGTTCACAACTTGTAAGGGTGCTTCGTTCAACAACTTTTCTAACATAAACAAGCTCTCCTTTACGGAGTCGTCTCGATTTTGAGCCCAGAAATGACCAGCGTCGATTATCTAAAAATTGATTAACAGGGCCATACAATCTGAAAAATGTTTCCTCATTTTAATACCTCGGTTATTTCGATCGGAATCCATTCCTGAATCAAACTGGGCAAGATAGAGGGCTCCTCCCCGCTCGATCTGTTCAGACGAGTATTCATCGAAAGCAAAGTAGGTTTGCCGATACCCAGTTCATCTGCTCTTTTCCACGCCGCTTTTGTGCTACAGGAAAAACAAATTCGCACGCCGAAAATGGGGGAAAATCGCGAAAACTTACGGCAAAACAGCGATACTGGTTCTCATTCCGAGTTGTCGCAGACGAACTGCTTGATACACTTCAGACAGGACCTTCCCAGGCATCGAAGTAAGAAACTGGTTACCGTCCACGTTAACAATGCTAGGCTCGTTCGTACTCACAAATTGTACAAACACTTTTCTATTAAACACGATAAACATTAATATACCCCAAGCAAACACGACGACATGTAATACTAACTGATTTTTAAAGGAAACCCGCATGTTTTGGGAGAATCCCGTGAAAATCTTCTTGACCATACCAGCATACAATGCCCCTGGCTGTTCCTGGTCCATGTTCGTGAAATACACAGTCCTAAACGGATCTTTGCCATCGATCTTCTTGACTGCCTCCCGCTCATCGACTTGGCCGGCGTCGGCAGCACGGATAAAGTAATTCGGATAGAACGCACCGCACATTACCACCTGAGTTAATTTAATTTAATTATTGTTGCGCGCCAGAAGGGAAGATAAAGAAGAAACTAAATTGTCCATACCTTCAAGACGCTTGGCGTTTCCATATAATCTAAAACAACCCTGTCCCCCCTCGTACTTTCCCTTATCCCCAAACGCTCCAACCGATCAGTTAATTCCCTGATTAAATGCTGCCACTCCAACAAAGCGCGCCGGCTGACGAAATTCTGCTTCAACCACCCTGCTTCACCAGAACCAGTACCTACGTTGAAGGAATTTGTGCGCTTATTTCTCTCCCAAACCTAAAAGACGCTTTTAACCTGTTTGTCTACGTAACAGAACCTCAAAAAATACCTTATACAAGTTCAGAAGTGCTATTAAGTCGCTACAAGACGCGTCCGACCACATTAACTTGTTCTTGTAAGCTTGAGCCCGTTCTTGAAAAGGCGTCGAAAATATATTGTTAAGAGAAGATCCAGCAGCTTAAAAAAATACATTTTAGTGCCCGCAGATTATTTTTAAACAAATAAAAATACCCATTATGATGGTATCTTTGAGACAGCTGAACATATGGCCCAATACGATGAATTTCGCCAAATTTACATCTATCGGCAATTGGGCCATCACAGTACCCAAAAACGTGAGTTCCCCATCTTCTGGTGAAGTTTTTCCTTTACGTTTTACAGTTAAAGCACCGCACTGATAAACAAAGCTATGATTAAAAAATAAACGATGGTAAATTTGTAAAACATACATCTTTCAAGGACCAAATTGTCGACTGGATATTTTTCAGGTCCGGCGGGTTTAAAGCCAAAGCTAGGATAGCCTTCGGAGGCTCCGCTAAGTTCAACATCTTTGAAGCTAAGACAACTCTATCCAGAGGGGCTCGAAGGATTTCCGGTATAACCATTTTCGGCATTTCGTTCTAACAAAAATTATTTTATGAGGGCGATTCAAATATTATTGTTCCCGACATAGAAGCAAATGACGACGTGCCACTAATGGACAACCGGGGTGTACCGGAAGAACCGCTTTTATTTTCATGTAAATATTAGCTTGTAACAATACAGGATGTCCCAGATAAGCCTCGACAGCATTGCTATCTCACTTATCTTTAAAGATAGAAACACGTTTAAATGGGGAAAAAGTTTTGCAATTTGGAGCTCTTTAATATGCCCTCACAAAAATCGACTTCACTCTGTTGATTTCCTAGATATTTAAAAAAAAGGAAAAAATTGCAATTTGGTTTTTTGTTAATAACTTCGTTATTTATTAACATTTTAATGATTTTTAAAAACAGGTTTAAATGGTTGTATAACCCGCTTACTTCTCAGTACTCTAAAATTGTCTCCGACGTTTCATACACTTGCAGTCATCATCAGGTTTATTTTTTCTTATGGACGCCATATTGGATTTTCATGTCATTAAATAGCTTATTTTTTGCTGAGAATATCAACCTATAACAAGTTGATATTATATCAAAAATAATAGCTGCAGAAAATGAAATTCATAATTTAGTGGAAAAATTTAGTTATCCGTGGAGAAACAACTTTATTAAGGAGTAATTTTGCAAGAATTATTACAGTTTTATTTCGTTAAGTAGAAATCAATGAAACACTCATAATTTGTAGCAGTAGAAACTGCCAAAAAATAGTTTAGTTCAAAATTGTATTTGCCTCCCCAGGAAATTATAATTTCAAAATTGAAAAACAAAAAACATCAAGGGAATAATAAAAACTAGTTACAAAACAAACGAAAACAACTTATTGTCGCTAATGTTCAAAATGTGCCCCTTCATATTCGATGCAAATTTGAGCTCGTCCTACAATTTCGTTGCTAGCGTTCGGCGTCTTTGTACGGCTTATTTTTAGGCCTCCAATAACTTTATTGAATTGGAATAGTCAATCTTGCAAGTTATTGTAACTTAATTCAAAATATTACAAGTAGACAGATTGTTTTATAAATAAAGAAAGTACCTATGCATTGAGAAGACACCAACTTTGAAACACAAAAAAAAATAAAACTTATTTCTAATTTCATCGTTAAGATTTTCTTTCACACTTTCCTATTGTTTAGAAAGTTCATATTTTGTAATTCTTATTTCCAAGGCCAACTAAATTGTAGTCCAAAATAATAGAATTTTATGTTCTAAGACTATTTGTGCTGGAATATTACCCATTTGTTATAGGTTGCTATTCTCAGCAAAAAATAAGATATTTAATGATATAAAAATCCAATTTGGCGTCCATAAGAAAAAATAAACCTGATGATGACTGCAAGTGTATGAAACGTCGGAGACAATTTTAGAGTACTGTGAAATATGTGGGCTAAACAACCATTTAAACCTGTTTTTACAAATAATTAAAATGTTAATAAATGACAAGTTATTAACAAAAAACCAAATTGCAATGTTTTTCTTTTTTTTAAATATCTAGGAAACGAACAGAGCGAAGTCGATTTTTGTGAGGGCATATTAAAGAGTTCCAAATTGCAAAACTTTTTCCCCATTTAAACGTATTTCTATCTTTAAAGATAAGTGAGATAGCAATGTTGTCGAGGCTTATCTGGGACACCCTGTATAGTATCTCTCTTAAAGTAATAATAATAATAAATTTATTTATTTCAATTAAACCAATTTAACATCAAAACGTTCACCAACCCTTGTTCACATGAATAAATAAATAAACAATTCTACATCGCTAAAAGTTTGAACAACTTGTGTGCGACGTTACAAAATTTTTCCAGAGCAAAGCAACACAACACGAAGAGCAATATCAGGAATATTTTTAATCCACATCTTTAATTTACTTTTAAAAAGAGGAAAAACAGAGCTTTTTATTTCAACTGGTAACATATTGTAAAGACTAGCAGCATTATAAGTGAAACATTGTTGTCCAACTTTCTTTGACATCCTATCAGTTTTAACATTCAGGTTTAGTTTACTTCTAGTTTCATAGGGATGGTCTACAACGCTTCTGCTACTGAATCTCTCATAATATTTGAGTATTTCCAAGGCATAAATCTTATTTACATTTAAAGAATCTGAATTTTCATATAATAATTGAGAGCTATAAGTTGGTGGTTTTTTCAGTATTATTTTCAATATAGACTTTTGAGCAATTTCCAGATTTTTTATAGTGGTTTTAGCACAACCACCCCAAGCTACTATACCCAGTGGCGTAACAAAGGATGACAGGGCCCGTACGCAAAACTGTTTAGTATGCCCCCCCCCCCCCCCCCCGTGTTATAGAAATATTTTGAATGCAAGGTTTCAAAATTGGGAGCAACATAAAAGTTAAAAACTTTTTTTTATTTCACTGCTAAATACAAATAAAATAAAACCCAGATAAAAACCAACGTATGTATTAAAATTATTTTCAAACTATAACCATCTTAATAACTAAAATAATATTTTCTTCTGGCCTTACTATTAGCAAAGCCCTCAACTAGGTCTTTGGTATTCTTTGCCGATGCAGCTGTATGCTCAATTGCTAGAACAGAAAGGACATGTAGGCGAATTTGACTAGTCGAATTTCTCAAGTAATTTTTGATAATTTTAAGTTTACTAAATGACCTTTCTGTGGTTGCAGTTGTAACGGGAAGAGTCAAAAATAAAAGTAAACAGATTAGCACTTCTGGAAAGTAACTTTCTAGAAAGCCGTATTTTTGAAGCAAGTCTCTCACAAGTCTCTCACATGTTTTAATTGATAAGGTCTTTCACCATTGAAACCGCATTAACAAACTGAAATTAACATTTTTTATTAACTGCTTCCGAATATTTTAATTGTATCCTGTCACAGTAATCTACAATTTCGCTGTCTTTCATAGTTCATACTAAGAAAATGTTTGGGTTGTAGAAATCCAAATATATTTGTAATTCCATGGAAACTTTTGAAACGGTTTTCAAGTTGCTGGATGACTACGTCAGTTGTTAAATAGAACACATTAACCTTAATCCTTAAACAGCATTTCTGGAGTTAGAAAAAGTGTACGGAGTGGTGAGCCAAAAAGCGAGGTCCCACGCTTTGAATACCATAGTCGGCGTCTTTGATAAGAAGGACGCAAAACAATTAAAATCATAACAGGACACGACAAAAACGGATACAATTAGAAGCAAAAAAAGAACATAGTTAAATGTATAATTATTATATTACAACCAATCAAACCCAGGATCGAGCCCAGGAGAAATTCGATTCGAGGCTCTTTTATAGGTACGGTCTGGTAGGTGTGGTCAAGGGCCCCCCTAGGTCTTGGGCCCGTATGCACCGCATAACAGGGCATACCCTTCGTTACGCCACTGACTATACCATACACCAACAAAGGCAATAAAAGACCATTATAAACCATTTTCAAACTTTCATAACTTAGAATCCCCCTGAGTACAACAAAATGACCCATGAGGTGTCTTAATTTTTTACATAGGTTATTTACGTGATCCTCCCATCTCAAATTTGAATCAATTGTTATACCCAGGTATTTATAGGATGTTACAGGTAATATTTTAATATCACATTTACAACCGACATGTAACATTTTTGTACAACTTTCCATATGTACAGTTATTGGATCCAGAACCGGCAGGCTATCTCTATATGAGCCGAAGGGCATGTATTTTGCTTTACTGGTGTTTAAAGTTAATAAATTTAAATTAAGCCACTCTTTAACCCTGGCCATAATAATAGAAGTTTTCTTTTTTAGGTTTTTCCAAGTTGTATCTTTAATAATAATTACCGTATCATCTGCATAAGAGACTATGTCGGCATCTAAATCCAATTTCAACAGGTCATTCAAGTACAACAAAAAGAGGATAGGGCCAAGCACAGAGCCCTGCGGTACACCAAAGTTGACTATTTGAGAATCACTCTTTTTATCATTAACACTCACTAAGCAAGTTCTGTTTGTTAAGTAATCTTTGAGCAATTTTAATGCATTTCCACGAAAACCAAAACATTCGAGCTTCTCCACCAAACGCACATGACTCACAGTATCAAACGCCTTCTCAAGATCCAAAAACACAGCCAAGATTGGTTTGGAGGCATCAACTGTCTCATAAATCCCTTTTATAACCCTCGCAATTGCATTACTTGTACCCATTTTTCTTCTAAATCCATACTGATTATCTGATAACAATTTGTATTTGTCCAGATACGACATCATTCTTGTTTTTAAAGATTTTTCGAACACTCTTGCCAAATTGGATATCAGAGATATGGGCCTATAGTTAGTGGGATGTGTCTTATTTCCGGCTTTAAATAGTGGTCTTACAAGGGCTGTTTTAAAATGCAAGGGACATTCTCCCTCTGTAAACATTTTATTAATAAGTATTGCCAAAGGTTTAGAAACTGTTTCGTTACACTTTTTTAAAGAAGTAGCCTGTATTTCGTCAATCCCCGGTGCCGCATCTGAGCGCAGTTCCAATATGTACCTCTGAACCTCTAGTTCCGTCACAGGAGTAAGGTAAAAGGAACCAGACGCATCGCTAATGTTAAATCTTTGTAGCTTTCCCTGCGTTTCAATTAATTTTGCTTCACTTAATTTCTCCCCAATAGATGAGAAAAAATTGTTAAATTCGTTAGCTACCTCTTTACTGTTTGAAATAATACTGCCATTCTTATTGGCGAGATTGATGGTTTTACCACTTTTCTTATCATGATTTCTATTCAGAATTTCATTTGTTGTAGACCACAAAGATTTGGTATTCTTATTCTTAATTTGATCCTTATAAAAATTTTGCTTTGCAACCTTTATTAACGATACTATTTTATTTCTATATAATCTATATTGCATCTTCAAATATTCATTCTGTGGGTCAGCTTGTACCTGTCTATATAGCCTATCTCTAGTGTTTATACAATTTATAATTCCTGTGGTGATCCAAGTTTTCCGTTTTTTCCGTTGAGGTTTCAGGTGAACAGTAGATGAGGCCAAATGCAATCTCATAGTATTAACAAAATTATCACAAGCTTCAACAAGTGAACGTTATTCATGTTATTCCAGTTTTCATTTTCCAAATTATTTACAAGTCTGACATAATTAATCACCTTTCTATCCGATTTTGGCACCTGGTGAGCCATGGATTTAGAAGTCTCTCCCAGATCGCATCCTAATATTATTGGACAGTGATCAGTTATTTTGCTATGCAATATTATTGGAGTAAACCTCTTGCTATAATCATTGATGAAAATATGATCTATACAGGACCTCGACTCATTTTCAATTCTCGTAAAATCATTTATATAGGAATAGAAACCTCTCTCCAACAATGCATTCAGATACTCTTCAATAATTGCATCACTTGAGAGTAAATTTATATTAGTGTCCCCAACAAACACTTCGGTAGATTCATTACAAACACCATCAATATATTTTGTTGTAGAATCAATAAATTCAATTACATTTAGGCTAGGTGGTCTGTATCCCTTACATATACTATAACTCCATCACACTTATTTATGTCACCATCATTATAATACCGCTCATAACCGTCTATTGTATATAAATCAAGAGAACTACATTTCCACGTTTCACTCAATATTATCAAATCAAACTTGTTTTTGTATATCGATAGGACGGTCTGCAGCTCATCAAAATGCTTTCTAATACTTCTTATATTACTGTGGTAAATTGTAAAAGTGGAGTTCCTCAATAAGTTTTTACAAGACTCATTACTATAGACATTTAAGGTAACAATTTGTTGATTTTCTAGCTCTTCTATATAGTCACTAATCATATTCAACAACAACAGTAGTATCCAGGAAACAAAAACTTACCATTTGTTTAATGTTATTCAATTTTTCCAATATCCTCCTCGCTCTTTATACTATAGCAAGTGCTTCCCTCTTCCTTTCTCAAAAAAGTTACACTGTCTCTAGTCCATATATACTTAAAAGAATTTTCGAGTTTAAATTTCCGTGCCAGGTTAAACAATTTACGATTTATTGGAGTCAGGTTCTCACTTATGAAGATCCTGTGCTGTGGTACCTTAACCGGTAGATCGAACTGGTCCGCATACACGACACTGTTCTTTCTTGACTTCAAAAATTCATTCAGTCAATGTAAATAATTAAATTAATAGAGTTCAGTTATTTGTTTATGTTTTATTATTTATCGCCGTTTAGTAATAGAGAACCCACCCTTCTTTGACTGAAAGCTAAGGGTTTATCAACAGAGAACTTCCCAAATCCACTATCTCCCTCCATCTTCTATCCTACGCCCGTTCTCTCCAATTATCCACTTCCAGTGCTCTTAGATCATTCATAGCGTCATCATACCATCTCATTCTGGATCTCCCTCTTGCCCTTCTTTCACTGGGGTTCCATTCCGTTATTGTTCTTATCGCTCTTCTTCCATTGCTCCGTATTATGTGACCCAACCAACTTATTCTATGTGCTTTAATATATTTTACTACGTCTTTTCCCTTTCTCTGTTCCACCACTTCGAAGTTCATTAACAGTCTATATTCCAAGTATTCTCCTTAATATTCTACGTTAAAAAATTCTCAGTTGCTCTTCCTCTGGCAATGTTAAGCTTCTGGCTTCCATCGCATATGTGACTACTGGCCTTATCATCGTTTCATATATTTTAATTCTCGTGTCTTTTCTTATCTGTCTATTATTCGATACATTTTTATTTGCAAAGTTCGCTCTACATCCTGACTGTATTCTTGCTTTCACTTCATGCCCTTGAGTTACATTTATATGTGTTCCTAGATAGCGATAGTTGTTTACCTCTTCAAATTTGTAATTATCCACCTGTAGGCTGTGGCCTCCCTCTCCTACATGTCTTCCGTATCTCATACATTTCGCCTTCTGTTTGTTGACTTGTATTCCCACACCTTCCGCTGCCCCAATCAGTCAAGTCAAATAATGTCGTTTATCATGTCGTTTATCGTGTGTATGGGTATGATTACTCCCCTCTTCCACTCTGGCATTTCTGGATCTTCAATTTCTATATCCAGATCCAAGAACCCTATCACTACCACACAACCCTTATTCCTACTAATCTTCCAAATATTTAATACGTATTGGAAGGCCAGTTTCACAACTATGTGCTTCACAAAAAACCTGACTGTACTTCTGACACAAGATCATTGTTTTTAACATAATTAAGAAGCTGCGAACACACCACTTTCTCCAACAACTTTTCCACTATTGGCAATGTATTTATAGGTCTATACTCTTCAGCATTAATCTTATTTTAAATCTACTTTTAAATCATTCGGAAATATTCCCTCATTCAAAAAGTGGTTCACAAACCGCTCTTTTCTTTTTCTAACTTCAGCACTCCTATGTGACAAATATGCCTTCTACGTCAGGAACAATAATATTTGAATTGCCCAAGTAAGTAAATAGTAATAAACCTTACCTCGTAGAAATCTTCGCTGACCAACCGATACACTCTACCGTCCGCGATTCGACCGACACGCCCTGCTCTCTGCGTACAGTTCACATGGGAGGCCCACTCCAATTGCAGACTCTGGTATTTCGTATGTGGATCAACTACCATAGTTTTCGTCAAGCAAAAATCAATCACTATAACAAAAATATTACAACGACGAAAACCTCGTCTTACGAACAACATACCGTAACAAATATCTGATACAGTAATAGAACTTTCAGCGATATTCGTCGAGAGAATTATTTTGCGGTGTCCGGCCGGTGCAGGCAAGAACACTTTTCTCTGTTCATCTGTAGTAATAGATGAATGCAGAGGTAAAATGTGCCACTCAATTAGCGGTTTATCTGACGCCGTATCTCTGAATATGATTCTAAAAAGAGACGCATAATATAATAATGAATTAGAGAACGAAAGTGCATGAATAATACTCGTTTTTATTTTCTTGTAGTCGCGTATACGCTTCTTCTATTTCGAGAATACCCGGTAAGAAAACTAAGACACTCCCAATTTGGCAGTTATTAGTGTCCTTGTCGATGTTGTCCAGACGATCCAACGCGCGTACTAGGAATATAAATAATTTATACGCTTTGTCATCAATCTGCGGTTTATCTATAGTATTCTCTGGAACCTACACAACACATATTAAACATCCGAAAGGTTATTTATAAGCGACTTTCCTTACAGGAAGAATGCCTTTAAGTTGATCGGAATAGTACATCGTCGTATTGTAAATATTCGGTTTAACAATGCGTATTACTGGTGCAGGAATAATTTCTTTACGACTATAGTTTCTAAAATAAACAGCAAATTCATCCGTATCAAAAGTGGCAGACATCAATATGACCTATAACACAAATAACTGTAATAAAATTCACGATGTAGCCTGAATCCCAGACTAGTTGGGTGTTTAATAGCAGGTCGCCAAAAACCTTGGTGAAAATGATTCTCACATCAAAAATGCCTCGACAACATTGCTATCTCACTTATCTTTAAAGATAGAAACACGTTTAAATGGGGAAAAAGTTTTGCAATTTGGAACTCTTTAATATGCCCTCACAAAAATCGACTTCGCTCTGTTGGTTTCCGAGATATTTAAAAAAAAGAAAAAAATTGCAATTTGGTTTTTTGTTAATAACTCCGTTATTTATTAACATTTTAATGATTTGTAAAAACAGGTTTGAATGGTTGTTTAGCCCGCATATTTCTCTGTACTCTAAAATTGTCTCCTACGTTTCATACGCTTGCAGTCATCATCAGGTTTATTTTTTCTTATGGACGCCATATTGGATTTTTATGTCATTAAATATCTTATTTTTTGCTGAGAATAGCAACCTATAACAAATGGGTAATATTCCAGCACAAATAGTCTTAGAACATAAAATTCTATTATTTTGGACTACAATTTAGTTGGCCTTGGAAAAAAGAATTACAAAAATGTAATTTTACAAAATATGAACTTTCTAAACAATAAGAAAGTATGAAAGAAAATCTTAACGATGAAATTAGAAATAAGTTTTATTTTTTTTGAGTTTCAAAGTTGGTGTCTTCCCAATGCATACATAGGTACTTTCTCTATTTACAAAACAATCTGTCTACTTGTAATATTTTGAATTAAGTTACAATAACTTCCACGATTGACGATTCCAATTCAATAAAGTTATTGAAGGCCTAAAAATAAGCCGTACAAAGGCGCCGAACGCTACCAGCGAAATTGTAGGACGAGCGCAAATTTGCATCGAATATGAAGGGGCACATTTTGAACATTAGCGACAATAAGTTGTTTTCGTTTGTTTTGTAACTAGTTTTTATTATTCTCTTGATGTTTTTTGTTTCTCAATTTTGAAATTATAATTTCCTGGGGAGGCAAATACAATTTTGAACTAAACTATTTTTTGGCAGTTTCTACTGCTACAAATTATGAGTGTTTCATTGATTTCTACTTAACGAAATAAAACTGTAATAATTCTTGCAAAATTACTCCTTAATAAAGTTGTTTCTCTATGGAGAACTAAATTTTTCCACTAAATTATGAATTTCATTTTCTGCAGCTATTATTTTTGATATAACATCAACTTGTTATAGGTTGATATTCTCAGCAAAAAATAAGCTATTTAATGACATGAAAATCCAATATGGCGTCCATAAGAAAAATAAACCTGATGATGACTGCAAGTGTATGAAACGTCGGAGACAATTTTAAAGTACTGAGAAATATGCGGGTTAAACAACCATTTAAACCTGTTTTTAAAAATCATTAAAATGTTAATAAATAACGGAGTTATTAACAAAAAACCAAATTGCAATTTTTTGCTTTTTTTTTAAATATCCAGGAAATAAACAGAGCGAAGTCGATTTTTGTGAGGGCATATTAAAGAGTTCCAAATTGCAAACGTGTTTCTATCTTTAAAGATAAGTGAGATAGCAATGTTGTCGAGGCTTATCTGGGACACCCTGTATGTCGAATAACAGGTAATTAATTTGTGTATTGCATTCTAGATTTGGAAACCTACGCATTTCCCCAAAAGTTGAACATCTTACATACCTAACTATTTGAGAGCAGTAGTCTAATCTGGGCCTACCCCTACCTCTTCTTATACCTAATTCCTAATGATTCAATCTTTACCTTTGATGAAATTTTATGGACCTGAAAATCATTCCCTCGGAGTTTGCGAGATATTGGTATCAAAATCCCAAAAAGAACGACAATTCACGACACGTTCGATTTTTTTTAAAACCTGCCGTTTTTTAAAAAAATAACCTAGATATTTGTAACGTGAGAATCATTTTCTATCATCTCAGTAACCTATTATTGGACACTGAATTCTAATCCGTAAGTGCCAAATCCGGAATTTACCTTAATATTGAGGGAATTCATGAAGAGGAATTTCCGAATAACCAACAGCAAGAAATCCATATCTTGATTGCGTTCGTGAACTTCGTCAATTATTATGTGCGTGTATTCGTGTAAGTTTTTGTTGTGTATTAATTTTTGTAGTAGAACACCTGTTGTTACATAAGCTAAAACTGTATCGCTCGATGTTGTTTTTTCCAGACCCACCTGTTGCAAAATTAAATCGAAATACATATTATCAAAAAGTACGAAAGCGAAGAAGGGCCACACTATTAATATTTTACAAATTCCGAGATGGAAGTCGGAATATTATTAAATTCCGAGGTAGAAGTTGGAATTTCGTGAAATTCTGAGGTAGAAGTCGGAATTTGGTTAAATTTCGAGATGGAAGTCAGAATATTATTACATTCCGAGATAGAAGTCTAAATTCTGAGGTAGAAGTCGGAATTTGGTTAAATTTCGAGATGGAAGTCAGAATATTATTACATTCCGAGATAGAAGTCTAAATTCTGAGGTAGAAGTCGGAATTTGGTTAAATTTCGAGATGGAAGTCAGAATATTATTACATTCCGAGATAGAAGTCTAAATTCTGAGGTAGAAGTCAGAATTTGATTAAATTCCCAGATGTAAGTCGGAATATTGTTAATCTAAATTCCGACTTCTCTCTGAGAATTTAACAATATTTCGACTTTGATCTCGGAATTTAACAATATTCCGACTTCTATCTCGGAATTTGCAAATTATTAATACGCTTTCGTAAAAAATAATACAAATAGTGAAAATCTCGGAGGGCGAAACAAAATAAAGAATTTTTCACACCTGATATCCGCATATAGTCCCCAAACCCCAGCCTCTCTCCTCGCAAACTCTGCGAGCGACACTTATAGCGGCAATACGACGAGGCTGTGTAACAACTATATTGCAAAGCTTATTTTTAGCTTTACACTCGTCCAAAATAAACTGCGGAACTTGGGTGGTTTTCCCACAACCAGTAGGCCCCTCAATTATAACAACTTCATTAATATGTATCATATTCAAAATCTGAAATTGAAAAGAATTAGTCGTATGTGCGATGGAGGTAAAGTTCAAAACTTACGCGTTCTCGATAAGAGTATATCGTCAACTGCTTGGGGTCGGTTCTTTTATCAAAATCATATTTGTGAAAAACTTCATTTAGATGCTCCAAATGAAGACGTTGCACTTCCGTAACACACCCCGATGATATAATATCACTATTGATATCATTCAACGTATTACCCTAAATCAAAAAAAAATTTTGATACAGAAAAAATTAAAAGTCCAAAAGCATTTTACCGCTTGTTCTTCAATTGCTTCCGCATACAACAAAGCCTCCTTTTCTTGATATTGCTTCACATATTCTTGTCCATTTTCTTCTTCCTCCTCTTCCTCTTCTTCAGTGAAATCGGAATCTCCACCGTAATCCATTGCCCCATCTACTTGGGCACTTGGAATAACAATGTATTCCAGTTTTTTTTCTGGATCGCATAGTTGGGCTAGCAAATCCATTGTTACTCAATTATTTTCAGAGAAACAACCACAACACATGAATTTATCGCCGCTTTTAATTACAACAAATTTCTCAAACGGTGTTTTTGCCGGTGCAAAAACACAGAAACGTTAAGATAAACACTTTGGAAAAATGTTCAATAAAATTGGATTTTATTCGCTCTTCGATTTCAATTGATCTACAGCAAGTATCCTAGTACCATAGAACTACCAGTAAATTTTTAGTTTTATTTTACTGGTGACTACTGTGGCTAGGCTACCATTTGTCGGTAGAATATTGCTCTGCGGTCAATAAGTGGTATGCTATATACCATGCTATGGCTATGCTATACTATGTGCTATTATAATAGAGCAGTACATTTTGAACAAAATTACACCTAAAGTACGTTCTCCCGATTTCAATGAAACTAAGAATAAAATTTTGAAATAAACGACTCTGCTGCAATACACTGCACAAGTGTCCCCATCATTCGTCAGATTGTCATTCTAAACAAACAAATGCACGTGCAATTTGACGTTTATTTACAAAGTACAGAAGTTATATTACATAGGTTAAGTTGAAACGTCAGGTAGTACATGGCTTTGTTTTGTTTAGAATGAAAATCTGACGTTTGTAGTCCTTTTCAAGCTTTTGCACTTAAGCGCAACAAAATAAACCGTTTTCACTGCAAAACTTGTCTAATTATACCGCATAAGTTATCTTACGACGTTGGAAATAATAAACACTAATAAACGTCGAATAGCTCGTGCATTTATTTTGTTTAGAATGGAAATTTGACGAATGACAGATACGCTTCTGCAGTGTATTGCACATTTCACTTTTTGAGTGCAAATGACTATATAGTAAGCAGTGAGGTAGGATCACATATATAGATCACTATATCGCTTGAGAGAGTGCAACTACACTTGTAAAATTGAAACTTGACCTTGGCGCCATTTTTACCTACTTTAGCTGTCAAACAACATAACCCAAGAATTTTCAGTAAGAAGAAACCACAATATTTTGATAAGCACATTGTTGTTACTAAAGCTTCTTGTCACGGCGAATGTAACTTTGTAATATATGGTAAGAGCAGGTATTTTGGACATGAATTTATATTTTCTTTTGTAAGAAGAAAATTTTGTGTCTAGTCGTACAAAGTTGTTATTATATTAACAATTTGATTATAGGTATGTACATATAGAGCTCTAGACTCATTAACTTCGCTGAGCAGTACATTATGAGAGTTTCCAGTCAATCAAGTTCTCATACTTTGAACCTGAAGATGAATTACCGGAAATGGATTCTCAAACAAACTATCGCTGCCATGGAGGATCATAGAACATTAGCGGTAACTTTAGATGCTATTAGAGAAATATCAAGAGCATGGGATACAGATGTCTCAGCAACAACAATTCAGAATTGTTTTAAGAAAGCCGGATTCTCCCGACATTCGTGAAAATGAAGATCATTCGTTGGATGAAGATGATCTTAGTCTTATTGAATTAAAGGCAACGCTTGCGAAATACAGGGAATCGGTACAAATGGAAGATATTAATTAAAGGCAACGCTTGCGAAATACAGGGAATCGGTACAGATGGAAGATATTGACGTAGAAGAACATTGCCATCGACGACGACATCCAAATTGCAGAATTTCCAACTAATGATGACATTTTGTCTAGTTTAAAAATGTCACTCGTCTAATTGCGAAATGTCCGACAGCGAAGGCAACGAAGAAAATGAAAGTGAAGGCGTTGAGACTGGGATAACAATACCAACAACTAAGCAGTTAGGTGACAGTTTGTAACATTTTTAATTTTTTGTGTGCAAGTGAAGGTCTGTACAGCAATTTTGTGAAAATGAACAGATTGGTTACAGAATTGTAATAACCTGCATTTTGTATGGGTGTATTGTGTATAGTTACGTTATATGTTATTTTGTGAATAATGCAATGTATGGAAATTTTAATAAAATGTTCTTAAACTCGAAGTTTCTTTAACTCAATTTTTTTGCGTCCCTTGAGATTGAGATTTGACTTATGGGAGTTCCACTGTATTTTTATTGACCTTGTAAGAATAGCAATTGAAAAATTCGACGAATTACATAAAAATCACAATTTATTGTGCATGTTTGATACAAATAAAAATGAACTAGTCCAGTTCCACGCACAAATCACGATGATCCCGTGCTCTGTTTGTATGTCCGCAACCTGGGTCTCGGTGGCTTCAGCAACTGTGCTTCCAAGTCAAAACATCAGGCTCCAATCACGTGGAATAAAAAGGCTGACTCCGGAAACATTCACAATCTATATTTTTACGTCAAAATTATGTTAGTTTTAAACGAGTTTGATTCCAAAAGGAACAGCAGGTATATGGGTGCACTAGGAGATGAAAACTTCACACAAAAAAAGAACACTTAAACTATTCCAACTGATCAGAATAATAAATGTATGGGATTTTAAACCACATTCAAAACGTGAAACCAAAGAACATAAGTAACTAAACAAACAATATTTTCTTTGGTTATGTTACTTGACACTTGTCAGTTGTTGAGCCAGCAAGCAACTCCAGATTTGATTGGACCACATCCACCAATCAACCGCGAGTATGTAAAAATGGCGTAATTTTCTATCCCTTTTTATTGCATGACCGGAATTGATGCGCAATGGTCCAAAGGCGGTATATTTATCTAAGTATGTGGGTAGGATAGTAAGAATATTCCATATTTTATGGATGAGCGATAGGTTAGCCACAGCCGATGTTGTTTAACCTACCGCAGTAGTTGTAATGTTCGAAAAACATATAAAACCTTGAAAAACAGGAAAAATGCTGTTAATTAACCTTGTAGGATAAATGCATGAGATTTTCTTCCAGGATATTCTTATCTATATTCTTTTAAATCTTTTACACCCGGATTAGTAAAAGTTGAGTAGTTCTAAATATTAAGTATTAATTTTCTATGAATATCCAGTCAGTCCTCAGTCAACTGATAGTGACAGCTCCGTTGACATTTGCACGTTTGGCCGGATCGTGTCTGTCGAGATGAAAAGTGAAGATAAAAAATACAAAACACGTCTATTTTAAAAATTTATTTATTCATTTCTGTTCTATTGTTATGTTTCAAAAATAATTTTAATCTTTTGCCGGTTCGTAGAAAATAGCTGTTCAGTTTCTAAAGGATTCCTGGTAAGCAACGATTTTAGTTCATGCCTTAAAAACTAATTAATTCTGTAATTTTAGGCCATAAAATGCTGTCTTTAACAGCGAGGAAAGCAGTACGAAGTGTGGGTCGACTTTTTTCGAGTTCTTTAGCGTGTGCTAAAGATAAAATTGATGCGCAACAGAATACAGCGTTGAATGAAAGATGCTTTTTAGTGGACGAAAACGATAACGTAATTGGGCATGCGACAAAGAGAGAATGCCATTTGGTTAAACCCGATGGAACCATTCCGTTGCATAGAGCATTTAGCGTGTTTCTTTTTAATAAAAAGGGGGACTTGTTATTGCAGAAAAGATCTGATAATAAAGTAAGTACGCATAATTCGTTGTTTATCTAAAAATAACAAGATTATCGTTAAGTAAGAAGGAGTTAAAATGTTGCAAGTTTAATACATTCAGATCAGGGGCATTATCAGATTAAGTTTTGCACTCGGTTTGGTAGGGGAAGTACCTAAATATCAGTGAAGCTATGTGTGTGCAGAGACGAGCGAAACAATGGGCATTATATAGTTATTGAGTTCTGTTTCAACCCAATTTTTCATTGTAGGCGTATTACCCCTCACATTATTCAAACTCCTGCTGCAGTCATCCAAATGCTGATGTCCCTGGGGAAGACGAAGAGCAGGGGATTGGTGTAAAACGAGCTGCTCGGAGACGTTTACACGAACAGTTTGGAATTCCTGTGGAAACCTTACCTATCGAAAAGTTTTACTACTTAACTCGAATTCATTTTAGAAATCCTGGTAATGGAGCTTGGGGCGAACACGAAATAGTTTACGTTTTGTTTATACGGGGAAAATTCAAACTCAAACCGAATTCAAGTGAAATTTCGGAATACAGTTTTGTGCAACACGCTGAATTTGACGCTTTTTTGCCTAAACTCCATGCCCCTTTTACGCCCTGGTTTTCGTTAGTGTTAAAGCAACGTTTGCGGGTTTGGTGGGCCAATTTGGATGACTTAAAGCAGTTTGAAGACCATAAGAAAATTACTAGATTCCCTGACTGTCCGTGTTGAAGGACAGATTGTTTTTAATATACTCGACCCTTCGCTGATTACCGTTATATTGATGTATTCATATGTGTAAAATAAATAAAGCCGATGTATTATTGATATTATCGTAGGTAACATACCCGTCGCATTATACAAACTCGTGCTGCAGTCATCCAATTGCAGACGTGCCAGGCGAAGAAGAGGAAAACGCAATTGGAGTAAAACGGGCGGCACAGAGACGTTTAAACTACGAACTCGGAATCCCAGTAGAAAATCTCCCAATTGAAAAATTCAACTATCTTACGCGGATATATTACAAAGATACTGGTAACGGAAAATGGGGCGAACACGAAATAGATTACATCTTGTTCATACAAGATGATTTTCGACTCAAGCCGAACTCCAATGAGATTTCCGCGTTCAGTTACGTGCCGCGTGCTGAATTAGACGGATATCTACCTACACTAGATGGTCCTTTGACGCCTTGGTTCACGTTAATCTTGAAACACCGATTGCGGCTTTGGTGGGACGATTTGGACGATTTGGAACAGTTTAAAAATCATACGAAAATAACTAAATTTAAAGCGGAGTGATTTATTCGTTATTTTTCGTTTATATTTATTTATTTGTTACGATTACTGTAAAATATATCATTCTTAAGGAATAAATGGGTTAATACTTTTATATTCTGTTTAGTTTAGTTTGGTTTTTTCAATATAATGGAGTCTTTGTCAATATAATGGATTCTTTTTTCAATATCCATTATATCGAAAAAAGAGTTCATTATATTGAAAAAAGAATCCATTATATTGAAAAAAGACTCCGATATATTGAGAAATTTTTCAATATAGGGAAATAAAAAATTCATGACCCCAGAACACAGAGAACAGGATTTATTTTATTATATTACAGTAAATTTGACTCCAATTTTTACAAAAGCATTCTGGGTTCATGCATTTTCACTTTATAATTTAATATATTGGAGAGAAATCCAGTATAATGATTTATTTTCTCAATATTTTAAGAAATCATTCAATCTAATGAAGTTGCAGTTCTGAATACAGTAGACGCTCGATTATGTGAACTAATACAAACGAGGGGTGTTCATAATATCAAATAGTTCATATAATCAAAAGTATATTTTTTATTAAAATGACATTAATGTATTGGCATGTTACACTTTACTAAAGTATTGTGTAATGTGTTGTTGCACTTTCTTCGCTGCTAAACTTTTTTGCAGTGCTTTATCTCTGCACTTTCGTAGAACCAGCAAGTCGTCAATGTCGTGTATATTTATTTCGACCCAGTGAATAGCTGAAAAACTTATTTCTGTTACTTCTGCATGATCTTCGTGGCTATCACTTTCCCCATCCTTATCATCACTGTCTCTATCTTGGTCATTTACGTGATCTTCGTTCCACTTTTGAAAGTCCTCTCTTCCGCTAAATTCTAAAGAAATTTCGAACAAAATTTGTGCTGATTGTCCACTTCATTCAATAAAGTTACTATTTCTTGCACTCGCTCTTCTGTTTCACTTCTGTACTTTTCCTTCAAAATGCTAAGTGGAATATCCTCCTCTGGATCTCCATCATTGTCGTTTTCAGTAAAATTCAGTGTTTTTCCAGCACTTCTTAATCGTGTCAGCCTGAAGCCTACTCCATGCCAGAGAAAGATTAATGACAGCATCCTTAATTGTTAATTCTTTTAGAAGTTTAGATAGATCTTTAGATTTTGAAGATACAATTGAAGACAACAAACTAAACCTGTAGTAGAGTTTTGTTATACGGATGTCATTTTGGTCCATTTGTAGGGTTTTCACTGGAAACCCAACATGAGAACCTTGCTGTTCACTTAATCGAGATTAACGCTGTTCACTCTATAGAACCTGATATGTTTTACTTTGCGTGTTCACTATTGCGGATAGTTCATATAATGAAGTATTCATATAACCGAGCGCCTACTGTATATTGAAAAATTTCTCAATATAACGGATTCTTTTTTCAATATAATGGAGTCTTTTCAATATAATGGATTCTTTTTTCAATATCCATTATATCGAAAAAATAATTCATTGTATCGAAAAAATAATTCATTGTATTGAAAAAATAATTCATTATATTGAAAAAAGAATCCAATATATTGAGAAATTTTTCAATATATTGGGAAATAAAAAATCGTTATATTAGATTTTTCTCCACATATTCAGAACTGAAACTTCATTATTTTGAATGATTTCTTAATATATTGAGAAAATAAATCATTATATTGGATTTTTCTGCAATATATTAAATTATAAAAAGTGAAAATGCATGACCCCAGAACGCAGAGAATAGGATTTATTTTATTATATTACAGTAAATTTGACTCCAATTTTTATGGAAGCGTTCTGGGGTCATGCATTTTCACTTTTTATAATTTAATATATTGCAGAAAAATCGAATATAATAATTTATTTTCTCAATATTTTAAGAAATCATTCAATCTAATGAAGTTTCAGTTCTGAATGTGTGTTGAAAAATCTAATACAAATATATAATGTTTTATTTCCCAATATATTGAAAAATTTCTCAATATATTGAAAAATTACTCAATATATTGGATTCTTTTCTATATAATGGATTATTTTTTCAATATATTGAGAAATTTTTCAATATATTGGGAAATAAAAAATTATATATACGTATTAGATTTTTCAACACACATTCAGAACTGAAACTTCATTAGATTGAATGATTTCTTAAAATATTGAGAAAATAAATCATTATATTGGATTTTTCTCTAATATATTAAATTATAAAAAGCAAAAATGCATGACCCCAGAACGCAGAGAACAGAATTTATTTTATTATATTACAGTAAATTTGACTTCAATTTTTACGGAAGCGTTCTGGGGTCGTGCATTTTCACTTTTTATAATTTATTATATTGGAGAAAAATCCAATATAATGATTTATTTTCTCAATATTTTAAGAAATCATTCAATATAATGAAGTTTCAGTTCTGAATATATAGAGAAAAATCTAATTTAATGATTTTTTATTTCCCAAGATATTGAAAAATTTCTCAATATATTGAAAAATTATTCAATATATTGGATTCTTTTCTATATAATGGATTATTTTTTCAATATCCATTATATCGAAAAAAGAATGCATTATACTGAAAAAAGAATCCGATATATTGAGAAATTTTTCAATATACATATTGGGAAATAAAAAATCATTATATTAGATTTTTCTCCACATATTCAGAACTGAAACTTCATTAGATTGAATGATTTCTTAATATATTGAGAAAATAAATCATTATATTGGATTTTTCTCCAATATATTAAATGATAAAAAGTGAAAATGCATGACCCCATTGGAGTAAAATTTTCTGTAATATAATAAAATAAATCCTGTTCTCTGCATTCTGGGGTCATGCATTTTTGCTTTTTATAATTTAATATGTTTGAGAAAAATCCAATATATTGATTTATTTTCTCAATATATTAAGAAATCATTCAATATAATGTAGTTTCAGTTCTGAATATGTGGAGAAAAATCTAATATAATGATTTTTTTCTCAATTTCTCAATAGATCGGATTCTTTTTTCAATATAATGGAGTCTTTTTTTCAATATAATGGATTCTTTTTTCAATATCCATTATATCGAAAAAATAATTCATTGTATTGAAAAAATAATTCATTATATTGAAAAAAGAATCCAATATATTGAGAAATTTTTCAATATACATATTGGGAAATAAAAAATCATTATATTAGATTTTTCTCCACATATTCAGAACTGAAACTACATTATATTGAATGATTTCTTAATATATTGAGAAAATAAATCAATATATTGGATTTTTCTCAAACATATTAAATTATAAAAAGCAAAAATGCATGACCCCAGAATGCAGAGAACAGGATTTATTTTATTATATTACAGAAAATTTTACTCCAATGGGGTCATGCATTTTCACTTTTTATAATTTAATATATTGGAGAAAAATCCAATATGATTTATTTTCTCAATATATTAAGAAATCATTCAATCTAATGAAGTTTCAGTTCTGAATATTTGGAGAAAAATCTAATATAATGATTTTTTATTTCCCAATATAAGTATTGAAAAATTTCTCAATATATTGGATTCTTTTTTCAATATAATGGATTCTTTTTTCAATATAACGGATTATTTTTCAATATATCCATTGTATCGAAAAAAGAATTCATTGTATTGAAAAAAGAATCCATTATATTGAAAAGAGAATCCAATATATTACGAAAAGAATCCCATATATTGAGAATTTTTTCAATACATTGGGGGAAAAAAATCATATTAGACTTTTTCTGCAAGGCCCCAGAACGCTTCTGTAAATTTTGTATGTCAATTTTATCATTCGTAGAGGTTTGTTCTTTTTTTACATAAATCATTTCTAAAAACAGTCGAGGTTTTAAATTTTTTTCTTGCTCTAAAATTTTAGTATGATAAAATTATTCAAAAGTATAATGTTGTTTTTCATAATTATGTTTACTTATTGCTGTTATTGTTACTGTTTTTGTATTTGTGTTGTACGCAAGTTACAAATATTTTAAAACATTTTTCGAAACTAAATATTAAACCAACACACTCATTTCCAATTGTTAAATAATATTCATAGGACAAAAAAATAATTTAAAAATATAGAATTTAAAATTAACAATATCCTATCTAGGGCTGCACCGAGTAGGCCGAGTACTCGGTGCTCGGCCATAATTTTCGCCGAGTAATGAGTACTCGGAGCTCGGTCTTATATTCATTACTCGGCCGAGTAATACCGATAAGTAGAATAGTGGAAACAATCCTTATCCGGCATGTCAAAAACAGTAAGAAATAAATGAGACACAACAGCAAATTAATAAAATTAACAAAAAACAACAATCATTCATAATTGTTAATAATTAATATATTTAAGCAAAGCAACTCCAGCACACTAGCAGTTGTATCACTTAGCACGGAGAACCACAGAACAATATCTGCAATGACTTTGATGTTTATGCTAGAGCAAGATAGAGAGACAAATGACCAGTAGTACAGTAGGGTATACTTTTTTGCATTACTGTTCAGATTATTAAAAAAACGAAAATTCCACTACTCGGCAGGCGAGTACTAGGTACTCGGCTAATACCTTCAGCCGAGTACTCGGTACTCGGCCAAGTGAAAAAACAGGGCTCGGTGCAGCCCTAATCCTATCACAAACTTACAGCAATTTTTTTTATCAGTCACAATAACAAAAATTCAATTCTGCATTATTTATAAAAATAAATGAGAAACAACAACGCAAATTAATAATATCTACAAAGAAACATGAAAACAACAACTCGATTAACACTGAGTGGATACACAATAGAAAAAACTAAAAACTTTTATATCCCCGAAAATTTCTATTTAATTTCTCTTTATGTAATATCACTGTACACAAACATGCCCATAAATGTTACTTTAGGAATAGGTACAACCTTAGCTGCCTTCCACATGTCTGGAAACACTGTAAGCAATGGAATAATTGATTATATGGCAGAAGTATGGAAGGAGGAAAGGGAAAACGCAATTTAAACATATCGATACTGATGCCATCAGCCCATAGATTTTGTAGTTATATTTGAAATAATTTTAAGAACCTCTGATTACTGAAAAAGCTGCTGTGCTCTTTCAGAGACTTGATTTAGTCTACCTTCCCAATAAAAACCCCCAAAATGGCTTAGCATTGAAACGCACGTCATTCTACCTGTTCCAATATTAGAACTACGCCAAGGTACAAGTCTGTCGAAAAAGAAAGGATGTATGGCAATAAATAACGTATTAGATGGAATACACCTTATTTTATTCATTAACTACGATTATAAAATGCAAACAAATGTTTTATAACACTGTTATTATACCCTTTTAAAGTTGGACGCCCTGCTACGTAACTACAAGACTCGAACAAAGGAATTTGCTCAGTTTGATACCAAATATTCTTTATACCATTATCCTCTCCGTCGAGAGTATTCAGCTGCAAAATTCCGAAATGGAATAAACGACCATCGCTCTGAATACATTGTACAGTAACAGGTTTCGGAAGTAATTTACTATTTTCCTAAAAACAAAGACGATTCAAAAATAAGCGATAAATTTTGACGTACATAAACGTACTCCGTATTGTTGTTTAGCATACGACGCAGCTACGGTAAAAGCTTTTAATAAAGATCGCCCGTAAATTTGTGCCTCCGTAACTTCATCTTCAAACAAGTTTTGAACTTCTAATTTGTTATAATAGACATAAACCGTGTGGGGATGAACTTTTTTTAATGCAAGGTCTATCGCTAAAAGTAAATTAAGCCTTAACGATTTTCAAAACTTGACGTTTAACTTACGATAAATGTTTTGAACTTCGTAGAAATTTTCTGGAACTAACGTTATTGTAGGCTTCAGTGGGTGCATATTTGGCAACGATTTTTCGTTTGTATCAGCGTTACATACAGAAGATAGAGGTAAAGACGAAGTTAATAATGAGTCTGCAGTTAATTCGAACTGTATTAAATCTCCCGATTTCTCGAAAGGGAATTTACACTGCACATCGTTAACTATAGAACGATTCTTAACCAACTCAAAGTCTGAATGAGTTTCAATCATATTAAATAGTTTGGAACAAATCAATTTACTAAAACGGACAATTATAAACAAAATATAACCAAAAGTTAATTTCACACGACATACTTTCTTCTACTTTCCGAAACACCATAAACTCTAGGAAAAATATGCGCAGGCCTTACTGGATCCTTAATTTTGGGCAACTTTACCTGTTCTGCATCAAATACATGAGAAGTAAATATTATTTGTTTAACGAGGTTATCGATTTCTTTAGTCGTATTTTTTAATCCAATACTTTCAGGCAACCCGTTTTGTATCTCAACCGTTTTTGTTAATATCTTTGCTTGATCTAAACCTTCTACAAGCACATTGTTGTCTTTATACGTGTAACAAGGACGTTTCTTCCAGTTCGGGTGATTACAATCTAAAGGGATCGGTTTATCACAAAAACCAACCACTTCAACACTAAAAGTTAATAAAACATCAGCAAATACTTCTTAGCTCAACAAAAAACATAAAGGCATACTGCTGAAATGGTTTCTTCGGAAGTAAAATGTCTGTCGGTTCATAAACCGGAATACCTCTTTCTTTCAAAAGATTTTCTACGTTAGTTTCGATTACTTTCTTCTTACTCTTTACTTTCCACAACTGCTTAAAGTGCCACCCTATATTTTGACGATATAATACAATAGTCAATTTCATCTTTTCATCTAAAAATCCATTTTCCACTCAAATCAACATAACAAAGGTGCTCCGCGGATGTCAAACATTGAGGTTAAAATTGATTGACAGTTCCGTCTACTCACCAAATAAAAACTATAAATGGATGTTATACAACTGGCTAATTTTCTATCAGTAGGAGACTTGCATAGACGAAAAATTTTATTGACCCCATAACATTGATGAATTTACCAGAGTATTGATATCTCGTTGTTCAAATTTAATGAAATCACGGATTTTTATTGCTTTCAATTCGCGTCTCTCGCGTTTGAACTTGCTACTTGCAAAAGTCAAGTCTCCTACTGATAGAAAAAATGAACAGCCACTGTCACAGTCACAAATCACTTTATGATGTAACCGTAGTCACAGCACGCGACTTTTTATCATAACCTAAAATCTTACAGAAGACATAACCTAAAAAAATCACTGTAAGTAAGGCAAAATGGCTTTAAAAATCAAACCTTACGTCGTTATACAAGAAGGTACGTATTTTCTGCCCAAAAAAGGTTTTTGTTTTTTTACTCCCCTTTTTAGGTGATAGTACTGACAGTACTGAAGAAGCAGAAAATTCATCCATAAAAGAACATAACGAAGAAGAGAAAACTGGAAATGCTGGTTGGGTTGATTCGATATCAAAGATCTTGAAAACCAATAAGCCGAAAGGAAAAAAGACCCTCGTGTTATCCAAGGCGAAGAAATTAACAGACGTGAAGAAAGATAACACGGACGTGAAACAAACAGATTTTGAAATACAAGGAGGAGATGGGGAAGTCAGAAGAGAAAAAATTGTTCTTGCGAAAGCGTTAGATAAAGTTGCAACTGAGGGGCCCCCTCGAAAAAAAGTAAGTCAATTTTTCTACGTGTTAACCGTGATTTTGTAATTATTTCTTGCAGAAAAAGGAAATAAAAAGTCTCAGAGTTAAACCGAATATATTAGAAAAGGATCGCGAAAAAACGCTTTCTAAAATAGCCACCAGAGGTGTCGTTCAATTATTTAACACTGTCCGGATGCAAAAGAAAGACGCCGATACTAAACTGAAAGAAGCTGGACCTTTAGAAGTACGAAAAGAAAAAGTTATGAGGAGTATCGACAAAAAAGTGTTCTTGGATGTTTTGATGGGGGAAAAGTCGCAAACTGTCGATAGCAACGTGACAGTAAAAGAAGATACACAAGAAAACCAAACGTGGAGTGTTTTGAGAGACGATTTCATGATTATGGCTAAATTAAAAGATTGGGATAAACAGTTGGAAAAGGAATTAGAGCCAGAGAATGTAGAAACTGAATGAAGTGTTTGTAATTAATAATAATAAAGTTTTATCATTATATTTTGCCTGATGATTGGAAGAATTATCTCACTCACGTGTTCTGCTTAGTCGATAAAGAAAATATACTCTCAGTTTGATTTACTCTATGGAAATTGTTAGTCAGCAACGATTACAGGTTCCTGCATTTGCGCTGTCAAATGTCAATTCTTGTGTTTGTGAAAATGTCACTTCAAGTTAGGCAGATGCGAATAATTTAAAATTCTTTAATTAATGAATAAATTGAATAAGTGCCTACCTCTACAGTACTAAACTCGGTAAAAGATAGACGATTATTTAATTGAGTGAGTGACGAAGAATATTTGGCATAATTGTGTTATTTTTTTTAAATTGTTTACGTTTGATTTTTTAGATCGGCGAAAAAATCGCTGGTTTTTATCAATCGGTGATAAGATAGATTTATATTTATGCACAAAGCAACTGTGGTGTAAAATATCGAGCAACAGGAAATGTAACAAACAATAAAATGGTCAGGTTAAGAAACTTGATAAGCCTGTTTTTATTTGTTTGGTTGTTTAACTTTGTGGACTTGGGTAAGTTTGTTTTGTATAAAAGTGTTGAAATTTTCAGTATTTTATTCACCTACTTCATAATCTCACGATTTATAACGTGTTATCTATTTTATAGTATTTGCCACTTTTTTCTATACTTTTATATTTTTTTGATCAGATTTTATCATTCTGTGTAGGTAATTGCTTCAATTTGATGTGTAAAAGCAGCTGTCATACGTATAAACAATAATATACGAGGGAATATGCGTATGTAACTGCAATTTCTTTTGTAGCAAAAGTTTGTGATCCGAAATCATTTGAAGATTTCGAATGCCCCGAAAATCAAGTATGTGTTGATTTTAAAGGCACGGGATCCTGTCGGTGCAGGCCCGGATTTATGTCTGAGAATGAGACGCCCGGTGCCCCTTGTATTCGTATCGAACATTTTCCGACGACTGAGAAGTCGGCCCAGTTAACGGACGATAGCGGGGAAAGCGGGGGCAACAGCCACGTCGTTGCGGGAATCCTAATTCCGTTGTTTCTGATTGTTATTGTGATTGTTGTTTTTGTAAGTTATAAGTATAGGGTAGTCGGCTGGGTTAGGAGTAAGATAAACCAAAGAAGTACCAATTACGACGAATTTATTATAGGGCAAGGTATTGAGGACGATGACGATCCTCCTTTACGTTAATATTTTTGTAAACTATATTCCAGTGCCATATGATTATTTATTTGCGCGTATTTACCTTTTTTTAATGAATAAACATTGTTCCGAGGATGTATATTTCAAATGTTTAATCCCAAATTGGTTGTATTATCATTAAAAAGTGTTGAGGATTATTATTTCTTGTTTCATTTCAGTGTCGAGACTGACAAGTGTTTTATAATTAGATTCTTTGCTTGTGTTGTGAAGGAAATGAAATCAAAACGCCTCGAAACTATTTTACACTTCATTTAATAAGAATATTCATCTCTTACGTTTCCTAGATATAGGAAGAGAACTCAAGGCAGCCGGCAACGGCACCTTCAACGTAAACAGACTTTTATTCTTATAATCCGACGAACTGAACGACAATATCCTCGACAATTCCTGCAACTTTTTCAATCCCACTTTCATTTCGGTGGAAAAATCTTGCAGATAAATTTTGTAGTTGCCGGCTATCATCGCAAGGACCAAGAAATAGCAAAGGGCTTTGTCCTTCATTGATAACGGCCGGACTCTAAAAAAAAGACTTACATTAATTTATAAAATGTGAATACACCTCTACCAAGGTTTATTGATATACTATCAATAAACCTTGTAAATAATAGAAACACCAATGTTTGCCGAAAATGGCCGATAGTGATGAAGCTCCTGAAAACAATGAAAATAATGAAGGCAATTTCAAATGTTGCCAAAAAAAAAGTGCACCACTTATTTGTATAAACTGTTTTGAAGTGTACCACCGCAGTTGTGCAGTTAGAAACCCAAAAATAACAGTTATAGAGGGTAACAAAGTAAAATGTTGTGAACATAACCTCTCAAACGAAAATAAATGTAATCAAACTATAGTCCAAATACTAGAAAGAATTATATATGAATTAGATGACAAAAACAACATACTTAAATTGAATAATGAACTATTAATGGATAAAATACGTTATCTGGAAGAACAATTATCCACATTTAAAGAGAATGCAATTCGCAGAACAAATAATTTGCAAAACGTGAATATGGAGGCTGGCTGCTCTGGAGGTACAAATCTACAAGGTTCCAACCTCAAGCCAAGTAATAAAACTTATGTCAGTGCTGTAAAGATGTCAAGACCATCAGGAGATAAACAAATTCAAGAATTGAAAGCTACGAAAAAAACAAATAACGATGGAAGTGATATAAACTGTGCTAATGTTACTAAACTGCAGAACGCTCAACTAAAAATTATGGAAAATATTGTTAATTTAGGAAATATTGATGACCGTACAGTAGATGATGCAGGGGAAAATGGCAAATGGTTACAAGTAAGAAATCGTAGATATCAGTCCAAAATAAATAAAACAAATAATGAAAAATCTTATTTAGTCAAAAAAAGAAACTTTGGTGAAAATGAAGATGTCGAGGAAAGTGGATTTTGTGGTATTTCCAGAAAGTGCTGGTTGTATGTAAGTAGGATTCCCAGGACGGTGAACTCTGAAAGTATCAAGCAGTATATAATAAATAAAATAGAACCTAAAAGTAGTGATGTGTATGTGGAGGAATTAATTACAAAGGATAACCAAAACAAATGCTTTATGGTTGGAGTGGACTTTGCTTATAAGGAATTACTCTACACCCCGGATTTCTGGCCAAAAAATGTCTGCTACAAAAGGTTTAATTTCGAAGTATATCATTCATACAAGAAAAAAGTCTCGCAACAAGCTACGCAGGGTTTTCAGCAGGCTGTTTAACTATTAAAGAGCAGAATGCCGCTAATCTTGACAAACGGAAAAGAAACAATAACAAAAATCAAATTTTTAATAACAATATAAAAAGCATCACATTATTGCACCACAATATACAAAGTATTAGGAACAAAACAAAAGAAATCGAAGTACTCTTATCTGAACTCTCTATTAAACCAAAAATATTATGCTTTACTGAACATTGGTTGGAACCAGAAGAACCTGTCTGGATCTCTGGATACTACCTGGCTGCGTGTTACAATAGAACCAACAAAAAACATGGAGGGTCATGTATTTTTATCGATGAAAATAGTATATCCACCGAATATGTGGAACTAAAAAAGAATAATGTTGAGCAGCATTTTGAATGCACCTGTATTGAACTAGTCTTGGAAAAGGTGATTGTTTTGTGCATATACAGAGCTCCAAGTGGAGATATTGACATATTCTTTGACAAGCTAATTGACACATTACAGACTTTTCATACTAAATACACAAAGTGCTCTTTTCTTGTGTGTGGCGACCTGAATTTGAACATTTTGGAATACAACAAAACAACAGCATACTTATTAGAGCTCTTTGAAAGCTACAACCTCAAACCAGCCATAACTAATGAACCAACCAGAATTTCAAAACAAAGTGCTACTCTTATTGACAATATCTATGTTAATGTGGAAGTTACATGTTGTGAGGTATTGCATACGGGACTATCAGACCATACAGGACAATTATTAACAATTCCTGCAAATGGACCAAAGAAGAAACCAAACAGCTCAAAAATTGAAAAAAGAATATTCTCCGACACAAGAATGATTACATTTACAGAATATCTTCAGAAAGAATCATGGGACACTATATACGAAGAGAGCGATGCTAATAAAGCATATGACAATTTTTATAATATACTTTATAATTACGTAACCTATTCATTTCCAAAAATGATGAAAACTATAAAAATGCATGATAACACTAGCTGGATAACCTTAGGAATTCGTACTTCCTGCCAAAATAAGAGAAAGATGTACGAACTGTATAATAAAAATTTTATAACATTCAACAAATACAAATTATACTGCAGAATATTAAAAAGAGTGATCAGACTTTCTGTGAAGTGGGCTAATGAGAAATTTATAAATGATGAAAAAAAATAAACAAAAAGCCATGTGGCACATAATAAATAAAAATAGAAATAGTGCACCAAGGAAGAAAAAATCACTATGAGGACTTGCATGATAACGAGAAGATAAAGATTAAATTAAATGAGGCCAACAAAAAACTGCTACATCTATGCACAGATATATGTTCCAGTCACGCTGACCTATCCAAGATACAGTACTCTCATAATAATGCATTTTTTATACCCACGGATCCTAAAGAAGTCTATGAAGTAATTATTCAACTAAATAATACAAAATCTGTGGGATATGATGAAATTCCTATGGCTTTACTAAAAAGGAATGCTGATATATTAAAACATCCTTTAACGCACATAATAAATCTCGCCTTAGTAACGGGAACATTTCCAGAGGCATTGAAAATCGCCGAAATTTTGTTATTATATAAAAATGGTGACCATAATGATCTGAAAAACTATAGGCCAATAGCAATACTCCCCAACATGTCAAAAATTTTCGAAAAAGTTATATATAAAAGACTAATATCTTATTTTGAACATAACAACCTATTACATCCAGCTCAAAATGGTTTCCGCAAAAGAAAATCTACTACCAGGGCGATTTATCAGGCAGTCATCAATATAATAGAAGGCTTTAATAACAACAAACAACCAATTGGAATTTATCTTGATCTGAGTAAGGCTTTTGATTCCATCAGTCACACAGTATTGTTACAGAAACTGGACAAATATGGTATTAGAGGTATGCCACATAAACTCCTACAAACCTACCTAGAAAATAGAAAGCAAGCACTAACACATAATTTGGAGCAAAATATAACAATTAAGTCAAGCTATGAATACGTGAAGAAAGGTGTCCCACAGGGATCTATCCTTGGACCGCTATTATTCATAATATACACTAATGATTTGCCAAATTGGATAGAAGAACACTCTATTCTATATGCTGATGATACCTCCATCATCTACAATGAAAACAGCTTTCAAGAGAATCAGACAAAAATATTGAATTCCTTTAAAACTTTAAATTACTGGTTTACAAACAATAATATGAAACTAAACGTAGACAAAACCAAATCAATAATTTTCAGCCCTAGTGGTTCATCTGATAACATTCGAATAGAAGTGGATAACAATAAATTTGTAAAAACACAAAACAGTACAAATTTTCTGGGGATAACTGTTGATGCCCGACTGGATTGGAAAGCCCATATAGATGCCCTTGTCAGCAAATTATCGCAAGCTTCATACTGCATAAGAAATGTAAGTTACCTAGTATCCCGAGAAGCTGCACTTGCGTCTTATTATGCGAACATACAATCCAGACTTCGCTATGGAATTGTCTTATGGGGGAACTCTGTGGATATGGAGCGAATCTTTAAATCTCAAAAAAAATGCATCAGAAGTATTTTCCATATAAAACAGACTGATAGTTGTAAACCATTTTTTGTAAATCATGAAATACTTACCGTCTTTTCAATTTATGTAGTAGAAAGTGTTAAATTCATAAAGGAGAATTATGATCTTTTCCAAGAATACCAACAAGCGCACAAATACCCAACTGGTTCTGGTCACTGCTTGGTTCTACCAATACCTAGATTGACACGTGTATTGAATAATGTTCATTATAAAACTGTTAAAATTTATAATAAGCTGCCCAAAGAATTTCTCAAACTATCCATCAAAGAAATCAAGAAGAAGTTGAAGAATCTATTATGTCAGAAAGCCATCTATTCCCTAAAAGAATTCCTAGATATGGACACAAGTAACCTACTTAATAATTAACATACTTATATATATATTATTATTATTATTATTATTATTATTATTATTTTATATAATTTGCTATATCTTTTTTTGTATTTCTATATTTCTATGAATATTTTGTTTGTATTGACAAGGTCTCACACCCGTAAGGGTACCATGTACATTTTCTGTATATTGTGATCAAAATAAATCTAAATCTAAATCTAAACCTGTAAGTAAACCAAGTGAAATTGGAATATGGCAAATTGATAACTGAATGTTTTCAATAATTATTTATTTATTTTATTTATGTAGTTATTGTGTAATATAACACAGATATGGAGATATGAAGAATTTTCTGAAATTTCTGACAACGGATGAATTGGTCTGGAAATCTTGCATCTAACTGTTTTATCCCAGACAACAACTCAAGGAAAACAATTTTTATGACAAAATCTTATATTAAGAATCTCAAGAATATATTTTCGCTCTTCTCAGACTCACCAGGGCCAAGATGACAGAGGGTGGGAGTGTGTTTATCTGACATTTCAAATAGAGAGTGAGGTCGCGTTATGTGCCTTCGGAAAGTTATAATGTAAAAATTCTTGGTTTATAACAGGCCGTGCCGATAGAATCTAGTGCGCGCGTAAGTGGGGGAACGTGACGTCAATTGGGAGCGCGAACCTGGGAGCCGGGCATTTATCTTTACGGCAGCGGCGTTATCACCCGAAGACTTTACAGACTTTACTAACTTGCCAGTATCTTTGACAAGTTTATAATGCCTAATTATGCTATCGTGGGTTGTTACAACAATAACTGAAGTACAAATGACGTTAACTTCTTTAGATTTCCGCAGAATTCTTCGCTAGCAACTAGCTAGCTCAACTATGTAAACGTGCAGACAAAGTACTGCGTTGCCTAGTTCGGACGCGCATGTAATTTGAGAATCAAACAATTAAGTTTACGATTTCAGGGTTTATCATAAACTGATAAGGGTAAAATTGTGAAGAAAATGCGAAAAATAGCAAACTAAAATTAACTTTGTTGTGATTGCGATTCGCGCCGTATTTCTTAACGCATGCATTAAGTATTTTGTAAAACAAAATCACCAAGCAAGAGCTAAAATCGGTTATTGTTGAAAGGGACTAAGCATTTTAACAAATTTTAGACTAAGGTAATCAGAAATGTTTACAGATAGGTATCTCTGTTAATGTACTAAAATTCCTCTGAAAAAAACTCTCTTTTGGAAAATGCAATGTTTTCTTGTCACCTATTAAATTTATTAAATATTTAGTTAGCTCCTTTCACAAATAATCGATTCTGTTAAAGTAATTCACCGATTGAAATAACAGTTGTCATGTGAATTATCGTTGTATGGGGTGGCCCACTGAAAACAGTAAGTGCGATTTTATGCCATTTAGTATCATTTTCACGAAAATAGCTGGGGCACGTCGAATTTGGTTGTAAGGGGGACATCTGACTTCGATGTTTTAATTCATGTAACTTCAACCCCAAAGCGGAAGGGGAAAGCGCCCTTAAATTTTTAAATAGGAGGTAGTGTCAAGATGCACACCGTATGAAAGGCCTTTAAATTCTCTTTATAACAGTTTTTCATTTTTTAAAATTGGATCACTAACCTCCAAGAAAATGCACTTTAAAAATAACATTAATTAAGGCACCTTTTAACACCAGTAAGTGCGATTTTATACCATTTGAAGCGCATTTTCTCGGAAGTCAGTGGTCCGTTTTAAAAAAATGGAAAACTGTTATAAAGAGAATTGAAAGATGAAAGGCTTTCAAACGGTGTGTATCTTGATACCACCTTCCATTTAACAATTTAAGGGTGCTGTCCCCTCCAGCTTTGGGGTTGAAGTTACATGAATGAAAACATCGAATTCAGATGTCCCCCTTATAACCAAAATCGATGTGTCTGAGCTTTTTGCGTAAAAATTATGCCAAATGGTATAAAATCTCACTTACTGTTTTCAGTGGGCCACCCTGTATAATGTATGTGAGTTAATTAGTCATTTTGTATTAATTTTTTTGCACCGATATCGATCAATCAGGAGGCTAGATTTAGTAAAGTTATCTTGTATAATATGTTTCTATTGCTTCTTAGATGAGGGAAATTATAAATATAATATACTGCAATATCATTCGACCTTCCTAGTATGTATATTCAAATACTTTTTCTCCTTTTCTAACAAAATTAGTGTTGCTTTTACGAAACGCCCCTCGCGTTAACTTTGTTCTCAAGTTTAGAAAATATTTTTCTCGAATACAGTAAGGTAGTCTTCTGATAATTATTACCGAATTGGTTTTCTAATTAATAAATACAAGTTTAAGTTTACTCGAAAATCAAAATTATGCTTCATATTAGAATAATTAATCACGTTTTACAATATTGCACGAACCATAAGTCTTCCAAATTCATCATTTATTTAGTTTTGATTTATTTCTTTCAAACATCTTTAACTAATTTTATTTTATTTTGAGTCACTCTATAATAAGTTAATTATTGCAACAAATATGTTTAATTTTTTCTTGGTAGGTGTACAAAATCAATCTAATATAAACGAGAAAGGCATAGATACGCTTTGCCGTGCATAGCGGATCGCATATATTCGAGGGTTTGGGGCTCCCAAGCAACGTCATTGCGCGCTCCCGACCGAATAGCGTCTGCCTATGCACTCACCATATATACTCGTATTTACGCCATGGTTTATAATATTTTTTTATAACATTTTACTTTATTGGCAGATATTTTCATGTCGGATATTGAAGAAAAAATTATGAATTCAGAATTAAACAAACAACATACATATTCTATTTTGGTATTAAATAGACATGCACCTGTCAAGGAATTGTGGTTGAATACAAGATGGGCAGGTAAGAGGTGGTGGACTCCAGAGATTCATTCATTCAGAAGAAGAGAGATTCTCTCTTTAGAAAAGCAGAAAGCAGTAGATACTAATAACAAAGAAGACTGGAATATGTTTAAGAGAAAAAGGAATGAGATAGTGGATACGAAAAGAAAGAGGAAAAAAGAATATTACTATTGTCAAATAGATGGTTTGGTGTAAAGTGGGCTAAATAATGATGAAGTGATTGACAAGATGGAGAAATACGAATCGAAGTTGGATAAATTTGAGGAACTGTCTTTTTGCGAGTTGAAAAGAATAGTTAAGAGCCTGCCAAATAAAAACAGTAGTATCGATGGGATCAATATTACAATTTTGAAATTAATTGTGGAAGCTGTGGGAAATAGGTTACTGGATGTTATTAATAAATCCCTGCAAGCAGGATTGTTTCCTTCAAAATGGAAGAGATCGATGGTTGTTCCTGTAGAGAAGATCCCGAATGCTGATGATGCAAGCTCCTATCGCCCAATAAACATGCTCCCATCTTATGGAAAGGTTTTGGAATTGGTGAAAGACCAATTTCTGCATTGTCTGGAAGGAAATAACATTCTCTCAGAGTCTCAAGCGGGTTTTAGAAGGGGACAATCGAGTGAGACTGCAGTGCAAACTGTAATACATTAGGTGCGGTATTCGTGGATTTTAAGCGCGCTTTTGAGACGATTGATCAGAATCTGTTGTTGATGAAATTGGCTCGTGTTGAGGTTGATGGTGTTGTGTTGGATTGGTTCAGAAGTTTTCTTGTAGGTAGAGTTCAAGTGACGAAATATGGGGAAAGTATTTCAAGTGAGAAGGAATCAAAATGGGGAGTTCCTCAAGGATCAGTGTTGGGACCTATATTATTTATTTTGTATGTTAATGACATAGTTAAAGTTTTCAAAAAATGTAAAATACAGCTATTTGCTGATGATATGCTTGTGTATTTTGTCCATGATGATGTGGATTACATTGTACAAGTATTGAATGAGGAACTGGAGTTATTGTGTAAGTGGTTTTCCTGCAATGCTTTAGTTATTAATGTGAGTAAAACCAAGGTAATGTTCGTTTCGCATAGATGTATTGTAGGAGAAACTTTGTCCAATTATTATGAGGTAGTGAGCGGGGTGCCACAGGGCTCTGTGTTCAGACCCCTGCTTTTCTTGATAACTGAAAATTTAAAGTGAATTCTCACGAGACAAATTTGGTGGAAACAGTCAACTCATTGTACTTAATAAGAAAAGCGTTCTCAGTAATAATATCGAAGGTATTTTGGTTTGTGAAAGCAGCAAACTTAGAATCTGCATCCATCAGTTTTTCGGCTTCCAAACTTAATTTCAATTAAGTCGAAGATGTAAAATGAACTATATTTACCTTCCATTCCTCGACAGTGTAGTAAAAGTTTCCAAAATATGTTTGGAGACCGTCGTCGAATAATCACACGGAGTATAATTTTTCTGCGAAAGAGACTTTGCAGGACACACCAAGAACCTCAGTAAGCAGTCGAGGTATAACAAAATTCTGCACTTGTTAACTTTTGCTGCGCCAGACAGCGATGATTCTTGCAATGTCTTCAGTTCCTTCTTGAAAAACGATGTATACCTAAAGCAAGTTAATACTCAAGTGACCCAGTTTTACTAGCTGTAGAAATTATACTTACGGATAGTCTGTTCCATCACCAGACAAAACGGCGTCGACCCCGTCAATAGACTCGAGCACATCTTTAGGAACCAACTTGTGTAATTCATAAATGTGTTCTACACTTGTTGCGTCTCTATTAATAGGCGGCTTGTAATTACTGTCGTTCTCGTCTACCGTCGGAACCTCGAGTTCCTCATCATTTACAACCACATCTGCAAAAAGAAAATTCGAAAACATTTGGAATATAAATAATTCACGGTGATGACATATTAACAACTGTACCACATACCCTCAACCATTTTCTCTAAGCCATGTTCAACATTATCCAAATTAGACTTCATTCGTTGAATGTGTTCTGTTCGTCGCTTATCTTTCTTAGATCCAAACTGCTTTCGAAGTTCTACCACTGTTGTTGCACCAACAACTTCAATTTCTTCCTCTGCTTTCTTGATTTCAAGAGTTGTTTCATTAACAGAAACTAAAGTTGCCTAAAAGAAACTGGAATCTAGATGCTTTATATTGTACTAGCCCACAATCGCATTGTGAAACGATATGATTCTGAGCTTGCAAACTGAAATAAAATTACTTCACTTGTTTGACTGTCCACAATAACTAAATAACTGTTGTACGAAGCATTTTTTCCTATAGTCCCTGCGTAGACGGCTTTATCGGAGGCTACAACAGCAACGTTCTCATTTTTGTCGTTTCGGCACACTTGTGCAACTAACTTTTCTTCCTTAAGTTGCAAAAATGCATTTACTGTTGACGAAAAATTGCTTTATTACATCCATTCATTTCTCAGATTTTCATTTTCTTACACATAACAGGACAAAATCCTTCGCCTTCTGGTAACACATCAGATATTTTAATATCCATTATAACTGTAACTTGATTTATACTTTGAAACCAACTTTAAAAGCGAGAAAGGTTGTTTTTTAACATTTTGGTTAATCAAAAAGTGAGGTTAAACAAAACTTCTGACACAAATATCTGAAGTTAGCTTTTAATAATATTTTCCTTTTCTTCCCTCATCCTCATTGCCAGATGCACATTCATACCTTCATCTACTGATTCTGTGGACGGTCCCTACCGTTAATGGGGAACCTAAGTGCCCCACGTCATACGTCAGATTTTCATTCCAAACAAAACAAAAGCACTTGCCATTTGACGTTTATCGATATTATTTACAACGTCTTAAACTAGTTTTTGTAACATAATTATAGACGTTTTGCAGTGACAACAGTTTATTTTCAATTTGTGTGTTGGGCTTATGCGTAAAAAGTTGAAAACAACTATAATTATATTTCAGAGGTTATGTCAAAACGTCAGAAAGCACGTGGCTTTGTTTTGTTTGGAATGAAAATCTGACGTTTGTGACACGCCACTTATCTCCCCCATTCAAAAATTTCTTGCGTGAAAATCTGGTATTGCGAAGACTCTCATTACAATTACTTAGAGTCTGCTTAAGTTAAGCAGTATAACTAATATTTGCTTTTGCTAGAGAGATAATTCGGGACATAAGTGCCTCCGTCATACGTCAGATTTTCATTCCAAACAAAACAAAAGCACGTGCCATTTGACGTTTATCGATATTATTTACCACGTCTTAAACTAGTTTTTGCAATATAATTATAGACGTTTTGCAGGGAAAACAATTTATTTTCAATTTGTGTGTTGGGCTTACGTGTAAAAATTTGAAAACAACTATAATTATATTTCAGAGGTTAGGTTGAAACGTCATAAAGCACGTGGCTTTGTTTTGTTTAGAATGAAAATCTGACGTTTGTGACGCGCCACTTATCTCCCCCATTGTTCAGACATTTCTTCTGATTCCAAGAGAAGTGATCGGGCAACGCTGTTGACCAAATGTCAAATTTAACATAACCTTGCTTATAACATAACCTATTTTCATTTACGAAGTCCTCGTGCTGTTTGTAAACTTACAAGTACTGAAAAATGGGTGACGAAACTATAGCCCAAATAACGGAAAAGAAGAAATCTCATAGAGACAGAAATTCAGGTAACCGAGTTAATGTCAAACCTATTATTTGTTTTATACAAATTTTAATATTTTAAGGACGCAAAGCAGCTAAGAAAAAAAGTAAAAATGAAGCTCAAAATCCAGTGTTACAAGAAGTTAGCGATAAACAACGCAATCCTAAAGCATTTGCATTTAATTCCGCCATCAGAGCCGAACGCAGATTCAGAAGAAAGCAAGATATAGAAACAAAGAAGCAACATATTCCTTTGGTTGATCGAACTGCTATAGAGCCTCCACCAATTCTCATAGCAATCGTAGGTCCGCCAAAAGTGGGTAAAAGCACTTTAATTAATAATTTAATCAAACTATTTACGAAATGTCCGTTGACGGATATCCAAGGCCCTGTTACAGTAGTAAGTGGTAAAAAACGTCGTATTACATTGGTCGAATGTAATAACGATATAAATTCGATGATCGATTTGGCAAAAGTAGCTGATTTGGTGTTGTTAATGTGCGACGCAAGTTTCGGTTTCGAAATGGAAATTTTCGAGTTCCTGAACATTTGTCAAGTGCACGGGATGCCTCGTATAATGGGAATTTTAACCCACTTAGATATGATAAAGAACAATAAAGCATTGAAGAACACGAAGAAGACTTTAAAACATAGATTCTGGACTGAAGTATATGCTGGTGCAAAATTATTTTATCTATCGGGGATATTACATAAGGAATATCTTCGTAACGAAATTAAAAACTTGGGGCGTTTTATATCTGTAATGAAATTCAGACCGCTGGCCTGGAGGTTGACACATAGTTATCTGATTGGCGATAGATATGAAGATTTAACAAATTTAGAAGACGTTCGGCAAAATCCTAATTGTGATCGAGTGGTTTCGTTATATGGTTATGTACGAGGGGTACCCCTCAAAAAGGATACGTTTGTTCACATTGCTGGGTTAGGTGACTTGAAAATGCGCGATATATCTTATTTACCCGACCCTTGTCCGTTGCCGGAACAAATTAAAAAGCGAGCGTTAATCGAAAAAGAAAGATTGATATATGCACCGTTTTCTGGGGTAGGCGGTATCGTTTATGATAAAGATGCTGTTTACTTAGAATTAGCGGGTTCCCATAGTCATAATAAACAAATCGTTGACGACGAATCAGATGATATTGCGGCAAATATGAATGAAGCAAAGGAGACTATAGATACAAAACTGGAAAATTCAGAATGGCAGTTGTTTAGTGGAGAAGAGAAAATAATAGCAAAGAATTTTGAAGTTGGTGCTGAAAGTGTGGTAGAAAACGTCCCGTTGTATGAGAAAAATATCGGGAAAGAGGTGTCTGATTTAGAGGAAGAATTACGAGCTTTGCGCAAAAGAAATATAAAAACATATGATGAAGAAAAGGTTGAAGATTCTGGTAGAACGCGTAGGAGAGTTATTTTTGATATGAGTGACGAGGAGTTTGAGAAAAGTGTGGGCGTTTCGGAGGATTCAGACGATTCTGAAAGTGACGATGAAGAACAGAAAATAGAAGAGAAAATTGTCATGAATAAGAAAGAAGATTCTCGCCACAAAATTAGCGATGCTCTTAAAAGTTTGAGGAAGAAAGAAGAGGCGGGTGAAGTTGATGAACATTCTTCTGAAGATGAAGGCGACAGTGAAGTAGAAGAGACAGAAAAAGAAGAAACTGAGGAAAACTCAGATGATTCCGAAAGTGATGAAGCAGAGCAGAAGTCAGTAGAGAATATTGTAGTGAATAAACAAGATCACATTCACGACAAAATTAGTAGTGTTCTTAAAAATTTGGAAAAGAAACACGAGATGAGTAAAGATGAAAGTTCTTCCGAAGATGATAGCGAAGTAGATGAGACAGAAGAAAAGGGATCGGATGAAGACGCTGAAGATGAAGATGTTGAAAGCAGTGTTGATGAACATGATTTAGCAGTAAAATGGAAAGAGAACTTAACAAGAAAAGCCCAAGATTCGTTTTTAACGCGGCAGAATTCATCGCAGAATTTGATGAAACTTGTTTATGGTAAGGATTTATAAATTGGTATACCGAGTATCCGGTTAAGGTTGGCAACCGGCTAGATCTTAGGAACTATTCATCCTACAGCTTCCGGGGAAAAAATCTTATAAAAGTGGCCATGAAAAATTCACCAAAAATATTTATAGCTTTCAATTTCACCCACTAGGGGGCACAATTTTCTTCAAAAATTGAAATGGAAATGTGGGTATTGATCTAACTTACGAAATAAGGGCTGGGGTAGGAAAGAATTCCCTTACACCAAAAATGCTATATCTCCGGATTGCTCGAACCAATTTTAATGAATTTGGTCTCGTTGGAAAGGGAATTTATAGCGTAATAGAAATCTGCATTTACACTTGAATTTCATTTTACGAGAGAGCCACCAGGTGGCGTTATTTCGAAACTTACCTTAATTGCCAAATTTTCTCAAAATTTTTAAATGGAATGGTATATTTTTTATAACACGGTGTCATTACACACAGAATTAAGAACAAAATACCGCAAACTGGAAGTTGTTATCTTTTTTCAAATGGAAGTTATCATTAAGAATATGATTTAATCAAATCTCAGTGCATAAGTAGGTAGGGGAACCTGGGGTAAAAAGAACATGGGGTAATAAGACCCTTATTTTTTTGTGTGAAAAAAAGACTTCCAAATGGACTAAGAAAAATTACACATGTTTTGTATTGTCATAAGTACCGTCAGAATAATTCGTAGCGCCCTATCTTGACGTTCTTTAATTTTCTTTCAAAAACAAATTCAGGCCACTGGTGTATGCTCTCACAAGTTCAGAAGTGGGATATATGGAAGCGGACCTTTTTAAAAACTGAACGCTTGTGGCTTCTAATTTATGACTTTTCCTTCAGTTAAAGGTCTATAATGAATGTTTATTTTAGTGACAAATTATCAGGTGGTATTATTTTTATCAGAAAAAATACGTTCTTTTTACCCCACAAACTTCAGTTTTTGGGGTAATAAGAACGTAGGTATTCGGGTAATAAGAACTTCGAGAAATAGGAGTGGACAATTATTTTATTTGTTTCTGGGGAAGAATTAGTGAAAAATTCGCTCAAGACAGTAAAAAAGTGATAGAAAGTAGATTTTGTGACTGTAAGTTACAGTTCAGTGAGAAACAATAAAGAAGTGATAAAAGACTAGACTTTATGAGGTTATAAAAAAACAAAAAGTGCAATGCCGAGAACATACAAGAAGAAAAGTAAAGACGATGGAGGCAGAGTTAATTATGATAAAGGTGCAATGGATTCTGCAATTGAAGCGGTTCGAATTGGAAGACTGAATCAAAAAGATGCGGCCTCTTTTTACGGAGTACCAAGATCCACCTTAACCAAAAAACTTAGTGGCAAGTTGAATCCAGAAGTTACAAAAGGTGGTCGAAAAACTGATTTGACAACAGCTAATGAGATTCAACTGAAGGAATATTTGAAAGTGCTTGGACATTATGGAGAGGGACTGACTAAGGAGGAAACGAAAGACTTAGTCCAACAATTCGTAAGACAAAATAAACTTAAAACTAGGTTCAAGGATGACCGTCCAAGTGATGATTGGTTCTATGGTTTTCTCCAACGTCATCCAGACCTCTCAAAAAGAAAGGGTGAACAACTATCTACAAAGAGACTCAAGGGAGCTGATCCATTCGTCGTCTACAAATTTTACGAGGATTGAAAAAAACTGTATCAAGACAGTGGTTATACAGATGATGATGGTAATGTTGTGTATAATTGTGACGAAAGTGGCTTTTACCATGACCCTAAAGACGCATATGTAATAGCAGAAAAAGGTACTAAAAGAGTATCCCTCAATGTCGGAGGTAGTGGACGAGAAATGACATCAGTGTTGGCATGTGGTTCAGCTGCAGGACAGAAGTTACCGCCTTTCATAATTTTTAAGGGAAAGTATGTTCAGTCGACATGGTACACCAATAAAGCATTTCCTGGAACAGTGCTCACTGCCTCGGAGAAAGGCTGGATGGAAGGTTCCATTTTTGGAGCGTGGTTCAATCGTGTTTTTATTAAACATATTCCATCGTTAGAAGACCGACAGGGAAAACCAATCTTTGATGGATGTAGAAGCCATACGAAAGATTCTGTTACGGTACTAGTAGCAGAAAAATGCATTGAACAAAAAATAAATCTCGTGAAACTTCCGCCAAACCTAACACACGAAATGCAACCGTTAGATAAAACGTGTTTTAGGCCCATTAAAGCAGGATGGAATGAAGTTATTTTGACATGGCAAAGGCAAAATCGTTCAAGACAAACATTACCAAAAGACTCGTTTGTTGAATGTCTTTCAAAAGTATGGGCCAGCAATTTCACTTCTGCTAACCTTCGCTCAGGGTTTTTGTCATGTGGACTTTTTCCTGTTGATAAGGGCCGTTTCCCTAAGACCATTTTCTTGCCAACCGCACTGAAGCGATTTGAAGAACATTTCGCAGACATTCTGAATTTATCCGGCACAGAAGAACAAGGCGACACCCATGAGAACACTAACCATAATGTAGACGAAGTTGATGATAACGAAGATGGAAGAAACGAAAGTCAACCTGATTCTGTTAGTTCCCACCAAGAGACACTACCAGAGCTACCACAAGAGAGACCAAGCACTTCAAAGCAGATCCATTCGACTTCTGAGAGAAGTGGCCAGTTCCAAACATTCATAAAGAGCAAACTAATGGGAGCTGACAAACCACATACCTCTACTTGCACTGACGTTCAGCCTACAGAAACAATAGAGGAATTCCAAAGAGAGGCGGTTATCGGAAGGAGTAAACCAGTAGTTTTTGAAAAACCAAAAAGGAAGCGAGTGTCTACTCATTATGGAGAAATTATGACAATGGAGGAAATAAAAGAAAAGGTCTCTAAGCTAGGTAGCAAAGGTGACAGCAAAACTGTGAAAAAGAAGAAAAAAGTTGAGAAAAGAGAAGAAAATTCAGTTAAAAGTAAGATAGAAAAGCCTAAAAATAATGAAACTAAATCGAAAAGAAAAATAAAACACTATGCTCCTTCAGATACTGAGAAAGAAGATATTGATGAGTCAGATTTGTGCGAAAATTCATCAGACAGCCCTATGGAATTTGAAGATTCTTTAGATGAGGATTCACCATTAATAGAGATAAACGAAAAGAAAGCACAAGAAGAAAAAAATAGCAATGGTATATTGCTTAAAGCAGACCTTTATTACGCTGTTTATTTCCAAAACCCCGATAACTATTATATAGGCCGCATTAATAAAATTAATAACGACGGAACATGCCTTATGAAATTTTTACATGAAGGATTAAATTACATGTTCACCTGGAATTACCATGCTGCCGAAGAATCTGTTCGCCGGGACTTTATATTCTACGGCCCAATAAAAATGGGCACTTATCCATTTCATTTATTACATAACCTGGATTTAATTAGAACATCATATAAAACATTCAAAAGGCAAGTTAAAGATGCTGAAAATTAGCAAAACAGTTTATTTTGTATTTTTTTAATAGAAAAATCAGGGAATTCTCAGTTGCATTTTTTTCTGTTCTGCGTTATATAATATGTATTGTCAAAAGTGAAGTTTTATTTTTTATTTAACAAAACGATCAATAAATGTGTTTCAGTTATATGTTTTTCTATCTACATTATGTCTTGTCACAAATATGCACCTCAAAAATGGGTAAAGATCCAATATTGCCTATAAAAAGCTAAATTCTTAGAAAATTTCGCTCTTAAAATGTCACGATGCTGTAACTTTTATTTTTTGCTATAAGTATTCAAAATATTTTTATATTCTAAAACCTTAACATTAATTCTAATGGGCCCCTTAATGATTTCACCATATTGTTGTTAATTTTTGCATAACAAATTGCTAAGGCATGATCAACTAAATAACATAAGGATTTATAAGAAATTGAATATCTCTTAAACGGTTTGTCTGAGAGCGCGCTATTTTGTTATAGGGGTAATAAGAACAATACAGATATGTTCTTATTCCCCCAACCTTGTTCACATAAGAAACGTACAGCATTCAAAAGCTGAGTTCTTATTCCCCCAACCGGGGTAACAAGAACATCATCGTGGGGTAATAAGAACTTGTATTTTTTTCTTAGAAAAAACTGGGGTAAGTAGATGCCATTTTTTTTCTCGTATTAGAAATGTTACATTATATTGCCTTTCCATGCAAAAATTGCTAACATGTATGGTTTTCTGATTATTTGTGCTCAAAGTCAAACCATCGGAATTTTTAACCTTATTACCCCAGGTTCCCCTACCAGATTTTCTCAAAAAATTTCGAATGGAATGGTACATTTTCATAACATGCTGTAATTTCACATAGCATGAAGAATATTATGCCACAAATTCCTACCTTTTTCAAATTAAAGTTATAAGTATTCAAAAATACTGTTTAATAATATCTCATTGCATGGATAATTTTAGGAAAATAAAATTTTTCAAAGAATATTGTTTAAACATAAGGGAAATTACAAGAGATTTGGGAATACCTCGGTCTGTTGTGCAAGGGATTTTAAGACTGCATCCATACCATGCACAACTGCACCAAGCCCTAACCCAATCAGATTATGATCGAAGGTTTTAATACTGCCACGGGACGATCAAAAAGATACAAGAATGCCCCAATATTCTTTCAAAAATTTTATTCACGAATGAAGCTACGTTTACTAGTGCAGGTGAGGTAAATCTTCATAACATGCATTATTGGGCAGCAAACAATCTGCACTGGATGTTTGAAATTGGTAATCAGAACAAGTTTAGTGTGAATGTATGGTGCGGCATTGTTGATGGGTCCTTTCATATTTGATCAAAATTTAAATGGTGATAGATATTAAGATTTTTTAAGAAACCACTTGCTGATACTTCTGGAAGATGTGTTATTAGAAACCCGTTTAGGCATGTGGTTTCAGCACGATGGCTGCCCTGCCCACTTTGCTCGTAATGCTAGAGAATATTTAGATACTCAATTTCCCAACAAGTGGGTAGGACGAGGTAGTCAATTTCCATGGCCTCCTAGATCTCCAGATCTGACTCCATTGGACATTTATTGATGGAGAAGGGTAAAAGACCTTGTTTACCAAATTCGACCAACAATCCGGGAAGACATGATTCTTCGAATAAGAAATGCGGTACAATCTATTTCAGCGGCAGAAGTCGAAGGTGCTGTACCTTCTATTAAACTAATTTACAGGGTATTATGAGGAGATTTTGAATTTTTGAACAATTTGTCCATTTTCTTTTAAAATTGTGCCACCTAGCAGGTAAAATTGAAAGCTATAAATATTTTTGGTGGATTTTTCATGGTCACTTTTATAAGATTTTTAGCTGGTCGCCAATCTTAACCGGACACCTGGTATATTCACAGTATCTTCATCGTGTGGTTGTAGCAAACACATTTTTCACTCTTCCTTTTTTCTATCCCCTTCTCCTATGTCCATGTTTCGCATCCTTATGCAAATATGGTCCTTCATATGTTCATCTTTCAAAAATCTCTTCTGAGTTACATGTGTGAACTTTATAGGCCAAAATAAAACAGTACCATCAGGTTCAGAACAGGAAGAGGCAAGTGAGAATGGGGACGATATAGCGGACTTTCTTAGAGGAGCTTCAAGTGATCAACAAATAAAGAAAATGGAAAAAGACACCATGAATTCTGTGGAATCCTCTTTGTCCATACCTTGGAACGTGAAATTTAAAAATTACTTAGAGCCGGAAGTAAATTTTAATTTAATTCGATTAAGTATTTAAATTAACGATACACTTTGTGATTTTAGAACAAAATGTTAATTGTAAATTGCTTCGTGACTGGTAAATGGAAAGAATCGGAAGACGCTGGCGAACTTTTAAAATTAGACGATGCAGAACTTAGTGATGATTCTGAAATTTTCGGCGATTTCGAAGATTTGGAAACAGAAGAGAAGCACGAGGCAAAACCGCAAGCGAAAAAACGTAAACTAGAAGAACCGGAAGGGGAGGAGAAAAACAACAAAGAAGAATTAGCTGAAAAGAAGCGGAAATTAAAAGAAAAATTCGACGCAGAATACGATAATACAGAAAATACGAGTTATTACGATGATTTGAAAATGAGTGCCGAGAAACAGTCGCAGTTGAATAAATCTGTGTTCGAAAATATGGATGATCATCTCAGGGTACAAATTGAAGGTTTCCGGCCAGGGATGTACGTTCGAATTGAACTAGAGCAAGTCCCCGCCGAATTTATTAATAATTTTGATCCTACTTATCCGATTATAATCGGAGCGTTAAACATGGGAGAAGAAAACGTGGGCTACGTCAACGTTAGACTGAAAAAACACAGGTGGTACAAGAAGATATTAAAAAGCAGCGATCCGTTGATCGTTTCTCTCGGTTGGCGAAGATTTCAAACTTTACCTCTCTTCTCGAAATTAGAAGACGATTTGAAGTATCGGTACTTGAAATATACGCCCGAACATATTTCTTGTAATGGGCATTTTTGGGGGCCGATAACTCCGCAAGGGAGCGGGTTTCTGGCACTGCAAAGCTGCGATTCTAATCCTGACGTGAGTTTTTTTTGTCGATCTCTTACAGGTATGATTTCTTACGATTTACTTGTTCAGATACTTAAGCAGCAAGGGTTTAGAATAGTGGCAACGGGAGTGGTGCAAGAATTGGACAAGTCCACTCAAGTAATGAAGAAATTGAAGCTCATCGGGTATCCGATGAAAATATACAAGAAAACTGCGTTTATTAAAGGTCAGTAAAATGTTAGCATTAGCGCTCACGTTGTCTGTTCAAAAACAACGTGCATTTGACGTTTGTAGTGCTTTAAAAAATTAATCATATCTTGGAAACTAAATTGGGTAGAAAGTTGCAGTTTTGACTGCTGTGTTAAAGGCAAAAGAAGGTGTCTGCTACGTCGAAAGCTTTATTTTAGAAAATTGAGAAAGTACATGATGGAGATCATTAAATTTGAGATTTTTCAAACACAGTGGAACTCCCATAAGTCGAAACTCAAGGGATACAGAAAAAATCGACTTCAAGAAACTTCGAGTTTAAGAACATTTTATTAAAATTTCCATAATCAGTAATTTTGCACTGTTTTTGATGACGTAACTGTTCATTTTCACAAAATTGCTGAACAGACCTTAATAATAATAATAATCTTTCTTTATTTAGCAATAAGCTAATATTATATCAATATTGTAACAATACACTCCCAAAAAAAGAAAACAGAAAAATGAAAAGAAAACCCCCAAACACCAACAAATATCACAAAATACCTCCAACAAAAACACAACACATTCTCTTGAAACTGCTCAAATTCGGGGCTTTCTTGTTTTTATCCGGCGTACTATTAAACAATTCAAACCCCTTATAACGCAAGGAATTTTGTGAACAAGTCTTCACAAATTGAGGAAGTCTGTAATCTTTCACCGATCTCGCCTGGTAATTGTGAACATCCCGGCTACGCATCAAATTACGAGACATGCAATTCGGAACCCCACCGTTAACAATCTTGTATATCAGAATAAGCGTGTTGTAAGTTATTCTCTGTTTTATACTTGGCCATTGTACCGTTTCCAACATCAATCTTACAGGCGTATATCTATTGCACTGCAAAATTATTCGCATTGCCCTATTCTGAAGTTTTTGCAACCTTTCCAAATCACCAGCTCCACACAAAAATAATATACTCGAACAAAAATCAAAATGTGGCGAAATTATTGTTTTATAAACCAGAATTCTAGCCCAAGGACTCAACTTTCTGCTTACTCTGCCCAGGAAACCAATTTTTTTAGCAACTTTTTTAACAATAAAGTCTATATTGCTTTTAAAATTTAATTTTGAGTCAATTATCACTCCCAGATACTTAGTTTCGCTAACACGTTCCACCTCCTCATCATCTATTACCACTTTACAGTCATCTTCCCACTCCTTCCTTATCGCTCTGTTACCCAAGATCATAACTTTTGTCTTATTAATATTTAACTTCGGTTTGTTTATCTTTAACCATTTTGACACTTCCCTTAACACCTCATTACTCCTGGTTATTGCACTAATTAAGTCACAGTCCGCATTTGCTATAAGGGCATCATCAGCAAACAAATTGATATTACCTTCTTTTATCACTTGCACCAGATCATTCATATACAGTACAAAGAGAAGAGGACCAAGTACGGAACCCTAGGGTACACTCAATCCATTCAGAACCTCTTCAGACTCATAACCACCACATCTATATTTCTGAGACCTATTGTCCAGATAACTGCCAAACCATTCTCTAGTTGTACCCCTTACCCCACACCTTTCCATTTTTTCCATAAGCTCCCCTATCGATTGTTTCGAAAGCTCTTTTCAGGCCCAAGAAGACAGCCACGACATAATTGTCCTCCTCTATTTGTTCTTTCCAGTTCATAAGTACCAAATTAAGTGCCGTTTCACAGGAATGATCACTTCTGAAACCCGACTGAAATTCCGACAGTAAGCCATTATCTTCTAAGTTCCTTTGCAATTGTTCTTTTACTACGCATTCTAAGCATATTAATCGGTCAGAATTCCTGGGCCTGACCGGCCTGTTGAACCTTTGGAATAGGAACCACCATCGCCGTCTTCCACGATACAGGAAAAATGCCCGTTAAGGATTCAATTATAAGGTTTAATAACAAATGTCCCGTCGTTGGAAGACTGTCTTTCTTTACCTCTTTATTTATTCCATCTGTACCACCTTTAGATTTAATTCCCAATATAATTTTTTCTAATTTCTCCGATGTAATTTCCTGGAGTTCGAAATTGCTGCATGTTTCCGGCATTTCCACCTTCAAACCATCAGTTTCAGGTATACTTTGGTTTATTTCAATAATGCTGTCTATAAAAAAACTTATTAAATTCCTCCGCGATTTGTTTGCAGTCGCTTATTTCACCATTCCCAAAGTTTACCGATGCGCCACTTCCCACACTTCCCTTCCTGTTTCCTACTATTTCCTTTAAATTCCTCCACATATCTTTAGAATTACCCCTGCTTTCATCTATTCTCCTCTCATAATAATTATCGATTATTAACTTTAACTTTTTAGAGTAATCGTTTCTTACTCTCCTACATAAACTCAAATCTTCTTCCCTTCCAGTTAGTTTAGCAATCTTAAACACTCGATCTCTTTCCCATTACATTTGACGAAGCTCCTCGGTATACCAAGGCTTTAAACTTTTACTATACTGTAGGGGGGAGTTCCCTTAATGACGGACGGCACCTAATACCGGACATTATTATTATTTCTATAAAAACATAAACAGACCAGGCGGCTAAGTGCGCGAGGAAATGTTAGAAAACAAAATGATAAATATGCTTGTGTCAAATTGTGTCTAAAAGTCGCACAACGACAAAACGAGCACATTTTGCAGATATCACTTAGAAAACTTGTATCGAATAAGTTTCGAGAAGAATTATTTTGACAGTTTTGAAGCTGATTGACAAGTTTATATATTTTATTAGTTACTGGCAAGTAAGTTTATAAAACTCTTTTACTTAAACTGTATTTCAATTACGTACTTTAAAAAAATTAGTTTCTTCCTTTGACATGTCTTGTCCCCTGTTACCGGACAGAGACAATTCCCCTATATCCGGACAATGGATTTTTTCTTATTTTTGTGGTAGGTTTCGAAGATTGGTGCAGAACGATGAATAAACTCAAAAAAACTTCCTGGAACCACGAAAATTTGAAAATTGCCCTTGACAAAATTCTTTGCGAGGAAATGAGCATAAGAGAAGCATCTTTAAGATATGAAATTCCCAAAAGTACATTGTTCGATAGGATAAAATTGCTTAAAGGAGGCAAAGAAATAACTTTACAATCAAAATTAGGTAGATTTACGAGAACATTCTCTTCGGAATATGAAGAGCACTTAGCTTATCATATTAAAGACTTGGCTAATCGATGCATGCCGCTTACCAAAAAAGAATTTTTAAAGCTTGCTTATGACTTGGCAGTGCATCTAAATCTGCCCCACCGCTTTAACACCGAGAAACGGACAGCCGGAAAACATTTTTATTACGATTTTATGGCTAGATACCCTGATCTGAGTCTAAGGAAACCACAATCTACAAGCCTGATGAGAGCTGTAGGATTCAATAAACCACAAGTCGACATATTTTACCAGAACCTAGAAATGCTAATGAAGAAGTTTGAGTTTTCTCCGTGTAATATCTACAACTGCGACAAAACGGGAGTTACCTGCGTACCAAAACATCAAAAAGTCTTGGCTATGAAGAGCGTTCGCCAGGTAGGAAGACTGACATCAGCTGAGAGGGGCAAAAATATCACAATTTTATTCTGCATGAGTGCTAGAGGGTACTTTATACCTCCATTTTTTGTATTTCCCCGACAGAGGATGAATGAACTTCTCATGATAAACGCACCTCCAGAAAGTGAGGGCGTTGCTCAACCGAAAGGTTGGATGAACGGTGACTTTTTTATAAATGGCTCCAACATTTCGTTAAATTTGCTCACCCGTCGAGAGAAACTCCCATCTTGGTCCTCCTAGATGGGCACAGTAGCCACAAAACTTTAGATGTCATAAATTTTTGCAGAGATTATAACATTCACCTTATTAGTTCACCACCGCACACAACTCACAAACTTCAGCCTCTTGATAGAACATTCATGAAACCTTTTAAGAACTCTTATTATGAGCAATGTAACATGTGGATGAGAGTAAATGCAGGCGCTCGAATAACGGACTATGATATTGCTGGTCTTGTTGCTGAAGCCTTTACAAAAGTAGCTCGTCTGGACATTGCAGTGTCTGGTTTCAAGTGCACGGGCATCTATCCACTTAATAAGAATATATTTTTGGATCGCGAATTCTTGCCCTGTGATGTCACCAACATTCCTCTAGAAAAAACTACAGATATAAAACCAAATGGAGAGCAAATTTTGCCAAATGTTTCCATGAACGAGGTTTCCCAAATTTGCACCTCCAATCGTGCATCTGTTAATTATAAAAGTTTAGAAGCAAAGCCGTCTACTAGCACCACAACAGACATTTATAGCTCTATTCTTGAAATATCTCCGCTACCTGATGCTGCAAAGAAACGGGCTGAATCAAGGAAAAGAAAAACTCAACTGACTTCTTCTCCATACAAAGTACTACTTGAAGAAAAGGAAAATGTTAAAAATGTTAAAGAAGAAAAAAGAGGTTTCAAATCGAAGACCAAAAAAATTAAAAATCAAGGGAAAACAACAAGAAAGAGATCCTGTGGAGCTGACGCCCCTGCTCAAGAATTTGTTTGTGTCGTTTGTTTGGAAAACAGCGATGAAGACTGGATCCAATGTTGTAATTGTCGCGAATGGGCCCACGAAGCTTGTGCTGATGTTGCGGAATGTTCGGACACTTACGTTTGTGATAGATGTAAGCTATTTTGAACGTAATTCCGTATCTAAAGGTGTGTCCGGTATTAGGTGCCAGTTCTTGTTTACATAAAATTGCTTCTCAATGAGAACTTACAACAATTAGCACGTTGATTTCGATCACTTTACTGTAATAGTTTTAAGCTTAATATTGTTAACTTATGATTATTGTTGAAAAACAATTGAATAATGAAATATTTTTTTATTGAGTGACAAAACGTCTTCAGCGTCCAGTACTAGGGGAACTCCCCCCTATTTGCTCAGGTACGATGGGGTCCAACGCACTTTTTAAGTTATTTACGCATATATACTGTCTTGAACATTTTCACTTGCACGCAGAAAATTAAAAATGTTTTTAAAACTGTCACCTAACTGCTTATTTGTCGGTATTGTTATCCCGATCCCAGCGCCTTCACTTTCATTTTCTTCGTCGCTCTCGCTGTCGGACATTTCGCAATTAGACGACTGACATTTTAAACTAGACAAAATGTCATCATCAGTCGGAAATTCTGCAATTTAGATGTCGTCGATGGCACTGTATTCTTCTGCGTCAATATCATCCAATTGTGCCGATTCCCTGTATTACGCAAGCGTTACCTTTAATTCTGCAATACCAAGATCATCTTGATCCAACCAATGATCTTCATTTTCACGAATGTCACGGGAGAATCCAGCTTTCTTAAAACAATTCTGAATTGTTGTTGCCGAGACATCTATATCCCATGCTCTTGCTATTTCTCTAATAGCATCTAATAAAGTTACCGCTAATGTTCTACGATCCTCCATGGCAGCGATAGTTTGTTTCAAAATCCGTTTCCGGTAATTCATCTTCAGGTTCTTAATTATACCCTTATCCATTGGTTGTAACTTAGACATCATATTAGGTGGCAGAAATACGACGCGGATGGACTTCCAACTTTCCGTCAATTTTAGGATGAGCCGGGCAGTTGTCTATGAAAAGTAAAATTTTTCTCTTTTGGGCCGAAAACTTCCTGTCAAGAGATAATAACCGTTTCTCGTACAGGTCACTGGTCATCCACGCCTTCTTGTTATTCTGATAAGTGACCAGCACAGACTTGATGCCTTTAAAACATCTAGGGTTCTTTGATTTCCCAATCACCAAAAGTTGCAGTTTTTGCGTCCCGTCCATATTTGCACCGACCATAACACTAATTCGTTCTTTACGTTGCTTTCCCCCATAACACTTCTCATTTTTAAAAGCCAAGGTTTTGTCCGGTAAACATTTAAAGAACAGACTCGTTTCGTCGGCGTTAAAAATGTCTTTAGATTCATATTGGGAGAGTAATCCATGGAACACATTTTCTTTCCAGTGTTCACACTCTTTTTCCCACTTTTTGCACAATTGTGTGACGAACTTTAAATTTGTGCAGCCATCCCGAGCTCGCAGCGAAATCCAAATGTCCTAAAGTTTTCGCGAATTCTTGTGCTTTCTCCCGAATTATTGTTCCCGATATCGGCAGTTTCTTGTCACGGCAAACCTTAACCCACTTCAACATTGCTGCTTCGATATCTTCATACACACACGACTTAAACCGTTTTCGAGCATTGCTGACCCCGTTGGAACTTTTTTCAAGAATTGCATCGCGATTCTTGTAAATAGTGGATAATGTGTTACATTTTTCTGCAAACCTGATCTTTGTATACCACCTTCTTCACAATAATATCGACTCGCCTGAGTTACTCGCCATCCTGACTTAGTGTTCGTCGCAAATTTACTTTTAGGAATGTTCAACAGTTCTTTAGAAGTCGCGAAATTTGAAGGCGCTAGGATTAAAACCGTGTCCGGAATCAGAGGACAGATAAAGAAGGCTGCGAGTAAACCTGAGGGCTGTTTCAGGGCTACTTTTGAAGATAAAATACAGTTAAGTGGTATGCTAAACGAATTTTTCCAGTAAAGAAACAAGATAATGAATTTAATCGCTTTTTAGACATCGTCTTCTGTAGAACTTTGTATAAAGTAGACGTTCCACGATTTTATAGTCCCGTAACCACTTTATTGTTGCCTCAAGATAAGAAAAACTCGTGGAAAGGTGTTAGAACCGTGGGAGAATTAAAACGGGACAAGGGAATTAAAATTGAACCAAATACAAACAGTTTATATACCGTAAGTTGTTTTTATTTATAATTGTCGTTTTGTGAATTTATACTATTTCGCAGCCAATCGTCCGGGAACCAAAAGTCTTCAAGCCTTTCGTAGTCCCTAAAAAATTGCAACAAGCTTTGCCCTACCGTGACAAATCAAAATACGGAGTGAAAGCCGTAGATAAAAAGAAAGGAACAGACAGAGTGGCTGTTATCAGGGAACCTCACGAGCAAAAGGTAAACTTGCTTATTCCATATTTGAATTCAAGTTTTGACGCAATTGATTGTTTTTACAGATTACCGATATGATAAAAATGATAAAAGTTGCTTATGAACATAAGCAGCAGCAAATAAAACAAGCTACGAAAGAAAGACTAGAAAAACACAAGCAGACGATAGAGGCGCAAGAAAATATGAAAAATAAGAAGATTAATCAAAAGAAAAAGGAGGTTTTCAGGGCGAAAAGTAAAGCGCAGATAAGGGCGGAAAAGAAAGGGACGAAAAGTTCGTCGTAAACACTTTGTATTTATTTTCGTAATAAAGTTGATGTTTCGGATTTTTTTGTAAAATATTTATTTTCGTGTCTATTAAACTATTTTAAAATAACAACAAACAATCAATTTTTGTAGTAAATAATTAATAATTATACAAACAGTAATATTATTATAGAAAAGTTTTAGCACCTGGTTTATTTAAAACAAAATAATTGTATAGTTCCTTCTGAAGGAGCGGACTTTTTGTCGCTTTTATTACACATTTTCTACGGTTCTTCATTAAAAAAAAATAAAAAAACGAAAGCAGCGCGTAAAAAAATGTGTAGTAATTATAAACGAAAAATAATTTTACGAGTCTTAGAATAATGCAAAAAAGAAAATTTTCTCCAAATTGTATACAAAACTGACTTCGAATTAAAGCCAGAAATACAGAGTGTCCATCTAATAGTAGTATAAAAAAATCTCAATAAAATATTCTCTTTTAATGGACTGTATTTAGAATACAGCTGTTCTTAAGTTTGGTCTTTTTTTTGTCACTTGTTGACTGGCTAATTTAGAAAGGTGGCAGGCATAGTCTTAGAACCCCCTACTACATGGACAGACTGTATACACAAAATAATAAAATTTTAATACGCTGTAAAAACAAACAATTCAGAAAAACTTCATCAAGTCGTTTTAAAAGTTGGATTATTTTCACACAATATTCCAGTAAACTGTAGTTCATTCAAAGAAAAAAGATGTTAAAACCTCCCGCACTTTTGTTAGCCTTAATGCTATTAAAAAAAATTGTTTTGGAGATGATACGAATACACAATAAGGTGAAGTGGGGCAAATGTGATATGACAAGAATTCGCTCATGTCAGTGAAGCTTTTAGAGGTAGCCTTTCAAAAACCTGGTCACATATGTAATAAAATAAGTAAAAAAAACATTTTTAAGTTAAACGGTTTTATTGTAAAGCAACATAATGATGCAGATAATATACTGAAAGCTAAAAAATAATTAGGTAGGTACCAGTCATCACACCACTCTCCTCATCAATCTAGAGCATTGATCAGACTAAAATAAAATCGTGGGGCGAGTCGAATTTCTATTATCTACAGTCAACCGCTCATATCATTATAGGTATGCTTTGGATGCAACTTCTCAATAGACAACATAGCAGAACGGTCATTTACATATTTACTCAGGTTACGCTACGCCCCACGATTTTATTTTAGTCTGATCAATGCTCTAGATTGATGAGAGTGGTATGATGAGTGGTACCTGGTACCTACCTAATTATTTTTTAGATTTTAGTACATTATCTGCATCATTATTATGTTTCTTTACAATAAAACCGTTTAACTTAAAAATGTTTTTTTTACTTATTTTATTTTCAAGTTTTTAGTTTTTTCGAGGGGTGAACCGCAGAGGAATTTTGGTGTACAAGCTTGAGGAATTGCAGAGGAATTAGTACGGAATTACATAAATTTGTATGGAATTGCAGGAATTAGTCAGGAATTAGTGAGGAATTGCACAGGAATTGCAGGAATTACAAGGGAATTGCAGAAATGTTTACTAAAGGTATGGTTCGGTTTTGGCGTTTGTCGGCGGCCGTCGACGGTCGCTGCCAACGGCGGGACACTGATTGTAATGTTCGCTTATCAACGCGGTTCGCTTTGCACGTCCACACTTGCAAACGCGGCAGTCAACAGCGCGCCGTTGCATGCAGACTGCTAGGGTAATCAGTATGAACGCGCCGTCGAACCTTGATGGTGTCTACGACGATATTGGATTCTTGTGCGTTGTTGTTGATATAGTTTTTAAATCTGGGTACACTATGTTGAGCACAAAATTGAACTGCTCTCTATTTAAATGGACAAATTGTCTAAAACGCTCCTCATCGTTCTGAAGATGCCCTTTGATTAATAAATTGAAATACCCCTCTGTATATCTATTTTTAAATATGGTACTCTGTACACGAGCAGATGCCTCTTCTTCAAGGCAGTGTGCCAGTAGAACCATTTCCAAGTGGTCGTCTTCTTCTTCTTCTTTTTCTTCTTCTTGTAATAATGCGAGGCACAATTCCATTGCAAACGTCAAATACCTCTGAAGACTCAAACACGACTGTCGTTCTCTGGAACATGGAAGCGCAAAAGGAACCAGTGGCTATGCCGCTGTCGGCGCAGTTGGCGGCTACCGTTTTCTGTCGCCGACAACGTCGACTGAAAAACGGCAAAACCGAACCATACCTTAAAAGGAACCAGTGGTTATGCCGCCGTCGGCGCCATTGGCGGCTGCCGTTTTCAGTCGCCGACAACGTCGACTGAAAAATGCCCAAACCGAACCATACCTTAAAGGTATGGTTCAGTTTGAGCGTTTGTCGGCGGCTATCGACAGTCGCTGCCAATGGCGGGACACTGATTGTAATGTTCGCTTATCAACGCGGTTCGCTTTGCACGTCCAAACTTGCAAAGGCGGCAGTCAATAGCGCGCCGTTGCCACACAGACTGCTAGGATAATCAGTATGAACGCGCCGTCGAACCTTGATGGTCAGTGTCTACGACGATGGTGCCGAAATTTTCTTCCACTGAAGACGATGTATTAACTGAGTTCGAGACTTCAGAGCATTGTATGATGCCTAAAACAAAGACTATAAAGACCAGCAAATAAAAGAAAACATTTGGATAGTGGTTGGTAAAAAGTAGGGAAGAATGGTAAGAAAACAGCACGTTTTATTTATACTTGTTCGTAAAATGTTGTACATCATTTCCAAGTCGTCCTCGTCTTCTTCTTCTTCTTCTTCTTCTTCTTGTAATAAAGCGAGACACAATTCCATTGCAAACGTCAAATAGCTCTGAAGACTCAAACACGACTGTCGTCCGTTGGAACGTCGAACGTGGAAGCATAAAAGGAACCAGTGGTTATGCCGCCGTCGGCGCCGTTGGCGGCTACCGTTTTCAGTCGCCGACAACGTCGACTGAAAAACGCCCAAAGCGAACCATACCTTAACGATTGCGCATGCGCTGTAAAGTATTGCATCATCTTTACAAATATAAATTACAGGAATTACATGGAATTGCAGGAATAACATGGGTAATTGGGGGAATTACTTGAGGAATTGCATGAATTTGTGGGGAATTGCAGGAATTGTTTGGGGAATTGCAGGAATTAGTGAGGAATTCCAGGAATTACAAGGGAATTGCAGAAATGTTTACCCCTCTTATTCTAACTATTGCGCATGCGCTGTAAATTATTGCAGTATCGGACGTACAGGAAATGCAAGAATTAGTTGTAAGGGAATTCCAGGAATCAGTAGGGGAATTGCAGGAATTACACGAGGAATTGCAGGAATTACATGGGGAGTTGCGGGAATTACATGGAGAATTGCAGGAATTACATGGGGAATAGCGGGAATTACTTGATGAATTGCAGGAATTAGATAGGAATTGCGGGGAATTAAAAGGAATTACACATAAATAGAGGAATTGGTGTACAAGATTTTGCTGTGCGGTTCACCCCTCGGTTTTTTTGTTTGTTTTTTTTTTGCTATTATTATTTTTAACCCCCGACGCAAAAAGAGGGGTTTATAAGTTTGACGTGTCTGTCTGTGTATCTGTCTGTGGCATCGTAGCTCCTAAACGAATGGACCGATTTTGATGCGGTTTTTTTTGTTTGAAAGCTTGAAAGTTTGAAGATCTGTTCAGGCGTTGTGTCGGGGGTTACTTAAAATTTTGAATTTTATTACTTGTTGTAAAGTGTACTGTGTTCTACTTGTCAAGCCCTTTCATTTGATACACATACTGAGGGGATTGAAAAAAAATAATCCGCCATTTTATGGTGGCGGCCATTTTGGATTTTTCATGGTGTACTGTATTCTACTAGTTAAGCCCTTTCATTTGATACCCATATTGAGGGGGTTGGGAAAAAATATCTAATTCGCCATTTTGTGGCGGCGGCCATCTTGGATTTAAAATGATACTGAATATACAGAATTGTATTGTCATCACAACTAAAGGGGTGTACCAAATTTCAGATCAATCGGTCAACAGGAAGGGGGTAAAATTTCAATTACTAGATTTGATCCAAACAAGGCAAGCTAAATAAAACCGTTTAAAAAACTGGGTACTTTTCATTGTTGTTAGTTAATAGGTTTAATAGGATAATTGTGTCCATTCTTATAATTGCGTATGTCACATATTTGCCCCCTGAAATACATATAGTCGGGGTAAATGCAAAATATTTATATTACATTTGCCCCTTTTCGTGTTACATTTACCACACTCAGCTGAAGATCTACGATCAAGTATATAGAATGTTCAATCAGGTCAGAGCCACCAAAATTTATAAAATTCTGTATTGCACAATTATTTACAGCCACCTGATTTTTTGATAAAAATACAATTAGAATTTGGTGTTTGTTAATGGAAGAAACTGCCATTTTTTTGCTTGAAGTCGCATAATTTTTAATTTTTTTATGATAATAAAAGGACCCAAAAATCAAAATGAACAGAAAAATTATGATTTTCACATATGCCCCACAAGATACCTCCATTTTTAGGTTTCTAATGGGCCCGTTATCACATTTGCCCCAAACCAAAACCTGGGGCAAATGTGATATATTGAGATCTCTCAAGTTACACTAGTCGAATTTTACATCACAATTACCCCACTTCACCTAATACAAGTGCTCAAACGCAATGATAACAATAATTAGTAGAATATAATCCGTCTCAAAGGTAGTGGCACATATTAAACTTTCCAAAGGTTTACAAAAAAAATATGTAAAATTTCATTTGATCTGACGTCTCGCCCTGCAATCACGCAAATATTTCTACAACTAAAATGAACACATTTCATCTATTGACTACAACATTTACTCGTAGTATGCTAGCTAAAACATATGACGGTAGCCCCTCTTGTTTCCAAAGATACAACACTTTTCAGGGCAGCTTTAACGCTTCGAGGATAGTACACTTTATCGACGAATGTTTGTAAGTTTCGATTCTCCACCAGCTCTTTTAATTTATCCAGTTTACGGAAGCACATGTCGAATTCCCCGAAATCGTCCGTCTGATATTGCGAAAATGACTAAAAAGAGTAAGAGATATCTCAAAATTTATAGCAGCCCCTGTACCAAACAATCGTACCTGAAAGAAGCACTTCGTTCTCAAGTAAATACTAAAAATGGGGCCCATAAAAAACCCGTATGAATCAGAGTTTAATACACGAGGTAGTGTCGATACGACTGTCCCGCCATTCCTGCAATATCGGTACAGGTCTTCCTTGGCAATTTCGCAAGAATGGGTTTGGAATATTACGTCGAACGGGTCTTCCAATTGCAGTCGTTTTAGGATCATCTCTTGCGCTTTATTTGAGCTGTAATTTATTGTCCCTCGGTTTTTCAAAGAAATAACAATAGATTGGTCTACGTGTAATAGTTTTTCCGTCGGTATATAACCTTCGAAATAAATAATGGTGACGTGGGCTTTACACAGTTTAAGGATTTGCGAAAGAAGATAACCTACTGCCGTGTAGCCTCCCACGACTAAAACCCTAAAGAAACAATGATAGAGTCCGTATCATTTTCGGAAGAAACATTTACCTTTTCTCTTTAGCATCTAAATTGACGATATTGGCCTCTTCAATTGCAGCAAGTGCAACACATCCAGCGTAAGGCAAACTTGCTGCGTTTTCATAATTTACATTTTGCGGCTTGTGACCTACCATATGTTCATCTACAACGACAGTCTCTGATAAAACACCAGGAGCCCAGAAAGGTGTACTTAGCCACACTTCGTCTCCTAAATCGAATCGCGTAACATCTAATCCGACTTCAGTTATGATTCCTACACAGTCGCGTCCTAATGTAACTGGCAATTCGTAATTGGCATGCTATAAAGTTTGACGATTTAACACCTGATGTATAAAAATAAAATCTGCGGATACCTTGAAATATTTACAAAAATTTTTGCGGATGTTCCGCCCGTAACCCTCGCAAATTTTAGCATCGACTACGTTAACCGATCCTGACCGTACTTGTACAATAACTTCTTTTGTGTCGCAATGATATGGTTCCTCCGCATCAGTGACTTTCACCGCCTAAAGCAGAATTTCTGTAACTTGAGCGATGTACCGAATTTTCGATAATTATTTAGTATTTAAAAAAATCTGTGTTCGGTACATCCCTAGTATAAACATACATTTATTCCAGTATATCGAATGCATCTTATCGCCAACATTTCCCTCGCAAAAGAACTACGATTAAATATAATCCAACCAACTGCTACACCTACAATACCTCCTACTACGAAACCAACAGCTCCGAAATAGATATTCTGTTTGGTCCCTTAAAAATCGAAAATAACGTCTACAAGAAAATTTAATGCAAAACTTACATTTCTTCGTCAACATTTTAATAAAATCCTCGTAGAAAACTATTTGAAACTGTGCCATTCTTTTATGTACGACAGCGCTGCGATTTAATAATTTTATCCAAATTTCTCTTAACGATGCTCGAACCTCCTCTAAGACATTGTTGTGCCATATTTTTGATATGTGGGCTTTGCCTTGGTCCGTAAACTGACCCAAAATATTTTTAGTGTCGGCTGCCATCATACTCAAATGCATCTAAAAATAGTTTTAGTTCATACCGATGATAGACATGCAAATTAAACAACAACGTTTACTTGTAAATTGTCTAATTTTTGGGCACTGTGAAAATATACTTCGTCCATTACAAGTAAAAAAAAAACTTTCAAAGAAAATTATTACATAACCTATTAGAGAAGCTGTATTTTATAAAGTTAAATAAGGTATTCATGATATTCTAAAATAATACTGGTTAAAAATTTCACGAGTTCAATTTTCCTTAACAAACATACATTTTTATTATTTTCCATTGGGCTGACAGCTGTCAAACTTTTGAACTTGAAAAATGGCAAATCGGAATTTCCGTGAGCCACTAATAGATGGCGCAAATTTCCAAGGAAACAACTATAGCTTAACTTTCGTCTACACAGCACTGCACAATTGCGCGCGCACTCAAGAACCAACGCAAAAGAGTGGTTGTGCTAAAAAACTCAAACTAGACTGTGAATTCTATTGTAGCAAGAAATATGTACAGCATTTTTGTGTTTTTCTGCACTGAATGCACTTTTGGGATCTCTAAATTATTGCAGTATTAAGTTGTTTGCTTATATTATTTTCTAAATTTCATATTTTTAGAGCTACCAACATCTTTTTATGTGTGTTTTTGAAAAGGGAGTGACTACTCCATCGTCCGACTGTTGCATTGAATTTTGTTCCAACACGGTCGGACGTGCGCATTACAATAAAATGATATTTAAGTAATTCGTTAATGGCAAACACCGCTAACGGTTTCGGTGGGTATATGCGGGTAATGTATAGTTGTCATGTTGTTCTCCTAGGGCTGAATGAGTTCTACTCCCGTACAGGTTGATTTATTGTTTATGTTCTTACATAATCTTTTTTCCAAAAAATGCGTGTGTTAAGTGGTCAGTTAAGTGGTCTGTTTCAAAAACGCGTTTTGTCAGCTTTCGTTTCATAATTTTAAACTTCCAAAATGTGTCGACATTCTGTAATGCGCATGCGCATGCGCATGTTGGAACAAAATTTTAGGTGACGTTTGGACGGTGCAGTAGTCACTCCCTTTTCCTTTTGAAAATGAAATATTTGTAAGGTTTAATTTTCAAATGGAGCCATATAATTTTTGTAAATTCTGTATTGCCATCAATATCCTGCGCGCGCACGGCATAGTCTTGTGGATTTCGCCGCGTAGACGAAAGTTAGATGTGATTCATTATAAAGTTGGACTGTATCTACCTAACTTAACGTTTCTGGCATTTACCCACAAGGCCATAAGGCTGAAGGCTGCTCTAATCTGTGAGTTTGTGTGTGAATCTGTGATTTTTGCAGACTGTAATAAAGGTAAGCAAAGCTACCTGTGATATTTATTTTCAACTTGGAAAAAAAGGTAAATGAATAATTTTTATTGTTAAAGATTATAACTAGTATTTGGCTGTGCAAAATAATATTGATCAGTTCTTTATAAAATAAATTTTCAAGTGGTTGGATGGATAAGGTGGAAAATTAAGAAAAAGTGATGGTTTTTTGTTGGTACCTTTATTAGTATGGTAGTGTTTGATAAATTTCCGGAATAACTTGCTCTTTTTAATTTAAATTTGAAACGTTTGTTCAGTTTAATCAGGTAAAAATGTTATGAGCTGTAATAACAAAATTTTAATTTCGTTTTTCATCTTAAAAATTATTCCATGAAAGCACCCTAGAAAACAAAAGACCTATTATAAATGTCACATTATTTGACTTATTTGTGTTTCGTGTTACTAATTTGCTGAATTGTTATTTTGCGAAAATTTGCCCGAAAATTCGTGTTATTTGATATTTAAAAATGTCCCGTGCAAATTTTCAAATCCCCGAAAACGAAACGGTAAATGAAAACGAATACGAGACCGAAGACGGAAGCGAATACGAAAATGAAGAAGAAAGTGAAATGCCTCCGGAAGGTAGTCGGATGAACGTGAGCCCAAGCGCGCAAGATGCCAATTATGCATCGTCCCCGAGCCAAACTTTATTCATGAAAAAGAGCTCGATGTTCTCTCGCCATGTCAGTCACAGAAAAACTGCTCTTTAATCGTCTAATTTAAATTTTTGCAGTTATTGAACAAGATGGGCGAAGCGGGAGAAGAAAAGGCTGCAGAACGCGTGTACGGCGGCTGCGAAGGGCCTGACGCTATGTACGTCAAGCTGATATCGTCGGACGGACACGAATTCATAGTTAAACGGGAACACGCACTGACTTCCGGTACTATTAAAGCTATGCTTAGCGGGCCTGGACAATTCGCCGAAAATGAGGCAAACGAAGTAAATTTTAGAGAAATACCGTAAGTAACAACAAATATAACAAGATAATTTAGGTAGAGTAGAACTTGCATAAGTCGAATTTTTCCATAACTTCAATAAAAGTGCGTTATATCCTTTACAGTTAGAAATACTAAAAAACTTTCCATATAAAAGTTGTTTCCGCTAAAATTATTTTTAGTTATACAGCTTGCCCCATATTTGCTGTATGCAGGTCAACTTTGTTATTTCAAATGGAACGCCTTGTATTTGACTTCATTTTCGAATTCCTCGATCGATTTTATTATGAGGTTGTGTGAAATAATTTTTTTCTAAACTACGTATTTTTTGAGTTATGGGCATTTTCTTGCGAATATTGACAGATGCAGAACAATTTTGAAATATTAATATCTCGGAATTGAATAAAGCTGTAGCAGCAATATTTTGATGGCATGAAAGCAACATTTAGGAATAACTGTTGCTGTAAGAAACAATCGAAAATATTATACAGGATATTAGCAATTACAGGACCAAATTAGAAAATTTCAAAACACCATAACTTTCTAATTTCAAATATAACCCTATTGTTTTTATACCATTATTGGATTCCCCATAAAATTGCCTTTCTTATTGCAATACACTTCCCTATCCCAAAATTAACCGTTTTCGAAATATTTGTATTTTCCATATAAATACACTGCCGGACAAAAAAAAAACGGACACATGTTTTTATTTTTATTTTGGGGCCTTACAATATTTTTATGTTACTTAACTTACGCAAATAATTAACGATTGCCCTACTAGTGAGAAAAAAGAAAGTTTTAGCTGAATATTGCACCTCTCGTAAGCCTAAACAGCCAAATCAGCATTTCGACTCTTCATGCATCTTTATTGAAACATCAAAATCTTTTACCTTATTGGGCTGCTCTCTATTTTCTATTGGTTTTTTGGTGAAATTTCATTTGTAAATGTCAGCTTTTAACATTTTCAATACAATGCACCCCGAAATTTGTTCACAAATTGTTGCTTTAAGCCACGATGGCCGAAGAGTGCGGTATATTGCTCAAGTGCTGAATATACCCCGTAACACACTGCAAAATGTACTCTTGCGATTTCGTGAAACTCATGGGTTTGTAAAGAAGGTCGGATCTGGTCGTCCACGGACTGCGAACCATCAAGATGTCCGTTTTCTCCATGTTGCTGCGCTGCCCGATCGAGCATTGCCATCACGTATTCTTGCTGGACGGTTAGCCGAAGTTCGAGGAGTGGCAGTTTCAGCCAGAACAGTTCGGAAAAGGCTAAACGAATATGTTTTGACTTCAAGAAATCCAGCTATGGGTCCCCCGTAGACCGTAGAACATCGCAGAGGATGACTTGCATTTGTGCGGCAATACGTAAATTGGGACGAACATCAATGGAGGAACGTGCTCTTCTCGGACGAGTCAAGATTTAGTGCCAGGTCACCAGATGGACGTGAAAAGGTGTGGTGAAGACCAGGGGAGCGGTACAGTCAATGTTGTATATCTCCCAGGGTCAGTTTCAATGGTGGTAGCATTACAGTGTGGGCCGGAATATCTCTGAGGGCTCACGCAGAATTGATTTTCATTTAGAATGGAACAATGACTGCACACCGATACATTGTTGAGTGCCTGGAACCCCATGTCACACCATATATGCCATTTATAGCGGACAATTTTGTGTTTATGGATGACAACGCCCACCCGTACATAGCAAGAATTGTTACCGAGTACCGTGAAGAGGTTGGTATTGGATGTCTCTCATGGTCAGCCAATAGTCCAGACCTGAATCCCATTGAACATCTGTGGGTCGCCAACCACTACCGGAAACATTAAATGGCGCTTCAAGAAGAATGTGAGCGAATACCCCAAGAATCTATTGATAGCCTCATTTAGGGCTTGCCACAACGTTTAAGGGAAGTAATAAGAGTTTGTGGTGGTAACACCCATTATTAATTTGGTTCTACTAGTGTGCTCTTCCTTTTGATATTTTTTTTGTTTGTCTTTTCAAGTTCATAAGCAACAGGTTGATCTCTAAAAAATACTTTTGTTAGGTTTTTGTTGACGAATCATTTTGTTTCTTGTTTTTTATTTATTGTTAAGATGAAAAGAATATAGTTAAATATCATTTCAAACCGTCCGTTGTTTTTTATTCACTGAAATAGTAATTCTGAGAGTGTCCGGTTTTTTTTGTCCGGCAGTGTATATAGGGGATAGTTTTAAAAACATTTTTGTGCGCAACTTGTGTAGTTAGATTTGTTGTTTTAGGATGCCTACCTGCTTCTTTTAACTTCTACCAACGCCTTTAAACTTAACCTTGATTTTATCTGTTTATTGAGCACCTCCAGATTAGGGTTTATGGCTATAACCTCTAGCAATAAAGCAGAGGGTAACAATTTACCTTTAAATCCGAAGGAATTTAAATTTCTTTAATCCTCTTTAAGTACTTCTGTTCCTGTCTCATTCTTGGATTTTTATAATTCTTGGAATGTACCTGAGAATGTTAGTTTTTCACTTAAAAATGGCCCTTGTTGCTTCTTTCTTTTTCTTTGTCTTAAAATGCTATGTTCTCTTATTGTTTTAGGTCTCACGTACTGCAGAAAGTGTGCATGTACTTCACATACAAAGTGCGCTATACAAACAGCTCGACTGAAATCCCAGAGTTCCCGATAGCTCCCGAGATTGCTTTGGAACTGCTTATGGCCGCTAATTTCCTGGACTGTTAGGCGAATAATTTATTTTGCGGAGGAGGAATATGCTTAATAGTTAAGTCAAACAATTTCATGTATAAAGTCTTGATCTCTGTTTTTTTCAATTTTAAAAAAGGGAAATATAAAGCCGGAATAGCCTGAGTATTGTGCAAGTACGTGTCGGTAATAACACACCGACAACCCTTTTATTTACAAGCTTTGCTTGCAAACAAAGGAGGTGTTGGCATCACTGCTTTACTGAAATGAACGAGTATTTTTCCAGTTACCACCTACGCGATATTTTTTGCTTGTGACGATGTTATTTGTAACGACAGATTTATTTTCTTCTTTTTTTCAGTGATTTGACTTACATACAATAATTTTATTTTATTCAAGTGCACTTTCCGATCTGTATAGTTAACTTGTTAGATTAATGTTATTTTTGTTGTTGTTTTTTTTTCGTGTTTTTTAGGAAAGTCATTTTAATAAAACATTCAGTGCTGATTCACAATAATTGATTTACTAATTCCGTCTTGTTCGAATTTTGGTTGTCCGAAAATAGAAATGCGCCGTTTGGTTCTCTAAACAAAAATTCGAGACTAAATTGGCGTTTTTTGTAATGAATGCTAAAAATACTACAAAAATATTGCACGAAAGTTGAAAACATAATCAGGCAAACGACTGCAGGGCGCCTGCCAGATTACTATAATAAGTAAAAGTTATTTTTTGTGAACGTGTTACTATTCATTACTTTTTTAACAAAAATCGACCTAAAGTTACTATTTTCGTAAGTGCTAGTAAATTAAACTATGAAAGAATTTCAATTTTGCAACCCACTTCATTAAGCCTGCGATATATCGGCTGTTAGTCTATAAAGTGCTGCCAGCTATCGCCCAAAAGTGTGATTAGGATTATGCAAAATATAGTCACAATCTGTTATGATTGGTTTCTATCACAGCTTAAACCGCTTCAGACAAAACCTCTACAGCTTGGAATTTTAAAGGTTTTTTGCTTTAACGGCAACCGAATAAATCTGGGAGGATAAGTCGGCGGTCCTATCTTTAAATTATTATTTTCTATTTAGAAATAAGAGGATAAACTGAAGCGTCACCACCATCTGCATTGCAATGGCCACACTACTACTGTCAAACGTCCAGTTTACTGTGCATCTCGCCCAAATATGCACAAGATGGAGAGATTGCAATATAATTTTCATTCCAACAAGCCGGTTCAGCCAAGTAACGTATCAAGATGAATAATTAACTTAGACAACCCTGCTTTCTAATTATGATAAATAAGTGTACAAATAGTAAAAAAATGTGAGTTACATCCTCATGGACAACAAGAAATTTAGAAGATTCCAATTTTCTGAATTGTGCTAGTCAGATGAACATTATCTGCTCCAGTGACTGCTAGCGAAGACAATGAAATTAAGGTTGCCCATGTTTTCATGCTAATCCTTTTATCATCATAAGGTTCTCAGTCCGAAGACTGGTTGGATGTGTACCTCCACTCTTTTCTATCCTGAGCTAACCTACGCATTTCCCTAAAAGTAGAACATCCTACATCCCTAACTATTTGTGAGCAGTAGTCTAATCTAGGCCTACCCCTACCTCTTTTTATTCCTATCTCTGACTCTAGTATGTCGCGAACTATTCCTTCGTGTCTTAGAAGGTGTCCTACCATCCTATCTCTTCTACTCTTTATTGTCTTCCATACCTTTCGCTTTTCCACAACTCTTTCTAATACTTCCCTATTGCTAACCACGGTATCTTCATCATGCGCCTGTAGCACCACATTTCAAATGCTTCTACTCTTTTTCGATCCGCTTCCCCTATTGTCCAAGTTTCGCACCCGTATAATTCCGTACTCCATACATACGACTTTAAGAGTCTCTTCCTAGTCTCAATATTAACCGTTCTCGAACATAACAGTTGTTTCTTTCTGTTAAACGCAACTCGGCCCTGCGCTATTCTTTGTTTTATATCTTTAGTGCTCTTACCGTCTTGAGTTATTTTACTTCCTAAATAGCAGAAATCCGTGAACTCCTCTATCTTCTCATTTCCTATTTGTATGTCAACTTTAGTTCTATTTTCACATCCCCTACATACCAAAATTTTAGTTTTCTTTTTATTGACTTTCATGCCATAGCTCTGTGTCAAAACTGCTTCCATTTCATTCAAAGCCGCTCCTAATTCTTCTTTGCTAGATACTGACACTGCTATATCATCCGCAAATCTGAGCGTGTTAATAGTTTGACCCTGTACGTTAATCCCTGAGGCTGTTTTGTCTTTAACAATATTAATAGCATCTTCGATATATAAGTTGAAAACTAGAGGTGACAATGCACATCCCTGTCTCACTCCCTTCCGGATATCTACTTCCCTTCACTCCTGCTCACATTCTATAACTGCCTTTTGCTCTTCGTAGAGATTATGTATTATTCTTCTGTCCCTATATTTCATCCCTACCTTTCTCAGCACTTCGAACATCTTCCCCCATTTTATGTTGTCGAAGGCCTTTTCTAAATCTACAAATCCTATATAGACGCTCTTTCTCTTTTCTATCGTTTTTTCTATAATTACTCGTAAAGCTAGAATGGCCTCGCGCGTTCCTCTATTTCGTCTAAATCCGAACTGATCTTCTAATATTTCTTCCGCCTTTTTCTCCATCCTTCTTTGCACAATTCTAGTTAAAATTTTTGACGCTTGGGAAGTTAAACTGATGGTTCTGAAATTTTCGCACCTATCCGCGCCTTTCCTTTTTGGCAAAGCTACCATGATGTTCCGTATATGCGACTAACTAATTTAAATAAACGATCTATTACCTTTTGACCTGCGCACTTTAAGATTTCTGCCTGCAAGCGATCTATACCTGGCGCTTTATTATTCCTTAACCTTTTTAGTGCTAGCTCAAACTCTTCTCTCATTATAGGATTCCCTAGGTTATCCCCCTCTACACTGCTTTCGCTTTCTAATATATCTTGCATTTCCTGTCCCGCATATAAGTTTCCTAAATATTCTTTCCACCTATCTGCCTTCTCCCCGCTTTCGATTAGGATATCTCCTGCCTCATTCCTAATGCTTTTGGTACTAGATCCAATTTCTCTAAAATTTCTCCTAATTATTTTATATGCTCCATCAGTCTTTCCTACTTCGAACTTATTTTCCACTTCTTTGCACTTATTATCGATCCATTGCTCTTTCGCTTTCCTACATTTCCGAATAATTTCCCACTTGATCGCCTTATATCTTTGTTTCCCTCTTTCATTTAACCTATTTTTATATTTTCGCCTTTCCTCTATTAGACTCACAATAATAGTTTTAATAATTGTCTGTGCTGAAAATTTGGTAATTTCTGGGGGAGGGATTTTAAGAAAGCACAGGATGTATAGTTATAAATTAATTTAACCGCCGCAGTAATCACTTCTGGGCAGTGATAGGAAAATCGACAAATCCTAGGTGTTTTAAAAGCGTAAAGAGACTTCCTGTCGATTACAGATCTAACAAACGTGCCTGTATTTGAGAAGTTGTTACGAGATTGGGATAAAGAGGTACATGCTTCAAGATCATCATCATAAGGTTCTCAGTCCGAAGACTGGTTGGACGCGTACCTCCATTCTTTTCTATCCTGAGCTAACCTACGCATTTCCCTAAAAGTAGAACATCCTACATCCCTAACTATTTGAGAGCAGTAGTCTAATCTAGGCCTACCCCTACCTCTTTTTATTCCTATCTCTGACTCTAGTATGTCACGAACTATTCCTTCGTGTCTTAGAAGGTGTCCTACCATCCTATCTCTCCTACTCTTTATTGTTTTCCATACCTTTCGCTTTTCCCCAACTCTTTCTAATACTTCCCTATTGCTAACCTTATCTATCCACGGTATCTTCATCATGCGTCTGTAGCACCACATTTCAAACGCTTCTACTCTTTTTCTATCCGCTTCTCCTATTGTCCAAGTTTCGCACCCGTGTAATGCCGTACTCCATACATACGACGTTAAGAGTCTCTTCCTAGTCTCTATATTAACCGTTCTCGAGCATAACAGTTGTTTCTTTTTGTTAAACGCAACTCGGCCCTGCGCCATTCTTTGTTTTATATCTTTAGTGCTCCTACCGTCTTGAGTTATTTTACTTCCTAAGTAGCAGAAATCCGCGACCTCCTCTATCTTCTCATTTCCAATTTGTATTTCCATTTTAGTTCTATTTTCACATCCCCTACATACCAAAATTTTAGTTTTCTTTTTATTGATTTTCATGCCGAAGCCCTGTGTCAAAACTGCTTCCATTTCATTCAAAGCCGCTCCTAATTCTTCTTTGCTAGATGCTAACACTGCTATATCATCCGCAAATCTGAGCATGTTAATAGTTTGGCCCTGTACATTGATCCCTGAGGCTGTTCTTTCCTTAACAATATTAATCGCATCTTCGATATATGTATAAGTTGAAAACTAGAGGTGACAATGCACATCCCTGTCTCACTCCCTTCCGGATATCTACTTCCCTTTGTTCCTGCTCACATTCTATAACTGCCTTTTGCTCTTTGTAGAGATTATGTATTATTCTTCTGTCCCTGTATTTCATCCCTACCTTTCTCAGCACTTCAAGAAAGAAAATTTTATTGTTGGTGGATAATTGCACCGCTCATCCTAATTTTGAGCATTTGAAGGCCATAAATTCGTGTTTTCTTCCACCAAATACGACATCGGTTCTACAGCCACTTGATCAAGGTATAATAAGGAACCTCAAAGTGCATTTCCGAAGGATTTTAGTCATGAAAATACACTGCCGGACAAAAAAACCGGACACTCTCAGAATTACTATTTTAGTGAATAAAAAACAAGGGACGGTTTGAAATGATATTTAACTATATTCTTTTCATCTTAGCAACAAAAAAATAACAAAAGAATTTTTTAAAGATCAACCTGTTACTTAAGAACTTGAAAAGATAAACAAAAAAAAATATTAAAAGGAAAAGCACACTAGTAGAACCAAATTAATAATGGGTGTTACCACCACGAACTCTTATTACTTCCCTTAAACGTTGTGGCATGCCCTAAATGAGGCTATCAATAGATTCTTGTGGTATTTGTTCACATTCTTCTTGAAGTGCCATTTAATGTTTCTGGTAGGGGTTGGCGACGTGTAATCCTTTTTCCAAGCTGATCCCACAGATTTTCAATGGGATTCGGGTCTGGACTATTGGCTGACCATGGAAGACATCCAATACCAACCTCTTCGCGGTACTCTGTAACAATTCTTGCTGTGTGTGGGTGGGCGTTGTCATCCATAAACACAAAATTGTCCGCTATAAATGGCATATATGGTGTGACATGGGGTTCCAGGCACTCAACAATGTATCGGTGTGCAGTCATTGTTCCATTCTAAATGAAAATCAATTCTGTGTGAGCCCCCAGAGATATTCCGGCCCACACTGTAATGCTACCACCATTGAAACTGACCCTGGGAGATATACAACATTGACTGTACCGCTCCCCTGGTCTTCGCCACACCTTTTCACGTCCATCTGGTGACCTGACACTAAATCTTGACTCGTCCGAGAAGAGCACGTTCCTCCATTGATGTTCGTCCCAATTTACGTATTGCCGCGCAAATGCAAGTCATGCACTGCGATGTTCTACGGTCTACAGGGGATCCGTAGCTGGCTTTCTTGAAGTCAAAACATATTCGTTTAGCCTTTTCCGAACTGTTCTGGCTGAAACTGCCACTCCTCGAACTTCGGCTAACCGTCCAGCAAGAATAGATGATGGTAATGCTCGATCGGGCAGAGCAGCAACATGGAGAAAACGGACATCTTGATGGTTCGCAGTCCGTGGACGACCAGATCCGACCTTCTTTACAAACCCATGAGTTTCACGAAATCGCAAGAATACATTTTGCACTGTGTTACGGGGTATATTCAGCACTTGAGCAATATACCGCACTCTTCGGCCATCGTGGCTTAAAGCAACAATTTGTGAACAAATTTCTGGGTGCATTGTATGGAAAATGTTAAAAGCTGATATTTACAAATGAAATTTCACCAAAAAACCAATAGAAAGTAGAGAGCAGCCCAATAAGGCAAAAGATTTCAATGTTTCAATAAAGATGCATGAAGAGTCGAAATGCTGATTTGGCTGTTTAGGCTTACGAAAGGTGCAATATTCAGCTAAAACTTTCTTTTTCCTCACTAGTAGGGTAATCGTTAATTATTTGCGTAAGTTAAGTAACATAAAAATATTGTAGGGCCTCAAAATAAAAATAAAAACATGTGTCCGGTTTTTTTTTGTCCGGCAGTGTAATAGAAAATGCAGATAAAAACAATGGAGACCAAAATTAACCTTCTAGACACCATTATGATGATATTCTGTTTCCCCGCAAGATTGATTTGGTTTATGCAAAAATTTCCAATTTTTTTACTGCAATGGACACTTTTTGGTACACAATGGACAAATTGCAAAGTAACTTGAGCAAAGCCTTCAAAAATCATTTCTTACAGCTCATAATCTGTACTACCTGGTAGTTAAAATTAAATATAACTGGTAAGTTTGTAGGTGTGCAAATAATAAATAAGACGACTTCTAGTATTAGAGGTATATTAAAAAAAAACAAATTATACAAATTAAATTAAGCATAATAATTCAAATTGGCCTTCTTCTTGGCCTGAACTTCCATAATAGCATCCATATAATCTTCATGCGTAACAGCCGTAGCGTTCCTACGCAAAGCGATCATACCAGCTTCCACACAAACCGCTTTACACTGAGCCCCGTTAAAATCATCCGTGGACCTCGCCAATTCTTCGAAATTAACGTCAGCGTTAACAGTCATTTTCCTCGAATGAATTTGCATGATTCTGGCTCTTGCTTCTTCATTCGGATGGGGAAATTCGATTTTTCTGTCTAGACGACCGGACCGCAGAAGAGCAGGATCTAAGATGTCTACTCGATTTGTAGCTGCTATTACTTTTATGTCAGCCGTAGAACTGAACCCGTCCAGTTGATTTAAGAGTTCCAACATCGTTCTTTGGACTTCTCTGTCACCGGCTTTCTCGGAATCGAAACGTTTTGTGCCAATCGCGTCCAATTCATCGATGAATATGATCGCAGGGGATTTTTCTTTGGCTAAGGCAAAAGCATCTCTTACAAGCTTAGCACCATCACCAATAAACATCTGGACTAGTTGCGGACCTGCTAGTTTCAAGAAAGTTGATTTCGTTTGGGCTGCACAAGCTCTTGCTAGAAGCGTCTTTCCGGTACCAGGGGGGCCATATAATAAGACACCTTTTGGGGGATGAATACCCAGATTCAAGAATTTTTCTTTGTGCGTCATCGGCAAGACGACGGCTTCTATAAGTTCCTGGATTTGCTTGTCCAAACCGCCTATATCGGAATACTGTTCGGTGGGACGTTCGTCGACTTCCATAGCCTTTACTCGAGCATCGTATTCAGCGGGCAAGGTTTCCAAAATTAAATATGAATCTTTGTTAACTCCAACCAAATCTCCTGGTTTCAACTTTTCTTCGTCTACTAACCCGATGACTGGCAAAAAATACGTTTGACGTGTTGACGTTTTCACAACGGCACATTTTCCCTTGCGTTGAGCATCTAAATCTACAACTGCACCATCTTCCTCCTCTTCTTGTGGGTCAACGTCCAGCAACTCGATAATGTTCGAAACTAGGTAAGGTAAAGTTTTATTTACCTTAATCTTCTCTGTGTTTTCTTTGATTTTCTCATTTTGCGCTTGTAGCTCGTGGTTTATTCTCATTACTTCACTCTTCATTATCTTTATTTCATTGTCCAAGAGTCTGGTGCGACTAACAATCTCGTCGGTTGACATTCGAAGCACTTCTTCTCCCAGTGCTTCTTCACCGTCGTCCCATATGGCCTTGTCTTCCAAAGTGGACATTGTATTTGGAGATAATTAATTCACTTTTCTTTGAAAATTGCACTGCTAACGACAACAATGACAAAAACGCCGAAATTTGCCAATTTTTGACAGATGATCGTCAAGTCATCCAAGCAGGGATTTTCTAGCGTGGTTGTGGCAATAGTAATTTTAATCCGCGAACCATGACTAGAAGATGCAGGAGGAACGAATTGTAATGTGGGAAATCGAATATAATCAAAGAAAATCGAAGCTATTAATGTTTATTTTTATATAAAAGAACTATTATCATTGTTGTTTATAACCGTTCTTTGCTATAACTTAAATGCAGTAATTGCAGGAAAGTTTTATTTCTTATACTCCTGCAAATAATCATGCATGATAATGTTTGACCTTGTAATTGACAATTGCTTGACAGCTGTCATTTACGTGTACGCTAGGTTAAGTTTTTGGTAGAAGTAGATTAAAATGGTTAAAACATCAAAAGTAGTGGTATGTGGCATGAAAGGAGTAGGAAAAACATCAATCTTGGAACAAGTAATCTATGGAAAATTCAATGAAAATACCGTAAGTTACTTCTTAGTAGATAAAACTCGTTTTGTGCATTTCTTAGTTTCAGACTTACCCAACTATTGAAGATATTTACGTAGCCAATATAGAATCTGATAGAGGGACGCGAGAAAAAGTAAGGTTTTATGATACTGCGGGAATAGAGACTAACCAAAATAGTAGCGTAAATGGCACTAATAATCAGCAACTTCCACGACATTACTTGGTTTTAGCCGACGGGTACATTTTAGTGTATGATATTGACAAACCGAGTTCTTTGGATGCGTTAGTTACGCTTAAGAAGGATATTGACAAAAATAAAGATAAGAAAGAGGTAAGCGAAATAGTTCGATAGGATTTTAAAGTGTTTTGAGAATATTTTTTTGTGTGGACAGGTAGTTATAATCGTCATAGGGAATTGTACCAAAGAAAATGATAAAGGGTTCGAATCTATTATAAATAAGGCGAATACATGGTGTAGTCGGGAGAAAGTGCGACATTTCATTGCGTCTGCTTCTAATCGTACTAGTTTATATGAGGCGTTTGTTTATATTACCAGTAAATTAAACCCTCCGCCTAGTAAAAGTACTTTTACACCTCTCTCTATGGGCCGGAAAGTATTAACTAAAGATTCAGCCTGAATTGGATGGGTCGGGGACTTAATTTTTGAATATGTTTACATTTTTTTCTAGTCTTCCATCGTCTCGATTTATTTTCCTATTTTTATAATACTCATCTCTACTGTTCCTCGAAATGCTCACGTTGCCTAATTTTTATCCGTTTTGATTGTGATAAGCGTGTACTTAATATTTTTCAATAAAATTATTTTTCTATTTGCTTTTACTTTATTTATCATCATCATAAGGTTCTTAGTCCGAAGACTGGTTGGACGCGTACTTCCACTCTTTTCTATCCTGAGCTGACCTACGCATTTCCCTAAAAGTAGAACATCCTACATCCCTAACTATTTGAGAGCAGTAGTCTAATCTAGGCCTACCCCTACCTCTTTTCATTCCTATCGCTGACTCTAGTATGTCGCGAACTATTCCTTCGTGTCTTAGAAGGTGTCCTACCATCCTACCATCCTATCTCTCCTACTTTTTATTGTCTTCCATACCTTTCGCTTTACCCCAACTCTTTCTAATACTTCCGTATTGCTAACCTTATCTATCCACGGTATCTTCATCATGCGTCTGTAGCACCACATTTCAAACGCTTCTACTCTTTTTCGATCCGCTTCTCCTATTGTCCAAGTTTCGCACCCGTATAATGCCGTACTCCATACATACGACTTTAAGAGTCTCTTCCTAGTCTCTATATTAACCGTTCTAGAACATAACAGTTGTTTCTTTTTGTTAAACGCAACTCGGCCCTGCGTTATTCTTTGTTTTATATCTTTAGTGCTCCTACTGTCTTGAGTTATTTTACTTTCTAAAGAGCCGAACCATAGGTTTAACCATATTGGAGGGGTTTGTATTTGAGAAGCCAGACTAAATCAGGTCCCTGAAAGGGGGCAGCAGCTCTTTCAGTAATCATAGTGGCAGAGATCGTGAGGGTCGGTATGGCACTGTGATACACACTACTGCGATGTGGAAGGCAACGGGAAACCACCACATTATTCTATCCCTGGTACAGCGTACTTCGAATTTATGATGATGGTACTTTCTGGAGTAAAATATTCCGGAGGTAAAATAGTCCCACATTCGGATCTCCGGGCGGGGACTGCTTCGGGGGGAGTCATCAGAAATGATAAGTGTAACATCTCACGAGTCGGAGCGTGGAATGTTAGAAGCATGAAACAAGTAGGAAAGTTAGAGAATTTGAAAATTGAGATGGATAGGTTAGCATTAGACGTAGTAGGTATTAGTGAAGTGCGATGGCCAGAAGCCGGAGACTTCTGGAGCGGAGATTTTAGAGTAATACACACAGGATCTGTAGGAGGAAATTCGGGAGTAGGAATTGTTATGCGTAAAAAAGTAGGGCAGAGTGTAGAAAATTTCTTACAGCAAAGTGACAGGGTAGTTATGGTTAGGTTAGATTCGAAACCTGTAAAAACAGTAATAATACAGGTATATATGCCCACTTCTAACTACAGTGATGAGGTCGTAGAGGCAGTTTATAGTGATATTGAACATGTGCTAGATTTTGTGAGAGGACACGAAAATTTAATAATTATAGGAGATTTCAATGCAGTCGTAGGCACAGGGCGAGAGGGCGGAATAGTTGGTCCCTTTGGATTAGGCAATAGGAACGATAGGGGAGTGAGACTGATAGAGTTCTGCGATAAACATAACTTAACGGTCGCGAACACTCTATTTCACCATCATGTTAGGAGACGCTACACGTGGAAGATGCCAGGAGACCTAGGGAGATATCAAATAGATTACATTCTTGTTAGGCAAAGATTTAGAAATCAAGTTAGGGATTGTAGAAGTTATCCAGGAGCAGATATAGATAGTGATCACAATATAGTCGTTATGAAGGCCAATCTTAAATTTAAGATTTTGAAAAAACGAAGCGGAAGAAGGTATCTTGACCCAGAGAAACTAAAAGATGATGATGATGATACGCGCGATAAGTTCGAGAAAAAGACAAACGAAGTACTAAAGGGCGCGGGCGAAAATATTGTTAGGGACATAGAGGAAGAATGGAATTGCATTAAAAATAGTTTAGTTTCCTCAGCTAGGGATATTTTGGGTCATAAACAGAATGAAAGTAGGAAACCCTGGATAACAAAACATATTGTAAGTCTAATAGAGGAAAGACGAAAATATAAAAATAGGTTAGATGAAATAGGGAAACAAAGATATAAGGCGATCAAGTGGGAAATTATTCGGAAATGTAGGAAAGCGAAAGAGCAATGGATCGATGATAAGTGCAAAGAAGTGGAAAATAAGTTCGAAATAGGAAAGACTGATGAAGCATATAAAATAATTAGGAGAAATTTTAGAGAAATTGGATCTAGTACCAAAAGCATTAGGAATGAGGCAGGAGATATCCTAATCGAAAGCGGGGAGAAGGCAGATAGGTGGAAAGAATATTTAGGAAACTTATATGCGGGACAGGAAGTGCAAGATATATTAGAAAGTGAAAGCAGTGTAGAAGGGGATAACCTAGGGAGTCCTATAATGAGAGAAGAGTTTGAGCTAGCACTAAAAAGTTTAAGGAATAATAAAGCACCAGGTATAGATGGCTTACAGGCAGAAATCTTAAAGTGCGCAGGTCAAGAGGTAATAGATCGTTTATTTAAACTAGTTAGTCGCATATACCTGACAGGCGAGATTCCAGAGGATTACAAACTGAACATCATGGTAGCTTTGCCAAAAAGGAAAGGCGCGGATAGATGCGAAAATTTTAGAACTATCAGTTTAACTTCCCATGCGTCAAAAATTTTAACTAGAATTGTGCAAAGAAGGATGGAGAAAAAGGCGGAAGAAATATTAGGAGAAGATCAGTTCGGATTTAGACGAAATAGAGGAACGCGCGAGGCCATTCTAGCTTTACGAGTAATTATAGAAAAAACGATAGAAAAGAGAAAGAGCGTGTATATAGGATTTGTAGATTTAGAAAAAGCCTTCGACAACGTAAAATGGGGGAAGATGTTCGAAGTGCTGAGAAAGGTAGGGATGAAATACAGGGACAGAAGAATAATACATAATCTCTACAAAGAGCAAAAGGCAGTTATAGAATGTGAGCAGGAATGAAGGGAAGTAGATATCCGGAAGGGAGTGAGACAGGGATGTGCATTGTCACCTCTAGTTTTCAACTTATATATCGAAGATGCGATTAATATTGTTAAGGAAAGAACAGCCTCAGGGATCAATGTACAGGGCCAAACTATTAACATGCTCAGATTTGCGGATGATATAGCAGTGTTAGCATCTAGCAAAGAAGAATTAGGAGCGGCTTTGAATGAAATGGAAGCAGTTTTGACACAGGGCTACGGCATGAAAATCAATAAAAAGAAAACTAAAATTTTGGTATGTAGATGGAGTGAAAATAGAACTAAAATTGAAATACAAATAGGAAATGAAAAGATAGAGGAGGTCGCAGATTTCTGCTACTTAGGAAGTAAAATAACCCAAGACGGTAGGAGCACTAAAGATATAAAACAAAGAATGGCGCAGGGACGAGTTGCGTTTAACAAAAAGAAACAACTGTTATGTTCGAGAACGGTTAATATAGAGACTAGGAAGAGACTCTTAAAGTCGTATGTATGGAGTACGGCATTATACGGGTGCGAAACTTGGACAATAGGAGAAGCGGATAGAAAAAGAGTAGAAGCGTTTGAACTGTGGTGTTACAGACGCATGATGAAGATACTGTGGATAGATAAGGTTAGCAATAGGGAAGTATTAGAAAGAGTTGGGGCAAGGCGAAAGGTATGGAAAACAATAAAGAGTAGGAGAGATAGGATGGTAGGACACCTTCTAAGACACGAAGGAATAGTTCGCGACATACTAGAGTCAGAGATAGGAATAAAAAGAGGTAGGGGTAGGCCTAGATTAGACTACTGCTCTCAAATAGTTACGGATGTAGGATGTTCTACTTTTAGGGAAATGCGTAGGTTAGCTCAGGATAGAAAAGAATGGAGGTACGCGTCCAACCAGTCTTCGGACTGAGAACCTTATGATGATGATAGCAGAAATCCGCGACCTCCTCTATCTTCTCATTTCCTATTTGTATGTCAACTTTAGTTCTATTTTCACATCCCCTACATACCAAAATTTTAGTTTTCTTTTTATTGATTTTCATGCCATAGCCCTGTGTCAAAACTGCTTCCATTTCATTCAAAGCCGCTCCTAATTCTTCTTTGCTAGATGCTAACACTGCTATATCATCCACAAATCTGAGCATGTTACTAGTTTGACCATGTACATTAATCCCTGAGGCTGTTCCGTCCTTAACAATATTAATCGCATCTTCGATGTTTAAGTTGAAAACTAGAGGTGACAATGCACATCCGTCTCACTCCCTTCCGGATATCTATTTCCCTTCGTTCCTGCTCACATATTATAACTGCCTTTTGCTCTTTGTAGAGATTATGTATTATTCTTCTGTCCCTATATTTCATCCCTACCTTTCTCAGCACTTCGAACATCTTCCCCCATTTTACGTTGTCAAAGGCTTTTTCTAAATCTACAAATCCTATATAGACGCTCTTTCTCTTTTCTATTGTTTTTTCTATAATTACTCGTAAAGCTAGAATAGCCTCGCGCGTTCCTCTATTTCGTCTAAATCCGAACTGATCTTTTCCTAATATTTCTTCCGCCATTTTCTCTATCCTTCTTTGCACAATTCTAGTTAAAATTTTTGACGCATGGGAAGTTAAACTGATAGTTCTTAAATTTTCGCACCTATCCGTGCCTTTCCTTTTTGGCAAAGCTACCATGATGTTCCGTTTCTAATCCTCTGGAATCTTGCCTGTCAGGTATATGCGACTAACTAATTTAAATAAACGGTCTATTACCTCTTGACTTGCGCACTTTAAGATTTCTGCCTGCAAGCCATCTATACCTGGCGCTTTATTATTCCTTAAACTTTTTAGTGCTAGCTCAAACTCTTCTCTCATTATAGGATTCCCTAGGTTATCCCCCTCTACACTGCTTTCGCTTTCTCATATAGCTTGCACTTCCGGTCCCGCATATAAGTTTCCTAAATATTCTTTCCACCTATCTGCCTTCTCACCGCTTTCGATTAGGATATCTCCTGCCTCATTCCTAATGCTTTTGGTACTAGATCCAATTTCTCTAAAATTTCTCCTAATTATTTGATATGCTTCATCAGTCTTTCCTACTTCGAACTTATCTTCCACTTCTTTGCATTTATTATCGATCCATTGCTCTTTCGTTTTCCTACATTTCCGAATAATTTCTCACTTGATCGCCTTATATTTTTGTTTCCCTATTTCATCTAACCTATTTTTGTATATTCGCCTTTCCTCTATTAGACTCACAATATGTTTTGTTATCCAGGGTTTCCTACTTTCATTCTGTTTATGACCAAAAGTATCCCTAGCTGAGGAAACTAAACTATTTTTAATGCAATTCCATTCTGCCTCTATGTCCCTAACAATATTTTCACCCGCGCCCTTTAGTACTTCGTTTGTCTTTTTCTTGAACTTATTGCGCGAATCCTCATCTTTTAGTTTCTCTGGGTCAAGATACCTTCTTCCACTTCGTTTTTTCAAAATCTTAAATTTAAGATTGGCTTTCATAACGATTATGTTGTGATCACTATCTATATCTGCTCCTGGATAACTTCTACAATCCCTAACTTGATTTCTAAATCTTTGCCTAACAAGAATGTAATCTATTTGATATCTCCCTAGGTCTCCTGGCATCTTCCACGTGTAGCGTCTCCTTACATGATGGTGAAATAGAGTGTTCGCGACCGTTAAGTTATGTTTATCGCAGAACTCTATCAGTCTAACTCCCCTATCATTCCTATTGCCTAATCCAAAGGGACCAACTATTCCGCCCTCTCGCCCTGTGCCTACGACTGCATTGAAATCTCCCATAATTATTAAATTTTCGTGCCCTCTCACAAAATCTAGCACATGTTCAATATCACTATAAACTGCCTCTGCGACCTCATCACTGTAGTTAGAAGTGGGCATATATACCTGTATTATTATTGTTTTTACAGGTTTCGAATCTAACCTAACCATAACTACCCTGTCACTTTGCTGTAAGAAATTTTTTACACTCTGCCCTACTTTTTTCCGCATAACAATTCCTACTCCCGAATTTCCTCCTACAGATCCTGTGTGTATTACTCTAAAATCTCCGCTCCAGAAGTCTCCGGCTTCTGGCCATCGCACTTCACTAATACTTACTACGTCTAATGCTAACCTATCCATCTCAATTTTCAAATTCTCTAACTTTCCTACTTGTTTCATGCTTCTAACATTCCACGCTCGGACTCGTGAGATGTTACACTTATCATTTCTGATGACTCCCCCCGAAGCAGTCCCCGCCCGGAGATCCGAATGTGGGACTATTTTACCTCCGGAATATTTTACTCCAGAAAGTGCCATCATCATAAATTCGAAGTACGCTGTACCAGGGATAGAATAATGTGGTGGTTTCCCGTTGCCTTCCACATCGCAGTAGTGTGTATCACAGTGCCATACCGACCCTCACGATCTCTGCCACTATGATTACTGAAAGAGCTGCTGCCCCCTTTCAGGGACTTGATTTAGTCTGGCTTCTCAAATAAAAACCCCTCCAATATGGTTAAACCTATGGTTCGGCTCTTTAGATCATTGAAGCGCGCAAGCCATCCCACCCGTCCCAGTATTACTAGAACTGCGTCAAGGTACAAGTCCTTTGGGATAGACTTTATTTATATTACAAATAAAACACAGTTGTATGAAAATATTCATTATAATGTTTACAATATCACAATAATAAGATCAGATGCCATTCGTTTTGTAAATTTATATACATTTGCTTAAATATTAGTAAAAATACGATAGTTGTGTCTCCCTGAATTTTTCTACATTTTATTTATACGTTGTTTAAGTTCCTTCAGTTGATTTGCCACCTCGTTTGGTAAATCAGCGCCGACCTGCTCGTTGAAATACTTCTCAATTTCTTGCACTTCTTTCTGCCAGAAACCTTTCGGGATATCAAACAACTGCTTTGTGTCAATCGGATTCTTCAATCCCGACACGTTCAGCGCACCAGGTTTAGGAATGAAACCAACCGGGGAATCTTGCGCAACATCTTCATTATCCAATCGTTTTAAAACCCATTCCAGCACACGACTGTTATCCCCGAAACCGGGCCACAAGAATTTCCCTTCCGAACTCTTCCTGAACCAATTGACGTGGAAAATCTTCGGCATGTTCCTCCCGCCCTTTTCCATGTCCAGCCAGTGCTGCATGTAGTGGCCAAAGTTGTAGCCGAAGAACGGCCTCATTGCAAACGGATCGTGCATCACCATTTTGCCCTGGGAATTAAAGAAGAGTTTAGAATGCAACAGTGGTGCAATAATCGTAATAATACCTTATGTTCAGCAGCTGCTGTCGCTTCACTCCTCATCGATGCTCCAATGTAAACGCCGTGTTTCCAACTGCGAGCCTCGTAAATAAGAGGAACGCCCTCCGGTCTTCGCCCTCCAAACAGAATTGCTTCTATTGGTACTCCATTAGGATCCTCCCATGCTTTATCGATTATCGGGCACTGTTTCGCGGGCGTACAGAATCTAAAAATCGAGCAAATACTACTGTTGCAAGACGTAGTTGAATAACGCAACTAGATTACCTAGAATTAGGATGCGAAGAAGGCGTCTTATCGCCCAACTTCCACGGTTTACCGTGCCAGTCTGTGAATTGGAGATTCTTGTCTACCTCCTTCTCGAGACCTTCCCAATAAACGCCCCCGTCAGAAGTCGCGGCAACGTTCGTGAAAACCGTGTTTTGGAATATCGTCTGCATCGCAATCGGGTTACTCGCATTTGACGTACCGGGGGCAACCCCAAAGAAACCATTCTCTGGGTTTATGGCTCGTAAAACACCATTGTTATCGAAGCGCATCCAACAAATATCGTCGCCTACACACTCGACTTTGTAGCCCGGTAAAGTTGGCGTCAACATAGCTAGATTAGTTTTGCCGCAAGCCGAAGGGAAAGCCGCTGTTATGTAACGTTTCTTGCCCTTGGGATCGGTAATGCCCAAAATCTGAATACAAAAATTACTGTGTTAAAAACTTCTCAATCGGAAACTTTGTTGTGTGTATTGAGAAGCAAAATATTGTTTCTAAAATATTTGGGTCATTACACATAGCATGAAGAACAGATTGCCGCAAATCGAAAGTTCATATCTTTTTCAAACCTTTTTCAAGTTGTGATCAAAAATACTGTTTAATCATATCTCATTGCATGGGTAAATTTGAGAAAAATAAAATACGTAAATGAATGAAATGAATATTAATTTAATTTAGTAAATGTTCAAAGTGACCGCCATTATTTTCTTGACATCTAATGATTCACAGACGTGTAGCATATACAGCACCTTCATTTTTGAAGAATATTGGGGCGTTCTTGTATCTTGTTGAGCATCCAGTGGCAGTATTCCAACCTTCGATCAAAATCTAATTGCGTTAGGGCTTGGTGCAGTTGTACATGGTATGGATGCAGTCTTTGATCTCTTAAAATCCCTTGCACAACAGACCGAGGTATTCCCAAATCTCTTGTCATTTCCCTTATGCTTCAACGGGGATTAGTTTCAACGTAAGCAAGAACATTTATTACATTCTCCTCATTACGAGTTTTTCTATGTCGGTTGTTAGCTTGTAATGGTTTAACTTGCCCAGTTTCCCTCAAACGCCTTGCCAGACGAACGAAAACTTTTCGGGAAAAATGCTTTCTTTCCGGATACCTACCTTTTTTTTCTCCCTTAAGGCCTGCCTGCCAGTAGGCTCAGATGCACTGTGATGTTGAGCGCGAATCCATCCATTTACTTGGTGTCTGACTGCACTCTTAGTTATGTCTAGGGCAGGTTCCGGTCCAACGAAAGGGTCGTTGGAGCCCCGCTTTGCTAGTTTATCGGCTTCCTCATTCCCTATCAGCCCACAGTGACCTCGAATCCAAAGCAGTCTCACTGCGTTCCGCATGGCTAGGATATTAAGTTGCTCGAAGCATTCCCACACCAGTCTAGAAGACATCTTTGGGCTCATAAGAGCCTTCAAAGCTGCCTGGCTGTCTGATAAGATGAAGATCCGCTGATTTTTGTAGCCCCTCTTAATGTTTTCCCGCGCACATTGTAGTATCGCGTAGGCCTCTGCTTGAAAGACAGGCATATTTGCCCAGAGAGGAGCTGAGTTTCACTCTTGGTTTATCTCCAAACACTCCTGACCCAGCACCTGTGTCGGTCTTAGAACCGTCGGTGTACTAGATTAGACTGTCGGAAGGTATGCTGTTCAGAATTTGGTTCTCCACTCTAGGGTCATCGATTGTGACCTGAAAGAGTGGTTGTATGGTGTTCTTGGGGACCATGTAATCCGTCCTCATGTCAAGCATGGGATCCTTTATGTCCTCAATAATGCTAGTGTGCTGTGTACCCAAACGGACACGGTAAAAAGAGTTTTGCAGTCTGTATAGTGCCAGTCTCGCCCCCCCCCTGTATCACGAAGTGGAGAGGGGGAAGGTCCAGAAGAGTCTCTATGGCTGCAGTTGGCGAATTCCGCATCACCCCTGTTATCCCTAGGCAGGCAAGCCTCTGAATTTTGCTTAGCCTTGGCCTAGTAGTTACCTGTTTGACTTTGGGCCACCATGCCAAAGCTGCATACATTATTCCTGGTCTGACCACTCAGGTGTACAGCCAGTGCACCATTCCTGGCCTTAGACCCCATTTTTTGCTTTTGACTTCCCTTGACAATGAGATCTTCCTACCAAGGAGATATAGAGGTCCAAGAGCCTCTATGTTTCTCTTTCGCGTAAATGGAACTATTGTTGTTTTTTCTGGACTAATGGTCAAGCCTTCCTTTTCAGTCCAAGCTGCTACAATACTCAGGGCCATTTGCATACGTTCCCTAATCGTACTGCTAAATCTTCCCTCGACTGTGATGATTAAATCATCTGCATATTGTAGGGGAGAATATCCTTCATCACTGAGTTTCCTGAGCAGTCCGTCCATAACTAGGTTCCACACAAGAGGAGATAGAACTCCACCCTGCGGACAACCACCTGCCACCCTGACTGCCAAGGTCTCATCAAGCAGTGTAGTAAACACCACTCTATCCCTCAGCATGCAGCCTATCCACCTGCAGCACAAAGCCTCTAGTCCTGTTTGGCCTACGACTTTGGAGATACTATTGAATGATGTATTATCGAACGCTCCTTCTATGTCCAGAAAGGCGGCTAGGAGGATTTCTTTGTTCTCCAGCACTTTCTCCACTCTCCATGTAAGGTGGTGTAGAGCAGTTTCTGTAGACATTCCTGCTCTGTATGCTAAATGGTTTTGATGTAGTGGCCTGTTTACCAATACCTCATCCCTTATATGCTTGTCGAGCAGCTTTTCCATTGTCTTAAGCATGAATGACATAAGACTAATGGGCCTGTATGATTTTGGCCAAGAGTAGTCCGTCCGACCAGTTTCTGGTATGAATACTACTCTGGTAAGTCTCCATATTTTTGGTGGATAACCTAGAGCCAGACTGGCCCTAAATAGCATACATACTTTTAACAGCAGAAGGTCCGATCCCTTCTGCAGCATGATTGGAAGAATCCCGTCTGGTCCCGGTGATTTGTATGCCTCAAATGAGTTTACTGCTTGTTTAACTCCGTGGAACGTTACCACACTCCTCACAGTGCGCCAGTCATCTCTTGTTGCCCTGCTTCCAGGCTCCTGGCCCCTCCAATCGAGGGTGTGGCAACATCCACGGTATGTGACCCAGGGAAGGGTACCCGAAGTAGTTCGGTCATTGTTTCACTTCCCGTGGTTGTGAATATACCTGCTTCAGTTTTCAGAGTATGTATAGCCCAAATGTATAGACCAAATTTATTAAAATTGGTTCAAGCAATCCGGAGATATGGCATTTTTGGTTTTCTTGGACACTTTTATAAGATTTTTTTTCCGGAAGCTGTAGGACGAATAGTTCCTAAGATATAGCCGGTCGCCCACCTTAACCGGACACCCGGTAGTTGAACCAAAGAAAAAACAGATTGGGAAGAGTACAAAAGTGAACAATACAAAGAAGGCAGAAGAATTTGCTGTCAGCAGTTGAAGAAGTCTTAGAATGGGTTGTGTATGTATGTATACTTACCAGCATGTGTTCGGCAAACCATCCCTCTCTCTTGGCGATGGTCGACCCGATACGCAGCGCAAAACATTTCTTCCCCAGCAACGAATTGCCCCCGTAACCACTCCCGTACGAAATGATTTCGTTACTCTGCGGCCTAGCACATATAACACAATAAGTACGCCGTCACAAAGATCTATTAAAGTCAAAACTTACTTATGAAGAATCATGGTCCTTTCCGGATCGCACGGCCAACTCGGGTACTTATGCTTCCCATCCTTGGGCGTCCCGACCGAATGCAAGCATTTCACGAAATCTAGATCCTTAGATTTCAGTAATTTCAAAACGCTATCGCCCATTCGAGTCATGATTCTCATGGAAGCTACTACGTACGCCGAGTCAGTCAGTTGAATCCCAATTTTCGAATACGGCGATCCCACTGGACCCATGGAGAACGGCAAGACGTACATCTTGCGTCCCTTCATGCAGTTCTTGAAACGTTCTTGGACACTTGCGTCCATATCTTTCGGAGACATCCAGTAGCCCAACTGACCTTTAACTCCTGGTTTCGGCGTGGGTATCGCATCAGATTGTTTCTCCGAACAGATGAAAGTTTTTGATTCGACACGGGCCGTGTCTGCTGGGTTCGTTAAGGCTAACCAACTGCAAATATTCCGTCAATTAGAAATTCAAAGAAAACAAATTTGTTCACGCGCGTACCAATTTTTGTACTTTGGTAACGGTTTAATCGTTCCGCTCTTCTGCAAGAAGTCCGTAAGCTTCTTAAGTTCACCCTCGCTACCATCGCAGATGTGGACTTCGTCGGGGGCGCAGAGGCTTGCCCCCTGTTGCACGAAACTTTTAACTTTCGGAGGCAAATCATCGATTTTACCGTGAACTACGGTCAAGCATCGCTGCTGATTTTTTAACGCTACGTGTGAAGCCCCTAATTGTTTCGAGAGTTTCCCTATTTCCCCAGAAATTCTACAAAAAAAATTAAACCGTGTAAGGAGACACGTACAAGGTATATATCTCAAGGTGCCTAATTCACACAGAATAAACGAGTAAACTCTCAAAAATTGAATTTGATGTTAGAGACCAGATAGAGAACATACTTTACAAAAACCTATTGCTTTGATAAATTGACCCATAACTTTTTACCATGTACATCTAACATCAAATCGGCTCCAAAATCTGAAAGACCAACCTTTTTTAAATAATAAATGTATTCTTGTCTCATTTTGATATTCCAGCCAATTTTCAAGAAAAAACGACTTAATGCAGATAGCGTTTAAATCTTAGAAATGAAACGCTTATTAAGTACTGCTAACAAAATAAATTTTCATTCTCTACAAACGCTTAGGTACAAGAAAAATAAAATTAGGAAACATTGAATTTTAAAGTAGTTGTTTGAAGTGTTCACCATTGACTTGGATACATCTTTCAATGCGTTTCCTGAGAGACCCCCGAGTTCTAAACAATGCCCCTGGATTGCCTTTGATTTTATTGGCAGCCGCTTGTATTCCTCGCCACACGTCATCGGGCGAATCCCCATCTTCCTGCTCAGCCGAAATAATCTCGGAGCGCTATTCTCACCTTTTGAACAGAAAAATCCTCTTTCGCCTAAGCGATTGTACAGATTTCTAAATAATTTATGATTTGGTTGCCTTTGGAATTTAAACACTAACTGCATTAAGTCGTTTTTTCTTGAAAATGGGCTGCAATATCAAAATGAGACAAGAATACATTTATTATTTAAAAAAGGTTGGTCTTTCAGATTTTGGAGAAGATTTGACGTTAGATGTACATGGTAAAAAGTTATGAGTCAATTTATCAAAACAATAGGTCATAAGTAGCGCGCTCTATGGGCAACGTCAAAAATGTTATTGTAATCTTTTTTCCCGTAAGAAAAACCATAGGATTGCAAATTTTCAAGTCGACAATCTAAGAAATTTCGTAGTTATGGCAAAAAATGGAAATAGACTTACACATTTTCGAAAACATTCGTCTCGATAATTGCAGGCATTTTTAGAACTGTGTCACAAAAATAATTAATATTTTAGGCGTGATTATTGTTAAGTGTAACTTTTATGAAACATGCAATAAAAACCGAAAATGAACTTCAGATAAATATCCTCGGTGTTACTCACGAGACCGCTACCGGAGCGATATTCTTCGAAAACACTAACTCTTGTGTCAGCCAGAGTTTCAAAAATTTTTAACCACAGTAGAAAAAATTAAAAATAAATTCGCCCGCTCGTCGCCGTAATGTTAATGTTTGGATTTTACCCATTCGTTTCCTTTTATATGTGCGACCGCCTTTTGTCTAGAAAAAAACAAAGAGCGGGGAGGGGGGCGAAATCTTCGGTACAAAGTTGCAAGTAAATAAAAAAATACTCCTTGGAATTATTGGAATCTAGTACCGTCTAGTTGCGATAGCAGATTTTTTTACGATGCAACGAACGTACAATTTATGAGATAAGCTTTATGTAAGTGAAAATTGAGACACCGGGAAAACGGTACTTTTCTTCGAGCGTTTAAAGTTTCCACTGATGCAAGATTGACGATAATTCGTTGGTAATGCTGTATAACAATGTTGGGCAACGATTGTCAAATCAATAAGGGTCAGAAAGTTTGGAATGGTGACACAGTAATTTAAAATTAGCTCAAAAATGTTTGTAACAGTTTAATAAGTACAAAACAAGTTGTGCAATGGACCGTGGAGAAATTAAAAATAACATCTGTTTATTTGCAAAAAAAACTCGTTGGTTCTTATTTTGCCTGATGCCTAAAATGATGGATGAAAGCAGGAAGATTTCTCTACGAGTCCCTTCCTGAAATGATCCAGGATTTTCTTGAACTTTCAGCCGTAAATAACTGGCACAATTTTTATTTCCAAGTTCATCATAATTCTACATAAAATCAAGGGTTTACTCTAGTATGTCGACAGTTTTCTGCGGAATCGCAAACTAAGTTCAAAGATCGTCCACTGCCTGGCAATAGTCTATAAAATTTAATAAGAAGTTCAAGGAAAAATTCCCTCTCGAAATCGTTTTACGAAATCTTGCCGCGACCTTTGGTTTTGCTGATGCTCCACTTGACAGTTGAGTTATTTCTTTCTGATTGGACAAAAATGCGGGTGTGATCCAGATAATTCTGATTCAACAATGCGACGCTGTTTACGAACATATGTTCAGAAAAACAAGTATTAAACTGTCATTTAGATAAATGGATTGCGTAAAGTGTTGATAAAGTATTGTAGAAACGTCTCTCGTGACGTACAACAGTACAGGTACCTAGGTACTTCAAATCTGGCATTGTAAAATGATCATCATAAAGTCTTCAGTACGAAGACTGGTTGGACGCGTACCTACCTCCATCCTTTCCTCTCCTGAGCTAACCTATAGTCGGGGAGCAAGGTGCTCTAATTCGACACCCTCTATACAAGTAATCTTATTTTTCGGAATGAACATATACATAAGCGAGACCAAATACGGACAAAAGCTCCAAATTATTTTTGGCGAAGAAAAAACATTTGCTGAAAAAAGTTGCAGCGAATTAAACACAAATAATTTGTGCGCGCTAGCCGCGCTGAGCCGTGTATTAGTGCTTTAGGTGCAGGCGTACAAACGCTGAATTAATATCGAGAACATTTGTATTTTTTATTCAGACAAATTGCATTGCAATCGATTTTCCGGCATTTTCGCAATTCCCGATCTTTTCGCGACCTCAAAATTCGAATCAGGCAGGTCATTTTACATAAGAATCAGCTTAATTTTTGTGTGAGTGTTCGAGTTGTATAGAAGATGTTTATAACGCATCTTTCACCGACTACTACGCATTTCCCCAAAAATATCAAAATATGAACCCAAAAAATCACGATTTTTTCCAGCAGTGTAATACCTACGTTTCTCTGTCATGGAGTTTTCTGACTATGGCCTTGCTGACCATGGCTGTTTCAAAATCTAACTATCTTACATCATGATTTGGGCTTATTATTGCTGTTTTTCTGTAAACACGCGCTTTTCTTATTTTTAGCCTATTCCAGGAAGTTTTTTGTAATCTGTGTACTGCAATAGCTAATCAATTATTTTTATAACGTGTCGCACTGAAATAATATCATGTTCTAGAACAAAAGTGGCCATGAAATCTTTACGAAAGTTCTTATCTTAATAGTCAATTTTTTAGATCTATTATCAGTATTCGGATATAGGTAACAATAGTTTTTGTTGTTCAAATTTACTAATGGAATAACATTGGGAGAGAAATGCTAAACGAATTGTCCCAAAATGGGAATAATAACAATTGGCTAAAAACTTACCTTTTTAAAAAAATTACTATCGTCATCTTGGCAAAGTTTTTCGAAACCAACCCTGAAAATATATAAACGGTATGTAAGAAATAATCAAATGCATCTTTTAAAAGCATCTACTGTCTTTAGGAATTTTAGTACCGAATTAAATAAATTTTCAAATTGATGCTTACATTAATTTTTCTATATTTTTTCTCGATAAACTACCAGAAAAAAATAACGATTCTACTAAAATTTTAACTGAAATTGTCACATCTCGTATTGTGATTTTGATCGAACTTTGTTTGACAGTTGCTTTGAAATTGACGTGTTTTGCAAAGGACCCTATTGTTTTCGTTAAATTTTTGGGCAAAAATAATTGACAGTAATTTATGTTTTCCTATTGAACCCTTAAAATTTACCGATCAGAACTCTGCACCGAAAACTAGTATTGAATCCATTTTACCGATTTTGTAAAAATTCTAAAAGTGAAAGAAAATATATAGAAAAGAAGGGGATGTACTTACACAAGTAAAAAAATAACGAACAGAAAAACAAAACGAAATATTGTTTAACTTCCACGTGCAACATGTCGTGCTGTACTGGACGTCTGGGGCACTTAAATTTCAAGGCGAAAATGCCAAAAGAACCCTCGGATCTGCATGGCGCCATTAGGGTATAGAGATTAAGGGATTAAAGTTTACCTTTTGAAGTGAAGTTTAGAAAAGGTAAGACGTTAGATAACAAGTTTAAAAGTAACAGAGTAACAGTATAGAACCACGTTATAAGCAGGTCTGTGGCACCAAAGGAAATTTCTTATTTTGACGATGTTTCATTGAAGGGCTGAAACTTTTTTACATATGCACGTTCCCCACAAAATTTAATAGAAAACGATATCGAACTAGATTCACAAACTATTCTATTCGCAAATTCTGATAATATCTTTGCCACAGTATACTTTGTATTATACAGGTATGGGTATCAAATGAAAGGGCTTAACTCTCGGCTTAACTACTACAGTACAAGTACACCTTGAAAAATGCAAAATCCAAGATGGCCGCCACCACAAAAAGGCGGATTACTTTTTTCAATCCCCTCAATATGGGTATCAAATGAAAGGGCTTGACAAGTAGAACACAGTACACTTTAGAAAAATAATAACAAAACAAAAACAAACAAAAAAAACTACAAACTTGAAAATAAAGTAAGTAAAAAAAAATTAAGTTAAACGGTTTTATTGTAAAGAAACATAATAATGCTGCAGTTAATGCACTAAAAGCTAACAAATAATTAGGTAGGTACCAGGTACCAGTCATCACAGCACTCTCCTCATCAATCTAGAGCATTGATCAGACTAAAACAAAACCGTGGGGCGTAGCGTAACTTGAGTAAATATGTAAGTGATCGTTCTACGATGTTGTCTATTGAGAAGATGCATCCAAAGCATACGTATAATGACATGAGCGGTTGACTGTAGATAATAGATTTTATTTTAGTCTGATCGATGCTCTAGAACTCTAGATTGATGAGGAGAGTGGTGTGATGACTGGTACCTGGTACCTACCTAATTATTTTTTAGCTTTTAGTGCATTATCTGCATCATTATTATGTTTCTTTACAATAAAACCGTTTAACTAAAAACATTTTTTTTACTTATTTTATTTCACGGATTGTTGGTGATTCAACGTGTACTTTGTCTCCCACATAACCCCACAAGAAAAAGTCGAGTGGGGTAAAGTCAGGTGATCGTGCAGGCCATGGCACTGCGGAACTATGCCCGAATTTAAGTTAAATGTGGAAATCTGAATAAAATTATAAAAAAATAACAGTGTTATTGGGAATTTTTAAGTTTCAATCTTAATTTCTGTAGAAACTGTCAGTGAGTTACGTAAAATGTGAAGACCCTGTATACACCAAAATAATTCTACAAGATGCGGCAAAATTTCATATTGATGCCTTGAATGATTCAAGAATTTATACAATTTTAGTAAAATATTATAAATGAAATTAATTAAAATAAAATAATATAGGAAATTAATAAAACACGCTATGTAATTACATTCAGTTGCTGTTAAAAAACAACGTGATATCTACATAGGACAAATAGGATGTACTTTTTGAGGTGACCCTAATTATTAATGTTATTAAATTTAAAACAGATTATTCAATCAACCGTTTAAAATCGCTCCGCGCATGCCCGGCAAAACACGCTATGTCAAAATCAAAATTGCCTGATTTAAAATCAATTTGTAAAATTTCCATTAATCTATTAAATAGGTAGTATTTTGAGTATCAAGTTTTATAATTGTAAATATGTTTATAAAACAAAATCCTAAGGTTGTAATTCTAAACCAACACAATAAAAGTTGATAACAAAAAAATGTAAATAAGTACACGCAAACTTACCTGAGAAATTTAATTATTTCGAGAATTATTATTCTCTAATAGATTTAATTTAATAAATTAGTTGCACTAATAATAAATTGAACTAGATGTGGTCATTTGCGTGAAAACGCGTGCTCTAATCACAAAGTTTTAATACATTTGTCCATCATTATCGTATTTTTCTACACTGATCGCTGATTGCATGACCTGAGTACCGTATCTGTAGGTTAAACACGCTTAATCTATAGATGTTTCTTAAACACATTGTACTTTACACCAAAAACATAAATCAGTGCAATTTCAAAAACTATAATCCACCTGAACTGAAACTTAAAACGCGACACCATCAACACGAGCCGTTGACGATTGTCGAAAGAATTAGTGGATTGTTCCACGCGTAGTCTTTGTTTTTGTTTGTCACTTAATTTCTACGCAGTACAGGGTGATTAATTTGTTCTTAGAGAGTTTCTTACTGTATTAAATTCTATTTATATTTTTCGAGAATCCTTATTTAGAAGCAGAATATAAAATACTTAATCGATGGAGGTTGTTGTTTTGCTAAATTTCTTTGAACATGTCCTTCGTTTGATAATCAAGTGAACTAGGAAACATTTGACCTAACAAATGTTGTATACTTTGACAGTTGACTTTCATGTAATCATCTTGTCAGAAATGCTGAAACAGGGAAAATCAAGTGGACCGTTGCTACCCTGCCTGTTTGCAACTGTAGTAGTCTGTGCAAGACATTATTTTTCGAAAAAAAACAATTATTTATTCACGAATTGTATATTTACTTTGTCATTTATAAAAATAAAACTCTCATTTTAAAAACTATTTTGAGTATACAAAGAAATAAAATATAATGAAGAGATACTTGCTGGCGGCAATTTTGTTGGGGTTGTTCTCCAATACCCAATCAACGTTCAAGTTCGTTCACGCCGATGATGATAAAGACCTGAAAGTTCGTGCGATGACCGACGCATCGGTAGCTGTGACCATCGTGAGCTTGATTAGAGCAGTTGTGAATCTGAATCGGATCCCAATATCCTCGAAAGTCATCATTTACTTCATTGGACTCACATTTGGACTGTTCGTGAAGTACATCATCGGGACCTACCTCCAGGATTACGTTCATGTTTTGTACGTCCTGCCTCCGAGCACAATCCTCAGCGCAATGATGCCCATCTTGGTCTTCAAAGTATCCTTCTGCATCGACTCACATTCGTTCTTAAGAGCGTGGATACAGATCGTGCTGATCTCAATACCTGGACTGTTGATGACGATGACCTTCGTCGGCTTCCTGGCAATGGCAATATTGAACGCGAAGTGGAACTGGACCGTCAGCATGGGAATGGCGTTTGGCGTAGTCTGCACACCTATTTACCCCGATGAAGTCATCAGACTGCTGAAGGAAATCGAGAAGTCCAAGTACTTGAACATCCTCCTCGAAGGTGAATGCATGATAGGAACGGGTTGTGCCGTTGTCTTGTTCCAGATACTTGTCGGCAATATTCAAGCCCATATCGTCACTTGGTACCAGTTCATCATGGTGTTCTTCAGGTTCTTTGGCGGCGGTAACTATCTTTCATTAATATATTTGGGTGAAACTTAAGAGTGGATTAAAAGCGGGTAGTCAAAAACTGACAGGTAAAATTTGATCTAGTAAGGGTAGGTAACTTGATTTTCGATAATTTCCTCGTGATACTTCGACCTAGCAGTAACCCGCCCGATTTCTTCCGTTTTAAGGAATGCTACTCGGAGTGATTGTTGGCAAACTATCTTGTCTCGTCGCTGGCCGTCTCTACAACGACCCCATTTGCATGATGAGTGTCACAATTGCTTCATCATGCCTTAGCTACTACGTTTGCGTAGACGTTTTGGGCGTTTCTGGTGTAATTTGCGTCGCGATAATTGGCGTCATGTTGAGCGTAGAACGATCGAGCCTCTCTTCAGAAGTCGACGTGTTTCTTGTAAGTTCTGTTGACAAAACTCTCGACGACTTGTAATCATGTACTTCTTTAGGTAAGCAATTGGGAGCTCATGGCCTACCTGACGGACGCCGTGTTGTTCCTGATGTTCGGCATAATCTCCGTGACGATTTTTTCGCAGAAAGCAAGGATTGGTGACTACGCTCTTGTCTTCATCACATACGTCCTCGTGAACACTGGCCGATTTCTATCATTCATAATTTTGGCTCCCGTACTGAGTCGAGTTGGTTACGGCCTGACCTTCAGGAATATGACGGTAGTGGTTTGGGGCGGCCTAAAAGGCAGCGTCACTATTTGCCTCACCATGATCGTCTACACGCATCCAAGTTTCGGGAACATGAGCAAAGATTTGACGATACACATGATCGGCTTGGTGATCCTGACGCTCTTGATCAATTCGAGCACTATGAATCTGGTGCTGACCGTTTTGGGTTACTTTGATTTGTCCATGGCGAGGAAGACCAACATGAACAACTGCGTCCGGCATGTGTTAAACAGAAGAGACAGGACGATCGCTATGCTAAAGATGGACAGGTTTCTAGCAGACGCCAATTGGCCCACTGTTAACGTAGCGACTCTGTTTCGACACCCGTACAAGATCAGTTTGAACGAGAACGACGACGACGACGAGGACGATTTTTATTTGGGCTACCGGTACACAACTTGTCCTGATTGCCAAAAAGAAATTGCAGCGGAACCGTCAGCGAAAGAATTGGTGGAGATGACCAGGTGAAGGGTTCGACAATTGATTTAATACTCTAGGTTAGATTATGTTGTGGATTTTAGAGAAGCGAGGATGCGGATATTGAAAGCGAAGAAGATTTCGTACTCGAGACAGTACGAAGACGGTATGCTGACGAAAGACAGTTTCAGGATTTTGACTCAAGCTGTTGAAGTGGCCATGGACACCAACGAGGCCCTGATGGACATCGAGGGTCTACGCAAATTGTTCCATAGACAGGTAAATGTTTGACGACTAGATGAAGAGATTTCTTCACCTTCCAGGTTCTGGAGCGTACCATTAAGTATTCTATCAACGTATTTCTAGGGACTGCCCCATTATATCCGCAAGAAGCTGCTGCAGATGTACTACGCCAAGAAAGAAGACACCTTGAAGCCTCCTAGACGATACTGGCATCGATACTGTTATCACATAATCACGCACAAAGCTTTCGAACCGTTTATCTACACGGTAATCGTTTTGAACACTATTCCGATCACCATAGAATTGACCATGAAGCCCGATCCTGACACAGCGGAAAGTAATCTGCTGGCTTCCTTCAATCTGCTATTTTTCCTCATCTACTTGACAGAGTTTTACCTCAAGATTTACGGGTATGCATACGTGTACGTTTGTCGGCATGGTTTCAAGACATACTTCAGGTAAGTTGGGGTAGTGGATCATGCCGTTTAAGCCTCAGAAATCCCTGTGTTTTCTTATGGGGCTTCTTATCAACCAGCTGCAACAGGTCAGCTCAATTGATCAACAGGTGGATCAGTCAGTTCACATTATTATTGAATGACCTAGTAGAGAAAACACTTCGAATCTTGAGGCAACACCAATGATTGAACACGTGAAATGCCCATCTGACAAAGTTGGCAATTTCTGTCAGCTCTTACTGGAACATCTTCGACTTCATTGTCTTGGTCATCGCCTTCGCCGATTGTTCGCTGGATTTCGCGGACATGATGCCGAACGTCGACTTCCAGAAGAAGGGGTCCAGTCTTGGTACGGTCACTACGACAGCGAGGCTCGTGCGTACCCTGAGGCTGGTGCGATTGCTGAGGTTATGCAGATCCACGTATCCCAAATTGATCAAGTGCATGGACGGGAATATCGACAAACACCTCGGTTACGCCTACGATTTAGGAAAAGTGAGTGTCGCGAGGCGTTTTGATGCATCTCTTGATGAAGGAAACTTTTTGATCAGGGATTTGTGATTGGCGAAAGGGAGGTGTCCGAAATGCTGATCCACATGATCGACAACAAAGACATTAGAGAAGAGATGCGTCTCAAGTTGGAAAGCGACAAATTGGCCATCATGCGGGAACTTGGGATCGTGCAGAAGGAGAAACCTTGGATAGCCATAACCATCAAGACGAAGCAAGCTATCATGACTGTTTTGAACAGTATGGCGGATGCAGTTTACGAATTAAAAATTTCAGGTATCACACAGGCTTCCTTGGACGTTTTAGTAGAGGAATAACACACTATTTGAATCGCAGGTTGGGTGGACGACGTGGAAAACACCAAACTTATGGAATCGTTGAATACCAGGTTTAAACAGGTCAGGGACGTGAACAAGGTCGAACCGAGCGCGCCGGAAGTGATATTCAGGCAGGTTCCTTGGATGGGAACAGGAGATGAGGTCATCGAATTTTTGTACGCCAACGTGCGTACCAAAGTTTTCGATCCTGGCGATGTTATTTGCACGCGAGGGCGAAAATCTGACGGAATTTACATTATTCTGACAGGTGGGATTGTTAGATAATGACAAAATGTTGGTTAGTGTTCGTCTTGTCGTTAAAGGATTCTTCAAACTAACTTACTTGCCGGGTGAGGACATATTGGAACGAGTAGCGAAATACGGAGAGCTGCCCATAGTGGATTACATGACCACGACGCGTTTCACAGACAAGTTCGAAGATTACATCGTTTCTGGCAATAGCGTTGGCGAATTGGGCGTTTTGACAGGTCGGCCATATTGTTGTACTATAGTGTCCGATACGCCCAGTCAGGCCTTTGTTCTCAGTCATCAAGTGATGGAGGAGGCGATAAAGCGGAGTTCGGATCCGACGCAAGGGTACATGGCGCGAAATTTGAAACCGTTTCGCGAAATTTAACGCTTTTTCTGAATAGATTGGCGGCTAGGTTGTGGAAGTGTGTGTCTATGAGAATAGCGTTGGCTGTGCTCTTGGATGTGCCCGCGTATCAGTCGTACAAGTTGGACAAGATTAAATTTATGCTTGAGAGAGCGTTCGTACCCGATCTATCTAGATATAAGGTACTTATTACTTGATTTCTTTATGGACCTCAAACATTACGTGTTTAATTTAAGGTATTTGCTATAAATGACATGATGCAGGACTTGATTCTCGTAGAAGGTTCAGTTGTTGATTTCCAAACCAGAGATGAATATTTGGCACCATGTTACATACCGAGGTAACCAGTCTCTAATTCGCTATTAAAGTTTGACGTCACAACTTTCTGCCCGTATTGAAATTAAATTCTTTTGTTTTTCTCTGTGTATTTCTTATAGGACTGTTCAAAAAATGTCCCTCATAAAACTAAACGAAGACATGAGAATCGAAACGAAACTTTTAATAATTCCCATTCCCGATGTTGAAGATTATGAAATTATGGAAGTGGGGGAAGAAATGTCGGAAATCGTAAATTTTGCGATTTTGAATTTTTGGGTAGTTTAATATTTATTCATTCAATTTTTAAGGTTTCAACGTCGTCAGTTAGGTGCATTCAACATTTGATTCAGCAGCGGGCGGGGCGCAGGAGACGCAAACGTAAGAAGGCCATGCAGAATTATAACGCGCGAAAACGGGCCCTGTCGTCGCAACGCGGCAGCAAGGGCAACAGAGACGCATTGGTGACAATTACTGGACATTTTCGTAAAATTTTTTGTAATTTTATTTTAAACTTCTTAGGTTTCTAGAAATTCTTTGGAACAAGATAGTAGCAGCGACGAAGAAGAATACGAAATGTTATAATGTTATGTAGTTTGTCATGTTTTTGATAACGAAATATATTAACTTGAAAACTGAATTTGCATTATTCTCCAGTATATTCTGAACTTTGTACATTTATGTAAAGCTCGAGCTCTTTCCTACAGTTTCTCTATGGCTAGCTGTCACTTCTACTTTCACCACTCGCGGCTAACTTCTGTTGATTCTCGTGTTGGCCATTTTGCGCGTTGTGCTTGTGTCAAGTTGCGAGATTATTTAGCTGTAGATTTTGAGTATGGCCGAAAAATACGATTCAAACGGTGATTATGGTGGCTACGCAGGTGATTTTAAAAGAAAAACGGATAAAGGGCCTGAACCACCAGACACTGAAAACGAAGAGTCGAATCCTGCAGCACAGAAAGCCGGTGAATATGTCCGGGAATTACTACAGGAAAAGTTATCGATCGACCAAAACAAGCATCCAAATGCTTCACGACTTGTGGACCAAGGTAATTCACCTTGATAATATGCATAATATAAGTAAAAATTAAATTGCGCACCAAACGTGTAGCGTCCTTTCACTTGTCAAACTTTTTTTGTTCAAAAGTTAGGTTAGAAACGAAATGTATGTTTTCGTGTTTTGTAGAAATTGCAAAAGTACAAGCAATGGGAAAGGCCCCATTGAAAGATGTTAAATACGTAGATATATACAGAGAAAAACCAATAAAAGTCTCAGTTAAAGTATTAGTGCCAGTTCGTGAGCACCCGAAGGTAAAAAACGCAATTCAAATACATATAGTAATTTTCACTTATTAGGAACTTTTATGGTGTAACAGAACCGTTTTAAGTGGGTTACTAATAAGTGAATTTAACTGTAAATTAAAATGTTTTCACATCTTCGTTTTGTAGTTTAATTTTGTTGGTAAACTGCTGGGCCCTAAGGGAAATTCAATGAAGCGTTTACAAGAAGAGACTATGTGTAAAATGGCCGTGCTAGGCCGCGGCTCCATGAAAGATCGTCAAAAAGAGGAGGAGCTCCGCCAGAGCTTAGATCCAAAATATGCGCATCTTTGTGACGATCTTCATGTCGAGATTTCCGCGCTAGGGCCGCCCGCAGAAGCTCACGCACGTATTGCTTTCGCCCTGGCCGAAGTTCGTAAATATTTAATTCCTGATAATAACGATAATATCAGGCAGGAACAGATGAGGGAGATGGAAATAATGACGGCTTCCGATCCGAATGCTGAAGAGCCCAGGACAAGCTCAAGGAGGCCACCTGGTATACTGAGAGGTAGGGTTTCGTTAAGAATGCTGATTTTTGTGTTGTGTTGTGCTGGATCAAGCGTAAAGTATGATGAGTCGTGTTTTACGCTTGATCCTGTACCTGCGTGAGATTCCCCAGCCCTCGAAGCGGAAGATGTGTAGACCATAGCTGTGCAACTCAAGCATGCCTTAACCCTTTCGAAATTCTTCCGAAAATCTAACGAGAAGTGTGTTTGTGACTGTATTTCAGCTGCGATACCGAGACCGCCGGTACAAATGCGAACAGCAACTCGAACGCCCGTCGTAACTCCCAGAGTTATGCCGGCCAAGACTAAGATCATGTCAATTCTAGATCGTGCCCGGATTGCCATGGAAGAGAGCTACGGGTACGATGAGCCGTACGAGCCGAACGAGCCTGCGTACGAATATTCTCCGCCCCCTTCGCATTCAAGATCCGCATACTCGCACCATTACGAACCGGAATATGAGCCGGAATACTTCAGGGATAGTTCCGTGTCATACGGTAAGTTAAATACGCTTGTTTGAGTTGATATCGTGCTTTGAATTTTGTTTATAGCCCCGGCAATTTATCCTGAAAAAGATTCAGGATTTTTGTAACTTGTTTGCGATTTTCCCTTTGTCCGGTTTCAGGAAATAAACAGTCGATGTGCCAGTATCTTCAACACGCAAATATGAAAAATTCACTTCATTATTTTGCTTGTTGCTTCTTGCGCACTTCGAATTTATGATGATGGCACCTTCTGGAGTAAAATATTCCGGAGGTAAAATAGTCCCACATTCGGATCTCCGGGCGGGGACTGCTTCGGGGGGAGTCATCAGAAATGATAAGTGTAACATCTCACGAGTCGGAGCGTGGAATGTTAGAAGCATGAAACAAGTAGGAAAGTTAGAGAATTTGAAAATTGAGATGGATAGGTTAGCATTAGACGTAGTAGGTATTAGGGAAGTGCGATGGCCAGAAGCCGGAGACTTCTGGAGCGGAGATTTTAGAGTAATACACACAGGATCTGTATGAGGAAATTCGGGAGTAGGAATTGTTATGCGGAAAAAAGTAGGGCAGAGTGTAGAAAATTTCTTGCAGCAAAATGACAGGGTAGTTATGGTTAGGTTAGATTCGAAACCTGTAAAAACAGTAATAATACAGGTATATATGCCCACTTCTAACTACAGTGATGAGGTCGTAGAGACAGTTTATAGTGATATTGAACATGTGCTAGATTTTGTGAGAGGACACGAAAATTTAATAATTATAGGAGATTTCAATGCAGTCGTAGGCACAGGGCGAGAGGGCGGAATAGTTGGTCCCTTTGGATTAGGCAATAGGAACGATAGGGGAGTTAGACTGATAGAGTTCTGCGATAAACATAACATAACGGTCGCGAACCCTCCATTTCACCATCATGTAAGGAGACGCAACACGTGGAAGATGCCAGGAGACCTAGGGAGATATCAAATAGATTACATTCTTGTTAGGCAAAGATTTAGAAATCAAGTTAGAGATTGTAGAAGTTATCCAGGAGCAGATATAGATAGTGATCACAATATAGTCGTTATGAAGGCCAATCTTAAATTTAAGATTTTGAAAAAACGAAGCGGAAGAAGGTATCTTGACCCAGAGAAACTAAAAGATGATGATATGCGCGATAAGTTCGAGAAAAAGACAAACGGAGTACTAAAGGGCGCGGGCGAAAATATTGTTAGGGACATAGAGGCAGAATGGAATTGCATTAAAAATAGTTTAGTTTCCTCAGCTAGGGATATTTTGGGTCATAAACAGAATGAAAGTAGGAAACCCTGGATAACAAAACATATTGTGAGTCAATAGAGGAAAGGCGAAAATATAAAAATAGGTTAGATAAAATAGGGAAACAAAGATATAAGGCGATCAAGTGGGAAATTATTCGGAAATGTAGGAAAGCGAAAGAGCAATGGATCGATAATAAGTGCAAAGAAGTGGAAAATAAGTTCGAAGTAGGAAAGACTGATGAAGCATATAAAATAATTAGGAGAAATTTTAGAGAAATTGGATCTAGTACCAAAAGCATTAGGAATGAGGCAGGAGATATCCTAATCGAAAGCGGGGAGAAGGCAGATAGGTGGAAAGAATATTTAGGAAACTTATATGCGGGACAGGAAGTGCAAGATATATTAGAAAGCGAAAGCAGTGTAGAGGGGGATAACCTAAGGAATCCTATAATGAAAGAAGAGTTTGAGATAGCACTAAAAAGTTTAAGGAATAATAAAGCGCCAGGTATAGATGGCTTGCAGGCAGAAATCTTAAAGTGCGCAGGTCAAGAGGTAATAGATCGTTTATTTAAATTAGTTAGTCGCATATACCTGACAGGCGAGATTCCAGAGGATTACAAACGGAACATCATGGTAGCTTTGCCAAAAAGGAAAGGCGCGGATAGGTGCGAAAATTTCAGAACCATCAGTTTAACTTACCGTGCGTCAAAAATTTTAACTAGAATTGTGCAAAGAAGGATGGAGAAAAAGGCGGAAGAAATATTAGGAGAAGATCAGTTCGGATTTAGACGAAATAGAGGAACGCGCGAGGCCATTCTAGCTTTACGAGTAATTATAGAAAAAAACGATAGAAAAGAGAAAGAGCGTCTATATAGGATTTGTAGATTTAGAAAAGGCCTTCGACAACGTAAAATGGGGGAAGATGTTCGAAGTGCTGAGAAAGGTAGGAATGAAATATAGGGACAGAAGAATAATACATAATCTCTACGAAGAGCAAAAGGCAGTTATAGAATGTGAACAGGAACGAAGGGAAGTAGATATCCGGAAGGGAGTGAAACAGGGATGTGCATTGTCACCTCTAGTTTTCAACTTACATATCGAAGATGCTATTAATATTTTTAAGGACAGAAAAGCCTCAGGGATTAACGTACAGGGTCAAACTATTAACATGCTCAGATTTGCGGATGATATAGCAGTATTAGCATCTAGCAAAGAAGAATTAGGAGCGGCTTTGAATGAAATGGAAGCAGTTTTGACACAGGGCTACGGCATGAAAGTCAATAAAAAGAAAACTAAAATTTTGGTATGTAGGGGATGTGAAAATAGAACTAAAGTTGACATACAAATAGGAAATGAGAAGATAGAGGAGGTCGCGGATTTCTGCTATTTAGGAAGTAAAATAACTCAAGACGGTAGGAGCACTAAAGATATAAAACAAAGAATAGCGCAGGGCCGAGTTGCGTTTAACAGAAAGAAACAACTGTTATGTTCGAGAACGGTTAATATTGAGACTAGGAAAAGACTCTTAAAGTCGTATGTATGGAGTACGGCATTATACGGGTGCGAAACTTGGACAATAGGGGTAGCGTATCGAAAAAGAGTAGAAGCGTTTGAAATGTGGTGCTACAGGCGCATGATGAAGATACCGTGGATAGATAAGGTTAGCAATAGGGAAGTATTCGAAAGAGTTGAGGAAAAGCGAAAGGTATGGAAGACAATAAAGAGTAGGAGAGATAGAATGGTAGGACACCTTCTAAGACACGAAGGAATAGTTCGCGACATACTAGAGTCAGAGATAGGAATAAAAAGAGGTAGGGGTAGGCCTAGATTAGACTACTGCTCTCAAATAGTTAGGGATGTAGGATGTTCTACTTTTAGGGAAATGCGTAGGTTAGCTCAGGATAGAAAAGAGTGGAGGTACGCATCCAACCAGTCTTCGGACTGAGAACCTTATGATGATTCTTGCCGATAGTTAGACAAAAGTTGTACGGAATTTGATCCTCTATAATTCCAATACTAACTAATTTTTGTCAAACATCCTGGATTTTTTCCAGGCAAGCCCGGACTATGTGACAGTCCCAATTTATTGTGGAACACAGTTTGGGTTTATTTGTAAACAGTTTCAGTTTATTCAAAATTCAGAAAGTGTCCCAAATTAAACTTCCAAAATTGCTAACATTTAATTGATAATTGTAACGATACTTGAAACCAACTTTGTTATTTAAAACAAATTGAAGAACACGAAAGTGTAGACCTTCATCTTTAATAAATTTAACTCTTAACACGCAGTGCTTGGATGGAGAACTTTGACGTAAATTCACTACGAATTCTTAATAAGTTCGCAATGTAAATTTAATTATTACTGTGTCACTGTTTTTGACGTGTGGGGTTAAATCTTAACAATCGCCCGTTTACATTTCCAATAAATTTTTAAAATAAAGCACGTAATATTTTGTTGCGGTGGATCTCCGAACGAAATAATAAAAAAGAGACCGTTTTAAATAACAAATGTAAACTATAAAAGCTGTTAATTTTCTGCTGATAATAATAATTGTGTTCAGAACCTTCGTCCCACCGTTGGAAATCTTATAAAACACCAGGGCCTGCTGCTGCGGGTGGGGGCTCGAGTGCTCGACACAGTGAACCTTCTCGCTACCGATCGGCCCCATATTCACGTCCTTCGAAGTAAAAAAAAGTTAAATATCCATAAAGCTTCAAGATGTAGGCCGTAATAAATTAGTTATACAATTAATATTCTTCATGATCTAATAATAGATGTGACATAAATGATGTAAAAGTTAAAACTGTTAAAGTACTGTATTTTTTCAAACTGCATAAAAATGAGTTTACTGTAATGTAACTGTAGTTTTGGTAAGTTGCGGTCAAGCTTTGTGCCATAATTTTCGTATGCAGAGTGAGTGAATAGGTTCTTCGATATCTCCAAAACGATTTATTGTAGATGTTAAATTTAAAAAATTATTTTAACCCAATTCCCGATCATATTTTCACTTTATTGTTTATGTTGAAGATAATCTGTTTGAAATTTCGCAACACACTGTATAAAAGCGTAAACTCTAAACATCTAACGATATATTAACACTTTAGTGATTGTACTGTATTTAACGAGAATTAAACTTAGAGCATGGCTAACTACCAACGTTGTATTTTTCACCAATCAAGTGAGTTGTAATAACAGATGCGTGTATTATGAAATAAAAATCAAGAAAATCCAGTTCGTGAATTAATATTTTCTTTACCGACTAAAATATAATAAACCCGATGAATCAAGAAGTTTAAAAGAAAAGGTAATGTAGAATTTATAAATTTAAATTTGCATGAGATTAAATAGTTTACGGATCAGTGCTTTAAAGAGAAACAAAATCAGTAATAAGGAGCTCGTCTTTTGCAGGTTTAAATTTAATTTTTATATAAACGATTTTATAATTATTTTAAATTGTAAAACCTAAACTGTAGAGTTATACGACCGTTTCTGTTTTTCTTTAATTTTTTCTAGACTGCTGTTTTTTTATTAATGCAAGGTAATTTTACAGGGGCTTAGAAGCAGAACAACTATTTTTGAAAGTAAGCCATGTGATATTTCGGCTGTGAACATGTAGGTATAGTAAATAAAATATTTCAAATAAAATGTTTTTATATCTTTATCTTTTATGTACTACGAAGGCGCTGAACGGCCATGTGAAAAAAAATTAAATTATTTCAACTCTTCATGAAACTATGACTTTTTTCTCGAAATTTCGTCTTTATTCTAGCAATCTTGACTTTTTCAAGAAATTTCGACTTTTTCTGGAAATTTCATTTTTTCGAGAAATTTCGACTTTGTCCTCGAAATTTCGACTTTTTTGAAATTTCTATTTTTTTTCTTTAAATTTCGGCTGTTTCAGCAAATTTCATTTTTTCTCGGGTTTTAGTTTTCTCGAAATTTGACTTTTCACGAAATTTCGACTTTTCTCGAAATTCCGGCTTTTCGAAATTTCATCTTTTTATCGAGATTTCGTCTTTCTCGAAGTTTCGACTGTCCGAAAAATTGAAAATTACGAGAAAAAAGACGAAATTTTGAGTAAATAGACGAAATTTCGAGGAAAAAGTCGAAATTGCCAGAAAAAAGACGAAATTTCGAGGAAAAATTCGAAATCTAGAGAAAAAGTCGAAATTTCCAGACTTTTTCGAAATTTTGTCTTTTTCTTGAAATTTCGACTTTTTCTGGAAATGTAATTTTTTCGAGAAATTTCGACTTTTTCCTCGAAATTCTACTTTTTCTCAAAATTTTGACATTTTCCTCGAAATTCGGACTCCGGAATTTTAAATTTTTGAGAAATTTCGACTTTTCACGAAACCGACTTTTCGAAATTTCATCTTTTTATCGAAGTTTCGACTGTCCGAAAAATTGGAAATTACGAGAAAAAAGACGAAATTTCGAGGAAAAAAAGTCGAAATTGCCAGAATAAAGACGAAATTTTGAGGAAAAATTCGAAATCTAGAGAAAAAGTTGAAATTTACAACTTTTTCGAAATTTCGTCTTTTCTTGAAATTTCGGCTGTTTCAGGAAATTTCATTTTTTCGAGTTTTAGAGTTTTCTCGAAATTTTACTTTTCACGAAATTTCGACTTTTTCTCGAAATTCCCGCTTTTTTCGAAATTTCATCTTTTTATCGAAATTTCGTCTTTTTCTCGAAGTTTCGACTGTCCGAAAAATTGGAAATTACGAGAAAAAAGACGAAATTTTGAGTAAATAGACGAAATTTCGAGGAAAAAGTCGAAATTGCCAGAAAAAAGACGAAATTTCGAGGAAAAATTCGAAATCTAGAGAAAAAGTCCAAATTTCCAGACTTTTTAGACTTTCGAAATTTTGACTTTTTCTGGAAATTTCATTTTTTCGAGAAATTTCTACTTTCTCGAAATTTGATATTTTCCTCGAAATTCCGACTTTTCGAAATTTCATCTTTTTATCGAAATTTCGTCTTTTTTGAAGTTTTGACTGTCCGAAAAATTGGAAAATATGAGAAAAAAGACGAAATTTCGATGAAAAAAGTCGAAATTGTCAAAACAAAGTCGAAATTGCCTGATTTTTTCGACTTTTTTTCGAAATTTTGTCTTCTTGAAATTTCGACTTTTTCTGGAAATTCCATTTTTTCGAGAAATTTCGACTTTCTTCGAAATTTCGACATTTTCCTCGACTTTTCGAAATTTCGACTCCGGAATTTTCATTTTTTGAGAAATTTCGACTCTCGAAATTCCGACTTTTCGAAATTTCGTCTTTCTCGAAGTTTCGACTGTCCGAAAAATTGGAAATTACGAGAAAAGAGACGAAATTTCGAGAAAAAAGTCGAAATTGCTAGAATAAAGACGAAATTTCGTGGAAAAATTCGAAATCTAGAAGAAAAGTCGAAATTGCCAGACTTTTTCGACTTTTTTTCGAAATTTCGTCTTTTTTCTTGAAATTTCGACTTTTTCTGGGAATTTCATTTTTCCTCGAAATTTCAACTTTTTCTCGAAATTTCGACGCCGGAATTTCCATTTTCTTGAGAAATTTCGACTCCTCGAAATTTCGACCTTTTTCTCGAAATTTCGTCTTTTTTCTCGAAATTTTGGCTTAATCCAGAAATTTCTCGAAAGTATCCGACTATTCTCGATGTTTCGACTGTCTGAAAAATTGGAAATTACGAGAAAAAGACGAAATTTGGAGAAAAATTTACAGGAAAATTCGAGAAAAAGTCGAAATCTTTGAGAAAACTCGAAATTTCGGGAAAATCTTGAAAATTCACTAAAAAATGACACTTTTCCTCCTTATAAAACAATATAAATCTACTATTGTTGTCGACTTTTCTACTTTCATACCTCTAGCTGCAGAATCTAAAAGTACCTTGAATGCAATGCTTCACAACTGAGATGCAAGAAAATAAAATTGCTAGGTAGGTACTAAAATGGAAAACAGTGTGGCGGAACACCCCTAACCAATAAAGTTTCTTAAATAACCTTTAAGAACTTCCTGCTAAATAAAGCAGTAATTTATATTACTGCTTTATTCAACTTTAAGATATTAAATTTTCAAAACAGTCTGTCAAAATTTCCGAAAAAGTGTTGGGTAACTAAATACATAGGCAAATAACTGCAATTTAGACATAGCATCATAAAGTAACCTCAGTGAAATCCGAGAATGGAATGAAATAAAATTAAGGTATGTATTCTATTCATTTATAACAAATGTGGGACACGCTGTATATTATAAATCTGATGCATAATGAACTTCGGACTTTGTATTCTCCCTTTCAAACCAGGTGTTAAAAAATTAAGATACAAAGTGCACTTCATCAAACCTGACGATTTATTTTTGAGGTTTTTGGGGCATTTGTGAGAAAATACCTATTATTCTCAAATCCCACAAGTTATTACGGTTTTTGATCTTACGTGTTTGTGCTGTTTTCTGCATTTCTGTCATTCATAATTGATAATTTCAAGCTTGTTAACGGCGAATGTTGTAAATATAAGTTTTAATAGTTTTTAATAGTATTTCTGGATTTTTATCAAAAATACGTTTAACACCATGGCTTCTTACATAGCAAGAAACGTCGCGAAAAGCCCAGCAGCCCTTGGAATAGCAAAACAATACGGTAATGTCTCAATTTTTATAGGGTCTCTTGATTTGAGGTTAAAAATAAAAGTTTGTTCAAAATTCATGTTTTCCGTTCATTCCTGAAATGATAATTACGTAAAGAGTGAAATTTGTTAATGTTTTGTAGGTGCAATACGAACATTTTCCATAGGAACTGAATTAAAAGCGAAAAAGACTGTGCCCGATAAAGTGGGAAAAAACATTGTACTTTTAGATGGTGTTCGTACACCTTTCCTACAATCATTCACAGATTATTCTAAATTGATGCCCCATGACTTGGCGAGAGAAGCTTTAGTGTAAGCCTCGGGATTAAATAACATTCAAATGTTCAAAAAACATTTTGCAGAGGTTTATTGCGGAAAACTGGCGTGTCGAAAGAATTAATTGAATATGTGACATACGGCACTGTTATTCAAGAAGTTAAAACGTCTAACATTGCTCGAGAAGCTAGTTTAGCAGCCGGATTTAGTGATAGAACACCGGCGCATACTGTGACGATGGCGTGCATATCTTCTAACGCTGCCATCACAACAGGTATTGTGGTTTTATTTGTGTTTTTAGTAGATACATTGTGTCTTGATTTTTACTGCTTAAGAAGCAAATGTAAGCAGTTTGAATCATTAGGTATTGGGCTGATTGCTAGTGGTGTGTACGATATTATTGTGGCCGGAGGGGTCGAATTTATGTCGGACGTTCCCATTCGTCATAGCAGGAAAATGAGGAGCCTGATGCTAAAAGCGAACAAAGCCAAAACTCCTGTACAACAACTGCAACTTTTGGCGTCTCTTAGGCCCAACTATTTTATACCAGAGCTTCCGGCGGTGGCGGAATTTTCTTCTGGCGAAACGATGGGTCATTCCGCGGACAGATTGGCCGCAGCGTTTAAAGCGACCAGAGAAGAGCAAGACGAGTACGCTTTGAGGTCGCATACTCAAGCGCAACAAGCCCAAGAAAAGGGCTACTTCACGGATCGTATTCCTGTAAAGCTTACGGGCGTAGATAAGCTTGTAGAGAATGATAACGGAATTCGGGTTTCTACGAAAGAGCAACTAGCGAAATTGAAGCCGGCTTTTATTAAACCGCACGGGACGGTCACTGCAGCAAACTCTTCGTTTTTAGTATGAGAATTTGTCTGTAAATTTTACCGTGTTTACTTTAAATTGCTTTTAGACTGATGGTGCTTCGGCTTCGATTGTCACAACTGAAGCTAAAGCCAAAGAGCTTGGTATTAAACCGAAAGCGTACTTAAGAGACTTTGTTTACGTGTCTCAAGACCCGATCGACCAATTATTGTTAGGACCAGCGTACGGTATACCTCGCGTTCTCGAAAAAGCGGGACTTACCCTTAAAGATATCGACGTTTGGGAAATTCACGAAGCTTTCGCTGTAAGCAACTCTCATTTCGGTTTTGTCAAACGTATTTTGAATCGTGTTTTCAGGGGCAAATTATTGCGAATTTGAAAGCGTTAGATAGCGATTGGTTTGCACAAAATTACATGAATCGTAAAACTAAAGTTGGAGCTCCGGATTTGAATAAATGGAATAATTGGGGAGGATCTTTGTCAATTGGGCATCCGTTTGCAGCGACAGGTGTTCGATTGTGTATGCACGCCGCGAACCGGATGGTTCGCGAAGACGGTCAACTTGCTCTAGTAGCGGCTTGTGCTGCAGGTGGTCAGGTAATTTTAATTCGTCTTGACGCCTACGGAGGGACAAAAATTATTCTTTTTCTAGGGTGTTGCGATGATTTTAGAAAGACATCCAGAGGCTACAGCAAAATGAGCATTTATAATTTTCGTGTATTTTATTTTAATTTAATTATTTTATTTACAGTAAGTAAATTATATATCGGAAAACTATGCTTTGTGTTTTTGAAATTGTGTACAGAAACTATTAATATATTTTTATGAACGCACAAATTGTTTCTCACTAATTCCTAACGACTTTCCCGCTCGTGTTCGCCCATCCCGTAGAACTACCGAAGTCCTCGACGTGCCGCACCACAGCCTCGTCAAGAATATTTTTTATATCTTTACACCCCTGCAGAGCCATCTCTAAAACCTTCTCGAAGTGATCCAAATGGAACCTTTGCGACATCTCCATCAAAACAATTTTCCCCGACATCGGAAGAGCTGCCACCGTCAACGTCGGTCCTCCCATAATTTCCTCTTGGTACGATACATCGACCATAGGGACATCGTTATTTGCTAAACTTGCTGTGCACGAACACACATATTCTTTTAAGGGAATTCCAGCATCGATTAACGCTAAAGTCGCCGCATTTACACAAGTTGGGTAAATACCTCCATCTGCATGAAGAACTTCTACGTATACATCAATTTGTGACCACGGATACAATTCAGTCTTAATCGCAGCTAAAAGTGCTTGTCGCAGATGTATAGACATTTCCGAAGATTTCCTATCACCGCGTGGCCTCTTCTTTCTATCACCCGTTGAAAACACAGCCATACTAAACTGGCAGTTTATTACACAAGCGTCATGTTGCGCCTTTGAACGATTTTTAACTTGATGGGGACCATAAACAGCAGCCAAAACTTTCGTTAATCCTTGTTCTAAATAAGCACTTCCATCTGGTTCATTGAAAACACCTAATTTGCTACGTATTCTGCGTAATTCGGTTGCTCTACGGCCGTCCAAACGCAAACCGATTTTAGATAATAATTCTTTATTTCTACTCATTTTGACTTTGGTAATGCGGCATGAGAAAAGATAGGTTATATGAATGACATACAGTGGTTTTGTGTATTGCCAACCATGCAACGCGTAAATTCCTATATAATCGGGTACATTTCTTTTAATTTTCTCTTTTCAATGTTGGATGTTCTTAATTTTGACAATTCCAGAATTATTGAATATCTGACAAGAGGAAGGAAAAATAAATAATCAGCAAAATGGTAAAAAATATAATAATAAATGTGATTTATTGTGCTCATTACCTTAATTTCTGTTTGTAGTCCCAAAGTGAGGTTGAAGAAACGATGAAACGCATCCAATCCCATAAAGGTGTGGTTGGAACCATAGTTGTTAATTCCGAGGGTGCGATAATTAAAAAAATAGGCTGTTGTAAGTTATTGATCAAACAATTTTATAGGAATCCCGATAAAGTCGACCTTAGACAATACTACTACGGTTCAATATGCTGGTCTGATAAGTTCTTTGGCGGATAAAGCAAGAAGCGTAGTGCGCGACTTAGATCCGTCTAACGACCTCACTTTCTTGAGAATCCGATCGAAGAAACACGAAATTATGGTGGCACCGGACAAAGAATTTATATTGATTGTTGTACAGAACCCCACGGATTAGATTTGTGTGTTTTAAAATGAATATCGTCGAGAATTGTGTTTTTAATTTATTTTTTGTATTATTTGTTAACAGTTCTTAAGCTCGTGAGTATTTTTTATGAAACAGGCAATGTTGATAATAAAATTTTATTAATAATAATTGCGAAATGTTTTTTTTTCAAATAAAATAATTTACCCTCGGAAGAAATGGAATTTAACAAGATATACCTAATTGACAACTTTGTTGCCACATTTTAAAGTTTCTGCATATTTTCAGTGTATTGTTGCCTATAGGAAGTGAGCGAATATCGCTTAGCAGCGCCTCACTAGGACGAATTTATAAATGTTTGGTGGTAATTCAGTTGTCACCTGTCAGTTTCCGCTTCTTTTAGAATGGCCTGATTTTGACAGGCCGTCATTTTCTATTGGAGGCAGAGCATGGATAAACAACGTTATGCACGTGAGTGTTACCAAAATTTGAACAGATTTGGTGCCAAACAAAGTGGTGATGTTTAGAGTTCATTTAATTTAACTCAAAATAACGAAACAACGTTTGCAATAGTGCAACCAGTCGTATCATTTTAAGAATTTTCAATCAATTCTCCGCGTAAAGCGACTAAGTTTAAGTTACGCCCCTTCTTTGGTGCCAAATGGTAACACAAACATTGCTTTGTTATTCATCCTCTTCTTCCCTCCAATAAGCTTTAAAACAAACATAATGTGTGCCCTCCAGCTGTCAATTGTGTGGCGCAATTCTAAAATGATCAATACTTAGAGGAGGGAAGAAGAGGAGGAATAACAAAGCAGGTGTTCCTGTTACCATTCGGCACCAAAAAAAGGGGCGTAACCTAAACTTCTTAGTCCCTTTACGCCGAGAATTGAACGAAAAATCTTAAAATGATATGACTAATTGCGCTATTCCAAACGCTGCTTTCGTTATTTTGAGTTAAATTACATGAATTCTAAACAGTAACCTATTTTCTTCACTTTGTTTGGCACCAAACATGCTCAAATTTTGGTAACACTCACGTGCACGGCAAAGATTGGGCGTTACGAATCCATACTCTTCCTTCATCTAAGGATCAATACAAATGTCAACAAAAATTTGACAGCTCAATACCACCAAAACTTCAAATGGTGGCGCTGGCTGATAATTCGCTCACTTCCTTTATACAGATTGTCTTAGCTTCTACACAATATGTAAACTTGTTTTTCTTCAAATAGAAATGACATGTAGGTATATTAATGTGTTAATGTATGCTTTGTAGATACCACCTATATATTCCACTGCCTTAGGAATGATTTTATCAAAAAAACTGCAGTGAAAATCAAATTTTGGGAATTTTGGTGCATGCTTTATACACACGAGTAGGGATGGGAAATTTTATTGTTATATCGATAAATATCAATAACTAGAAAAATATCGATTTATTGGAATAACGATATACAGTGCTTTTGTTTAATATGCACGACAAAGGTGGCGCGTCACAAACGTCAGATTTTCATTCCAAACAAAAAGCCACGTGCTTTCTGACGTTTTAACCTAATCTGAAATATAATTACAGTTGTTTTCAAGTTTTTACACGTAAACCCAACACACAAATTGAAAATAAACTGTTTTCACTGCAAAAAGTCTATAATTATATTGCAAAAACTAGTTTAAGAAGTTGTAAATAATATCGATACGTCAAATGGCACGTGCTTTTGTTTTGTTTGGAATGAAAATCTGACTTATGACGTAATTTTTCTGCTGCAAATTTCAAAATGATTTTTAGTACACATAATTTTTTTTACACGCCCCCATAGCTTTTCAAATGTAAGAAGTGAAAAATTTCTAAAAAGAAAGGAAAATAAATAAATAATTTTAGCTATTCTAAAATTTATCAAAGTTTGTAGGCTATGCCCACTAACATGAGCAACTATAAATAATAGGTACGCAGCTGCTACTTCATTATCGACCAAAAGACCTCTGACATAAACATTAAGGCAGTAACAATTTTAACTTTTTCTTCTGTCGTATAAAATTGCATTTTCACGTTTTATTTACCTACTCATACCTTCGCTTTAAAATGCAATTTAAATTTAAGTGACAGCTTTGTATTATTTGCTTGTCAGTGGGCTTACTTTAACTAGGTACATATATTTTCCTTTCTATCGACAAATACCAATCTCTTTTTATATCGAAGACGTCAGCGAATTTCCTCCGTGTTCGGGTGGCTAATGCGTTGGCTCTGTGATCGAGATATACGCGGATCAAATCTGGTTTACCGCTGTTTTTTATTTCTTGATTTATAACACATGAGGCCATCCAAATCCAGCCGATGACTGCTGAGTTTTGTAACCACAAATAATAAATTTGCACGTTAAATTTAAATAATACTTTTTAATTTCTACAAAATGAGTTCTAGAGAAAAATTAGCGAATCGTTAACAGCTGATTTATATAAATTTCTTATCTATTCAAAAATACAGTCGAAGAAAAATGTCAAGGCATAATTTTCTCTCTAAAGCTACTTACTTTTACGAAACGTATGCTACGAAAGAAAATGGAGGTTTCCTATTTATTTATTACTTAGAAAACTGCTTAGTAACTAAACCTACTTTATCAATCGAAACTGATTAGAGTAGGTACCTGGCGCTTTAATACTTCTTGAATTGCACTTAATTTTAACTTGTTCTTGACATTCGAGTGAGTTATAAAATTGATTGTTTGATTACTGACATCATAATTAATTAATTTTCAGAATTATGTGCAGTGAACCCAATAGAAGATACAGTAGTTGTAAATAACTGTTATCTGAAATGAATGCAAGTGTATTTTAAAAACGGAAAATGTATTTCCCCCAAGATGATGATAGTGAGAGTAGGTACTCCAGCAAAAACAATGTGAAGTAGACAGCGTAAAGAGTTATTACCCGCAGTATCGGTTTTATTTACACAATGTAACGGGATTCACAGAAATTCAAGTATATAAGCAGTTTAAATTTGATGTTAGAAGCATATTCAACCAGAAGCTTCAACTCACAGTGCTCTACAACTTCAAGTGAATTAAAGAAATAAGGTATGTGTATAATACTTAGTTTATGCTTTGAAAAATTTTACTTTTTCATATACACTCCATAACAATGTCGAAATGAAACATCCTGTATTGTTAATTATATTTGCAGATGTATCTCCAAAAAGCAGTTCTTCTTTTACCGTTTATCATTGTTGCTGTTTCTCCCCAGTTTGTACCAGATGACCACTTCCATAAAGGTAAACACGACATTCAGCGGTTTCCTGTACATTCGACTCAATTGAGGCCTCTCCAACGTCCTCGTCTCTCTCATCCGTACTACATAAATCGGGTAGATGGGAAGACTTCGCTAGATACCCACTCTGTAAGCCGCCGTTCTCTACAACCTGGTGCCCCAGATTATGGAAAAGCTCCAGTAAGGAACCATGGAGTCAATATTGATCGAGAAAACGGAAATACTAGGGTTGTAGCGAATACCAAACACAGGGGTCAAGGGTACGACGTGGATGCAGAGTGGTCAAAAGTTGTTAAAGGACCTGGAAGGGGATCGCCAAACTGGCGCGTGGGTGTGCACTGGTAAATCTGGATGAATTGAAAAGTCAGAAGATTCTATTTCGTTAGTGCCAATACATTTGTGTTATTTATTTTTGTTTTTGTAAATAAAATTTTTACTTTTCACGTCTGTTTGTTTTTAAATATCCAACTTCTTAACCTACCAAGAAAATTCTGTTGTTGTTCTGGTTGTACCTTTTGTTTAATAAACAACGTTGATATAGATAAATTTACACTAAATTCTATAAAAGAAAAGGTTATTAAAGATAATCTGCATGTGTTGCCTCTGCTAGCTCGGCTTGATTGTTATACACTATACAGGGTGGGGCAAACTCCTGGGGATGGACGATAGAGGCCATACGGTTATAGTTAGAAAGAAAAACTAATAAACCCTATCTCGTTTCAAAAATTCTATTCCATAAAAATATTTTCAATTATACCAGGTGCGTCCAAATAGTTGGAATTAAGTACAACTTTGTTATTTCTTATGGAATGTGTATAATTTTATATTTTTTCCGGCTTCAAAATGATAATTTAATGGTACTTTGATAACATGATTCTATGTCTATTGTTAATGGTTATTGAGAAATAAATTTTTTCCCGAAAATTTTGACAGATAAATAGTACATTTCAAAAATTTATATCTCGAAATTGGTAGAAGTTAAGAGGATGAAATTGGTATTGGTAAATATCATGTAGTTTTTTACAGATTCGTTGAATTTTATTTATACTATACAGGGTGTTTGCAAAAAAATGTTTTCTGAAACTGTCGAAAAAACATCAAAAAGTCGAATTTTTCAAATGGAATATTATATTTTTTCTTGCACTATCTGAAAGAGTTCAAAATTTTGAATGAAAGTGGCCAATAATAAACTAATGTTACATAATGAAGTTTTTTAGCGAAATCCTGTTTTCTTCAATTCTATGTAAAAATGAGGGATCGTGAAAATATCATTAGCCTTGGACGATTATTGCTTGTCAATCTGAAAATGGGTTATTGTTATAATTTTGCTAAGAATTTAATGTCATTGCTATCAATGTATTGTTATTGGTGTTATTTTTTCATTTGTGTTGTTCCCGATTATTGTTTTCGTTTCAGTTTTGTCATCAATTTAAATTCATTGTTACATTCTCTTGCACCCTGCAAAAGGCTTATGAAAATAATTCATCTTCATAAGAACGGTTAACAAAATACTAAAGTTACATAAATGAAGAGAGTTTCATAACTTTTTTCATATTAAAAATCACAACAATATTAGATTTATGGCTACCTTTGGATTATCATTATTACTAATTTTATTTTTTTATTTTGTTGTACCTCTAATAAATTTCTTTAATAAATAAAAAAAAAAATTTTTTAAGAAAACATTAAAAATAAAACAAACATTAAGTATGTAGGTTGAATTTTTATTAAACTTTGTTACAAATCAAAATAATTAATCTGTAAATAATGAGCAGATTACAACAAATGCTCAATGATCTGGCTATTTTCATTGGAACAAAGAGCAATTCTTTGATGAAATCTATCCACGTTATCCAAAACTTCGGGAGTAATAGCCGAGAATGCATTTTGAATTCGTATAGGCGCATGTCTTCTGGTGTGGTAGGAGGAATACTAAACACAATGTCTTTCACGTAACCCCAAAGAAAAAAGTCTAGTTTATTTAAATCAGGACTCCTTGCAGGCCACGGATTTTGACTCCCAATCCCTATTTTGAACTAATCTTGCGCTGTAGGCTGGAGCTCCATCACGCTGAAACCACATATTTTCAATATTAACTTCTTCATTGGCTTCATCAATAAGTACAGGTAAGTTGTTTTGCAAAAAATTGTGGTAAACATTTGCATTTAATTTTCCTTCAAAAAAATGTGGCCCAATTACATTTCTTCCAATTGTTCCTCTCCAAACATTCTCTGACCACTGATGTTGTCTATCAAAGACTTGTAGAAAATGTGGGTTTTCTTGTGCATAACAGTTGACATTCCTTCTATTAACTTTATTTAAATTTTGAAATGTTGATTCGTCTGTGAACAAAATATTTTTGGAAAAATCTTCATTTTCTGTCAGTTTCCCCTGAGCCCAATCACAAAATAAGGTTCCGTTGACATGATCTTGTTCATTTAAAAAGTGGCATGTTCGGGGTTTATAATCATGGTAACGGTTTTCTTTTAAAACTCTATGTATGCTTTTCCTGGAAATATTCAATTCTGTTTCAATTCTTCTGCCACTTGTCTGCACATTTTCAGCTATTGCCAGCAATACATTTTCCTTTGTCACATCGGTTAATACGGATTTGGTTATTTCATTGCGTTTTTCGTAGAGAACAAAACCAGTTATTTCAAATCTATCCACCAATCTCTGGAAAGCTTCCACGCGTGGATGACGACGCTGTTCATATCTTTGCCCACATACTCGAGAAGCCCGAAGAGAATTTCTGTTGCATTCAATAAATACGGACAGCACATCAACAAGTTCTTGTTGTTGGAAATTCATTTTAAAAAAATAATAAAATTGGTGATTAAACACAAAGACAGAAATGAAAACAACAAACGGGAACAACAAAAACAATTACTTGTAACACCAATAATAATGACAATGAATTCACTACAGAACAAGATTATAACAATAAACCCATTTTCAGATTGACAAGCAATAATCGTTCAAGGCTAATGATATTTTCACGATCCCTCATTTTTACATAAAATTGAAGAAAGCAGGATTTTGCTAAAAAACTTCATTATGTAACATTAGTTTATTTGGCCATTTTCATTCAAAATTTTGAGCTCTTTCAGATAGTGCAAGAAAAAATATACAATTCCATTTGAAAAATTCGACTTTTTGATGTTTTTTCGACAGTTTCAGAAAACATTTTTTTGCAAACACCCTGTATAGTATAAATAATATTCAACAAATCTGTCAAAAACTACATGATATTTACCAATACCAACACCAATTTCATCCTCTTAACTTCTACCAATTTCGAGATATAAATTTTTGAAATTTACTATTGATCTGTCAAAATTTTCGGGAAAAAAATTATTTCTCAATAACCATTAACAATAGACATAGAATCATGTTATCAAAGTAACATTAAATTATCATTTTGAAGCCGGAAAAAATATAAAATTATACACATTCGATAAGAAATAACAAAGTTGTACTTAATTCCAACTATTTGGACGCACCTGGTATAATTGAAAATATTTTTATGGAATAGAATTTTTGAAACGAGATAGGGTTTGTTATTAGTTTTTCTTTCTAACTATAACCGTATGGCCTCTATCGTCCATCCCCAGGAGTTTGCCCCACCCTGTATATCTTCGTATGTATATTTTTTTCTTTTAAAAATGCCCAAACAAAAAAGTCTAATATACTCAGATCCGGTTATCTTGCAGGCCACAATATAGGTCCATTTGTACCCAACCATCTACCCGGAAATTGATTTTCTAAATAATTTCTAACTATTGCAGAATTGTGTGCAGGGGCACCATCTTGTTGGAAATATACCCTGTTTATGTTTATTAACGGAACATTTTCTATTATCGCCTCTGCGATAATATTCAATAAATTTATGCATCTCAATCCCGTTAAGTTTCTATCAAAAATTTGGTATGCTAGTTGTTAGGACAAACGTGTCTTCAGAGGTTTCTGCTTAGCAACGCACCTTCATTATGTGTACGTTTTATCTTAAACTTTACAATTGGTTAGGTACTTTATATTTATTAGCTTTAAGTTGTATATTTGTAAATTTCTAGATATATTTAAGTAGGATTAGACTTTTCCTGTCATAAAATTAATATTGGAATTTTGGACCTTTCGGCATTAGTTATGTTTACTTAGGACTTCCTGCTGCCATTACGAATCTTTTACAGCTGCACTTAACTACTAATCTCTTGGGTATTTCCAATTGATGGTATTACCCCTATAAACCTTTAAATTATCCTGACCCTTTTGGGTCCATTATCAGATTCTTTGAAATTATGTTCTTTCTGTTTCTTATCTAACTTCTCAAAACTTTGTAAAACTTTGTACATATTTTCTATTGGTTCCTATTTTTGTTATACACGCCCTTAGACAGGCAGCAGGAGGAACCTCAAGTCTACGAGGGACTTGAGTTAACACGGACGATTCAGTTATGGTTGTCGATTCTTCCGAACAAGTTGTATTACGACTCTCACGATAGAGTTCTGGAAGATAACGTGTACTTCGACGTTTGTTTAGAAAGACTCTTATTACGAATTTCACTTTAGTTTTTACGCGTCTTGTTTTGTACAAGTGGTCCTTCGAGAATGTATAGTTTAATATTTTCCATCTTAGCTTTATTATAGTGTGTAAATAAACTTGTATAGTGAATAAATGCGAGTTTCATTTGTGACGAACAACGATTAAAATTTAAGTGGACTCTGTTCCAACATTTTGGTCCTTCGAGCCGGATGTGAACTAGTGTTTTAGTGACATTACGCGAATTTCCATTTAAAGTTCAAGATGGGAAAGAAAACGGCGACAACCGACGAGCAGCTTGAGTCCCTCCTTCAACAACGTGTACGGCTTGAGAATTCACTGGAATCCCACAAGCGCTTCCTGGAAAAATGTGAGTCTGATATTAGTATGATTTCAATCAAAACAGGTTTTCAATTAAAAACACGACTGGAATTGATTAAGAAACTCTTTGCCGACTACCAATCATTACGCGGTCAAATATGTTCTTTGGGAAATTATAAAGAAGACGTAGAAATCCTAAATAGCTTTGAAGACGAATACTGTGAATTAGTTGGGAATTTTGAAATGTATATCCAAAAATGCAACACCGAAGATAATAAAGCCACATTAACTTCAAATTCTACAGTACCTCAAGTTAAATTACCGCCTATTGATTTGCCTTGTTTTAACTGTGCCTTTGATCAATGGTACAACTTTCACGATACGTTTAGATCTTTGATTCACGATAATGAAAAATTGAGTAATATTCAAAAATTTCACTACCTAAAATCCCGTTTAAGGGGAGATGCTGCACAAACGATTCACTCTTTGCCTGTTATTGACGCTAATTACAAGATTGCTTGGGACATGTTACGTAATCGCTATCAAAACGAACGACTAATTATAGAAAATCATTTGAAAACTTTATTTACGCTGCCAAATGTACAACGGGATTCATATTCATCTCTACGTTCCTACGTAGATCAATTTACTAAAAATGTAAGAGCATTAGAAGTTATTGGTCAGCCTACGAAAGACACACTTCTTTGTTTCATTGCTGTTTCCAAACTTGACGCAACAACGCGGGAAAAATGGCAAGAACGCACTGTCAACATTTCCATGCCCACTTTGGACCAATTAACGAAATTTTTGAACGATCGCTGCCAGGTTTTGGAATCGAGAGTATCTATACCGGTAAGGTCAACTGTTAAGCAAGAATTTCATAGAGAAACTGCGCGACAAAATAGTATTACTACACACGTTACGTCACACCCAGAGTGCCCAAAGTGCAAGGGTCCTCACGCACTGAATTACTGCTCTAAATTTGTTCAATTAAACGCGAATGATAGGTACAAAGAAGCTAGGGCACATGGACTATGTTTGAATTGCCTTGGTTCGAATCATCAATTTAACGATTGCAATTCTGGAAATTGTAAAAAGTGTAACAAACGGCATCATACAATGTTACATATGGATTCAACCTGGACGTCTACGCCGCCTATACAAACTCGACATCAACCACAGCCGGCCGCAAATACGGAAGCGCCGTCTACATCTCAATCCAATGGTGCATCCGTAAGCAACACATATTCAACATCAACATCTGTTGCTAATACGCAATCATACGTCTTGTTATCCACGGCACTTATTGAAATTTTTGATCGGTTTCACAAGAAGCATGTTTGTCGAGCACTACTTGACAACGCATCGCAAAGTAGTTACATTTCGGAATCACTTGCGGCCAAATTAGGACTTCAAAACGAAGTTGTCAACCTACCAGTAGTTGGCATAGGGAGTATTAGGACTGTGATAAATAATAAAATTACCACTACCATAAAATCTAGATTCAATACGTATACGGCAAATTTACAACTTTATGCCCTACCAAACATCACGCAACGCATGCCCACGTCCCATATCGATACGAAGTCTCTAAACATTCCACACAATATCAAACTAGCAGATCCTACGTTTAATGAAATTGGCCCGATTGACGTTTTGATTGGTGCGATACTATTTTGGGATTTGATGTGTGTCGGGCAAATGAAACCCAATGGACTTAACAGTAACGGACCCATTTTACAGAAAACACATCTGGGTTGGATTGTTTCTGGCAGACTCAGTGTGACAAATTCAATGATGGAATCCGCCTGCAATTTCAGTATGCAGGACTTACATAACGACTTATCAAAATTTTGGGAAATTGAAGACTGTAATACAAATAAATCAAATACATCACTGGAGCATCAGCAGTGTGAAGCATATTTTTTACAAAATGTAAAACGTGACGACGAAGGACGATTTGTTGTTAAACTTCCATTCACAACGCCTCAACGGGAATTGGGTGACTCGCGCGATCAGGCTCATAGAAGATTACTCTCTCTGGAACGACGATTACAAGGAAATCCAGGATTACTCGAAGAGTATAAAAAATTCATGGACGAATATATTTCTCTCGGACACATGTCACCTGTTCTACAGCCAGAAGCTTCTTACGGATATACGTTACCACATCACTGCGTTGTCAAGGAAGCCAGTACTACAACGAAAGTAAGAGTAGTATTCGACGGCTCTGCTAAAACGACCAACGGAATATCATTAAATGACACGATGTTAGTGGGACCCACATTACAAGACGATCTCTTTTCCATTGTATTACGATTCCGCACATACGCATTTGTAATTACGGCTGATATTGAAAAAATGTATCGGCAGATTTTGATAGAGCCTTCTGATAGAAAATTCCAGAAAATATTGTGGCGATCTTCTCCAAACGACGAACTAATAACATACGAATTGAATACTGTGACGTACGGCACTGCTGCAGCCCCTTATTTAGCTACACGATGTTTGATTGAACTGGCTACTCGAGAAGAGCAAGATTTTCCTGTTGAGTCAATAATTTTGAAACATGATTTTTACGTCGACGACCTTCTTACTGGAACCAATTCTATGCAAGAAATACCAAAACTTTGTTCAAATTTAACAGAATTATTACGACGTGGTGGATTTGTCTTAAGAAAATGGAGATCCAACATTCCAAACAATTTCAACGAAGCGACTGACGAAAACATCACTTTACCAACGGATACCGACACTGCAAAAACTCTCGGCATTATTTGGAACTCACGAAATGACACTTTGGAATATTCCGTACAGCACGTTAAACTTGGCAAAAGGATCACGAAACGGACGATATTATCTACAGTTGCGAAAATTTACGACCCTCTTGGTTTACTTGGACCTATTATTGTTAACGCGAAAATGACAATGCAGAAACTTTGGCAACTAAAAATTGATTGGGATGAATCAGTTCCTTTGTCAATACATACGTTGTGGACGGAATATGTGTCTGATTTAAATGACGTTGGAAGTATAAAAATCATTAGAAATGTCATTTCCTCAATTGACGTATGCAGTGTGGAATTGCATGGATTTTCAGATGCCTCTGAGAAGGCTTACGGCGCTTGCATTTATCTACGTACCACGTCCAATGACGGAAAACACACTACACGATTGTTGTGCTCAAAATCACGTGTCGCTCCCGTGAAAAATCTTTCTCTTCCAAGATTAGAATTGTGTGGCGCTCTCTTACTAGCAAACTTAGCCCATAAGGTAAAACAAGCTCTTACAGTCTCAATAGCCAATGAATACTACTGGACGGACTCTACTATCGCACTAGCTTGGATATCAGGAACTCCAAGTAAATGGAAAACCTTTGTGGCCAATAGGGTAAGTGAAATCCAAGGCCAAACTAATTCCAATACCTGGAGGCATGTACGCACACAAGATAACCCGGCGGATTTGGTATCAAGAGGGTGCTCCGCATCCTGTCTTGCAGAATCAAAACTGTGGTGGAACGGACCTCAATTTTTGGAACGCGATGAATTTTGTTGGCCTAAACTTCATACTGCAGAAATCACAGAACTACCTGAACAGAAGGTGGTTTCACTAATAACACAAGATGAAGATGATTTTCAAATGTTCGATCGATATTCTTCATTCACGAAACTTAGACGAGTGATGGCCTACGTTTTACGCTACATACGCAACTTACATACGAAAAGGGAAGAACGACGTACAGGATTTCTTACTGTAGTAGAGCTACAAGAGTCATTGGATGCTTTAATAAGGCTCTGTCAGCGCGACGAATTTAATCAAGAAATAAAAGAGTTACGTTCGAAGAAAACTGTTAGTCCAAAGAGCATGATTGTTTCTTTAAATCCCTGGCTTGACGATACAGGAATTTTACGCGTTGGTGGACGATTACGACATGCAAACATTCCGTTTTCTCAAAAATATCCAATAGTGTTGCCCAAATTTCACAAATTTACGCATTTACTAGTTAATTACGAACACTTGAAAAACTTACACGGCGGGGTGCAATCTATACTGGCAGCAATTCGCATGAAATACTGGCCAATAGCAGGCAAAGAAACGGTAAAAAGGGTAGTGAAACAATGTGTCAAATGTTGTCGTGCAAAACCTAAACTAATAGAACACATCATGGGTGATATTCCGAGAAGTAGATTACAAGCCTTACGCCCGTTTTACAACAGTGGAGTTGATTATTGTGGACCATTTAAACTTTGCCAGAAAAGACGTCGTGGAAATCAACCTATTAAGGGTTACGTCGCTGTTTTTGTATGTTTCTCCACGAAGGCTGTACATCTGGAATTAGTTTCCAATTTGACGACACATAGTTTCATCGCGGCACTTCTAAGATTTATCTCAAGACGAGGAAGAGTAGGAAACTTATATTCAGACAATGGCACAAATTTTGTTGGTGCTAATAATGAGTTGAAAGAATTAACACAATTACTCAAATCGGAGTCTCACATACAAGGCGTTAACGAGGTACTGTTAGACGAAAATATACAGTGGCATTTTATCCCACCTAGATCACCACATTTCGGTGGTTTATGGGAGGCAGCAGTAAAATCCGCCAAATATCATTTGAAGAGGGTAGTTGGTGACGCTATACTCACGTACGAGGAGTTTACAACTCTACTAGCACAAATTGAGGCTTGCTTGAACTCCAGGCCGCTCACACCAATCTCTAACGATCCAAACGATTTTACGGCTTTGACACCGTCACATTTCTTAATCGGTGAACCAATGACAGCATTACCAGAACCTAATCTAGAAAAAGTGAATTTGGGTCATATGGATCATTGGCAGCAACTTCAATCGATGTATCAGACTTTCTGGAAGAGGTGGCATAAGGAATACTTATCCCAGTGCCAACAACGTTACAAATGGCAGTCCAATCAGACAAGTGTTCTGAAAATTGGATCTCTTGTGACAATAAAGGACGAAAATTTACATCCGCTTCAGTGGCGCCTAGGACGCGTTGTGGAGACTTACGCTGGAAGTGATGGTGTAGTGCGGCTCGCGTTAGTGCGTACGAAAACGGGAACCACGAAAATCACAGTAACTAAACTATGCGTGTTACCAGTGACTTAAGGTGTTTGTTGAAAGGGATCCTTTCAAGACGGGCGGCATGTTAGGACAAACGTGTCTTCAGAGGTTTCTGCTTAGCAACGCACCTTCATTATGTGTACGTTTTATCTTAAACTTTACAATTGGTTAGGTACTTTATATTTATTAGCTTTAAGTTGTATATTTGTAAATTTCTAGATATATTTAAGTAGGATTAGACTTTTCCTGTCATAAAATTAATATTGGAATTTTGGACCTTTCGGCATTAGTTATGTTTACTTAGGACTTCCTGCTGCCATTACGAATCTTTTACAGCTGCACTTAACTACTAATCTCTTGGGTATTTCCAATTGATGGTATTACCCCTATAAACCTTTAAATTATCCTGACCCTTTTGGGTCCATTATCAGATTCTTTGAAATTATGTTCTTTCTGTTTCTTATCTAACTTCTCAAAACTTTGTAAAACTTTGTACATATTTTCTATTGGTTCCTATTTTTGTTATACACGCCCTTAGACAGGCAGCAGGAGGAACCTCAAGTCTACGAGGGACTTGAGTTAACACGGACGATTCAGTTATGGTTGTCGATTCTTCCGAACAAGTTGTATTACGACTCTCACGATAGAGTTCTGGAAGATAACGTGTACTTCGACGTTTGTTTAGAAAGACTCTTATTACGAATTTCACTTTAGTTTTTACGCGTCTTGTTTTGTACAAGTGGTCCTTCGAGAATGTATAGTTTAATATTTTCCATCTTAGCTTTATTATAGTGTGTAAATAAACTTGTATAGTGAATAAATGCGAGTTTCATTTGTGACGAACAACGATTAAAATTTAAGTGGACTCTGTTCCAACACTAGTTGACCACCCAAAATAAAACACGAAACGTTAAATCCAAAACGTCCTTGCCTCTGACGTTCAAAAGTTTGGTGCTGATTTGTATCAGACCAGTGACGCACATTATGCCTGTTATATAATCCTACGCTGCTTATGTGAGTTTCATCTGTCCAAATGACAGACCGCCCAAATTCCGGATGTTTTTGAATTTTATTTAAGTACCACCTACAAAAATTAAACCTTCTTTCTAGGAATTTTTTGTGTACCTCTTGAGATATAGATCCATCGGCTAAAAAATAGGTTTTTTAAGAAGAATGAGTAACAGATTTTCAAATATTTTAGCGCGTAGAATTTGAAATATAATGGTATTGCCACATTTTACATATTGTTCTACAATTTTGTATATGCTGGGAACTTACAGCGGCTACAGAAATTTCAAAATGGAGGAATGAGAGCAATTATTAAATGCTATAGATATTCAGCGATAAAATATTTGTTGGATACGCTACCCAATACAATAAAAAAAGGAAAAAGTTTAAAACTATTTAAAACTGTCAGCAGCGTCGGTGAGTAGGTAGGTATCGCATAGAGTTAGTAGTTTGATATTATTAGGCTGGGCGGGGTCGGCTCCCGTAGAGGTTAGTTTTTTCACGTTTTTACATTATCTTTTTTTATAAAAAAATGCGTCTGTTTTAAAAATGCGCCCTGTTGGGTTTCTGTCAGTCTTTTTCGTTTGATAAATTTCTTTCCTTCCACAAAGTTGCAGCCAAAAATACCAATAGCAGTAAACTGGGGTCAAGATATAGATAGTACTTGTAAAAATAACTTATCTGCAATAAATGCAAGTGTATTACATGTATTTCCCCAAGATGATATAGCAGAAAGTATTCTTTCGCAAAAACGAGGCGAAGTAGCCAGCGTAAAGTGTTATTCCCCGCCATATCGTTCCTATTTACACAATGCGACGGGATTTACAGGAATTCAAGTATATAAGCAGTTTAAAGTTGTTGCCAGAAGCATAATCAGCGAGAGACTTCAACAGTGTTCCACAACTCCAACTGAATTAAAAAAAGGTACGTTTATATACATTGTTTTAGCAAGAAATTGTTTTGTCATTTCTAAAGTATGTAGTAATTTTATTTCATTCAATTTGCTTTGCAGATGTACCTCCAAAAAGCAGTTCTTTTTGTACCTTTCATCATAGTTGCTGTTTTTGCTGAATTTGCACCAGATGAGCACTCCAGAGGCAGAGTTTACGATCCTCAACGATTTCCGCTATATCCGAATCACCGGGAACAATTATTACGGATGCCTATATATCGTCCTTATACCTCTCTCCCCAAGTTAGTAAATCGGGAAGATGCCCACTATGTAGTCCGCCGTTCTTTACAACCTGGTGCTCCAGATTATGGGAAAGCCCCCGAGAGGAACCATGGAGTAAATATTGATCGCGAAAATGGTAATACGAGGGTTGTGGCGAATACCAAACATAGGGGTGATGGGTATGACGTTGACGCGGAGTGGTCCAAAGTTATTAAAGGACCTGGAAAAGGATCCCCAAATTGGCGTGTGGGGGTACACTGGTAAATCTTGTCAAAGAATATTCTTGAACATTTTTGTGCTGTTGGGTTAAAAACTACAAGAAAGTTTATTCTAACTATGTATAATAGTTATAAATTTATTTTCTTAGTGGCAAGAATATTTTGTGTCGATATTTATTTAAATAAATCTTAAACATTTCACGTTTGTTTGCTTTTAATAGCCAAGTTTCTTGTCGATCACATCGAGACCAAAAATATACTTATTTTTGGAGTTTACTCCTTAAGAACCGATTTTCAGTTATAGCCCGTGGTACGGAATTTTTATGAGTAGTAAAATTAAGCGTTACATTTCGCGTTACGTACATTGAAATTATGTGTGTATCTATGGATACGGCTTTTTATGTCTGACTGCATAGAGCATGGAAATAGTGAAAATAGAGTGGCATAAAGTAGATATGACAGTTGGCGTTGTAAAGTCAGCATTTGCAGTGTTTGTTCGTTTCTAAATTTTTTAAACATGTCATACTTCGCACCGATTCAATTGGTCTTCCAAGTCTTCAGGTTTTCGAATGTAAGTCTGCATTGCATTGCAGCAAGAATTTTCAATTTTGTTCCCGTAGTCATAAAAATGCCAGATCGATGGAGGTTTATAAACGTAAAAACTCCCCTGTAGCTTGATACATCGAAAATATTTTTCATTTACTTTGAAAAGAAGCTGTGTATTACCGGTCTATACAGAGCATGTACTGCGACAACAAAGAAAGCATATCGCCCTGTGCATTTGTCGTACTAAGTATATAAAAGAAAGCTCATATGAAACTTTTTTGAGCTTTTATAAAATACCTTCTTCGATTTATCCAGAATCCTGCCATACCGACAGAGACAGTGCTCGTATGTTGTGAACTGCACTGTGTTTAAGAGCCAAGTATCCGACCGCCACCATCAAGATTTTTTAGGGACGTAAGACGAGGTATGCTCCGAAGGCGGAGCCACGGACAAAAACACGTGGCTCGGAAGCTCTTCCAGGGTCGCACTCTGGCTTCGCTTAGCAAAGCTTTAATTTCAATTTGTATTGCAGCTTGTATAGGTCTGAATCTGGTTCGGTTTGACATTCGAAGGGACTATGCAATTGGATTTTTGTCTGTACAGGGTGTCTTATTTTCGTTGTGATTTGGGGGTTTCTCATAGAAGCAGCGGAGATAGAGCCTTGGGATTTTCGCAAACATGAGCTATTTTCTTGAGTATAATATAATGCCGAAACCAGAATTTTGATATCGTTTTTAGTTTTCGAGAAAAAATAATATTGATTTTTATCGATTTTCAAAAATTCTCTCCAATTCTTTTTGTGCTAAGCAGACTAAAACTGTTAAGATTGATTCCTATAGAACTTTTTCCAAGGAATTCAGTGGCGTACGTAGTTTTTTTCTAAGGAGCCTATTTTTTGAGTTATGACATAAAGTTCAATTTTTTAAATGGAAATCGCAGCATTCTTTGGTAAAGTTCAAAAGGTCTTTTTTTAAGCTATCAAAATGTTCCTACCTATCTTATATTTTCTAAAGTTACAACTTAAAAAGTACCAAAATCGTTTTTTGAAATAACAATATAAAAGTATAATTTTGATAGCTTAAAAAAAGACCTTTCGAACTAGACCTACTATGATTTCCATTTTAAAAATTCAACTTTATGTCATAACTCAAAAAATACGCTCCCTAGAAAACAACTACGTACGCTACTGAATTCCTTGGAAAAAGTTCTATAGTAGTCTGCTTAGTACAAAAAGAATTGGAGAGATAAAAATCAACATTATTTTCGAGCAAAACGGTATCCAAATTCTGGTTTCAGCTTTGTGTTTGTGTAATTTTGATTAAAAAATTAATGCGCGAACGTAGGAAAGGGGGGGTTGTAATACCAACTGACCCCCAACTTTTCTCTGCGCACATGTATGGTTCAAATGTATTGATTTGATACCAAGTGTTCATTTCTTTTATTTTTTCCCTCTTGTAAAATTTTGATTTAGGGCTTGGTTTACGAGATGTTGCAACTCATTTGACTATGTGTGTTGTTAATCCTCTCGCTGTTTAAGTCTCCCAGTTTTTCTAAGGTGACGAACTAAGCTCGAGAAAAATGTCCTTGGATGCATATGTTCCTGCATAACGTCTAAGCTTCAGAAAAATGCCCTTGGATGGTACCGATTCGGTCATATTCCTGCATAACGTCTGACAGCCAAATTAGCATTGGAAAGAAAGACGGGTAGGTGTTAAGTTGTCAAAATAATTATTAATAAAAGAGATACCATCCAAGGGCATTTTTTTGAAGCTTAGATGTTATGCAGGAACCATAGGAACCATAGACGTGCGCAGGAAAAAGTTTGGGGGTCAATGGGTATTACAACCCCCCCTATCCTCCGTTCGCGCATCGATTTTTTTTGATCAAAGTTACGCAAACATTTTATCGGTATATGAGAAAATGTTGTACAAAATTTCAACGGAATATCTTAAAAAGCAAAGGAGTTATTCATAAAAATAGTTTTTTAAATTTTAACTTTAACACCCTGTATCTTGAAAGAAAGAAGCCTAAATGAAAAATGGCATAAGGAAAGTCCCATTATTTTAGGTCAGATGACCTGTGGTTACGGCTTGACCTACTTTTTTGTAACACCCTGTATATGCTACGGGCATAGTGGGAAAGTAGGGCAATGCTGACGGTGCCCGTGTAATGCAAACAATGACCGTTCATGCTGTCGGTCAAGTCTTGTAAGGTCAGGTCACGTTGCCCAGGCGCTAACATCGCCCGATTCGTCACTATGCCCGTAACATATACAGGGTGATTTATACCAGGGGGCGAAAAATTAAAATTAGGGTTCAGAGCCACAAATTAAGTAAAAAATGTCATATGAAGGTGTGTCCGGAAATGATTCGTTTAAAATTTATGCTCGTCCAAAGCCGATAGACTCCATGTTTGGACGAGCATAAATTAGGTTGAAACGATAAGGGATGATTAAAAAATATCTCTTCGAAGCTTCCCTATTAGTATAATAGGTGTACCAAAATTCATTTTTATGTCTTTCTCAAAAGTTGAGAATAATTAGAAACCTAATTTAATAGCCTCCATATATGGACGAGCATAATTTTTATACGAAGTATTTCCGGACATACCTTCATACGACATTTTTTTACTTCATTTGTGGCTCTGAACTCTAATTTTAATTTTTCGCCCCCCGGTATAAATCACCCTGTATATGTACAATAAAGCGAAAGAATATTTCAAGAACTGAGCATTCCGTATTTGTCAGAAACTCCGGACGGTCTTATAAGAGATCAAGGTGTTGTTGAAGTTTATGCCCAAAGTTCTTGTAATCTAACCCCGGAAGAAGGTATCGAGAAAAAGAAAATCATATTTTGGAATCGAAACTGGAAGATAAATAAGAATCACAATTACTTTTACCAAATTCAGGGACAAATGCAAATTCCAAAAAGAGGGTATTGTATCTTTACAGTCTGGACACCCAAAGGCATAAAATAATTATGAAATGGCTATGAGAGACAATGAATTTTGGAAAATGAAAATGGAAACTCAACTTGTAAACTTTTATACGAATGTGTTACCAGAATTAAATGATAGTAGAAAAAGTAGGAATATGCCTCTACGATGAATGATGAAAGCCACGTTATTAGAACTCTGGGCGAAATTAGCATTTTTAGTTTTGTTCAGAGTTACATTACCTAAATACTTCTTATTTATGAGGATCATTCCATTATAACCCGGAATTACTATATTGCAGATAAATTACTTGCAATCTTGAAAATATTTGCTCAGGTCTACTTTTGGATCAATTTACAAATAAATTATAATAAAATCCCTGCTCATGTCAGAACAACCCTCGTATCGGAAAAAAATTACTGGGTTTTCATTCAGAGATTTTAAGTTGTTGTTATTTGGTTATAAAGAGAACATTATTTAAGGTGAAATTTGAATTATTTTATATCTTGCTATATGTTCATTACTTTCAATAACAAAAGTGTTCAAATTGTGTAAATTTACTTTCAGATAAAATCGACTCTAAATTGAACAAAATTATAATAAAAATGTGGGATATGGCAGAGCGCTGCAATTAAGCACAAATACATTAATTCGCAAGACCAAAATTCTTTGTTCGGCTATATACGATAAAAATATGTAATGTATGGCGATACAATTATTGAAGTGGGCCCCATACAAAAATCACTGAGTTCGTACTAGCAGTTTACCAAGTGTTGCGCGATGAACAAGCAGAGGGCGTTACAACGCAGGGCATTAAATCGCGTTTGCAAGGGCAGCTCTCTTTATAGTAGAGTTAACGTGAAAGTTTATCTTGATGTTCGCTGTACATTGAAAGGTAAACATGTATCAAGTACGTTTTCGGATGTTATTTGGGGTGCATAATTACCCCCTAAATTCGTCTGGCGATATCGATGTCCAAGACACCCCCAGGGGGTAAAAACTGAAAAAATGAGGAATTTAGAATATTTCATTTGCTATCCGGCCGTAAAAAAGTTTTTCTGTTCCGTCAAGTAATAAGCGAGTTATAACTAATTTCCTTTCAAAGTTTAACATTAGATGAACAGAAGAATATTTACTAAAATCGCTTGTAGTTCCATTATTATTAGTATTTCGATTTCTGACAAAATTGAAAAATTTCTAAACTGCGATAACTTTTTAACGACACAAGATATCAAAAAAATTCAAAAAGTAAATGTTGCAGTCTGATACTTTTGCAAAGCAATGGTTTTTGAAATTTTGAAATCGAACAATAAATAAGGAAGATATTGCCAATTTACTCCAGGGATGTAAAGGTCGCCGCCGGGAAGCGCGCGCTCTGTCTCTACTTTCGCCCGTTTCCCATCTCATTCTGACGGGCTCCTCCGTGCCCCACCATGGCCCGCAAGCCTCGTAGTATCGCCCATACCCGGCGCCGGCATTGTTTGTATTGGTGAATGGTGAATAATAATTAATAATCAATTATCAATAATTATTTTCCAGCAATTTTCGTGAATTTGGCATCAGAATGGAGAGTTCTTCAAGTGTTACAACAGACGATGAACTATTACATAAATTTAAGTCAAAAACAAAACAATTAACGCGTGATGATAACAAATTTGTAATATGCAAAAAAGGTGAAAAACTGGAGGAATTTACTCTAAATACTATGGAAACCATTAACAGGTCAATGAAAATGAGACTTGATGTGCAAACTTACAATAAAGACCTGAGGGTGCTTAATGATAAAATAAAAATTAAATAATTCGTGTAAGTTAAGGTGGCACAGAAACTGTTACTCCTCGTTTACAAGCTTGAAAAACATTTCCACGGCAATGAAATTAAAAGCACAAAGTAGTCAATGTATAGGAAATGAAGATGTAACCGAAAGCAAGACAGAAAGAAAGCCAATAAATTGCGATACCACAAACCTAATTTTAATATCAATTTATGTGTTTTCTGTCAAAAATTGAAGAAGGGTAAATCTGTGAGCCAGGTGTTGACAACTAATTTCAGTAATAAACTTCACGACATAGCTACCGGCAATTATAACTTTTTTAAAAATTAACACATTAGATTTAATTGATGCTGAAGTCAAATACCATAGTAATTGTTTCGCGGTAGAGTGGAAAAAATACAGTAGCAAATCTGAATCTAAGGTAGCTTCTATGGATGACTGTGCAAGTCAAAACAATAAAGGGAGCGAGACCTGGCAAAAAATTGTTGCGGAAATAAAGCAAGGCATATCCAAAGGAAAAGTAAATAATTCCGCTGATTCCTTAAACATTCAACTTCGTTATAAGTATTATTTTGTAATTTTGGGTACATTAAAGTACCCTCATTACTTTTATAAGATTCGACAAAATCGACATCCTCCTTAAAACAAATTTTCAGTTTCATTAGGAAATTCTGCGGATTCAAGCTACCACCCATTAGCGCATATCGGTCGTAAACTGCAGCGAAATTACATACTTTTCCTTTGGATATGCCGTGCTTTATTTCCGCAATAACTTTTTGCCAGGTCTGGTCTAACTCCCTTTATCGTTTTGACTTGCACAGTCACCCATAGAAGATACATTAGATTCAGATTTGCTACTATATTTTTTCCACTCTACCGAGAAACAATTACTGTGGTATTTGACTTCAGCATCGATTAAATCTAATGTGTTAATTTTTTAAAAATGTTATAATTAACGGTAGCTATATCGTAAAGTTTATTACTGAAATTAGTTGTCAACACCTGGCTCACAGATTTACCCTTCGTCAATTTTTGACAGAAAACACATAAATTGATATTAAAATTAGGTTTGTGGTATCGCAATTTGTTGGCTTTCTTTCTGTCTTGCTTTCGATTACATCTTCATTTCCTATACATTGACTACTTTGTGCTTTTAATTTCATTGCCGTGGAAATGTTTTTCAGGCTTGTAAACGAGGCGTAACAGTTTATGTGCCACCTTAACTTACACGAATTATTTATTTTTTATTTTATCACTAAGCACCCTCAGGTCTTTATTAAGTTTGCACATCAAGTCTCATTTTCATTGACCTGTTAATGGTTTCCATAGTTTTTAGAGTAGATTCCTCCAGTTTTCCGCCTTTTTTGCATATTACACATTTGTCATCATCACGCGTTAATTGTTTTATTTTTAACTTAAATTTATGTAATAGTTCATCGTCTGTTGTAACACATGAAGAACTCTCCATTCTGATGCCAAATTCACGAAAATTGCACGAAAATAATTGATAATTGATTATTAATTATTATTCACCATTTCACCAATACAAACAATGCCGGCGCTGGGTATGGGCGAGTACGATACTAAGAGGCTTGCGGGCCATGGTGGGGCACGGAGGAGCCCGTCAGAATAAGATGGGAAACGGGCGAAAGTAGAGACAGAGCGCGCGCTTCCCGGCGGCTACCTTTACATCCCTGGTGTAAATTGGCAATATCTTCCTTATTTATTGTTCGATTTCAAAATTTCAAAAACCATTGCTTTGCAAAAGTATCAGACTGCAACATTTACTTTTTGAATTTTTTCGATATCTTGTGTCGTTAAAAAGTTATCGCGGTTTAGAAATTTCTCAATTTTGTCAGAAATGGAAATACGAATAATAATGGAACTACAAGCGATTTTAGTAAATATTCTTCTGTTCATCTAATGTTAAACTTTGAAGGGAAATTAGTTATAACTCGCTTATAACTTGACGGAGCAGAAAAACTTTTTTACGGCCCGATAGCTAATCAAATATTCTAAATATCTCGTTTTTTCAGTTTTTACCCCCTGGGGGTGTGTTGGACATCGATATCGCCAGACGAATTTAGGGAGTCGTTATGCACCCCAAATAGCAACCGAAAACGTACTCGATACATTTTTACCTTTCAATGTACAGCGAACATGATTTCTAGATGAGTTTTTCAAGCACGCGAACTCTACTATTACAAATTACTTCCTTATTTATTATTTATTATTTATTATGAACCGATTTTGAAATTGTTTATTTTATTTGAAAGAAGAAACTTGTGGAAATCGGCCTCTCCTCTCGGATTTTTAAAAGAGTAATTTTTTAGTAAGTTATAAGTACACAAAATTAGGGGTATATTTGGAGCCGAAAAAGACAAACTTCTATTATTTTTTTTAGAAATCGCCGATGAGACGACTCTTAAGAAATGTTTTCTGTATACGCTTGCAAAATTAGAAAGCAAAATATTAATAAATAACCGTACAGTTTGTAAAGGCGGGAACGTCTGAATCGCTCGAAAATGCAGCAGGGAGACTTGGCTCTTAAGGAATTCTGATAGTAATCTCCATTTTCTCGGTTTTGTAGAATACTGAACAATCTTTTTGGACTACATACGTGGTAGCATTAATTTTTTTGTTAGTTTAGTAAGTCTGTGAATGTCTTTGATTACGAACGATAAAATGTTTGCCCTCCAACAATAATGGTGGACTGTCAAAATTAAGTACGTATTCCAGAACTGTCAATTAAAGTTTCAGAAGGATTTCACTCACATAACCTCACTTATTTTTGTGCGACTGATACTTCAAACACGTTTTCAAGGGTAGAGAAACGTGTCACGATCCATTTTGATAAGCTATTTATGAAACACCATGTAGTTTAGCATGCTAAAGACAGCAGTCACGAACTCGGGCCAAAACCCCGCAGTAAAAAACGTGTCAAAAGTTCATGATTTCCAGCAGATGCCGAACCAATCCGCCAGCCTACTACGTTAGATTCAATTCATTTGGAATGCTTTCTGAAAATTATCACGTAACGTCTCGGATATCGTAGATAAAAATGAGGTGGATTACGGAATTCAGGCGGGGGTCATAGGTGGCTTTGGAGAAGCCACCTGAGACCCATTTATCGGTAAAGACGCTCATTAAATCGTACTTACACCTGGAGCTATATTTTTATTTAGAGTTCGAAAACGACAATTAATTTAATTCTTCTAAAGGAATATATACGTTTATGATCTTTATTAATGTACGACGTACTTTTTGGCAAATAGAATTTAGACATTTTTAGTTATTATAGTTAATATGCCGTACTCCATACATACGTTTTTAAGAGCCTCTTCCGAATTTCTGTATTTATCATTCCCGAGCATAATAGTTGTTTCTTTTTATTAAATGCAACTCGGCCCTGGGCTATTCTTTGTATTATATCTATAGAGCTCCTACCATTTGACTTCCTAAATAGCAGAAATCCTGGACTTTCTCTATCTTCTCGTTTCCAATTTGCATTTTAGTTTTCGTCCTATTTTCACGCCCCCTACACACCAAAATTAGATCCCCAGGTCATGCAACATGTAGAAAGTAGGGCCATTACGCCGTCGAAAAAAAAATCAAAGAAATCCCTCCAGTCGAAACCGTTATAAATTTTGAACGACGAACGGTCAGTCTTTATTTGTGTTTCTTCGGGACTCCAATCGAATTTCTGTCAATTATTCAAGGGAGGCCGTTACGGACAACACATGAAAAATTTTACACATTTGCACCTTTACGCCATCCATCTATAATAAAAACGGACGTGGGAGAAAACACCTGTCGAGAGTGTTCTCTGAATGGCAATAATTCTTCAGACGCGCCCATACATTTCAGATATATCGCTCTGATGCGGTTAAAATTTAACCTTTGCAACCTAGTTTATATTTTGTTATTGTCGCTGTCTGTAGTGCCGATAAATTCAGTTAGTGAATTTATTATTACACGGCATGAGGTAAAATTGCTATTAAATAACTCGAAAACAATAATGAAGTTAGACATAGAGTAGAGGAAACATGAGGGTTCTGGAACAAGATGGACGCCGTCAAGCGAGGGTGCTTTAAGGGCACTAACACGTATGCGCGACTTTCAGGCTAACACTTTCGATGAAGAATAAGAAAATATACCAATATATACTGTGTTTCAGTAACTGGCTACACTCTTTTCTGTTGAAAAGTTCTTATTCACTTACCTAATACATATTTTTATGTTTCCAAATAATGCATCGAACTCTCTGTATATTACGTCAACTTCTAATTTGAAGATAACTTTATAATTGGTAGGAAAATCAAAGAGAGAAGCGACATAAAATTCTGCAATTAAATGTGCTGAATATTTGACTTTATTCGTCGTTTATCCAATTAAAGTGCCTTGTTAGCTGCGGCTATCGAATCACATTGATAATTCAAATGCTTAGAGCTACGGAAAAAACGACCATGTACATAACGCGAATTGCGAATTTCTACGCGATACTGCCGATATCTCGACCCCATATACCTACTTAATTAATTTCAAAGTTCCAGCGAAATAACTTTCACGCCTTCTTAGACTTTACTGAAGTTAGAAATCTTTATGGAAAGTGTTAGATAAGCTTTGACGATGTCTGCGATTCTCATCAAGTCGCAGATTCATCGAAAATTTTATGATCGTTCCACGTTTGAGTTGTCGAAGTTTAGAATGGATATCTGACACTGGGAGAAGGATAAAGCCCACTATGAACTAATGTATTCTTGATGACAGTATGAAGTAAGGCGTAAAGAAAGTCGTGAGAGAAGCGGACGGACAAAAAGTTGCACAAAAATATTCCTAAATCCTAAGTGAACGTGTTTTAGCAGTTTTTGCTGTCGAGAATTAAGGAAAAGGAAGTAAGTACAGGGTGTCCTATTTTCATTGTGATTTGGGAGTATCTCATAGAAGCAGCAGCCTTGGGGTTTTCGCGAACCTGAGCTACTTTCTTGAGTATAATAGCAAGCTGAAACCAGTAATTGCAGAATTGTGTGCAGGAGCACCATCTTGTTGGAAATATACCCTGTTTACGTTTATTAACGGAACATTTTCCATTATCGCCTTTGCGTTAATATTCAATAAATTAATGTATCTCAATCCCGTTAAGTTTCCATCAAAAATTTGGTATGCTAGTTGACCACCCAAAATAAAACACGAAACGTTAAATCCAAAACGTCCTTGCCTCTGACGTTCAAAAGTTTGGTGCTGATTTGTATCAGACCAGTGACGCACATTATGCCTGTTAAATAATCCTACGCTGTTTTTATGAGTTTCATCTGTCCAAATGACAGACCGCCCAAATTCTGGATTTTCTTGAATTTTATTTAAGTACCACCTACAAAAATTAAGCCTGCTTTCTTGATCTCCCGGGAAGAGATGGTGAATAATTTGAATTTTATATGGCCTATATTTGCCTTTTTTAAATATTTTTTGACCTTTTATTTTGGAAACACCAACTTGTGATTCGATTTCGCGACAAGAAGTTTTTGGTGTCGCCTCAACCAACGATAAAACATTTATTTCTTCCTCTTCCCGATTTTCTTTATTATACGTTTTGTTTCTAGGTTTATTGAATGACCCATAGTGAATTAAATTTGATTTTCATCTGGAAAACATCATTTTGCTTGGCTGTCTTCTTTCTGTATCTAAATTTAATAAATCGATGGATAGGTACATATTATACTGGAAATGCGTATCTAGGATTCTCTCCCTGTAACGTCATTGTGCAAGTTAATTAGTTTCAATCCCATAGTCTCAATTCTCAACGCTGTGTTATTGTGTATGTGCCTCCATGATTATGGTCAATTCGAAATTCATAGCGTTATCTTGACGGAACAAATTTGGCGGGACTATTCGACGGTACACGCTCGTTATGTTGGTCCATCCGTTTGAATTATGCAGGACTCTCACAAATTCGCATCATACATTTTGTAAACACTGTCGCCATCATAATCATGCTGCATGTACGCTTTGGGGTTTAATTAGTTCACGCATACAAAAAGTAGATTAGTTAATTTAAAAGTTATTCGATTATTCTTGAACATTTCAAGAGCATGATTATAATATTTTCTAACAATGGGAATTGCAATGACAAATACTAAAATTAAGTAACTTAATTCCTGATGAAGATTCAGCATTTACTGATGAGATAGCAGAGAATAATCTACATTATAATACAGCTAGAATAGGCACTCTCTGAGATCTCACTGCTGGAAGTGAAAACCATTTGAATTTCGTACTGGCAGATTCACAAATATTATTGTACGCGTGGGTCCACGTTGTTTACCAAAGACCACGACCTTAATTACTTTTGCGCAGGGATCTGATTTTAATTTTTTAGAACGCTTGACAACCATAGTCAATAATGAAAAAAAAAGAAATGAACGTGGGTGAACCGAAATTATACCTGGATATTACAAACATCGGAGAGCGGCCTCCATTGTTTATTTTGCCGTTAACCGTGGAAATAGGAGTGACACGGGAGTGTTATCTACAATTCATCACTTGAAATGAATAGAGGTTGCCCGTAATTGCACTTCAGAACCTAGCGGCAGCCACTGCAACTGACATTTTTCCGTTAGACTCTTCTCTCACTGAATTATGCATAATTCCACGGGCGTCGTAAACCGAGACACAGACGCCGGCCTTAATTGAAAAAAAATGTTCCAAGATTTGCTTCAGCGTATATGCTGACTCAGAATTTTATGACTGACATCGCCACCTGTACTTTTTTCACAGACTTATACACACCCTGTATTTGGGTCTGAAATTACATCGAACTCCCGGTATATTAAAATCCCAAAGACAAATCGCCCCCAAAATAAAACGAGACGTATTCTTTAGCAATTTATTAGGGAAGCTATACGTTTTCTAAATTGAGAAGTCGCTGGAGGCAATTTATCAAACTTAATAAACTAAAATCCAGCTAAAAGTAACCAAACAAGCACAACGCAAATTGAAATCAAAGCGTTCAGAGGCACATCAAAACTTCGCAAACTCCATTAACTCTTTTGAATATGGGAATTTTAAAATCGGCAGGAGCCATTAAAAACGAATTAATTTTAAACACGGACGGTATTTTCTGAATGGAGCTCGTTATATACCTTGAATGGTTAACATCGTAACGACAAATTTCATTAATATTCTTGCAGAATATTCTAATATGAAGCTCTGGGTACGTTAACTTAAAGCCTTCGGCCAAGGAGTGAGAAGTTAGTATGAAGTTACAATTCAAACTTTAGTGGAGACTGGAGAAAAGACTTTGAGAACAAGCGAGTCTCAGGGTAACGTTCTTGGCCCTATCTTGTATAAGTATTCTTTTCATAAATCATTTCATCATTTCATCATTCTGAACTTCACTATTCCTTCGAAGCATAATTAATGATCTTGAAACGCTGTGTAATTAAAAATTAGAAGTCCCAAAAAATCTTGTGGTAATATGTAGACCACCTGCACACTTGTGGCATTTTCAAGGCAGTTTTCTAGTTTATGTCCAGATTGTCTTTATGTTCTTTATGTTTTTTATCATGTTTTCGTTTATAAATTTCTATTGATTGCAAAATATCTAATTGATAACTTTATACCAACGTGTACAGGCTGTCCTATTTTTGTTGTGATTTGGGGGTTTCTCATAGAAGCAGCAGAGATAGAGCCTCGGGGTTTCCGCGAATCTGAGCTACTTTTTTGAGTATAATAGAATGCCGAAACAAGAAACCAAGCAAAATGATGTTTTCGAGATTAAAATCAAATTTAATTCACTATGGGTCATTCAATAAACCTAGAAACAAAATTTATAATAAAGAAAATAGGGAAGAGGAAGAAATAAATGTTTTATCGTTGGTTGAGGCGACACCAAAAACTTCTTGTCGCGAAATCGAATCACAAGTTGGTGTTTCCAAAACAAAAGTTCAAAAAATATGTAAAAAATGCAAACATAGGCCATATAAAATTCAAATTATTCACTATCTCTTTCCGGGAGATGAAGAAAGAAGGCTTAATTTTTGTAGGTGGTACTTAAATAAAATTCAAGAAAATCCAGAATTTGGGTGGTCTGTCATTTGGACAGACGAAACTCACATAAGCAGCGTAGGATTATTTAACAGGCATAATGTGCGTCACTGGTCTGATACAAATCAGCACCAAACTTTTGAACGTCAGAGGCAAAGACGTTTTGGATTTAACGTTTCGTGTTTTATTTTGGGCGGTCAACTAGCATACCAAATTTTTGATGGAAACTTAACGGGATTGAGATACATTAATTTTGTTCATTTTATTTCTGATGCGTTCATGATCTGTTTCGTTTTTTACTTGCTGTAGGTAAATACAATTTTAGAATAAGAGGCACATACGCGAATACGTCTTTCCTTCGAAAGAAGCGAATCTTGTTAGATTACTGTAGGATTAACTTTGTTATTCTGAATAATTACAGGCAAGAATTAATATTAACGCCAAAACGTGATTGGAAAATACATTTTTAAATATGAGGGATTTCGTGCCGTGCAGTGAGCTTAGTCGAGAATATCAGAGCAAAAGCGAAAGCGTTGATGTGGTCTCTTCCGTAACAGGTGTTTGACTATCAACCCAAAATCCAAATCTATGTAGGTTTTAAAAAATTACAGGGAAAAATTCCTCCTCACCAGTTGCTAAAAATTAAATTTTAACTTCTGCTCCCAATACAGATGGACTAGAAATCTAGAAATGAAATTTAAAGAAAAATCTAAAACAGTGCAATATGGGATACGGCAACGCTCTTGGGCAGTTGATAAGTTAAATCACCTCGCCTCGTCTGTAAATTTGCTACAGGATGCTTTTTTGCCTGGACAATTTCGCGGGGTCGGGTTACCTACAAAAAAGTACTTTAATATTCGCAACTGGAAAACTACATGCAGATGCGAGTCCCCGGCAATATTAAACGCAAATTTTCCGGTGTAGCAGGGCGAATGAAACACTAAAACGGTGACGCTCTAAATAAAATTACCCTAAGAGCTGAACCGGTAACGCAAACAAACGAACTTAGTTTTGAAATTTAATAGTAAGCAGACTTTGGAACTTAAATATGCTGTTGTTTCCGCGGCTAACTATATTCTGGGTACAGAAACAAAAATCGGTATGTTACTCCTTTACTTCATTATGTGTTAACAAGCATAGACCATCAGAATTGTCTATAAGTAAGAGGCCGCGATGACAGTTGGTAATTTTTGTTTCGGACCTGGGAGAAAATGAGAAGAAAGCGATAGATTCCGAAGGCGATAAATTCGAGCGAGTATACGTGTTAAGTGTTCACAGTACATGTGCATAGTGTATTTGGCGTATTCGTTTTCGCGTTTTAGTGTATACTGTTCAGACAGTATCTACTACAAACTTCCATTTCCTTACGGAACATGGAAGCAAAGAGCATCCCTTTGTTTTCTGAGACAACTGCGATCATTCTTGAGCTGCGAGCTAATTGTTCGCTAATTGCCGGCTATAATTTTTGATGTGATTCGTGGAGTGATTACGTGGAGATAATCGGTAATTAAGAGCGTCTCGATTTAATTAATTATTTCATTAAAATCGTAAATTGCCCATTCTTCCAGCAAATCACCGCTTTGCATCAGAATTTACTTTTGAGGTTTACGAATTCAGTGATAAATGTAAGTTTGGAACACTGTTTCCAATTACGCAGTAGAGAAATGTTCTCGTTCTAGACATTTCTAAAGTGTGTGTACGTTGGGAGACGAAAAGTTTCTAGGAGAACACAGTCTATTGAATTTAAATTCTATAGCTAATTATTTTGTACAAAAGGTCCTGCTTGAGAGCTGTCCTTACTGTATTTTAACCGCCAATTTTGCAGCAGTCAACACGTAGTTCTAATTTTGATACTGTAAAGCCCACGGGAACAGGCTTTCTGACTTGCTGGCTGTGCGAACAGCGACCTGGCGCATTTTCGTTTTTTTTTCATTGAATTAATTCACACTGGTGTTGCGACTCCGAATATGCTTCGCGCATGACGTCATAATGTGCAGTACCCTGTTCATTGCCATACTGTACTGTGAACAAAAAACTGACTTAAGCGTTTGCATAATTATGGGGTTTTTAGTTTCGCCATTTTATAATAATATATGAAGAAACATTAGTAAGCAATTATTAATGCAAATTGTATATAATTGAATGCATTGGCTTTTGTTTTTTGTAGCATAAAACACGGAAGAATGAAGAGTTCTGAATGTATCAAAAATTTTGGTTTTATTTTTATCATTCACACTGCAGCTCTCTGTCAAATCTGCTTAACTTCCTTTCAAAACCACTATGTCAGAGTCACGAATCTAAGCATTTTAATAATTATTTAATACATTAATTGTTGGTTGTGTTGAAGAATAACAACTTGTAACGTCAACTCAAACTTTATTCTTGATAACACACTAATTACTTACAAACCGGAAAAATTTAAACGTATGTACAATATTTACGCCTAACTAAATTATGACCACTACCGGGAATGCAGTCTCACACCCCGTTCTCTGAAGAAGAAGCCTTGGCAAGAGTTGTTTGAGTCTAATGACTGAATTGTTAGGGCAGCTCCCCGTCTTTTATTTAAAACTGGAGAGCCCTACATATTAGTGTCTGCAGAGACAGCCGCCGGCAGCAGTTGCATGCAAGAACGCGCACGGATTACATCTAGCTGTCTTGATGTATATTACAATGCAACAGACTTGCTTAATACCACGGACATTATCAAATTTTGAATGTCCAGTTTCCAGTTAACATCAGAAACCTTACAGTAATACCGAAAGAGATATTAATTAACGAGGAACGTGCAACTTCAACTTAGCTACTCGAGTTGAAGAAGTTTTGTGTTTGTGACAATGAAACGAGACAGTTGAGTATTAAACAAAATATACAAACGGGCTGCTTCGAGCTAACAGTTAAATACGTGTACGAACAACAATAAAATTTTAATGAATCCCTTCGGGCTATGCCGCGATTCTGTGGAATAACCCCAAACTTCTCGCGACAATTTTGCGAAGAGTTCAGCGGGAAAACCGTGTTTCAACGCATTTCTTCCGATTTTCCTAAATTAGCAGGCTTAACAATAAAGCAATTACTGTTGTCAATATTAGTATCCACCATCACAAAGTTTTCAGTTAGGCAATGTAAACAATTAAAAGAAAAAAGCACTAGATTTGAAAAAACTATATTAATGAAGCCGAATACAAAGAATGTCATGCCCCGTGTTCTAGCTTAGAGCAATACATAAATAAACAAGGGAGTGACTACTGCTCCGGCCGACGGTCCCCTGAAATTGGGTTCGAACACGGTCGGGCATGCGCATTACAGAATGTCAACACAATTTGCAGCCGTAGGAGAACAACATTAAGTAATGCGCATGTCCGACCGTATTGGAACAAAATTTCAGGGGACCGTCGGCCGGAGCAGTAGTCAGTAGTCACTCCCAATAAACAATGATACCGACCCAGGCGATGACATCACCGGTTCATTAGATATTTCTATGATGCTAACATTAGAGTTAAAGTTAGTCTGATCTGAATAACTAACTAGCTTTCAAACAACTAGGAGCTCTTCTGGTTTCTGGAGTAAACAAAACAACTTAAATGTTTTGTCAGATGATAGTGGAATTATGGATTTTGAATTAATTGGATTTACGTAACAGGGATAAGGTAGAGCAAATAACCGTGTACGTACGACAGCTCTAATTTCAATCGGTAAAATTGAAATCTAACTAGCAAACACCAGTTGTAGTAAACATGAGAATTACAAAATCAGATAGAACGATAAATCAGTGTTCCGTACCTCGCCACTATCGTGTGAATCGGAAAGCGCAGGTTGGTAACACGTTGGATGAATACACAAAATCTGGGAAATAAAGGAATTATGAAGAATTATATCCCGTATCCCTGTGTAACGGGACGAATCGCCTATGAATCACGGGGAGACAGCGAGATTGGCCAAACTGGCTGCCGGTGCAGCTACACCATCATGCAACATCCATGCGTCATGTCAAAATTTTTTCTTGTGATGATATCAAGCTGGAAATCTTCAAAATGTTGATACATTTTAGATTTTACTCGATTTTCAGTTATAGCCCACGGTACGGAAATTTTATGAGTAGTAAAATCATGGCCTTCACGGGCATAGCAGCAACACTACTTCCTCATGGCAGAACAGTTCATAAAACGTTTGGGTTACCTGTTCCTCTGTTTTTAGATTCATCTTCCAACTTTAAGAAAAATTCAAAAGAAGCAGATTATTTAAGGAGTGTAGATGTTTTTATTTGGGATGAAGCTCCTGTGGCGCCAAGGTATGCTTTAGACATTTTAGACAGAACCTTAAGAGACTATGAATTGTGATGTTCCGTTTGGTGGAAAAATTATGGTGTTGCGAGGAGATTTTTGACAATTGTTAACAGTTAAAATAAATGCTACCCGCTGTGAAACAGTGAATTTAAGTATCAAATTTAGTTCTCTTTGGAGTTATTTGCGTAAATTTTCTTAAACACAAAATATGCGGGCTCTACCACAGGAACAAAAATTCACCAAGTTTTTTTGTTGGATGTTGGAGATGGAGTTTTGAACGATATGAATAGCAATTTAGAATTGTCACAGAGATATATTTATAATTCGGATATCGTTGAACGTATATATGGAGGAATCAATTAGAGAATTCATAGATATGTCCTAAGCAGCTATTCTGATGTTGAAGACATTAACAAAAAAGGGGTAGAACTGTTAGATATAAAAACAGAAAAAATATATACAAACTTGGATAGTGTTGAAAATTGTGATAATGGAGATTTAAACGATGCCATTCTTCCTGAATATTTAAATACTTTAAACCCGCCAAATTTTCCTCCGCATGAATTGAAGTTGAGAGTATATTGTATTGTGATGTTGGTTAGAAATCTCAGCATTAATGAAGGCTTATGTAATGGTACGAGATTGTTAATTTTACAATTGGGAGACAACATCCTACAGTGCAAAATTTTAACAGGCGATAAACATGGAGATATAGTTTTCGTTAACCGTATAGCGCTGTACTGTGAAAATGTTTATCCTTTTACTTTTAAAAGACGACAATCATTTCCCATTAAACTAGCGTTTGCAATGACTATTAACAAATCACAAGGCCAAACATTTGATCAAATAGGAATTGATCTCCGAAAAGAAATATTTACTCACGGACAATTATGCGTGGCTTTTTCAAGAGTTCGTTCTTGATTCGATTAGGGCAGTGAGATGACCTAGTTAAAATAATCGTTTGTAAGGAGCAAACTCCAGTCCTTAACTATGCTACATTCCTAGTTTAGGAAATTATGAATGGATGCTCGGAAGTATTTGCTACTTCGGTTTTTATTATTTGTCTCCAGAGCAATTCTAAAATCATTAAATGAGGGCATATTTCTCGAGATCTTACCCCGTGATTTATCGTTCGTTTGGGCCGTAGTTTGCCGGTGAAATTATAGAATCAGTGAGTATGAAGATCTATGGTTTGTTCTAAAGCTCTTGTCGGTTCTAAGAAAAATCGTTTTCTGAATTGAACAATGGAAGATGTTTATCGCGCAAAGCTTCAGCTTTCATTAGATATCTGGAGATACTATAATTCATTTTCCAATTTGTCGGCGTTACATTTTATGCAGATACAACTCGAGTCGAAATTAATTAATGGATCGTAAATTAATTGTGCGATCCTAATTTTGAATTGCTGAATCTGGGACTTCAGTTGAACTTAAAAAATACTTTTCTAATGACTAATTTCAGCTATGCTACTGCTTCTTTCATATAAGTATAAATTAAAAAGTAGTGGTGACAACACGCATTGCATCGCTGTCTCCCTCTTTTCGTCTTGCTCATTTTTTATAACCGCCGTTTGCGCATAGTACAAATTATGTAATTATTGTTCCATCCTTATATTCCCTCTCTATATTTTTGAGGATCTCGAGCATATTTTTCCTTTTCACATTGTTAAAACCATTTTCTAATATTCTAAGAGGAAGAAATAAGTGTTTTATCGTTGGTTGAAGCGACACCAAAAACTTCTTGTCGCGAAATCGAATCACAAGTTGGTGTTTCCAAAACAAAAGTTCAAAAAATATTATAAAAGGCAAATATAGGCCATATAAAATTCAAATTATTCACCATCTCTTCCCGGGGGATCAAGAAAGAAGGCTTAACAGCGTAGGATTATTTAACAGGCATAATGTTGCGTCACTGGTCTGATACAAATCAGCACCAAACTTTTGAACGTCAGAGGCAAGGACGTGTTGGATTTGACGTTTCGCGTTTTATTTTGGGTGGTCAACTAGCATACCAAATTTTTGATGGAAACTTAACGGGATTGAGATACATTAATTTATTGAATATTAACGCAGAGGCGATAATGGAAAATGTTTCGTTGATAAACATAAACATTTAAATAATTTGACAGATTTTATTTCTGATATTATTTTTTTTATTTAGAGGAGAGCAAGGTTGTACAACTTTCAATGGTGGGGATAATAAGGTATTTGAAGGCAGGTCCTATTGAATAAGCTTCTCGTACTAGGGTTACAAATGTTACGGCAGAACTAAAATATCGCTAACATACGGGCGTCCATTTAAATTATTCCCGACAACGTGAAAAAACTCCACGCCGCTGCCGGTTAATCCAGAAATAATCCCATATGCACATGACCCAACTTAAACTATACAAACTGCACTTATGCTTTGTGAGATAGAAAATAAACAATAACAACAGCGACGGCGGCCTTATCCGGGCACACTAATTCGCTAAATGAAAAGCCAAATGGGACATGAAAAAAGGTTAACGTGGTAAACCCTCTTTGGCGCGATTACAATGTAGCCTGATGCGCCATTCTCCATAAAAAGATATCGCCCTCTGCTCGCTTCTTTTTACTTACACCCTCTGCCAGGGGCCACTTTACCGGATATGTATTGAATGCATGACTCCCGGGCTGTATCGGTATCTTCGGCGGTCCATTAACTTGGTGTCGCGAAAAACGTTGAATACGCACCGAGTGAAAACCGATTTTTTCGGGGTTCGTTCTCTATTTGACTTTCAATTACTCTGAGGGATGTAAAGCAAGTGATATTGCGAAAATGTTAATTTCATTAAAATTGATAGAGTTTATTATACTGAAAACAGTTATGTTGTTAATTTTTGTTAAAAAAAATTCCTTCGCCTCCGTCGGTGCGAGGCTAGAAATCGTACCTTGCAGCGAGAGTAGGCCGCGTGACGTCAGAACTTAGTATAACGTACAAGTCCCAGCTTCAGCGCCCACCAGTCCCATAAGTATTATGCATATGCATGTGTAGTTAAATTGTTAGATATTATTAACTGGTTCTAACTGGTGTTTTCTGTTTTGTACCCAGACTAAATACATCGTACAGCACACCAATAAAACGGAAAAAGTGGTTCGTTGGAGCCAGAAGGAAAATCGGTCACCATTATCGATATTTTCGCGAGTTAGTTTATCATTGCAAAAGTTTATAAAATTATCGACAGTTTTCCGGGACCCCTTGGTACTTGGTAACGTGTTACGGTTAGCATAATTTGAAACAGGATGCTAGGAGCATGACGGAGCCAAATACTGAATCGCCGTAGCGTTCCCTCCCTGAACTAAAAAAGTAAATTTTATTAACTATTTTACAATAATAATTAAATAGTACGTCATCATAAAGTTCTCTTTTGAAGACTGGTAGGACGCGAACCTCCATCCTTTCCCTGAGCTAGCCTACGCATTTCCGTAAAAGTAGAACATTCTACATCCCCAACTATTTGAAAGCAGTAGTCTAATCTGCTCCAACCTCTACCTCTTTATTCCTATCTCTGACTCTAGTATGTCGCGAACTATTCCTTTGCGTCTCAGAAGGTGTCCTACCATCCTACGATCTATCCCCTATTCTTTATTGTCTTCCATACCTACTACATAAATGTGGCAAATTATGTGAATCGGACTTTTGATACCCTTGTTACATCATTATATCGATTATGTTGTCTTTGTTTTATGTTTCCTTGACACCTTACTTTAAAAATTCACGCTCGAAATAGTCCCAATAAGTATGTTATGAGATAGGTACCGCTTCACGGGCACGTCAAACCAATAACAAAGCGAACTAGCATGTGGGCGTGATAAGCTAATTTGTTTCGCTTATTACGCCGCAAAAAAATTTGTAGAAAAAAAAATTCGCCGTAAATCAATTACAATAACAATTTTCTGTCATTTTCATGCCAAAAATATACATCTTATTTTTCTCCGAACCTTCCTATTGTGAATTTTTGTGAGACATGTTGGTCGTGGACGCAAGATAAGATTTAACCCAGACACAAAAACAGAAACAAATAAATTCTGTTTTCAACCACTTCCTGGTCTTTTCGACAGAAAACTTATAAAACACTGTTTTTTCAGGAATGTTTTCAATATGTTTATAAAACCATTATAAGTGTAAAATTGGCACCATTTTATAAAATACTTCTGTCTCCGTTAGTATTTTGTAAAGCATTTTGCAAACATTACAAAACAATTTTATAAACATTTCTGCAGCTCCTAAAAACACTATCATCATTATAAAATAGTTTTATTAAAGCTTTCTATACTGCGCTACAAAATATACTTAGACTATTTCTTATATTAGTATTATAAAACAATTTAACAACATTTTTACGTTAATATAACTGTTACATTAAGCAACTATAAAATAATTTTAAAATGTTTTTATAATGAAATTAATAATATCGCCGAAAGGTACTACAAAACTACTACAAAATAGTTTAACTTTATAGGATCAAATGTTTTATTAGTTGGTAATGGAAACGTTTCGACAATAATTTTGTGGCTGTATTATAAGATATTTTATAGTTTTGCTATATAAACGTTTTGATGATAAATTTATAAAACAATTAACCTGCCGACAACAGAATAGTCTTTGTAAACAATTTACATTTTGGAAACTTTAACAAAATACCAATAAAATAAAATAGTCTCAGAACCACCGAATTATAAAACAATTTTGCTGCTTGAGGAAACTCTACAAAAATATGATCTGTAATAAAAGAACTGTTGGGTACATTATTCCTACAACTCTTAGCGGTTAATGTAAACACTGCGTGCAAAATTTCCTCATGCAAATTGTCCGTCCTACTGGCAATAGGCGCTTGCGTAGCGGACGCTATCCGTCTGCAGGCGTCGCGGTGCTGATTGCTGAAATCCCAGGCAGGTAGTCCGGGATCCGCGTCCAGGGTTACCGCACGCGTTTTGTCCTGAACATCCCGCAATCGCGTGTACCGGCACAGATAATACCGAGAAAAAAATTTGTTCGTATCGGAACTAAAGTTAGGTTAGGAAATCGTTACTTTTGTCCGCATTTGAATTTTTAAAAAGGTCGCGGGAGATTTTAAGTGCTTTTTGGACCGTTAAGGACTCACGTGTGCAGTTAGACTGCTGACTTTCAGGTTAGTAATAAAAAGTTTGGTAGTTAGCGAAAGTTTTTGTTGATGTAGGTATCCTATTAACTTGGGTTACAACTTTCTTAAGTCAATTAACGTTTTGAGCCCCTATTAACGTGAAAATGTTTAGTGGCTGTTAATTACTTTACGTGTTTTGCGGTAATGGGTTATGTTATTGTTGTTTGTTTCAAAAAAATGTCGATTTGCTACATTGGAAATGCTTCCATTTAGATTTCAGTGTACAGTATTCAATTTAAACTTATTCTTTAGTGTGCCATGAAAATGTGACAGTAATTTACAGGCGTCCATAAATTCTTCTACTTTTTTCGCAAGCATTTCAGACACTGTATTAAAATCCGTTTAAGCATGTCGAAATGACGTTTTGGCGAAGCTCTCAGATATTAATTTAAATAACGTCCTCGTAAAGTTTTCTTCAATGAATTACAGAATATATAAACTGTTTATACTGCATTCTTGAAATATATTCAGCGATAGAATTGTTGGCGTGTCTTCACAATAACATTTCTAATGCTATTATTGCGATTTTCAAGCAGTTGTCTCAGCTTTTTCAGAGGTAATGAAGTGTTGATGTTGTATGACCTGATTTGCAAGCCTGTTAAGTATACTAATACATTATCTCTACAAAGAGCAAACGGCAGTACCTAGTTATAGAATTTGAGCAAGAACGAAGAGAAACGGGTGAAACATGGTCACCTCTATTTTTCAACTTACCGCCGACTAATCCTCCCAGGTTTATTCGTTGCCGCCAAAGCAAGAAACCTTGAAAATTCCAAGCTGGGGGTGTTCCGTTGCAGCTGTGATAGAAACCATTCATAATAGAGTGTGACTATATTTTGCATCTTCATAATCACACTTTTGGGCGATAGGTGGCAGCACTTTCTAGAATTACTATTTAACATCTGATAAATCTCACCCTTAATATCTGTGAACAAAAGCGACTGAACTAGAGGTGACATTTTTAAAAAGCGGCCCCCTGTGGCCCGAGTCACAAAACTGACAATCATCATTCATCTCAATATTTCGGGTGAACGGGTTAATTAATTATTGTATAAAGAATGGAGCCCAAAGCGGCACCTGTTACGGTATAAGAAGACTGTCAGGTCTCAAATCGATCTGCTTTGGGGTTAGTTTTTAAACCCCCGCCGCGGTGTTTCCATCCATCAGTTTCTATCCCTAACCTTTTCCGGTGAGAGGCGGCAGTTCATCCATTCATTTGCTATGTTCCACTTTAATATATCGACGGATTAGTTGATTGCACTGTGCAGCTGGAAAATTACCTGAATTTGCGTTTTTAATAAACTTATAATTGGACGCAAAAACTAACACGTGCAACACCTCGTCCGGCGGGACTGGCAGGGAATATTTCATTGTTGTTCTTTTACGTGCTGGTTAATTTCCTAAGTGAACTAGCCAATTTGGTTTTTGCCAGAGAAAATATGAAACAAGGTACAGTAAACCGATCGAGCGATGGCGAGCGGTGGGCAAGTAAACTAAACTTGCGGTCCTTAATGTAAGTACAAATAATGTTTGAAATTGGGAAAACTGTACCACCGGAAATGAAGACGTAATAACTTGTTCCCGTCGCCCTGTCAAGTTGCGTAATCCGTAAAAGCAACAAGTTTGCAATAAAAATCCCGGCGTATGAAATAAAAAATATTTGTTTGAATGGGGGCCAAGAATCTAAATTTATAATTATATGAAAGACCCGTCCGCTGTGATGTGTTTTGTTTTCTGCAGGCATACAGCGATCCATTTTCAGAGAGATGCTTATCTTGGGGCCTCTTCGTAAAAAGGTTTTCATGTTTCAGAATCAATATTTAATTTAATGTTGAGGAGCATTTTCTTTTGAATGGTATACTTAGAACTTGAAATGTTCCTGTCATTTCGCGATTTGTTATATACCGAATAAATTCAGCTTGATTAAAATTAAGAAGATTGCAATAGGAGATTCCTCTGTGAACAGTCGCACATGGTTCGCTAAAGAGTTAAATTTTTAAGGAAATATGCCGAAAATCTTAATTCAAAATTTAGGAAAGTGATTTTTTTGGACGAGAAGTGGATATTTTCGAACGGCAGTGGGTCAAAGTCTTGGCAAGATGATTCGGTGAAGTCAGTAAAGAGAAAGAAAGGATGTGGATCGGGAAAATGTTTTGTAATTTTGCACGCAGGATTTGTACCTGGTTCTAGTTTAATTTTTTCATCCAAATCAAAGAATATGGACTACCACGATAATATGGACAAAGATTTATTTGAAAAAATGGTTAACAGAACAGCTAATTCCAAATTTAGATGAACCTTTTTTAATTGATCAATGCATTGCCATTGCATGACATCATTTGAATAAGAGGGTAATGCCATGCTAAATCACCTGGAATATGATATCGCCCAAATCTTATATCTCAATACAATGCCTTTGAATTTCAGGATAGTGTTATTCTAAGTTGAATTATTTTGAACACAATACGTCATTTCTTAAAACTGTTCATCCGGTTTTACAGTATTTGTAACTTACTTACATATTCCAGGTTATCTCGAAAGTAACCAAATTATGCAGGTTTTGAGGGATCCTCGTATTGATTCTGGATTTCCCTGGAACTAATTTTCAAAGAAAGGCCCGGAAACAGGGAAGGAATAATCGGATTTATTCTAAGGAAAGTGCAAAATACCAAGGGGGAACGAGAACAGATATTTTCACAGAGGGAACAAAAGGTTTTGTTGTCTATCTACGTCTAAGAAAATCGGCATTCCTTGATGAACGAGATTATTTATAATGAAATTGTATACATTGAAAATGAAATTTCGCTTATTGAATTTCCTGGGTAGGTGAGGTAAATTAGGCAAATTGACAAGCCCTGCCAACACGCAGGGTAGCTCTATCCTTGTCGCACATTATGACGTCGGCTGCGAAGCAGAACTGGATTCGCAGCGCTGCGTGTGCCTTAATTCTGCAGTATATTAAATGTAATAAAAATACATTTCTTCCCTCAAATTTTATTTTGGTCTCGGTTTTATGTTGCCAGAAAGTGGAAGGTGTTCTCCCAGTTCTGTCTTTGTTATCTGCATATGCCGTAGTTGTAAAAAGTGCGTTTCTTTTATTATGTATTGTACCTACTACCCACTTACCTACAGATCATGTACCGCCAAGGAAATAAGTAGGCAGACAAGTATACGTGGATTAATTATGCGTAGATTAAATTAAGTGAAGTAAGATTTTGGGTCTAGGAAAAATAAAAACTGTTAATTTGGTTCAATTGAATAATATACCTACCATATCAACTACAAGTGCCAAAAATGTTAATCTGTTTTATAATCTCGTTTGAAATATTTAGAACAAAAATATTACAATTTTAAGTTAAAAAGCATCAATAAAATCTCGTTCTTCCAAAGTACATAGGAATTAATTTATTATGCAATCCGTTTTTAAGAAATTAAAATTAGCAAACTTCATGTACGCAGCGTGGCCATATGAAAGCAGGTTTCATACGAAAAAAATTAAAATTTGAAAACAATTACAAGAATGATCAAATGCCTCTTTACTGTGAATCACACATGGATTTTTTAACTAAAATATTAATTTCGTACAGAATGGGGGATATCAAAAGTACCTACCTAAAACAACTTTGTAGAAGACTGCAATACCGATCCTCAACAAAATTTCGAAAAATGTTATTGCATGTTATTATTTATAAAGTTAGTAATCAGAAGTAACAAACTCATCATAAGGTTCTCAGTCCGAAGACTGGTTGGACGCGTACCTCCATTCTTTTCTATCCTGAGCTAACCTACGCATTTCCCTAAAAGTAGAACATCCTACATCCCTAACTATTTGAGAGCAGTAGTCTAATCTAGGCCTACCCCTACCTCTTTTTATTCCTATCTCTGACTCTAGTATGTCACGAACTATTCCTTCGTGTCTTAGAAGGTGTCCTACCATCCTATCTCTCCTACTCTTTATTGTTTTCCATACCTTTCGCTTTTCCCCAACTCTTTCTAATACTTCCCTATTGCTAACCTTATCTATCCACGGTATCTTCATCATGCGTCTGTAGCACCACATTTCAAACGCTTCTACTCTTTTTCTATCCGCTTCTCCTATTGTCCAAGTTTCGCACCCGTATAATGCCGTACTCCATACATACGACGTTAAGAGTCTCTTCCTAGTCTCTATATTAACCGTTCTCGAGCATAACAGTTGTTTCTTTTTGTTAAACGCAACTCGGCCCTGCGCCATTCTTTGTTTTATATCTTTAGTGCTCCTACCGTCTTGAGTTATTTTACTTCCTAAGTAGCAGAAATCCGCGACCTCCTCTATCTTCTCATTTCCAATTTGTATTTCCATTTTAGTTCTATTTTCACATCCCCTACATACCAAAATTTTAGTTTTCTTTTTATTGATTTTCATGCCGAAGCCCTGTGTCAAAACTGCTTCCATTTCATTCAGAGCCGCTCCTAATTCTTCTTTGCTAGATGCTAACACTGCTATATCATCCGCAAATCTGAGCATGTTAATAGTTTGGCCCTGTACATTGATCCCTGAGGCTGTTCTTTCCTTAACAATATTAATCGCATCTTCGATATATAAGTTGAAAACTAGAGGTGACAATGCACATCCCTGTCTCACTCCCTTCCGGATATCTACTTCCCTTTGTTCCTGCTCACATTCTATAACTGCCTTTTGCTCTTTGTAGAGATGATGAGTAACAAACTAGAACTCTTATTTTTCTAATTATATTATCTTAGTCACAACAAATAAAGCGTCATTTATCTAACAGAGAAATGTATAAAATAGAGTTATTCTGCAAGATGTGCCACTATTAAATCAATTTTTGATATTGCTATCGGGAAGAAATTTATGAATATTTTAAAAATATAAATATTCGATTTTTGCGAAAATTGGCATGTATGCATACCATTACAAAAGTAAATTGTAATAGTCCTAGCGGTTAACGACAATTTTGGCCGAAAACTTTCAAAATGGCGGCCAAATTTCCAATTTTAATTCAAAATTTTTGTTAAATTCAGTAATATTAAAAAAATTGTAAAATATATAACATTTTTATTTAAATTGCAGGCTCTTAACCTGTTCTAATGATATTTTAGGTATCCCCAAAAATTTCAAAATGGTTGCCCTTTTTGAAAGTAAAATTTATTTGCAGTACCTACCTATAACCTGTTGGATATGGATGGGCGAACTGATGGCATTATAGAAATTTAATTTTTTGTTTCTCTTTTTATTTAACATGTCGACAATGTGTTTTTGAAGATAACTATACCTACATACAGGGTGTGTCACGACGAGTTCCTATTAGACAATTGTGGAGAAGCGCATAATTCGGCTAATAATTAGCTCTTGCTAATACTTGCACCAAGCGTGTAAGTATACAGCAAACAGTATTGCATGGTTCGAGTGTCTAGGGCAAAGCACCGTACTGATGAATCTACGGTTTTCCATGCACATTCGAAACATGCAATATTGAAAAACTTCTGACATACATAAGACTACTGCTGGTAGAGCAGGAAAGTACCTACGCAGAGATCTGAGGATGTTTCAAGCCCGACGATATGTTTGGGGTGGCATCCCGTATAAGATCTTGTAGTACCCAAACTCTGGATTTAGTTCTATAATTTAATGCTTGGCGGGGTACTTGCCCGAGGAGTAGTTGTTCGAACGGTCCAGTACCACACAGAATTCTGAAAATAATTCTGAAAATTGGTAATATCACGTTTTCAAATATTCTCTATTTAATGAAAATAATGGCAACTTAATCCAACTTCCGCTTATACCGGAAGTGGCACTTAACTTCCTTATTTTAAATAGAACTAATACCAATTTTTTTTAACACTTTCCGGTTCACCATAAAATTTCCAAGATATACGCGAGTTTTCAAATTTTTTTACATACAGGGTACTCTTTGGCGTCTGCGGCAAAAGAAACTAATTGAAATCGAAACAATTGCGGGCGGTAGTGTACTCAAAGTTTGAAAATACTGCGAACAGTGATTAGGATGCGACATTAAACTGAGAAATCAAAATATTGCCAGAACTAACAAAATTAAATGGAACGCCCCCTTTTTATGCACTTTTTGGATTTATATCGACTCCAACTAAAATTTTCCGTAGAATCCAAAAAGTGCATAAAAAAGGGGACGTTCCATTTAATTTTGTTGAGTTCTGGCAATATGTTGATTTCTCAGTTTAATGTCGCATCGTCACTGTGCGTAGTATTTTAAAACTTTGAGTTCACTGAACTTTAATTTAGACCTTTGCCATTAATCCTACTGCCGGCAATTGTTTCGATTTGAATTTGTTTCTTTTTCCGCAGACGCCAAAGAGTACCCTGCAACTGTAAAAAAATTTGAAAACTCGCGTATATCTTGGAAATTTTATGGTGAACCGGAAAGTGTAAAAAAATTGGTATTAGTTCTATTTAAAATAAGGAAGTTAAGTGCCACTTCCGGTATAAGCGGAAGTTGGATTAGTAAGTTGCCATTATTTTCATTAAATAGAGAATATTTGAAAACGTGATATTACAAATTTTCAGAATTCTATTGTGAGCGCTTCTCTACAAACGTCTAATAGGAACTCGCCGTGACACACCCTGTATGTAGGTATAGTTATCTTCAAAAACAAATTGTCGACATGTTAAATAAAAAGAGAAACAAAAAATTAAATTTCTATAATGCCATCAGTTCGTCCATCCATATTTAACAGGGTATAGGTACTTCAAATAAATTGTACTTTCAAAAATGGCAACCATTTTGAAATTTTTGGGGATACCAAAAAATATCATTAGAACAGGTTAAGAGCCTGCAATTTAAATAAAAATGTTATATATTTTACATTTTTTTTAATATTAGCGAATTTAACAAAATTTTGAATTAAAATTGGAAATTTGGCCGCCATTTTGAAAATTTTATAGCTATAAATAAAATATGGTTTAAATTGACTTCAGCGATATCAAATCAATATAAAATGACATACCTATTACTTGCCCACATTGGTTATTATTTAATTATTTTTGAAATTCAAGCCCCTTGGAATATGTTCCGCCCCTGAGCTGCTCCTACGGGTTATTTTTTTGGGTACTGCGGGCAAAATCTCTTAATTTGACCTATTTAAGCTGCCGACCAAGTTTCATGCTTTTAACACAATTTGCAAGGTTTTTTGGTTAACCGCTAGGACTATAACACAAGTGAGGAAATGGCTTCATTACAAAAAAATGTTAGGTAGGTATACCTAGGTAGGTACAGGTTGATGTGTTTATATTAACAATAAAACACTTGGAAAACGTTAACTTTATTAAACAAACTCTACACGATCAAAGTACACGTCTTCTCGTGTTCAGCGGTAGCGGCCATCTCGTGCTTCCGGTTCTCGTAGTCGTGGTCGCTCGTAGGTTCGGCGGTAATATTTAAATTCAAACATAACTACAATTTTCTACAATTTTCTAACAAAATTAAAAATATCTTACTCTAATCAAATGGTCACATGGTATCTGTACTTCGTTACAGATCCAGTCGTTGAACAGGTTTTACAATTCTTCCTGATCTAGTTTTATATTCCACCTTATTTTCTACATTAACAATACTTTCGGAATCATTATTAAAGTTATTGTTATACTCCTCCCAGTAAGCCTTTCTTTTAAAATTGTACTTGTTTTTGTTTATATTATGAAAATCATTGGCACTGTTTAATACTGGAACATTTGGTACACTTTTAAAATTGTAATATTTTGAAACATTTACATCTCTCATATTCCTTCTTTTCACCCTTCCAGTATTTATATCTCTAATTACAACTGAACGTGGAGTATCAAGCACCTTAATAATCTTTCCTTTTTTCCAAACATCGTTAAACCGATACATTACAAAATCATTAACTCTAACTTCATAATTTCTTCTTTTAGAATTTGCATCATACCATACTTTAGTCTTTAATTTTCTCCTGCGCAAAATTGTTGAAAAATTGCATACAGTTTTTGGCTTTAATAAATTATTGTTTACAGGTAGTTTGGTGCGTGTTCTTCGACCTAATAATAATTGAGCTGGAGAAAAATTCAAATCTAGAATTGGCATGTTTCTATATTCTAAAAGTACAGATTCTATATCATTTTCCCCTTCTATACATTTCTTAATCAACTTTTTGCAAATTCCCACGTAACGTTCGCTAAATCCATTATTTTGAGCATAAAATGGACTCGTCGTTACTAATTTAAAATTCCATTCTTCCGAAAAGTCATTAAATTCTTTAGAATTAAACGGTACATTATCACTTATTAATTTTGCTGGAACACCATGCATCGCAAAAATTTCTTTCATTGCTTTTATTATTTCAAAACTGCTTTTATTTTCAAATAATTTTAATTCTACCCAATGTGAATAGTAATCGCCTAGAACTAAATAATTTTTATTTGTACTTGTACCTTGACGCAGTTCTAGTAATACTGGGACGGGTGGGATGGCTTGCGCGCTTCAATGATCTAAAGAGCCGAACCATAGGTTTAACCATATTGGAGGGGTTTTTATTTGAGAAGCCAGACTAAATCAAGTCCCTGAAAGGGGGCAGCAGCTCTTTCAGTAATCATAGTGGCAGAGATCGTGAGGGTCGGTATGGCACTGTGATACACACTACTGCGATGTGGAAGGCAACGGGAAACCACCACATTATTATATCCCTGGTACAGCGTACTTCGAATTTATGATGATGGCACTTTCTGGAGTAAAATATTCCGGAGGTAAAATAGTCCCACATTCGGATCTCCGGGCGGGGACTGCTTCGGGGGGAGTCATCAGAAATGATAAGTGTAACATCTCACGAGTCGGAGCGTGGAATGTTAGAAGCATGAAACAAGTAGGAAAGTTAGAGAATTTGAAAATTGAGATGGATAGGTTAGCATTAGACGTAGTAGGTATTAGTGAAGTGCGATGGCCAGAAGCCGGAGACTTCTGGAGCGGAGATTTTAGAGTAATACACACAGGATCTGTAGGAGGAAATTCGGGAGTAGGAATTGTTATGCGGAAAAAAGTAGGGCAGAGTGTAGAAAATTTCTTACAGCAAAGTGACAGGGTAGTTATGGTTAGGTTAGATTCGAAACCTGTAAAAACAGTAATAATACAGGTATATATGCCCACTTCTAACTACAGTGATGAGGTCGTAGAGGCAGTTTATAGTGATATTGAACATGTGCTAGATTTTGTGAGAGGACACGAAAATTTAATAATTATAGGAGATTTCAATGCAGTCGTAGGCGCAGGGCGAGAGGGCGGAATAGTTGGTCCCTTTGGATTAGGCAATAGGAACGATAGGGGAGTGAGACTGATAGAGTTCTGCGATAAACATAACTTAACGGTCGCGAACACTCTATTTCACCATCATGTTAGGAGACGCTACACGTGGAAGATGCCAGGAGACCTAGGGAGATATCAAATAGATTACATTCTTGTTAGGCAAAGATTTAGAAATCAAGTTAGGGATTGTAGAAGTTATCCAGGAGCAGATATAGATAGTGATCACAATATAGTCGTTATGAAGGCCAATCTTAAATTTAAAATTTTGAAAAAACGAAGCGGAAGAAGGTATCTTGACCCAGAGAAACTAAAAGATGATGATACGCGCGATAAGTTCGAGAAAAAGACAAACGAAGTACTAAAGGGCGCGGGCGAAAATATTGTTAGGGACATAGAGGAAGAATGGAATTGCATTAAAAATAGTTTAGTTTCCTCAGCTAGGGATATTTTGGGTCATAAACAGAATGAAAGTAGGAAACCCTGGATAACAAAACATATTGTGAGTCTAATAGAGGAAAGGCGCAAATATAAAAATAGGTTAGATGAAATAGGGAAACAAAGATATAAGGCGATCAAGTGGGAAATTATTCGGAAATGTAGGAAAGCGAAAGAGCAATGGATCGATGATAAGTGCAAAGAAGTGGAAAATAAGTTCGAAATAGGAAAGACTGATGAAGCATATAAAATAATTAGGAGAAATTTTAGAGAAATTGGATCTAGTACCAAAAGCATTAGGAATGAGGCAGGAGATATCCTAATCGAAAGCGGGGAGAAGGCAGATAGGTGGAAAGAATATTTAGGAAACTTATATGCGGGACAGGAAGTGCAAGATATATTAGAAAGTGAAAGCAGTGTAGAAGGGGATAACCTAGGGAGTCCTATAATGAGAGAAGAGTTTGAGCTAGCACTAAAAAGTTTAAGGAATAATAAAGCACCAGGTATAGATGGCTTGCAGGCAGAAATCTTAAAGTGCGCAGGTCAAGAGGTAATAGATCGTTTATTTAAATTAGTTAGTCGCATATACCTAACAGGCGAGATTCCAGAGGATTACAAACTGAACATCATGGTAGCTTTGCCAAAAAGGAAAGGCGCGGATAGATGCGAAAATTTTAGAACTATCAGTTTAACTTCCCATGCGTCAAAAATTTTAACTAGAATTGTGCAAAGAAGGATGGAGAAAAAGGCGGAAGAAATATTAGGAGAAGATCAGTTCGGATTTAGACGAAATAGAGGAACGCGCGAGGCCATTCTAGCTTTACGAGTAATTATAGAAAAAACGATAGAAAAGAGAAAGAGCGTATATATAGGATTTGTAGATTTAGAAAAAGCCTTCGACAACGTAAAATGGGGGAAGATGTTCGAAGTGCTGAGAAAGGTAGGGATGAAATACAGGGACAGAAGAATAATACATAATCTCTACAAAGAGCAAAAGGCAGTTATAGAATGTGAGCAGGAACGAAGGGAAGTAGATATCCGGAAGGGAGTGAGACAGGGATGTGCATTGTCACCTCTAGTTTTCAACTTATATATCGAAGATGCGATTAATATTGTTAAGGAAAGAACAGCCTCAGGGATCAATGTACAGGGCCAAACTATTAACATGCTCAGATTTGCGGATGATATAGCAGTGTTAGCATCTAGCAAAGAAGAATTAGGAGCGGCTTTGAATGAAATGGAAGCAGTTTTCACACAGGGCTACGGCATGAAAATCAATAAAAAGAAAACTAAAATTTTGGTATGTAGATGGAGTGAAAATAGAACTAAAATTGAAATACAAATAGGAAATGAGAAGATAGAGGAGGTCGCGGATTTCTGCTACTTAGGAAGTAAAATAACCCAAGACGGTAGGAGCACTAAAGATATAAAACAAAGAATGGCGCAGGGACGAGTTGCGTTTAACAAAAAGAAACAACTGTTATGCTCGAGAACGGTTAATATAGAGACTAGGAAGAGACTCTTAACGTCGTATGTATGGAGTACGGCATTATACGGGTGCGAAACTTGGACAATAGGAGAAGCGGATAGGAAAAGAGTAGAAGCGTTTGAACTGTGGTGTTACAGACGCATGATGAAGATACCGTGGATAGATAAGGTTAGCAATAGGGAAGTATTAGAAAGAGTTGGGGAAAGGCGAAAGGTATGGAAAACAATAAAGAGTAGGAGAGATAGGATGGTAGGACACCTTCTAAGACACGAAGGAATAGTTCGCGACATACTAGAGTCAGAGATAGGAATAAAAAGAGGTAGGGGTAGGCCTAGATTAGACTACTGCTCTCAAATAGTTAGGGATGTAGGATGTTCTACTTTTAGGGAAATGCGTAGGTTAGCTCAGGATAGAAAAGAATGGAGGTACGCGTCCAACCAGTCTTCGGACTGAGAACCTTATGATGATGCATATTCTAATATGTCACACCCTACTATTTCAAACGGTAAATTTGGTATCTCGTGTAATATCATATTTTCTTTACAATTTTTTGCTCTATACTTTTGACAAATATGACATTGTGCTATTAATTTTTCAATTTCATTGTCCATTCCCGGCCAATAAAATAACGTTTTTGCTCGTTTTTTAGTTCTAACTATACACACGTGCGAATCATGCACTTTATTCAAAATTGTTTGTTGCAAATTTTTAGGAATCATCATTCTGTCCTCTATAAAAACCAAATTTTCATTTACATAGATCTCAGATCTTTTGTTAAAATAAAATTTGACATCTTCTTCTACTTTTGTTTTTGATTTTGGCCAACCATTCTTACATAATTCTATTAGTTTAACTAACACTCTGTCTTTTTTAGTTTCAAGTTCTATTTGCGATTTTAAATTACTACCAACATTTATTGAATGTATTACTACATTTAACTGCGCATCTACTTCACTTTTTTCGGCTTTTGAACAAGCTCGACTAATAGCATCGGCTATTAACATTTCTTTCCGCGGTGTGTACCTTAGAGAAATTTTATAAATTGCTAATTTTAGTCTAATGCGTTGTAAACGATTTGAATATATTTTATTTATTTCCTTTTTCATAATCCCTAGTAGTGGTTTGTGATCAGTCTGAATAATCACCTCCTCCCCGTATATGTAATAATGGAATTTGTTACACGCGAATAAAATTGCCAAAAATTCCTTCTCGATCTGTGAGTAATTTATTTCTGCTTCTGTCAAACTTTTTGATGCAACACACACTGGTTTATTTTCTTGCAGTAATACACAACCAATCCCATATTTACTACTATCTGTCTGAATGACTATCGGTTTCTTTCTTTCAAAATTTTGTAACACTGTTGCTTGACTAACTAAATTTTTAAATTTTTTTTTATATAATTATTCGTGCCAATTTTTTTCTTTAAGTTTATAACTTTTGTGAATTTTTTGGCAAAATTGAAACTTCTTTTTGTAAAACACCAACGTTTCGCCTCCGTTAGGGGGCTTTATCAAGGTTTTATTCAAAATTGTATAAAGTATAAAAAAGTGACATTTTTTTTCTTAATAAAATTTGTAAATTTTATTAAGAAAAAAAATGTCACTTTTTTATACTTTATACAATTTTGAATAAAACCTTGATAAAGCCCCCTAACGGAGGCGAAACGTTGGTGTTTTACAAAAAGAAGTTTCAATTTTGCCAAAAAATTCACAAAAGTTATAAACTTAAATTTTTAAATTGTATAATTATTTGTGCCATTTTTTTAATAATTTTAGTAATATTTGTGAATTTATGGCAAATGAAACACTATGTAAAAAATATTATCGACGTTTCGCCTCTGGTTGGAGGCTTTATCAAGATTATATATTTAAAAGTTTACAAAATGCATAAAAGTGACAAAATTTTTTCTTAATAAAAATGTAAATAACAGTAACTAAGAACTTATATTAAAAATAGAAATTATACGTAGCACACATGATTGAAAATTCAAAATATTCTTATAAAATACATGATACTATTTTAAAATGTCAAAAATCTTGTTTAAACATTCTTATTTCCGATCATTACACCAGCATACAAAAAATTACTAAAACCCTTCAATACCTCGAAATTCAAATTAATAGAATATTACCACAAACATATAACAACTTTTTTAAACAATCACAAAACCAAAAATTTTACTATAAATTTCTTAACATAAAAAATAAACAACAACGGAAATTAATAAAACTTACTAATAAACATACTAATAATAATGATTGCAATCTCTCTATTAATAAAGAATGGATACATAACATTTCTACCACCGACATTCCAACTAATGTACAAAAAATTTTACAATTAGGCCCAAATTTTACTATAAATATCCGTAATACTGAAATTCCAATTAATAATATCATTGCCGCTATTGAAAGTGGTATAACTTTACTTCCATCTGAAGAAAAAAATTATATTAGAAATAAAATTTGCCAAATTATTAAAAAAATTAACAATTCTTATACAAAAATTAACAAAAATGAAAAAGAACTATTGACTAACATTAAAATTACAAAAACTTTCTTTAAAAACAACCCACAAATTATCATCCTAAAACCCGATAAAAGTAACAAAACAGTAATAATGAATTCCACTGATTACGAAAATAAAATGTTTAATCTATTAAACGACAAATTAATTTATATGCCTCTTCCTAAAGATCCCACTACTAGTTTACAAACTAAAAATAATAATTTTATCTAACCCCGCTATGAAATGTCACATTTTAAATGCATTTTTGACATTACGAAACGTCATATTTTTCATAACTGTCAGTTCATTACATAACTAGTTATGTAATGAACTTTCATTACATAACTAGTTATGTAATGAACTTTTACGTAACTGAATATTTAAAAGCAAAAACAAAAGTAAGAATTTATTACAGGGTATTATTGAATCTATTGCCAAATTCGCTGATTCTTCTATATCAGAAGGCATATCTACATCAGAATCATCCATTTATGGCAGAATTTGAAATAAAAAAAACTCATCACTGACAATAGTTATTTATAGTATCCAAAGCAACGCCAAGGTAAAGCGATGAAGTTGAATTTGTTTGTACGGCTACAAGGGATGTTACATTAATTATTTGGAGTAGCACAATTCTTTTTTATTTTAAAGCGGGGTTAGATAAAATTTTGTACTTAACACGTTATGAAAAGGCTAATTTTATTTGACTCATATAATTTGCAAAACTCGCTCACTTCGTTCGCTCGTTTTGGCAAATATTATATTCGTCAAATAAAATTAGTCTTTTCATAACTGGTTACGTAAATAACTATTATATCTAAATTATTAAATGAAAATAATATCCCTTATACACTTAGCACTAAACTTAAAATACAAAATTCCCTACCCCCACGTATATATGGCCTCCCAAAATTACACAAAATTAATATCCCACTTAGACCAATAGTATCATGTATACAAAGTCCTTTTTATAAATTATCAAAATATTTATCTAATATTTTATCTAACATCATAGGTCAAAATGAATTTTACATCAAAGATTCTTGGTCATTTAAAGAAAAAAGCAAAAATTTTTATTTCCCTGAAAATTATATATTTATTTCACTTGATGCTGTATCTCTCTATACCAACATTCCAATAAATCTAGCAATTACAATAATCAAAAAAAACTGGAATAAAATTGAACCTTTCACGTCACTTACTTTAAACAATTTTATTACAGCCATTGAACTTACCTTAACCACTACATATTTCAAATTTAAAGATAAAATTTATAAACAAACTGATGGCTGTGCTATGGGTTCTCCAATTTCAAGCACTATTGCCCAATTAGTTTTAGAAGATTTAGAAACCACTGTTATTCCTAAATTATCATTTAATCTACCTTTTTTTATACGTTATGTAGATGATTGTCTTACTGCTATTCCTCCCGACAAAGAAAATGAAATTCTTCATCAATTCAATAATTATCATCCCAAATTACAATTTACCATAGAAATTTCAAAAAATAACCAAATTAACTTCTTAGACTTAACACTATACAAAATTAATAATTCAATAGAAACAGAATGGTACACAAAACCCACTTGGTCTGGCCGTTATATTCATTTTAATTCCAAACAACCCACTTGTCACAAAAAAAGTATCGTTATTTGCTTGACTGACAGAGCAATCAAACTCTCCAGTCCACAATTCAGACAATATGCATTAAACAAAACCATAAATTGTTTAATAAAAAATAACTACCCAAGAAATTTTATTGACAAAATTATAAAAAATAGACTACATCATTATTATAATAACAATAACGACAATCAAAACCAAAAAGAACCTAAAAATTACATTTCTTTACCATATATAAAACACATATCACATAACATCAATAAATTATTATTAAAACATAATTTTGTAATTGCTCATAAAAAGCATAACAACTTACAATTTTTATATTCTCGTTTAAAAACTCCAATTCCAAAATTAATGAAAACTCATATTGTATACAAAATTAACTGTAATAACTGTAATAAAACATACATTGGGCAAACCAAAAATCGCCTTGAAACTAGGTTAAAACAACATACTTACCAAAATAGTAATTCAGCTATCAGTAAACACATAAAAGATACTAAACACAATTTCGATTTTCACAATACTACTATTTTAGAACAAGAAAAAAACTTAAAAGCTAGACTGGTTTTAGAAATGATACACATCCAAAAAGATAAAAATTCCTTGAATGACAGATCTGACATTCAAAATTTAAGTCAAATTTACAGTGACATAATAACGTAAATCTGTTCTCTACCACTTGATTCTAATTTATGTACATTTCTTTCCTCCTTCATATTTTTTACAAAATCATGTGTGCTACGTATAATTTCTATTTTTAATATAAGTTCTTAGTTACTGTTATTTACATTTTTATTAAGAAAAATTTTTGTCACTTTTATGCATTTTGTAAACTTTTAAATATATAATCTTGATAAAGCCTCCAACCAGAGGCGAAACGTCGATAATATTTTTTACATAGTGTTTCATTTGCCATAAATTCACAAATATTACTAAATTTTTAATTTGCTCAAAACATCGGGTATGGCTATCATTCCATTTAAATTCTACATTCTTTTTCAACAAGTTCCTTAAAGTACTTGTCATCTCAGCTAAATCTGGTATAAAATCCCTTAAATAATTTATCATCCCTAATAGCCTCTGCAAATCTGTTTTATCTTTTGGTATATCATACTTTGCTACAGCGCTTACTCTACCTTCGTCCATTTCTATAGTTCCTTCTTTAAACGTATGCCCTAAATACTTAACCTCACTTTTTTGAAACTCAAATTTATTTACGTTAAATTTTATATTCATTTGTTTGGCCCTATTTAATACTTTTACTAGTATTTCATTATGCTGCTCTTTAGTTTCTGCGAACACTAACAGATTATCTATATACACAAAAACCCCTGGTATATTACCAAATGCGTCTGTATTAAATTTTTGAAACACTTGAGCCGAAATCTTTAACCCAAATGGTAATCTTTTGAATGCATAGCAACCAAAAATTGTTGAAAATACACAATATTTCACACTATCATTTCCCAACTTTATCTGCCAAAATCCATCCTTCAAATCAAGTACTGAGTAAAATTTAGATTGACCTATTTTTGATTTCAATTCAGCTAATGTTGGAATTGGATAATGTTCCTCTTTAATATTTTCATTTATGTTTTTCGGATCAAGACATAACCTTAAAGTTTTATCATTTTTCTCAACAATGACCAACCTGCTACACCATGATGTTGGCTTATCATACTTTTCTATTATTTTCATTTTACAAAGTCTATCTAATTCTCTTTTCAGTTTATCTTGTAATTTTATTGGGACTCTATACGGCGGTAATGAAACAGCTTGAGCATTTTCTTTTAGCTCAATATTATACTCATATGGAAAACAACCTATATCTTTAAATACTGAATCATAATTTCTAATAATACTGTCTTCCGTTAGCATTTCTGTGATTGAATCTACACTTCTTACTACTATTTTCAACCTTTCACTCGTATTCAACCCTAAAATTGGTGTTAACTTTTCTTTTGTAACTATAAATGATTCAACATAATACCTATTTCGGTATTCTACTTTTAGTTCAACTGTACCATAATTTTGTACAATTGCACCTCCGTAAGCATGCAATTTAATATTATTTCTTTTTATGTGATTACCTGACTTTTTCATCGTGTTTACAATGTCATATGGTAGTAGATTCACCTCACATCCTGTATCTATTTTAAAATTGACATCAATATTTTCAACCTTCAGGGTTTTCACCCAATCCATTGCATCTAAATTGGTTACCACATTGTTACAATAATAATCTTGACTTCTACCATCATTTTCAACACCGAAATCATTATTGTAATTATTTTTTCTAACAGTTCTACACCTATTAGCAAAATGATTCAACCCGTTACATTTATTACAACGTTTACCTCTTGCCCAGCACTTATTCCAATCATGATAAAATCCAGATTGTTTACATACAAATTTGTTACCCTTTGGCCTGTTTTCTCTTTTCTTTTCATACTCTTGTCTTCTGTTTACCTTCTGCTGATTTTTCTTGAAGTTCTTCTCTTCATTTTCTTTTTCCTCTTTAACATTGATGGCATCTATAATTCCTTCCCCTCCATGAATCTCTCTTGTTTGTTTCCTTATTACTTCAGCTATTCTGAACTTTTCTGTGGCATGCTTCAGTGAAATTTGACCAATTTTTATAATGTGATCCATTGTTTCTTTATCGTTCGAACCCAGCACTACTTTATCTCTTAAAATTTCTTCAAGATTTTCAAACTCACAATCTTGTATCAGTGTTTTTACATCTGTTAAAAATGAGTCGTATAGCTCACCCTCTTTTTGTCTTCCATTGTAGAACAGAGCTCTTACATGTAGTACATTCTTTTTTGGATTACAATATTCTTCAAAAGCTTTCAAAACACAACTTATTTTCTTTTCTTCACCTTCCCCATATACGAACGTATCTTGTAATTCCACAGCTTCACGACCAATAATATTTAATAAAATTGCTACCTGTCTTTCTTCGTTTTCTTTGCTATAAGTTGTTGCTGTCATATATATATTAAAGGACTTTTTAAATTTCTTCCAATTTTCGGAAATATTTCCACTTAACAGTAGCGGATTCGGTACCACAAAATTTGCCATTTGTACGCTTTCTTTCACTATTTTCTTTAAAATATCACTTTTATCTTATACCATCAACCTTTTTAAATTGTATTTTACTTGGACTGCGCCATGATGTGTTTATATTAACAATAAAACACTTGGAAAACGTTAACTTTATTAAACAAACTCTACACGATCAAAGTACACGTCTTCTCGTGTTCAGCGGTAGCGGCCATCTCGTGCTTCCGGTTCTCGTAGTCGTGGTCGCTCGTAGGTTCGGCGGTAATATTTAAATTCAAACATAACTACACTACACAGGTAAGTACCTAATAAATAAATTACATATTTCAAATCTTAAGAATTTAAGTTTTATGTTGTAAATAGCTTAATAGAATATAAAACTGTGTCTACACATGTAATGGCAATTGACAAAAAGTAGATATATTAGATAAATATCTATTATTCACCACTTACCATTCTTAAAATTTATTTTATCATCTCGTCGACAAGCTACAATTCATTGCTTTGCCAGTTCGCTAATCTTTGGAAACTTGAAGTAAGTACATACTTTATATACCTTGGCCTAGTTGTTGATTTATACAACACATTAGGTCTAAATCGAGCCGGATACAGAATAAATCTGGGATTATTAATTAGGAAACCTGAGTTGAAGAAAATTTGAAACGGCGGCCGGCGTTTTGCGTATCTTAACACGGAGGTATCAACCTTTTGCCTTGCAGTGGAAATTCCCACGCTTCACTACAACACAACCAGGCATTTTAATTTAATGTTACACAATTTTTTTCATAGCATAAATTGCAAATGATGCTTAAACGAATAATACAAAACACTAACAACACCGCGTCATTGCGTTCGCACAGCACGGAGATGTGTTTCCCGCAAATCTCTGCTTCGCACTCTACGCGTGTTGCGCGGTGCTGATAAAATTGGGCTGCCTATCGAGCATACTATATATGCTTATACTATGGCAAATTGACATATTCATTTATGATGAAGGGATTGGTCTGTTTTTTTGAACGTACTCAACAGATTGTGGTTTCCTTATGGCTAGGTGATGACGGTACGACCATTATAAGGTTTATTGATCTTAAATGCAGTATGGTCTTTCTTGATCTCCCGGGAAGAGATAGTGAATGATTTGAATTTTATATGGCCTATATTTGCCTTTTTAAAATATTTTTAGAACTTTTATTTTGGAAACACCAACTTGTGATTCGATTTCGCGACAAGAAGTTTTTGGTGTCGCCTCAACCAACGATAAGACATTTATTTCTTCCTCTTCCCTATTTTCTTTATTATAAATTTTGTTTCTAGGTTTATTGAATGACCCATAGTGAATTAAATTTGATTTTAATCTCGAAAACATCATTTTGCTTGGTTGTAGACTTTCCAACTTTAAGTTGACTCAAGTGGGTAGGTAAATGTAACGTTATAATTATAGGACATCCTTAATTACATCTAAGGAACGAATAAAATACTTTGGTTTTAAAACGTACCTATAATTATTGTATAGCTCCGATATGTAGTGGAGAGAAGCGACCAATAAAATTCTTCTATCCAGAACTAACACAATAAATCAATTCTCTATAGAATATGTGTTTGAAAATTGGAAAATATATTTCCCTCTGGGGACGTGACTTATCTAATAGCTGACGCTGTAAATAATTTGACGCTGGTACAGGAAGATGTTGCCTCCTTTTTAATAAACACTTCTAGTCCTCATTAGCGCACACTCTTGATAAATTGCAATCCATTTATAAAGTACTAATTGGGATTTATATGTGAAATCGCGGGCAGGTACACTCAATTAAAGTAAATGGCGCTCGTTTAAAGAGGAACATTGAAAAATGTCGTTTATTTGTCGATAAATAATCGGTGGACTGTCTATAACATAAATAGTAGTTAATTCCAATCGTACATTTATTGAAATAATTCAGTACGGTAGGAAAACAACCCTCCCTTTGTGTAATACTAAAATTTCTCGTTAAAAGAACTCCGTTAATAAAAATAAAATCTGTAAACATGTAAAAGGTGTTTTGAAGTAACCACATCATAGCAACAACACCCAAGATTGTTTTTGGAACTCTCCCATTCATAAACAGGGAGTGTTACTATATACTACCAGTGCCTAAGTAACTTCATCCCATACAAGCAAAAGTTATCTCAGTGTATTTGCACAGTAAACAATTGTGTTGAAATCATTTACGCCGACCGAGTTCATTTTCATGGAGGGATAATGTTACAACAGGAGAATGGAACTGGCCCCCTAGGGCGAAGCTTGAAGATTTATTGACGCTTGTAATTAGAATATGCACGCAACTGGAAATGAATGCATCATACAATACAGTCACTTTTCACTCTTTAGTATTTTGGTATTTTATAACATATATTGTACCAATTGGTTCCATAATACACTTATGTAAGATCAAAAGATTCTGGTAAAGTACAAAATTCATTGTATAAGATTATAATGTTCTTAGACAATCCTATCTAATAAAAGTGATGTTAGTCGTGGAGAATGCGCAATAGGCACGTACCGTTTCGATCTAGCGAGGTCAGATTTTTCGTTTCCGTCTCTTTTTAATACGTACGGGAGCCGACGCCAAAAGTGCGTACGTCTGAACTATCACAGGTAGGTATCATGTTTGTTGTCGTTGTAAATGTATACGCCGTCAGAAACAATTCAAAGTTATTGGACGCATGTACTCCGCAAGCCCCAGCCAAATTGAACTATTTCATTTTCGATTATTATACTTCATATTAAAGGAGCAAACAGATTTGAAGATCTGAAAACAGTAAACGGAGAAATACAGGAATCTTGTGTAGCAGCGTGTTTTTATATAGACGGTCCAGGAGGCTCCTGTAAGACTTATGTTTATACAACCCTTTACAGCTAACTGAAGAGTAAGAATAAAATTGTTGGTACCATGGCCTTCACGGGCATAGCAGCAACCCTACTTCCTCATGGCAGAACAGTTCATAAAACGTTTGGGTTACCTGTTCCTCTGTTTTTAGATTCATCTTCCAACTTTAAGAAAAATTCAAAAGAAGCAAATTATTTAAGGAGTGTAGATGTTTTTATTTGGGATGGAGCTCCTGTGGCGCCAAGGTATGCTTTAGACATTATAGACAGAGCCTTACGAGACTTTATGAAATGTGATGTTCCGTTTGGTGGAAAAATTATGGTGTTGCGAGATTTTTGACAATTGTTACCAGTTAAAATAAATGCTACCCGCTGTGAAACAGTGAATTTAAGTATCAAATTTAGTTCTCTTTGGAGTTATTTGTGTTATGTTATGTGTTATGTGAGGAGCAGTTACAATACTCAGATACTATCGTTTGATTTCCCAATAGAATCATCATTTGAATATTTGGTTATGAAATTCACTATAAGTAGAACGATAATTACTATTGGAATCTTTTATCGTCCCCCTAATTCTAGTTGTCCTGCTTTTATCGAGACGCTTGATCAGATTATCACATATATTCTTCCTTCTACAGATCTTTTCTTATGTTTAGGTGATTTTAATATTAATCTTTTTAATCCTAACAATCCTCTTGAGAAATGTTTTACTGCTTATGGTTTTGAACAGCTTATTGTGGAGCCCACTAGAATTTCACCTGGCACTGTGACTTTGTTGGATCCAATTTTTGTTAACCAGTCGAGTATTGTTAGTACCTCGGGCGTTGTTAATGCCGATTTAATATCAGATCATCAACTTGTTTTCTGTGAACTTAAAATAAATTCTACAAAACTTGCACCAAAATTTATTACATATAGGGAATATAAATATTTTGATTATAATTCGTTCGTCACAGACCTGGAGACTTCTGATTGGTTTTCTATAATTAGAGAAACGAATATTGATAATAAAATTAATATGTTCAATTCTTTGTTAATAAGTTTGTTTGATTGCCATGCACCTTTGCGAAATGTCAGAGTAACGAAACCCAGATCGCCCTGGTATACTGATAGTATTCGACTTTTGCAGCGCGAGAGAAACAAGGCTTTGTTAAAATATAAGCGAACAAACAATATAAATGATTGGAATTGTTATAAACAACTTAGAAACTTTACGGTCCAAGCCATAAAAAACGAAAAACGAGCCTATATTAATCATTTATCTCATCGTAGATTGTGGGCTGCGTTGAAATCACTGAACGTAAGGAGTCAAAAAGTAAATACTATACCTGCTACTTTGGCTGACTCCGAAGAAATGAATAATTTATTTGCAGCCGTTGTGCGGGATGGTGTTTTTAACAGTCTAGAGGCAATTGCTTTTTATGATGACAAAATGTTTGGTGCGGATCTGAGTTTTTCTTTTCAACTCACAACTCTTGAGGAGGTGACAGAGCTCATTAATAATTTAAAATTAACATCTGCTGGTATAGACAATATTTCGGGCATAATGCTTAAATACTGTAGTCCTTTTATTAGTAAGTACATCACGCATATCATCAACTGCTGTATAATGAATAACTATTTCCCAGAATCTTGGAAACAGGCTGTTGTGAATCCTTTGGCTAAAAAATCGAGTCCCACTTCGCTGGCTGATCTTAGACCGATAAGTATTCTGCCTACGATGTCAAAAATTTTTGAAAAGATAATTTTTAAGCAAATTAACAATTATGTCTCAAGAAATGATATACTTCCGGTTTACCAGTCCGGCTTTAGAAAAGGTTTTAGTACTAGTGCTGCGATTGCGGATATTCTGAATAAAATTATATGTGCGCGTGATGATGGTATTATTTCTGCCTTAATACTACTGGATTATTCAAAGGCCTTTGATACCATCAATCATGATGTACTTCTGGCCAAACTTAAATATTACGGCTTTGAATCACCTGCCCTTGATCTAATTTCTTCTTATTCGAGTAACCGTCAACAAATAGTTAAATTCAATAATGTTTTGTCTAGCTCTGTAACGTTAAATTCAGGAGTTCCTCAGGGTTCTATTTTGGGCCCTCTGCTGTTTATTATATATACTGCCGACATCATAAATTCTCTTGGAAGAAACTGCCATGTACAGGCGTATGCGGATGACACACAGTTATTATATACATTTCATCCTTCCGATCATCAGTATATGTTAAGTACAATAAATTCTGATTTAAAAAAATTGCACCAACTGTCCAAGGTTCATAATTTAAAGTTGAATTCTGATAAATCTCAAGTTATCCTCTTTGGTAATAGAAATAAAATTGATTCACTTAAACAAAATTTTACAGTCTCATTGAACCCGGGAGTATTGCCTCATGTTGATTGTGCTAAGGATTTGGGTTTCATCATTGATGAGAATCTTAGGTTTACACCTCATATTAATAAGTTAATTCAGAAAGCATTTATATCGTTGAAATTACTATATGTCAATAAAGACATTATTAACACAAAATTGAAAAAACATCTCTGCGAGTCTTTAGTTCTATCGCACTTCAATTATGGAGATTTTGTTTATGGGCCTTGCCTTGATTCGCTGGATTCCAGGCGTATTCAGTGTCTTCAGAACGCTTGCTGTCGCTTCATTTTTGGTTTAAGGAAATTTGATCACATATCTGCTAAGTTTGCCCAGTTGTTCTGGTTGAATATGTCTAATAGAAGAAAGTATCATTTGGCTGTATTCGTGAATAAATTGTTAATTACGGGTACGCCTGTTTATCTGGCTGAATGCTTGACATTTCGCAAATCTCTCCATGGTGTAAATTTGAGACATGTTTGTTCTTTGCATTTGCCTCGACATCGGACATCACTATTCCGGAGGTCATTTATTTACAGTTCTGTGAAGCTTTTTAATAGTTTGCCATCTGACATGAGGATTTTATCGCCAGGGCAATTTAAGTTGAAATCTAAGCAATATTTTTTCAAGCGTCAGTCAGCAGCGATATAGAATTTGTTACACATCCTACATCAGGATGCCCATACACAGATAGATATAAGTATATATATATTTTTGTTTCTTTCTTTATTTTGTTTGATTACGGTTAGTTTTTGTAACTTAGGGCAGTTGTGTGAGTTTTGCAGTTTGTCCTTTGCTTTTCCTCGCTTTTTTTTTGTGTTTTCGGTCATGCGGGTGCCTCAAATGATAATTTTGTCTAGGTAATTGGGTTAAGTGGTAGAATAGTCGCTTAGACTAAACTTCGCCCAGCCACAATTAGTTTTTTTTTGTTTATTTTGTACTTTGATTGTGACAATAAAGACCATTTATTATTATTATTATTATTATTATTATTATTTCCGTAAATTTTCTTAAACACAAAATATGCGGGCTCTACCACAGGAACAAGAATTCACCAAGTTTTTATTGGATGTTGGAGACGGAGTTTTGAACGATATGAATAGCAATTTAGAATTGCCACAGAGATGTGTTTATAATTCGGATACCGTTGAACGTATATGGAGGAATCAATTAGAGAAAAGCGATTCATAGATATGACCTAATCAGCTATCCTGATGAAGACATTAACAAAAAAGTGGTAGAACTGTTAGATATAAAAAACAGAAAAAATGTATACAAACTTGAATAGTGTTGAAACTTGTGATAATGGAGATTTAAACGATGCTGTTCTTCCTGAATATTTAAATACTTTAAATCCGCCAAATTTTCCTCGGCATGAATTGAAGTTGAGAGTATATTGTATTGTGATGTTGGTTAGAAATCTCAGCATTAATGAAGGCTTATATAATGGTACGAGATTGTTAATTTTACAATTAGGAGACAATATCCTACAGTGCAAAATTTTAACAGGCGATAAACATGGAGATATAGTTTTCGTTAACCGTATAGCGTTGTACTGTGAAAATGTTTATCCTTTTACTTTTAAACGACGACAATAATTTCCCATTAAACTAGCGTTTGCAATGACTATTAACAAATCACAAGGCCAAACATTTGATCAAATAGGAATTGATCTCCGAAAAGAAATATTTACTCACGGACAAATTATGCGTGGCTTTTTCAAGAGTTCGTTAAAGTCATGATTCGACTAGGGCAATGAGCGCGCGTAGTACAACAGTACAACAAGGACTTCTATAAGAGCGGACGACTTGATATAATGAGCTAGCTTCCTAGGTGCGTAGCTGCTTTCCTCCTCCTCAAACTTTCACCTAAACATTGAGGTTGAGTCGTAGCGAACTTTCTTGAAAAACAGTTGTTTCACTTATACCTACGAGGGCTAATTATGTACTTGAACAAAGGGGCCACTTCGGTTGGCCGAACTCTTGAACTTACAAGTTTGACAACGAACTAACCCTATTTGTTAGGTTGGTTTCGACGCATATGCAGGGTCCCACAGTGTTCCAGAAAGTTTCGCTTGGCGGATTTTGAGAAACCCTTCATAGCTGCGAGCGATAGCAACATAACTATTGATTTTCAGCATGTAGCTTGCAGTTTTCTTTAAACTTGATAAGTACCAAATACCAAAATCTTACTCATATGCGTGAATTTTACTTTTGTTAGCATAGATGAAAACCATAAAATCCTTTGAAAATTCGCATCCCTATAATCTCTAAAAGTGAACAGAAATCGGGGAATTCTCCGCGTACTATAAAGTTAATCTTGTATACTCCTTTCTGAATATGCATTAGGATTAATTTATATTTCGAATTCCACCCTTTGCTGTAATAAAAATTTATTTTCCCGGATTTCTCTCACGCAATATGCAACCAACAGCAAAGTTAATTAACTGAATAATATTTTCAGTGCTTGTGCCGTATAAAAACATTCTTGCTGTTCTCTACACCGAGTTACAAATAAAACTTTGCATGAACTGTTGGTAATGTACTTGAGTAATTCATTTTGTAAAGTGCAGCTTTGCTGTGGTCTGTGTACGCGGTTCTATGAAATAGGAGCTTTAAATGACCCTGCTTTTAAAAATACATCAGTGTGTGCACCTTATTCAATAAAGAAATTTTAGGTGGCTTTGGTTAGTATGCGTCAGTAGCGTCATAAATTTGGATCCATAATGGCACAAAAATGTCAGTATCCTTAGTCAAAACCACATCATGTAGTATATCAATTTTCATGGAATTTTATGGGGAATCCATATTATGCAAGGATACATAGGGTTTCCATTTAAAGAAATAGAACTTTGGTCTGGTACTTAGAATGTGAACATCCTGTATATACCTAAATAATTTTGGGAAATGCTCCATGTGGTTCCCCACATTCGTGCAAAGTTTCATTTTGATATCTTAAATAGTTCCAGAGATATGAGCCGATTACACACTAAATCCCCACCCTCACTTTTATCATAAACCTTCTTGTTTATAGGAGCTGTTGTTATTTGTTAGTCCTGATCTCCTGATCTGTTGACTGTATTATGTGTATTGTTCATATTTTCATAATTTCCCTCCTTTTGTCAATCAAGTTGGTAGCCACTCATTGCCATAGTTACTTTTAATTTTCATTCTAGTTTTAGATTTTTTTCTGTCATTTGTCATATTCCGACAGTTTTTTCAAAAAAGTTAGGTTAGAATAATTTTAAATTTAGACGAACGCGAGTCTTATCTTAGGCAGGCTATATTTGCAACAAAATAGTCTTTCACACCAGACATTACGCCAATTATTCACCCGATCTGACCTGACCTATCTTTGACGTCACGCTATTGGTGCTTATTTTTGAATGCATTACATATTTTGTAAGATTCACGGGGGTCTTAATACACTTCAAAGTCGGTTTATTTTACTTTCTGAATTCAAAAATAAGTTAGATTTGAAACTGTCCAAATATGTTTCGTACATTTTCATCCAAATTGATAATTTCTCTTCTAAATAACTGTTCCCGTTTTTCCTATTTTGACATTTATTGCTAAAAGAAGCTTTAATTTGTTTCCATAGCCTGCTAACACTTTTAACTTTGTTGACAGTGCCATACATTTTAGTACCTCCTTTCGGTTCGGTTCGGTGGTAATTTTAAATTCTAACTACTTCCAATTTGTCGCATCCGTCTCGGCCGCCGCAATATTATCATGTTTGTATAGTGTTCTCCGAGCAAAGGTAAACATTGCAGTTTTCGATTAGTTAATGTTTGGTGTAACTAGGTAGTTCGTTATAGTAAATATATTGTATGTATATATATATATATATAAGAATTTATTTTCGACTGTTAATAGTTTATGTAAATAATAAAATTTCTTTTGGGGAATTCAGTCTGGTATTAAAAGAATACTCTTTTTTAGGTTCAAGCTTTCAACACTTTATTGTGTCTTCGTCAGGAACACTGTAAATGAGAGACAATAAGTATACATTATGGAAAATTAAAAGATTTTTAACACTCACAAAAGTTGAGTTTTAAAAAGTACGCTGAACTGAACATCATTTAAAATCAAAGAAACTCTAAGAAAAAACTGGTAATAAGGTTACATTATTCCACACACAGATTGAATTAGTAATTTAAACGTTTTTTATAATCTAAAAATTATTGTTTGACAGTAGTCAACACAATTTGAAAATTTAAAAATCTTGGTGTAAGTTTTTACTATGGTAATATTGCTGGGTATAGTTATTATTGGTATCTACTTTTAATTTGTTTCCTTAGCGAGTTTTAACAGATAGGAATATATGATGTTCAAACCTTCTATGTCTGATCTTTTATTCATAGAATTAGGGTTTTGTAAAATTCGAGCCATTTCAAGAAACATTCTCTTATTTCGATTTTGTTCTATGTCCAATATTCTGGCATTATCATAATTGGCGTGGTGTCCCTCTTCATTTACATGTACTGATAGCATACACGCTTGTCTTTTACTAATAAGTCTGGAATCACTTTTGTGCCCAGTGATCCTGTCTTTTAGTCTTTGGCAAGTCTGACCTATGTAAATTGAATCGCAGTTGTTGCATGGAATGGAATATACTACATTCGACATTAATAGAGGATTTATCTTATCTTTAATTTTAGAAAATATCGTAGATACAGGAGTGTGATTTCTAAAGGCAATGTTGATATTTCCAATATGTAATAGAGACTTCCTTAAGGCTAAAGTGAGTCTTGGTATATAAGGTAGAGATAAATACTTTTCTGGCATATTACGAGGATTAATTTTGATATTAGAAGTGCTGAAAAGTAATTTGTTAAGGATTTTCGGAGGATACTGGCATTTAAGTAGGAATTCCTTCAGTTTGTGAAGATCAACATTTTTATATTGATTACTTGATATTTTTTGTATTCGGTCTTTCATTGTAAGTATCATTTGATATTCATATCTTTTGCTATGGTTGGAGAAATAATGAAGGTATCGACCTGAAAATCCTGGTTTGGTATACCAAGATGTAGTTATAGTGTTATTATTTTCCCTGTGAAGGAGAACATCTAAAAAAGGAAGTTCTCGATTGTTTTCTTTTTCAATAGTAAATTGAAGTAGGTGGTCGTAATTATTAAATGTATTCAACAAGTTATCAAGTTGATTATTGGGTAAAGATAAGACAATATTATCTACAAACTTTTTTAGAAAAGGAATATGAAATGGGAGTTTGTCTAAACAGTCTTGAATAAGTTTGTCCATAACATATTGTGAAATTATGGGAGATATTTTACTACCCATAGGCATACCTAGGATTTGTTTATAATAAGTGTTATTATATGAAAAAAACGTGTTTTGGAAAAGAAACTTTAAGGTGGATATGAATTTATTTTTTGTTATGTTGGTATGTATTTTTATATCTTCCCATTTTTGCATTATGCTATTTATGGCATTGGCTTCAGATATATTGTTGAAGAGAGATTTAACATCAAGACTAATGAGTATGTGTCCAGGGGGTAATTGAAAACCATTGATAAATTGGCAAAATTCGAATGAGTCTTTTATATAATAGTCATTTGTAATATAGGCTGTTGTTAATATATTAGTAATCAATTTGGCAATACCACTTGTTGGACTGTTGACAGCTGAAATGATTGGGCGAAGGGATAATTCAGGTTTATGAACTTTGGGAAGACCATAGTACCGGCTGCAAAGACTGTTGTAAATTCGATGATTTTTGGCTTCTTCTTGAGTTATCATGTTGTTTTTTTCCATTTCGGTTATTATCTTATTTGCCTTCTGTTGTATCGTATTCGTAGGGTCTCTTTGTAAAACTACGTAGTAGTCAACTAAAATTTGATAAACTATATAGTAAACAACATACAAATATAGATGCTCCATCAAATTGGTTAAAAAACTTTACAACTACAGAAATTCCTAGTGATGTTTGTAACATTTTAGCAATGAGTCCTAAGTTCTGCATTGAACCAGTATTCTGTCACATTCAGATTAATAAACTATTGGCTGATATTGATAATATAGTCTCTGTAAGTGAAGAAATACAAAACCGGAATACAACACTGGCCAAAAAAACTAATATCATAACTAATTTTGTACATTCAGGTAAATATCCTATATCTTCCATCAGTAAATCTTTCTATAAGACCAAAAAATTTATCAGAGATAATCCAAATATGCTGATCATACCGTCTGACAAACTTAACGTTACTACAATAATTGACAAAGACATCTACCATAACTTATCGATAGAGTCTCTAAACAACCTTGACTACTACCTAGTTTTACAATGAGACCCTACGAATACGATACAACAGAAGGCAAATAAGATAATAACCGAAATGGAAAAAAACAACATGATAACTCAAGAAGAAGCCAAAAACCATCGAATTTACAACAGTCTTTGCAGCCGGTACTATGGTCTTACCAAAGTTCATAAACCTGAATTATCCCTTCGCCCAATCATTTCAGCTGTCAACAGTCCAACAAGTGGTATTGCCAAATTGATTACTAATATATTAACAACAGCCTATATTACAAATGACTATTATATAAGAGACTCATTCGAATTTTGCCAATTTATCCATGGTTTTCAATTACCCCCTGGACACATACTCATTAGTCTTGATGTTAAATCTCTCTTCAACAATATATCTGAAGCCAATGCCATAAATAGCATAATGCAAAAATGGGAAGATATAAAAATACATACCAACATAACAAAAAATAAATTCATATCCACCTTAAAGTTTCTTTTCCAAAACACGGTTTTTTCATATAATAACACTTATTATAAACAAATCCTAGGTATGCCTATGGGTAGTAAAATATCTCCCATAATTTCACAATATGTTATGGACAAACTTATTCAAGACTGTTTAGACAAACTCCCATTTCATATTCCTTTTCTAAAAAAGTTTGTAGATAATATTGTCTTATCTTTACCCAATAATCAACTTGATAACTTGTTGAATACATTTAATAATTACGACCACCTACTTCAATTTACTATTGAAAAAGAGAACAATCGAGAACTTCCTTTTTTAGATGTTCTCCTTCACAGGGAAAATAATAACACTATAACTACATCTTGGTATACCAAACCAGGAATTTCAGGTCGATACCTTCATTATTTCTCCAACCGTAGCAAAAGATATGAATATCAAATGATACTTACAATGAAAGACCGAATACAAAAAATATCAAGTAATCAATATAAAAATGTTGATCTTCACAAACTGAAGGAATTCCTACTTAAATGCCAGTATCCTCCGAAAATCCTTAACAAATTACTTTTCAGCACTTCTAATATCAAAATTAATCCTCGTAATATGCCAGAAAAGTATTTCTCTCTACCTTATATACCAAGACTCACTTTAGCCTTAAGGAAGTCTCTATTACATATTGGAAATATCAACATTGCCTTTAGAAATCACACTCCTGTATCTACGATATTTTCTAAAATTAAAGATAAGATAAATCCTCTATTAATGTCGAATGTAGTATATTCCATTCCATGCAACAACTGCGATTCAATTTACATAGGTCAGACTTGCCAAAGACTAAAAGACAGGATCACTGGGCATAAAAGTGATTCCAGACTTATTAGTAAAAGACAAGCGTGTATGCTATCAGTACATGTAAATGAAGAGGGACACCACGCCAATTATGATAATGCCAGAATATTGGACATAGAACAAAATCGAAATAAGAGAATGTTTCTTGAAATGGCTCGAATTTTACAAAACCCTAATTCTATGAATAAAAGATCAGACATAGAAGGTTTGAACATCATATATTCCTATCTGTTAAAACTCACTAAGGAAACAAATTAAAAGTAGATACCAATAATAACTATACCCAGCAATATTACCATAGTAAAAACTTACACCAAGATTTTTAAATTTTCAAATTGTGTTGACTACTGTCAAACAATAATTTTTAGATTATAAAAAACGTTTAAATTACCAATTCAATCTGTGTGTGGAATAATGTAACCTTATTACCAGTTTTTTTCTTAGAGTTTCTTTGATTTTAAATGATGTTCAGTTCAGCGTACTTTTTAAAACTCAACTTTTGTAAGTGTTAAAAATCTTTTAATTTTCCATAATGTATACTTATTGTCTCTCATTTACAGTGTTCCTGACGAAGACACAATAAAGTGTTGAAAGCTTGAACCTAAAAAAGAGTATTCTTTTAATACCAGACTGAATTCCCCAAAATAAATTTTATTATATATATTATATATATATATAATCGGAGTCCCCCGTATACCGCTAGGTGTGGGGGTGTTATGCCACTAATCATCCATGCACAAATTTGCACCACTCCCTCTTACTTTGCGTCAACACTTTTGCATCCCTCCATTCCATGTTTTTATTCTTTATGATTTTTCCTATTACACTATCCCACGTTTCTTTTGTTCTTCCTCTCTTCTTTTTCATTTGCACTCTTGCTTCCCACACCTTTTTAACTTGTCTATCCCTGTTCATTCTACTCAAATGCCCCCACCAACTCAACTGTCTTCTTTCTATAAACTGCAGAACCGATTCTACCTCTAAATCTTGTTCATGCCTAACTCTGTCACGTCTCGTTATCCCTTTCACTCGTCGCAAATATTTCATTTCTGTTGCTTGTATTTTACTTTTTTGACTTCTCGTCAGCATCCATGATTCACAGCCATACGTAAGCATTGGTCTATATATTGCTTTATACACTTTCATCTTCGTTGTTTTGGATACTTCTTTTTTGTTGATAAAGCTGTTGTTCATTGCATAGTATAACTTTATAGTTTTCTCAATCCTCTCATTAATCTCTAGTTCTTGTCTCCCTTTTTCTTCAATAGTCACCCCCAGATATCGAAATTGACTTACTTGTTCGATCTTTACGCCATCCACCATTATATTTAGATTTATCTCTTCTTCAGTTATTGTCATCACTTTCGTCTTATCTGTATTCATTAGCATACCACTTTTTTTTAGTTCTTCATTCCACACTGTCAAATTAGTTTGTAAGTCCTGTACACTACCTGTCACAATAACAATATCGTCGGCAAAAGCACATTCTGACATTTCAACTTTCTGTAGGTTTCTGTATCCTACATGCAGACTTTTGGCTCTTTGGTTGCTTCTTTGTATAATGTCATCCATAAAAACTGTAAATAATGCTGGACTCATGACTCCTCCTTGCCGCAATCCTTCTGTTGTTCCAAATAGCTCTGATCTCATATTTTTGGTGATGACACAATTTACATTATTTCTGTAAAGGCTTTTTATAGTCCTTACCAGTTTATTGTTAACTCTCCTGTTCTGTAGACGTTGCCATACTTTTTCCCTAGGTACTCGATCAAACGCCTTCTCCAAATCCATAAATGCCAAATAAACTTTCAGTCCTTGTTGCTTTGTCTTGCTGATTATTTCTTTAATGGTGAATATGTGATCCTGCGTACCTCTACCCTTCCTAAATCCGCTCTGCGCTTCCATGAGTGTCGGTTCTATAATAGGTCTCAGTCTTTTCTCCAATATTCTTTCATAGATGCTGTACTCAATAACGTTATGCCTCTGTAATTATTACAGTCCTTGTTGTCATCCTTCTTAAAAATCGGCTCTATTCTTGCTATTTCCCAGTCTCTTGGAATTGCTTCCTCACTCCATGCTCTGTTACAAATTTGTAATAAATATTCAGTTCCTTTTTCTCCCATACATTTCATCATCTCTGTTGTCACATTATCATCTCCCGGCGCCTTGCCATTTTTTAAACTTTTAATTGCGTCTTTAAGCTCTTCCAATGTTATCTCTTCTGGATATAAAATATCTTCATTTTGTTCTTTCTGTACACTTGCTTCTTTACTTTCACTTTTCTTTTCTTCTGCGATGTGCAACAAATCCTGGAAATATTGTTTCCATCTCTCCATTACCTCTTGCTCCTCTGTGACTAATTCTCCGTCTTTGTTATTAATTGACACTGTTTGGTACGCTTTTTCTTTCCTAAGGTTCTTTAACACTTTATAGAATAGCTTTTGATTACCTTTGCTGTTAGTTTCTATTTTAATTCCAAAGTCTTCCCACGATTTCTCTTTTGCTGATGCCGCTACCAACTCCTTGACAAGTTTTCTTTGCTCCTTGTAACCCTTATAATTTTCTTCACTAGTAAATAAAGAGGTTTATATTATGCATCCTAATGAAAAATTATTATTGATAAAAATGGAAATAAACTTCATACTGTTTCTGAACTGAACTGCTCAAGACTGATTCACTGATTGATGTCTGAACCAGACAGAAGTCGATCGATTTGTTAAGAAACTTCAGTCGTTGTCATAAGACACCTTGTATGTGATTTGTGACTTCTTTAACAGTGATCGATACTTGATTACTTCAAGTAATTCCAGCGTAATGTTGAATATTGTTGGGAGCATTCATCGGATCATGAATTCAATCTTAGCGAAGAGGGTAGATTAGAAACGTTGAAAGGATATTGGAAGCGTCACACGGAGGTATTCTTTCCGTAGAGACGCATTCAAGTTTGTATACTAACGATATTGAATTATGAAAATTGGGCGAGGGGAGATGCCAGGTATAAGCTCTTCATCTGGAACACACTTCCCTTGGAAAATCAAAAGGCTTATATTTATTTGAGAGAGCGTACAGGAAGCGTGCCCATAAAAGTTAGTTTTTATCACCCTGCCCACTTTTCAATATTATCTTTTAATTTTGAGTATGGCGGGTTATCCGGGAACTCTCCTGAAAATTTCGTTATGGAGGGTAACACTATTTCGTCAAATTTTATAGCATTTTCTCGCATGTTTGGGAATTGAAAACCCACACAAGCTTCATTTCCACACTTTCATGTTTTAGGAGGAGAATTGAAAATTGATACTAGCGTTCGTGGGGTTGAGATTAAAATAATGCAAAGCTTATAAAGAGTGCGAAGAAAAGTCTGTACGTAATATCCCTTTTACGTTTCAGCAGTTTGGGAACTTCCAGTTCAGTTACTGTTCGATTCACATGCAATTTCAAACAGCAAAATCCCTTCAAGCAACTTGTTTGCATGAACTGAAAACATATATTGACGTTTCACCCCTCATTGAACAATTCACCCTTCGGGTCTTTGTACACAGTATTCGAAGACTGACCTCAGCGAATCTTGTAGTTCCACAAAATTTGTTTCTTATACATACAGTTACTTTATTTTATTTACTATCAATGCATGTTTTTTCACAGTCTTTACATTTAATTTTGTATACAGTATGGGTTTTTATTAGTTTAGGGATGGGTGTTTTTAAATTAGAATACAAAAATCTGAAGTTGTAATTTTTGTGTGACATTTTTATTATTTAGAAAAATTTGTTTTTGACAAATAATTTGCGTCAACTTTATACATGCCATTTGACAAATAAATCTTGACGAAGGCCCCCAACGGGGCCGAAACGTTTTTATACTAATGCCAGAATTTCACCAAATTAAAATATCATAAACTATACTGGCAGAAATTTGGCAACTATTCTTTATAAGAGTAATATTACTGTTTTATTTAAGTTAATCTGTTTAGTCGAGTAAAATCAACCTTCAATTGTGACGAAATTTTTTTTTGGCGTAGAACCAAGTAAAATCTATATGGTTGTGTTCCTTGTATTATTTTCCATATGAATCTTTGGTTTACGACATTTCTGGTCTGTGCAGAACTTTTTTATTTTCGAAAAATGTAAAATTTTGCATATGAATGAAACAGTTGGTTTTTAAAACACAACACGCCATATCTCAGTAAATATTTGAGATATCGACGTGAATTTTTTTTTAAATTGAAGTAGAAACATGAACGCCTCAAACAGTACTAAAATATTTTGAAATATCACAATATTTTTTGCGGAAAATAATTAGAAACTTCATTTTACTTCGCTTGTGCATTATAAATTTCGACATGCGACAAACTTTTTTATTTTTGAAAATTTGTCTGTATATGCTGCGAATGAAATGAAGAGAAAGGTTGTAGAAAGTTTTTGGAGAAAGAATTATTGACCTGTGAGTCATAGTTTTGAAGTTATGATTTTTTTGTCAGACGCGGCCTAATGAGCGGACGGGTCGTGGCAATGCACTATCAGGGTAACGCGTAGCGGACCCATAGTCGGCTACGGATAACGACGCATAAATGAGTTAAAACATGAAAAGAACTTAGTTTATTTTTATTCCTATTTTATACAATTAATATTGAGCGTCAGATTCAGCATCTGATTGTTCCTCTTCTAGTTTTACTGCAGTATTAACAGAATTCTTGCACTTCCAGTCTATAGAATATTTTAAACCTTCTTTTGCACAGTTACATCTATTACTATTACAGTTTTTATCTGAACACAAAAGTGATAAAGGTTGTCTCACAGATGGAGGTATGAGGTCCTGGTTACTAAATAAGGGTTTCCAGTGGTCTTTCTGAAATGTCCAGCCGTATTCTTCTAGGCTTACGAAGTTAATGTTGTTAATGTGACTAGAATACCATGTTTTTAATTGGTACATACATCTAAACTGGGAAAAAATCAAATGCGGTTAAATGTATAACAAGATATGAATTCGAATACAAACCTTTGCAAATGCAATTTAAAATCATCGTCTGTAGTTGGGATTTCAGACGCAGGCCGATTCGTGTTTTAGCCAAAAAAAGTCGTAATTCATTTAATGTTCTCACGTCTTTTTGTTTATTTTTGTGTAAATATAAAACATATGCAACTGCAATCTCATATGCGCGTTCAAATGGCAGATTTGGCAAGTCCATCATATTCTTCAGGTTGTCGGCGTTTTTAAATAATACATCAAGAGCGGTTTTCTTCCCAATTTTGTAAACGCACTGGCAGTATCACACCCAGTGAGACAGTGTATTACCAAATAAACATTGCGATACAGTTTTGCCAATTTTTTTATAACATATTTTACCATTATAATACGTGTGTTTTTGGTATCGCCTAACTGCATAAAGAGATTACAATTATATCGTCGCCCTCCTCACGTACTGGCGTAACTGACAATTTTGTGAAAATTGAGTTACGTTGTATATATGCATATCTCTAGTGTCTGCACCACCTCACGAAAACGGCGTAACTGCAGCACCAATCTACATAAAAAAAGACAACTCGTATTTTATGTTACTGTGTTTAATGCAGTCCTACAAGTGTAAGCGGAGTAAGTTTTTTGTTCTCCTGAAAAATTTACCAATTGTCAGTTACACCAGTACGTGAGAAGGGCGACGATATAATTCAGGTACCTTACTACAGTAGTGTATGAACAAAATAAGCACGTTCGTATCTACAGATTTGATCAAAATATTTTTAATGTAGGTACATTCGTACAATGCATGTAAAATTATGCGCCTGTCTGCCTCGTCCTGATTGCTAAAAAGGGAATGTAATGGTATGTATAATTTTATATGCATTGTAAGAATGCACCTACAGTAAAAATATTTTGTTGAAATCTGTAGATATGGACGTGCTTATTTTGCTTATTATGCAGTTAGGCAATACCAAAAACACACGTATTACCTATAATGGTACAAGATTATAAACAAAATTGACAAAACTGTATCGCAATGTTTATTGGAAAACACTGTCTCACTGGGTGTGATACTACCAGTGCGTTTTACAAAATTGGGAAGAAATCCGCTCTTGATGTATTACTTAAAAACGCCGACAACCGTAAGGATATGATGGACTTACTAAATCTGCCATTTGAACGCACATATGATTGCAGTTGCGTAAATTTTATATTAATTTATACAAAAGTAAACAAAAAGACGTCAGAACATTAAATGAATTAAGATTCTTTTGGCCAAAAACACGAATAGGCCAGAGTCTGAAATCCCGCCTACAGACCATGCTTTTAAATTGCATTTGCAAGGGTTTGTTTTCGAATTCGTATCTTGTTATACATATAATCGCATTTGATTGTTTCCCAATTTAGATGTATGTACCAATTAAAAACATAGTATTCTAGTCACATTAACAACATCGACTTCGAAAGCCCAGAAAAATACGGATGGACATTCCAGAAAGACAACTGGGAACCCTTATTTAGTAATCACGACCCCATACCCTTCATCTGTGAGATAGCCTTTATCACTTTTGTGTTCAGATAAAAACTGTAATAGTAATAGATGTAACTGTGCAAAAGACGGTTTAAAATATTCTATAGACTGGAAGTGTAAGAATTGTGTTAATACTGCAGTAAAATTAGAAGAGGAAGAATCAGATGCTGAATCTGACACACAATATTGATTGTATAAAATAGGAATAAAAATAAACTAAGTTCTTTTCATGTTTTAACTCATTTATGCGTCCTTATCCATAGCCGACTATGGGTCCGCTACGCGTTACCCTGATAGTGCATTGCCACGACCCGTCCGCTCATTAGGCCGCGTCTGACAAAAAAATCATAACTTCAAAACTATGACTCATAGGTCAATAATTCTTTCTCCAAAAACTTTCTACAACCTTTCTCTTCATTTCATTCGCAGCATATACAGACAAATTTTCAAAAATAAAAAAGTTTGTCGCATGTCGAAATTTATAATGCACAAGCGAAGTAAAATGGAGTTTCTAATTATTTTCCGCAAAAAATATTGTGATATTTTAAAATATTTTAGTACTGTTTGAGGCGTTCATGTTTCTACTTTAATTTAAAAAAAAATTCACGTCGATATCTTAAATATTTACTGAGATATGACGTGCTGTGTTTTAAAAACCAACTGTTTCATACATATGCAAAATTTTACATTTTTCGAAAATAAAAAAGTGCTGCACAGGCCGGAAATGTCGTAAACCTAAGATTCATATGGAAAATAATACAAGGAACACAACCATATAGATTTTATTTGGTTCTACGTTAAAAAATTTTTTTTCGAGAAATAAGCGAGTTAGCGGCCTGGATTTACTCGACTAGTTTACTCGACTAGTTTGTGGGAAATTACGACAGTGGTCTGGTGTTTTTGAAGCAACGGTCCGAACTAATATGATGACGATAAAAAAGAAACATTAAACTTTAATCCAGTGAAATGAACTTGAGAGTTGGTAATAAATTCAAAGCATCCCAGGAAAACTGGCGCAGTGCCATAAATCGCTGATTAAATTATTGCATTCCTGAACATTCAAACGTTGTGGAATCATATCCCCAATTCTTTTACAAGCTTGTGCATATGTTCGCATATTTATTTACAGGAAGGTATACAAATTGTGTTCAAATATGGCCGCTACTAAAGTATCTTTTGATAGTCAGTTTCAGTTATCTATGGATACGGCTGTTTATGTCTGGCTGCATAGAGCATGGAAATAGTGAAAATAGAGTGGCATAGAGTAGATAATATGACAGTTGGCGTTGTAAAGTCAGCATTTGCAGTGTTTGTTCGTTCCTAAATTTGTTGAATCTTTTGATTTAATATGGAAAAACCTAATATTAAATACTCCAAATATTGCTTAGTGCCGAAATGTGAATCAACGCCTATTCGAATACCAGGAAGAGTATTTATTTCATTGCCAGTGGGATCGACGTTTAGCAGATTGTCACTTAATTACTGAATTTATAAACAATTTATATTTTGACATTCGCGTGTACCCTATTATCAAGTGATGGAAGTTAAAATAATCGTACGTCGGAGCTGACACACACAAGTTTTTTTGTTTGTACAGTACGCTCTTTCTCTGACATGAAATGTTAAGCTGTAATTTCTAATATACCTACACAATTCACCCCCTGCTATTATTGAACCGCCACATTTACAAGGGTTCCAGCATAAGCCAAAACATGACTAGCTAATGCCTACGCACTGTTAATTAAAGCTGTCCTACCTCCAGGTCTTCTTCACAAGTAAAGGATCAATCACAAACAGGAAGCAGTCTTAGTCTCTGGACCAGGGTGTCTTGTTTTCGATTAAACTGAGGCTTTTGTGTCAATATAAATGACAGATTGAAATTTGTGCGGGATTCAGTGGTAAGGTCGGGGATGCCAAGTAATAGTATCTAAAATGGATTTTCGGCCTTGTCTCGTACGCCCAGGTAGACCGTGGTTTAAGCGAGCTAGATGCCTGAGTATATAAAGATAAGAAATAAAGAACGCAGGTGGCAAAGTTTTCTGAACAAATAATTAACGAAAAATTTTTATTTGCTTGAAAAATTATGCAGTATAAAGTTATTTTTCTTCGTCCTAATGCGAATATCAGTGATGAAACACGAGCGCACCTGAGTTGATATTTAGATACAGAGGAACATTAATATCTGCATAGAGCAGGGAAAAATTGCAGAAAGCTTGAGCCTAGAGTTGTCACAGCTACGTGTTTTCATTTATCATATAGAAATAATCATCTCAGGAACTATTCATCCTACAGCGTTCGGGAAAAAAAATCTCCTGATAAAAGTAGCCATGAAAAAATCACCAAAAATATTTTTAGCTTTCAATAGGGAGGTTCGGAGAAAAATAAGATATCTATTTTTGGCATGAAAATGACAGAAAATTGTTATTGTAATTGATTTACGGCGAAATTTTGTTTCTACAAAATTTTTTTGCGGCGTAATAAGCGAAAGAAATTAGCTTATCACGCCCACATGCTAGTTCGCTTTGTTATTGGTTTGACGTCAGAGATTCGTAAGGCGCTCCTCCCACTTCTCTTGAATTCCCGCGAAGGGGTACCTATTTCATAACATACTTATTGGGACTATTTCGAGCGTGAATTTTTAAAGTAAGGTGTCAAGGAAACATAAAACAAAGACAACATAATCGATATAATGATGCAACAAGGGTATCAAAAGTCCGATTCACATAATTTGCCATATTTATGTAGTAGGTAAGTAAATGTCCCGGTAAATGTGGAAATGGTGTGTGATTCTTGCATCTAACCCCAATTCCATTAAACCTCAAAACAGTAGTGTAAAGGCAGACCGGTATAAGTAAAACAAAGTCAACAATTTATTAACTGTACATGGCTTTTATAATTCAGTATAAGTAGGTATGTAGATTGTAGATACCTGCTTACTTCTGTTTGTAAAATAGGTACCTACCTATATTCTCTAATACAATACAATACATACCTACTCATTTATGTAGGTATGTATACCTAAGTGATTGACTAGTTATCAAGTTAACAGTTCTATAAAGGATTAGAAATTTTTTAAAAAAACGGAAACATACAACTCACGCGAATGAAAAAACAACGCTACGTAGGTACTAGGTATTTGTTTAACAAAAAGAATCAACTGCTATATTCTGGAACGGTGGGTGCGAAACTTGGACAATGGGAGAAGCGGATTGAAAAAGAGTAGAAGCGCTTGAAATGTGATGCTACAGACGGGTGTTGAAGATACCGTGGATAGACAAGTTAGCAATAAGGAGGAATTAGAAAGAGTTGGGGAAAAGAGAAAAGTATGGAAGACAATAAAGAATAGGGGATAGGATCGTAGGATGGTAGGACACCTTCTGAGACACAAAGGAATAGTTCGCGACTTACTAGAGTCAGAGATAGGAATAAAGAGGTAGAGGTTGGAGCAGATTAGACTACTGCTCTCAAATAATTGGGGATGTAGAATGTTCTACTTTTACGGAAATGCGTAGGCTAGCTCAGGGAAAGGATGGAGGTACGCGTCCTACCAGTCTTCAAAAGAGAACTTTATGATGACGTACTATTTAATTATTATTGTAAAATAGTCAATAAAATTTCCTTTTTTAGTTCAGGGAGGGAACGCTACGGCGATTCAGTATTTGGCTCCGCCATGCTCCTAGCATCCTGTTTCAAATTATGCTAACCGTAACACGTTACCAAGTACCAAGGGGTCCCAGAAAACTGTCGATAAATTACATTATGTTCGATTTTATTTAGAGTGGCTGCAATGGGCCAGCCGATAATTTTATAAACTTTTGCAGTGATAAACTAACTCGCGAAAATATCGATAATGCTGACCGATTTTCCTTCTGGCTCCAACGAACCACTTTTTCCGTTTTATTGGTGTGCTGTTCGATGTATTAGTCTGGGTACAAAACAGAAAACACCGGTTAGAACCAGTTAATAATATTTAACAATTTAACTACACATGCATATGCATAATACTTATGGGACTGCTGCGCGCTGAAGCTGGGACTTGTACGTTATACTAAGTTCTGACGTCACGCGGCCTACTCTCGCTGCAAGGTACGATTTCTAGCCTCGCACCGACGGAAAACTTTGCAACGGCTTCACAGGCGAAAGATTTTTTTTTAACAAAAATTAACAACATAACTGCCTTCAGTATAATAAACTCTATCAATTTTAATGAAATTTGAAAATTACCGAACCTGCCTATTTGAAAAGAAAATAGACAATTCGCATTTTCTTCAAAAATTCAAATGAAAATCATTTAGCTTTCTCAAACTCTCCTCGTAATACCCTGCGTTTAGATTAATAACTTTTAACATTGGAAGTGTTGAGGTCAGATGACGTAAACTGAGATAACGCAGCGTTCGAGTGGTGAGAGCCGGGAGCCTACTATAGTGTGAAGTGTGCACAGTATGACTGAACTGTCATTCTTCGATGAAACATACGTCCATCGACACAACACCAACTCACCAACTCACATAGCACACTTTTCTAAAATACTCCGCGTAGAATTATTGTTAGACGTTACCGTATATTTCCGTCCGAGATGAATTATCATCACAAATTTGAAGGTGTAAATATTTTTCAGGAAACTTGGTCAGTTATTATTGAATTCAAGGTTGCGCAATCTTGGACGCCGCTCAAAAAAGTTTTTTTGTTTCGCCGTTCCATTTTTCTCGTCATACAATTATGTAACGTGCGATTCTGACAAATTGGAGAATATCTGTTTTTTGACGAATTTCCGGCGTCTAATTTACTACTCGAGTTATAATTGGAATCCTGAAAATAACATAAATATACAGAGCTTTTCAGTTTGAGATTGTAGATCAGAACGTATTGATCTTGAAGTTTCTAATATAAATCAATTTATAATTTTATTTCTTTACAGGTTGCAGTGGGTGCCCGTTTCGTCGAGTTCTAGAGACAAATTCCCCTAGCTAGATGATCTAATATTTGCGAGCGTTTTCTTTGGTGAACCCCGCGTATCGATCCCATTAAAAATTTAAATAATCGTTCATAGTGGAGTGGCCACGGGTTGAGTCTATGGACCTGGACTGTGATTCCTACGAAGGAACGATGAAATCGGAAGAGGAAATGATGCGGGAGAAGCCAGCGGGAACGGCGGCGGCCACCAACCACAACCATTATTCAAGTAAGTTACAGTCAATATTTCATTAGGGTAACACTGTGACTCCAGTGTTTCACATGTTAGTTGATCCGACTGTTTCTATTTTAATTGAGTTCTGTAATACTAATTTCGTCGTATTAATTGAAGTAAATAGCTTTGTGGATTGATTAATAAATGAGAACTACCCTATCGGACTCAAACTGGATCAACTACGATCGCCTTTCTATTATAGGCGGTAATTTGACGTGCTTACGCTGAAGTCTAATTTGACATTCTAGAGTGTCAAGTATTTCAGTAACATTTGCTCTCAAATACCAATTATTATTGTAGGAAAGCAGAGTAGTGTAAAAACTTAATTATTTATTCATTATTTGGTAGGTAGTCTATGAAGAATTGCTGGCGTTAGTAGTTGTAGCGACGGTTGAGACTTATCCCTACTCCTTTAGAGGCGAGGTCTAATTAGCAATAGCCAATACAATTTATTAGTCTCTTCTAGTAATTCGCTTGCCTTTTTTGTCCTTTTCTCGAGGTCAATAATATGTTCTCTGCTGCTTCGTTTTCTAAACAATTAAATAAATGTGATTCTTTTAAATAACCTCCCTTTTTGGAAGTTGCAAAGAAAACTTTACGAAGGCCAGTGTGGTAGAGTCGAGTAGTAATCATAAAACTCTCTAAATGGAGGACAGATCGTGGCGGGTCCTTCAGCATAATGTACAGCCCAAAATAATGACCGCGTCTACATGAAAACTAGAGGGAACAATTCCCGAGGCTTCAGATGATATCCGTCCGGGGAGAAAACCTTTTTTGCGCTCGCCTCCCAGTTCGTTATTCGAGAGGCCAGTGGAAATGTTTCACAAAATGACTCTATTATAAGTCGCTTACAAGGTGAATTGCCAATGAAATTGATTCCAGGCGGCAGCAAATGAACCGAAATATCGGGTGCCGCACATTTGCATTTAAATCTATTTGTTTGGAAACGAGATTAAAGCAAACACCTGAATTGCCGACCCTCTACTCCAAGGGAGTATTTAAATTTTAGGGTGGCGCAGTGTCGCAGCAGCTTAAAATTCCCTAGAAATTCAAAATAAAATTATTATCTAAAATATATTCAAAGGTAGTGTGTAGCCCCATTAATTCTGTTTACCGTTGGTCTTTATTTCAAAACTTACTGAAAATAGGTAACTATTTTCTCTTTTTTTCGGTACAAAATATTGAAAGAGGTTTATATTAATAGTGGGTGATGGTAGTCCTCATTCGACGAGTCATCTTGGATTGTTTCTCTAAGAATTCGAACTTAAATGGCCCCGTTACATTCCTCCCTTCTCCAGTTTAAAATTTGAGTTTACTAACTGTTATAAAAGGAAATAAATACATAAACGCTCTTCTTGTCTCTTCCGTTAAAGAAGGGCGCGCACATGGTACCATAAACATCATTTTCAATAATTTACTTAAGATCTGTAATACAATCTCCTCCCCTTTGTGAGTAAGCTGTTTACTACACTTGATTTATATAGCAGCTATTCTTAAATAGGGTAGGGAAAGGCATTTTCCGAGCTGTTTCCATTTTTATAAAATATTTATTACGCAATCCGCCCATATAACTTCCGATATCACTAAATGTGATCAATCGGCAGATTAATTTATTGTTAAAATATATTTATAGGGCGATTTATAACTCCAGTGGCAGTGCTTTTCGATTAAACTGTTGCTGGGACCGAAGAATTCACAGCGAATCTTACAACTTTTTTAAATTTTATGTCTCACAACGACAAGCGTTTATTTTATAGTTCTATGATACTTTGACGAATAGGGTTCCTGCCTGAGACCATTTTAATTTTCTGGCCCGTTAAAACCTCAATGAGACCTAACATTCTTCTACACGCTCTTTAACATCATAGAGTTCCATAAATCACATAATACCTCCGTCTATACTTAGCACGTTTCAGTCACAGTTATCGCCTCCCTTTTGGCGAGGATTCGGAGGAGCGACACGTGTACAAAGACGTGTTACACGGACTATCGTAACGGAAGAGACAAGAGATCACTTATCAAGACGTTTCCCATTTAAGTCGGCTGACAGGAACTTTGTTTTGGGTCTCTACAAACGTCTCAAATAATCAAGAAGCACATAATAAGATTTGGATAAAAATATCGTATGGGTGGTATTGAATGTCGCTGCTAGAAGTGGAGATAAATTCAATTCAACAAGTTAGGTACAAAGTAGAAATTCTAACTGTTGAGTTCAGCTAAGCAAGTACATCGTACATCATCATAAGGTTCTCAGTCCGAAGACTGGTTGGACGCGTACCTCCATTCTTTTCTATCCTGAGCTAACCTACGCATTTCCCTAAAAGTAGAACATCCTACATCCCTAACTATTTGAGAGCAGCAGTCTAATCTAGGCCTACCCCTACCTCTTTTTATTCCTATCTCTGACTCTAGTATGTCGCGAACTATTCCTTCGTGTCTTAGAAGGTGTCCTACCATCCTATCTCTCCTACTCTTTATTGTTTTCCATACCTTTCGCCTTTCCCCAACTCTTTCTAATACTTCCCTATTGCTAACCTTATCTATCCACGGTATCTTCATCATGCGTCTGTAACACCACAGTTCAAACGCTTCTACTCTTTTTCTATCCGCTTCTCCTATTGTCCAAGTTTCGCACCCGTATAATGCCGTACTCCATACATACGACTTTAAGAGTCTCTTCCTAGTCTCTATATTAACCGTTCTCGAACATAACAGTTGTTTCTTTTTGTTAAACGCAACTCGTCCCTGCGCCATTCTTTGTTTTATATCTTTAGTGCTCCTACCGTCTTGGGTTATTTTACTTCCTAAGTAGCAGAAATCCGCGACCTCCTCTATCTTCTCATTTCCTATTCGTATTTCAATTTTAGTTCTATTTTCACTCCATCTACATACCAAAATTTTAGTTTTCTTTTTATTGATTTTCATGCCGTAGCCCTGTGTCAAAACTGCTTCCATTTCATTCAAAGCCGCTCCTAATTCTTCTTTGCTAGATGCTAACACTGCTATATCATCCGCAAATCTGAGCATGTTAATAGTTTGGCCCTGTACATTGATCCCTGAGGCTGTTCTTTCCTTAACAATATTAATCGCATCTTCGATATATAAGTTGAAAACTAGAGGTGACAATGCACATCCCTGTCTCACTCCCTTCCGGATATCTACTTCCCTTCGTTCCTGCTCACATTCTATAACTGCCTTTTGCTCTTTGTAGAGATTATGTATTATTCTTCTGTCCCTGTATTTCATCCCTACCTTTCTCAGCACTTCGAACATCTTCCCCCATTTTACGTTGTCGAAGGCTTTTTCTAAATCTACAAATCCTATATATACGCTCTTTCTCTTTTCTATCGTTTTTTCTATAATTACTCGTAAAGCTAGAATGGCCTCGCGCGTTCCTCTATTTCGTCTAAATCCGAACTGATCTTCTCCTAATATTTCTTCCGCCTTTTTCTCCATCCTTCTTTGCACAATTCTAGTTAAAATTTTTGACGCATGGGAAGTTAAACTGATAGTTCTAAAATTTTCGCATCTATCCGCGCCTTTCCTTTTTGGCAAAGCTACCATGATGTTCAGTTTGTAATCCTCTGGAATCTCGCCTGTCAGGTATATGCGACTAACCAATTTAAATAAACGATCTATTACCTCTTGACCTGCGCACTTTAAGATTTCTGCCTGCAAGCCATCTATACCTGGTGCTTTATTATTCCTTAAACTTTTTAGTGCTAGCTCAAACTCTTCTCTCATTATAGGACTCCCTAGGTTATCCCCTTCTACACTGCTTTCACTTTCTAATATATCTTGCACTTCCTGTCCCGCATATAAGTTTCCTAAATATTCTTTCCACCTATCTGCCTTCTCCCCGCTTTCGATTAGGATATCTCCTGCCTCATTCCTAATGCTTTTGGTACTAGATCCAATTTCTCTAAAATTTCTCCTAATTATTTTATATGCTTCATCAGTCTTTCCTATTTCGAACTTATTTTCCACTTCTTTGCACTTATCATCGATCCACACCGTCTAATTAGACAAATATAGGCAAGGAAAGGATGGGCAAATTTGTCTTGCCAGTTAGTTTAATTAAAGGGGAGTGTTATGTTCGAGATTGCATTATAAATAAAGAAAAGCAGACGTTTAAGACCACTGCAACAACACCAAGTTACTGTTAAAAAGTTCAGACGTTTGTGCTGTGGACTGTATTGATATTTGTCCGAAACTATAGTCAAAATAAAACTGATTTCTCTGTTGACGTAGTGGATGTTTTAAATTCTTTCCTCCCCAAATATCCATTAAGATAATAATTCATACTTTTCCACTACATATTTCGTGTGCCACACGAACAAACTCGAAACACTTCTTTTGAATTTTGCCAGTGAAATGTGTATAAACAGATATCTGCAGCACGTACGTTATTCTCGAATCCGTATTTTCCGATATCACTCAGTCAACGAAAAAAAGCGATAAGAATAAGGAAAGAGGGGGGGCACACTTGTGCGTTTTTAGCAGACACCACAATGGCCTACTCATACATCATTTAAAGTACTGCGAATTCGATGCTGTGTTTGATCGATCGTCTTTTCCGGGTTCCTGCACCGAATTATGAAAAATATGGACGTATTAGGTGGGCAGAGATCGCTCTTATCGACTCGACGGGCGGTTTAACAAACCCTTTTGTGCGGAACAGAAGTGTTCGTCTTTGAAAACAAACGTATTGTAGCGCGACTGTGAGTGAACACAAAAGCGCTCCGATCGTGAGAGCTAAAACTACTGTCTTCTTTGGAATGTAAAAAGAATCTTGAACAAAATACTGTATTCCCTTCAATTCTAGTGATTATTTAGTTCCTAAACTGTCATCTAGTAAGTAACCAGAATAGTACATGAAGACAAGATGGCGGAAGCTGTCAATTTTGTGTTTGTTTAGTTACGTACAGGTGTGGAAGTTCTTTTAAAACTAAAAAAAGACTTACTTTGTAACCTAAAAGTAAAAGATGCTTTATTCCGTGCGAATTTTTCTGTAAAATGCAGTTAGCTGGTGTTAAAACATGAATTACAGCTCACAAAAGCGGTATACACTTTCGTTATAGACCTCTTGTATCGTACAAAAGCTGTTTGAACACGGAGAATGGCTATAAAAAGAATACGTTAATGCATATAAAATGAAACTTAAAAGAATTTTCAGTTTGGTTTTAGAGGAAGTGGAAATTAACAGAATTGTGAGGACTACGATAACATTAATCTGTTTTTGAGCGCTTACGAGTTACGAATACAGAAAAAGAAGATTTGGTAAAAGATTATTATTACTGAAGTGGAATGTCGCCATCTGTCAACGTGTCAATCCAGAGTTCAAAGTCATTTTGGAACAAAAAATGATTCGGCAAATACCTATAGTGTACTAGAATATGCATATACTAGAGAAATGAGAGTTCAGAGAAAAATCACTCGGTATTTGACGCCAACTTTTTGGCGGTCATTGTATAAACAGAATTGCAGCCATCTCTTTGAAGGTAGCATAACCTAGAAATGTTCATTAGTTAAGTTGGACAATTAAAAATCCCATCCACCTCGGTTATGAAGATAAAATAATCTCTCGACGAAATGTTAATCATTAATTGCGTTCTGCCTTTGAGCTTTGTGAGCGTTGGAGTAATTTTTGAGTTATTAAATAACATTTTAATTCGTTCAGGGCCGTAAAACTTTAACCCCCAACGGCTTGCAAACAAAATTAACGACATCCATTCAATTTCAAGTTTTTGATATTTTAGACAAAACTTATACGCCCTCCAAGCGATCGTTACACGGGCAGTAAATTAGTTGTTCGACTTTTGTCGGCGCTTGCTATGTATATCGGGAGGATTTAAATCACTACTCGATCCGGTGAGACATGCATGGATAACTTGAATTATGTAGATATTGCAAGAGTTGGAAACAAATGGCAGAGCTCTCACTATCAGGTGCTTGCCCCTGGGCGCTCATTCAAAGTTCTTTGTTTATGGTATTACTGGTCATTTGCATGATTTTCCGCGTCGTATAGGTACGTCAGTTTATATTCAATGGTCTCCAGAAAAGCATCTGTATAAATCAAACAGCTATTAGATATGTTTGAACAAGAAACGTAAGTTACTATCTGCTTTACTACTTTCATATTTCTACTGAAAGTTCTATTAGTAAGCAATGCATTGTTATAAAGAACCGTTTGTTTCCTTAGGTTAGAAGACCGGAATTAAATATAATTATAGGAAGGTGTTAATAAACTCTTTTTAAACTGGAGAAGGGAGGAATGTAACGAGGCCACTTTAAGTTCGATTTGTGAAACTTAAGGTTTTGAAATAATAAATTATAAACATGTACAATAATATAAACTGTTTTCAATATTTTGCACCAAAAAAAGAGAAAAAAATTATTGTCAGTAGACACATAGAGCAGGTTCTGGCTCAAACCATGTAATTTCTTATGGACAAAGTGTTTGCAGTGCTTTTACATGGTTTGAGACAGAAACGGCATATAGTTTTACGGGTGTAGAATTTCACCGAGCATTTCCGAACTATGTCGATCGAGAGGTCATTGAACTGTTTGTTTGTAATGTAAAACGTTGTATTCAAAAAAATAATGTGGTTTTATATGGACTCAAACTACTGTATTTTCAATGCATAGTTTTATGCGAAGTGATATCATGTTCAAAGGTCAAGTCAATGACCTGGAGGGTAAAGTAAGGCGATGTATTCCAAAACAGAGTGTAGCTTTATATGTTGTATAATTTAAATCCACTCTGATGAAATTTAACACCACACATCAAACTACAGCATTCGAATTTCACCGAAGAGGCGTTGAATTTCATCGAGCAGGTGTTAAATTTCATCAGAGGTTTCAAATTATGCATGCACAATTTATTCAAACTCGGTGTAATAAGATATGTCGCATCATATTCAAGGTTATTCAACTTCCGATTTCATATTATATTTGCTATTTTATTCATGAGTAGTTGATGCTCCTAAGAAATTAAATTAAATTTCTGTAATGCAAACTTTGAAACGCATTTTTGCCATCATCATCATAAGGTTCTCAGTCCGAAGACTGGTTGGACGCGTACCTCCATTCTTTTCTATCCTGAGCTAACCTACGCATTTCCCTAAAAGTAGAACATCCTACATCCCTAACTATTTGAGAGCAGTAGTCTAATCTAGGCCTACCCCTACCTCTTTTTATTCCTATCTCTGACTCTAGTATGTCACGAACTATTCCTTCGTGTCTTAGAAGGTGTCCTACCATCCTATCTCTCCTACTCTTTATTGTTTTCCATACCTTTCGCTTTTCCCCAACTCTTTCTAATACTTCCCTATTGCTAACCTTATCTATCCACGGTATCTTCATCATGCGTCTGTAGCACCACATTTCAAACGCTTCTACTCTTTTTCTATCCGCTTCTCCTATTGTCCAAGTTTCGCACCCGTATAATGCCGTACTCCATACATACGACGTTAAGAGTCTCTTCCTAGTCTCTATATTAACCGTTCTCGAGCATAACAGTTGTTTCTTTTTGTTAAACGCAACTCGGCCCTGCGCCATTCTTTGTTTTATATCTTTAGTGCTCCTACCGTCTTGAGTTATTTTACTTCCTAAGTAGCAGAAATCCGCGACCTCCTCTATCTTCTCATTTCCAATTTGTATTTCCATTTTAGTTCTATTTTCACATCCCCTACATACCAAAATTTTAGTTTTTTTTTTATTGATTTTCATGCCGAAGCCCTGTGTCAAAACTGCTTCCATTTCACTCAAAGCCGCTCCTAATTCTTCTTTGCTAGATGCTAACACTGCTATATCATCCGCAAATCTGAGCATGTTAATAGTTTGGCCCTGTACATTGATCCCTGAGGCTGTTCTTTCCTTAACAATATTAATCGCATCTTCGATATATAAGTTGAAAACTAGAGGTGACAATGCACATCCCTGTCTCACTCCCTTCCGGATATCTACTTCCCTTTGTTCCTGCTCACATTCTATAACTGCCTTTTGCTCTTTGTAGAGATTATGTATTATTCTTCTGTCCCTGTATTTCATCCCTACCTTTCTCAGCACTTCGAACATCTTCCCCCATTTTACGTTGTCGAAGGCTTTTTCTAAATCTACAAATCCTATATAGACGCTCTTTCTCTTTTCTATCGTTTTTTCTATAATTACTCGTAAAGCTAGAATGGCCTCGCGCGTTCCTCTATTTCGTCTAAATCCGAACTGATCTTCTCCTAATATTTCTTCCGCCTTTTTCTCCATCCTTCTTTGCACAATTCTAGTTAAAATTTTTGACGCATGGGAAGTTAAACTGATAGTTCTAAAATTTTCGCATCTATCCGCGCCTTTTCTTTTTGGCAAAGCTACTATGATGTTCCGTTTGTAATCTTCTGGAATCTCGCCTGTCAGGTATATGCGACTAACTAGTTTAAATAAACGATCTATTACCTCTTGACCTGCGCACTTTAAGATTTCTGCCTGCAAGCCATCTATACCTGGTGCTTTATTATTCCTTAAACTTTTTAGTGCTATCTCAAACTCTTCTCTCATTATAGGACTCCCTAGGTTATCCCCCTCTACACTGCTTTCGCTTTCTAATATATCTTGCACTTCCTGTCCCGCATATAAGTTTCCTAAATATTCTTTCCACCTATCTGCCTTCTCCCTGCTTCCGATTAGGATATCTCCTGCCTCATTTCTAATGTTTTTGGTACTAGATCCAATTTCTCTAAAATTTCTCCTAATTATTTTATATGCTTCATCAGTCTTTCCTACTTCGAATTTATCTTCCACTTCTTTGCATTTATTATCGATCCATTGCTCTTTCGCTTTCCTACATTCCCGAATAATTTCCCACTTGATCGCCTTATATCTTTGTTTCCCTGTTTCATCTAACCTATTTTTATATTTTCGCCTTTCCTCTATTAGACTCACAATATGTTTTGTTATCCAGGGTTTCCTACTTTCATTCTGTTTATGACCCAAAATATCCCTAGCTGAGGAAACTAAACTATTTTTAATGCAATTCCATTCTGCCTCTATGTCCCTAACAATATTTCCACCCGTACCCTTTAGTGCTTCGTTTGTCTTTTTCTCGAACTTATTGCGCATATCATCATCTTTTAGTTTCTCTGGGTCAAGATACCTTCTTCCGCTTCTTTTTTTCAAAATCTTAAATTTAAGATTGGCTTTCATAACGACTATGTTGTGATCACTATCTATATCTGCTCCTGGATAACTTCTACAATCCCTAACTTGATTTCTAAATCTTTGCCTAACGAGAATGTAATCTATTTGATATCTCCCTAAGTCTCCTGGCATCTTCCACGTATAGCATCTCCTAACATGATGGTGAAATAGAGTGTTCGCGACCGTTAAGTTATGTTTATCGCAGAACTCTATCAGTCTAACTCCCCTATCGTTCCTATTGCCTAATCCAAAGGGGCCAACTATTCCGCCCTCTCGCCCTGTGCCTACGACTGCATTAAAATCTCCTGTAATTATTAAATTTTCGTGCCCTCTCACAAAATCTAGCACATGTATTTTTGCCATACATAATTCATTTTAAACTTCATCCCCTAAGTACATATCACCACTTTTTAAGGAAAATTCAGTTTTTAATTTGACAAACGATGAAATAATTGTCATATCTTTCTCCCCGCATCCATCCGTGAAGCAATCCCCTAATTTGAAATTCCTCCCTTTCAGATATTTTTTTTATTATGCGTAGGGTAAACAACAGCTATAGGGGCAGTTTTAGTACTAACAGCAATAAGCCCCACAGTCAGTTTTGAAATGCTGTTTCGGACAGACATTAACGGGGATATTAAAACTGAGTTTGAAACGGAAAATAAATATCGCGATCAGTAACGGTCAGCTAAATATAGTTAAATTTATATTGTGCGTACATTTTTGATGGTTTTGGTGCTGATTTGTTTAATTTACCTCTATATTTGTGTAAATATGCATCGCCAATTTAAATACTATTTAATATTTGAAATTAAATCACCTACGTCAATATTTTCCGGCGTGATTGTTAAGTTTTTCTAAACTAAACGCTAATCGAAGTAGTACGAGATCACCAAGTACTATAACTGCGCATGTGCGCTGTCAGTCGCTTTCTGACGTCACGGATGTCAAATTAATTGTATACTCGTTGATAGACTCTACCAAACAAATTGTCTACGTTTCTTCCTGTCTTTCGATTTTGAGATTTACTTTTCCTGTAGTACTTAAACTAAGCTGGGGCACTTTTGAAATTCATCAAGCAATAATCCGCTTTTAATCCGAACGACAACCCTATCCATTTTATTTTAATCAGATAAAATGTAATCCTTCTACGCTTCCAAGTCGTAATTAAAATTTAATATTGCAAAATCGTTAGTCTGTCGCTGCAGTGTAGTTACAAAATATTCTTTTTGTTTCGTTCGCCTCTCACCTGCGATGCTGCATGACAACAAAAGTTTCCAATCATAAATCTATCGATTTAAATTTGAATTGAATTTCCCGAGAGCTGTGGACGGATGTATAAGTTGGGCGCTTGAAAATTGAAGTCCGGTCAGGCGATGCAAGTTGACATCTTCTTCAACACCTTAAATTATATTTGGACAAAAACCCCATCTTGTACTGAAATTTGATAAATGCTTCCCATATTCGCAGACAACCCGGAAATTTATTTACGTTTTATAAGGGGTGCGGAATGCAATATATTCATTATCACTTTGAATTTTAAATTGAGGGGGAGCTTTGAGAATCGGAATCAATCAAATTGTGACTGCAACCCAATTTTCGTTCGGTCTCCACATATATACCTACAATCCAAGAGATTTAAGTTAATATTCAATAAATTAATGTATCTCAATCCCGTTAAGTTTCCATCAAAAATTTGGTATGCTAGTTGGCCACCCAAAATAAAACACGAAACGTTAAATCCAAAACGTCCTTGCCTCTGACGTTCAAAAGTTTGGTGCTGATTTGTATCAGACCAGTGACGCGCATTATGCCTGTTAAATAATCCTACGCTGCTTATGTGAGTTTCATCTGTCCAAATGATAGACCGCCCAATTTCTGGATTTTCTCGAATTTTATTTAAGTACCACCTACAAAAATTAAGCCTTCTTTCTTGATCTCCCGGGAAGAGATGGTGAATAATTTGAATTTTATATGGCCTATATTTGCATTTTTTAAATATTTTTTGAACTTTTGATTTGGAAACACCAACTTGTGATTCGATTTCGCGACAAGAAATTTTTGGTGTCGCCTCAACCAACGATAAAACATTTATTTCTTCCTGTTCCCTATTTTCTTTATTATGAATTTTGTTTCTAGGTTTATTGAATGATCCATTGATTCATTTACATTCTCACGACATTCATTGTAAACAGCAATTATGTCGTATTTTTCGAAATTTTTGATAATTTTGAAGTGCCAATATGTATATACTAAGTATCTATTAATAAAACCCCAAATCACAACGAAAATAGGACACTCTGTACTTCCACTTGACATTTTGAGACACGCCATCTCTGCGCCAAAGAATTAAGAACAACTTTGTAAGGTATTAAAACAATGGTAGAGTGCTTTGACTGTTTATGCAACTTTCTCCTTGATTGAACCAAAAGAGTGCCCTAAGCTTCTTTGGCTTACTAATCTCCTTTCCACCGGAGCACAGAGAGAAAGTGGGCGTTGGGAAATGGTATAAATTGTTTTGGAACAAGTCCATCAAACTTTTAAAGCTGCTTACTCTGGCCCGTTACTTTTATTTTGTAATTTTAGACCTATACATCTCGGAAGATAAATAAGAACTTACCCCGAAACAATTTTTGTTTCGAAAGTTTTTGCCTTGTACTTTGTAAGTAGGAAGAATTTTAAAAAGAAACAGAGCAGTTATAGATGTGATGTTAAGTGTCATGGAAGACGGCCATCTTGAGTTACCAAACTCTAAGCATATATATTTTCCCTGTTCCTTCTTAAAATCGTAACAATGTCAGTAAAAAAGCATTAATCCCAAAACATCTTTATTTTTCGTTTGTAACAAACACCGGATTAAAATAATGTGTGCAAATCTAATAAATTACGTCCGCTTTTTCTCCCGTTCTAATTTAACAAAACGACCCTAAAGTAAACAAGTGAAAATTGCGAGGGCAAAAAGCACATTGGGGTTAATTCTACTTAACGTACGGGATGTTTTTATTCCATCCGAATGTTGCTTTGTGATAATTGTTTACCGTGATCTGGCAGAACGTGAGAGATCGGAGGTCGTTGTAATTGAAAGCACTTGGGAGAGAACAAATATTATTAGGTAAATACTTTCAGTTTCACCCACTCGTTCGTAAATAATTAATATTATCGATTTGCTTCGGTTTGGGAATGAATGGTGATGAATCCCCTAGCTGGAAGACTTGGTAATTCTATTTGAAGAGTGCTTCAACGAATGGAATGAAGGAATTTCGGTAATAAAATCGTAGCCACGATGGAATAGCTGCGTCAATTCTTGGTTATATATTTTGCGTAGTGGAGCGTCTTCCTCCCGAGCTCTCTTCTTTGCCACACAAATTTGTTTCTGCACTTCTAAGGCAGCAACATCTGGCTTGCAGGAATGCGGTATGGCACTTTCTACCCAATTCTGTCCGTTGGTTATTATGCTGCCTTTGCACTTGTGGCTCTTCTCTTTAGAAGAAAGCCAACAAGTATTCCCTTTTTTAAAACTTCTCTGCATTCTGTATTTATGTCCTTCGTAAATAGCTCACTCACGGACTATAAAACTAGGTTTATTAAACGTGCAAAGTACATATGACGTTCTTGAAATAGTATTTATTCATTGTTTTAAGTCTGTAGACCATCATCGCTAGTCTTTAACAGAATTAAAATGCAAAACGGATCTCGGCAAACATTTATTTTGCGCGTTTTAAATTGTTCTCATTGACGACAGACGTACGGACTTCCATTTCCGAAAGAATATTAAACTTCGATAGGAAATATCCACTCTAGAATTGCTTCCACTTATACACTGTTCAAAATTGTCTAAGGAACACAAATAATTTTCATTGTATGATTTTTACCCTGCAAGTTAAAGTGAGTAGGTTACACTGTTTATTTGATGAGCTTGTCTAGTACAAAATTGGCTAAAAATAAACTTAGAGTAGCTGCAGCGAAAAAAAAATCGATGTTGACGTAACTGTTTAGCTGCACATTACCTCGGCTGCCTGTTTTAAATTTCATGATTAATCTAAATGTATACGTGCACCCGACAAGCTTTTGAATTTACTCGTTGCCTGTGAAAAAATAATATAAACCGAAATATGTTATTTTGCACTAGCGCTGGCTTCTGTCCTAATTCTCCAGCAGATGGACATTCCTGCACTGGATGCGGTGTGCTACTCATTTTTTTATCCTATGAATTGTATGTACCTGTTATTCCTTAAATATGTAGGTATGAAAGACAAGAAGAGAGATGACGCCTAACAAACTCATGGTCATCCTCGCCCTTTTATTGTCTGAAGCAAAATTCGACGCTTGTTTAATCATTTTGATACAAAATCAGATTGGTTACCATCTGCATTAATTACAAATAAAAAGTGTTTAGTATTCTCTACCGAGATGCAAACAAACAAACAAAACCCTCCAAACTGTACCACACTATCTTCTTACGAACGCTAAATATACGTTTCCACCCTTGTTTTCTCAGAACAGCCCCAATAAAAAAGATATTTAAACACAAATAGTTTTCATACTTTACGGAAGAACAAAGAAAAAAGTGCGCCTGACTTCTATATTGCCTAGATATTTGAATATCAACTGGAGCAAAAATTTTATTGTTGAAATTGAATTTCAAAAACCTTCTCTTTGTAGTAGAGAAGATAAATTACTCGGTTTAAAGAATTTACATAAACTACGCTTGAAAATTTGTTAAATAAAGACCGAGAAACTAAAATCCCTAAAGTGTTTGTCATAAAACTAAGACGTTTCCATTACAGACACAATTACTGGCTTGACGGATGATATAAACCGCTTTGTGATGGTTCTCTCCAGAGCTCCTTCGCGGTAGCATAAAACAAAATAAAAAAATTGTGAATGAATTGAGTAAAGAATTTTTACAACACTCTTATCTTCCAAGGCAGGCGGGAAGCGAACTGAAACTTTGTTTGCCTTCGAAGTGAAATTTTCGTTTGTTAAAGAGCACAAGTTGTTTGTCATAAAAAGTAGGGGGAGCTGCAGAGGCCATATAAAATTCAAAATATTCACCATCTCTTCCTGAGAGATCAAGAAAGAAGGCTTAATTTTTGTAGGTGGTACTTAAATAAAATTCAAGAAAATCCAGAATTTGGGCGGTCTGTCATTTGGACATAAGCAGCGTAGGATTATTTAACAGGCATAATGTGCGTCACTGGTCTGATACAAATCGGCACCAAACTTTTGAACGTCAGAGGCAAGGACGTTTTGGATTTATCGTTTCGTGTTTTATTTTGGGTGGTCAACTGGCATACCAAATTTTTGATGGAAACTTAACGGGATTGAGATACATTAATTTATTGAATATTAACGCAGAGGAAATCATGGAAAATCTTCCGTTAATAAACATAAACAAGATGGTGCCCCTGCACACAATTCTGCAATAGTTAGAAATTATTTAGAAAATCATTTTCCGGGTAGATGATTGGGTACAAATGGACCTATATTGGTATACAAAGCTCCGTGTTACATAAACTTGCGACTCTATAACCGCCAACCGCCCTCAGTACTACGCTTCCTCCCAACTTCCTCTCTAGACTTAAAAACACATTCCGCCCTGTTAAAAGAGCTTTATAGTCTCCGAAGCCCTTTAGTAGAAAACTTCTGGACAATCAACAGATACATCTCTGTGTTTATGGGCGACTTCGCCCTCTGTAAAGTAATTTCTTTTTCTCGTTAACATTTTAACATTCGCGACCGCCTTTTCGAGTGTGAAAACAGTTAATCAGAAAAACTCGTTCCGTCTAATTAAATTTGGCCGTAGATGAAAGCGAAATTGTTCTGCGTTTATAAGGAAACTTTCTGTGGGACAGATAAATTCGGAACAAATTTCACAAATTAGGCTGAAGTTAATGCCATTAGCGTGGGAGATTTTGGAAATAAAAGGGTTGTTCGGAAAGAATAAACGTATTTTGCATACATATTGCTTATTTTTTAGACTGACAGAATGTAGACAAATTTTGAAAAGAGGCTTTGTATGATGCGAAGGATTTCACATCCAATACAATAGGGAGGTTCGGAGAAAAATAAGATATCTATTTTTGGCATGAAAATGACAGAAAATTGTTATTGTAATTGATTTACGGCGAAATTTTTTTTCTAAAAAAATTTTTTGCGGCGTAATAAGCGAAAGAAATTAGCTTTACACGCCTACATGCTAGTTCGCTTTGTTATTGGTTTGACGTCAGAGATTCGTAAGGCGCTCCTCCCACTTCTCTTGAAGTGCCCGTGAAGCGGTACCTATCTCATAACATACTTATTAGGACTATTTCGAGCGTGAATTTTTAAAGTAAGGTGTCAAGGAAACATAAAACAAAGACAACATAATCGATATAATGATGCAACAAGGGTATCAAAAGTCTGATTCACATAATTTGCCATATTTATGTAGTAGGTAGGTAAATGTCCCGGTAAATGTGGAAATGGTGTGTGATTCTTGCATCTAACCCCAATTTCATTCAACCTCAAAACAGTGATGTAAAGGCAGACCGGTATAAGTAAAACAAAATCAACAATTTATTAACTGTACATGCCTTTTATAATTCAGTATAAGCAGAGGTATACTTCTGTTTGTAAAATAGGTACCTACCTATATTCTCTAGTATAATACAATACATACCTACTCATTTATGTAGGTATGTATACCTAAGTGATTGACAAGTTATAAAGTTAACAGTTTTATAACGGGTTGGAATTTTTTTAAAAAAACGGAAACAAATACAACTCACGCGAATCAAAAAACTACGCTACGTAGGTACTAGGTACTTCTTTAACAAAAAGAAACAACTGTTATATTCTGGAACGGTTAATGTAGAAACTCGGAAGAGACTCTTAAAGATGCATGTATGGAGTACGAAATTATACCTATGGGTGCGAAACTTGGACAATGGGAGAAGCGGATTGAAAAAGAGTAGAAGCGTTTGAAATGTGATGCTACAGACGGGTGTTGAAGATACCGTCGATAGACAAGTTAGCAATAAGGAGGAATTAGAAAGAGTTGGGGAAAAGAGAAAATTATGGAAGACAATAAAGAATAGGGATAGGATCGTAGGATGGCAGGACACCTTCTGAGACACAAAGGAATAGTTCGCGACATACTAGAGTCAGAGATAGGAATAAAGAGGTAGAGGTTGGAGCAGATTAGACTACTGCTCTCAAATAGTTGGGGATGTAGAATGTTCTACTTTTACGGAAATGCGTAGGCTAGCTCAGGGAAAGGATGGAGGTACGCGTCCTACCAGTCTTCATGTGCTCATAAACACAAAGAACAGAAATGATGTTAAAGATGTCAAAGTTAAAAGGGGATCAGAAATATACAGCGACCATTATTTGCTGTTGGCAAAAGTGAAAATGAAAGAAGGAAGGGGAAAAGAACCGATGCAGATGGAAGCAATAGATCAGCAGAGCGAAATAAAAGAAAACGTTAGAGCTTACAAACTGAGGGAAGAAGAAATAGCTGAAATGTATAAAGTGAGAATAGAGGAAAAATTAAGTCGGACTGAAGATATACTAATAAACATAACAGTGGAAAAACTATGGAATACACTGAAATGTATAATGTTAGGCACGGCAAAGGAAGTGTGCGGTACCATAAAAATAAACAAGAGCAAAAAGCAGACAAGATGGTGGAATGATAGCATCAAAGAACAAGTTAAAATAAAGAAACAAATGTGGAGGGACTATCTGAACAGGAGAACTCAGGAAAGATATGAAATTTACAAGAAACAAAGGATAAGAGTTAAAGAAATGGTGGCGAGTGCGAAAAGGGAAGCCTGGGAAGAGTTCGGAGAGAAGATGGAAAAAGGCAGCCGAGGGAATCAGAAATTATTCTACAAGGTGATAAAGACTCTGAGGAAAGGAAAGAATGCAACAACAATACAAATTAAAAACAAAGCAGGAGTATTACAACGTGAAAAGAATGAAGTGATGAAACGCTGGAAAGAATACTTCGAGGAGATGTTAAATGGCGATGCTATACATGGAGAAGAAGGAGAGGGGGAGGAGGTTGATACAGAAGAACAAAATGACGATGACCAGGAAGTAAAATTAGAAGAAGTAGTTGAGGCAGTAAAAATGTTAAAAAGAGGGAAATCGGCAGGCTATGACAATATTACGCCAGAAATGATAATAAACTTGGGCGAGAAAGGGCTGGAGTTCCTGAAAGAACTATATAATAAAGTTTGGAAGGAGGAAGAAATACCAAAAGACTGGGAGGTAGGGATAGTTGTGCCGGTATTTAAAAAAGGAGATAGAAGTGATTGTAACAACTACAGAGGCAATACGATGCTTAGTGTGGTGCTCAAAGTCTACGAAAGAATTTTAGAAAGAAGACTTAAGAAAATAATAGAGACACAGTTGGAGGAGTCACAAAGTGGGTTCAGAAAAGGGAGAAGTACGCAAGATCACGTATTCACGATAAAGCAATTAGTGGAGAAAAGATATAAACAGGATAAAAATGCATGCCTGGCATTCCTAGATATAAGGAAGGCATTCGACAGCGTACCAAGGAGCAGTATATGGAATAGTTTGCAACAAAGAGGAGTGAGTAAAAAGTTAAGGAACAACATCAAAAGTATATACTCAATGACGAGAAATTATGTGAGGACAAGAAATGAGCAATCGGAGGAGTTTGTGACAAGGGAAGGTTTAAGACAAGGAGGTGTGCTAAGTCCACTGCTTGTTATTATTGTTATGGACGATGTAATAAAAGAATGTAAGTCTAGTGTGAAACAATTACATGTGGGATTCAGGAATATGGAGGCAGTGGGAATCTCCGAATGTGCATTTGCAGATGATCTGGTGGTGTGTGCAAGGAATGATAAGGAATTACAACTGAATGTAAAGACATGGAAAGATGCATTGGCCAAGAGAAACATGTACATCAATATGGAAAAGACGAGAGTGATGATAATTGGAAAAGGTGGTGACGGAGCTAGGGTTGAAATTGACGGAACTCAACTGGAGCAAGTGGAGACATATAAATATTTGGGAGTCCAACTGCAGGGGAATGGGAAGCAAGATGCCGAAATAAATGAAAGAATAGGATCAGCAGTAAAGTTATACCAAGCACTGAACAGTTCATTTACTGGCAAGAGAGAAATATCTGTGAAAACGAAACTCAACGTATACAAGTCGATCTTCTGTCCAATTCTGACATACGGGAGTGAGAGCTGGGTGATGACGAGAGCCATGAAAAGTAAAGTGCAGGCGGTCGAAATGAAGTATCTACGTAGAGTGAAGGGTATTACAAGAAGAGACAGAGTGAGAAATAATGTGGTGAGAGAAGAGCTTGAAGTGGAACCAATAATGGAGAAGATTGTGAGACAACAACTAAAATGGTTTGGGCATTTGAACAGAATGAACGACAGTAGACCTGTGAAGAAAGTGTGGCAGGCCAGAGTTGCCGCCGGAAGACAGAGAGGAAGACCGAGGAAGACGTGGGATAATGCGGTGGGGGAAATTTTACAAGAGAAAAGTATAACATGGGAAGCGGCAAGGAAGTTAGCAAAAGATAGGAAAGGATGGACTAATTTTGTGCATATGTAATTGATTTAGTGTCACCTTTACACCTTAGGGTAGGAAAGGGTTAGATTATATATATATATATATATATACTATTTAATTATTATTGTAAAATAGTTAATAAAATTTCCTTTTTTAGTTCAGGGAGGGAACGCTACGGCGATTCAGTATTTGGCTCCGTCTTGCTCCTAGCATCCTGTTTCAAATTATGCTAACCGTAACACGTTACTAAGTACCAAGGGGTCCCAGAAAACTGTCGATAAATTACATTATGTTCGATTTTATTTAGAGTGGCTGCAATGGGGCAGCCGATAATTTTATAAGCTTTTGCAATGATAAACTAACTCGCGAAAATATCGATAATGCTGACCGATTTTCCTTCTGGCTCTAACGAACCACTTTTTCCGTTTTATTGGTGTGCTGTACGATGTATTAGTCTACTTATGGGACTGCTGCGCGCTGAAGCTGGGACTTGTACGTTATACTAAGTTCTGACGTCACGCGGCCTACTCTCGCTGCAAGGTACGATTTCTAGTCTCGCACCGACGGAAAACTTTGTAACGGCTCCACAGGCGAAGGATTTTTTTTAACAAAAATTAACAACATAACTGCCTTCAGTATAATAAACTCTATAAATTTTAATGAAATTTGAAAATTAGCGAACCTGCCTATTCTGGTTTCACCCGCCAGCCTCTTGGCTAGTCTTTAGCTCTCTTTTGGTCCTCACTATGTGGTGTAGTCTTGTGTTCTGCCTCCGAATGGTATTTTATGGTATTTATGCAAAATATTTCATTAGCATAATTTCCGGTAGCAAAGGAGAACGAGAGATTTCGATCGCCCCGCGGCGACTCAGGTCTTAACACTTGGGATATGCTTGCATTTTCATTTTTATCTACATGTATGGGTTTGCTCCCTTGGAACTTTGGAAGTGTGTCTCTAAATAAAATAAATTAATTAAAAGTACCCTTTAAAGTCTTGGTATTGAGCAATTTGTTTCAATGGTTAATTTCGCGTGATATCCTGTTTGACATTCAAGCTCTAGTATGTACTTTTATTTTTTGAATCCCGTATATCCGCTCGTGCAATTCGGCATACAATAAAATGGATGGCGACACTAAAACCGTACTAACACGATCTTGAACTTTATGGGTAAAGTTTCGCAGTGTTCATGAAAACGGTGGAGAACCGTTAGCTTTCTGCGATAAGCTCAGGCGCCTGTAATTTGTTTGTACCTATATTTACTGCTAATGACACTTTTGCTTTTTGAATTGTTTGTTTTTTTGGGACGGGTCATAAAGTATCTAGCGGCAGGAAAACGATATGGGCGATAAATTTTAGAGGTGGATAACACGCTCTGATTTAGGGTTGCAAATATTGTTTTAAAACACCGAAATTTGCAAAAGTTTTGGGAGAGGAAGTTTCGGGTGTTGTTTACGTAAATCGGTGCTATCGCGTTGGATTTGGAAATTGATTTGTTTCAAAAAGTAATTCTGAATTTAGAGTACTAATGAAGGAAATTATATAAAAAAATGGTCGCTAGGCTCATAAATCCATTAGGCCAAAAAACGATGACACAATAAAATCAAAGTTACTCAAGTGCACGCAAACTTATCAAATTTTAAACTCATTTTATTTATTACTGATGTAAGAAAGACCTTGGTAAAATTTATTAACACGCGCGCGCTCACTGCCCTAGTCGAATCATGACTTCAAAGAAACGCATTATTGCCTGATTACAGAAAAATTTACATCTGATATAATTCCCTGAAAACATAGTTTTGAACTATACAGCTATTTCTTTGATTTCCTAAATAAATTATCAAACCTTCCCAAGAACGAACTCTTGAAATAGCCTCGCATAATTGTCCGTGAGTAAATATTTCTTTTCGGAGATCAATTCCTATTTGATCAAATGTTTGGCCTTGTGATTTGTTAATATTCATTGCAAACGCTAGTTTAATGGGAAATTATTGTCGTCTTTTAAAAGTAAAAGGATAAACATTTTCACAGTACCACGTTATACGGTTAACGAAAACTATATCTCCATGTTTATCGCCTGTTAAAATTTTGCACTGTAGGATATTGTCTCCCAATTGTAAAATTAACAATCTCGTGCCATTACATACGCATTCATTAATGCTGAGATTTCTAACCAACATCACAATACAATATACTCTCAACTTCAATTCATGCGGAGGAAAATTTGGCGGGTTTAAAGTATTTAAATATTCAGGAAGAATACCATTATCACAATTTTCAACACTATCCAAGTTTGTATATATTTTTTCTGTTTTTATATCTAACAGTTCTACCACTTTTTTGTTAATGTCTTCAACATCAGAATAGCTGATTAGGTCATATCTATGAATCGCTTTTCTCTAATTGATTCCTCCATATATACGTTCAACGATATCCGAATTATAAATACATCTCTGTGGCAATTCTAAATTGCTATTCATATCGTTCAAAACTCCATCTCCAACATCCAATAAAAACTTGGTGAATTCTTGTGCCTGTGGTAGAGCCCGCATATTATGTGTTTAAAAAAATTTACGGAAATAACTCCAAAGAGAACTAAATTTGATACTTAAATTCACTGTTTCACAGCGGGTAGCATTTATTTCAATTGGTAACAATTGTCAAAAATCTCCTCGCAACACCATAATTTTTCCACCAAACGGAACATCACAATTCATAAAGTCTCGTAAGGTTCTGTCTATAATGTGTAAAGCATACCTTGGCGCCACAGGAGATTCATCCCAAATAAAACATCTACACTCCTTAAATAATCTGAGATTTCAATTTTTTGTGAAATGCTGGCATATCATATAATTAAAACACTGGATAAATCGACGTTTCGCCCCCGTTCGGGGGCTTTATCAAGATTTATTGGTATAAATATAAAATATAAATTTGTCAGTAACAATTTCTGACAAGAACAGAATTTTTCTCAAACAATAAAAATTATTTATGTAGGTAACTATGATGTAAATATAAAAAAAGTTTAGCGCTTTTGATTTTGAATACAATTGAAATTATGAAAGAGAAAAATGTTTATGTATTTAATTTAACAATAATAATAGTAAGTAGCAGAGAGAATGATTTATTTTATTATATTACAGTAAATTTGACTTAAATTTTGTATATCAGTTCTATCATTGAGTTTTGTTCTTTTTTTATATAGATCATTTCTAAAAATAGTCGAGATTTTAAATTTTTTTCTTGTTCTAAAATTTTGGTGTCGTTAAATTCAAAGGTATGATTGCTGTCTTTCATGTGTTTACTAATTGCTGAATTACTGTTTCTGTATTTGTGTTGTTTTAGTCTGGTTTCTAAATGATTTTTAGATTGGCCAATATATGTTTTTTCACAGTCTTTACATTTAATTTTGTATACAGTATGAGTTTTCATCAATTTAGGAATGGGTGTTTTTAAATTAGAATACAAAAATTTTAAGTTATTATAATTTTGGTGCGATACTTGTAAGTTGTGTTTTACTAATAATTTATTAATATTTTGTGACATGCCTTTAATATATGGTAACGAAATGTAATTTTTATTTTCTTTCGGTTTTTTACTATCGGTATTATTATTGTAAAATTGATGGGTTCTATTTTTTATAATTTTCATAATGAAATTTTTAGGATAATTATTTTTTATTAAACAATTTAACACTTTTTCTATTGCGGATTTTCTAAATTGTGGGCTGGAGAGTTTAATCGCACGGCCAGCTAGACACATAACAATACTCTTTTTGTGGGAAGTGGGTTGTTCAGAATTAAAACAAATATAACGGCCAGACCAAGTTGGTTTAGTGTACCATTCAGTTTCTATTGAATTTTTCATTTTATATAAAGTTAAATCTAAAAAATTTATTTGATTTTTTGTTGAAATTTCAATAGTGAATTGTAATTTAGGATGATAGTTATTAAATTTATTAAGAATTTCGTTATATTTTTCTGGAGGAACAGCAGTTAAACAATCATCCACATATCTAACAAAAAATGGTAAATTGAAAGATAATTTAGGAATAACTGTTGTCTCTAAATCTTCTAAAACTAACTGAGCAATGGGGCTAGAAATTGGGGAGCCCATGGCACAGCCATTTGTTTGTTTGTAAATTGAATCTTTAAATTTAAAGTACGTAGATGTTAGAGTAAGTTCAATTGCAGTGATGAAATTATTTAGAGTGAGAGATGTGTAAGGTTCGATTCTATTCCAATTTTTTTTGACAGTGGAAATTGCAAGATCTAATGGTATATTTGTGTAAAGTGAAACTACATCTAGGGAAATTAAATTGAAGTTTTCAGGGATATAGAAATTTTTAGTTTTTTCTTTAATAACTTTGAATTGTTTCTGACGGCGTATACTTTTACAACGACAACAAACATGATACCTACCTGTGATAGATCAGACGTACGCACTTTTGGCAATCGGCTCCCGTACGTATTAAAAAGAGACGGAAACGAAAAATCTGACCTCGCTAGATCGAAACGATACGTGTCTATTGCGCATTCTCCACGACTATCACTTTTATTAGATAGGATTGTTTAAGAATATTTAATCTTATACAATGAAGTTTGTACTTTACCAGAGTCTTTTGATTTTACATAAGTGTATTATAAAACCAATTGGTTTTATGGTACATTTTGCACATGCGCTACTATGCATACATATATAACCTCAAAAAACGAAGTTCCTGCCTGTCAAAATGTAGTTATTTTTGTGATTCATATTATGTGTATATAAGTAGTACATTGTTTTCTGCTTTCACTCTATAATTATACCTATTCTTGTGAATTTAGGAGACTAGTGTCGTTCAAAATTGTACAAACAATAAAGAAGGGAAAATCTGCAGAAATGTGTACACACCCGCCGACACAAACAAGAAAACTTCTGTTAAAACGATCAAAATATTTTAATGGTGCTTTGAAATAGCAATTTAGTTTTGTGAATGATCTTCTAAGAATACTTTGATTTATAAGAAACCTGTTTTGGTATTGTTAAAAGCAAGTTGAAGACCTTGTGTGATAAAGATTTATGAAATACTTCGCTCGGAGCAAAGAGTATTATTAAAACAAGGAGAAAATAAGAGTGATAAAGGTCACTAGAAGGACCCTTTAAAACTGCCCATAAAAGTTATAACAAAACCCTTAAGACTTCCTTTAGCAATTAAAAAACCAAGTCGCAAAGGTATAACTCTAGCAACTTTTCGTGAAACCTTCAACTCGGACAGTTATTTCAACCTGTTTTCCGGTTGAACTCAGAGAGAGACGCGATATTTACGGCGCTGGCTTTTTGAACTTCCGCGCCAGGGCAACCACAATAAAACTAAGTGAACCAATGATTTTAAAGCTGTTTGTTTAAACTTTGTCCTATTTTGTAGATCATTTCTGTCGAAAGTGCTGCCACAATGAATGATAAATATTTGAAGCTGTCGCGAATGGAGCGACTAGAAAGCGGACGCCGTTCGCGAAACTCTAGACGGTAAACAAGCATTTATTGAATCGAATCGTGTATGGTTTGAGGGTAAAGAAGACGTGTTAGTAGCTCCTCAACTTCGCCGTCGTCCCCCGAGGAAAAAACTGCTGGGGAAGTTATTTGTGTGTTTGTTTTCTCGAGAAGTTCAGATTTTTGATTGCATCTGGGATTCCCGAGATCACCAGATGCATTTGGGAGCGCTATGTTTGGACTTCATGGCCGCTTTTACACAATTTGTTTACTTCCGGCGACTATAAATCAAACTGGAGACATTTACGGTTTTCACAGTTACGTTTTTAATGTATATTTAAATTGAAAATGAAGGCGGTACGCCCAGTCGCATCTTAACTTGGGTTTCTCAGTTTTATTTTTATTTGTTTTCGCGAATTTGGAAAGAAGGACATTAGTAAAATTTGGGGAACGTACCTAATCTACTCATGTAAGAACTTCTTACATTAACTTTTTAAACTTCCTCTATTATTAGGAAGGGGTGAAATTTGGTGCATGATTGGTGTGCATTATAACCTTCTAAGGTGGCGTCCCCCAGGGTTCTCGCTTAGGACTTCTTCTATTTTCTTTATTTACTAATGAATTCTAGATATTCTTTATACGCTGTAGATTTAAAGATCTATAACAAAGTTGGAACTTTGAATGACTGCCTAAATTTGTAAAGTGACCTATCTTATATTATCTTTGAATTCATGAATGGTATCGTATATATTGCACATGTAAATATACGCAAATTTGTTTTATTATCGTATAAATTTTGATAAATTAAATGGTCGTTTTAACGTTTGCAAACTATCACAGGCTTACAATGGCATTCTAATATATTTTAATGAGTGTTTGGAGCAGCTGCCGGCTATCTGTCTGCTTAATCCTCTACCCTGATGCATAAACAATAAAATCAGTCCACGCCTGTTTATTGGAAATACCCATAAGAGACATTCCAACTCTATTATTCCGTCATGACTGCACCAAACACGTTCGCTAATGAATTAATATCGCTGTGGTTGAACTATCACAAAAAGATCGGTCTGTATCCAACACGCCTACACTATAATTTGATTATTGTTTGGGAATTTGTTGTTGATCGTTAAAATTGTCTGTTCCATAATGACCCCTTTACTTGACCACGTAGTATGGACATCAGGGGGTGAATGTTGAATCCGGAACCCACACGCTGAGTGCTTTAATTGATTCCTAGACCCCGCTTCCGGCCGGTTAGGGATGATACCGGATGTTTATTTTTAAATCCAGTATTATTAAATTGTTCGGTGCCGATGGTGGAGAGGCTTTGGCATATCTTTCTTGGTTATCTTGGTCAAGTGAATTGGAATTTTTTTATGCAAATTATGCTGTTTTGTTGGTAGGCTATTTAGTCTAGGGCTGTATTGTTCGGTGCTATTTTATCGGAGCTGTTTTGAGGAGCTGTTTTTTCGGGGTCTATTTAGTGGGTATCTCGTATGACGTATGACAAGGCGAAGAACTTTACTCGTATTTGCCGCTATCCATTCATCGGATACTTGGAATAGGCAGGTTCGGTAATTTTCAAATTTCATTAAAATTGATAGAGTTTATTATACTGAAGGCAGTTATGTTGTTAATTTTTGTTAAAAAAAATTCCTTCGCCTGTGAAGCCGTTGAAAATTTTTCCGTCGGTGCGAGGCTAGAAATCGTACCTTGCAGCGAGAGTAGGCCGCGTGACGTCAGAACTTAGTATAACGTACAAGTCCCAGCTTCAGCGCGCAGCAGTCCCATAAGTATTATGCATATGCATGTGTAGTTAAATTGTTAAATATTATTAACTGGTTCTAACTGGTGTTTTCTGTTTTGTACCCAGACTAATACATCGTACAGCACACCAATAAAATGGAAAAAGTGGTTCGTTGGAGCCAGAAGGAAAATCGGTCAGCATTATCGATATTTTCGCGGGTTAGTTTATCATTCCAAAAGTTTATAAAATTATCGGCTGCCCCATTGCAGCCACTCTAAATAAAATCGAACATAATGTAATTTATCGACAGTTTTCTGGGACCCCTTGGTACTTGGTAACGTGTTACGGTTAGCATAATTTGAAACAGGATGTTAGGAGCATGACGGAGCCAAATACTGAATCGCCGTAGCGTTCCCTTCCTGAACTAAAAAAGGAAATTTTATTAACTATTTTACAATAATAATTAAATAGTACGTCATCATAAAGTTCTCTTTTGAAGACTGGTAGGACGCGTACCTCCACCCTTTCCCTGAGCTAGCCTACGCATTTCCATAAAAGTAGAACATTCTACATCCCCAACTGTTTGAGAGCAGTAGTCTAATCTGCTCCAACCTCTACCTCTTTATTCCTATCTCTGACTCTAGTATGTCGCGAACTATTCCTTTGTGTCTCAGAAGGTGTCCTACCACCCTACGATCCTATCCACTATTCTTTATTGTCTTCTATACTTTTCTCTTTTTCCCAACTCTTTCTAATTCCTCCTTATTGCTAACTTGTCTATCCACGGTATCTTCAACACCCGTCTGTAGCATCACATTTCAAACGCTTCTACTCTTTTTCAATCCGCTTCTCCCATTGTCCAAGTTTCGCACCCATAGGTATAATTTCGTACTCCATACATGCGTCTTTAAGAGTCTCTTCCGAGTTTCTACATTAACCGTTCCAGAATATAGCAGTTGTTTCTTTTTGTTAAACAAGTACCTAGTACCTACGTAGCGTAGTTTTTTGATTCGCGTGAGTTGTATTTGTTTCCGTTTTTTTTTAATTTCCAATCCGTTATAAAACTGTTAACTTGATAACTTGTCAATCACTTAGGTATACATACCTACATAAATGAGTAGGTATGTATTGTATTGTATTAGAGAATATAGGTAGGTACCTATTTTACAAACAGAAGTAAGCAGGTATCTACAACCTACATACCTACTTATACTGAATTATAAAAGGCATGTACAGTTAATAAATTGTTGATTTTGTTTTACTTATACCGGTCTGCCTTTACACTACTGTTTTGAGGTTGAATGAAATTGGGGTTAGATGCAAGAATCACACACCATTTCCACATTTACCTTGACATTTACCTACCTACTACATAAATATGGCAAATTATATGAATCGGACTTTTGATACCCTTGTTGCATCATTATATCGATTATGTTGTCTTTGTTTTATGTTTCCTTGACACCTTACTTTAAAAATTCACACTCGAAATAGTCCCAATAAGTATGTTATGAGATAGGTACCGCTTCACGGGCACTTCAAGAGAAGTGGGAGGAGCGCCTTACGAATCTCTGACGTCAAACCAATAACAAAGCGAACTAGCATGTGGGCGTGATAAGCTAATTTCTTTCGCTGATTACGCTTATTATTACAATAACAATTTTCTGTCATTTTCATGCCAAAAATAGATATCTTATTTTTCTCCGAACCTCCCTATTAGTGGGATAAATATTCGATTCACAGGGTACGTCGAGCTGCTTATTGGTTGGTGAATGAATCTGTTGGTTGAGGTAGAAATATCGGAAAAGATGCAGACTAAATTTCTGTAAGGAATGCTTTTATATGTTTCGTATACGCATTAGTTCCAGAAATGCAATCGGTATACAGTTTAGATACCTGTAAATCTGAAATATCCGAAGCCGTCGAAGTTCGATTACCGGAAGGTTATTACGACCGAAAAATTTTTAAACGGTTTCAGCTAAAAAGGCAAATCCAATTTGCAGTCGTGCCAAATTTATAGCTTGGGCACTGACACTGACATAGCCAATATGCAGCAATGTACCTTTTAGTACAGGTAGTAAATGCTGAAAGCAAAATCAGATTACCTTTACGTGAATTTCGATCAGCGTACATGTAAGCTGTTGGTTGGCACAATTTATTAAATCGATAAGTGCGGAAATGTGCATCAAGAAACGCAATTTTGTTGAGAGGTTTGGTCGCTAAGTAATAGATTTACTTATTCAAAACTTTTTAGCATTTTGTTAATAAAAATAAAACTTGGCGGCTCCAGTAGGGAGTCGAACCCGCGCTATTCGACTCGGAAGCAAATACCATACCACTGCACCATTCGGAGGTTAAAATACGTTATTGCAATGAAACATAATATTAACACTATTATTGACTTGATGAAGGAAGCCAGAGTCCAGCGTTTGAAGCACAAAACTGTTTGCGATGGCAAACTTAGAGGTGCCCTTAATCAGCTGCAGTTAAAGCGGCCAATCAGTCTTAATTGTACAGCTGTTCTTTATACGTTCGTCCCCGGGCCTCGGCAAAGTTTCAGTCGAAACTTTCCGCATTACGGTTAATTGAATAAAGAGAACAATGAACGGGAAAGCAGCCCACAAACTGTCCCTGCTCGTAAATGAATATAACAATAATGACTTTCCCCTCGGGCGGCCAGTACAAGGCAACTTTGTATCCCTTAATAAAACGTCAAGTGATTCGGGAGCATTACCACTTTTGTCAGACGTAATTGTCCTCTTGACCTTTCCGGAGGCTCCGTCGGCTGGAAACCGAGTGCGCCAATTTTCCTTGCCGAACATTAGGGCGGTTTTTCTCCACTCATTAAATTTAACAAGAACATTATTTTTGAGTGATTAGTGGTCGGAATAAGAATAAATTGGGAGATTCCATTTCAGGCTTTACAAGGGGCTAGCAGACTGGGGTCGTAGATATAATATTTTCTTGACGTCGATGATTGTAAGGTGACATTTTACCTGCTGCAAGTGTTGCCTCTGCTGGCTCGGCTTGATTGTTGTATCTCCGTATGTATATTTTTTTTCTAAAAATGCCCAAACAAAAATGTCTAATATACTCAGATCCGGTGATCTTGCAGGCCACAATATAGGTTTCCATCAAAAATTTGGTATGCTAGTTGACCACCCAAAATAAAACGCGAAACGTTAAATCCAAAACGTCCTTGCCTCTGACGTTCAAAAGTTTGGTGCTGATTTGTATCAGACCAGTGATGCACATTATGCCTGTTAAATAATCCTACGCTGCTTATGTGAGTTTCATCTGTCCAAATGGCAGACCGCTCAAATTCTGGATTTTCTTGAATTTTATTTAAGTATCACCTACAAAAATTGAGCCTTCTTTCTTGATCTCCCGGGAAGAGATGGTCTTGGAAACACCAACTTGTGATTCGATTTCGCGACAAGAAGCTTTTGGTGTCGCCTCAACCAACGATATAAAACATTTATTTCTTCCTCTTCCCTATTTTCTTTATTATAAATTTTCTTTCTAGGTTTCTAGGTTTTTTAGAATCGTTGGACATTCTGATTCACATTCGTGTCATGAATCTGTAATCCTTTTATCACCTTCCATTCCTCTTCCTTCTTCCGCCATCCCTCCTGCAACATCTGGATATCTTCTTTTAACTCTTGATGTTTCTTTGCGCAGTCCTCTTTCAGTTTTGCTCTCATTTCATCCGGTTTTCTCAAAACGGCCTCCATGTCTTCTCTGAATCACTTCCCTGCTTCTTCTGCTCCTCATTTTCCTTATATTTTCCGCCTTTCTGCCTAATTTGGCAGCTGACGTGGATTAAAAAAAACTCTGAAGAGAACTGGGAGACGTTTCTAAATGGTTATTCATTTCAGCATCTCTGGTGTTTTATAGCCTTTTGCAATACGCGTCTTTACAATTCCCCTGCTGCAATAAAATAATATCTTCTCCGGAACTTTTTGTATTATGAAAATAAACTGTACCAAAAGAGAGCAAAACGGCGCTTATTTTATGGATTGCTACTACACACAGAGACTTTCGACATTAATTAGTTCATAGTACACCGCGACGGGTGCGTTCATTCCTCTAGTTTTACGGCTCTAAAGACAAAATTTAATTTGCGGAGACAGCTTTGTCCCCCACAAACATAAACTACTCTTGCAGAAGAGAAGCAAACTTCGTCGTAATCTATAAATAATTTTTAAATTTACTGCCGGGGTAACAATGAGTGTAATCTAGTAGATACCGCAAGGTCTTTATTTTTAGCGAAGAAATATTGATTTAATTTATGGGTTAACTCTTTGTGTAGACTTTCCAACTTTAAGTTGGTTCTATTTCGTGATTGACACCGTCACGTGTAGTTCTTTCGACAATTTATACACGATGTATGGTAGAAAAAGTAATGGTCCAAGGATTGGCCCCTGGGGCACACCCATAGCATGTAAATTATTTACAATTATGTATCGAGTTCTTCCATATAGATACGATTCAAATCCGTAAAATCTTAATTTTGCCTATAATAAATTGTGATTGTTGTAGTAGTAGTAGTATTGATCTACTTGTATGTACATAAAATGTAAATAAGAAACGTAGTTAATATTTTCACTTTTCACTATTTGGTAGAAATCCATGATTAAATAAAAAATTACTTCGCGTACTACCAATAAGTATAACAAAATTATTTTATTTAACCGGTTTCAAGATTTACAAACGATCCCATCATCAGAAATGTTTAAGAAAAATTGTAAACAAATTATTATGACAGTTGACAAGGAAACTAAAATTGACAAATTATAATGATATCCATGAAATAAGATAACTAGATAACTGAATTTCAGTATTTACCTACGGGGTATAAGAAAAAGGAAAATCGAATACCTCGTAGCTTGAAGGGAAAAAACAATGAATTTAAAGAAAACCATATAGGAAGAAAACAATAAATTCAATTGAAAAAACCTTCAAGTGAAATATCAGAACAGAAAAACTAAATAAATAAAATATCCATGGAATCTTGACAACTGCCAACTGCTAATCTTGTAATAAATTGTGGTCAAGTCTATGTGTTCTGTCTTGACAACTGCCAACTGCTAGTACATATTGTAATAAACTAAAAAAGAGAGAAATAAGTCAATAATAGCAAGAAAAAAAAAAAGACTCAAGGATTAAGATGTAGAGACTGTGGTTAAATAATTAAATAATCATCATCAATATTATTGTTATTATGATTGATTCTTGAATTAATTATTTAACCACAGTCTCTACATCTTAATCCTTGAGTCTTTTTTTTTTTTTCTTGCTATTATTGACTTATTTCTCTCTTTTTTAGTTTATTACAATATGTACTAGCAGTTGGCAGTTGTCAAGACAGAACACATAGACTTGACCACAATTTATTACAAGATTAGCAGTTGGCAGTTGTCAAGATTCCATGGATATTTTATTTATTTAGTTTTTCTGTTCTGATATTTCACTTGAAGGTTTTTTCAATTGAATTTATTGTTTTCTTCCTATATGGTTTTCTTTAAATTCATTGTTTTTTCCCTTCAAGCTACGAGGTATTCGATTTTCCTTTTTCTTATACCCCGTAGGTAAATACTGAAATTCAGTTATCTAGTTATCTTATTTCATGGATATCATTATAATTTGTCAATTTTAGTTTCCTTGTCAACTGTCATAATAATTTGTTTACAATTTTTCTTAAACATTTCTGATGATGGGATCGTTTGTAGATCTTGAAACCGGTTAAATAAAATAATTTTGTTATACTTATTGGTAGTACGCGAAGTAATTTTTTATTTAATCATAAATAAGAAACGCAGACAAAAACTTATGCTTTTTGCTGCGATATATTTTGACTGTATTTAGACCAGTTCAATAAAGACGCTCATGGACCTAGCTACATTTTATTAAACACATTTTCAGTTAACCAATCATTAACATTTACATGGCGCAGTCCAATTAATAAGATAATTAAAAATAAATATTGCATTCAAAGGATCACCGAATGTAATAAAAAAGTGTAAGTGAAAAGGAAAGAAAAATGCCTGGACCTACAGTTGCTGAAAACAATCCACCTCGTCAAATTACACACGTAAGCACAACAATTCCACCCCCTTCGCAAATGTCATGGGAAGGTTGTTTGGCAGATTCATGGAAATTTTTTAAACAGAAGTTTTCTTTATACTTACAAGCTACAAGGTCAGAAAATGAAAAAGCAGAATTTAAAACTTCGTTGCTACTATCGTGCATCGGAGATAGAGCACTCAAAATTTATAATAATTTTACTTATGAAGAAAATCAAAGTAACATGGATTACGAAGTAGTTACTCAAAAATTCGAGGATTACTTCATTCCAGAAAAGAATGTGACCTACGAAAGGCACATTTTCTTTTTAAGAAACCAAAAGGACGGCGAAACTATAGATTCTTACGTAACCGAGCTTCGTGATTTAAGCGCAACTTGTGAATTTGAACAATTAACTGATGTAAATTTAATTCCAAAATGCTTTTTATAAATGTTAAATATGTATTTCTGAAAACAATTTAATAGAATCAAATTCAAACTTATCTACCTACACAGGTGAAAAAATTAAAATATTAGGTTTATGTAAATTAGATTGCAAGTATAAAAATATTTCAAGAAAATTATTATTCTACGTAGTTGATAATAAAAACGTAACGCCTATATTAGGTACCTAAATCTGATTGTGAAAAATGAAATTTGATAAAATTAGTGGAAACTGTTGAAATAGGAAATGAAAATTATGATAAATTAATTAAGTTGTGGGAAGATGTATTTATAGGATTAGGATGTCTGGAAGGAGCATATAAAATAGAATTAGAAAAAGATGCTAGGCCAGTAATACATGTTCCGAGGAAAGTTCCATTTGCGATACAAAATAAATTGAGAAATAAGTTAAATCAATTAGAAAAAAATAAAATAATTGCTAAAGTTGAACAACCAACAGAATGGGTAAACTCATTAGTAATTGTAAACAAACCAAATGGAGATATTCGCATATGCATGGACCCTAAAGATTGAAATAAATCAATTAAAAGAGAATATTATCCACTTCCCTCAGTTGATGAAATCATATCTAAATTAAATGGTGTGAAATTCTTTTCAGTTTTAGATGCAAGTGATGCATTTTGGCAGGTTAAATTAGAGTATGAAAGTTCTTTGTTATGCACATTTAATACTCCCTTTTTCAGATATAGATTTTTGCGACTTCCGTATGGAATTACTCCCGCGTCTGAAATTTTTCATAAGAAAATAAGATTTTTATTTGAAAATATGGAAGGCGTAGAATCATATATTGATGATTTTTTAGTTTATGGTTCAACCAAAGAAGAGCATGATAAACATTTAATAAATTTATTAAAAAGATGTAGCGAAGTAAATTTGAAATTAAATTTAAATAAATGTAAATTTGGGATTTTTAGGACATCAAATTTCAGATAGTGACATTGAACCAAACGAAACAAAAATTTTAGCAATAAAAAATTGAACATGTGCTAGATTTTGTGAGAGGACACGAAAATTTAATAATTATAGGAGATTTCAATGCAGTCGTAGGCACAGGGCGAGAGGGCGGAATAGTTGGTCCCTTTGGATTAGGCAATAGGAACGATAGGGGAGTGAGACTGATAGAGTTCTGCGATAAACATAACTTAACGGTCGCGAACACTCTATTTCACCATCATGTTAGGAGACGCTACACGTGGAAGATGCCAGGAGACCTAGGGAGATATCAAATAGATTACATTCTTGTTAGGCAAAGATTTAGAAATCAAGCTAGGGATTGTAGAAGTTATCCAGGAGCAGATATAGATAGTGATCACAATATAGTCGTTATGAAGGCCAATCTTAAATTTAAGATTTTGAAAAAACGAAGCGGAAGAAGGTATCTTGACCCAGAGAAACTAAAAGATGATGATACGCGCGATAAGTTCGAGAAAAAGACAAACGAAGTACTAAAGGACGCGGGCGAAAATATTGTTAGGGACATAGAGGAAGAATGGAATTGCATTAAAAATAGTTTAGTTTCCTCAGCTAGGGATATTTTGGGTCATAAACAGAATGAAAGTAGGAAACCCTGGATAACAAAACATATTGTGAGTCTAATAGAGGAAAGGCGCAAATATAAAAATAGGTTAGATGAAATAGGGAAACAAAGATATAAGGCGATCAAGTGGGAAATTATTCGGAAATGTAGGAAAGCGAAAGAGCAATGGATCGATGATAAGTGCAAAGAAGTGGAAAATAAGTTCGAAATGGGAAAGACTGATGAAGCATATAAAATAATTAGGAGAAATTTTAGAGAAATTGGATCTAGTACCAAAAGCATTAGGAATGAGGCAGGAGATATCCTAATCGAAGGCGGGGAGAAGGCAGATAGGTGGAAAGAATATTTAGGAAACTTATATGCGGGACAGGAAGTGCAAGATATATTAGAAAGTGAAAGCAGTGTAGAAGGGGATAACCTAGGGAGTCCTATAATGAGAGAAGAGTTTGAGCTAGCACTAAAAAGTTTAAGGAATAATAAAGCACCAGGTATAGATGGCTTGCAGGCAGAAATCTTAAAGTGCGCAGGTCAAGAGGTAATAGATCGTTTATTTAAATTAGTTAGTCGCATATACCTGACAGGCGAGATTCCAGAGGATTACAAACTGAACATCATGGTAGCTTTGCCAAAAAGGAAAGGCGCGGATAGATGCGAAAATTTTAGAACTATCAGTTTAACTTCCCATGCGTCAAAAATTTTAACTAGAATTGTGCAAAGAAGGATGGAGAAAAAGGCGGAAGAGATATTAGGAGAAGATCAGTTCGGATTTAGACGAAATAGAGGAACGCGCGAGGCCATTCTAGCTTTACGAGTAATTATAGAAAAAACGATAGAAAAGAGAAAGAGCGTCTATATAGGATTTGTAGATTTAGAAAAAGCCTTCGACAACGTAAAATGGGGGAAGATGTTCGAAGTGCTGAGAAAGGTAGGGATGAAATACAGGGACAGAAGAATAATACATAATCTCTACAAAGAGCAAAAGGCAGTTATAGAATGTGAGCAGGAACGAAGGGAAGTAGATATCCGGAAGGGAGTGAGACAGGGATGTGCATTGTCACCTCTAGTTTTCAACTTATATATCGAAGATGCGATTAATATTGTTAAGGAAAGAACAGCCTCAGGGATCAATGTACAGGGCCAAACTATTAACATGCTCAGATTTGCGGATGATATAGCAGTGTTAGCATCTAGCAAAGAAGAATTAGGAGCGGCTTTGAATGAAATGGAAGCAGTTTTGACACAGGGCTACGGCATGAAAATCAATAAAAAGAAAACTAAAATTTTGGTATGTAGATGGAGTGAAAATAGAACTAAAATTGAAATACAAATAGGAAATGAGAAGATAGAGGAGGTCGCGGATTTCTGCTACTTAGGAAGTAAAATAACTCAAGACGGTAGGAGCACTAAAGATATAAAACAAAGAATGGCGCAGGGACGAGTTGCGTTTAACAAAAAGAAACAACTGTTATGTTCGAGAACGGTTAATATAGAGACTAGGAAGAGACTCTTAAAGTCGTATGTATGGAGTACGGCATTATACGGGTGCGAAACTTGGACAATAGGAGAAGCGGATAGAAAAAGAGTAGAAGCGTTTGAACTGTGGTGTTACAGACGCATGATGAAGATACCGTGGATAGATAAGGTTAGCAATAGGGAAGTATTAGAAAGAGTTGGGGAAAGGCGAAAGGTATGGAAAACAATAAAGAGTAGGAGAGATAGGATGGTAGGACACCTTCTAAGACACGAAGGAATAGTTCGCGACATACTAGAGTCAGAGATAGGAATAAAAAGAGGTAGGGGTAGGCCTAGATTAGACTACTGCTCTCAAATAGTTAGGGATGTAGGATGTTCTACTTTTAGGGAAATGCGTAGGTTAGCTCAGGATAGAAAAGAATGGAGGTACGCGTCCAACCAGTCTTCGGACTGAGAACCTTATGATGATGAATAAAAAATTTTAAAAGGCCGTCATCCAAAAAAGATGTTGAACGGTTCTTGGGTATGATAACCTATGTATCAAAATTTGTTAAAAATTTGTCATGCAAAACTGAACATTTACGTGAATTATTGAAGAAAGATGTTGAGTGGCATTGGGAAGACCACCATGAAAATACCTTTAACGAATTAAAAAATGTTTTGTGTCAGCACCCAATTCTGCAATTTTATGATAGAAATAAGCCAATAACAGTTTCAATAGACTCATCAAAAACGGCAATGGGTGCTGTACTCCTACAAAATAATCTTCCAGTATATTATGCGTCTAAATCATTAAATGAAACCCAAAACAATTATGCACCCATAGAACGGGAAATGCTAGCGGTTGAATTTGGGTTAGAACGTTTTCATCAGTTTGTATTCGGAAGGGAAAATGTTACTGTCGAAAGTGATCATAAGCCTTTGTCAACTATTGTTAAAAAACCCTTAAATTCTTGCCCTGCCCGATTACAGAGAATGCTAATTCAGATACAAAAATTTATTATAGAATTAATTTATAAACCAGGATCAAAAATGATTATTGCTGATGCACTCTCAAGAGCTCATAATGAAAATATAAAAAGCAATGATGAAATTATGGAATCAGAATTAGATAATAATTTAGATGCACAAATTCATTTAGTGACAAAAAACTTACCTGTTAGTGATAATAAATTAAATGACATAAGGAAAGAGATGAAAAATGACAAGGAAATGTTAGAATTAATAAAAATTACAAAAAACGGATGGCCTGAAAATAAACAAAATGTGAAAGATATTGCAAAAAAATACTTTTCTTTTAGAGACGAAATATCATATTCTGAAGGGTTATTATTTAAAGGTTCTAGAATAATAATTCCTAAGAATTTGAGAAAAGAAATGTTAACCAAACTACATTCAAGTCATTTAGGGAAAGAAAAAACAAAAATTAGGGCCCGAGAAATTTTATATTGGCCGGGAATGTCACGTGACATTGACAATTTTATAGCCAGTTGTAATGCTTGTGCAATGTATGCAAAATCAAATCAAAAGGAACCCTTAATTCAACATGAAATAACAGAATCGTCATTATTCTCCTGTTTTGAAACCATTTTCATGATATTATTTAAATCTTGCTAGTATGTATTTAAATAAGCTTATTTTCTCTACGAATTGATGAGAGAACAAAATTGCTTGTAAACTGCTACGATTTCCAATTATTTTCCTTAGTTTTTTCCTTCTTTGTAACTGTTGGCCCTATAACACATGACACATTTATATCAGAAAATGTTGGGGTATGGAAAACTATTGTGCAAATTTGTTGGAATAATTGGAAATATTTCAATTAAACAACGTTCAAGATGAAAGACATACTCCATTTAACTCGAATTAGTAATAATGCCTCTAGGACAAGAAAGTTTACAATTGCTAGGAGAAAGAAGCTGAAACTTCGGCCAAACAGACAGATTGCCTCATTTATGAATTCACGACTTCGAGGTTTGTACGGTTGGTTTAGAGGGTGAAAAATTGCCCTCATTTCTTCGAGCGCATAGTTCAAACACTTTTTGATTTTATTTGTTTAGTTTTGAGGAATTAACTCCACAGTTTATTCACAATTAAGTTTTAGTATTGAAAATACTTCTGGGGCGTGTATACGGGACTCATCTTACGAAAAATGTATCGACAGGCGACAGATTCTGTCGTAGTGCAGCGATATTCAGCAAATACTAAAATTTTAACTTTGAGTGATCCCAAAGTATAACCAGATGAAACTCTCACAGATGATTCTACAAGTCTTTTGACACCTAAAAATGGCAATTACGACTTTTTTGGGTGGTAGCGAAAAAAATTAAGGGTGAAAAAGCAGTAAATCTATCCCACCGTGCGCCGGGAGACTCTCGGGCATCTTACGCGAAAATTACAAGTCGTAGAACTTTGAGTTTTCTTTTTTAATTGTTGAAGAAATATTGACGTTTTTAATGGTGTAAATTTTGTGTAAATACAAGAAACCAAACTAATTTTACTGCACCGTATCTAAAATATGTCGCCACATCGGTAACAATACGTTCCACTTTGAACCTGGATAACTATTTTTTTCACTATATAGATTTTGTTTTTTCTTACATAGAAAACTTCCTTATGGTATAACGAAGTTATGATTTCGAATAATGTACGGTCGCGTTTCAAAAATAAGTCCGCTATAACACTTTCAATGCGCCGATGTCAAAAATTCACTTTCGGTGCACAGGACGAGCCGTGCGAGTGAAAATGATAGACTATGGGGAATAGCCGAGCACCAGAAGTAGACAGAACGCGGCCAAGTTACTCTGCAAAAGAACAGCGTTGTAATGCCACCTTTAAAATCTTCTTTCAATGCATTTTCAAAACTCTCTTTCTGTAATAGCCACGAAATAAATGCTAGTAAATGAGGTAGGTACTTGTTTGGCGAAACTTTTACTGTTTACATCATCTGGGGAAGGATAATTTTTATTGGGTATTGCAAAATTTTCCATACATTTTCTTAAAATTGCAGCAGCTCTGTGAAGAATTTGCAAATCTGATAATGTTCGATTCGTCTGAGAAAGGTAGGGATGAAATACAGGGACAGAAGAATAATACATAATCTCTACAAAGAGCAAAAGGCAGTTATAGAATGTGAGCAGGAACGAAGGGAAGTAGATATCCGGAAGGGAGTGAGACAGGGATGTGCATTGTCACCTCTAGTTTTCAACTTATATATCGAAGATGCGATTAATATTGTTAAGGAAAGAACAGCCTCAGGGATCAATGTACAGGGCCAAACTATTAACATGCTCAGATTTGCGGATGATATAGCAGTGTTAGCATCTAGCAAAGAAGAATTAGGAGCGGCTTTGAATGAAATGGAAGCAGTTTTGACACAGGGCTACGGCATGAAAATCAATAAAAAGAAAACTAAAATTTTGGTATGTAGATGGAGTGAAAATAGAACTAAAATTGAAATACAAATAGGAAATGAGAAGATAGAGGAGGTCGCGGATTTCTGCTACTTAGGAAGTAAAATAACCCAAGACGGTAGGAGCACTAAAGATATAAAACAAAGAATGGCGCAGGGACGAGTTGCGTTTAACAAAAAGAAACAACTGTTATGTTCGAGAACGGTTAATATAGAGACTAGGAAGAGACTCTTAAAGTCGTATGTATGGAGTACGGCATTATACGGGTGCGAAACTTGGACAATAGGAGAAGCGGATAGAAAAAGAGTAGAAGCGTTTGAACTGTGGTGTTACAGACGCATGATGAAGATACCGTGGATAGATAAGGTTAGCAATAGGGAAGTATTAGAAAGAGTTGGGGAAAGGCGAAAGGTATGGAAAACAATAAAGAGTAGGAGAGATAGGATGGTAGGACACCTTCTAAGACACGAAGGAATAGTTCGCGACATACTAGAGTCAGAGATAGGAATAAAAAGAGGTAGGGGTAGGCCTAGATTAGACTACTGCTCTCAAATAGTTAGGGATGTAGGATGTTCTACTTTTAGGGAAATGCGTAGGTTAGCTCAGGATAGAAAAGAATGGAGGTACGCGTCCAACCAGTCTTCGGACTGAGAACCTTATGATGACGTCTGTTGAGCTTGCGTCCTCATTTACATGCTTGATTTTTTGTCAAAAGTTCTTTGCCAGAACACAACAAATCACCTGACCTGACCTGGTCTACGAATAAATTGAATAGAGCCTTTAAATCTTTTCGACAATTTCATTTTCAGTTTCGCGGATTGTATTGGGGATCTTTCTGCATTACGTAACATGGAATTATATTTTTGTGTTACTGCAGGTACTTAATGGCAGCTTTTCTTTATTATCTAAGATGTGTTCTTGAATCCAAGAAGAAAATGTTGAAAACAAGCGATCGGAACTTTTTGTATTTCTGTCAGTTTTATTTTTGTGGGAATTTATATTTCTGGTTGATATGTACTCTGCGTAGCACAATTTGTGGCATTTTGCATCGTATGCAAATAAGTCTTCATACAAAATCAGTCTAGAGATAATAAGATTGTCATTTCTCTATCTTGCAGCATTTTTATGCGAGTGGAATCACCCGTACCTATAGTAACAAGGACAAACAATACATAATTAACCAAATAAAACATTTAGTACTATACTTGGGCCGCCCAAAACGTGCTCTAGCGGGGCCAATATTAATTTATGACGGCCGAGTTGGAGTGATGCGACTTCGTTGGGTCTAAAGAAAGCGCATGACTGCGGTTCTGTCGTCCTAAATTGATAGTGGCCCCGTCTAGAGCTCATGCTTGCAGGGTGATCACTCCGTCTGTTGGGCGGCCCAAGTATACGATACCAGTTTGAATTGAAGTAAGTGATTTCCTTTTTCTTTTGCCAGATCCTCCACAAATTAAGGCAGTGGATAGTAGTCCGCAAGTTACGGAATCCCATCAAGTGTACTACAGTTCCGCAAGTTATGCGTTATACTTTCGTATAAGTACTTCGTTAGTTCAATCCCTACCCAGCAGCGTTTGTGGGTAGGTAGGTTATCGTAGAGAGCTAGTGGTTTGTTACTCTCGGGTCGGGTAGGATCGGCTCCCGTAAACGTTATTTTTTTCTCACGTTTCCACATTATCTTTTTCGTATAAAATGCGTGTATCTGCTGCGAGGACAAGTAAAGGGTCTGTCTAAAATGCGTTGTTACACAATATTTAACACCTGTTCGCATGCCCACAACTTGCGGAACCGTAATGACAAATGATAGTGATCCGTAACTTGCGGACTACTATCCACGGCCACAAATTAAACACATGGTTCTAACGTTAAATTGATCCTGTCTTCTAGGTATTTAAAAGCGTATTGCTATTAGATGCCGCAGAACCATTGTTGTGTGAGGGTTCACGATTTTTAGTATTGAAAATACTTCTGGGCTCGTGTATATGGGACTCATCTTACGAAAAATGTATCGACACGCGACAGATTCTGTTGGCGGCGCGCGCAGTCGAGGCCGCTAATAAATTGGATGGAGGCGGCTACCGGCTAGCCAGATCGCCAGATGTAAACTAAGGTACGGCGAGGGCGATTACCGTTTAAGAGGGATATCGCGTTGCAATAAAAGTCCAAACTGTACAAAACGGATGCGTTAATATTTTGTTACGTATTGCGTCAGTTTGACTATGTGCCTTGTGCTTGTCACAAATCATTTATTTTATTGTATCAATAATATACCAACTTGAAACGGCACAGATCGCTTTTGTTGGACATCTTAGAAACCGAGCAGTTGTGTCGGTATTTTCAATACGCCTATGATACTTGCGTAAGATGCGAGGTCTGTGAATTTTTAAGTTGGTTTGTTCTATTCTATTAATTTGTAAAATGAATGGGAGGCTGAACGCTATTATAAATAATTTAAGATTTAATTCAAGGCATTGTTGTATTATTAAGTACTCCTTTTGAAATGAGTGTGGAACAAAATGCAGCTTTGTAGGCCATTGTGTAGAATTGAGAGGGTTAAAGCAGCCCTCCCCAAGTAAATTATTATTGTTCGATCGTATCTCGGAGAATATCTTGCGGGGAACTGGATTTATAGTTATTATATCGGAAATATACTGCGAACATGCCAACTGTACTCAGATATACATATGCTGATTTAGATCCACGATTTTTACAACCAAATGTGCCTGGACCATTACATACAGTGACAATGTACACTAACTTATGTTCTGCTAGTATTTCTAATTATTATCATTAAGGACTGTACTTAAGACATAGCACATTGCTTATTTGCTCAACTATTGTAAAAACTGTATTCGAGGATATCGAATGTCCTAGAAAACTCTGTCCGTAGTGGAAAACAGGAAATTGTTTTTCTGTCCTGATCAAGTTTACGAAGTCTGGAAGTCTTGAATCTGGTAACTATTAGTCAGTGTCGGAACAGGTCCTCGATTCCGGTCGACTTCCGAAACGTAAATCTACATCAGTATTTACTACCTTGGTCTCTCTAGAATTAATCGCCACTGCTCGATAACAACTGTCTGCACCGTTTCTAGGGGGAGAGCAAATATGTTCTGCACAAGATTCGGCGCTAGATCTCTTGTAAGACCACTAACCAAGTCGCCAGATTTAGTACTACAGATGAATTAAGTTATGGGATTATTCACTTAGTTGAAAATACACTAGTTTCTTGCTTATCAGCGTTAACTCGCTTTCTCTGAATTGTTATAAGGGGTGGAAGAGGTAAACGACACCCTAGGTTGTCCCCATCTAGACTGCTTTCCCTTTATAATACATACCGCATATAATTTTCCCAAATATTCTTTCCGCCTATCTGCCTTCTCCCAACTTCCATATGAGGATATCTCCTGCCTCATTTCTAGTGTTTTTGATACTAGATCCAATTTCTCTAAAATTTCTCCTAACTACTTTATATGCTTCATCAATCTTTCCTACTTCGAACTTACCTTCCACTTCTTTGCATTTATTATCGATCCATTGCTCTTTCGCTTTCCTACATTTCCGAATAATTTCCCTTGATCGCCTTATATCTTTGTTTCCCTCTTTAATCTAACCTATTTTTATATTTTCGCCTTTCCTCTATTAGACTCACAATGTATTTCTCGATTTGATGACGTTATGCACGTATATATCCATGTAATCATTAAAGGCTGTGTTTACATATTCCAACTAACTCTCACGTATGCGTTTGTGTACGCGTATACAAGAGGGAGTTCAGAATTGACACAAACGCTATCCGCGAGTTTACAAAATGAGTACGAAGAGAAGGCGCTCAATATCAGCTTCGTCAAATGTTTACCTTTGGGATTCATTCGCGCCTAATTTTACACGAGATTGCTTCAGCGGTGAAGTTCTGTCGAGTAGTGTGTTCGCGTGCTTCTTGCATCGTCTAAATATTAATTTTAATAATTAATTAGATAAGCATTTCAGCAGCCAGGTGACGGTTAGTCCGGATGGATGATCAAAGCAGGCGTAGGAAGCTCTTGGTGTTCCTGTATTTTATGCGAAAGTTCATTCAAATAAGTATCGTTGAATGCTGTTGTCCTGTTACCAGGTAATTTGACGAATAAAACTTTCGGCCAATAAAAGCGCGAAAATCCGTCTTTGACTAGGCCAGGACTGGATGTTCTGCTTAATCACCCTGTATAGTATTACTAATTATTGTTCAGTATAGTTTCTATCTGCCACGAAATGTTTGTACGAAACTTACCGAACCGTTAATGCGAAGTAACGTACGCTAGCATACATTTCTGAATTTGATAACTTGCTCCAGTGCTTCTTGATGGATAAGTTAAACTTGGTTCGTCGATAATGTGAGTATCACGTGCCTTTATCACTTTATCACTTTTATTTCTTTTTCTATGTCGTTTGCTCGATAAAATTGCGGTTATCAGCTGCTAGTTAAACGATCCCTCTGTTTGTGCTCTTCACTTGCAAGCTTCGTTTAACGTCAAAAATCGGTTAAATTAAAGTTTCAACGCCAAGTGTGTTACCCCGGCGTGCATGACGAGTTCGAGAGAGCCGTCGATAATTACGTTTTGTTTGTTATGAACCGAAGCGTGCCAGTAATACTTTGATGTTGGCCGGTAAATTTTAATTGATTTTAGGGGAGGTTCCACGCCATTGAGGGCTTCAGAAGAAGTACAAAGAAAACGCGAATTAAATAAACAAAATAAATGTGATTTTCCTACCGACTGCGCCATGTAATATATGTAATAATATTAGTATAATATTAATATAACTTGTACAATGTATTTTAAATGACGAATAAATGTGTTGGCAATGATTATTCTACGCATATTGTAACGTTAATTTTCGCTATTAGAACATTCTCTCTATTTTTGACGTTTTATTATAGACTAGTAATTACATCATGCTCATATTAACATTCTTGTATTCCTATTTTAGGTCTTTCACTTATATTTAGTTTCTTATTTGCTTTGATTGTCACTGTTCCTATTTCTTGCCTCGCTCTCCGATTATGCCTCCGTCTATAGTCTGTTTGAGTTTCTATCGATTTGGTTGAGGGTAGGACTGTCTTAAAATTATTAATTCTAGTTAGCTTTTCTATTCTAATAGGGTTTGTCTCACTTACCTGCTATCGTTGTCCTCTTATTGTCTCTGTATTTGGTAGTTTAGTTTTCTGGATGTCGCTGCATACGTTGAGTCTTGAAATTGTTCATCATTCGTATTTATCATTTGCTGAGCCTACCTTGGGAGGTTTGTCGTTCACTTTTCAGGATTTCGTTATGTAGTTGTTCATTTAATAGCCTCCAATTTGTTGTTCTTCTGTTGTCAGATTTTTGAGGTTAATTTAGTTACTTTCGGTTCTGCCAACTTGTGCAGGACATTTTCCCATTTAGATGCTCAGTGGCGCGCCCTCTCATTTTCATTTTCCCTGTCTCATCTTTCGGTTCTTTATGCATTGTCTTATCTATTCTTCTGTCTCTTGAGACCTCTTTATGACTTTTCTTATTGCTATCTTCTTTTACTTTGGGTTTGCAAGTCATTTTAAGCTTTCTTTCTTCTGTTAACTTCTCCGTTGCCGGTGACGCCTCTGGAAGATTTGGTGATCTAGGGTACTTCTGGGTACATTTGTAGTTTCGGATGTGGCTACCTTGTATTTTATTAGTCGGCGGTTTTTTTGGAATTTCCGTTTTTCCGATTTGCTTCGACATTTTTCACTCTTCCTGTTGATCTTCTCGTGAGTGGGCGGTGTTTCCAAGTTTTGTGGAATTAAGTTTTCTAGCCAGTTATGGGATTTTCTTGGTGCACCTCTTGAAGATGTCGGTTTATTGTAGTTGTAGAAATCGTCATCTGCTCCATTTTTGGGATTTAGATTCACGTTTGAGGTTCAGCAGGATTTGTCAAGGAGAAACCCCACGTGGTGAGTGTCTTATTTTTCATCTTTTATTTAAATCTTCAGTCATCAGTGTTGTTTCCTTTCCTTTTTCTTATTTTCTCTTCTAATTTGTCTTTTCGGCATTTTAGGGTTTTTCCAGTGGAATGATTTTTTCCGGGGGAATGATTTTTCCAGGGGAATGATTTTTCCAGGGGAACGTTTTTTTCTCGAGGGAGCGATTTTTCCGTGCAGACTTTGGTTCTGATGTACTCTCCGACTCTTCCCAATATTTCAAGCGCCGATCACCTGGTGCTGAGCTGCAAGTCTGATTAGTTGTAGCAGCTGACCTGCTTATCATCTGGAAGGTCAGATATAAAGTTTGATTATTACGTCGCCTGTCCGTCTGGAACATCGCGTCCAACGGCTGGTTTTTATGTAGCGCCCGTCACAGCTTTTTGTGTCAATTTTTGTGTTCGTTTTTTTGTGACTTCGCGTCGCCCGTCCGTTCGAACTTTCGCCTCGTTCGGCTATTGTTAATGTAGTTGCCTGGCCACGGCGTGTTGTGGTCATCTGTTTGTTTATTTTTAAACAAAATCTGTAAGGTACTTTTTAAAAATTTAATTTGTTTACCATAGTATAATTTCCGTAGTTAAGTAGTTTATCTTGTTTAAAATTCATTTGGTCAATAATAATTTTGGTTCAATTTGTTTATAGTCACTTCAATAATTTTGCTGTTTGTAAATTCCATTTTGACTTTATAGTAATATCTATTTTTTGTGTCGAGATTTAGTAACAGTCGATACTCCCGTTTGCGTCTGACTTCATTGCTGTAGTTAGCGTGCGTGCGATTGACCCGTCGGTGCGCTGCGCGTGCGGAGCTCCATTCGTGTAGTGTATTTACCGCGTCATCCGCGCCTATTTTTGATTTTCCTTTTTAGCGCAACGTTAGTACCGGGTGTCTGAATTTCACCCAGGTTTATGTTCATTGTTTTTTTTTATATTTATATATGCATTTATTCATTGATAATTATTTTTGTTGATATCAATTGTTTTTTGTATTATTATATAATATGTGTATTGTCAGATGTTGCCATGTCTGGGTTTCATACCTATTTTTTTTATTATATGATATACTATTTGACTACGTTTTTTCTTTTGTTATTTTATTGTGCCCTATTGTGTACCAGCGGCTTTTAGGAGTTGTAGTCGTTGTGTGTTGGCTACAGAGGATCAGCCAACAACTCCTTGGCGCCCTTTTCCTGTTTTTAGCCCACCCCATCTTCGGCTTCGAGCATAGCTGCGGCAGGATCCTCCATTGTGGCGTTAGTCTTTTAGGTTACGTCACAATATGTGCCTCTCTCTGAACCTGTAGGTTTGCATATTTTTCGTAGAGCATATAAATTTGATACATGTTCATTTCACTGGAGCTGCCTAGAGGGTTAATTTTACTGACACTATCAAAGGGTAGTTATGTAAATTACAAGTTTCGCAAATATGTAAATCAATTTACGAGGACCACCACCGACTACTCCACAGCTTCAGCTAACATTGTTTTCATAATTGGGGTTCTGCCACCACAACCACGTTTTATATCTTAGTATACTTCAAATAAGGGCCATGGCGAGCAATACATAGTTTTTGCAGGAGTATGAAGATAGCATTCTTACTGGTGAGGATGCTGATGTTGTCAGCGAAGCACGTGTCGAGTTAAATTATTGTGTCAACACCAAATTAATTTACCTAATAGGGTTTGGGAGCCTGATATACACATACAGGAAAAGTCTCCAAGAATTTTAATAAGTAGAAATTTGATTTTGTAACATCAAACAACATGTTTATGCACGTTCGCATTTCCACCGTCAAATTAGTCTCATACAACACAGACATCTAATTTGCATGAATCCAAGAAGTGTGATCCCTAGCGCCAAGAAACCGAGATGAAAATAGCTACATTAAAATGAAAGGCGCTCTCGGATTGCACAGGTGTTTCACAAACTGCTGCAAATTGTGCATGCAGCGTATGGGTACATTCCAGTTGTTGAACAGTTTCTATGATACTTGTTTTATTTATTACACATAATTTATTGTGCCTGAAACAAAAAGGCTGTTGTTTCTGTTTGAAACGTGTTACAGATAGTTCTAGAAATGTTGTAGGTATATTTATTTGCAAATAAATCTTTGAAGTTGAAACATAATGTGACTCCCAAACATGCGCCGAATGAACCGTGACAAATACGCCCGACATTTTCAATGAACAAAAAATGTTCCATTCTAAAAACTTTGTCTCAAATTATGCACAAATAAGGTGGCTGAAAACCGCCCCCAGCGCCCGCAAGTTATGTATGACTAACTTAAAATCCAATCCCTCTGATTATTCATACAAATTTGGGACCTATTGAAACCATCCCGAGTATAAAAGTATTTTACATGCAAAACTAAAGGCGCGGATTTTGTAATTCGCAAAGAGAACTTCACGGGCTTTGAAAACTTTTCCGCCGAATTCGGGAACTGTTTTCTTCTTTCCATTTCCATTCGTGAACCTAATTGATAGCGACTGAACAGACGAAGCTAGTAAAAGGCGGTCGCGGGAGCTCGAGAACACGCCAACAAAAACCGCACAATTTTTTGCACTTCGGCTTGCTTTGTATGAAAATACCGAATGCAACCGCTTGATGTCGTTGATGTTCTTTGATGTTGTGTTTCATACGTAGGGAGCGCTAATTTATATCAAGATTGGCTTTATTCTACATATTCTACACTCATGGTTGCACCTATAGTGGAGTGCTGGCGCATCCGAAATGTGCTTAAAAATTAAGTTATTGGGCATTTCGAGGTTAAAATGTTTGACCTATCCGGTATTACAGCTTAGGTCCTATGGAACTAATATTCGAAAGTCGTCAAAAAATTGTCCTGTGCAAAAGGGCGCAATTTAAAATTTTCAAGTTATGTATACGAGCCGAAAGGTGAAATCATATTCTAAAAGCAAAAAAAAAAATTGAAGAGATTTCTGTAGAATTTATATGTTTTATAAATTATACAAGTTTTTGAATTACGTAGCCTCTTACGGAACTCGAAAATGTTTACAGACGTTTTTCTCCGGTCGAAGTGAACAAAAATCTAATTATTTTATGCTTTCTTTATTTTGAAACTCTATTATCTCTTACGCCGTTGCATTTAGCGAAATTATCCTCTATTGATAAATTATTGCCCAAATCTTGTAGAATATGATGGTTTTTGATTTATAATTTTTGAATGAATATTAAGAAAGTTATGCCATTAAATATAACACACCTAAGGTGGCTTTGAAACAATCCTAATTTGTCTCCATGTACGTACGTGCTTTTAAGACGATCTTTGTTCAAATATTGCATGTTTTGAATGTGTATGGAAAACCGCAGACCAACTGGTTTCGTCCTTCTGGGACTCATCAGTACGGTGCTTTCCCCTACACACTCGAACCATGCAATTTAACTTGCTATATATGCTGCCGCGGTCTGGACAAGTGACAACTACCGTAGACTGAATAATTCAGTCTACGCAACTACCTTAGGTGGGGTAGCAGTCTGAAACGTCTCGTAGTACAAAAAATCTGGATTTAGTTCTATAATTCAATGACTGGCGGGGTATTTGCCCGAGGAGTAGTTGTTCGAACGGTCCAGTACCATTAATTAATACCAGATAATTACTCAAAGTAGTTGTCACTTGCTGATATCTGTCCAGAGCGCGGCAGCATAATTATATAGCAAGTTAAATTGCATGGTTTGAGTGTGTAGGGGAAAGCACCGTACTGATGAGTCCCAAAAGGACGAAACCAGTTGATCTGCGGTTTTCCATACACATTCAAAACATGCAATATTTTAACAAAGGTCAATTGACAAATTTTTTGTCTCGGCAATTGGTACTTGCTTCAAAGAACTACCCTATTCAGTTTGCGACCAGCGGGGGATTTAGCAATGTCTTGGATTATAAGTAAATCTAATTTTGAACTTGCTGATAATATCTTAGAATCTAGACACGAGGAAGCTGCCACAAGAATCCTCCTACATATTTTATCTGCAAAGAGATCCGGATATACTAGATGCATAGTAGACTGCAAAGACGCAGATGTCATAGTTCTTCTTGCCCATTTCAAGGAATTGTTAAGACAGGAAGTTTGGATGAAAGTGGGAAATCAAAGTTCACACAGATTTATTGCAATACATGAAATAAATATGGAACCCATTGCATTTTATTGAAAAATTTACTGGCATTTCATGCGTTAACAGTGTCAAATAGGAAATAGAGATTCAAGTTAAATTTTACGTTGTTAATAAATTGTCCCTTTCTTATGGTATGTACTTCTACTAGGTACTGTATTAAAAAGGTCCTGCAATAATGATTAATAAATTCATCCCTATAAGCCAGAAATAAGGAATAGTGTAGGTATGCCAAAAGCTAAATAGCATAGGTTTATAAGGAGGGAGTGAGACAAGTAAAGAGAAGAAGGTCGCGCGTGTGGACTGCGGGGTGCGGTGCAATGCGATGTATCCAGTGATTCACGCAGCGGTGGCGAGCCTCTAGATTATGCACCATGTTATATTTAATATCATAACTTTCTTAATATTCATTCAAAAATTATAAATCAAAAACCATCATATTCTACAAGATTTGGGCAATAATTTATCAATAGAGGATAATTTCGCTAAATGCAACGGCGTAAGAGATAATAGAGTTTCAAAATAAAGAAAGCATAAAATAATTAGATTTTTGTTCACTTCGAACGGAGGAAAACGCCTGTAAACGTCTTCGAGTTCCGTAAGAGGCTACGTAATTCAAAAACTTGTATAATTTATAAAACATATAAATTCTACAGAAATCTCTTCAATTTTTTTTTGCTTTTAGAATATGATTTCACCTTTCGGCTCGTATACATAACTTGAAAATTTTAAATTGCGCCCTTTTGCACAGGACAATTTTTTGACGACTTTCGGATTTTAGTTCCATAGGGCCTAAGCTACAATACTGGGCAAGTCATATATTTTAACCTCAAAATGCCCAATAATGTCGAAATAAAATTTGCTTGGCACTCTACTACTACAGCACATTATACAGAAAGTTTTCGTTTATTTTGCGATGAAACCTCCAGCAATAATTTGCAGAATTTGTGGTATAGTTGATTTAAAACACTGCTGTTCTCTAGTAGTTTGGGGACGTGGGATGTTCTCCTTTCGGGTAAATGCTTAGATAAATTCCTAGGTGTTTTCGTATTGAAAAGTTCAGGGCGAATGCAGAAAATCAATCTGAAAAGTTCAATCTGCACCATCCGAATTATTCGCTTGGGCTTATTCCATAATTCAGCTGCTTTAGAATTTCGTATGTTTATTAATAATTTCTCTTAGTACTGCATAAGTCTTGTTTATCTGTTTTTAGTGCTAATCCGTCGGTGTTATATGAGAAGCAATTTTGTTAGCTGGGGTGGCACTCGCCAAAAACATAAGGGTTGGCAGTTTATCTTGTATACAGTCATTATTTTTGACCGAAAGCAAACAGATAAATAATTGTCTCGGCTATAAGGCTTAGTCTTAATGAAGACGGGGTTCCTTAATGAAATCCACTTAGCGCACCCCCTGTTTGTATTTTCTTCGGAGGGGGCTTCTACCGTACATAAAGCGAAAATTCTTGGAAAGACTTATTCGTCGTTAGCGAGAGGATTAAGTGAAATTTTTCTGCTATAATTACCATTGGCGTAGCCCTCTATTATTGATACAGACAATTTATTGACAGACTGAAAAATTTATGCTGAAATGGAAAACGCCCCAGAAGTACAGTTAAATTTTGCAAATCCCGAAACTCGGGGGGGCGGAAAATTATGCCATAATTTACAGTTGATTTATGAATACCGCTATTAATTGCATTATTACCCCCGATAGTCCATTATTGGTTAGCCAGCGGGCATACTCATCAACAAGTTCGGGACCCGGTTCTGTGCATTGTGGATGCCCGGAAGCTAATTCACTGGAAAATGAGACACATATTCCTGATGGTTTAGGGTATATACCGCAACAAACTGCGTTCCAAAGGTACAACGTAATACTAGTTAAATGAAGCGGGTCTTTCATAGACTCATTCCTGATTTAGATTGATAAGGATCACTTCTATAATTGCATCTGTTCGTGGCTCCAATAATATTGTGTAATCGTAGTTTAAATCTTTGTTTTAAAAACAGGATACATGTTTTGAAAACACACGTTGCGAATAACTTCTCCCACAGGAAAAAATGGTTTTGCAAAATTCGGCCCTATTTAAAAAAGTTGCAGGAACCCATTTCGGACAACCAAAATTATCCTCTTACCCTTTTCTATTATTACTATTATTACTCGTAAAGCTATAATGGTCTCACGCGTTCCCCTATTTCCTTTTTGGCAAAGCTACTATGATGTTCTGTTCGTAATCTTCTGGAATCTCGCCTGTCTGATATATGCAGCTTACTAGTTTAAGTAAACGATCTATTACATCTTGCCCTGGCTGTAAGCCACCTATACCTGGTGCTTTATTGTTTCTTAAACAATACGCCTTCGTATAAATATTTGAGTTAGGTAATGGTAATTTTATTTATTTTTGTCTGGGAATATCCGGACATCCGGAGAGTTGCCGTGTAGCAAATTTTTTGTAGCAGGAAACATGTCATATTTTTACGTAGGAATAAAATTGATGATGTGTAGGTTTTCTGTTGGCTTGTCACAGAGTAACAAATACCAAATGTGGAAGAGAAAAATTTAGGTTCAGCATTTTCTGGGATTTCTGAACACTCGCCGATTCACCTTTTATTTAGATAACTATAGGTCATATTATTGTTCGTGAGTAAATATTTCTTTTCGGAGATCAATTCCTATTTGATCAAATGTTTGGCCTTGTGATTTGTTAATAGTCATTGCAAACGCTAGTTTAATGGGAAATTATTGTCGTCTTTTAAACGTAAAAGGATAAACATTTTCACAGTATAACGTTATACGGTTAACGAAAACTATATCTCCACGTTTATCGCCTGTTAAAATTTTGCACTGTAGGATATTGTCTCCCAATTGTAAAATTAACAATCTCGTACCATTACATAAGCCTTCATTAATGCTGAGATTTCTAACCAACATCACAATACAATATACTCTCAACTTCAATTCATGCGGAGGAAAATTTGGCGGGTTTAAAGCAGTGGCGGTTTCTCCTTAAGGTCAATTGGTCAATGACCCTCCTAAAATATTCTAATCAAAACCATAATTTTAATAAAAATATTTTTTGTCTAACAGTCTCAAATTTAAAATCTTCAGCGGTCTGCATTCGCAGCAATACTAGAAATAGCCAAGCGTCAAGCCGCGCTGCGCGCTCGCTAGCAAGCCAGGACATTATTCAAATTGACCCTGCACAGCTCTTATGGCTTATGGAGAAATGCATGTAAAGAAGAACAGTGACAGCAGATGGCGAATTCTTGAGTGGAAGTGAGAGTCACCTTTTACTCCTATATCTCCAACGTGGTCAATGTCCCGATTACAACTGCGCAGAATCGAGTTTAGTTCTACAGTATTCAGTTATATTTTCTCTGGACTCTGGATCTCAGTTCTTCTTAGATAGCAGGTGGGAAACCTTTCTTTATTGTTGCGGATGTGAACTGTGATCGTTGTGAAGTTCTGATCGTTGAGAAATTTTGTGTGTTTAGCAAAACAAGATGAGTGTTGTTGAGGATATATTTTCCTTAAAGTCAGCTGGAACATTAAATTATGATCGCCGGCTTGAAAAGAGGGAAAGTGGACGGCCGAAACCAAAACTGAATTTGAAGCAGACAACAAAGGATAAAGGTAAAAATGTCCAAAGATATTTTAAAGAATCGATGTACAATTTGTGCGACTGGATTTGTGGATGCAGTGTTAAAAATGCGTTCTTTTGCTATCCGTGCTTATTATTTTCAAATGATGCTATATGGGCTAAAAATGGAGTAACCGATATTAAACATTTAAAAGACAAAATTAAAAAGCATGCTTCTTCTGCTTCTCATATAAATTGTTCAATGAGTTACGCCAGTTTAGGACGTGTAGACATAAGACAGCAACTTGATAGTGCGTATCGCAAATCAGTGCACGACTTTAATGAATCGGTTTCTAAAAATAGGTATATTTTAAACAAAATAATTGATTGTGTAAAATTTTGTGGAGTCTTTGAAATTGCATTGCGCGGTCATGACGAAAGTAACATGTCCAATAATCCTGGGATTTTTCGTGGCCTTATAGATTTTGTCTCTGAACTAGACTTAATATTTAAAGAGTACCTTGAAAAAATACAGTATTCAAATGAATATCAAAAACAATTCAAAACGAAATTTTAGATTCAATGTTGGCCGTTGTACACACACATATAATAAAGGAAATTGACCAGACAAATTTTGTGGCAATTCAAGTTGATGAGAGCACAGATAGCTCCAATAAAACGCAAATGATTTTTATCTTTCGATATGTATTAGATGGTATTGTGCATGAAAGATTTTGGAAATTTGTCAACCCTCCATGTACCACAGCACAACATTTATCCGATGCAATAATGGAAGAACTCCAATTATTAAAAATTAATGAAGCACCCCATAAATTGATTGCTCAAAGTTACGATGGTGCATCAGTCATGAGCGGTAAGCTGGGAGGAGTACAAACAAAAATTAAAGAAATGTACCCAAATGCACACTTTATTCATTGTTATGCCCATCAACTTAATTTTATCCTCCAAAAAGCGGCGAGTCAACACAAACCGATAAAAATATTTTTTGCAAATTTACGTGCATTTTCGTCTTTTTTCGGACGATCCCCAAAACGTACGGTGGTATTGGATAGGGTGGTTAAGGTGAGATTACCTAAAGCTGCACCCACTCGATGGGCTTTCAATACAAAGTGTGTTGAAACTGTACACACTTATAAAGATGAGTTAATATGTTGTTTGGAGCAAATCATTGATGAGGAGGAAGACGGAAATAATATAAATCAAGCAACTGGTTTAAAAAGGCATTTGGAAGATGAACTTTTTTTATTTTGGTTAAATTTTTTTCATAAAATAATGCCTCATGTAGACATATTGTTCAAACAATTACAAATGCGAGATATTGATGTTATATCAGTCAAAAACTACATAATGTCTTTCAACAGCAATATCCAAAAAGTGAGAAGTGCTATTTTAGAATCGGAAGAACCAAGCACATCATCAGCGAAAAGAAGAAAAGTTAATGCAGGGGATCCTAAACGACTAACTGCACTGGAAATTTGCGACATTATTATGTCTGAAATTCATCATAGATTTGGATTCAATGATCATCTTATGATTTCACAGTTATTTCAGACGGAGAAATTTGAAGCATACACTACCAATTTTCCCCAAAATATTTTAAATATGGTGAAGGCTTATTATGCTACAATAGATATTTCCAAACTAAAATCAGAACTTGAAGTAATATATTGTCGTGAGGATTTTCGTAACAGTGCCGGTGCAGTCGCCATTCTTCAACTTTTTATTAACATGAATTTGTCCGAAACATTTTCTGAAGCAGTGAACTTGTTAAATATCTTGTGTACACTACCAATGACAACCGTGGAAAGTGAGAGATGTTTTTCAACTTTGAAACGGATAAAAACATTTTTACGCAATACAATGGGACAGCCTAGACTTAGTGCCTTGTCTATGTTGAGCATCGAGAAAACGCTTGTCAAGAGCATTCCAAACTTCAACGAGAAAGTCATAGACCATTTTGCGGAACAGAAGGAGAGGAGAATTGACTTGAAATATAAGCACGTTTAAGGTATGTTTTATTTTAACAATATGTCCCCTTATATTTTTGAAGATTTGGACATAGGTACAACGTGTCCTATAAAGTTTTCTACATATGGGAAACTTTTTTATTATCCGTTTGTGAAAAAATAATATTATTCATAAAAAGCTCTGAATTGCTCAAAAATCAAAATGCGCTCGCAACATTCCAAAAATATCGGATAATATACAAGGGAGATAAAAAAATAATAATTTGACTGAAGAGTAAAGTACCCTTATTTTTGAAAATAATGAAAAATGTTATTCGGGAAAGTTATTCAGTATAAAAAGTTATGGACTATTATGAAATAACAGCCACCTATGATCAAATTTATGTTTCGTGAATTTAAAGCAAGAACAGCAATTTGCATTGAGAGAAAAGGTGGATATTTTGAGGCAATAGTTTAGGAAGTGCTCTAATTTAAATTTAAGTTAATTTAAAATAATTTTAGTTCTTTATTAGATATTAACACGTTTGTAATTTAGAAAAATAAATTTGATCATTGGTGGCTGTTATTTCATAATAGTCCATAACTTTTTATACTGAATAACTTTCCCGAATAACATTTTTCATTATTTTCAAAAATAAGGGTACTTTACTCTTTAGTCAAATTATTATTTTTTGATCTCTCCTGTATATTATCCGATATTTTTGGAATGTTGCGAGTGCATTTTGATTTTTGGGCAATTCAGAGCTTTTTATGAAGAATATTTTTTTAATAAACGGATAATAAAAAAGTTTCCCATTTGTAGAGAACTTTATAGGACACGTTGTATATGTATATATTTTTAGTATTAATTATAAGTTCCAAAACCAAAATGACCCCCCTGGTTATTAACCCACGAGCCGCCACTGGTTTAAAGTATTTAAATATTCAGGAAGAATAGCATCGTTTAAATCTCCATTATCACAATTTTCAACACTATCCAAGTTTGTATATATTTTTTCTGTTTTAATATCTAACAGTTCTACCACTTTTTTGTTAATGTCTTCAACATCAGAATAGCTGATTAGGTCATATATACGTTCAACGATATCAGAATTATAAATACATCTCTGTGGCAATTCTAAATTGCTTTTCATATCGTTCAAAACTCCATCTCCAAAATCCAATAAAAACTTGGTGAATTCTTGTTCCTGTGGTAGAGCCCGCATATTTTGTGTTTAAGAAAATTTACGGAAATAACTTCAAAGAGAACTAAATTTGATACTTAAATTCACTGTTTCACAGCGGGAAGCATTTATTTTAACTGGTAACAATTGTCAAAAATCTCCTCGCAACACCATAATTTTTCCACCAAACGGAACATCACAATTCATAAAGTCTCGTATAAGGTTCTGTCTATAATGTCTAAAGCATACCTTGACGCCACAGGAGCTTCATCCCAAATAAAAACATCTACACTCCTTAAATAATCTACTTCTTTTGAATTTTTCTTAATGTTGGAAGATGAATCTAAAAACAGAGGAACAGGTAACCCAAACGTTTTATGAACTGTTCTGCCATGAGGAAGTAGTATTGCTGCTATGCCCGTGAAGGCCATGGTACAAACAATTTTAATCTTACTCTTCAGTAAGCCGTAAAGGGTTGTATAAACATAAGTCTTACAGGAGCCTCCTGGACCGTCTCTATATAAAAACATGAAGATTCAGAAATTGATTCATTTATGTTACCCAAAATAATATCTACAATTTCTTTCTGCTTTTCATTTAGGTGTTTATATTGTCGTGATCCTATTTCTATTGCTAGTTCTTCATTTGCATATTCATTGTCGTGGCATGGTAGGAAACATTGAAAGATTGTAACCTTCCGCAGAAAGCATGGAACTAATTTGAATATACGCTTTTTTGTCCTTCAGTATTGCCGTAACGTCTTTCATAATCTTGTGACATTGCTTCTTTAAATTCTTCCCACAATTCTTCCTGATAAATTGGTCGGAAATGCATTAAAATTTAGCTGGGGCTTACGGAGTACATGCGTCCAATAACTTTGAATTGTTTCTGACGGCGTATACTTTTACAACGACAACTAACATGATACCTACCTGTGATAGTTCAGACGTACGCACTTTTGGTGATCGGCTCCCGTACGTATTAAAAAGAGACGGAAACGAAAAATCTGACCTCGCTAGATCGAAACGATACGTGTCTATTGCGCATTCTCCACGACTAACATCACTTTTATTAGATAGGATATATTTGATAATATTGGATGTTTTGTAACTATAATGTTACATTTATCTACTAGAGTGAGCCAACTAAAAGTTGGAAAGTCTATACACAGAATTAAACTTTCATTTGGAAGAAAATTGAACTTTCAGAAGCGACTCGTCAAGTATAAGTAGCAACACCGAAAGCAAAACGTAATTTACCCAAATTTTTATCTGTGGTCCTCACAGTTCAACATCCAATAACGAATGCCCCATCCCCAAACTGCCAGTGGTAACAGACAAATTCCCCAATTTTGTTTCCCGTTTATGATGAGGTTCATTCTCTATTGTACCTTGATTTATGGCCGGTCAGTCGGGAAAATAATGAAAAATTGATTTGCGATTGTTTAGTTTTCCTACACTGTCCAAAATAATGATTACCTCGTGGATTCAATATTAATTTTTTAATTTATGTTCTGACAGCGCTTGTGATACAACCGAGTTCGCCGTGTTTGTTAATTTGTTTAAAAAACAAACTTTTCCATCACGAGGTCGTAAATTATGGGGGTGTCATTTTAAACTTTAATGGCATAATTTTGGTTTTATTGCGGTGGTGAGTCCATGTACGACTAATAGATGTTATGTTAGGGTATTTTAGATATTTGTTCATTTGGTTAATAAAAACTTCTACTGTACAGGCTGTTCTATTTTCGTTGTGATTTTGGGGTTTCTAATAGAAGCAGCAGAGATAGAGCCTCGGGGTTTTCGCGAATTAGGATTGTTTAACAGGCATAATGTGCGTCACTGGTCTGATACAAATCAGCACCAAACTTTTGAACGTCAGAGGCAAGGACGTTTTGGATTTAACGTTTCGTATTTTATTTTGGGTTGTCAACTAGCATACCAAATAATTTTTAATGGAAACTTAACGGGATTGAGACCAACAAGATGGTGCCCCTGCACACAATTCTGCAATAGTTAGAAATTATGTACCCCAATAAATAAAATATGCCCTACGGCATCTGCTCTCTCTACGCTAAATCGAATTAGCGTACAAGGACGGAAAACTAAGCAGTGCGCGTAATAGCTGTTTTTTCCTGTTTTCGTGTAGACTCCAATGAAAATATTCATTTGCAAGTTGCAATTTTCCTGGGAAGCAGGTCTGCTATCCCGATTGTGTGCAATGATGCTCGAAATTGAGCGGTAACGTAGAATAACTTTGAATTTTACGCGGCGTACGAGGCTTCTAATACGTAAAATGCATGAAACGTTCAATGGAAATTTTCCCTGCCACTTGGATTCGCATGTAGGGCACTACGTACATATTGAATCACTTACAGAACGCTCTCGTGAAATTGGAATATAAATATTGAAATTTATGATGAACTCTTGTGATTTTAATTTCATAGAAAATGGAATTATTCCGTCTGTTATTCAAATATGCAGCAAGCAGGTGTATTAAATCGCAAGCAGTTCCTCTAGTGTTTGATATCACTCAATTTTCGATAAACATAACCTCAATTTTTGACAGACCATTCTTAATGGTCATAATCATACCATTTTAAATATTTATTACTTGTGCCCTGCTGGTAATCTAACCTGTTAACTGCATTATCAAAAATATGAATTCGGGGTTAACCGCATTATTATACGCTGAAATTTGGTCAACCTCACGTCATTGGCGACGATTTAAGCAGTGAGGAACTTATTAATAAAATATGCCAACAACAGACTGAAATGATTAGTAAAAGAATTGATGAACGGTTTAATAAAATCGACACGACCCTAGAAGCCTTCATGAAAGAATTGAAGTTAAATACAGAAAGAATCGATGGTTTGGAATTAAAGTACGATTCTCTTGAACAATACAGCCGTCAAAACAACATACGTATCTTTGGAATAAATGAAATACATAATGAAAGTGCTACTGATACAGAAGAGCTTGTTTTGGAGCTGTTGAATAATAAACTTGATCTAAAGGTGTTGCCGGTGGATGTTGAAAAGTGCCACAGACTTGGAAGAGCGAAGGAGGGTCAGGCTAGGTCAGTAATTGTACGTTTCTTGTCATACAAAACCAGGGAATTGGTACTGCGTAGCAGAAAACTGCTGAAGGGGTCTGGTTTTGTTATTAAAGAGGATTTGATTCGAATGCGCTACGAACTGTTGAGGAAAGCTGGTCGAAAATATGGTGCTGATAAGGTATGGTCACTTAACGGAAAAATTTACAGTTTGCAAGGCAACCAGAAGAAAGTTATTGGATGTGCGGAAGACCTGTGAAGTGTTAATTGTTGACGCTAGGTGTCGCGATGTACACTGCATTATATTTCTCTATTTTAATTTTTTTTTTTTTTGGAACTACATCAGTGGTACTCACGATTTATTTTACGTTTGGAATTTGTACACTTTTCTTACATATTGTTTTTGCTGCAAAACCCAGTTTCTTTGGAAAGTTTTTGATATTTATTTGTACATATTACTCTTTTGCAGGACGGAAATATAAATGCTGCTATTATATCGATAGAGTTCTAAAACTTTTTGCTGCTCTGTTTTATTGTGAAACTTTTTGTCTCTTTTTCTACATGTGTACCTATGTTAATTGTGAAACTGATATACATATTTCGTATTGTATAGGGATGTGGGTGCAGTCCATGTTTTTTTTCCATTTTTTTTGATTTACTTATTGCAAATTGGGGTCATTTCTTTTTCTTCTCTTTTTTTCTATCGTTATCTTTTCTTCCCTTGATCTCTTCTCTGTCTTATTTCTTTTGGATAATTATCAATGTTTTTCCCTCTTTTTACTGTTTACTTCATGTTATGCACATTCATATACACTTTTAACTTATTTATTTTTATTATACTATGACATTGTGCATTGCCCATATTAATGTAAGATCCCTTGTAGCCTCTTTTCATCGTCTTACTGATCATGTGAGTCAAAATGACTATGACTTGGTATGTTTGAGTGAGTCCTGGCTGCATGATGGCATTGACGATGCTGCTCTGTCACTTCGTGGTTATACATTGGTTAGATCCGATCGTGTTGGTAGAGGTGGGGGTGTTGCCATGTACATTAGAGATATCCTGAAATTTACAATCATTTCAAGAATTTCTAACGTTAACTTTGAATACTTGGTGGTGACGGTGGCACCTGGTGGAACTGACCATGTGATTGGCGTTGTATACAGACCTCCTAGGGGTGAGTACGATGAATTTCTGAACTGTTTTGAAGACTTACTTGTTGCTATTACTTCCAAGTTTAGCAGCGTCCTCTTCGTTGGTGATTTTAATGTAAATTTATTGCATTTCACTAATATGTCCGAGAATTTGTTAGCTTTGGCCGAAACTTTCAATTTAGCCCAAATAATTGACCAGCCCACTCGTATCACCGATTCTTCGTTTTCGTTAATTGATTTAATTTTTGCAGTGAAATCTGAGGTGTGTGGTGCTGCGGTGATTGATGCGCAGATTTCTGATCATTTTCTAATATGCTGTAAACTTAATTGTGTCTCTGTACCATGTGAAATTCCTAGTTTTATTTATCGTTCGCTTAGAGACATAGATACTATTCGCTTCAATTCAGATCTTGCTTCATTGCCGTGGCACTCCATACTTCGAACAGATAGCATTGATGGTAAAGTTGATATTTTAAATTCTTTTATCCTCTTTCTAGCGAATCTTCATGCTCCTCTTCGTGTTTCTAAAAGACGTAAGACACACTCCTATACGCCCTGGATAACAGACAACATCAAATTTATGATGAAATTAAGAGATAGCGCGTTGAGTAAATTCAAGAGGTCTGGGCTCCCTGCCAATTGGTCTTATTACAAACAACTCAGAAATTTCACAACTTCTGCTTTGCGTTCTGAGGAGAGAGCATATCTTAATTATAAATTCCAGAACTGCTCAGTTAAGGAGAAGTGGGCGGAGCTCGGTAAACTTAATATTCTAAAACGTAAGTCGCGTAATTTACCTCTGAACTTGAGCAATGTCGACAATCTTAATAAGTACTTCGTAGAATCGTGTAAAACTGATGCAGTACCTGCCCCAGATTTGCTCTCCTTTTATTCTTCTCGTCTCATGCCCTGTGTTTCTAGTACCATGTCCTTTCAACTTGTCGATGAGAAATGTGTCAGCGATCTGCTTCTGTCGGTAAAGTCCGGGGCGTATGGTTGTGACGATCTAAACATTTCGCTTATTCTTCTGTGTTGCCCGTTCATTATTCCTTTCCTGACTCATATTTTCAATGAATGCATACGCAGCTCATATTTTCCGACAGTCTGGAAGCGTGCACATGTAATTCCTCTTCCTAAGGTTGTCGCACCTTCAGAATTTAGTGATCTGCGATCCATAAGTATTCTTCCTGTCCTTTCGAAAATATTAGAAAAAAATCTTGAGATTCAGCTGCGTGTGCATTTAGACTCCTTTAATATACTACCCTTGAGGCAGTCGGGCTTTCGGCGGGGTCATAGTTGTGCTTCGGCTTTGTCCGATATTACAGATGATATTTTTCGTGCCTTGGACCATAACAAAATTACTGTTTTGGTTCTAATCGATTTTTCCAAAGCCTTCGACATGCTGAATCATGACATTATGATCTCGATTTTGCATCATATTGGCCTTGTCCCCGACGCTGTAGAGCTTATTGCTTCTTTCTTATCTGATAGAAGCCAGTGTGTTACTTATAACAGCAATTTATCCTTGCCGTGTAAACTAACATCTGGCGTGCCTCAGGGAAGTATTCTTGGGCCTATCTTGTATACCATTTATACATCTTCTTTTCATAAATCGTTTCATCACTGTAATTATCATTTCTATGCAGATGATACTCAACTTTACCATTCTTTCGAAGTTACAGATATTCGTAATGCATGTTCTCGCATAAATAGTGATCTTGAAAAGTTAGTTAATGTTTCCAAACAACATTTATTAAAGATTAATCCCAAGAAATCTTCTGCTATTGTGTTTGGGGGTGAAGGGTCCAGGATGACCATGGCAAACGACATGGTCTTAAAGATGATGCCGTGGTACCTTTCACGAGTTGCGTTAAAAGTTTGGGGTTACTCATCGATACTAACTTGCGTTTTGCTCAGCATATTAACTCTCTGTTACAGAAGGCTTACCTTGCGTTGAAACTCGTGTATGGGCAGAGGCACTATCTCAATTTCAATACTAAGAGGACGTTGTGTGACTCACTTGTTCTTTCTCATTTCAACTTCTGTGATTCTGTCTATGCTCCCTGTCTCTCGTGTCGTGATAAATTTCGTATTCAGAAAGTTCAGAATTCATGTCTTCGCTTAATGTTTGGAATTCGAGCTCGTTCACGCGTCTCCCATAAGCTGAAAGACGCGAAATGGTTAAATATGTTCAATAGACGTCGCCTTCACATGGTCTGCTTCTTTCTCGGAATTGTTCAGTTCCATTTGCCTTTGTATTTGTATAATAAACTTGTTTTTCGAACTGATGTGCATGGTGTTGCCACTCGTCGAAAGTCGCTAATGCTCACGATCCCGCGGCATCGCAAGGAAATATTTAAAAGATCATTCTCATACAATATTGTGTCCTGTTTAAATAACTTTCACTCATTTCTACTTTCTTGCGATTCCGCGAAACATAGATTATTTAAAATTTTTGTTGACCAGCAGTAAATGGTTCCTCTGCATTACGTGGGCTGTGCATAGATGTCCTATCTTTCCTTTCTCCACTTCCTTTTATTTTACTTTCTCTGTTCTTCCTCTTCTTGTCTTGTTTTTCTTTGTCGTTTGTTCTCCCTTCGGATACGTTTTTTTTATTTCTAACATATTTTTTTTCAGATTTAGTTTAATTTATTTTATTTTGCAAATTGACCTGCATGGAAGATCAGGCTCTGTGAATGCTGTATTAGGTATTCACAGATGCCTGAATGCAGGCCATTTAACACCAGTTTCGTTCTGTGTAGGTATAATTTTATTTGTAATTCATTGTGGTGTTAATAAACGTATTATTATTATTATTATTATTATTATTATTGTTATTATTATTATTATTATTTCCCAATAACCTATCAATATTTAGTTCGTGTAACGGCCACTACAAATCCACCTGAGTATTAATTCAGCTGAAAGCAGAGGATCAAAATGAAAATATCGCCACTATACAACAGTTGCGGTTGTAATTCATTCGCGATTCATGAATACATTGACAAAGCTGAAATAAAGCCGCTGTTGAAATTGGTCAATTAACTTTTAATTAACTTAGCTATTAAAACTTCTCTAGTTTAACTCTATTCCGGAATACTCCTCTTATTTCTTACAAAACACAAAATGAAATATAAACTCTATCAGATGTAGCACAATATTCCCAGAGAACTCTTTCAGTATTCTTTGTAATTATCCTGTCTAGAGTTCCCATAGTCGCGTATATCTCCCAGACATTTAGAAAATAACTTCTGCATTAGTGTGTTGAGAACAGAAAACTTCTTATTTATGACTTCTATTAACATGGGAAATGTTCCCACTGCGACTTCAGGCAAATAACATCTTTTTTTTGTTCTAGAATGTAAAGAACTACAAGTGGAGATGTTGGTCATAAAATTCTGAGTCATACATTAGTCTAGTGATTGTGTTAACAACTGAAAAAATGCCAATATTCCGTTTGTAATCTTCTGGAATCTCGCCTGTCTAGTATATGCTCTGTGATTCTTTTTATAAATGGCTATTGTTTACTTTGTTAATTGTTAGATCTAGGAAATTTATCGCATTATCTTTTTATAATTCCATTGTGAAATTTATATTTTAATTTATGTTATTCATGAAATCTAAGAATGAATTTAATTGTCTGTCCGTTCCTCTAAAACAGGCTATTATATCGTCCACATACCTAAACCAATACAAGAATTGTTTACTAAGTTTATTGCTATGCATATGGGTTTCTATCTGGTCCATAAATGTAGCAGTTCAGTTTTAGAAGATGCATGTGTAAGTTGGTGTAAGAACTTTGAACCCATGATTACAAACTGAGGTTCCAATTTCAAAGTTTGATTACCACAAATATAGACTGAAATTCTTAAGAATATCGATCGCCCCAGTTTGTGCATGACAACGACTTAATACAATATTTATTTTAAAGTTAAAAATCAATTTCCTATAGCTTATACTTTAAAGAGCGTCCTCTTTGTTGTCAAGATTGGATATGTAATAAATGTTTGCTCCATAGTGAAGTTATATGTTCGTATGGAACAGATTGAAAGTTATATCAATCAACTTAAATAAGACAAAAAGCTGCACGACAATAGGCACTACGAAAGTTACTTTCGGTGATAGATCGGTGCATTATCTGAATTTGAGTATCCGTACGAAAACGAAATCCCGAAAATCGACTAATGGCTTCCGACCAAACATTACTTCCAAAATGTCATGTGGGAAAGAAGTAGTTATCTATCATTACATATCAGGGGAAAGGTACATAGATCCCACTTCTGATAGGGACAAGCAATCTCTGCACTACGGTGCTTTTATTACTGGATTTTATGTCCACATTATTATAGAGATAGGAATAAAAAGAGGTAGGGGTAGGCCTAGATTAGACTACTGCTCTCAAATAGTTAGGGATGTAGGATGTTCTACTTTTAGGGAAATGCGTAGGTTAGCTCAGGATAGAAAAGAATGGAGGTACGCGTCCAACCAGTCTTCGGACTGAGAACCTTATGATGATGACATTGGATTATAGGAATTAATTAAAAAACACAATTTACTTAAAAATGCTTCTATTTTAGGAAGACCGTCTATACAAAACGAGACTCTTAAATCGACTAACTAACTTGAGAAACATTATTTACACTTGAGGCTTATGTTGATATAGATTCATAAACACACAGCTGAAAAAACAACGAGTCGTGGCAATACACTTGTTGAATTAAGTTTTGCTTTCAGACTATATTATATTTCAACACGCCCCCTCAAAAATTAATTCAAAAAAAACTAAATATGTAGTATTCATATCAATCTATAAATAAGACGAATCTTCCTGTTCATTTAAACTTGGGCATTACAAAAATGGTCCAACATTTGTTGCGTGGGGTTAGGGAAAACCCAATAAAAACCTACCCAGACCACTACTTAAGACCTAAACCATTTCGGAGCTCCTGAAACTTTACTGCAGGTAGTGGTTTCGTCATCAGATCAGCCAGTTGATTACCTGTTGGAAGATATTGCAATTTAATCACTTTATTTTCAACTTGCTCTCTTGTAAAGTGATATTTTATATCAATGTGCTTAGATCTTTTATGATTTGCTGGATTATTTGCAATACTTATGCAGCCATTATTATCCTCATATATTAAAATAGGTTCTATAATACTTATGTTAATACTATTTGTAAAAGATCTTAACCAAAGTGCCTCCCTGACAGCTTCAAACAATGCCATATATTCAGCTTCAGTAGACGAAGCTGCTACTGAATTTTGTTTTTGTGTATTCCAGCAAATAACACAGTTTTCAAATAATTTAAAAACAAATCCAGTTGTACTTTTTCTGTCAACTGAATTTCCTCCCCAATCAGAATCAACATAACCACAGAGAACATGATTATATTCACTTCGTACATAAGTTAATTTAAGTTCTAATGAGCCTTTAATATAACGTAGAACTCTTTTCAAATTTTGCCATAATTCTTTATTGTTTTTGTTTACATATCGGCTTAAAATATTAACTGCTGTGCATAAATCTGGTCTTGTACAAAGCATAACATACATCAAACAACCTACAAGGTTTCGACAGGGAGCATCAAACTGTTCGTCAGAATTCAAAGCTTCATAATTTAAATTAGTTTGAAGCGGTGTAGTGACTGATTTACACTCAGTCATTTTAAATTTAGCTAAAACTGTTTTAAGGTACGCTGTCTGACTTAAAGTTATCGTATTATTAGTTCTTTCTACTTTGATTCCTACAAAAAACTTTATATCGTTTAAATCGACCATATGAAATTTTTCTGTTAACTTCTGTTTAAATTTATTCATGATATCAACATTGCCAGTAACTATAATTAGATCATCAACATAAAGCAGTATATAAATATTGTATGCTATATTTCCTTTATCTAAAATATAAACACATCGATCTACAGATGAATTTCGAAAACCCATTTCTTTTAATACTGTTTCAAAAGTATTAAACCAACACCTTGCTGCTTGTTTTAATCCATACAAAGCTTTATTTAATTTGCACACTTCATTATTTTTGCTTTTTACACCATCAGGAACATACATAAAAATTTCTTCGTTTAATTTACCATGTAAGAAAGCTGTTTTGACATCCATGTGATGTATTAGTAAATTAAACTGATTCGCAAAAGCCAAAATAAATCTAAAGCTGGAAATTCTTGCCACTGGTGCAAAAGTTTCCTCATAGTCAACTAAATATTTTTGACTGAACCCACGAGCAACAAGTCGTGCTTTATATTTTGATGGGTTTCCTTCCTGATCATGTTTTATAGTAAACACCCATTTGCAATCAACAATGTTTTTGCCTTTTGGTTTTTGTACTAATGTCCAAGTTTTATTAATTAACAGTGCATCAATCTCATCTTTGATAGCTTGTTCCCAATACACCCTGTCGTTTCTATCTTTTATTTCTGAGTACATAGATGGAACACTACCATCAAGAGATTCTGTGCCTGCACATATCAAAGAATCTTCTGATTCACCATTTTCGTTATACGAAATAGGAGGTAGAGAAGCAAGTCTTGGACTTTTTCTAATTAGTTTAGAAGATTCAGTTTTAGTGTCACCCTGAGATGAGGATTCATTGTCCGCCAAAACTGGCAATTTGCTAGACCCGTGGTCTAATTTGGCATTTTTACTAGAACTTGGTCCTAGCACATCTGATTTATTGTGATCAGATTTACGAGACTCTACTGATGTTCTCATGTCATCAGTTTCCACACTGGAGTTTTGTTTACGAACTCCTTCAGAACCATTTTTCACAGGTCTGGACACCTTAAAGTTAGTTTCGTCTACAAATACATTTCTTACTGTTACCATTCTTTCAGTTCTTATATCCCACACCTTATACCCATTTGGTTCATATCCTATCAAAATACCTTTCCATGATTTTTCTTCAAACTTTGTTTTCATGGTTTTATTATGCACATAAACCGTCGAACCAAATACCTTTAAATATTTTAATTGTGGTTTTTTACCATGCCACATTTCATATGGTGTTTTAGCTTCTTTAAGTGCTTTAGTTGGGGATATATTTATTAAATAAGTAGCAGTTAAAACTGCCTCACCCCAAAACACTTTTCCTAAACCTGCGCCACTTAATAGCGACCGACCTTTTTCAGTTATTGTTCTATTCATTCGTTCTGCCACACCATTTAACTCTGGGGTTCTAGGAACTGTTAAATGATATATAATGCCTTTTTGTACACAATAATCCTTCATCTCATTAGATAAATATTCTCCACCATTATCACAATACAAAGTGACTAACTTTAAATTGAAATGGGATTCACTTTTAGCAAGAAAATCTTTAAAGACCGAAAAAATATTAGATTTGTATGCAATTAAATATGTGACACAATAATGAGTGTAATCGTCTATAAAAGTCGCAAAATAGTTTTTAACATTTACTGTTGTGGGTGCTATTGGACCGCACACATCAGTATGCACAATAAACAATGGCCGATTTATGTGACTCTTATCTTTTGCTTTCGAGAAAGGCAAGCGCGCTTGTTTACCTTTAATACACGCTTCACACAGTTCATTATCGGGTGTTATTTTAGTGATCTTATCTGCATCTTTAAACAGTTGATTGCGTTTTAATTCTAAAAATTTTGTTTTGCTTATATGGCCTAATCGTTGATGCCACAATTTATAGTTTTCATTATCTGCAGTACTGTTTACTTGATTATTGCAATTTTCAAGTTTCGAGGGTACACTAAAATCAACGCCATACAAATTATATAAAGGCTTACCTCTGAACAAGGTCTTACCACTCTTTTTAACTTCAACACCCTCCCGATCAAAAATAACCGTCATTCCAGCCTGTTGCATTTTCCTTACGGACATCAAGTTGTGGGCTGCTTCTGGACAGTACAGAACATCCTCTAAAATTCCGGGAATCTCCAAGTTGCTGATTAAGTTGATTGTTCCTCTCTTCGTAGTCAGTATGAAGCTTCCAGTCTTCGCCACAGAGACCTTCTTTGGACATTGTAAATTGGCGAAACTTGCGAATATATCGTCCCTGTTTACGATATGATCTGTTGCTCCCGAGTCCAGTAAAAATGTTACTTCGCGTCCACCTTTTGTAGTTTCATATTCTCCTGTCATAAACGCAAAACCAGTATCTGTATCCATTTGAACTGCTTGTATTGTCCTTTGTCTGTTATTGTTATTTTTCTGATACACTTTATTTCGCTTGTAGTAGTAGCAATCTCTTTTAAAATGTCCCAATCGCCCGCATTGGTGACATTTCATAGATTTCTGGTGTTGCTTCTGATTTTTCCATTTATATTGTCCATGGTGAATATGTTTCGATGTCTTATGCATATCATTAGTAAAATTGCTTTTTCCAACATGAAGTACTTTGGTGCTTGTATCCCCATTTTCTTGTCTCAGTTTTATTTCTTGATCCAGAAGTCTTGTTTTCACAAATGCCAGTGTTAGATTATCTTCAGATAACGTTTCTATTGCTGTTATCACACCGTCATACGAAGTAGGCATAGTCATAAGCAAATGAGAAATTTTATCAGTTTCTTCTACTTTTGCCCCGGCCGCCAATAGTTCGGTAATAAAATCGTCAAAAATTGTAAAATGTTTAATCAGGGATGTCTCACCTTGCAGTTTCAAACTTAGCAATTTTTTTCTTATGGCCAATTGTGTGGCAATGCTTTTTCGGGCATAGATTGCATCCAAGCTATTAAAAATTTCTTTGGCAGTGCTTGTTGGTTGTGCAAAGCCAAGAAAAGAATCAGACAAAAATTCCACAATGACCCCTTTGGCAGTTTGGTCAGCTTTTATCCATTCTTGATTCACTATGTCCGGTATTTCTTCGTCAATCACTTTAATCAACTCAAGTTCTGTTAATAATGCCCGCACTCGAAATTTCCAGATGCTGTACCGTTCACCATTGAAAACTTTAATGTTTCTTTTCACTTTTAAGTTTTCCATTTCTACAATGTTCACTCACTTAAAACTAAACACTACACAAAGTCTAAACAATAATACAATACCACAGCGCGTCGCGTTTTTCTGGGCCCATAACCCATTGGATTATAGGAATTAATTAAAAAACACAATTTACTTAAAAATGCTTCTATTTTAGGAAGACCGTCTATACAAAACGAGACTCTTAAATCGACTAACTAACTTGAGAAACATTATTTACACTTGAGGCTTATGTTGATATAGATTCATAAACACACAGCTGAAAAAACAACGAGTCGTGGCAATACACTTGTTGAATTAAGTTTTGCTTTCAGACTATATTATATTTCAACAGATGATTATTATTAAAATTACGTCCACGTGATCCTACCTTATTTGTTTCCCGAGTAAGGAACAACACCTTTGACACTTTCTATAATTTATCTCAATGTTAGTACAAGATTTCCGCCACCGCAATCTTAAATTTATGGTGCGTAACCTATTACTTAAGGGTAACACTAACGTCTTAGTTTCTACTGAAAATTAACGAGCCCCAAAATATCCACTGACGCAGGAGGAGACTCATGAGATTATATCACAAGATGTAATGTCCAGAAGAAGTATTAGTAGAAAACCTTGTGCCAAAAGGGTAAAATGTGGCCATGTAACCATGATCGCCATCTTGGTGAAACTTACTCTTGTTCTGTTGCCTTAAATTACCGAAAATGCCTTAAGAAATTACCCGATATCGCCTGCCACAGAAAATCCAATAAATTAAAGATGGAACAGAAGCAGAAATTCCCAGGAACCATTAAATATTTACTACATACATAAATAAGGGCTCGCCGTATCTCATTCAATACAAGACAGGTTTTGTTCGATACGCAATAAATTATTAGAAATAGGGGAAGACCGCAGAATAAATTAAACAAGTTCCGATGTTTTCTTTGTTTTTACGTCCTGTACTTTTTCTTTAATGCTACTTGATCCCCTGTGTTTATGTTTAGGCATGCTACGCTACAAACTTTTTGTATGGGACTAATAGTAAAAGAGCCGGCAATATTAACGGGTATATGATCGTTCCTACAGACCTTTTCCACATAAAACGAAAGCTTACAGTCACCTCAAAACCGAATGGATAGGTTGCCCCGATTTCCATGGCCGTAAAGTTGTTTTATAAAAGAAAGTTTTTCATCATTTTTTAAACAAAAAAATGATAAGCTCTATAAAAAAGAATTGCACTGCCGATGCCGTGGAGAGGATGGTCATCATGAGAAATTGGTATAGGGTTGCCACCCTACTAGTGGACGCAAACCCTCGGTGGCCGCGTGTAAATAACCCTTATTTTTTCAAAATTAAATATTATCGTTCCTGTAATCGAAAATTTGTGGAAATATTCTTCAATACGTTACCTCAAAGAATATATACGGTTGCCTTGACTTTGATGGCCGAAAATGGTGGCAACCATCCAACCATCATCAAATGTCGAGCTCACGCGACACCTCTCAGACTTGGCGTGCGGGCCACTTATAGCTTTTTCATGCGTTAAACCATTCTGCTTATAATTTTTTCTGCGAAACGTGGCCACAAATGTCGCAATACAACTTTCAGAAGTGTCGAATTCTTAAGAAACACCGTCCGTAAAACAAAACAAGCGTTCGCCGGTACCTACCTGTTGCGGATCTTCCTTTCGATCGATTAAAGGAAACGCAAATGTTTTGATAGGTAATTTATTTAATATAGGTAATACAAAAATCGACTGCTCGCTACGCGGTCTAAAAAGCGAGTCCCTTTCACCCTCAACTTCACATAAACAGATACACACACAGAATTCTTATCTCTAAGTCTAAAATACAAACACATGGCTAGGTTCTAAGTATATACAAGAATATATACAAGGTGTTTCTACATTTCCTCCCCTCTTTTGACAGGATAGTCAACATTAATAAAAGGTATAAGTAATATATGGTACGATAACTACGATAAAATACGATACGATATAAAAGGTAAAATTAAAGATAAAAAAAAAGGTATATAATCAAGAAAAAACAAACTAAAAACATATTAAAAGTATAAAAATAGCATGAAGTCGTATATACAGTTTCGCACACTTCGCGCACATAATTTTCGCACTTCACTCGTCGCGATGTGGTTCGACGGGAAGAATGGGTAGCTTTCGGACGGAACGCTTATAGGTTCCTTGCGGAGTGCGTACTGAAGCTACCCGGATGATGCCATCAGTACCTGGAAACACTTCTTCGATTCGCCCCACTTTCCATACCATAGGTGGGCAACCATCTTCGGCAATAAGTACGAGGGTGCCTGGTTCAAGATGACTGGAATTTTCTATACACCATTTCTGTCTCGGTTGATATTGAACCAGGACCTCCCTGCTCCATTGTTTCCAGAATTGCTGCTTCATCTTCTGGATTAGTTGCCACCTGTCCAGTCTATTAGTCGGTACACCAAGTACATCGGTTTCAACCACATTTGTTAATGGTTCTCCGATCAGGAAGTGAGCAGGAGTAAGCACTTGGGAATCAGAGGGGTCATTTGACATAGGACATAATGGACGGGAGTTTATTATGGCCTCGATCTGAGTCATTAGTGTCATGACCTCCTCGAGAGTCAAAATAGCACCCATAGTAACTCGTTTAAGGTGCTGTTTGGCAGAACGTACTAATCGCTCCCATAATCCTCCAAAATTTGGAGAGCGTGGTGGAATGAAATTCCAATGAATATTTTCTTGCGTTAAATAATAATTAATATTGTCTTGTAATTCGGTACTGTGTATAAATTTGCCTATTTCATCAAGTTCTCTTTTCGCGCCTATGAATGTTGTTGCATTGTCGCAAAAGATGTAAGATATTTTCCCTCGCCGGGATACAATGCGTTTTAAGGCGTTTATAAAACATTGTGACGTTAAGTCGCTTACAACTTCGAGGTGGACAGCTTTTGTAACTAAACAAACGAAAAGAGCAACCCAACATTTAATTCTTATTTTGCTTCGCTTGCCATGTTTTATATACAGAGGGCCAAAATAGTCTAACCCGACCTTCAAGAATGGACGACAAGGTTCGAGTCTTTCTTGCGGCAGGTTACCCATTTTTTGTTCGATTAGCCGTGGATTTACGCGGAAACATGGGATACATGAATGCATAATTTTTCTAACCTCTCCACGAGCTCTAAGAGGCCAGTATTTCGTTCGTATGGCAGCTAAAGTTTGAGTAGGGCCTGCGTGAAGTAAAGAAAGATGTTCGCGTTTAATGATAAGTCGGGTAATGTGATGTTTTGCGGGTAATAAAATAGGGTATTTTTTACTATAATCGATTTCAGCGTTAGATATTCTTCCTCCTACACGAATCAATCCTTCGTCAAGAAATGGATTCAGTGAGTATAGCTTACTAGTTTTGCCCACCGGTTGATTTTTCTTAAGTGCCCCATATTCCGCAGGAAATTCGATTTGTTGCACTAATTTTAAGATAGCTCTGGTTGCTGAAGTTAGTTCTGTATTAGAAAGAGTACCTTTACGTTTATTAATTTTGTTTTTTACGTTATGCAAAAATCGTAGGCAGTATGCTACCACACGCTGTAAAGTAGAAAACGAGGAGAATTTAGTTAGAACCGGCAGTTCTGGTTTTACTGCTGTTACCAAGACAATTTTACGTTTTTCCGGTAACTCATCTTCACAGAGAGATGGCCTAAATGTAGAAGTAGGCCAGTCAGGTTCTTCTTTGAGAAGAAAGTCTGGACCGTTACAATATTGTTCAGAATCCAACTGTTTGGGATACGCTCCGCGAGATATTATGTCCGCTGGGTTTCGTTTGGAGCTGATATGATACCAGTCTCTTACATTCTCAATTGCTGAATTAGTGCTACTCGGTTCGCTACAAAAACCTGCCAGTTATTAGCATGTGAATTGATGTAATGAAGAACTATCGATGAATCGGTAAAGAAATACGTTCGGTTTATATTTAAGTTTAGATCTTTATACAACCTGTCCAATAATTTTACAGCTAGTACCGCAGCGCAAAGCTCTAGACGGGGTAAGCTCACTACTTTTAAAGGGCTAACCCGCGATTTGCTACATATTAGCCTCGAACTAAAATCACCGTGGGCGCTTTTAGCTCGTAGGTAAACTGAGGCACCGAATGCGCTTAGTGAGGCATCACAAAATACAACAAAATCTAATTGGACGCTATTTTCTGGCATTAATGCGCGAGGAATTTCTAATTGGTTTAAATATTCGATTTCGTTTATGTATTTATTCCACGTATTTACAAGGTTAGGAGGAATATGATCATCCCAACCTAAGTTTAATTTCCAAAGTTCTTGCATTAATATTTTTGCTTTTACGATAACTGGTGATATTATACCGATTGGGTCGAAAAGTTTAGCTATCGAGCTTAAAATTGATCGTTTCGTTAAATTATTAGAGACACTCGGTGTCGTAACTTTAAAATTAAGAGTGTCCTTGGTTGGATTCCACCAAAGTCCAAGAACTTTCGCTCCTTCTTTATAGAGGTTTAGCATAATCGGTTCATCGTGTGACTCCTGAGGAGGTATGATGCGTGGATCGTTGCTAGCCCATTTCGATAAGGCTAGACCACCGCTCTTCAGAATAGAGATCAATTGGTCACGTAAAGCTATTGCTTCCGAAATGTCATCTGCACCTGTTAATATGTCGTCCATGAATACATCGTTTTGTAGAATCTTGCTGGCCATGGGAAATTCGTTTGCTGCCTCTTGCGCTAGTTGCCGAACACAGCGCATCGCTGTAAAAGGCGAATTCGTTAAACCAAAAACTAATCGATTGAGTCTATATATCTTCAGCGGCTCGTCCTCGGAGCTGCGCCAAAGTAAACGTTGGTAGTCTGTATGTGCTTTGTCTATTTTAATCCGAAGGAACATTTTCTCCATGTCGCTGGAGATAACGATTCGATGCGTTCGAAAACGGGTGAGTATTGAGAACAGGTCGTTTTGAAGATTAGGGCCTGTCATCAGATTATCGTTGAGACTCATTCCATTTTCAGATCGTGCAGATCCATCGTACACAATGCGTACCTTAGTAGTTTCTCTGGATGGTTTAAAAACACCAGAATGAGGTAAGTAGAAAACATCTTGTTTCTCGATTTGGCGATGGGGAACTTCTTCCATGAATCCTAGTTGTAACATATCCTGAACAGCTTGGGCATAATGGTCTTTAAATTCTTTGTTTCTGCGAAATTTTCGCTCTAGCGAGAAGAATCGTTTGAGAGCTGTTTTCCGCGAATCTCCTAAATTCGTTGTGCCATTTTTAAAGGGTAGTTGAACGATGAATCTACCGTCATACTCATCACGTCGATATGTGTTTAAAAACTGTTCTTCTGCCTCCGTTTCCTCAGTGGTCCAGTTAAGTTTGTTGAATTGGATGGATTCTTCCTGGACCCAAAATCTTTCCATAAGATTTTCGATGCTGTCTTTACCATTCTCAATCGCTAAATTGCAGGAAAGTGACGATGATTCTCGAGTTTCGTTCAGAGCTCCTCCTACAACCCATCCCAGTTTCGTTTTCGATAGATATAAACCAGGCGGATATAATTTTATTCGACCTACACAAAGAAGATCCCAAAAAACCCCGGCTCCTAACAACATATCTATAGGACCGTTAGTGTTAAAATTTGGGTCAGCTAAAAGTATATTTTCTGGAATATGCAGATCGGGAATGTTGAAGGAATTTATTGGTAAATCTACAGTTATACGATTCATCACAGAACAATTAATGGTACTCTCATAAGGAGAGTGTAACGATTTGAATGATATTTTTGTCGTTTTCGATATTCGACTGCAGGTTTGATTTATTCCAGAAACTGACATTTCAGTTTTGTCAGTATTTAAGTTTAATCGTTTGCACATTGATTCTGTTATTATGTTCAACTGCGCCCCGTTATCCAGCAAAGATCGGCATCTGTGATAATTTCCAGATGCATCTTTAACTAACAAAATAGCAGTAGATAAAACTACGTGTGCGCTTGAGTTACGGGTGCAATAGTTAGCTGCAGCTTCCGGTGTCTCAACGGCTGAATTGTTACTTGCTGTAGGGGTAGGGGTCGAAGATTCATGTAATAAAGTATGATGAAGACGTGATTGACAGATCCTGCAACCCGACGCTCTGCAGTCATTTATCTGATGGTTCGCTCTCAAACAGTTGGTACATAAATTAAGTTTTTTAACTTCGTTTAAGCGTTCGATAATACTCAAACGAAGAAATTGTTCGCATTGGTTAATGTAATGCCGTTTTTTGCATACATAACAAACATACCTATCTGTGATAACATAGGCAGTACGGTTAACAGATATCGGATTCGTTGGTTTCTTAAAATACGTGTTAGAAGAACTCGGCTTCGTATTAGTTTGTTTATTTTGTTGGTTGAAAGATTCCAGAATAGTGCATTTTTTATCTAAAAATTCCATAAGTTGTTCTCTAGTGGGTAGGTCGGTGTTTATGGTCGTTTCAAATTCCTTTCGAGTGTTATAGTCTAGCTTATCAGTTATAAATGTTATCAGCAGAGCGTCCCAAGAATCGACGGGTATATTTAATACTTTTAACGCTTCTAAATTGGAATTTATGCAATCTATTAATTTTCTTAAGGCTTCCGGTGTACTTCTACTTATTTCGGGACATTTTAGAATTGCTCGCACATGACTTTGAACTATTAATCGATTGTTTTTGTATCGTTTCTCTAAAATGGACCACGCGGATAAATAATTAGAATTAGATATTGTTAAAGCTTCGATGCACCTATACGCTTCACCCTTCAAACAGGACTTTAAATAATGTAATTTTTGACAATTGTCCAGATTCTTGTTCTCGTGTATCATATTCTTAAAAGAACCGTAAAAGGGCAACCAATCTGTATATTGGCCACTGAACTCCGGAAGATTTATCACCGGCAAACGTATATTGACTTGGGACTCTGCAGCTTTGTTTATAGCAGACGGAGATGATAAGGACGAGGGTGAGTTGATTTCTACTAAATTTTGTAGGGCACTTAGTAAGCTATACCACCGAGACTCAAATGCTGTCATTTCTTCAAGGTCTTGCTTGTGACTATCAGATAAGACTCCCTCATCTGTATCCCCGATTTCTCCGAATGACATGATTTTAAAGTTTACGTTTTCAAAGTCTTGGCGAAGTTTCGGCATTTCAGAAATACGATTTTTAATTTCGTTTATACCGTCTTCCACCTTAAATTGTTGCACAAACGTAGCAATGTTTGATAATTTAGTTTTTATTAAAGTACGTTTAATGCATAATGTTTTTAAATCGGCTAAAGTTGACATTTTGATTTTATCTTTTTCGTTAGATAGATATATAAACAAAAAAATAGATATTATAAAAAGGGCGATGATAAACGAGTTACTTATTGGATTGCGATTTAAACCCTTAGGAAAGTCTACGCTTCCTCTTGCAAAATTAGGAAATTGGTAGGAAAACAAATTCACTAACCTGATCGATAATAATTGTTTCGATGATGTGGTTGTCGTCTGCTGACCGTCTTCGTTCGTTTAGACTGGTTCGTCAAAACAGAGGCACTTAGTGTACGATTTACGATTTTCGTTTTCGCGATTTTCGGTAATTTTCGCGATAATTTTCACTGTGGATTTTCACATCCGGCTCGAAGGACCATCTGTTGCGGATCTTCCTTTCGATCGATTAAAGGAAACGCAAATGTTTTGATAGGTAATTTATTTAATATAGGTAATACAAAAATCGACTGCTCGCTACGCGGTCTAAAAAGCGAGTCCCTTTCACCCTCAACTTCACATAAACAGATACACACACAGAATTCTTATCTCTAAGTCTAAAATACAAACACATGGCTAGGTTCTAAGTATATACAAGAATATATACAAGGTGTTTCTACACTACCTATATCGTACGAAAGCGTAGAGCCACCGTAATATATTACGGTGGCTTCGGTAGAGCGGACATTGAAAGAAATATTTTATAATTGAAAGATACATCTTACATTTTTATATAATTGTAACATGTATCTTGCAGTCAAGTAGAAATGCAGCGTCTAAGTGACAATTTTATATTATTGACAGATATAACTTGCACTTACGTATAATTTATTGTAAGGTCTATCTTGCAATCACGTATAAGCAACTTCTAAGTGACAATTTTTTATTATTGTCAGATAGGACTTGCATTTACGTATAATTGTAAGGTCTATCTTGCAATCAAGTATAAAAGTGACAATTTTATATTTATTGTAAGACAGAACTTGCACGTATGTATAATAATTGTAAATTGTATCTGCCGTACCGAAATATAAGGTAAATTTATATAATTGCAAGATTCAACTTACAATTTGCACTGAACTGTTTTGTAGGTATACAGGGTGATTCATAACGAGTGTAAAACAATTCGAGAGGTGATAGAGGAAGTCAAAACAAGAAAAAATATTTCATGAATATCTGTCCTAAAATCTCCCCCAACAAAGATACAGGGTGTAGAAAATTCTCGAAAAAAATGGATTATTTTTAATGTCTCCGAATCTACTGAAGCTACTGAATTCATATTTTGAGGGCTATTGTCGTTTGTGAACCTCTATCGTCCTAAAAAGATTTGCTTTTCTACTGCCACCAGTGGCGCCGCTATAAGCTGGAGAGCCCTTTCCTTTGGCTTGCACGATGTTACGCCATTGGTTTCTAAAGAAAAGATTTGGATTCTGCGTTCGATTTCAAAGAAAAAAGGTATTCTTGATTTTTTCCGTACAACTGTTAACTTCCGAGTAAAACAGGATTTTGTAAAAACATCAAAATCTGAATTTTCGGTAAAATTGTTCATAAAAATTAAATTATTCTCGGATATAAAAGTAATTTTTTTGATTATATAGGTCTGCAAGTGACAAATTGTCCCGAAAACTTTAATTTAATAGCTTTCTATTAAAAATAATCAGTTTTTTTCGAGAAACTTGAACACCCCGTATTTTTGTTGGGAATAATTTTAGAACATACTTTCATCGATTTTTCCTTATTGTTTTGACCTCCTTTTACACTCGTTATGAATCACCCTGTATAAACCCTAGTTTACCAATTACAAATTACAATTATACATAAGTACAACTTTTTAATTTTGAAAAAATGAGGGTTATTTACACGCGGCCACCGAGGGTTTGCGTCCACGAGTAGGGTGGCAACCCTATACCAATTTCTCATGATGACGGCAGTGCACTTCTTTTTTGTAGAGCTTATCATTTTTTTTTTGTTTAAAAAATTATGAAATCTTTTTTTTATAAAACAACTTTACGGCCATGGAAATCGAGGCAACCTATACATTCGGTTTTGAGGTGACTGTATGCTTTCGTTTTATGTGGAAAAGGTCTGTAGGAACGATCATATACCCGTTAATATTGCCGGCTCTTGGACTATAACAGAAATTGAAAAGTTAAGAAGGGGACTTTGGTCTCTATCAAAGTGGATAAGACAAAGGGATCGACTTGCCTTTAAAAGATGAGTAGTATTTGTCCGAGCTTATAAGCAAGAGAAGGGAAGTGCGAGAGGGGAATCGGGCCGATTTTCCATATTTCACGCGTAGGAAATGCGACGCGCTCAAAATGTATCATGTCATAACTCCCTCAAAAATTGTCTCATCGAGTTGCAATTTTTTAAAAATTATTTCTTGAACTCTCAGGATACTCAAGAAATCTCTCAAATTGCAATTACGTAATTACTTTTCATTCCGCCTTGCGATTTTCGAGACGTTGTCTTTTTGGTGCAGTGGAATTTTCACCAATCGAGGAACTATGCTCATTTTTAGAATTTGGACAAACTTCCAGCGGCAAAGTTATAGAGAAAGGATTGCATTTTATTTTACACCTAGATTCAATTCATTATCTCGCATAGAAAAAAAGTTATGGCGATTTGAAATTTGAACACGATAATCGTTCTGAGCGCGTAACTCTTGAAATCGTATACCTGCCAGTGGCAACCTTTTCCTTGCACTTTGTATAACCCGAAACACAATTAGGCACTACACATTTTCGTCCCATTTTGATATTTTCATCACACGGCAAATACTTATAAAATAAAATCAAATACGTCGGCACACATGTACAGTCTCCTAAAGATTGATGCTGTAACCGTTTCGTTATCGCACGCTACTGACTTCAAGAATTACGCGCTCAGAACGATTATCGTGTTCAAATCGCCATAACTTTTTTTCTATGCGAGATAATGAATTGAATCTTAGTGTAAAATAAAATTCAATCCTTTCTCTATAACTTTGCCGCCGGAAGTTTGTTCAAATTCTAAAAATGAGCATAGTTCCTCGATAGGTGAAAATTCCACTGCACCAAAAAGACAACGTCTCGAAAATCGCAAAGCGGAATGAAAAGTAATTATGTAATTGCAATTTGAAAGAGTTGGTGAGTATCCTGAAAGTTTAAGAAATAATTTTTAAAAAATTGCAACTCGATAAGGCAATTTTTGAGGGAGTTATGACATGATATATTTTGAGCGCGCCGCATTTCCTACGCGCGAAATATGAAAAATCGGCATCTCTCCCACGTGACGATAATAGGAGATACTGGCGCAGTCGGTCGCATTTTCAACTACAGAAACTACGAGTAGACTTTACATAATGACGTCTATATGAGCTAAACCACTGCTTAAAGTGGTTGCTAACATGTTAATTTACAAGATGAATAGAATTGTTCATATAAACACTACTCAGATATGCAATTGTATGAAGTGCATGCTGTTATTCGTATATATGTGTCATGTAGGACATCCGTTATGAATAGCTTCTTGAGCTGACTGCGGATTACGGACAAGGCCATACATTGCATTGCATAGATGGTAAGGTATTCATCGAATTCGTGTTTCCTCAGAGCAACCGGCCTGAACCTACTCGGAATTCACTTTGCTATATCTGTCATGCTCTCGATATTTCTTTTGTGACGTGTTGGAGTTTGAACTATGTTCAATATCACGCACATAGCTTCACACCTGGATATCTCGGGTTTATATAATAATTTATTAATGTAGTCAATGTTATTATGGACGCATCGCTCGCTCCGCTTGACCACAACCTGGCAGATTTGTGTGTAAAGAGGGTAAAACGGATTTAATACAAAAAACTGCGAGATGATATTCAGTGACGCTATAATGACTTAATAATTTCAGGAGCTGAGACTTTTTAAACAACTTTCGAAGTCCTTCCGACTATATTCTAACTTATCCTAAAACTGCTTTACTACTAGACTGTTACAAGTTGTAAAAAGTCCATTTCAGAGCGAAATTGCTTCTTCAGAAAATATTAAATATCTGGAGACGGAAGAGATGCAGCTCATAGTGTAACGGGAAGTGTATGTTTGACATTTTTATATAGAATCACTTTTATGTTTGATTCTCTAGGATCGCATAAATTTATTGGGGTTGCACCTTCGTACGGGTCTCGAAATGGGTAGCAAAAGTTTATTTTATGGACCTCTATAGTGTAATATATGAAACACGCGCCACTAGGAAAATATATATTTCTGTATAGTAAAGTTTCTTGAGCTGTTACTTACAGTATTTACTCACAAATGAATAAGGTAAGTTATTTTTAACATAATTTTTTGTACACTCGATTTTCAAGGAATTGGGCACGTTACTATTTCAACTAAAACGTAGTGTAATTATTATTATTCAGAACACGAAATATTAATTAATAGGACGCCCATAATTTATTGCCACATGTCTACCAATTAGCAAAGTAGGCGCTCGCTTCATGGATACATTAGAGCATCAGGTGTAAGAGGATCCCGAGAGCGACATCTGCTTATTTCGCAGCAAGTGGCACGCTTTGGTTGGCAATAAAATGAAGTGCGCGGCCGATCGTAAAAACGTGACAGCCGTTCAGTATTACACTTGCTTGGACCGACTTGTTCGGTGCCAAAGGGAGTAAATGCATTTTAGTAGACAGTTAACAAGCCCTCGTCGTCATGTTTACCTCTCGGGAGAAAACTTCTCTGAGGGGGAGGTTAGATTCAAACAGCTATGCGAAAAAGAAGTTGAGTGACATTCGTGAGTTGTTAAACGGGGCTGGCTCTGCACCAGAACAAAGTCCGGGAATTGGTTGTACACGTGCCGAAAACAAAGCAGTCGCAGTTTATTACAAGATATGTAGAAAGCGATATACAAAGTGAACAGTAAAAATATTAGAACAGAAAGGTTATTACTTATTGCAGTTTCACGGATGCCTTTTTGTTGCGACAGGTACATTATAAACTCGGTGAACCTCATTTTAATAAATAAGTAAGGACTAAATGAGCTGCTCACATTCTGGTTTTCCCAATTTCATTTTTCTGTTGCTGGGAATAAATCTCCTACTTTTTTTCGTAATGCGCCCATTCTTAAATTAAGAGGGGAACAATAAGGCGTTGTAACGAGAATAATAAAAGCAAATGTGTTTATTAATAATAGCCTATTTTAAAAGAAAACAAGAGAAATGCCCGAGGTGCATGGCTTAGTGAGGAAATCAAAGGGAGGGTTTCTTTGTTCTCTGCCTCTTTGATTTATTATGCAGGGCAGGTACACAGGGGGAGCACTTACTCTTAAATTCTTTCTAAGGGCGCAGTTTTTATTTAAAAATATCTCATGCATACTTTGTCCCGAAATTACAATATGAACGTTTGCATTTTTCGTATGAGGAACAGTTCGAAACCCCACGTTCAACGAATTGCACTACTATCAACGCTTTACTAGGAGTATCGCCTTATAATTACATCGTTTTTTTCCTCTTGTCACATCTCCAAAACTAAAAACTGTCAACTCGGCCTCGTACTTGTGCTTATACTAGAATCTTCGGAAGACAAGTTCGAGAAATAGATTGTCTGTTTATTTACATTGAATCACCCTCCGCGTAAACAAGATCATGGGCGTCCATTGTGGGGTTACCTTCGTAGAACACTTTTTAAACTTTTTACTCTTGTAAACAAGATCAGCAAATTGAGACGCATTCGCTTTCTCCAATACATCTCAAACGATGTAATCAAATATTCTCCCTGCCTCTTAACGCATCTCTAGCCTCCCTTTTGAAACGGAAAGCAATTTTAAAACTAAGGACTTAATAACAGAAACTTTTCCTTTCATATTGTCCGATTTAAGGATTCTGAAGCAGTAGCGACTGGAAAGTTTTCCTTTCTTTTCATTTAACGCACTTTTCGAAGCCCGTCGCCGGGGAAAAATCCGGCCGATATAGTCGTTTTGGAGTGCGTTAGAGTTAGGGGAACTTTTAAAAAGGGGAGTTTTATACTCGGAAAGTTTTTTATTCTGTCCTTCGGTACGACAGTTTCATTTGTTTTAATAATCAATTCCTGGACGGATTATCCAGAAAGTCGGTTTGTTTTCGAGGATGTATATAACTTTTAGGAATTCAAATTGTTATGGGATGGGATGATCCTATCTAATAAAAGTGATGTTAGTCGTGGAGAATGCGCAATAGACACGTACGGTTTCGATCTAGCGAGGTCAGATTTTTCGTTTCCGTCTCTTTTTAATACGTACGGGAGCCAATCGCCAAAAGTGCCTACGTCTGAACTATCACAGGTAGGTATCATGTTTGTTGTCGTTGTAAAAGTATACGCCGTCAGAAACAATTCAAAGTGAGCCCCAGCCAAATTTAACTATTTCATTTTCGATTATTATTACTTCATATTAAAGGAGCAAACAGATTTGAAGATCTGAAAACAGTAAACGGAGAAATACAGGAATCTTATGTAGCAGCGTGTTTAAAATTAGGTCTTATTTAAGATCATCACGAGTGGAAAAGAGCCATGAATGAAGCTGAAATTTGGATGATGCCCAGACAGCTGAGATATTTATTCATTCGTATTTTAATGCATTGCCGACCAATTTATCAGGAAGAATTGTGGGAAGAATTTAAAGAAGCAATGTCACAAGATTTTGAAAGACGTTACAGCAATACTGAACGACAAAAAAGCCTATATTCAAATTAGTTCCATGCTTTCTGCTGAAGGTTACAATCTTTCAATGTTTCCTACCATGCCACGACATTGAATATGCAAATGAAGAACAAGCAATAGAAATAGGATCACGACAATATAAACACCTAAATGAAAAGCAGAAAGAAATTGTAGATATTATTTTGGGTAAATGCGATGCTAACATAAATGAATCAATTTCTGAATCTTCATGTTTTTATATAGACGTTCCAGGAGGCTCCTGTAAGGCATATGTTTATACAACCCTTTACAGCTTACTGAAGAGTAAGAATAAAATTGTTTGTACCATGGTCTTCACGGGCATAGCAGCAACACTACTTCCTCATGGCAGAACAATTCATAAAACGTTTGGGTTACCTGTTCCTCTGTTTTTCGATGCATCTTCCAACTCTAAGAAAAATTCAAAAGAAGCAGATTATTTAAGGAGTGTAGATGTTTTTATTTGGGATGAAGCTCCTGTGGCGCCAAGGTATGCGTTAGACATTATAGACAGAACCTTACAAGACTTTATGAATTGTGATGTTCCGTTTGGTGGAAAAATTATGGTGTTGCGAGGAGATTTTTGACAATTGTTACCAGTTAAAATAAATGTGAATTTAAGTATCAAATTTAGTTCTCTTTGGAGTTATTTCCGTAAATTTTCTAAAACACAAAATATGCAGGCTCTACCACAGGAACAAAAATTCACCAAGTTTTTATTGGATGTTGGAGATGGAGTTTTGAACGATATGAATAGCAATTTAGAATTGCCACAGAGATGTATTTATAATTCGGATATCGTTGAACGTATATATGGAGGAATCAATTAGAGAAAAGCGATTCATAGATATGACCTAATCAGCTATTCTGATGTTGAAGACATTAACAAAAAAGTTAAACTGTTAGATATAAAAACATAAAAAATATATACAAACTTGGATAGTGTTCAAAATTGTGATAATGGAGATTTAAACGATGCTATTCTTCCTGAATATTTAAATACTTTAAACCCGCCAAATTTTCCTCCGCATGAATTGAAGTTGAGAGTATATTGTATTGTGATGTTGGTTAGAAATCTCAGCATTAATGAATAATTATGTAATGGTACGAGATTGTTAATTTTACAATTGGGAGACAATATCCTACAGTGCAAAATTTTAACAGGCGATAAACATGGAGATATAGTTTTCGTTAACCGTATAGCGTTGTACTGTGAAAATGTTTATCCTTTTACTTTTAAAAGACGACAATAATTTCCCATTAAACTAGCGTTTGCAATGACTATTAACAAATCACAAGGCCAAACATTTGATCAAATAGGAATTGATCTCCGAAAAGAAATATTTACTCTCGGACACTTATGCGTGGCTTTTTCAAGAGTTCGTTCTACTGCTAAAGGAATTCTGGAGGAAGCCAAAAAGTATCAAATGAAGAGGAAAAAAGGACAGAATACTTGGGGATTGCAATACAAAAGCAATGTATAATTAATGAAACATTCAATGACTTTCCACAAATTTAGAATGCAAATCATATTTCTCCTCCTAAACCGAATAACCCGTACAGTTAAATTTTCTTATATTCTTAGTTGTAATTCTAAAAAGTCCCTCGCCAGGAAAATTACCCAGCAATTTCTTTGGGCGTTGAAGTTTTTCTTCCGGCATTCGTGCTTTGAATTCTGTAGCGGCATGTTTCAGTTGCGAATTTTAAATTAATAAAGTTTTGCAAAAGTCAAATATCGATACGGTCTGCTAGGACAACATCGTTTTAATATTAATGGATTTCACTTTGGGTTTGATTTTTTCGAGGGGGAAAATCGCTGTTTGATGTGTCAGCTAAACACTGTTTTTCTGTTCTCAGAGGAAATGAGTTGAAAATATTAAGGACGTAATTTATGATGCGTTTGGCGTACATTTTCAGGTTTAGGAAAGTTTGCAATTGGATCTGTATTGTGAGGACTCTGTTTTATTTGATTTTTGCTGATTTTATACCCACCAGTACTTTGTTGAAGCGAAGAGGACCTAAAACATCATTAATGATCTTTCGAAATAGATACAGAGCATTTGGCAGACAGAAAGGAACTTTATTGGAAATATACCCTGTTTATGTTTATTAACTGAACATTTTCCATTACCGCCTCTGCGTTAATATTCAATAAATTAATGTATCTCACTCCCGTTAAGTTTCCATCAAAAATATGGTATGCTAGTTGACCACCCAAAATAAAACACGAAACGTTAAATCCAAGACATCCTTGCCTCTAACGTTCAAAAGTTTGGTGCTGATTTGTATCAGACCAGTGACGCACATTATGCCTGTTAAATAATAATCCTACGCTGCATATGTGAGTTTCATCTGTCCAAATGATAGAACGCACAAATTCTGGATTTTCTTGAATTTTATTTAAGTACCACCTACAAAAATTAAGCCTTCTTTCTTGATCTCTTGATTTGATTTTAATCTCGAAAACATCATTTTGCCTGTACACATTGAAATATTAACTTACCTTAGTGGGTTCTTGATGCATTGCCAACATAACAGCTACCGTGGATGTTAACTGTATATTATACTTGGGCAACTCCGCTATTCTTGTATTCTAAGGTTTATTTACTGATCTCTACAATTCCCATTTTATATCCATTTGTGCTTACCCATATTCTAATAACAATATTACAACAGTCTGAAGTTTGAGTTTGAGAGCGAATTCTGGAATATATTACCACTTTACTAATCTTGAGCCAATTTTCCCAATTTTTCATAACGTTCAAATCCCACTTCTGATAACAGCAACTTCAAACAGTTCAAGCGATTTTACCCCTTTAAATTTCGCCTACAATCCATCTGTACTGAATGCTCTATTCTTTTATTGTTTAGAGTTTTATTATTTGAAGTCAACACACAAATATTTTCCGTTACCCCGAGGGCTCTTTGCGAATTGCAAAAGACTGAGAGGGACATACCGCTTATAATAATAAGTAACAGGTTGGCGCTTGAGTGTCTAGTTGGCTGTGCTCGGATCGATGAGGCGCGCTCATAAAACAATGCCAAAGCAGCAAAGCACCCTTTCTCGGTCTCTGGATGCGTGTATCTACACAAGGGAGCGCTTTTTTCGCTCAGCTGTACAAAAATGGAGCAGCGGGAAAGAATTGGATCTATTCTCTTTACTGCATGTCGATTAATTATTTAGAAGAGGGCGTGCTTTTGTGGTTGAAATAAGATTTTCGAACCGCTCTTTTGTAATAAATATTTATATTGAATGATGCTTATTTATGATGTGTCCGATGTTCTTTAAATTTAGTTAAAATGGATTGAGATATTATTAAGAGTTGCTATCACGATGCGGACGGGTCTGGAAAAGGTGGCCAGTGCAGTTGCCTGTAATTACATCGGTTGCAGTTGACATCGAAGGGGTGTTAAACGGCTCAAGTAATTGGAAACTGTAAGCGAGGAGTTCAGTACTGTTTCTGGGTTTTAGTATAATGCCTTGCTGGCACATTCGCTTCGGTTTACATAAAGTTCGTGTTCAGTAACACGAATACTGACCACTCGGTTTCAGTTACACGGGCAGAGCTAAAATAATTGGGTTAACTTTCTTAGTTTAATGCAAACAAACTAATGTGGACTACACTGTCTGGGAAACATTACGATATATTGAAACCCCTATTCTTTATATGCTAACTCCAAACGCCAAAACAGTGACACAGTAATTAAATTCAACATTCCTTCCTTTAATTATTGGTAACCTCACAGCACCAATAATTAATCACAGGCACTTACTTCTGGTAGTCTACACTTTCAGCTTTCTTTCACTTAAAAATGGTGCCGTGCAAAGATGCTCATTAAAATTAGGCTGCCTGACCCTCATAATGCGCCTTTAGACTGACGCTTCATCAAACTTTAAGTAACTGCTGTTCCCATTCTTGTCGAAATAACTGCCTGTTACTGTGCCTGACGTTATCCAACATATATTCTTTAAAAGATATCGCCCCCAGCCCGTAGGAGTTACATCCCACATCAAGGTGAACGGCACGTCCTGCCCGATATGATTGAAATGTCAAAATAATAACGGAGCGCGCGGTATCCAGAGTAGAGGAGGAGAAAATATGATCTGCCAAACAGTACGCGTAATTTGATAAGGAGTCGAGGACGTGAAAACGGGGACGCCATTTTTCTTATTACCGGGTTGAATATGGATCTTAAATTGGTTTGTGCAAAAAGAAATATGGAGTGCCATGAATACTTCAAGATCACGGGTAGATATTGTTGTTATACTTTCAAAATTTAATATTGGCTGTCTGCAAGAATTTCAAATTATTGACATTAAATCCACACATCTGTATTTTAATAAGTGTTTGTCTCAAGATTCCCTAGAGCAACTAGGGCATCTTTTAAGAGGATACAGTACGAGAATGGGGTCCTGGAATCCGGATTACGTTCACAATTGGCTGAACAGATGTCCAGAAGCGGGATCCACTCTGATGCTATTAGCTACACGTAGTCGTGTCGTGATTTAGCAAAAAAAAGTTCTCGAGAATAACTGGCAGTTGCAAGAACCACTTCAACCTAGAGCAATTATGTCTATCTAAGAATATCTGGCCTAATACTACGCCTTTACTTCACGCTTTAGTTGATTGTTCGCCCAACACTGAGGCTTTTGCTCTGTGGAAATATGGAGGGGTGCAAAAGATAGTTCAGGGGCTGTATATTTAGTGCTTCAGTTGCAGAGATGAAGGAATGGTAAAGTTAATCTGTAAACTTATATTTAACAAGTCGTGCAGTACTTTCTTAGCTGAGTATCCGGTGCTAAATAGGGTAATATATTATTTTAATGCTCAAGACTGGCTTTTTACCTTTTTGTTACTTTTGCACCGCTCACGCTCTTGCAAATAATTCATTAACTTCATTGCAATATTTTTTATTTGTAGGTACGTTAGTATACAATAAAATCAAGAAAAGAGTTTAAGGACTAGTAGATAAGCAGTGTTCGTACGGTGCCAGAATCCCATGTATTTTCTTATGTAGGCTCGATACTTTTCCGTATCTCTTGGGATGAAATTGTGTAGTCTTGTAAACCATCACATTTCTAAATCCACGTTGGGCCAAAATTATTTTAATTTTAATTTGACTTTTTATGAATCTTACTTAATTTTCTTCTGGTCTAGTCTGATACAGACTGTATGCAATGAAACTAATAATATAAAACTAACTCAAATCATTGTTCGACGCTGTTTTTCTTTGAAATAATTCATTGGGGAATGATTGGGAATTTATTTCCCCATGAGGAGACATGAAAGTTAATATTTAAGGAAAGTGCGTGCAAGAGTATAAAGCAGAGCTTTTGGGACTACTTACGTGCATATATGAAAGATTTAATGTTTAGCTGAGACCAAAATGGCTGCGTAAACCGCAGATGTTATATCTACTTCCAGGTGCTCCGTTTATTGCCAGAAATAAATGCAAAATGCTCCGGCATTTTATGCTCAGAAAAAGTAAACGTGGGTAGTAAATTCTACGGTCTCCAGAAAAGAAATAAGAAAAGGGGGTGTAGGTTTATAGAATTGTGTGTGGGCGCGTAGGTAGTATAAACCATTTCATAAAAGATAAAAAGGTTTGTAACTTATAGGTATTTAATCAAACAAGTACTTATCTAGTATTAATTAGTGGTACTGGACCGTTCGAACAACTACTCCTCGGATAAATACCCCGCCAGGCATTGAATTATAGAACTAAATCCAGATTTTTTGTACTACGAGACGTTTCAGACTGCTACCCCATCTAAGATGGCTTTGAAACAATCCTAATTTGTCTCCATGTACGTACGTGCTTTTAAGCAGGTCTTTGTTCAAATATTGCATGTTTTGAATGTGTATGGAAAACCGCAGACCAACTGGTTTCGTCCTTCTGGGACTCATCAGTACGGTGCTTTCCCCTACACACCCAAACCATGCAATTTAATCTTGCTATATATACTGCCGCGCTCTGGACAGATATCAGCAAGTGACAACTACTTTGAGTAATTATCTAGTATTAATTAGTGGTACTGGACCGTTCGAACAACTACTCCTCGGGCAAATACCCCGCCAGGCATTGAATTATAGAACTAAATCCAGATTTTTTGTACTACGAGACGTTTCAGACTGCTACCCCATCTAAGATGGCTTTGAAACAATCCTAATTTGTCTCCATGTTTAACAGTAGATAGGCCATGCCAGTCCAGGAGCAGAGCCTCGTGTATTTTTCTGCGGGGTTGTATTTTAACATTGAAGGGCATTCGTGGTGCCATCAATTATCTTCACATCCTTTTAATAGTTCACAGAGATGATTTCTCGAGTTTACTGATCATCCATAAGAAAATACATGGGATTTTGGTTCAGTACCTCTGCTGCTTATCTCCTTATAACTATTCACGGTATCATAATTTTTGGAGTTTCCTATCAGTAATTACGATACATTACCATGTAGTGTGAAAAATTATTTCAAATCGTTACAGGAGTATTAAATAAATTACAAAACAATTAGTTTTATAGTCTCTTTTTATGTGTTTTCCTCTTACAATTAAATAAAGCGTTGGGTTTGTTTTAGGTTGTCGTGAAGCTAATGTCATAATTTTCTTCTGTTACAGAAAGCAAGGGTAGCGAATCAAGAAGAATGGTAGACATTACTAGAGACAAGCCAATAAAAGTAGCCGTTAGAGTAGTAGTGCCAGTACGAGATCATCCAAAAGTAAGTAATATTGCACCAGTTAAACGACTCGCTCCAGACAATTGAAAAGCTCAGGAATCGATGTATGTTCTTTTTCGTTTTTCTGCAATTGTTCCTAAGATAATCCCAGTCTTTCTAGCTTCAAAAATAAAGGCATAACAGGAAATATATAGTTAGTATGTGGTGTGTATTGATCGTAATCATATCGCAGAATCACCCTGTGTATTAAATCAAACAAAAAAAAATTAGAAACAACAAGAAAAACTTCTTTGAGGCGATTCTGTTTAAGATATCGGCAAAGTATGCTTTTAAATACGCAAACTTTTGACCCACTTCTAAAAGATTGAGCTTAACTATAAAAGAGCGATTAAACATTTAGAAAGTTTGAAGTAAAACGGCCGACGTGCCAGCGGCCCGTCTAAGCAATTCGTCACAATTAACGTCGAAATAAATGGACTTTTCTTGTAAATTAAAAAATAAAAGAAACCCCTCCGTGAACTCTCCGAGATATACTTTCAATCTCCTGAAACAGAATAGGCGTCAAACAGGACTGTCAGTGTCAATATCAGTGTCAGATCGAGACGCTTCTCTACCAGTCATTTTCCGACTAACTTTATGAACTATTGTCTTTCGTTACGTGGTGATTTACTGTTGTATAGTAAGTAAGTGCCGTTATTTAATTATTGTTGCTGTGAGGCTACCAATAATTAAATTAAATTAAATTAGTTAACCCGTCACAGAGGTATAATAGGTTGATTAAAGCTTGTTCTGAAATTGTGCGGGTACTGTGAATGTTCAAACCATAAAGTCGCACAGGCTCAATATATTCGGTGTCGTGAAAATAGCACCCTCTCGTTCAACTAATACAATGAGCGATTGGGCATCTCGTCCGGTTGAGTTGCAGAACGATTATACAACTGCGTACGTGCTAAGTAGAGGCCATCCTATTAAGGGATCGCCGTGAGTGACTGTATTTCGTCTGGATTGCACAACCGTGCGACTACGTAAATCCAGCCACCGAGTAGACAGTTTAAATCATCCGACGGGGCTACCGGCTGTTACCAAAATACCGTCAAGGAGAGAATTGCTTGCGAAGCCTGGCTCAAGACCCAGTGCTCGTTTGTGATTCTCTCGCGTGAATCATTGCCCGTGTACTTAACCCTTTTTGGTAAACCTAAGCAGGCAGATGTAAAGTGAAAGTAACGCGCCGTCTACCGGCAACGAAAATTTCCACTCCACACTCACGTTTGACCTCCTAAAACTCTAATTGAAAAGTGCGAAATTTGAAAAATGAAATCTCGAGAGGGAGTGTAAACTTATAAACTATACCCCGCCCGACTCTCCCCCTTCGAACCCCAGGGACCAGTTTTCCCTACAGTTCAGGTACTTTTTTGGCCAAAAATTTTTTGCGAGGTTTCTGGGGAAAAATGTATTTTCCTTAGCAACCGTGGTGACTGTTGCGAGGGGGATGGTTTTCGGATATTTTGGGAATAGGCTTTCAAGACTACACTGCAGATTATGAAAAAAGTACCCTTATTTCGAGGGCGCCGTAACTCGGAAACGTTTCGAAACTTGTCTGAAAGCTAAATTAAAACTATATTATATATCTAATAGCTAGTGTAATAACCCAGAACCGCAATACTCTGGACGTTACTAATGAAATAGTTGAGCAAACTGAAAATTGCTGAAGGCAATAACGGAAATGTCTCCTATTCCGTTATTAAAGTACGGAGCACGTATGTCGAGCGCAAAAACGGGAAAGCTGGACAAATAATGTTTCAAATTATTTGCTAATTTCTGGATTTCCAGGATATGATATTGTTCATTTCAGTTTTCATAAAGTCTGTTACAAGTTTTTAAATTATTCGTTTCTTTCGTTTAGGTACTAGAGCCATCAGTGCAGTGGTGCGTATTTGTAAAGACCCTGACAAGTTAAGAATTGTAATTGTATCATAAAATTGAAAGTGTCAGTGAACGTAGGGTTTCAAAGAAAACAAGTTGAGCGCTTGACGCGATATTTTTAGATCCATTCAGAGTTTGTACAACTTCACTGCGCCGTCTGTCCATCTAGTTGATGCTCTGTCTCCATTGATTTCGCTCCCGCCCCCGGAATAGCCTCTTCTTTCCTCGTCTCTTTTTTAATATTTGTTAAACGAACTGTCAGGGGTTATCATCTTAGTTCCTGTGACTTAACATAACCAAGATCTTTGCTTCCTAGTTTCAACATTTTTTAACAAACAGTACGGCTTGTGAACGTAGTAGGCGTAGTTCAGCCAATATAGGTTATTCTTTTTTCGATACTTTTTTTACAGTCTCCAGGAAATAATATTTCAAAATTTATTCATGGACGAAATATTCTTCTCCCATTTACGTCCTTTTTATATCTTCTTATAACCAATAATATTTTACGGTTTCTCTACGATGATTCACAGCTTCATAAAAGAATGTGTAATATAAAAATATGAAATGCGGCGTTGTTTTAAACAAAATTTAATTAACAACGCCTGTTTGCGCCTCTTTTTGTATTTTTGTTTTCAGGGTCTTTTGTCCCGCTGATTCCATTCATCAGCGTCGGGCGGGAAAAAAGTGGCAACAGGGATACTCTAAATCGACGACGCGATCGTATCCGATGGCTCTGTTGGGATTATCCTCGTGATACCTGCATTTTCTAAAAAGACAAATGTGTGTGTCAGTCACCCAAAAAGCTTAATTAATGAATAGAAGAGGCGAATTTCCAGTTCTGTTTTTGGTTTGTCGATTTTAGTAGGATTTGCGTGGTATTACTTTGTGAGAGTGCTTATATACGTATATCGGTTTTTTGGGTATGCGTTTCCGACTTTCACCTAACTCTAAAACACATTTTACAAAATTGGGGAAGTTTTTTCTCAACGGTTCCATATGTTTTTTGGGGTGCCGAATCCGAATTTCAAGTTTGCTGCCTTGTAGGAGGTCGGCTTCACAACGAAAATCGCAAGAAACCTCTAAATTTTCGCACTATTTTCAGTTTTTCGCTTATATCTCGAAGACTATGCATTTTTCGAAGATGACCATTCTATACAAAATTAAAGTAGACAAAATTTCCTACAAAATGAACTAGTCAACTTTGATTTTCTGACGAGAGGTATCAGCGCTACAGCGCGCTGAAAAACAGCGATTTTTGGCCCTTCTGTGAAAATGTCAAAAACGCCCACTCCCACTCGAAAAATATACATGTTATCAACAAAAACCCTTATACCATGTGAAAGTACATTAAATTTCCTATAAGAGACGACTCTAACATTCAATTTTCTCATAAGGTGGGAGGGAGCAAAGCGAAAATTACGAAAAATGCCTTCTGCGCTCTGCAGGCAAAACGGTCACTCCCACCTGTCTATCTCTCATCGGCGCTAAACTTTAGATGTATTACGCTTAAAAGAGGTTGTTTTGAATGAATTGACGGCAAAGCATGTTTGATGAAAACATTAACAAATTATATTTACAACATATTAGGTACACGACACTGAATATAAAGTTGAATATGAAATCTGAATGTATTATTGTACATGTGTCATGAAATGAGGGAAAGTCGAACCCAGGATTGGGTCATCACTTCGAGTAGGTTCTTCATCTGGAAAAGAAAGAAGGCATTTAGTTTTAGAACATGGTTACAAATACCTGATGTCATATGCGCAGTTATTTTAGTCGTCCCCGTTTGGTTGTTGGTGGCCCAAGCAATGTCTTTTGGGCACTAGAAGGTTCAGGTGAAGTGTCTTGGGCAATGGAAGGTCCAGGCAAAGGGTCAGGGGCTGTGGAAAGTCCAGGCTGAACAGTGAGTTGTTGCTGTTCTTCAACTGAAAAAATTGTAATTGAATGATTAATGATATTATAGAGAAAAATTGATTAGTAAAGATGCAGATGGACATTACAAGTGGATTATACTCTAATTTATTTTCTACATTATGTCTTTTGGTAGCACGGTCCACAGCCATTTTTAGACGTGCTGCAATGGAATTGAGATTGAGATCTATGTCTGTTTTCTTTCGTAGCTTCCGCCCACCCCGTCAAAACTCAGAGTGCCTAATCTAATTGTTCGGAGAACAGTAGAAGTAGGACTTTATCAAGTATCGAGCCGGAAAATTTATCTGTGACGGATGTTCAGGAAATTGTGGTACACAACGAGACGAAATTGGCTGTAATTCGGCTGCCGTGTATTTGATTAGCGCCCGTATTAATTCCTCAAGACAAATTAGATCGTCCCGAAATGTGCGATCGCGATAACTCAATTTGATTAAATAAATTAAAACGGTATTAGAGAAAGTTTTCAGGGAAAGTGTTTCGGGAATTGTAAATTATGACCTTTCTTCTCTTCGTCTCCTGTAACTTAGTTAGCGTTTAGAATTTCAAAATCAGTCATTTTGGAAGTTGAGCGAAAAGTATTTTTATAACAGTAATAATTTTCATTGGTAAAGCTTGCTGGTTCAAGAATAGAACTTTCAACGGCGAAAACATCATACGCAGAACAACAGAAAATTAATAATCTAGGTATCTAAGTTTTTTTACACTTCCAAGATTCAAAATGTGTTGACATTCTGTAATGCGCATGCCCGACCGTCATCATCATCATAAGGTTCTCAGTCCGAAGACTGGTTGGACGCGTACCTCCATTCTTTTCTATCCTGAGCTAACCTACGCATTTCCCTAAAAGTAGAACATCCTACATCCCTAACTATTTGAGAGCAGTAGTCTAATCTAGGCCTACCCCTACCTCTTTTTATTCCTATCTCTGACTCTAGTATGTCGCGAACTATTCCTTCGTGTCTTAGAAGGTGTCCTACTATCCTATCTCTCCTACTCTTTATTGATTTCCATACCTTTCGCTTTTCCCCAACTCTTTCTAATACTTCCCTATTGCTAACCTTATCTATCCACGGTATCTTCATCATGCGTCTGTAGCACCACATTTCAAACGCTTCTACTCTTTTTCTATCCGCTTCTCCTATTGTCCAAGTTTCGCACCCGTATAATGCCGTACTCCATACATACGACGTTAAGAGTCTCTTCCTAGTCTCTATATTAACCGTTCTCGAGCATAACAGTTGTTTCTTTTTGTTAAACGCAACTCGGCCCTGCGCCATTCTTTGTTTTATATCTTTAGTGCTCCTACCGTCTTGAGTTATTTTACTTCCTAAGTAGCAGAAATCCGCGACCTCCTCTATCTTCTCATTTCCAATTTGTATTTCCATTTTAGTTCTATTTTCACATCCCCTACATACCAAAATTTTAGTTTTCTTTTTATTGATTTTCATGCCGAAGCCCTGTGTCAAAACTGCTTCCATTTCATTCAAAGCCGCTCCTAATTCTTCTTTGCTAGATGCTAACACTGCTATATCATCCGCAAATCTGAGCATGTTAATAGTTTGGCCCTGTACATTGATCCCTGAGGCTGTTCTTTCCTTAACAATATTAATCGCATCTTCGATATATAAGTTGAAAACTAGAGGTGACAATGCACATCCCTGTCTCACTCCCTTCCGGATATCTACTTCCCTTTGTTCCTGCTCACATTCTATAACTGCCTTTTGCTCTTTGTAGAGATTGTGTATTATTCTTCTGTCCCTGTATTTCATCCCTACCTTTCTCAGCACTTCGAACATCTTCCCCCATTTTACGTTGTCGAAGGCTTTTTCTAAATCTACAAATCCTATATAGACGCTCTTTCTCTTTTCTATCATTTTTTCTATAATTACTCGTAAAGCTAGAATGGCCTCGCGCGTTCCTCTATTTCGTCTAAATCCGAACTGATCTCCTAATATTTTTTTCGCCTTTTTCTCCATCCTTCTTTGCACAATTCTAGTTAAAATTTTTGACGCATGGGAAGTTAAACTGATAGTTCTAAAATTTTCGCATCTATCCGCGCCTTTTCTTTTTGGCAAAGCTACTATGATGTTCCGTTTGTAATCTTCTGGAATCTCGCCTGTCAGGTATATGCGACTAACTAATTTAAATAAACGATCTATTACCTCTTGACCTGCGCACTTTAAGATTTCTGCCTGCAAGCCATCTATACCTGGTGCTTTATTATTCCTTAAACTTTTTAGTGCTATCTCAAACTCTTCTCTCATTATAGGACTCCCTAGGTTATCCCCCTCTACGCTGCTTTCGCTTTCTAATATATCTTGCACTTCCTGTCCCGCATATAAGTTTCCTAAATATTCTTTCCACCTATCTGCCTTCTCCCCACTTCCGATTAGGATATCTCCTGCCTCATTTCTAATGTTTTTGGTACTAGATCCAATTTCTCTAAAATTTCTCCTGATTATTTTATATGCTTCATCAGTCTTTCCTACTTCGAACTTATCTTCCACTTCTTTGCATTTATTATCGATCCATTGCTCTTTCGCTTTCCTACATTTCCGAATAATTTCCCACTTGATCGCCTTATATCTTTGTTTCCCTATTTCATCTAACCTATTTTTATATTTTCGCCTTTCCTCTATTAGACTCACAATATGTTTTGTTATCCAGGGTTTCCTACTTTCATTCTGTTTATGATCCAAAATATCCCTAGCTGAGGAAACTAAACTATTTTTAATGCAATTCCATTCTGCCTCTATGTCCCTAACAATATTTCCACCCGCGCCCTTTAGTACTTCGTTTGTCTTTTTCTCGAACTTATCGCGCGTATCATCATCTTTTAGTTTCACTGGGTCAAGATACCTTCTTCCGCTTCTTTTTTTCAAAATCTTAAATTTAAGATTGGCTTTCATAACGACTATGTTGTGATCACTATCTATATCTGCTCCTGGATAACTTCTACAATCCCTAACTTGATTTCTAAATCTTTGCCTAACGAGAATGTAATCTATTTGATATCTCCCTAAGTCTCCTGGCATCTTCCACGTATAGCATCTCCTAACATGATGGTGAAATAGAGTGTTCGCGACCGTTAAGTTATGTTTATCGCAGAACTCTATCAGTCTAACTCCCCTATCGTTCCTATTGCCTAATCCAAAGGGGCCAACTATTCCGCCCTCTCGCCCTGTGCCTACGACTGCATTGAAATCTCCTGTAATTATTAAATTTTCGTGCCCTCTCACAAAATCTAGCACATATTCAATATCACTATAAACTGCCTCTACGGTAGTTAGAAGTGGGCATATATACCTGTATTATTACTGTTTTTACAGGTTTCGAATCTAACCTAACCATAACTACCCTGTCACTTTGCTGTAAGAAATTTTCTACACTCTGTCCTACTTTTTTCCGCATAACAATTCCTACTCCCGAATTTCCTCCTACAGATCCTGTGTGTATTACTCTAAAATCTCCGCTCCAGAAGTCTCCAGCTTCTGGCCATCGCACTTCACTGATACCTACTACGTCTAATGCTAACCTATCCATCTCAATTTTCAAATTCTCTAACTTCCCTACTTGTTTCATGCTTCTAACATTCCACGCTCCGACTCGTGAGATGTTACACTTATCATTTCTGATGACTCCCCCCGAAGCAGTCCCCGCCCGGAGATCCGAATGTGGGACTATTTCACCTCCGGAATATTTTACTCCAGAAGGTGCCATCATCATAAATTAAAGTACGCTGTACTAGGGATAAAATAATGTGGTGGTTTCCCGTTGCCTTCCACATCGCAGTAGTGTGTATCACAGTGCCATACCAACCCTCACGATCTCTGCCACTATGATTACTGAAAGAGCTGCTGCCCCCTTCCAGGGACTTGATTTAGTCTGGCTTCTCAAATAAAAACCCCTCCAATATGGTTAAACCTATGGTTCGGCTCTTTATATCATTGAAGCGCGCAAGCCATCCCACCCGTCCCAGTATTACTAGAACTGCGTCAAGGTACAAGTCCTTTCGGAAGGCCACCGTGCTCGAAGAAAATTTAAAGTAATCGTCGGCCGGAGCAATAGTCATTTCCTTTAACTTGTTTAATAAAAAATAACTACTTATTATTGTGTTCATGTAGACGATTATTTGCGAACTTCACCCATATGAAAACAAGACCTCGCAGAATAATCCTTCATCATGTCAGAATAAGTTACTTCTGGTTCAATACAACTTTCAACTTCAGAATGGATATGTTTATGTCTTATTCACTGAGCGCACCACATAAGCAACAAGAACAAAAGCTAAAGTTCATTTTGCTTTGTTTAGATATAACTACAGAAACAAGCGAGACAGTCGGTATGTTTTCGTTCATTAGCGAGTGATCTATCAAAGAGATTCTTGAGCTGAAAACGATAATAATAGAGAAATAAAACGTCTCCTTTGCGAGGGAAATGTCACGGTTCAGTAGACTTGAGTTTTCATACGGAGTAAAAGTGGCAAATGTTTTGATATAGGTGAATTATTCAGGGACAAGTTTCCCCATGTCGTCGATGGAGATGAGCGTAACCTTCTACCTATAAATTATTTTTATGTTTCCTTGACATGTGAACGGGGCATCCCAGAAACAAATTCTTCTTGTTTAATCAATAACACTATTATTCGTAAGGTGTACGATCAGTCCCTGCCTGCTCGATATGTTTAATTTGTGATTTCCTGTCATATAAAATTATTTTCACTTATACAGACTGCCGCATTTCTTCTGCGCAGCACCTAACTTCGGTTTCTTAAATGGAACATACTCTATTTCACTTCATTTTCGAATTCCTTGATCGATTTGACTATCAGGTTGTATAAAGTCATTTTTGTCTAAACTTCATATTTTTTAAGTTGCGGGCATCTTTTTGCGAATATTGACAGATGTAGAGCAACTTTTAAATTTCAATATTTGGGTATTGCATGAAACTGTAGCATTAATATTTTAGTGGAGTGAAAGCAATATGTAGGAACAACTTCTGCTGCAAGAAAAAAATTGAAACTGTTATACAGGGTATAAGCAATTACATAACCAAATTAGAAAACTTAAGAACACCGTAACTTTTGTAATTTCAAATAGAACCGTATTGTTTTTAGGTCATTGTTAGATTTCCCATAATATTGCCTTTCATTTTGCTATACGCTTCCCTATACCCAAAATCAACCGTTTTTTTCCAAATTTGCATTTCCTTGAAAAAAGTGATAAATCAGACAAGTAAATAAAAACAAACCATAGCAATATTTAATTAAACAGTATAACAATTACTTTAAACTTTATGCCGATCTTCTTGAACTTAGAAAATAAATAGAGAGGCATTGTTTCTTTTGTAAGGTTGTTTTCTAATCCATCGTTTGTTTTGCGCCCTTTATCGCAAAAACTCAACCAACCAAACGGGATTTGTCATATTTTCTTGTCCATTTTTGCGGGTGACCGGTCAGAGGAAATCTAAGCATCCCCTAACTTATTACATCTCTTCCGTCTGAATTCAGTAACAAAGGCGTCAGTTACAAATCACTGTTTGAAAAGGACGGGCTGGAACGGCTACGGAACCGTATGATAAAACAAAAGGCAGATCCGAGCGCACGCACTCTTTTCGCACACGCACAATAGGTAGCGTGAATTTATTTTAGTCTGGGAATAAAGCGTAATTCAATTCTACCTCTCCCCTGCGCTCTGTTTTCCTTCAAAGAAAACTAATGTCGGTCACTCGAAAAGTTGGATTGGCCCTGAATGAACAACCTTCCGGCGTCATAAATCATCCTGTGCTACTCAGATAATTTACAATCCCAAACGAGCACGCGTTTTTGTTCCTAGTTTTCCTCTAGTGATAGGGAAATAATTTAATGTGCACTACAAGAGGTACATTTACATCAGTAGTGATTAGTGAACTTTTTCCAAGAGTGATGAACTGAATAGGGGCGTTAAATAATTAATTATTGTCCTCAGAAATAGTCAAATTATTCATATAAAATACATGATACTATTTTAAAATGTCAAAAACCTTGTATAAACATTCATATTTCTAATCATTATACTAGCATACAAAAATAACAAAAACTCTTCAATTGTTGGTTGTACTATGGGTTCTCCAATTTCAAGCACTATTGCCCAATTAGTTTTAGAAGATTTAGAAACCACAGTTATTCCCAAATTACCTTTTAATGTACCGTTTTTATAAGATATGTAGACGATTGTCCAACTGCTATTCCTCCTGTAAAAGAAAATGAAATTCATAATCAATTTAATAATTATCACTCCAAGTTGTAGTTTACTATAGAAATTTCAAACAATAACCAAATTAACTTCTTAGATGTAACACTTTACAACATTGATAATTAAACGCAAACAGAATGGTACTCTAAACCTACTTGGTCTGGCCGTTATCTTTATTTTAATTCTAAACAACCCACTTGTCACAAAAGAAGCATTGTTATGTGTTTAGCCGTAGATGACCGAGCTGACCGAGCAATTAAAATTTCTAGTCCGCAATTCAGAAAATCTGCACTAGACAAAGCCATAAATTGTTTAGTAAAAAATTACTTCCCAAGAAATATTATTACCAAAATTATAAAAAGCAGACTACACTCGAGTTAATTTCTATTAACCTGGTTGATCACGCACCCCTGATGACGGCACTGCATTAACAAATCAGTTCCTAGGGCGAACGCAATTTACGCATTCATAACAGCGCGCTGCAAGTTCTCAGAGCAATTAATCTCATCTTCACGTGCAAGCATAGAGCCCGTCTATGGTACACCGCAATGTAACACATGCTCTGCAGGCATTTGCACTCTATGTTCCGTGGATGGAACTTCAAATAGGGTATTAAGATCAGGGTCGTGTATTATTGCGCTTCACCCCCAACGTGACCGAACCGTCACGTATGTAGATACATAGTCTGGCCAATTCGTAATAAGCTAGAGGACCCTAGATGTGTGCATGTAGCATTAATTAAGTGTTTGCTCTTGTACTGATAAAGCTGTAGGCCCTTTTCACACCACTTGCGACCCTTGTTCGTATACGATTAGCTACTCTCATGCTTATGTTATATAATAATTCGGATAAGAGGGTTATCTTCGGTTTTAGTAATTGCTCGGAGAAAGGACACAAGATAAATAGTGTTTCTGACATAGGTTCGCCTATCGCGAAATACCTGTCACCCACTACTGCAGCAATTCAGAGCTAGTCAAAATCCTACGGCAGATAAATAAATTAAAAGTGACATAAATTGGCTATCACTATTACTGCTTGTATATTTTTCAGTGTCTTCTTCTAATTGAAGTCGTACACCGACGAGTTTTATTTATACAAAAAAATGCTTTTCTTTTTTTGTGGATCTATTGACAAATATTATTTTTTACATATTTTTTTTTGTCACATTCTCGTCAAGGCAACCAAAACAATGAAACATGAATATGAATATGAATTTATTGCAGATTATAAATAACATACCGCCGCCCTTGAAAGGCTGACCTTTCAAAATTAAATGGTGAAGACAATACAATAAAATTTAAACAACTGGTAATAAACATAACTTAAGTACTGATCTTTTCATCACACCATTTCGAGTTTTTACACTTACAACGCGCACTATCCCGTCTGATCCTGGATGCAGCTCAACAATTCGTCCCTTGGGCCAGTGGAATGAAGGCAAATTGTTGTCTTTAAGAAGCACCAAGGAACCTAGTTGAATCTTTGGATCCTTTTTCAATTTCCATTTTGTGCGCTGTTGCAAATGATGCAGATAATCTTGAGTCCAACGCTTCCAAAAATGTTGAGACATTTGTTGAACATGCTGATATCGTCGACCATATTGTACAGGAGTGTCGATTAGATTTCTTTCAGGAATGGCGCTTAATTGTTGGCCGATGAGGAAGTGTGCGGGAGTGAGGACTTCCAGGTCATTAGGGTCAGAGGATAAAGGTACTAATGGTCGAGAGTTTAAGACAGCTTCCACTTGTGTAATTAGGGTGTAAAATTCCTCAAATGTCAGTAAATTGTTAGAGATAATCTTTTTTAGATGCTGTTTAGCGGATTTTATCCCCGCTTCCCACAGGCCACCAAAATGAGGTGATCTTGCGGGAATGAAATGCCACTGAATTTGACATTTATTCAAATAATTCTGACAAGAAGATGATTCAACTAAATTTTGTATTGCCTTGAGCTCGTTATTAGCTCCAATAAAATTCGTGCCATTATCGGAATAGATATCTGAACAAACACCACGACGCGATACGAAACGTTTTAAGACGCTTAAGAAGCCGTCACTGGTGAGATCGCTAACGAGTTCGAGATGTATGGCCTTCGTGGCTAAACATATAAAAATACAAATGTAACCCTTGATAATTTTGCGATTTCTTGTTTTTCCGTCCTTCATGTCAAATGGCCCCGCATAACCTACTCCACATGATGAGAAGGGTCGCGATGGCGTAACTCGAGGCTTCGGAAGTTCTCCCATTTGATATGAAGGACTTGGGGGCATAGCTTTAAAACATTTCATGCATTTTCGAATATATGCTTTAACCTCCTGCCTGCCCTTTAATGGCCAAAATTTTTGACGAACATGCGAGAGAGTTGTTTGCATTCCCGAGTGAAGGCTACGTTCATGTTCGTATTTTATGACTAACCGAGTGAACGGGTATTTACTAGGTAGTACGATGGGATGTTTATATCCATAAGTAAGGTCAGAGTGTTTTAGTCTGCCTCCTACTCGGATTAAACCAGTTTCGTCTAAAAAGGGACTCAGGGAATTTAAGCTGCTTTTGGGTTTTATGGTACTCGCCCTTTTTAGGGAATTAAAGTCGTCGAGAAATGCTTCATACTGAACGAGCTTTACAAGAGTTGTAACTGATTTTTCCATTTCTGAGGATAAGAGATATCCAGTTGTTCGATTTATCGGTGCGGACCTTGCATTATTGATGAAACGCAAGCAATACGCGAAAACTCTTATAAGCTTATGGTAACACGAGTAACGAGAAAAAATTGAAAATCTGTCCGTGCAAAAAAATGACATAATTTTTGCTTTAAATTCCGGAATTTCTGCAGGAGAACGTGAAAAATTCGAAATGTTTGTATTCTTGGGCCAGAGTTCGAAATCTTGTAATAAATACACTGGCCCATGCCACCATAAGTCAGAATGCACGAGTTTGTCTGGGCTGGCACCTCGGGAAATGATGTCTGCTGAATTATTACAAGACGCAACGAAGTGCCAGTCAGCTATATTGGTAACTGCTTGAATATCCGATACTCTGTTCGAAATAAAGTTTTTCCAAGTGCTGGGTTCACTAGCTAACCAAGACAGGACTACTGACGAATCCGTCCACAGAAAAATTTTATCTATTGATAACTCCAATGATTCAATGCATTTTTTTACTAGCCCAGCTAATAATAAGGCTCCACATAACTCTAACCGAGGAAGAGAGATACATTTCAGAGGGGCGACTCGTGATTTGGCGCATAGTAAATGACACTCAATTTTGTGAGTGTCATTAATTGACCGCAAATATACGGCACAACCATAAGCTCTTTCGCTTGCATCACAAAAACCGTGGAGCTCGATTGTTTTGACATTTTTTACCAACACTGGACGAGGAATTAAGATTGTGTCTGCTTGGAAAAACTGTTTCCTAAATTCTAACCACTGCGTGTGGAATTCCAACGGCAGAGATTCATCCCAACCTAATTGCAACTGCCAAAGCTTTTGAATCATAAGCTTGGCCCTAATTGTTATAGGCCCTAATAGTCCTAATGGATCGAAGATTTTTGCTACGAACGAGAGGATGCTACGTTTTGTTATTTTTTCGTGAATTTCCTGTGGAATTTTAATTTTGTACTCAAATTTATCTAATGTCGAGATCCAGGAAATACCTAATGTTTTCATGCAAGCATTATCCGTGATGGCAAAACGAGAATTCGATTCGGCTGTGTCTTTGTTTACGACCACGGAACAATTAGACCGAAGTTTTCGCAATTCAAATCCATAATTAGCAAGCAATTTTAAGAGATTTTGCTTAATTTCGTTTAGTGTTCTCGTATCACTTGCACCGGTTAAAAGGTCATCAACGTAAAAATCGTTGGAAATTATACTGCTTTCTATCGGTAAAGTATCCTGATTTTCAATAGCGATTTGTTTCAAGCAACGAATTGCTAAAAAAGCTGCAGATGCTGTACCATATGTAACAGTATTCAAGCAGAAATGTTTGACTTCGTTTTGAGGATCGTCGCGCCATACTATACGTTGAAAATTTCTGTTTGCGGGATGCACTATAACCTGACGATACATTTTAGGTATGTCGCCAACGAGTACTACTTGATGTCTTCGGAAACGCAATAAAATTGTAAACAGATCGTTTTGAATAGTAGGACCAACCTTTAAAACATCATTTAAAGAAATGTTGGTTGTTGTTTTCGCGGATGCATCGAACACTACCCTCAGTTTTGTTGACGTACTCTCTTGTTTTTCTACCGCGTGATGTGGTAAATAGTAAATTGTTGTATTGGCGTCGTGGTTAGGTTCAATCTGAGTCATGTGCCCGAGTGTTTCGTATTCCAACATAAAATTTTTGTAGTCACGTTTAAAATTATGATTTTTTGCCATTTTTCGTTCAACAGAATATAATCGTCTCATGGCTATATTTAAGGAGTCACCCAGGCTAACAAAATTTTCTTTTACAGGTAATTTTACTACAAATCGCCCGGTGTTGTCTCGAACCATATTTTGCAGGAAATGTTGTTCACACTCTGCTTCTTCATTTGAGAACGCTTTAACAGCTACGGATGGCTGCCCTAATTCCCAAAATTTTTCTAACTGTTTATTTAAGTCTGTGAAAAAGCAAGTTGTGACGAAACCTTGGCGTTGACTTTGGTAACTGGGAATAGTGCCGGTTACGATCCAACCTAATTTCGTTTTTTGCAACGTGACCATACCATTAGCGAGCTTAATTTGGCCTATACACAACAAATCGTAAAAGACGCCCGCGCCTAGCAATAAGTCGATGCTAGACGGTTTAAAAAATTCGGGATCAGCAAGTCGAATATGCTCTGGCATTGACAAGTGATGTACATTACAAAACTGCTGGGGTGTCGAGTTCGTTATTTTTTCTATGGCGAAAAAAGTCAAATTCCTTTGGTAATTGTTATGCGTGGACTCAATCTGAATTTCTACGCGTTTGCTGATATTATTTCTCATTTCGTTCAATCCTAATACCGTGAGATCAACCTTTTGAGCATGAAGGTGTAATTTTTGTAATAAACTTTCTGAAATAAAATTTGATTGCGAGGCACTGTCCAGGAGTGCGCGACATTTGATCGGTTTATTATTCGCGTCGTGAACATACACAACTGCCGTGGACAGCAATACAAACGAATCTGTTGGTTTCCAGACACAGTATGACTGTAACATGTTATGATTTGTTTGACTTGATGTTCCGGAATGTATCGTATTTTCAGAATTTTGGGGAAAATTTGGCTGAGGAATAGAGATATTCGAGGACACATCGTTTGAAATGTGTAACGGAGGAGCGGGTTTAATATTTTGGCTAAAGCTTTGAGAATTTTCGGGGTTATTCTCATGTAAAAAGGAGCTATGGCGTTTTTGACAAATTTTGCAACCGCTGGAACGACACTCTGCTATTCTATGTCCAGGGCGCAAACAGTTCGAACATAATTTCATCCGTTTGATTTCAATTTGTCTAGCAGAAACTGTCAAACCCTTGAATTTCTCGCAAAAATAAATGAAATGTGTATCACTACAATATGGGCACACAGGGGGTGGCCTTTTGCCGTTTGTAATCGCATGAAATGCTTTCGATTGGGTAACTTTTTTAACGTGATTGTCTGCGCTATGAGATTTGCGATCCAAAGCCTCTAGCATTTTGCAACGTTCTAACAAATATTTCGTGAAATTGCTAATTTTGGGCTTCTCAATTTCGTTGCTGAAAATTTCCCATTCCCGTTTAGAATTAAAATCTAATTTGGAAACTAACAAATAAATTAAAATGGTATCCCATGACTCAATTTCTTCTCCTAGTGATTTTAATGAGCGATAATTTTTCATGAATGACTCCGAAAATTGTCGCAAAGATGTATGGGACCATCTTCTGATAGTTTCTAATTGGAATATTTCTTTAATGTGATCTTCGATAATAGCTTTTTTATTTTCATGCCTTGCCCTCAGCAGTTCCCATGCAGTGTCATAATTTGCATCTGAAAGGGGTAGAGAGGCAATCACGTGAGCTGCATCTCCCCTTAGAGATGCTTGTAAATAGTAAAATTTTTCGATATTTGTCAAGGACTGGTTATTGTGAACAAGACCTTGAAACGAATCGTGAAAGCACTGCCACTCACTGTAGGTACCTGCAAATTCAGGTAGCCGAAGAGAAGGTAGCTTTGCGTTGGAGCTATGGTCGAGACAGACCGGCGCGAGGAAGGTGTAGCAGAATTTGACACTTGTGTAGTTGTCTGATTTTTTAATAAAATTTCTTTTTGCCCGAGTAATTGCTTCGAAGTATTTATTTTCGAATTCGTCGCGATCACCCTCAGCTATGTCTTCGTCGAGAGCGTTTTCTATCATTAAAGTTTCTTCCAACTCGGATTGGACATTTTTGAATTCAAATAAAATATTTGTAATGGTTTCCAAACGCGTTTGTAATTGTGCGAACGTGGTTTGTTCTATGTCAAAATTATCAACAAATTTTACGAATCGAGTTAATTCTCGGCGAATTTGTCCGCGTCTAGTATTGAGTTTTTTAACATTGTCGGACGGCATTCTTTAGTGAACGATTTTAATTAATAACGTGAAAATATCTTACTTAACGAGAATACATGAAAATGTGCTAGAAAGTAACGAGATTGTGAAATGTGGATAGAATACCGCTAAGCAAAAAATATAAATTTGATAATTTACACAAGTGGATATTGTGTCAAAACTAATGAAATAAATGGACGAGGGAACTGACCTGGAACCCTTCCACAAATTTCCTCAATAATGCGTGCGTTTTTTCTTTAAAAATACGAAGTATCCGGCTCTCGAAGGACCATGTATATTTTTCAGTGTCTTCTTCTAATTGAAGTCGTACACCGACGAGTTTTATTTATACAAAAAAATGCTTTTCTTTTTTTGTGGATCTATTGACAAATATTATTTTTTACATATTTTTTTTTGTCACATTCTCGTCAAGGCAACCAAAACAATGAAACATGAATATGAATGCGAGTAACATAGTAACATATGAATTCATTGCAGATTATAAATAACACTGCTGTTCAGTTTTCACAACAATTTCAGGATATATAGCAAATCCCAAAGCCTAAACTAAAAACTATCAAGAAAAGAAATCTTCAAAATCCAGAAAACCCTAAGGGCAAAATTTATTAGAGAATCCCCTATTTGAAGGTTTAAATGTGACTTTTATGTTGCTTTTTCTTAAAATACTGACAATCTTTTCAGAAATATTTCCAAAATAAATAATTCTGCAAAATTTGGTAACTTAAGAAATTAATTTTGCGTTCAGTTTCTATTTCTTTTGTAAATTACATTTTTGGATGAATACTGTTAAAAAAATGTTGAAAATTGTCTAATTGTCTTGTTGGTCCTTTAAACAAGCAATAATATCATCTACATATCTATACCAAAATAGAATATGTTGTTTTCCTAATTCTGAATTCTAATTTTTTTCTTCAATATCTGACATGAAAATATCTGCTAATAAAGGACTAATTGGTGAACCCATAGCAAGACCTAAATTTTGAGCATAATATTTATTATTGAACTGGAGATAATTTTGTTCAATACACAGTTGGAAAGCAGCAATATAATTTTTTGTAACAATATTAGTATGCGTTTTATCTAAAATATTTTCAATCAATTTTAAGCATTCATTAAGAGGAATATTAGGGAACATGCTTGTAACATCAAAAGAAACCAAAAAGGGCTCTGCTGAAATATTTTTATTTTTAATATTGTTCATTAATTCAAAAGAATTTTATATTATTTAACATTTTTATCTAAATTTCTTGTGGGAGCATTAATATATGATACTACTGGTCTGATAGGTGTAAGTATTAATTTTATGGTTTTTGATTAGTCCATATAATTTAGGACCACATGCTTAATTTTTATTTTTTATAATTATTATTAAAAATACTGTTTCAATTTTTTAACCATAGTAAACAGTGATTATAATAATAATAATAATAATAAATGGTCTTTATTGCCACAATCAAAGTACAAAAAAACTAATTGTGGCTGGGCGAAGTTTAGTCTAAGCGACTATTCTACCACTTAACCCAATTACCTAGACAAAATTATCATTTGAGGCACCCGCATGACCGAAAACACACAAAAAAAAGAGGAAAAGCAAAGGACAAACTGCAAAACTCACACAACTGCCCTAAGTTACAAAAACTAATCATAATCAAACAAAATAAAGAAAGAAACAAAAATATATATACTTATATCTATCTGTGTATGGGCATCATGATGTAGGATGTGTAACAAATTCTATATCGCTGCTGACTGACGCTTGAAAAAATATTGCTTAGATTTCAACTTAAATTGCCCTGGCGATAAAATCCTCATGTCAGATGGCAAACTATTAGAAAGCTTCACAGAACTGTAAATAAATGACCTCCGGAATAGTGATGTCCGATGTCGAGGCAAATGCAAAGAACAAACATGTCTCAAATTTACACCATGGAGAGATTTGCGAAATGTCAAGCATTCAGCCAGATAAACAGGCGTACCCGTAATTAACAATTTATTCACGAATACAGCCAAATGATGCTTTCTTCTATTAGACATATTCAACCAGAACAACTGAGCAAACTTAGCAGATATGTGATCAAATTTCCTTAAACCAAAAATGAAGCGACAGCAAGCGTTCTGAAGACACTGAATACGCCTGGAATCCAGCGAATCAAGGCAAGGCCCATAAACAAAATCTCCAATTGAAGTGCGATAGAACTAAAGACTCGCAGAGATGTTTTTTCAATTTTGTGTTAATAATGTCTTTATTGACATATAGTAATTTCAACGATATAAATGCTTTCTGAATTAACTTATTAATATGAGGTGTAAACCTAAGATTCTCATCAATGATGAAACCCAAATCCTTAGCACAATCAACATGAGGCAATACTCCCGAGTTCAATGAGACTGTAAAATTTTGTTTAAGTGAATCAATTTTATTTCTATTGCCAAAGAGGATAACTTGAGATTTATCAGAATTCAACTTTAAATTATGAACCTTGGACAGTTGGTGCAATTTTTTTAAATCAGAATTTATTGTACTTAACATATACTGATGATCGGAAGGATGAAATGTATATAATAACTGTGTGTCATCCGCATACGCCTGTACATGGCAGTTTCTTCCAAGAGAATTTATGATGTCGGCAGTATATATAATAAACAGCAGAGAGCCCAAAATAGAACCCTGAGGAACTCCAGAATTTAACGTTACAGAGCTAGACAAAACATTATTGAATTTAACTATTTGTTGACGGTTACTCGAATAAGAAGAAATTAGATCAAGGGCAGGTGATTCAAAGCCGTAATATTTAAGTTTGGCCAGAAGTACATCATGATTGATGGTATCAAAGGCCTTTGAATAATCCAGTAGTATTAAGGCAGAAATCATACCATCATCACGCGCACATATAATTTTATTCAGAATATCCGCAATCGCAGCACTAGTACTAAAACCTTTTCTAAAGCCGGACTGGTGAACCGGAAGTATATCATTTCTTGAGACATAATTGTTAATTTGCTTAAAAATTATCTTTTCAAAAATTTTTGACATCGTAGGCAGAATACTTATCGGTCTAAGATCAGCCAGCGAAGTGGGACTCGATTTTTTAGCCAAAGGATTCACAACAGCCTGTTTCCAAGATTCTGGGAAATAGTTATTCATTATACAGCAGTTGATGATATGCGTGATGTACTTACTAATAAAAGGACTACAGTATTTAAGCATTATGCCCGAAATATTGTCTATACCAGCAGATGTTAATTTTAAATTATTAATGAGCTCTGTCACCTCCTCAAGAGTTGTGAGTTGAAAAGAAAAACTCAGATCCGCACCAAACATTTTGTCATCATAAAAAGCAATTGCCTCTAGACTGTTAAAAACACTATCCCGCACAGCGGCTGCAAAGAAATTATTCATTTCTTCGGAGTCAGCCAAAGTAGCAGGTATAGTATTTACTTTTTGACTCCTTACGTTCAGTGATTTCAACGCAGCCCACAATCTACGATTGTCACTCGCCCGATGAGATAAATGATTAATATAGGCTCGTTTTTCGTTTTTTATGGCTTGGACCGTAAAGTTTCTAAGTTGTTTATAACAATTCCAATCATTTATATTGTTTGTTCGCTTATATTTTAACAAAGCCTTGTTTCTCTCGCGCTGCAGAAGTCGAATACTATCAGTATACCAGGGCGATCTGGGTTTCGTTACTCTGACATTTCGCAAAGGTGCATGGCAATCAAACAAACTTATTAACAAAGAATTGAACATATTAATTTTATTATCAATATTCGTTTCTCTAATTATCGAAAACCAATCAGAAGTCTCCAGGTCTGTGACGAACGAATTATAATCAAAATATTTATATTCCCTATATGTAATAAATTTTGGTGCAAGTTTTGTAGAATTTATTTTAAGTTCACAGAAAACAAGTTGATGATCTCATATTAAATCGGCATTAACAACGCCCGAGGTACTAACAATACTCGACTGGTTAACAAAAATTGGATCCAACAAAGTCACAGTGCCAGGTGAAATTCTAGTGGGCTCCACAATAAGCTGTTCTAAACCATAAGCAGTAAAACATTTCTCAAGAGGATTGTTAGGATTAAAAAGATTAATATTAAAATCACCTAAACATAAGAAAAGATCTGTAGAAGGAAGAATATATGTGATAATCTGATCAAGCGTCTCGATAAAAGCAGGACAACTAGAATTAGGGGGACGATAAAAGATTCCAATAGTAATTATCGTTCTACTTATAGTGAATTTCATAACCAAATATTCAAATGATGATTCTATTGGGAAATCAAACGATAGTATCTGAGTATTGTAACTGCTCCTCACATAAGCCCCAACACCCCCACCCCTACCTCGGCGATCACTTCTGAAAAAAGTATAGTCAGGAATGCTTATAACATCAGTCGACATATTTAATGAAAGCCAAGTTTCAGTCACAGCAGCGATATCAAAAGAGAAAGACTCAATTAAATCAGAAAAATCCTTAAAATTAGACATCAGCGATCTAACATTTAAATGGGATATAGTAAACGGTTTCATGACACAAACAACAGACCTCCACCAGAACAGAAACCGAAATTCAAAAAAGGGATAATAATACTTAAAAAACAAGAGATATTAGTTAAGTTCTTCAAATAAACTGTAACAAAAATTCCTGGAACACTAGTGCACATCCTTCAAGTCATCAGTAGATTTTATCACAAACACGTTAGATCCCTCCGCTCTCCTCATCCAAATCTTGCCATCTCTAATCCATAAAAATTTCACTCCCTCCCTCTTCTGAAATTCCCTACACTTGTTAAATAATGCCCTGTTCGCCGCAGTTAACGAATCATTTATGTACACACTCCTTTCTCCATCAACCACATCCATTTTCCAGCTCAACTCCACATCCTTAACACGAAAGTCTCTTCTCACCTTTCGGGCCCTGACAAACTCCTGCTTCTTCACCCTCGAGACAAACCTGACAATCAAACCCCTCGCTTCAGCAGTGGCACGATTCGCCCTAAGCCTATGACACGCGTCAATATCATCAGTATCCATCTTCACATTGAGGGCCCTTCCGAGATGAAGAACCGTGGAGATTACTTTCTCATCCTTGACCTCTGGCAAACCAAACACCTCCACAGTATTCAGCCGAGAATACTGTTCCTGCCGATCTAAACAGTCCCTCAGTGACACATTTTCTTTTTCCAGTCGAATGCACCTAGCAGTAACTTCGTCAATTCTCTCAAAGCACTGAGTCAACTTTGCATCTAGGTTTTTAATGATGAGATTAGACTCATTCAAACGCTCATGACACACATCAAGAGATCTTGATAGTTCTCGGTTGACGTCACATAGTTCGCTGATCTTTTTCATAACATCCACAAGGGACGGAGAGCAGGTACTGCATCTCCAGTCTGTAGTATCTGCATCAATGCACTCATTATGCGCAATATTAGTACAGTTCTTTGCAGAACATTCGGCAGTCTTCCTGATGTTTATTATTTTATTGTCACAGATGAAACAATTCGGAGACATATCAGCAGGTTTTATATTTACAATTTTATACTCTTCTTTTAAGTCGACAAAAACAGTTGCCAGAAATAGTACTTTTCCAACGAATAAATGTTCGGAGCCACACACCGCTCAACAAGAATACAAGTTACTACTATTGCCCTGCTATTAATTACTTACGTCCCAAAAAGAGTCCAACAGGGGACGAGGATTATCACTACTATACAGCCCGTATCAAAATTCACGTTAAGAGTGAGTTATACGTTATACCTCGCAAAAACAGCAATACACGGAGAAACGAATCACGCACGCACCTCTGTCTGTACATCGGAATTTATTTTATGTTATTTTATGTTATTTTTATTTTATTATGTTAGCAACTTAAAAAATAAGCAAGCACATAATCATCAAAAGAGAAATAGTCCATTACAATTGTAAATTCAGCAGGTTTTTTCATTCTTCGTATGGTACAACCATCAATTTACGGAGATAATGGGGTTGTTTGCATCGCTCGTAAATTACAGCGACATACATGACTAGCAACGCCTGTATAAAGCTCTGGAAAAATTGGCGACCATCAAATTTAAATTAGTTTCACCTAAATAGCTCCTCTTATTACCACTACACTTGGTTCATCATGCATAAAACCCTGCTGGCAGGGCGACATAAACTTTAGAAATAACACCGTGGTTAATTTTGATTACAATAGGGGTTCTACGTAATGTAGTTGTTATTTTCCTTTGGCTGACCCTTGCCGGGGGCGCGTGCAAAAACAAATAATTAACAGACAGCAGAAAAACGGAAGAGCCCTTTTCCGGGAAATATGTCTTCTTTATTCTAATTTTTTCTTAAACGTTCTATTTAATATTCCTTGGACTTTTTAGACGGAAAGGGTTGCACACAAAGCGGCGTAATTGGGAGTTCAAGCAAGGGTAAATAATTCATGAAATATGCGGATACTAGAGTCAGAGATAGGAATAAGAAGAGGTAGGGGTAGGCCCAGATTAAACTGCTGTTCTCAAATAGTTGGAGACGCAGGATGTAGACTAGTTAACAAACTTAAATTCACATAACTTCCTCTAAGATAAAATATTATTTATTCTGAATGTGGGAGTATGTTCCATTGCCTGACGTACAACAGTAGTCTTCATTCTACATGAAAGTCTAATGTCAAATTTATGATTTATGGGGTACCCCTGGAATTGAAAACGTAGCATTATGGAAATAGGTAATTTTCGCTACATGAATGTAGGCATAATTGAAATGCATCGTTATAACCTTCATGACAGTTTCAAACAACATAAAGGAACCGCGTTGAACGAAAACAGCAGACTGGGAATTTAATAAAATGCTAAACAGGTACGCGTGGGAAGTCTCAAGGGACCGTGACAGGACCAGTTTTGTTCCTCATTTATACAAATGAATCTTTGTTAAATACATGCCATAAGTCATAACGAATTATTTCAAATTTAATTAAATAAATTGAAAGGTTTTAAACTCTGATGCAAGGAGGACCGCTGCGAATATCATGTGTAATTTCAAGACAGCTAGAGGGAAATAATTATCCCTCGGTTTCAAGCACTGAATGTGTAGGAGGCGACTTAAAACAAGGTCTCCCGAGAAATCCGCCTGGGTCTCAACGGAGACCCTCAAGTATTCTGCGGAGCCGTTCAAAATGAATATGCTTTTCGGCCCTCTCCTTATGCATTTGCGCACTAGCATACTTTAAGGATGCAATAAAATGTCTTGCAGTACCAATGGCGCAGGTAAAATTTTCAGTTATCGGTGAGCTTCTGAAAAGGTAAGGTGGCGGGCAAGAAATACTGCCTTCAAATTAGAAGATGCGTAGAAGTTATCGGAAGAAGAAGTTAATCAAATAAAATCAGAAGATTGGAAGAAGACGAAAACAAAAACATGAGAAGCTTAAGAAAACCCTTAGGAAGGGAACAGATAAATGAAATCAAGGATATCAAGAATATCAAACTCAATGATAGAAACAAGATCCTGAAAATGGTAGAAGAATTCTTATAGAATTCTACAAACAAAAAGAACAAATACCAGAAGAAATTGAAGATTAATTAAAAATAAAAGTAAAAAAAAAACATAAACTTCGAACTAGAAACCTTAGGAAACGTGAAGAAAAATAAAGCACCAGGTGAGGACGGAATCATAAACCGAATTAATACAAGAAGGAGGTGAAGCACTGCTAGAAATAAGTATTGAAGACACTATTAAATAAATTAAATAAATGTCTGCAAGTTATACTGAAGGATTGGAACACCACATTAACAATACTGCTCAGGGTGAGTCAATAGTGCGGGATTCTTCGTTATATCCTTTACAGTTAGAAATACTAAAAAACTTTCCATATAAAAGTTGTTTCCAGTGACATGTTGCTCCAGCTAAAATTATTTTTAGCTATACATCTTGTTCCATATTTGCTGTATGCAGGTCAGCTTCGTTATTTCAAATGAAACACCTTGTATTTGACTTCATTTTCGAATTCCTTGATCGATTTTACTATGAGGTTATATGAGATAAGTTGCCAACCTTAAAGTTACTACATCACAGGTTTGCAACAAAGTCAAGAAATCAATGACCGCTATACATCCCACCCTCCGAAATTTGTCCTTTTTGCAGCCCGCCCCCCATCCCACAATCTCCACAATCGAAGCAATATCCGTAATCGGCTCTGAGCTTTTCAGTCAGCGACTTTCGCTTTCTCCGAACTCGCTTTCTACACTAACTCAAATAATCTCTATTTTCCAGTTCAATTTCGTGGGAAAATTGTTGGGTCCAAAAGGAAACTCTTTAAAGCGTCTACAGGAAGACACGATGTGCAAAATGGCGGTTCTGGGACGCGGCTCGATGAAGGACAGGCACAAGGTGAGTCTCCTGCAGGGGTGGATAGACAATTTACCTTAACAGAGATAAATGAGGCAGGCTCTGGCGCGCTGCGTGAATTCGTTTGATAGATTTAACGTTTGCGTGGCGGTTCAAGATGCTCGGCGTGACCGAACAGACACCTTTTGTTTTAGAATTTAGTCTGCGCCAAGTGGCTTGCAGGAATTTGCTATGGATGAATAATGAAAACGGAACTGTTTAGATTTACGTTAAATGAAACAACTAATGCTCGGAGTAAACCATAGTATATTGGAAGGGTTTTATTTGAGATTAAGTATTAAGTCGCTGAAAGGGGGCAGCAGCTCTTTCAGTAATCACTGTAGTAACACTACTATTTGTTTCAGAAAAAATTAAACTAACACTTTTTTATTCGTGATCCAATTAAATTGCAGATGGTACAACACTGTACGTGCAATTTCGTAAATTTACTAACGTACATTTCTCCAGTTCCTTTAACAACTGTGTACAGGAGTGCATGATCAAAGGACCACTTGAACGTTCACCCTGCTTTCCTGAACTTCCTCGACTCTGTAGTTCCATTTTGCTTATTTGACTTTTCTCGCAATTTGGAGTAGTTGAGCGGTAAATTCGTTGCTAACAAGCGCAACAGAACTAATACTATAGTCTGGAGGAAACAGTTGTTTCTTTTAACGAAGTAAGCTTACTAGAATAAGCTTCAAGAATCTGTTTCAAAAGTAAATGCGGATTTAATACTGCAAAAGCCGAAATCTTAAAGATGTCTATAGAGCAATATGGCCCATGGCCATGATGCTGTACAAATTTGGCCATATTGCTCCGCAGTAACAGCGATAACAGAAAAATGTCATTGCACCAATGGTTATTAAGGATTAATGCTGTTGTTGCGAGAAAGCAAATGTCTACCCTTAAATAGTAATTACTTTAAAAATATTTTTCATCTTGTGTACAAAATATTGACATAGGAATTATGTAAAAACAAAAAAAAAATCAATGCAGTAGCTTTATTTTCGACAATAAGAACGATAGAGTGAAAAGAACAAAATAATAAATATTACATAATTTGAAATACATTATAGAGTAGTCCGATTCGTTTTTCATCTTTCATATTTTGTTAGGTGCTTCTTTTTATACATGCTGATGCAGTGGCCATCCTTCCACAAGTTATTTTAAAACGGCCAGAGTTTAAGAATCGGGTGCAGCCATCTCCATAAGAAAAAAACGTGTTTCTCTGTTGACTCGTTTGTTGTTTCATGATTTTGATCATGTTCCCCTAAAATATAAAATGTCTCAAAAATTCTTCCAATGGGGGCGGCGACTTTTTTATTTCACACATTGAACATTTGGATGAAAATCATTAATAATTCGACCTCACATTATTCCGAGAAACACAGCGGCTTTGACAACTCGCCTTTCATTAGTAGTCTAAATGCATACGTCAGCGTCTTGATGTCACTTCTGACTTTTACATAACCTTGTTTACTACTTGCATGCTTTTTTTGAGATCTGGATCTGAACGATGAAATGACATATATGTTGTAGCTAAAATTGGTTTTAGCATCTAGGCGGGAAAAGTGGTACTATTGTATGCAAGATGTACAGTGGTCAAAGACTGTATATGAAGAGAGAAAATGGTCACCTGTATACAAAATTTTGAAAGAGGAATTATGCAAAATTAAAAAAAAACTGTTTGAGTTGATTTATTTTCAACAATTTACATGATAATTGAAGGACGAAGTAGGTGCATAGTTTAGTATTTTAAATTTTAAATAAACCAAATTGAATACAGTTCGATTCGTTATTTTTATTTTCATTTTTTATTAGATATTCTATTTAACTACCTACAGTGGCCATTTTTAGATACGCATAGTTATTTTAATGTTGGAAATATCCATCAAAAGCTTTCCAAATCGAGATGAAGGGGTACGCCAGTAATGAAATATATCCGAATGCCTGTGATGTCCAACTTGCTGCTTGATGTCCCCCTAAAATTTATAAAGTCCCAAACTTTCGTTCAATTCATAATTTATTGGAGTATACTCCTTAAAAATCGATTTTCATAGCCCGCGGTACGGAAATTTTATGAGTAGTAAAATCAAGCCTTAAATTTCGCGTTAACTAAAAGTAACGCGTTACGTTACCTGTAACATTGAAATTATGTACGTATCTATGGATACGGCTGTTTATGTCTGACTGCAAAGAGCATGGAAATAGTGAAAATAGAGTGGCATAGAGTAAATATGACAGTTGGCATTATAAAGTCAGCATTTGGAGTGTTTGTTCGTTCCTAAATTTGTTGAATCTTTTGATTTAGTATGGAAAAACCTAATATTAAATACTCCAAATATTGCTTAGTGCCGAAATGTGAATCAACGCCTATTCGAACACCAGGAAAAGTATTTATTTCATTGCCAGTATGATCGACGTTTAGCAGATTGTCACTTAATTACTGAATTTATAAACAATTTATATTTTGATGCAGTTGGACATTTTCGAACATAAACCATCGGATAAATACGCATTTGGGTATAAAACTGACATTCGCGTGTACCCTATTATCATAATTATTATATTATATTATTATTATATTACCTACCTGATGTAGTTCTACCTGTGCTTTCACCGTCTTCGGCTGGCAGACCAGATGCAATAAGCATAATTGCAAAAATTAAAACAATAACAATTCCAAGCCGGTTCATTGTATTTCAGTGTTTGGCTAATGATTTGGTTCACTCCTTGCCTACAACTGCAAGGCATATGTTAATGAGCTAGGAACGGAAACATTTTATATTTGAAAGTAATGGAGGCATAAAACAGTTTATTAAGAACAAACAGTAAACTTACACGTGTGCATGTTTAATACTTTGGTACCAATTATGATTTCTATAATTGCCATTTTCTGTTATCTCGTCCGTTAAATTACTAATTTGAATAAAAAATATTCTTGGCATTCGACGTTTAGCGATCCCTGCCATCTGTTAGACCCTAGCGTAATCACAACATGTCGAAATGCGCGTCCTGTAATATCATATCTAAGATTTTGAGTCAAGGAGGGGAACTACCGAACAACAGCTAAAATCCTCCATTAGAGTCACAATATCCAGGATTTTCTGCTTTAACCAAGAAATTCAAAAAAATGCAAGTTAATAAAAGGGACAGATAAGAAAACAAATATTGTAATAAAAGAGTATTTCTTTGCTTTTTAATAATATGTTACACAGAGTGTTATAAAACTATTTTTCTCTCTGGATTGCCCCTTTTAGTTTTTGCAGACGCACGTGTCTCCTTCGCATTGGCCATATGCAAAACCTTCCAAAATACAACCAATTCCACAAGCAGGTGCTTTTGGGCTAACACCCAGGACACTGAAACTTAATAAGTCGTAAGCCACACGTTTACAGTGCTGAAAATGTTTTCGTTTACAAACGTTACACACAGGCTTTCGAAAAAAATATTTTGATTCACCAAAAGTACTTTCTGAGAGCTATAAGATGTAATGAACTTTAACGAGCCACCCTGTATACTTTTGCTTAAAATCCGAGTAAATTAGGTAATTACCTTGTGGGTTAACGGGAACGCAAATGCAATTAAAATGTTTGCAGAAACGAGGAAGATTAAAAATTCCAATCTGTTCATCGTTATTCACTGTTTGAGTTATATTTAGTTAGTCAGTTATAAGTTATACTAATAATTCAATTCTTAAACTTATTTATACAGGGTGAATCAGGAATCCTTCTATGTATTGGTATTTTTGTTATTTGAAGAGCTACAAAGTCGGTTAAATGGGAGAAAAGTTGCACTATTTTGGGGCCATCTTAAACCTACTTTCAAACTTGCAAAAATTTGCACAGCTTTCTAGATATAATTAAAAAATTAAAATTTCCGATTTTTTTCTTTTGTTGATAACTCAACTGTGGTTTGTGCAAATGGCTTGAAACTTGGAATACTTACATAAAAGAGCGTTGTGCATCGTTTGGTGACATTGACAGTGCAGTGCGACCTGTCATTTTTGCAGAGCGACAGTCAACTTTTTTTTTCTTTATGGCATCCATATTCATTTCTGCCGCTGACATTAAGACAGCATTATTATGATTACAACGGTTTTTTAATTTTTTAAATCGAACCTCAAATAAAGAAGTTACAGAGAGAAACATGTTAGCACATGTAATCAAGGTAGCCATGCAACAAAAGAGCTGCAGTAAGTATCAATAAACAATTTACTTTTTAGTGGAAGCCCACGTATTCCCACCTTTTCTATTTGAAGAGATGGAGATTCGGTTAAATCAGCGAATACTTGCGCAATTACTAGCAATAAACGGTGGTTCCCGAAGAGTTTAAAAAATCGGCCGTGGTCAAAATATTTATGGCAATTTTGAAACGGGTCAATTAGTACTTGGATTAAAATAAAATCCTACATTGTTGCTTCATGGCATTTTGTTAAATTGCTTATTCGTTTTAGTTAATTTGTTTTATTGTTCTTTAAAGTTCCATAGTTAATAAAAAAATAAAATAAATGTAGGTTTTTATTTTAATCCAAGTACTAATTGATCCTTTTCAAAATATCCATAAATATTTTGACAACAGCCGATTTCTTAAACTCTTCTGGAACCACCGTTTATTGCTAGTAATTGGGCAAGTTTTCGCTGATTTAACCGAATCTCTTCAAATAGAAAAGGTGGGAATACGTGGGCTTCCACAAAAAGTAAATTGTTTATTGACAAAAATTTTTAGTTACCGCGGCTCTTTTGTTGCATGGCTACCTTGATTACATGGGCTAACATGTTTCTCTCTGTAACTTCTTTATTTGAGACTCGATTTAAAAAATTAAAAAACCGTTGTAATCATAATAATGCTGTCTTAATGCCAGCGGCAGAAATGAATATGGCTGCCATAAAGAAAAAAAAAAGTTGACTGTCGCTCTGCAAAAATGACAGATCGCAACTGCACTGCCAATGTCACCAAACGATGCACAACGTTCTTTTATGTAAGCATTCCAAGTTTCAAGTCATTTGTACAAACCACAGTTGAGCTATCAACAAAAGATAAAAATCGGAAATTTCAATTTTTTTATTATATCTAGAAAGCTGTGAAAATTTTTGAAAGTTTGAAAGTAGATTTAAGATGGCCCCAAAATAGTGCAACTTTTCTCTCATTTAACCGACTTTGTAGCTCTTCAAATAACAAAAATACCAATACATAGAAGGATTCCTGATTCACCCTGTACTATATCCCTTATCTTTGGGAAATTTTGTAATGCTTATCATGACCTTGTCAAGTTTGCCATAAAAATTAAGAAAAATAACAAAATAAGTATAAAAAAACTATAATAATAAAGGAGTTTTTACAACAACATTGTACAAAATAATTGATCTAATTTAGCTCTTTAAGTTTTAAGGAAAATACTGTAATTAGTATTTTCTTTTTCATTTCTTTCTATCTGCAAACGCATACGCCATTCTTGCACCTGCCACCTGCTTTGCGAAGTTGCAGGCAATGGAGTGCACACGCTGAATCCCGGAAGGCAAAACCTTTTATCTCGAAAGTAAGCACGTCGCAAGTCACACGTTTCTGTCTCAGAAGGACGCCTTCACCTGGAAAATACAACGTTTTTGAGTTAGAGAACATAATGGACATACCAGTTGAAAATGTCGAAATGTGAAAGAGGATAATTGAAAATTTTCAAATTTAATGGTCGCTGTAAACGTCAAATTTCTTGAAAAATTGCAACTAAAAGTTGCTTCTTAGGCCCAAAGAGTTTTTTTTACGAAGTGACCCTTTACCATCGGTGTTTGTCATGTATGCTGCTCTTTCAAAAAGTTTTTCTAACATGAACATTGCGTTCTTTAATAACTGTTAAAATACATCAAATAATATTACCTGGAATTTCATCTTCTGCGACTGGCATAGCAGATGCAATGAAAATGATTGCAGAGATGAAGATAATGACAGCTCCAAACTTATTCATTCTTTGTCACTGCTGAAGACAACTACGCTGTGTAAGACTAGTAACGGTTTATATATAAACGTAATGTGTACCCAAAAGTGGTTTATTGCAAGCGGTAAAAGGGGATTCCTGGAGTACGCAAACTTAGGTGAAGGACCAAGCTAAATTTGTTGTAATTAAATCCAGTTATCTTCTTGGAAATTCCTACTCTTCTCTTTTGCTATCTCGCCTGGTAAATCCCAAGCTTCTATTTATGGCTGCGGTTAAGATAAAGCATTGAGCAATAATCAAAACAAATTTATGTTAATTTAATCTGTATACAAGTCGTAGTATCAGGAAGTCTATTTATTCTTTGAGAGTCCACAGTCTGAAAAATGTAATTGCAGATATGAATAATAGGGCTTTTCTTATACGGGGTGGTTTCCCAAGTAACAATTTAAGTTTCTTTAATAAATTGGCCTAAAATTTCGCTTCAATACTTACGTGTTTCCTAATATCTCATTGGAAAATGCTGAAAATCAGCTAATTTATGTTATCAAACAGATGCTCCAAAATGTAATTGTCGCAAAAATGTTTATTTCTATACATTAATAGATACTCTTGTAAGCAAAAATTCCACGGAGCACTATGTAAGATTCCTAAACATAAATTTCTCTTAGTTCAAGATTTCTTATTTGTTTGTATAAATTCCACAACAAATGCTTCATGATACTGTCATTTCAACAAAGCAGAAACCTGCATATTAGTGAACAACCGAATTTGTGGTCCGTGTAAAAGGAACTGGCTCGATTTAGAATGTTTTAAGCCTTTGGCGAAATATGTTCGAATTTGCTTTATTTAGTTTTGAAGTTTCAACAGTCGAAAGTTTACTTCAAATATTTTAATTAATCGGATATTGTAAACAGACCCACAGTTTGTGGTTTATTGTTTAAAGGGTGTTCCACGGAGAATTTCTATTAGAACTTTATAGGTTTATCAATTTGCTCATCATTTCCAGTTAATTGTTAGACCAACAATAACAGTGTGGTATTATGGTCACAAGTAAACACAATACTAGTTGTGAAAAGAGATCAGCTTTTTTTAAGAAAGCACAACTTTTTTTCCATATTATCAGAGGTCTTATCACATAAATAAAAGTGACAAAAATCAGATAAATAATTTACTAGTCCATTTTACAACACAAGTTTACAAGTTCTTCACAATTATTGTACTTTGCTTTTATTTTTAATTTCTGCAAACGCATACTGCATTTTTGTTGCATGAACCTCCTTTATGGCCTTCCCACAGACAATGTGCGGCACAGGCGGCGTGTCCCACGGAAAAACCCCCAAACTTTATACTACCCACGTCGCATGTCACACGTTTTTGTCTCCGCAGAACTCCGTGAACTAGAAAACATTACATTTTCTAAAAATTAAACATACGTTTATTGCAATATTAGAAGATTTCAAGTAGACTTTAAATTATTTAAAGCCTACGTAAATCCGTGCCCTCAAGGTTTGCGCAGATAAGCCGAAGTGCAAGCTGGAGCGCGTGTAGGGTCCTTTATAACCAATAGGAAAGTGCAGAATTGTTTGAAAGTGATAAAATTAGTAAATCCATTACCTTGCGGTTCATCTTCATCTTCTGGATCTTGTGAAGCTGTAGTTGCGATGAAAATGCTTACAGAAATGAAAACAATGATAAATCCGAAGCTGTCCATTTTTTCAGTATTGTACTAACAATACATCAGTACCTACTGCTTATATAGGTACGAAATCTTTAATGACCTATCAATGGCTTTTAATTGCAAAATAAGGGGATTCCTAAACCCAAAGTGCTTGTAAATTGACCTAACAATGCATTGAAGGACGCCATAAAATTTGTAACGATCAGCTGTATTCAACATGAATTAGTAAAATAGGCAATTAAAGCTGCACAGAGAATTTGGTTGAAAGAAGAATGTAGAACCCAATATAAACAAAGATACCTATTAAATCACTACATTACTCTGAACTTTCATACAGATTACACGCTATAGTGTTTGACAATTTAGATGACATAATTAGAGAAAGTATTAGTAAAATCATACATAATAACTACCTTAACAACGAAAGAAGTTAAATAATTTAAATTATATTCAAAATTATAACAAAGCTGACATCTATAACAATAATTCTAAGAAATTAATATTAGTTCCAAATTTATCAATTACAATTTTTTCCAATTTTGTGAATTACTGGCATTAAATAAATAAACCATTAAATTAATACACCTATAAGACATCAAAATATAAATTGTTTATAAATTCAGTAATAAAGTGACCATCTGCTAAACGTCGATCCCACTGGCAATGAAATAAATACTTTTCCTGGTGTTCGAATAGGCGTTGATTCACATTTCGGCACTAAGCAATAGTTGGAGTATTTAATATTAGGTTTTTCCATATTAAATCAAAAGATTCGACAAATTTAGGAACGAACAAATGCTGACTTTACAACGCCAACTGTCATGTCTACTCTATGCCACTCTATTTTTACTATTTCCATGCTCTATGCAGTCAGACATAGACAGCCGTATCCATAGATACGTACATAATTTCAATGTGACAGGTAATGTAACGCTTTTTTTTACTCCTCATAAAATTTCTGCTCCGCGGGCTATAACTGAAAATCGATTCTTAAGGAGTAAACTCCAAAAATGCAAGAAATATCAAACGTTATAAACTGAAAACAGCCGCAAGCATAGAGCCAACATATTGCTAAGAAACAGAGAAGAATATTAAATTTGACAGGTGTTCGGGACGTTTTAAATTCTCTGCGACACCAACTAAGGATGACTCGGTGCCGGAATTTAATTTTCAGAAATGTTTTAGAGCGTTATAATAAATAATAAAGTAACTGTTGTAATTTATATCCGTGCTGGGGGACTCGGCAGAGACAGGTTTTATGTAAAAACACTCGACAAATTCCGTCGAGAAAGTGAGAAAATGCGGGTGACACAATAGATAATTGTTTTGTGAAGAATGTTGCTGCCTGTGTCTCTTGCTTTGGTTACTGAGACATTTGTTTCATCTACAGTAGACAAGAGTTATGTCAGTTTTCAGTGAAGAGACACGAGTGCATCCTCAAGGTGTATAATTGGTTGCATAACTAGAACTCGGCAATGTATTATTGGTTGCCGAAAATGCACTCTTTCTAATCCATCAGAGTACTTACTTAATTTTTAATTTTTGCTAGTTGTAGAAATTCTTCAAAATTTCATAAAATCAGGACCGATTTATATTAGGAAATCCCTTACAGGTCTTTCAAAGTATTATCAGAGCAAAAATAACAATAAAGAATTTTTGTTTGCTGCTACTTGTTTTGTATACAGAGTTTCTCAAGTAGAGTTTATTATTTGATGACAGTTTTGGAAATATGTTGAAATTACAGAAAAATTTCGGAACGTTGAATAAATAGTTGCTCGTCTAATTCGATAACTATTTTCGTTATTTTTCCAGGAAGAAGAACTGAGAGCGAGTGGCGACCCCAAATTCCAACATTTAAGTGAAGAACTTCATGTAGAAATAAGTGCTTTTGCAACACCCGCCGAAGCCCACGCAAGAATCGCCTACGCCCTTGCAGAAGTTCGAAGATTTCTGGTTCCTGTAAGTACGCACATAAATTTGTCTACTGAATAATACCGTGGGATACAGACAGAACATAGTAATTTAACAATGAAATTCTGTTTTCTTGGAATTCCCGCTGCACGTCCAACGCCTGCTCCCGACGCCACCAGTTCAAAATAAGGTTTTCTGTATGATTCACCAACTTTTCCCAATACTCTTGAGATATGTGATGTAAAGAAGATTCCCAAACTGTTTCTACTTGATCGGAACGTAAACCATCTCCAATATGTTTTTCGTAATAGGTAGCATAGGTAGCATAAATTTTATATTTTTTATTGACTTTCCAATCATCAATAATTCTCATTTTAACAAATGAGAAGGGAAGATTGATGTTATTTAATTTCCTCCTCAGTTGCTACAACAAAATTACGCAGATGATCTGTAGATATCTTAATGAAGCCGGTATAAACTAACCAAATACAAATTGGAAATTGATCCTGATCCGTGCCGGAAGTAACGTACACGCTTCCGAAATACTCTAAATACCAACCAGCCCCAAAATTCGAACACCTACACAGATATAATATTAAGAGAAATTTCTGAGCAAGATTAACATTGTCTCAAAAGACACATCCACTTAGTTCACTTCAGACAATACCACAAACCCTTTAATGTAATCCACCAGAAGCTGAAAACGAGCTGTCAGGAGGATATTAATAACATTAACTTGCAAATGCGTCACGTCGGTTCCCGTTAGCTGCTTGCTGCCTTTATTCCATATCTCTGACTTTGAAGTTGTGGCGGGCAGAAAATTTGAGGGCCACGGTAATTATATACGTATCCGCCGAATCGGCACACATTTACTTGGCAGTCATCTCAAATCTATCTCAATTCAGATGCAACAGAAATATTGGAGTTCTCAGTAAAAACAAGCTGACAGTTTTTAGTTTTGGTCTTGAGATGAGAAGAATGAGAAAATTTATAGACTCCGCAAGCGATAGATCGGGCGAGTACCTATGGATGGGTGACTCATTTCTGCGCTGTAGCTAGGGCGCGCCTTGGATTGCCTATCCAGCTTTACCTGATGAGGTTTTCCAGGTTTTCCTCATTCTCGCACTAAATGGTGGGTAGAGTACTAACAACTGTAGGTCGTTCCTGTGACGCACCTGCGGCCAATAGTAATATGCCGCCTCCTCCGTCCCGCACAAGCTATATAGCTTCTGGGGCTAACCTTAGGGTTAGTAGGAGTGAGTAGAGATATTATTATTATTATAAGTGTGCCAATGCGTTTCGTTTAGTGTCTGGTATCCGTACGTGCGTTTTCGCGTTTTTAAGTGTACCGGGGCGTTTTCGGACTCGATTAACCGTTGTTTGTAAGAGTGTTCTAGAGAAGTTCGAACTGTTGTTTTGTGTACTGTGGATTGTTTAGGTTGGGTAATTAACTGTTTAATTGTTTGCTGGTAGTTATTTAATTGTTATTGCCTTAGCGAACCAAAATGCTTCGATTTCTCTTGTAGTAATGATGTAAGTCAGACTCGGTATTAAGAAAAGAAGGTTCCTAAATTCGGATTTTATTCAATTTTGACAGATCCACGTTTTTAACACTCTCAAATTGACAATTCAAATTTTCTTAGGGTTCAATAATAACGAAATTAATTACAACAAAAAAACTGTCGCTTGCAAATTTCAAAGAGAATTCATGTTGAATAATTAAAATCTATACTTGGAACGTGCGTGTGTACACCTGCCCATGAAAATTTCTGCAATGAAAGGAGAGAGGCAATTTCTCATGACTGCGTACCTTCACTTTGCTGAAAAAATGATCCACTGACTTTGAGTTAATTCTGCTGCATACACAGATTGGTTAAATTGATATATTCTTCGACAGTTTGTTCGTCAATGTTATTTTTATTAAGGAGTTCATACACGTACTCCAAAGCCTTTGGTACAGGTATCCTCCTGATGACGAAATATGTTTGTATGCATCCTTTTCGATTGAATTCACACTTGGACGTGTTCTCTGGATTATTCGTTATCCCAAGAACATAATCTACTGCTATAAAAGCGTTGAAAAGTTTAAGTTCTCTATTTTCAGGCCACATAAGGCGATTAAAAAGCAAAACGACTCTCCACTACTAATCTTTGAGAGCAATTCCGAAGAAATCGATTCCCTCCCTGTTGCCCGCCACTGAATGATAATAGAGTGCACAGGACTCATGTACTTGGAAGCGCTTTCATTCCCGTCGGCATGTCATATGTTCAAATACCGCAAGTAAACGTGAACATCGGGCGTGAGAAATGTCTGAAATTGCACGGACGTCTTTTCCCACTTCCGACACGTTATTCAGGACACGGGAGGCACGAGCACGCTTTTCGAGATAATTTCTGTTTTGCGCACGTACGACGCAATTCTGGGTCATGTTAATTACGTTCTTTTATAGTTTCTGTCCTGTCTCCTGTATTGGAAACACGATGTTGAAAAATACTGAATTATAATCGTTAAAATAGAAAAGAGTAGGAGAGATAGGATGGTAGGACACCTTCTAAGACACGAAGGAATAGTTCGCGACATACTAGAGTCAGAGATAGGAATAAAAAGAGGTAGGGGTAGGCCTAGATTAGACTACTGCTCTCAAATAGTTAGGGATGTAGGATGTTCTACTTTTAGGGAAATGCGTAGGTTAGCTCAGGATAGAAAAGAATGGAGGTACGCGTCCAACCAGTCTTCGGACTGAGAACCTTATGATGATGAAAATAGAAAAAAAGTTATGGCGATTTGAACACGATAATCGTAACTCTTGAAATCGTATACCTGTTAGTGGCAACCTTTTCCTTGCACGTTGCATACCCCAAGACACATTTTCGTCCCATTTTGATATTTCCACCACACGGCGAATACTTATAAAATAAAACCAAATACGTCTGCACACATGTTCAGTCTCCTAAAGATTGATGCTGTAACCGGTTCGCAATCGCACGCTACTAACTTCAAGAGTTACGCGAGTTAAATGTCAATACGACTTTAACGTATTTTTAAAAAATTTATTTCCAAAAACTAAGTACAATTAAAAGGTGTTCTCAATTCAAAAGCAAAAACAGTAATGATCCTAAGATCCTCTATTAATTCATTTACTGAAGCAAAAGTGTAGAGTAAACTAAACTACAATCTTATTTCCATGGAAATACATAGGCGGCTCGTCATATAACTCCTCCATCCTTAAGAAGTTCTTTTTCTATGGTCGAGTAATTCAATTCTGGTGGTTGTAGGGTTCTAGACGCGTAAGCGATTGGTAAGTCTTGACCTATAGGACCTTGAGACAAAATTGCACCAAGGGCTACATTTGAGGCATCAGTAGTCAAGTTAAAGGGTTTCGTAAAGTCCGGGTATTGTAAGATTGGGTCGTTCGTCAAAATATTTTTACACAATCTAAAAGCGTCAGTAAAAGTCTTGTCGTGAATTATCTTTTGTCCTTTTTTTAAACACTGTGTAAATGGTTTTGTTATTTTCGCAAAATCTTTTATAAACCTGCGATAATAACCTAACAAACCCAAAAACGATTTAATTTCTTTTGCGGTTTTAGGAATAGGAAAATTCATTATGGTTTCAATTTTCTTCGGATTTGGTTTTACACCATCCGTAGTTACTCATCATAAGGTTCTCAGTCCGAAGACTGGTTGGACGCGTACCTCCATTCTTTTCTATCCTGAGCTAACCTACGCATTTCCCTAAAAGTAGAACATCCTACATCCCTAACTATTTGAGAGCAGTAGTCTAATCTAGGCCTACCCCTACCTCTTTTTATTCCTATCTCTGACTCTAGTATGTCGCGAACTATTCCTTCGTGTCTTAGAAGGTGTCCTACCATCCTATCTCTCCTACTCTTTATTGTTTTCCATACCTTTCGCCTTTCCCCAACTCTTTCTAATACTTCCCTATTGCTAACCTTATCTATCCACGGTATCTTCATCATGCGTCTGTAACACCACAGTTCAAACGCTTCTACTCTTTTTCTATCCGCTTCTCCTATTGTCCAAGTTTCGCACCTGTATAATGCCGTACTCCATACATACGACTTTAAGAGTCTCTTCCTAGTCTCTATATTAACCGTTCTCGAACATAACAGTTGTTTCTTTTTGTTAAACGCAACTCGTCCCTGCGCCATTCTTTGTTTTATATCTTTAGTGCTCCTACCGTCTTGGGTTATTTTACTTCCTAAGTAGCAGAAATCCGCGACCTCCTCTATCTTCTCATTTCCTATTTGTATTTCAATTTTAGTTCTATTTTCACTCCATCTACATACCAAAATTTTAGTTTTCTTTTTATTGATTTTCATGCCGTAGCCCTGTGTCAAAACTGCTTCCATTTCATTCAAAGCCGCTCCTAATTCTTCTTTGCTAGATGCTAACACTGCTATATCATCCGCAAATCTGAGCATGTTAATAGTTTGGCCCTGTACATTGATCCCTGAGGCTGTTCTTTCCTTAACAATATTAATCGCATCTTCAATATATAAGTTGAAAACTAGAGGTGACAATGCACATCCCTGTCTCACTCCCTTCCGGATATCTACTTCCCTTCGTTCCTGCTCACATTCTATAACTGCCTTTTGCTCTTTGTAGAGATTATGTATTATTCTTCTGTCCCTGTATTTCATCCCTACCTTTCTCAGCACTTCGAACATCTTCCCCCATTTTACGTTGTCGAAGGCTTTTTCTAAATCTACAAATCCTATATATACGCTCTTTCTCTTTTCTATCGTTTTTTCTATAATTACTCGTAAAGCTAGAATGGCCTCGCGCGTTCCTCTATTTCGTCTAAATCCGAACTGATCTTCTCCTAATATTTCTTCCGCCTTTTTCTCCATCCTTCTTTGCACAATTCTAGTTAAAATTTTTGACGCATGGGAAGTTAAACTGATAGTTCTAAAATTTTCGCATCTATCCGCGTCTTTCCTTTTTGGCAAAGCTACCATGATGTTCAGTTTGTAATCCTCTGGAATCTCGCCTGTCAGGTATATGCGACTAACTAATTTAAATAAACGATCTATTACCTCTTGACCTGCGCACTTTAAGATTTCTGCCTGCAAGCCATCTATACCTGGTGCTTTATTATTCCTTAAACTTTTTAGTGCTAGCTCAAACTCTTCTCTCATTACATGACCTAAAAATTCAACATCTTTTCTTAAAAACTCCGACTTGTCTAGTTGTACTTTTAATTTTGATTCTCTAAATTTTTTGAATACTAACGACAAATTTGCAATATGTTCTTCCAATGATGAAGAAAAGATAATCACATCGTCCATGTACACTAAGCACATTTTATTTTGTAAGTCTCGTAAAACATTGTCCATCACACGCTGAAACGTAGCAGGCGCGTTTTTAAGTCCAAATGGCATTCTAGTGTATTCGTAATGTCCGTTCTCTACATTAAAAGCTGTTTTTTGTATACTGTCAGGGTGCATCTGAATTTGGTGAAACCCAGAAGCAAGGTCTAGGGTAGTAAAGTACTGACACCTGCCGAGTTTGTCTAGTACGTCAGTTATATTGGGGAGTGGGTACCGGTCGTCTATGGTTTTTTCGTTTACCTTGCGGTAATCTACAACTAATCTCCATTTCTGTTTACCACTTGCGTCAATTTTTTTCGGGACGATCCAGATTGGCGAAGACCATGGACTGGTCGATGGTCTTATAATTCCGTCATCTAACATTTTATTGATTTGATTTTGAATTTCGGCTTTATGTACAAATGGGTATCTGTATGATTTAGTATGAACTGGTATTTCGTCAGTTGTTTTAATTTCATGCATGACCTGATTTGTGAAAGTTAATGGTTCATTTTCCTGATAAAATATGTCCGAATATTTTTTACATAATTTCTCAATTTTTAATTTTTCTTCCTTGTTAAGGTGGTTAGTTCTTAGAAGTTTGTCAATGTTATGATTTTTTTTTAATTCTTGATCATCTGTGAAATCTTCCATAGTATAAATTTCAAAACATTCTTTATGTGTGTCAGTAAACGGTATAGCTTTTATAGGGTCGTCTAATATAACCATCAAATCTGTGTCTGTCAAATTTTGAATTTCGGCATAAGCAAAACCTGATTCCGCAATTGTGAGAGTTTCAGGCATAAAGCAATTTTGAAAGTTTTCATTCTGTAAAATTATTATTTCTCCAGAGTGCACAGTAACTGGTATCTTAACTGTAGCAATTTCGAGTGCATTAATACTAACAGTATTAGGAAGATTTTGGTATTCACTATATTTAAGGGGAATAACCGTGTAATTATTGGAAATTATATTTGAAGTGAAATCTATGTGGAATCCTAATCTTTTGATGTCTTTAAAACCTAAAATACCATCGAAAAATTTGTGAAATTTAAATAAATGAAATACTATTTTACCGTCTGTTTGAAATTCATCGAACAGGGGTATGTCAGCCTTAAATCTGCATTTATTTTCGCCATTGCAAGTTTTGATCGAAAACGGGTCATGATATATACAAGATGGGAAATGAGTTTCGGCAATTTTAGGATCTATGATGGATTTCATTGAGCCTGTATCAAGTAAAAGTTTAATAGGTGGATTTAAAATTTCTATGTAAGGTAAAGAAGTTTTGTTATCTGTATCCGCATTTATTTCGAGAATAGGTACGTCGCTAGATAATAATTTTTGCTGAGTGGACTCAGTTACGTTAGGTCGTTCACTGAAGGTGTTTTGTAAAAATCCTCCTGGGTGTTTATGTCTTCTCGATAAGGAATACTTGGAATATCAATTTCGTGCAATTCAGTTTGCTCTATCGATTGTAAACTTGACATTGCAGAATAATCTGTGGGTACTTCCTCGTAGTAAGAATTATCAGGATAATCTGAATCATCTAAATTGTGCAGTTCTTCTGCGATAAAATTCTGTGGACCTGTTCGTTGGAAATAATTTTGATTTGGGAAATATTGAGGTTGTCTCTGAATTGTATAATTTTGATATGAATTAGGTCTTTGAACTGTATTTCTGGAAGTAATAGACATTGGCGTCGGTTTATTCAAAGGTGTTTGACCTGTAGGTTTGAAGACGTTTTTTGGTTGTCCGAACACTTGGGAATTTGTCGGTAATTTTTGTGGACGAATATTTGGCCTGGGTTGAATGTTTATTGGCCCAGTGGGGAATTGGTTTCGTGGAGGTAGATTAAACGATTGAAATTGGTTATTGAAATTGGGAACATACATAGGATTATTTTGCGGGAATCTGTATTAAAATTAGATGCATTAAAATTAGAATTGGTATTAAAGTTAGTGTGAGTTTGTTGGTGAGGATTTCTATTCTTTGGCACATTTTGCCTGTCGACAAATAATGTTGGTTGATTATTTGAGGGTCGTTGCGAATAAAGAAAATTTTCCTCCTCGATGGCATAAGACATGGCCAATTCGAGACTGTCAGGATTACGTAGTCTAACCATATCTTGCATACGGCCAGTTAATCCACGTATGAAAGTTTTTAAGGAAAGTTCCTCATAATTTCTAATATTTAATAATTTTTCATTTGCGGGAACGTTCATGGATGTTAATTTTGAAACAATTAAACTGCGGACCTTTTGGATTCGCTCCCCAAAGTGATAAGGAGACTCATTCCTTAAAGGACGAAGAACAATTAAATCCTGCACGATGCAATCGAGATTTCTTTGATCGCCAAAACTGAGACGAAGCATGTCTCGTATGCCTGTCCAATTTCGGACTTCTGTACGAGAACCTATCAACATTAAAGCTCTACCTGTAAGCTTTCCAATGATTGCTCTCACTAGAAATTGATTTATTAATAATAATAATAATAATAATAATACGTTTATTAACACCACAATGAATTACAAAAAAAATATAATTATACCTACACAGATCGAAACTGGTGTTAAATGGCCTGCATTCAGGCATCTGTGAATACCTAATATAGCATTCACAGAGCCTGATCTTCCATGCAGGCCAATTTGCAAAATAAAATAAATTAAACTAAATCTGAAAAAAATATGTTAGAAATAAAAAACGTATCCGAGGGGAGAACAAACGACAAAGAAAAACAAGACAAGAAGAGGAAGAACAGAGAAAGGAAGTGGAGAAAGGAAAGATTAGGACATCTATGCACAGCCCACGTAATGCAGAGGAACTATTTACTGCTGGTCAAGAAAAATTTTAAATAATCTATGTTTCGCGGAATCGCAAGAAAGAGTTAGAAATGAGTGAAAGTTATTTAAACAGGACACAATATTGTATGAGAATGATCTTTTAAATATTTCCTTGCGATGCCGCGGGATCGTGAGCATTAGCGACTTTCGACGAGTGGCAACGCCATGCACATCAGTTCGAAAAACAAGTTTATTATACAAATACAAAGGCAAATGGAACTGAACAATACCGAGAAAGAAGCAGACCATGTGAAGGCGACGTCTATTGAACATATTCAACCATTTCGCGTCTTTCAGTTTATGGGAGACGCGTGAACGTGCTCGAATTCCAAACATTAAGCGAAGACATGAATTCTGAACTTTCTGAATACGAAATTTATCACGACACGAGAGACAGGGAGCATAGACAGAATCACAGAAATTGAAATGAGAAAGAACAAGTGAGTCACACAACGTCCTCTTAGTATTGAAATTGAGATAATGCCTCTGCCCATACACGAGTTTCAACGCAAGGTAAGCCTTCTGTAACAGAGAGTTAATATGCTGAGTAAAACGCAAGTTAGTATCGATGAGTAATCCCAAACTTTTAACGCAACTCGTGAAAGGTACCACGGCATCGTCTATCTTTAAGACCATGTCGTTTGCCATGGTCATCCTGGACCCTTCACCCCCAAACACAATAGCAGAAGATTTCTTGGGATTAATCTTTAATAAATGTTGTTTGGAAACATTAACTAACTTTTCAAGATCACTATTTATGCGAGAACATGCATTACGAATATCTGTAACTTCGAAAGAATGGTAAAGTTGAGTATCATCTGCATAGAAGTGATAATTACAGTGATGAAACGATTTATGAAAAGAAGATGTATAAATGGTATACAAGATAGGCCCAAGAATACTTCCCTGAGGCACGCCAGATGTTAGTTTACACGGCAAGGATAAATTGCTGTTATAAGTAACACACTGGCTTCTATCAGATAAGAAAGAAGCAATAAGCTCTACAGCGTCGGGGGCAAGGCCAATATGATGCAAAATCGAGATCATAATGTCATGATTCAGCATGTCGAAGGCTTTGGAAAAATCGATTAGAACCAAAACAGTAATTTTGTTATGGTCCAAGGCACGAAAAATATCATCTGTAATATCGGACAAAGCTGAAGCACAACTATGACCCCGCCGAAAGCCCGACTGCCTCAAGGGTAGTATATTAAAGGAGTCTAAATGCACACGCAGCTGAATCTCAAGAATTTTTTCTAATATTTTCGAAAGGACAGGAAGAATACTTATGGATCGGAGATCACTAAATTCTGAAGGTGCGACAACCTTAGGAAGAGGAATTACATGTGCACGCTTCCAGACTGTCGGAAAATATGAGCTGCGTATGCATTCATTGAAAATATGAGTCAGGAAAGGAATAATGAACGGGCAACACAGAAGAATAAGCGAAATGTTTAGATCGTCACAACCATACGCCCCGGACTTTACCGACAGAAGCAGATCGCTGACACACTTCTCATCGACAAGTTGAAAGGACATGGTATTAGAAACACACGGCATGAGACGAGAAGAATAAAAGGAGAGCAAATCTGGGGCAGGTACTGCATCAGTTTTACACGACTCTACGAAGTACTTATTAAGATTGTCGACATTGCTCAAGTTCAGAGGTAAATTACGCGACTTACGTTTTAGAATATTAAGTTTACCGAGCTCCGCCCACTTCTCCTTAACTGAGCAGTTCTGGAATTTATAATTAAGATATGCTCTCTTCTCAGAACGCAAAGCAGAAGTTGTGAAATTTCTGAGTTGTTTGTAATAAGACCAACTGGCAGGGAGCCCAGACCTCTTGAATTTACTCAACGCGCTATCTCTTAATTTCATCATAAATTTGATGTTGTCTGTTATCCAGGGCGTATAGGAGTGTGTCTTACGTCTTTTAGAAACACGAAGAGGAGCATGAAGATTGGCTAGAAAGAGGATAAAAGAATTTAAAATATCAACTTTACCATCAATGCTATGTGTTCGAAGTATGGAGTGCCGCGGCAATGAAGCAAGATCTGAATTGAAGCGAATAGTATCTATGTCTCTAAGCGAACGATAAATAAAACTAGGAATTTCACATGGTACAGAGACACAATTAAGTTTACAGCATATTAGAAAATGATCAGAAATCTGCGCATCAATCACCGCAGCACCACACACCTCAGATTTCACTGCAAAAATTAAATCAATTAACGAAAATGAAGAATCGGTGATACGAGTGGGCTGGTCAATAATTTGGGCTAAATTGAAAGTTTCGGCCAAAGCTAACAAATTCTCAGACATATTAGTGAAATGCAATAAATTTACATTAAAATCACCAACGAAGAGGACGCTGCTAAACTTGGAAGTAACAGCAACAAGTAAGTCTTCAAAACCGTTCAGAAATTCATCGTACTCACCCTTAGGAGGTCTGTATACAACGCCAATCACATGGTCAGTTCCACCAGATGTCACCGTCACCACCAAGTATTCAAAGTTAACGTTAGAAATTCTTGAAATGATTGTAAATTTCAGGATATCTCTAATGTACATGGCAACACCCCCACCTCTACCAACACGATCGGATCTAACCAATGTATAACCACGAAGTGACACAGCAGCATCGTCAATGCCATCATGCAGCCAGGACTCACTCAAACATACCAAGTCATAGTCATTTTGACTCACATGATCAGTAAGACGATGAAAAGAGGCTACAAGGGATCTTACATTAATATGGGCAATGCACAATGTCATAGTATAATAAATATTGGGTCATTTACATTTTCATAATTAGTATACGTATCCATTAAATAATTACAATGATCGATGAAGATTTCCAGTACATGGGAATCCCTAGAAAACATTGGGATCGTATCAATATACAATCGCAACAATTGGTAGTTTACGTTAGTAGCCATTTCTGAAGTATTTGAAATTAATTCTGTTTCACTTAATGTTCTATTTTCTAAACTAACACTATTAAAACTTTCAACTAAATCGTCGATATCTGACATAAATTAGGTATAACCTGTATTATTCTTTATGTATTTTTCAATTAAGTACTTTAAAATTAAAATTTGTTCCTTAACTTAATGCTCCAAAGAATCTTATACCGAGATTTTCAGAGGACTAGCAATTTTCACTTAAGAATTGGAAAAATGAAGGAGTAAAAATTTAAGGAAGGCTCACCAATTTGCAGTTTATAGTTGCCAATGGTCCAGTTCCAATTATTCTAGCTCCAGCCACCTTTCACGCACAGAGTTCTTTTGGGAAACAAAGTCCGAAAATCAGTGTAAACCGTTTAAACGGACGGGTTTTTCACGAAACTTTTCACGAATTTCCCGAGCACTGATCCTACCGACTGCGCCAGTTAAATGTCAATACGACTTTAACGTATTTTTAAAAAATTTATTTCCAAAAACTAAGTACAATTAAAAGGTGTTCTCAATTCAAAAGCAAAAACAGTAATGATCCTAAGATCCTCTATTAATTCATTTACTGAAGCAAAAGTGTAAAGTAAGCTAAAATACAATCTTATTTCCATGGAAATACATAGGCGGCTCGTCATATAACTCGCGCTCAGAACGATTATCGTGTTCAAATCGCCACAACTTTTTTTCTATGCGAGATAATGAATTGAATCTCGGCGTAAAATAAAATTCAATCCTTTCTCTATAACTTTGCCGCCGGAAGTTTGTCGAAATTCTAAAAATGAGCATAGTTCCTCGATAGGTGAAAATTCCACTGCACCAAAGAGACAACGTCTCGAAAATCGCAAAGTGGAATGAAAAGTAATTATGTAATTGGAATTTGAGAGATTTCGTGAGCATCCTGAAAGTTTAAGAAATAATTTTAAAGAAAATGCAAGTCGATAAGACAATTTTCGAGGGAGTTATGACATGATACATTTTGAGCGCGCCGCATTTCCTACGCGCGAAATATGGAAAATCGGCCCGATTCCCCTCTCGCACTTCCCTTTGGTTTATATCTTTCTGTGTTCCTAGCATCTGGAGTTACTTGACTTCCTAAATAGCGGAAATCCGCGACTTCTTCTTTTTATACTGAGTTAAATAGTTGATCCGCTTTTGAAATACCTGCCGAACGTAAGAAACTTTCAATTCGTTGTTGAATATCTCTTATTGCACCTACCTTCAGTTAAATTTCTTCCAATCATAAACGAAGCACCCTTTTCCCATTTACCCTATCAGCAAAATAATTATTGCTTATCCAGCTAAATATTTAACGACGCAGCGCAACGATAGTTCCAAATTAATATCGAAATAATTAACGCATTAGGAGCCTGTAAATCTGGATGTAGCGGAACCAGGGCATAAAACATCCGAGGTAGTAGATACACAGGAGTGCGTTAATCCATTTCGTTACCGGTAGGGGCGCTCTCGGCACGGTCACCGATACGGTTGATTTATGATCTCGCAACCCCCCTGAAAACGTTTTCCTAGCGCGTCTTTTGCGCTGTCATTCATACTGCGTGTTCCAAATAATTAAAGTGGTTCATACGTTCGTCTTTCTGCGGGTGTTTGCTGAGGAACGCCAAGAAAGTCGATTGATCTTTAGACAGGCTTTGTTATCTTAGCGTGTTTGAGGGAAATTTATGTTTTGGAGATAAACCAATTGTTGTATAATTAAGTTCAACTAATTCTGCCTTTATAGACTTATGTATAGGTACCTACAAGCAGTAGGAACAATATGGGGGAATCGTCCCCAAAATGACATATGTACCTGAGTAAAACGACATATTGGGAGTTTTGGCTCTATCGTGTCCCTGTAGATGTTGTAGACTGCATTTGACTATATTTCGTTTACGCACAAAAGCGAAGAATTCAATCCTCTACAATTAGGCTCGTACATCGCCCCCTTAAGCTTTTTATTGTTATCTTCTGTACTGTTCTCCGCTTCAGTTGGGGTTTCTGGGTAGTCGCTGTTGCGGAAATCTGGGGCATTAAGTAAACTTCTCAACCAGTCTAAATCGACGGCGTTCTTTTTTAATGGCGGATAAAATATCAGTCCGTGTCGGTAGCGAACGATCCCATAAAGACGGGCATTCATTAAATGGGCCCTAATTTATTATATCAGGCGATGGTACAGAGCGTACGACTGTTAGGAAGAAGCGGCTCCAAAGTTTCAAATTACCTGGAGTTTAGGGAGCGTGATGAACGAGTACGGATGCTCTACCAAAACAGCTGGCGTGAATTTTCCGGTTAAACTTCTGAACGATACTTTCCCGGTGTTCACTTCGACTGGCTCTCGTCTAGGGAAATCTCCTACCTACAACTGTTATGCTCGGGAATGATAAATGTAGAAACTCGGAAGAGGCATGTATGGAGTACGACATTGTACGGATGCGAAACTTGGACGATAGGAAGAAATTAAAAGCATTTGAAATGGGATGCTATAGGCGCATGATGAAGATACCGTGGATAAATGAGGTTAGCAATTAGAAAATTAGAAAGAGTTGGAGAAAAGAGAAATTTATGGAAGACAGTAAGTAATAGGAGAGATAGGATGGCAGAACACTTCTGAGGCACGAAGGCTTAGTTCTCGACATACTAGAGTCAGATATAGAAATAAAAAGAGGTAGGGGTAGGCCCAGATTAGACTTCTGCTCTTAAATAGTTAGGGACGTAGGATGTTCAACTTTTGGGGAAATCCGTAGGTTAGCTCAGAATAGGAAAGGATGGAGCTACGCGTCCAACCAGTCTTCGGACTGAAAACTTTGTGATGATGAAGAAAAAAATTATAAAGTGTAGTTCTTTAGTGAGACTGACAGTTTCTCGTGAGATGTTTTTTTTATCTTCAGTTAAAGTTCATTTTGCTACATTGTAATCCAGGGAATTGGATTCGTTCCGCGCGCGAGAACCTAATTAAATGAGGTGTAAAATTTTATTGGAAAATGAAGTGCTGGCAGCGGCTGGAGCACTTAATAATTACTGGAGATAAGAGCTTGTTATAGGTGTTGCAAGGGAAGTTCGCCTGAAATGCGCCACTTGTTGTTACAATGTTTTTGAGGCATGTCATAAAACAGTTAGTGATTTTATCGTTTTGTTGATGTTCTCTCTGCCCTGCTGATATTTTGATTTTGCTCCTCAGATTCCGTTTTATTTTTCGCGATAAAGTTGAAATATGGCTTTTATTATCCTTGATAATAACAGTTTTCCAGATTTATTGCAGATGCTCGTTATTTCATTTGACGTAGAGCAGGACGCGATTGTAGTTATGGCACCGAGTAGGCTGGTTATGGAAAAAACCTCTATTGCTTAAAAATGCTGCCTCTAGGGGAAAATGTTTTATGTTGTAACAACGCCCTATTGAAGTGCCGATAGTTAATTATTGTTGCTGTGAGGCTACCAATAATTAAACACACGTTAGTTGATCCCATATTTACATCCAGTCTGGATTGCACATCTGTGCTGCGACGACAAATCCAGAAACCGCGTACACGTTTAAATCATCCGTCACTGACATGATTACTGGCAAAACCCGGTTCAAGACCCAAGTAAAAATGACAGATAATAATATGTAACGTAAAATGGTTTTATTTATACTGAGAATAATATATGTACAAAAATCAAATGTTTTTGCAGGATAAATGACGTTAAAAATGCGGGGTTTTGACGCTCTTGACTTCCGATTCCCATAAGCAACCAAAACGGGGGGCTGAAGGTGGGCTAAAATGCCATTTAATTGTTTCACGTTCAGCGGCTTCACTCATTATTTGCGTTAAGTACTTAGGTGCTCGCGAAACGTTGGTTCCGCCTCGATTCCAATTCAAGGGTGAATGGAGAACCAGAGTGGCGAGTTGTGGAACAGCGCATTCGTAAACAATAAGCGATTACGCGTGTGAAAATCTAGACAAGCTTTTCTTTTTATTATCAGTTCAGTTAATTATGGATTTTCATCAAGTAAAGGCAGAAATCATCAACTATTTCATTCGTTCTATAAACGTCAAAAAATAATCGAAAAAAATACGTCCGTATTATCTATAGTTTTTAAATTCGGTTGGTATGTGTAAACTTTAGCTTGTGTTTACGTTTCTTGCTAAATAGTCCTCGTGATTCTAAAATGTTTACGGCAATTTCAATACTACCGGTGCCTAGCTGTTTATGTGCGGAATCAATATTGAAATTCTCAAACGGAGCGGCCCATTTATTGCTAATCCATTTTCTGCATTGAAATTGGTCATAAAGCAAACAACACATGGCCTCTGAAAGGAACAATTCGAGCAGCTCATGCCGGATCAGGAATATGAGAAATGAGCAGATTCCTACAAGTTATAATTGGGCATTTGAAACTTTAGTTCACGGATTTTCATTAAAAGTTATATTTTTGATTTAAAATACAGCACTCGAAACTAATTTTAGTGATGATGGGAAGTGGGTTTAACATTTCGGCACGCCAATTTAAAATTATTGCTAGTTATTACCAAATCCTTTAAGTTTTATCAACAATCAAGGTGGCTGTGCTGCACTATGACGTTGCACGCTGTTGTGATCACATGTTTTCGTTTCTAGCATAATGCAATGTTATAGCTTTTAAAACAAAGTAAAACATAAAAGCTGGACAAAATAAAATGAACCCAATCAACAAGGTTAGAAAAAATTCGGAAATCAGGAAGACAGATGTGTTCTTTTGTGCCAGCATTGACAGTTACGGTCCAACTTATTCGAAGCTTTACCGAATCCCGAACGATAAAAACACTCCTGGTATTATTTCCATAACACATTCAACATAGAAAGAAAAAAAACAGTCGAACATTAGCCGGAATTTATCGACGATAAAAAATCGCAAAACTGTAGGACAACTGAAACGAGAAATGCTCAGGGATTCTAATAAATTTGTACCTGGTTGCCAATTTGAAAACTTTTGTTTTGTTACTTTTGTTCCCGAGAATTTTACTTAAAATGTATTCTTTGGTACGGATAATAAAAATTTTATTACTGGCATCAAGTGTGCTTGAAATAATTGCGAATTTCACAATGGGGAGCAGGAAAATGCAAAATAATTTATTTTTGATTTTATTTGCTTTGTAACACTTGATAGACGCCTCTCTGTATGTATTTATTTTATGTATTTTTGTGTAGTCGTACCACTTTTTGCTAAAACGAGAGATGGTGCTAAAGTCTCCAATTATCTTCTACTCGCCATGAAGTACTAATGGATTGCTAAAAATTACTAGTTTTTAATATGTCGAACAAAACTTCGTTAGGAATATATTTTTAGTACTGACAAGCCATAATGTCGCTAGAAAATTAAGAAATTTGAGTATTTGAAAATATTTCCACATAACCAAACCAGTGCGAGTAGATGGTTTTTGGGGACTCTGGCACATTTCCCTGCGCTTTCCTAATTTTATGAAAATTTCAATTTCAAGCTTAAAACGATATGTACTTACATATTTGACAACTTCTTAGCATCCAAAGTGTCACTTTTCAAAAATAACACTACACGTGCGAAATGCAGACCTTTGCGCGCTGAATGTTCAGTGCCTGCCCACATGTGCGAACCTATATTTAGCATTTCTGCTTTGTCTGGCACTTTTTAATCTTTTTAATTTAATTTTATGAATTTTATCCTCGCGCCCCAGTGCTTCACTCCCTCTCAGTTTAATCATTTAATTCTGTCTGAGAATAATTAAGAATAATAAAAATAAAATTCATATCTTGGCGGCATAGTAAATCCCTCGGAATATCCTGTGTTGGCATTTCTAAATTAGAGGATTTCAAGATGCAGCTTATACTTTAGTATTATGACTTTTGCCCAGAGGGATATGCGGTACACGGGTCTAATTATTTATTATTATTCTTCAAAAATATGCAATTTTATTTTACTCGCAAACTAAGAACTTTTGGTTAAAGTGGCCATTTCCGTTAGACTAACATTCTGTCTTCTAAAGAAACCATAAATAACAATTTTATAGTAATAATAACGAACTTTATTCGGAGCGGTAAAACGTATTCCCGAGTGCCTATTCTCGAGAAGAAATTAACTTAATGATGCCTAAATTTATAGCCAGTTATACTAAATATTTATCTACATTACAACCTTGCCATGTCGCCCATAAATCTTGAGAAAGCTAGACGAAACCGAGGAACAAAGGAAGAGAACTAAATGTTTCGTTTAAATTTAATTATGTGATGCCTTAGAGTCATACAGGCGTACTGCCTATGTTTGTGCAATTTAGAAACCCATTATTCAAATGATTCGTTCTTGTATGATTCAGTAGCGAAGTATATACAGGCGGTTCAGTATTCTGTGAGCAAATATCACAATATAAAAAAGGAAAAATAAAAACTCGATGCCCCCAGAGGGACTAGAATCCGCGCTGTCCAACCCAGAAGCAAGCACCATATTCTAGTCCTTTCAGAACCACACAAGTATTGAACTGTAAGTTTGACGATTGTAGATAAAATTTATTTATGGAAGAATGAGTTTAAATGCGAATGTAGATCAATAGATTATCCACAACCACTAATCATGAGAAAAAGCTCCACCTTTTTACGGGTTATATAACCCGCTGGAGGAGCGATATCATAACTTAACAGTTATTGTTTTTATGGTAAGGCAGTAAACGCCGGGCTGTATTCTTGATTGGATTGCTACATTTGATGGAATAGAGGCGACGCTCAGAATAATGCGAAATTTTATGTTGCAAGTGGAAAGAGAGCGAGAGAGAGATGGGAGAGGATTAGTACGACGCCTATCTGTTAAAGGAATTAAAGAAATTATCAACTGCTGATGTGCCAGGGACAAACTTTGCTTTTATACGCCCTGGAATTATAGGATGAGAGCATTAGGTTTATACGTGTCAGGGATTAATTCCGGATTTTATGTGAAACAGTATACACGTTCACAACTACCGGACAGCCCTTTGTCATGGTTTGATGATGTTTGTACACGACAGGATCACGTTTTCGTTTTCCTAATGAACTCTCTCTTTTAAAGGATTCAATATAATGAATAAGTGGATAATTTTTCTCCATGATATAGATGAATTCGGGGAGCACAATCCCTTCGAAATGAGAAAACAGTAATTTATTGTGAGGGATTCAGTATAGGAGCCCCTAATGAATTGGATCTGTAGGCTTTACCAAAACTCGTTCGCAAAACTTAATTGACAATTAATAAAATTATAAAACAAGGGACCCGAACATCTGTCCCGAATTATTTAATTACATATGGCTTTCAAAATTTATTGCCGGAGCCGTCGGGGGGTTAAGCTTTGGCCATTTGAGAGCTAATTATATCATGGAATTCAACCCAATTATCTTGCTCTGTTACTGAATCTAATGCAATAATTTATTGCTTATTTATCTCATATGGCCTAATAATCTTTTTCGGAGATCTGACCCAGACTCATAAATCTTGCGTGTCTGCTACCGAAGCCTCCGTTCGTTGTCTAAACGCCAAAATAATGTATCGTCGCCAATTCATGATTAGCATCAACTTGGCAAAGCAATAATTATTGGAGTTTACTACTTAAGAATCGATTTTCAGTTATAGCCCGCGGTACGGAAATTTTATGAGTAGTAAAATCAAGCGTTACATTTCGCGTTAACTAAAAGTAACGCGTTACGTTACCTGTAACATTGAAATTATGTAAGTATCTATGGGTACGGCTGTTTATGTCTGACTGCATAGAGCATGGAAATAGTGAAAATAGAGTGTCATAGAGTAGATATGACAGTTGGCGTTGTAAAGTCAGCATTTGCAGACAGCAGAAGCAGAATTCCAACGTTAAATCACATGTTCGAGCTTGGACTATGTGACGCGGTACCTATATATGCAGATCAAGTTTCTAAATATTGCATTGTGGAATTGAACCCTGTGAATTGAATTACGTTGAACTTGGGCAAAGTTCAATCGATATGTGCCCCGCGGCGACTCTAAAATTGTAAGAAACACCCCGATTGTTTTATTTTATTACCGGACTAGATGCTGCTTTTGCCATTCGTCTTAATCTAATCAGGAATCCGTATGCTGTACTTTTTCTCGACGGTAAACATACCGAGAGGGTAAGGTTATCAGAGATGTGCGCAACCGATGAAACGAGACTCTTCTTCTCTGCCCCGGGGTTGCGGCAATAAACCTATAGACCTTAAAAGCTTCACGTTTTATAAGATTAAGGTATACACACAGGATCTGTAGGAGGAAATTCGGGAGTAGGAATTGTTATGCGGAAAAAAGTAGGACAGAGTGTAGAAAATTTCTTACAGCAAAGTGACAGGGTAGTTATGGTTAGGTTAGATTCGAAACCTGTAAAAACAGTAATAATACAGGTATATATGCCCACTTCTAACTACAGTGATGAGGCCGTAGAGGCAGTTTATAGTGATATTGAATATGTGCTAGATTTTGTGAGAGGGCACGAAAATTTAATAATTACAGGAGATTTCAATGCAGTCGTAGGCACAGGGCGAGAGGGCGGAATAGTTGGCCCCTTTGGATTAGGCAATAGGAACGATAGGGGAGTTAGACTGATAGAGTTCTGCGATAAACATAACTTAACGGTCGCGAACACTCTATTTCACCATCATGTTAGGAGATGCTATACGTGGAAGATGCCAGGAGACTTAGGGAGATATCAAATAGATTACATTCTCGTTAGGCAAAGATTTAGAAATCAAGTTAGGGATTGTAGAAGTTATCCAGGAGCAGATATAGATAGTGATCACAACATAGTCGTTATGAAAGCCAATCTTAAATTTAAGATTTTGAAAAAAAGAAGCGGAAGAAGGTATCTTGACCCAGAGAAACTAAAAGATGATGATATGCGCAATAAGTTCGAGAAAAAGACAAACGAAGCACTAAAGGGCACGGGTGGAAATATTGTTAGGGACATAGAGGCAGAATGGAATTGCATTAAAAATAGTTTAGTTTCCTCAGCTAGGGATATTTTGGGTCATAAACAGAATGAAAGTAGGAAACCCTGGATAACAAAACATATTGTGAGTCTAATAGAGGAAAGGCGAAAATATAAAAATAGGTTAGATGAAACAGGGAAACAAAGATATAAGGCGATCAAGTGGGAAATTATTCGGGAATGTAGGAAAGCGAAAGAGCAATGGATCGATAATAAATGCAAAGAAGTGGAAGATAAATTCGAAGTAGGAAAGACTGATGAAGCATATAAAATAATTAGGAGAAATTTTAGAGAAATTGGATCTAGTACCAAAAACATTAGAAATGAGGCAGGAGATATCCTAATCGGAAGTGGGGAGAAGGCAGATAGGTGGAAAGAATATTTAGGAAACTTATATGCGGGACAGGAAGTGCAAGATATATTAGAAAGCGAAAGCAGTGTAGAGGGGGATAACCTAGGGAGTCCTATAATGAGAGAAGAGTTTGAGATAGCACTAAAAAGTTTAAGGAATAATAAAGCACCAGGTATAGATGGCTTGCAGGCAGAAATCTTAAAGTGCACAGGTCAAGAGGTAATAGATCATTTATTTAAACTAGTTAGTCGCATATACCTGACAGACGAGATTCCAGAAGATTACAAACGGAACATCATAGTAGCTTTGCCAAAAAGAAAAGGAGCGGATAGATGCGAAAATTTTAGAACTATCAGTTTAACTTCCCATGCGTCAAAAATTTTAACTAGAATTGTGCAAAGAAGGATGGAGAAAAAGGCGGAAGAAATATTAGGAGAAGATCAGTTCGGATTTAGACGAAATAGAGGAACGCGCGAGGCCATTCTAGCTTTACGAGTAATTATAGAAAAAACGATAGAAAAGAGAAAGAGCGTCTATATAGGATTTGTAGATTTAGAAAAAGCCTTCGACAACGTAAAATGGGGGAAGATGTTCGAAGTGCTGAGAAAGGTAGGGATGAAATACAGGGACAGAAGAATAATACATAATCTCTACAAAGAGCAAAAGGCAGTTATAGAATGTGAGCAGGAACAAAGGGAAGTAGATATCCGGAAGGGAGTGAGACAGGGATGTGCATTGTCACCTCTAGTTTTCAACTTATATATCGAAGATGCGATTAATATTGTTAAGGAAAGAACAGCCTCAGGGATCAATGTACAGGGCCAAACTATTAACATGCTCAGATTTGCGGATGATATAGCAGTGTTAGCATCTAGCAAAGAAGAATTAGGAGCGGCTCTGAATGAAATGGAAGCAGTTTTGACACAGGGCTTCGGCATGAAAATCAATAAAAAGAAAACTAAAATTTTGGTATGTAGGGGATGTGAAAATAGAACTAAAATGGAAATACAAATTGGAAATGAGAAGATAGAGGAGGTCGCGGATTTCTGCTACTTAGGAAGTAAAATAACTCAAGACGGTAGGAGCACTAAAGATATAAAACAAAGAATGGCGCAGGGCCGAGTTGCGTTTAACAAAAAGAAACAACTGTTATGCTCGAGAACGGTTAATATAGAGACTAGGAAGAGACTCTTAACGTCGTATGTATGGAGTACAGCATTATACGGGTGCGAAACTTGGACAATAGGAGAAGCGGATAGAAAAAGAGTAGAAGCGTTTGAAATGTGGTGCTACAGACGCATGATGAAGATACCGTGGATAGATAAGGTTAGCAATAGGGAAGTATTAGAAAGAGTTGGGGAAAAGCGAAAGGTATGGAAAACAATAAAGAGTAGGAGAGATAGGATGGTAGGATGGTAGGACACCTTCTAAGACACGAAGGAATAGTTCGTGACATACTAGAGTCAGAGATAGGAATAAAAAGAGGTAGGGGTAGGCCTAGATTAGACTACTGCTCTCAAATAGTTAGGGATGTAGGATGTTCTACTTTTAGGGAAATGCGTAGGTTAGCTCAGGATAGAAAAGAATGGAGGTACGCGTCCAACCAGTCTTCGGACTGAGAACCTTATGATGATGGTATTTAAGTCGGAAATGTACCTGAATGTCTTTTGGTTTCTCCGAAAAACCCTGAAAGATTTACCACTCGTAAAATGACCTTAGAGGATTCCCCATCAATCTGCTTTTTATTGATTGATTTACGTTGCTTCCTGCGGATCCCCAGCAGATAAAAAATTTTTACGTCGCTTGTTTTGATTGTGATCCGGCCGGATGCTGTAAATAATGGAACAATACGGGAGTAGCCCAAAAAGTTTTATATCACAATATAGTGCGCATTTTATTTTTAACCCTCTTTTATTTGTGATGCTATTTATGTGGTTTCACAAATAACAATAACACTGTTGAAAACGCAAATTCATAATAAATAAACCTGAATTCTTACACACTCATCATAAGGTTCTCAGTTCGAAGACGAGCTAATCTACGCATTTCCCTAAAAGTAGAACATCCTACATCTCTAACTATTTGAGAGCAGTAGTCTAATCTGGGTCTACCCCTACTTCTTTTTATTCCTATGTCTAACTCTAGTAAAGGGAAGCAAAAACAACTGTTCTCTCTTGTTCCAACGCATATGCAAAATGCTTTATTTTCATAGCAGGAAACCCATGCATTTTTATGAGATTTACAAAGAACCAAAGGAATATATATATTATTTTTTTATTCAATATATGAAAAATGTAATATCTACTCGCTTGTATTCGAGAATTTAATCTTTCGAAGGCAGGTAGACTGCATTTTCTTATATTGAGGTTGGCAACATTTTCTCTCAGTCTCTTTCCGGGCCGCTGTGGAGACAAGTTGAAAATAATATAGCTGCACTGTTTTACTTCTTAAAGTGAGATTCCGAATATCTCAATAAAATTATCTAGCGTATAAAATATGTTCACGTAAAAAATGCGGCCGATATTTTTCACAGACTATGTGTTGAGAGAGGGAAAGCTCTGGGATACCTCCATAAGGGATTAATCGTCCCTTCGCGCGTCCTGAATTCTAATAGTCTAGACCTGACAGCGACAATCCTCAACGGAAGGCTACGTGAGAGCGTCCCCACATGATTGTAGTTGTTTCTCAGAACTGTCATTTAAGCAAGTGCCAAAACTTTTTTTTATTTGTTATTAAGGTCTCAGACGATTATCTCTCTTTACAACACCTTTTCTGCCTTTGCTCTAGAAGGGGTAACATCGAAATGTTACACCAGCTCCTGTCTGAACCGTAGGCACCCCTACACAAACGTGAACGTTAAATAAATTCCATGTTCGTACATTTGTAATAATTACCCTGGTATGTTAATGGTCATTGAAGCTTAATTGTTAAATACGGGGCAGGTTTATATTACAGGTGATTAAATATCGTATAAAATGGATCATTGTATAGCTCCTGTTTTATCAATTTATTGCCTCCAATGCACGATGACATAATTTGGATCAATGTTTTGGCCGGGGAGAGCAGGTAATTATTTGCAGAATGTACCACTTGTTTATGTTACTATAAGTAATCTTAAAAACGACATCCAAAATCCTTTAACACACTACACATTGTGTATAGTTCATTTCAGCTATCTTGGCGTGTGTATGCACTAAGCAACGCCTCATGTTTATGATGTTTTCGTTCAAATCACAATGGTTTTTGTATTGAACGTATGTTGATGCAATAAACGCCATACGTATCAATCAAAATATGTATAAATTTTATTACTTTGGCAGCTAACGCACGTGCAATCTTAATTCCTTGGAAACAGAACGCACAAAAATGTTTTTTGGCATTTCATAAGTTGTATCGTCAAGTTTATTTCATTAACTGTCAAATTAGTAATTTCCAATATTTATTTCTAACAATTTTGGTATTGAAATACTAAACTAAAATGCCTGGGTGTACTATAACAAAACAGTGCAGGCAATTTGTACTAGATCTTATGATCTTATGGAGTATTTTAAGGCAGAAGCAGAAAATAAAGGACCTTTGATTCCATTTTCTTCTGTGAACGAGAGAGTTTCTGCCGCGTTGAAAATAAGTTTAAGAACCATAGGTCGAATCAAAGCAGAATCTACATCTGGTGATCCTCTTACTACCCCCGGAAAATCGCATAACAGGCGAAAGTTTAAGAGTGACGATGTAAGTGAAGAAATAAAATGCGAAATTCGCAACACGTTTTATATGATGAGAGAAGACAAGAAACACATTACAATTCAAACGCTGAATGAATTAGCAAAGCAAAGGGGTGTCATAGATGTATCTAATACGAGTATGTGGCGTATTTTAAAGAACTTGGGGTTTTGTCGAGGGGTTGACAACTTAAAAAATTGACGTACAATTCAATTCCATTTTGAACTAATTCAGGAAAATTCAAATATTCTGAACTAATTCAAAAAATTCAGAAGTAATTCAAAAATGCAGAATTACTTCAAAAAATTAGAATTAATTCCAGAAGTTTGGATTTAATTCAACAAATTCAACTTCAGTTCGAACAATTCATTTTCTGTTCGAGCAATTCGAATTTAATTCAATGAATTCAATTTTTAGTTTGGTTCCATGCCTTGCTAGTTAAGTTATTTATTCCCAGTAAACCTTGTTGCCGGCAAATGTAAAATATTTTTGACTTTTCACTTCTCAGTTAGGTAAATAAATTTCAAATTAAATTTGAATAAAAGACGAAACCAATCGAAATATTTATAAAACAGGAAATGCCATTTACCAGTATTTTTTTTAATAATAGAGGTCTACAAAGGACAGTTAGGTACCCTAAAAATTTTAATTCTATGGCTTCCTTGGTTTTGGAGATAATCATTCTTTTTCCAGGAACTTCAACACCCTGTATCTTACTTAAGTGTATCTTTTGGTTGCATGTCCATAGGAACTTTTCTTCTTATTTTGAGCTCCTCTATAAACTGCTGAAGTTTGGCGTATGTGTTCTGAATCACCCTGTATAGAGGTTGCAGATTTAGAAAAAAACTTCGACGGCGTAAAATGGAGGAAGATGCCCGAAGTGCTCAGAAATGTAGGGAGGATATATGGATAGGAGAATAATACGTTATTTCTACAAAGAGCGAACAGCAGCTATAGAATTTGAGCCAGGAACGTAAAGAAGCAGATAAGTATTCGAAGGGGAATGAGCCAGAGATGTGCCTTGCCACCGCTAGTTTTCAATTTATATATCGAAGATGCGATTAATATTGTTAAAGACAGAATAGCTGCTGGAATTAATATACAGGACCAAATTATTAATATGCTCAGATCCGCGGATGATATAGCAGTATTAGCATCCAGCAAAGAAGAATTAGGAAGGGCTCTGAATGAGTAACAGACACTTTAGCATTCCATTTACAATAACAAACTTGGTTGCAACTAAGGTTGCAACACACGCTCAATGGAACACCTTGTATGTACCTATACATATAAATTCAGAAACGTGTACCATTGAAATCGGCAATTTTTTCCAAACTCAACTATTGGAATGAGGGCTAAAATAATATTCAGTACTGAAAGCAAAATGCACCACCATTAATTTACGTACTACTATAAAAATTAAGAACTTTACCCACCTGGTAAAAATTGAAATTTTTCTTTCACGCGCATATAGTGCAATTCATGCAATCCTTTAGTCTTAATTTCTTCCTGTATGTCTCCGATATTTTCCGCTAAGTATTCCTCTATCGCGCTTATGAAATTTTCTTCCGCATTTATCAGTGACAAAAAGGTGTCGTAACCGCACCTATATAATAAAAACTTTATATAAAATGGTATCTCTCCTAAATGCACAGTCTTTTCCATCGAAGTCCATATTCTATTGATTAGTTCCTTTCTCCCTCGCTTTGTCTTATGCTTTTTTCTTTATCCTGATCCATATCCAATTTTTCATGCACACCATAAAACTAACAAAACGCGAAAATTGGGGGAACCCCGGAAGCAAAACTATCAGGTAGCTAACTAGATTAACCTCTACTCGAGTTCTGCTCTCTATGTCTGCTAATATCACGCTAATGTGGAGCCAACTGCTAGCTGCGAAATACTATGACAATTGCACAGTCAATCATGCTTTTTCCCCTCCCTTTTTTCTAGAAGCAAACAGAATCTCGAGCAGTCGCTTCGAATTTCGTATTATGTTTTCAATCGTCAGACACGCAATATACAGTTCAAATTCAATTCGACCAATTCAAGTTCAATTCAAACGATTCAAATTCAATTCAATTCAATTCAAATTCAAATCATATCAATTCGCAAGTAATTCTCTGTCAATTCAGATCAATTCGCAAGTAATTCTGTCAATTCAAATTTAATTCAACCCAATTCGAAAAAATTCAGTCAATTCAAATTCAATTCTTATAATGCAACTCAATTCAGTCAATTCAATTCTATTCGAATTTAATTTGAATTCAATTCACATTAGCCTGTACACAACAATTCATAAGTTGTCAACCCCTCAGGTTTTGTTTCAAAACGGAGAATAATCGCCGTTTTCTTTGTGAGCAACCTCACATTGCAAGCAAGCGCATTGCGTTTTTACGAGAATACATACAAAATATGAAAAGCGAACATTCCAGACAATTTGTGTTTCTCGACGAAACATGGATTTTTGCTAAAGGAGGAAGTAAGCGCACATGGCAAGATGAAAGCGTTAAAAGCTGTAAGAAAGGCCATGCTTGAAATGGGAAGCGATTTGTTGTACTTCATTCAGGAACTAGGCATGGTTTTGTACCGAATGCATCGCTGCTGTTCTCTACAAAATCAAAATCGGCGGACTACCATGATTCAATGGATCAGAATTCGTTCAAAAAGTGGGTTTTAGAAAAACTAATACCAAACCTTGAGGAACAGCCGCTAGTGGTAATGGATAATGCATCATACCATAGCTTCTTAGTAGAGCCAGTTCCCCATGCATCCTGGAATAAATCAAAATTAAAAGATTGGCTTGTAACTAAAAATGTGCCATTTTCGGAAACGGCTTTGAAAATTGAACTTCTAAATTTATGTAAAGAGAATAAACAACAGCCAAGGTACGCTATAGACGAAATGCTCCAAGAGCATGGTCATCAAGTCCTAAGACTGCCACCCTACCACTGTCAGTATAATCCAATAGAGTTGGTGTGGGGTATTTGCAAACAATATTATGACCTGCATATTGGAGAAGTTGGTTTTGGAGACAAACAAGTTTTAGATATGTGGCAAAAAGCTTCAGACCAAGTCACTCCAGATGTTTGGAAAAATTGTATAAATCAAACGGAAAAAATTGTGGAGGAAGACTGGGAACGTGAAGTGCGCTTTGATGAAGTTGAACCGCTTATAATAAACTTGAATGATTCATCTGAAGATTCTGAAGATGAAGACGGTACATTTTTTGAACTTTTTTAAGATCCTAATATGTAGTTATTACGACAATTAATTAGAATTCTTTTTTATAAATTTTTTCTTTCGTAAATGTTTCAAATTAATTTTCTTTTCAACTTTCTTCAGTTCATTATTTCAGTTAGGTAACATGTATTATTGTATTTTATTTATATTATACTTGTTTACGTATTACCGACCACTTATTTAGCATCACTTTAGTTATTGTCTGCATTAAGTTTTGTTCATTTAGCTAAAATTGAACTTCTGTAATTTATTATACTGATTGAATCGTTAAACTACTTTGGGAATTACATACATAGATAAGTGCATGCATTTTCCAACAATTTATTAATGTATGGTGCCTTCTTTCAAATAATCATAAATTCTACTTGTTGAGAATTGCTGGAATGCAATACATATTTGACCCATACTGTCGTATTGACGTACGAGCCAAAATAACTGAAAACAACTATATCACTCTCACTCTAATAGCTGCCCACATCAGTATGCTTAGAATATAGATCGCCGAATGATTTATGTTAGAAACATGACAGGCTGCCATTACAACATAATTACATCAGTTTAGTAACACACAATGTAGGTACTACTTCTAGTTTTGATACGTATGTATGTATGCAAGTGAAGCCAGACGTTCCTAATATCAATTTTGTATGTAAAATGTTCACGTCCAACCAGTCGTCTGACTTTATGTTATGATGATAATAATACAACTTGAATTATTTTGGTTTGCAAAAGACCAAGAATATATTAATACACCGTCGTATTTTAGTAGGCATAAATGGCACAGGACTTCATTTGATTGCTCAACAGTGCGAAAGGACGAACCAACACCCTTCCTGCACCCTTCTATTGTTATTCACCCGGCCGGACAGTACGTGCCACTCCTCCACTTTCTCCCTGCCTCGGTGTTATTATATTGTAATCCTGGTAATGAAAGGGACTTCACTGAAAAAACCGCGAATTTTCAGATCGGCATCAGTATTTGTATCACGGAGTTGAATGGTACGTGTTTTGCAGTCCGACGTCGATCTGCTTCCAATAGAGAGAAGCTATTCTACGTTGTACGTCGTCCTAGGATCGCGATAATCTACGTGAGAGTTATCGCGATTTTATGCTTGGAAATGGATTCGCTGGAACGGCGACAGGGGAACACATTTACATTTTTCTGTTTTGCTTGGGGAGTCAACGGGTTATTTATGCAAAGAACTTTTTGGAATTTTTTAAATCAAGTCATTGCAATTGTACTAAGATTAAAGACTGAGCGGAATACAAAGTATATTTTAATAAGAAATATGGTAGTGTTGTAAAAATAAACGTGAACAAATTTAAGAAACCAAATTTGATCACAGTAGTTAGGATATGAGAGCCTCAGATCAGTCCATACACCTCTTCAGCAATGACCTTGAAGGAGTCCTTGAATCAATCAAAGAAGTGGATGGCACCTGGAGAACTGATCTGAGGCTCTCATATCTTAACTGCTGGGTTGATATAATTTAAAAATTTTTGAATATTATGCTCTCCGCACTTTAACAAAAAAAATATATTATGATGATAGCTAATCTTAAATAAAAGGATGGTATAGTAGTTTAGAATATTACTATCAGAAAATAGAATATTCGATAACCTGATGAAACCCTTCTCGAGTTCTTTCCTCCCAACAAAACAAGCTATCAGCGTAATTACATAACGTCAAGGCAAGATGATTTAGCTTCTTAATCCCAGGAAATCAATCAAATGTTGTTGGCAAATTCGCAATCCCCAAACACCCGTAAATATTTGAACACAACCGCAACGCCCTCGCGTACGCATTCACAAGTCTGATTGAAAGGGTTTTATCTGGGCGGTGTTCCAATACCCATTCTTCACAAAAGCAGATGACGTATATCATTAATAATTGAATCTATAGATCAATGGGGAAGGCAACTTAAACGCTTTCATTTGCATAGTCTGATCATCCATTTGCCAAAAAGAACTAAAACTAACCAAATAGTTCTAAGAATTAAATATACATTTAACAGGACAACAGAATGCAAAGGTGGTGCGTTAAATGCACAAGCAGCTGCAACTCGAGAATCTTTACTTTGCGTTTTTGGACTTACCAAGAGGTGCACTAAGATTAGAGAGATAGCGAATGAAAAAACTATAAATAAACCTGCAGTTAATTATTCTTATTTCTGTTTCAGGACTACAACGACGACATCCGGCAAGAGCAAATGTGGGAGATGCAGGTCCTGTCCAGCCAAAGGAATAATAACAAGGGCGACGAGAACGGCGCCAGTGGCGGCCCTGGTTTAGGAACAGCTGACTGCGGGGCGACGGAAGATCGACTGAGCGGAGAAAATAATAGTGAACCAATGGCAGACAGTCCCGAAGATCTCGAACACCCTGCTATGCGAGGTGTTGCACCCGGTAAGTCTAGAAAAAAAAATTGGAGAACCACTAGTCTTAAAAACTAGATAAAATTAATACCATATAATTGCAATCGTGCAAGTGAGGCGCAAGACCAAGTACTTTAGGTACTGGTACTAGGATCACGACAATATAAACACCTAAATGAAAAGCAGAAAGAAATTGTAGATATTATTTTGGGTAAATGTGATGCTAACATAAATGAATCAGTTTCTGAATCTTCATGTTTTTATATAGAAGACGGTCCAGGAGGCTCCTGTAAGACTTATGTTTATACAACCCTTTACAGCTTACTGAAGAGTAAGAATAAAATTGTTTGTACCATGGCCTTCACGGACATAGCAGCAACACTACTTCCTCATGGCACAGAACAGTTCATAAAACATTTGGGTTCCTCTGTTTTTAGATTCATCTTCCAACTTTAAGAAAAATTAAAAAGAAGCAGATTATTTAAGGAGTGTAGATGTTTCTATTTGGGATGAAGCTCCTGTGCCGCCAAGGTATGCTTTAGACATTATAGACAGAACCTTACGAGACTTTATGAATTGTGATGTTCCGTTTGGTGGAAAAATTATATGGTGTTGCGAGGAGATTTTTGACAATTGTTGCCAGTTAAAATAAATGCTACCCGCTGTGAAACAGTGAATTTAAGTATCAAATTTAGTTCTCTTTGGAGTTATTTCCGTAAATTTTCTTAAACACAAAATATGCGGGTTCTACCACAGGAACAAGAATTCACCAAGTTTTTATTGGATGTTGGAGATGGAGTTTTGAACAATATGAATAGCAATTTAGAATTGCCACAGAGATGTATTTATAATTCGGATATCGTTGAACGTATATATGGAGGATTCAATTAGAGAAAAGCGATTCATAGATATGGCCTAATCAGCTATTCTGATGTTGAAGACATTAACAAAAAAGGGGTAGAACTGTTAGATATAAAAACAGAAAAAATATATACAAACTTGGATGGTGTTGAAAATTGTGATAATGGAGATTTAAACGATGCTATTCTTCCTGAATATTTAAATACTTTAAACCCGCCAAATTTTCCTCCGCATAAATTGAAGTTGAGAGTATATTGTATTGTGATGTTGGTTAGAAATCTCAGCATTAATGAAGGCTTATGTAATGGTACGAGATTGTTAATTTTACAATTGGGAGACAATATCCTACAGTGCAAAATTTTAACAGGCAATAAGCATGGAGATATAGTTTTCTTTAACCGTATACCGTTGTACTGTGAAAATGTTTATCCTTTTGCTTTTAAAAGACGACAATAATTTTCCATTAAACTAGCGTTTGCAATGACTATTAACAAATCACAAGTCCAAACATTTGATCAAATAGGAATTGATCTCCGAAAAGAAATATTTACTCACGGACAATGATGCGTGGCTTTTTCAAGAGTTCGTTCTTGGGAAGGTTTGATAATTTATTTAGGAAATCGAAGAAATAGCCGTATAGTTCAAAACTATGTTTTCAGGGAATTATATCAGATGTAAGACTATTAAACTGTATATAATTGTCATAACAGTATTTTTAGACTAAATTACACAAATAAGAAGTTTATTTCCTCAACTAAGAGGAAATTATAGTTTTATTCGATTTCCATCGAGATTATTGGTAAACACATAAGCCAGTTATAAAACTTTTTTTTATGCTCGATCATATAATTTCCATTAGTCTCATACAAACTTTTCTTTGTTGTGATCCGGAAGTCTGGCAGCAAGAATTTTGTATAGACAACCAATCTTTTATTAAGGTTTATACTCAGACCCTTCTAATGTGTTTTACGGACGGTAGATGGCAATGTCGCTCAGCTTTGGCTATGAACCATATCGCGGTGTCGAAACCACAATGATATCGCCGTCCGGCACTTCCGCTATTTGCACAGAGAGGCCGCCACTCATTAATTTACAGTTTTCTTTTTATTGAAGTTAGAGAGAGGGTATGGGAAGAAAATGTGGCATTTTTAAACGGTTTTATTTAGCTTGCCTTGTTTGTTTGTGTGGGTCAAATCTAGTAATTGGAATTTTACCCCCTTCCTGTTGACCGATTGATCTGAAATTTGGTACACACCTTTAGTTGTGATGACAATACAATTATGTATATTCAGTATCATTGTAAATCCAAGATGGCCGCCGCCACAAAATGGCGAATTAGATATTTTTTTCAGCTCCCTCAATATGGGTATTGAATGAAAGGGCTTAACTAGTAGAATACAGTACACCATGAAAAATTAAAAATCCAAGATGGCCACCACCACAAAATGGCGGATTATATATTTTTTTCAACCCCCTCAATATGGGTGTCAAATGAAAGGGCTTAACTACTACAATACAGTGCACCATGAAAAATGCAAAATCCAAGATGGCCGCCACCACAAAATGGCGGATTACTTTTTTTTTCAATCCCCTCAATATGGGTATCAAATGAAAGGGCTTAACCACTACAATACAGTACACCATGAAAAATGCAAAATCCAAGATGGCCGCCACGACAAAATCACAAAATGGCTGATTACTTTTTTTTTCAATCCCCTCAATATGGGTATCAAATGAAAGGGCTTAACTACTACAATACAGTACACCATGAAAAATGCAACTTGAAAATAAAATAAGTAAGAAAACATTTTTAAGTTAAACGGTTTTATTGTAAAGAAACATAATAATGATGCAGATAATGTACTAAAAGCTAAAAAATAATTAGGTAGGTACCAGTCATCACACCACTCTCCTCATCAATCTAGAGCATTGATCAGACTAAAATAAAATCGTGGGAGGAGTCGAATTTCTATTATCTACAACCAACCGCTCATATCATTATAGGTATGCTTTGGATGCATCTTCTCAATAGACAACATCGCAGAACAATCATTTACATATTTACTCAGGTTACTCTACGCCCCACGAGTTTATTTTAGTCTGATCAATGCTCTAGATTGATGAGGAGAGTGGTGTGACGACTGGTACCTACCTAATTATTTTTTAGCTTTTAGTACATTATCTGCATCATTATTATGTTTCTTTACAATAAAACCGTTTAACTTAAATTTTTTTTACTTATTTTATTTATACCTACCCATCAACATGATTTCTCAAGACCTTATCCACTCTGAATTTTTAGATCGATTTGGACGAAATTTTGGTATACTTGGGCCGCCGAACAGACGGACTGATCACCCTGCAAGAACGTGCTCTAGCGGGGCCAAATTAATTTATGACGACCTAATTGGTGTCATGCGACTTTGTTGGGTCTAAAGAAAGCGCATCACTGCGGTTCGGTCGTCCTAAATTGATAGTGGTCCTGCCTAGAGCTCATGATTGCAGGATGATCACTCCGTCTGTTGGGCGGCCCAAGTATAGCATGCATAAATGTATTTACAAATTGTTTGAACGATGTTAAAGTATATCCATGGCCAACTTGCCAAAAAGAATTAAAATCTGAAGGTTGGAAAATTCAATACAGTGCCCATAAGTAAAAAACTTGGCTATAGTTATTCATTTGTTTTCCACCGGAGAACAATTCTGATGTTGCCAATAGACGGAGAATGTCTATTTTATACATAGGTACAGCCAAAATTTCATTGAAATTCATATAAGAATACGTCTGCTATTAAAGAAAAAAACGCAGTTTCAGTTCTTTTATGATATTATTTCAGAAACTATTCAGACTGGATAAGATGTCGAAAAATAATAGTGATGAGCCTCAAAAATGCCAGTTTTTCCCATTTATCCTTCTCTCTATTTTCAACAATAACAATAGGTAGGTAACCGATATAGTAATGGTGAGCCAGTAAAATTTAACACCCTGTAAAGTTTTGTTTTTGTTGAAAAAATAATGTTTTTTTTATTTGTTATACCAATGTTATTTTTAATATATGTATAATGTTTTTTCAAACTACGGTTTTTATTATACTTGTTTATGTACCTACCAACTTTATACCCAATTACTTTTTGAAATTCAAATTCAAAATACAAATCTGCTTCTGAGTGGTAAAATTCTCCGCTTTAGATATTCATGCACAAATCGGGAATAATACATGTTATAATGAATAATCAACTGACAAAATGCCAATCTGAGATTGCCGATTCTATCGGAATGAGGTTCATAAACATTTTACGAAAAGTACGTAAGATACAATTCTTATGCGTTGGGTAAATCTGAATTCCGACATTCCGAGTTAGCACTGAGCAGGTGTTTGGTAGCCAAAATTTACAGATAGATAGCAAGTGCGTTTCGTTTTCGCTAGACACCACTGCACGGCCGCGGCGCCACCTCCTGGACTGCTGCATTTGTTTTATAATTTTTCAGATATTTTGAAAACTTTTGGTGAAATTGACAGGAAACATAATGTATTATGTTGTTGCCTCTTTATGCCATGTACCCAATTAAGATTTATGTCAATTTTACATTTTAAAGACGTTTTTGTGCCAATTTTAATAACAAAATTTTGAATATCTCCAAAACTTGCCGTTTAATTTTAATCAGATTTTACTCCGTGTTTCACATGGCCATGTACTAATTACTTTATTTTTTTGCATGCGAATGAACGAGTAGATTTTAAGAAAAAAAAATAAAACCTTCCAAAATCCATATTTTTCAAGAAAAACTCAAAAACTACACGTTCAAAAATTTTCAAATTTACAGATATTCATAAGGACCTCCTCATGAATGTGCATACCAAATTTCATCAAATTTGAACGAAAACTAATATTCCAAAGAGACCTGAGTATAAACCTTAAGTTCCTGAATTGTAGTTGCTCATGGAAATGTTTTAGTGTTCAATTCAGTTTCATGATAATCGATAGATAAGACAATCGATGCAAAGAGAACATTGGTAGCCGTTGGGAAACTTATACACGGTTGATGCCTGACTATAAGCAAAACAATTTTGGGGCTATGGAAATTGAAAGTTTTGTTTGTATTATTAGTTGTATTGTTCGTATTATTAGTATCACCTTCGATACCAAAAATAATTAATAAACTTTCCTGGTTTTGTAAATTAAACACCAACAGCATCAGCATAAACTTTCTTGTATCAGTAAAGCAGGGAGACATTTTCTTTAATGCTTTTACCCTCTTAACTCCATTTACTTTAGGAATTACCCCCGTCACATTAAAGCATACACACGAGGCACAAATTTATGTCTTTCCAACTAAATACTGAGAGTCACACCCCTTCAGCACCAGCCCGAGTGGAATCCCTCTCATAATTTCGCATTCTCAACTGTAAATATTGTTGCAAAGAATACGAAAACCGGATGATTCTTTAGAAACTGTCTTGTGCTTAAATAATGCATCTCAATTTCTGTAGGTGACGTGCAGCTTTGTCACCGATTCTCTTTTGTCTGGGGCTCTAGATAAGGGTGCAGCTACGAAGGGCGCCGCCGGAAGGGTTTTTCGCTTACTTCCAGGCGGCTATTCACGATTATACTTCAATGTCACAATAGATGCCCTAATCCGTTTGCAAATCATGACCCGTTTACGGATAAATAAGGGGAATAAAAGATTTAAGAGACAAAAATGGAAAAGTGGTAGAAAGCGAAGAAGAAGCTCTTTTAACATGGGAAGAGTACTTCAAAGAATTATTATTAACAAAGTAGAACTAAGATGTGTTGAAGAAATGGAAGAATAGAAGAACCAACATTAGAGGAAATAAATGAACTTATCAGGAAGAGTGAAAATGGAAAAACACCTGGAGAAGATAACTTGCTTGGGGATAAAAAATTGTAAAAAAGACAAAAGATAGAAAAGAATGGAGAAAAAGTCCACAAAACTTGATGACATGAAAATCACACACACAAATCTATGTGACAACGTGGATTAATCCACCCCAAATGTTTTTTGTCAGAGGAAAATTAACGATTTTTCAATTCACACCCTGTATAACTATAAACACAATGAAGTTGCACAGGGTCTACAACTGTCTAGATTCGATTGTAGTTCTATCAAAGGGATTATAACATAATTACCTACTAATGCCAACACTTCGAAACTTAATAGTTTCCCAACTTAGCAGATGCGTCTAGTAGGAAGATATTGACGTGTTTCTTGCATAGGAAAGTTTATCTCTAATGGAAATTCTCCGGGCATGAAAATATAGATAAGGCAAGTTTTAGTTGTTTGATAATAAGAACGGATGGAAAGCTATCGATCATTCGGGGAGTAGGTAGTTTACAGGAACTATCTTGGCTCAAGTTGGTGCATTAGAAATTAATTATCAAATCAGCTAATGCATTAATTTCATAGGTCCATATTTATAAGTGCCATATGTTCATTAAATTTAGTTAAGATAGATCGAAATGTACACTGCCGGACAAAAAATACTGGACACTCTCAGAATTACTATTTTAGTGAATAAAAAACAACGGACGGTTTGAAATGATATTTAACTATATTCTTTTCATCTTAACAATAAATAAAATACAAGAAACAAAATGATTCGTCAACAAAAACCTAACAAATGTATTTTTTAGAGATCAACTGTTATTTAAGAACTTGAAAAGACAAACAAAAAAAAATATTAAAAGGAAAAGCACACTAGTAGAACCAAATTAATAATGGGTGTTACCACCACGAACTCTTATTACTTCCCTTAAACGTTGTGGCATGCCCTAGATGAGGCTATCAATAGATTCTTGGGGTATTTGTTCCCATTCTTCTTGAAGCGCCATTTAATGTTTCTGGTAGGGGTTGGCGACGTCTAATCCTTTTCCCAAGCTGATCCCACAGATGTTCAGTGGGATTCAGGTCTGGACTATTGGCTGACTATGGGAGACATCCAATACCAACCTCTTCACGGTACTCGGTAACAATTCTTGCTGTGTGTGGGTGGGCGTTGTCATCCATAAACACAAAATTGTCTGCTATAAATGGCATATATGGTGTGACATGGGGTTCCAGGCACTCAACAATGTATCGGTGTGTAGTCATTGTTCCATTCTAAATGAAAATCAATTCTGTGTGAGCCCTCAGAGATATTCCGGCCCACACCGTAATGCTACCACCATTGAAACTGACCCTGGGAGATATACAACATTGACTGTATCGCTCCCCTGGTCTTCGCCACACCTTTTCACGTCCATCTGGTGACCTGACACGAAATCTTGACTCGTCCGAGAAGAGCACGTTCCTCCATTGATGTTCGTCCCAATTTACGTATTGCCGCGCAAATGCAAGTCATGCTCTGCGATGTTCTACGGTCTACAGGGGACCCGTAGCTGGCTTTCATGAAGTCAAAACATATTCGTTTAGCCTTTTCCGAACTGTTCTGGCTGAAACTGCCACTCCTCGAACTTCGGCTAGCCGTCCAGCAAGAATAAGTGATGGGAATGCTCGATCGGGCAGCGCAGCAACATGGAGAAAACGGACATCTTGATGGTTCGCAGTCCGTGGACGACCAGATCCGACCTTCTTTACAAACCCGTGAGTTTCACGAAATCGCAAGAGTACATTTTGCACTGTGTTACGGGGTATATTCAGCACTTGAGCAATATGCCGCACTCTTCAGCCATCGTGGCTTAAAGCAAAAAATTGTGAACAAATTTCGGGGTGCATTCTATGGAAAATGTTAAAAGCTGACATTTACAAATGAAATTTCACCTAAAAAACTAATAGAAAATAGAGAGCAGCCCAATAAGGTAAAAGATTTTGATGTTTCAATAAAGAAGCATGAAGAGTCAAAATGCTGATTTGGCTGTTTAGGCTTACGAAAGGTGCAATATTCAGCTAAAACTTTCTTTTTCCTCACTAGTAGGGCAATCGTTAATTATTTGCGTAAGTTAAGTAACATAAAAATATTGTAGGGCCTCAAAATAAAAATAAAAACATGTGTCCGGTTTTTTTTTGTCCGGCAGTGTATATTATAAGATAATAGCCCTGTGTAATTAAGTCAAAAATCTAACGAACGCACAATGCAAAGCGAAAACAAGAAAAAATATATACTGCGTATAATACAAAAGAATCTGAAGAGTAGTCGTTTCAATTAGCTAAACACTTGGGCCTCATTCTTTCGTTTTTTTTCCCGGTGATTTAATCTGAAATTTTCTCGTAGACTTGACGGAAAAATTGCAAAAGCCCTGCTTTAAAGCTGCTGCGGCCTGAGCTTGCAGGAACATTAAAAATTGAGTCGCAGTAGCAGCGAACATTTATTTATGCCCCTGTTTATGTTCTGCAGTTAAGACTCGAGAAAACTTGCTAAAAATTTATGTGTAAAAGTTTCGTGAAATAAATTGTACGAGGCGTCTTCGTGGATCGCAATAAGATTTGTTTCCATAATTCATTACGTATTAGGAATATACGGCACACCTTTATTCAGAAAAATTTTACGAAAAACCTGCCTAACTATACGCACTAAACAACTAAGAAACCATGTTACCATCCGGTTACTTTATTTTTTGGTTTCAGGCACAAATGATAGTAATGAAACGTCATCCACCATAACCGTGACGAGTAACGGCAGCCAACTATCGCCCACTAACGGAATAGTGAATACTGGTGGGCCTGGAGGGCTATCAGTAAATACAGCAGCAGGTCGCAAGAGGCCACTGCTAGCAGGAGGCCCAAGAACTTCCATGACCCCTACGAAACGTACTGTCATGAGTCTCCTCGCAAGAGCTCGGGCAGCGCAAGCCAAGCAGTTACCGACCACTTTCCAGAGAGGAGCACCAGAGTAAGTCTTCCCACATTCCCAATTCATGGTACATATAACCATCACATTGGTTAGTATCCTCACACATTTAGTTGGACTATTTAAATTTATTGTAACATATGTTGTTATAGTGCCTTAATTTTATGAGACATGAATTAATTCAGTCAGACGAGAGGGTATGTATGAATATGTAGAAAATTTGTGCTTTGTGACGCATTCGTATGTAAACTTTCGCAACCGCGTTGCTGAAATTTTAAGCGAGCTTAATCATTAATTATTTGTGGCAACATTGTGGCAACATTGTTAGGAGATTGTCTAAATAGGTAAATAGTGTTGTCATATTACACGTTGGGAACTAGCAGCTAAATGATTCAGGCTTCCACTGCTATAGAAAGCCTTTCTCAAAATAATTAACTTGAAAAGGGTCGACTGTTACAATTTGAATTAGGAAAGACGCGACGAAATGAAATATTGTACAGTCAAACAGATTTGAGCTTTGCAGAGTCTGTGCGTACGAAGCTTCTATCGAGTAGCATGAACTTGGTTGAACTAGATTCACAGTTGATTCAGTCGTCCCTAAACTCCAGTTACATCTAGCTATTAGCTATTTTAATAAATGTGTAAACATAAGTTTTTAGCGGAGTAAATAATGGGTAAAATTGTGTCGTTTTTTTTTGATGCGCTTAGAACAAGATCAGACCCAGTGGGTATTGTCAACAACAGCATTATACACAAACATAGAAACTCAAAATACGACATTTTTTAGCGATCACCACATTTTTTATTTTTAAAAAAGTATAAAATTTTTACTTTTTTAAAAGTCATGCTTTTTGCATATCTGCTGGCATATCTCAAAAACGAATTGAGCTATCGACGTAATCTTTTTTTTTATTTTAAAGCACACACCTTTGCGCTTCTTTAGATGTATAATAATAATGGTATTGTTTTTTAAATAAATGATAAAAACGCCGATGATCTTGGACGTTCAGAAACTATGCAGGTAAATTTTCACTAATCGAGAAACTTTTTTGTTTTGGAAATTTTTATATAACATGATGCGAAGGAAATATAGCCAAAAGACCAAAAAAGTTTTTAGAAAAAAAAATCGGGATATTTTCAATAGTTTTTATAATATGATTTTTTTAGTTTGGAGGGTAATATCTAAGTATGCGCGCACGGTGCAATAATAGTGGGTAATGGTTCGGCACCTTCAATTTTACTCTGTTTATTGCCTATTTTCAGTTATTGATCTGCAATGCTTGGGCATCTCCGATACAAACTATTAAAGCCTGATGAAGTTAAAAATGGACTAGTGCCTTTAAAATATTGAAATAGTTTCCATGTCAAGTTTATTTTTGTAAATATTTCATCGTTTTTTTTGTTAAACTCAAAGGACTTAAAGGGTAAAGGCTCTGGTCGTTTTGGAAGGCTACAAAGGGCAATATGTGTCGAAAGAGAAAATCAAGATCTTCTAAGCTTAATGAATAAGGACCTTTTCTAGGTATATTTTCACCTATAAATGTAATGTTTTCTAAACGTTGCTGAAATACCGCCATACCCACGCAATGAGTAGTATTTTTTTCCGTGGATTGTGTCCTCATTTAAATCAAAATTATTATCTATACTCGCGTGTGTGTAATTTTTGATTGTATTACCGACAACTTTTACCTGGAGGTACATAAATTTTGTCATTACTAATTCTTTGTTTGGCAATGTTGGTTGTTAATAATTGTCTAATATCGTTATAAGTACAGCTAATACCAATTTCAGATAGGAAGTCAAAAAGTTGTCTACTTCGTAGTAAATGGTGTACACATAAGTCTAATCCAAATTTAAAAAGTTTTTTTATATAACTTGACGAACGCCATAATAAGATTGCAAGGAATAACAGCTTTTGGATTTATATTTTTTTCTAACGTTATAATAAATTATCATCGTCGATAAGCCAAGATATAAATTGTAGCAACATATTTGGTACTTACTTTGTAAACTCATTTTGATTAATAGGAGTTGAGGAACAGGAAAAATTTTTCGTGGAGAACTGAAATTGTGTGTTGTTTAAAAATTCCAGCTGCTTGATGGAAAATTTCATATTCATTTTGATAAACTTCTTCCTTACAGACATCATTATTAGCAGTTTCAGATACAAAGGAAGAACTGATTCTCCCGTTGATTCTATTTTGTCAGGGTTTGATGAAAAAGTCGGAACTTGGGCTAATTTTTTGTTAATTTTCAATTTATTTAAAAATGCTTGTATGTTATACATATTTCGAAATGTAATGGCTATAACACGACCTATAATATTTCGCATCATGCACAAACAAATCGTCATAACCGGTGAACTTTGCAACCATTCCAATATCGCCCCTCTTTTTGGCCGCTTTGATTACTTATACATAAGTACTTTTTCCTGTCCCCTCAAGAGATCAAGACAAATTGGCTATTGTAGTACATATTCTTAAAAGTTTCTATAATTTTTTATTGTACGCTATCCGGTTTCCTATTTTTATATTTTGAGTGTATTATCCAAATAGAAGTCAGCAAACAAAAGTGTAGACTGTAGGTACCTCAGTAGTTTTTTATTCTGAGGTAGGCATTTACAAGTTACAACCTCGCTCTCGACCTAACCCAAAAACACGATCAGTTTGGAACTTTTTTATTTCATATATCAGTGGTATATTTTTATGCAAATTAATGTTTAATTTAAATCAGAATTTTTCGAGTTTTATTTTTGTTTATCTTTTGACTGACGAAACCCCTAAAATAATAAAAAGAAATGGGTAGGTACCTAATACAATCTGCAAACTTGTTTGTATAAATGTTAATTTTTGCTTTTTCTTTGTCCCTTTTTGATTGCAAATAAGGCACATTTCACGTATGATTCCATGTTACTAATACTTTTTGAAGAACCTGGAATGTCTCGCGGAATGTTTCTGTCTTTGTCCGAGCTATTCCTAATTTAGCAAACCATCTCAATATTGTCCTTGCTGGTATAGACCTTTCTGCAGTCTTCATGATATTTTACTTTAATTTTTCCGTTTAAAATATCATTCTTGATTGCTAAAATTTTCAGTTCAAAATCATCTTTTCTCAGTTCCGCAGCCCTAATTATTGTCTCTAAACCCCACTTCCAAGGCTTATGCACAACAAGTTTATCTTTTTCCCCACAACTTCACTACATAATCATCATCATAAGGTTCTCAGTCCGAAGACTGGTTGGACGCGTACCTCCATTCTTTTCTATCCTGAGCTAACCTACGCATTTCCCTAAAAGTAGAACATCCCACATCCCTAACTATTTGAGAGCAGTAGTCTAATCTAGGCCTACCCCTACCTCTCTTTATTCCTATCTCTGACTCTAGTATGTCGCGAACTATTCCTTCGTGTCTTAGAAGGTGTCCTACCATCCTATCTCTCCTACTCTTTATTGTTTTCCATACCTTTCGCCTTTCCCCAACTCTTTCTAATACTTCCCTATTGCTAACCTTATCTATCCACGGTATCTTCATCATGCGTCTGTAACACCACAGTTCAAACGTTTCTACTCTTTTTCTATCCGCTTCTCCTATTGTCCAAGTTTCGCACCCGTATAATGCCGTACTCCATACATACGACTTTAAGAGTCTCTTCCTAGTCTCTATATTAACCGTTCTCGAACATAACAGTTGTTTCTTTTTGTTAAACGCAACTCGGCCCTGCGCCATTCTTTGTTTTATATCTTTAGTGCTCCTACCGTCTTGGGTTATTTTACTTCCTAAGTAGCAGAAATCCGCGACCTCCTCTATCTTCTCATTTCCTATTTGTATTTCAATTTTAGTTCTATTTTCACTCCATCTACATACCAAAATTTTAGTTTTCTTTTTATTGATTTTCATGCCGTAGCCCTGTGTCAAAACTGCTTCCATTTCATTCAAAGCCGCTCCTAATTCTTCTTTGCTAGATGCTAACACTGCTATATCATCCGCAAATCTGAGCATGTTAATAGTTTGGCCCTGTACATTGATCCCGGAGGCTGTTCTTTCCTTAACAATATTAATCGCATCTTCGATATATAAGTTGAAAACTAGAGGTGACAATGCACATCCCTGTCTCACTCCCTTCCGGATATCTACTTCCCTTCGTTCCTGCTCACATTCTATAACTGCCTTTTGCTCTTTGTAGAGATTATGTATTATTCTTCTGTCCCTGTATTTCATCCCTACCTTTCTCAGCACTTCGAACATCTTCCCCCATTTTACGTTGTCGAAGGCTTTTTCTAAATCTACAAATCCTATATATACGCTCTTTCTCTTTTCTATCGTTTTTTCTATAATTACTCGTAAAGCTAGAATGGCCTCGCGCGTTCCTCTATTTCGTCTAAATCCGAACTGATCTTCTCCTAATATTTCTTCCGCCTTTTTCTCCATCCTTCTTTGCACAATTCTAGTTAAAATTTTTGACGCATGGGAAGTTAAACTGATAGTTCTAAAATTTTCGCATCTATCCGCGCCTTTCCTTTTTGGCAAAGCTACTATGATGTTTCGTTTGTAATCTTCTGGAATCTCGCCTGTCAGGTATATGTGACTAACTAATTTAAATAAACGATCTATTACCTCTTGACCTGCGCACTTTAAGATTTCTGCCTGCAAGCCATCTATACCTGGTGCTTTATTATTCCTTAAACTTTTTAGTGCTAGCTCAAACTCTTCTCTCATTATAGGACACCCTAGGTTATCCCCTTCTACACTACTTTCACTTTCTAATATATCTTGCACTTCCTGTCCCGCATATAAGTTTCCTAAATATTCTTTCCGCCTATCTGCCTTCTCCCCGCTTTCGATTAGGATATCTCCTGCCTCATTCCTAATGCTTTTGGTACTAGATCCAATTTCTCTAAAATTTCTCCTAATTATTTTATATGCTTCATCAGTCTTTCCTATTTCGAACTTATTTTCCACTTCTTTGCACTTATCGTCGATCCATTGCTCTTTCGCTTTCCTACATTTCCGAATAATTTCCCACTTGATCGCCTTATATCTTTGTTTCCCTATTTCATCTAACCTATTTTTATATTTGCGCCTTTCCTCTATTAGACTCACAATATGTTTTGTTATCCAGGGTTTCCTACTTTCATTCTGTTTATGACCCAAAATATCCCTAGCTGAGGAAACTAAACTATTTTTAATGCAATTCCATTCTTCCTCTATGTCCCAAACAATATTTTCGCCCGCGCCCTTTAGTACCTCGTTTGTCTTTTTCTCGAACTTATCGCGCGTATCATCATCTTTTAGTTTCTCTGGGTCAAGATACCTTCTTCCGCTTCGTTTTTTCAAAATCTTAAATTTAAGATTGGCATAATAAGCACTTCATTTTAATATTTAGCTCATCTATCTTAAATATTTTTAAGCAGTAAAAATTAAAGAACTCGCCACTAACAATACGAACGAATGTGCAAATAAAAGATTATTTATTTCTTTCATGTTATATCTCGCACGCGTCGATATTGTCATCGGTCGCTCCTTATTATTAGCCGATATAAAAAATCATAGCGCCTAAACTACAAAAGTCACAATAACAATTATGCTGCCAAAAACTTTTTTGGTCTTTTGGCGACATTTTCTTCGCAGCATGTTATATAAAAATTTCCAAAACAAAAAAGTTTCTCGATTAGTGAAAATTTGCCTGCGTAATTTCTGAACTTCCTAGGTTATCGACGTTTTGAGGATATTAAAACAAAAGACACCAACCAATACTATGCTTAGAAAGAAGCGCATAAGTGTGTGTTGTAAAACAAAAAAAAGATCATGTCGATAGCTCAATTAGATACCTAGATATTAGAGTGGATATATAAAAAAGCAAGGTTTTTAAAAAAGGTACGTATCCACACTTTTTTGGAAATAAAAAATTTCGTGACCACAAAAAAATGTCGTATCTTGTGATTTCTCATAAACAATGACCTAACTAATAAAATGAGATATGTCTCAGTTTGTTCTAAGATAAAAAAAAATAAAATCGAGAAGGAAGAGACTTTTGCCTTGGTTTTTACTCGACTATTTTTAGTTCACACAATTTGCTATGTAAAGAGCAATAATCAAGACACAAAAAGATAAACTATTTAGAATTTACTTGGAGGGAATGAAATTTGTAATTTCAACTCCCAGTTTCACATTTTTAATCCGCGGAAAATAGAAATTAAAATTTTCCGTACGAATCTGCATTCATTAAGACACGCTTAAGTGGAAGCGATAACTTCTTTCTTTTGTCCCGTCTATTTTTCCTGGGGCCAGCTGTTTTTCTTGGGACAATTACGGATGCAAAGTACGTATCTCTGTCCGAGAAGAAGACAGACATATTTCATCCGGAATATTGCAAGGGATGGCTATGCAAATTTTCTTCGGGAAAAGTGCACCTCTCAGCCGTTAGGAGCCATACAAAAGGAATATAGAATAAGTTCGTAGCTGATCCCGCACTTTTTGTTATCGAACGTTAGAACGTCTCGAGTTTGAAAAGGATTCAGAGCAAAAAGAAAAAATTAATAAGACGTCTCTTTAACTCAAGTGTTGACTTGTATTTTATCGGGGTGACATACGAGGGGATTTCCAAGCAATTTGTTTTACCCTGGAACAACAAGTGAATATAGACTGTTGCTCATAAGTTTCCAACTGTAAACAAATACGGCAAAGTCTATCAATGCATGCAGTTGGATTTATTTTCAATTCTTCAAGAGCCAATTCACCAATCCGCTATATTATGAACACGTTTTGAAAATCTTTGTGAACAGGCTGTAGTATAACCCAAGAGTGCAGGCCAGGCTTTACAGAATAGGACCCAGAACACATTCTTGAGGTACATCTGCTCTGGTTTACTAATACTGTAAAGGTTATGTTTTGCAAATAATTACATAATTACATAATTTACCAAAGAGTTAAATTTTTAAAGAAATATGCCGAAAACTTAATCCAAAATGTAGGAAAGTGATTTTTTGGACGAGACGTGGATATTTTCGAACGGCAGTGGGTCAAAGTCTTGGCAAGATGATTCGGTGAAGTCAGTAAAGAGAAAGAAAGGACGTGGATCGGGAAAACGTTTTATAATTTTGCTCGCAGGATTTAGTTCCGGATTTGCACCTGGAGCCAATCAAGGTATGATTTGATAATGACGAAGTGGATAGCAACAAGTAGAAAAGAGGCTCATGAAGAACACAAGGAAATGAGGAGACAACGCATGAGAAATTAAGAAAGGTTAGAAGAAGGTGCAGAACCAAAGAGATAGAAGAGATTGCAGAAGAGAGTCGAAAAGGGAATATAACGAAGTTCTGCATATCTTAAGAGCGTGGACGGAGAGTTTTGTGTGTTAGACGAAGGCACAAGAATTAGAAGAACAAGGTGAAGAATTTGAAGAATCAAGCAGCGATGAGGTGGAGCAGATAATCAAAGATGTGAAAAATGGAAAAGGCCCTGGTAGTGACGGAATCAGAAGAGGAAACTCAACGGTAGACAGTTTTCCAACAGAAACAGGTGTAAGGCAAGGGGTGAAATAAAGTAGTACTGAAATCAAGAACATTGACAGAGGTAAGATCAAGGAATGGATGAACTGATGAGGTTAAGAAGGAGACCACACATATACAAACTTCCATGTGTACATGGGGAAATAACATGGGCAATTACATTTTTGTGGATTCCTGCTCCCCATGTGTAGTTACAGTGGTGGTAAAGGTAGCAATCGAAAGATTATTTTTTTCTGAGTATTAGGATATCAAAAACTCTACAACTTTCCAATTTATTAAAGCATTAAAATCAAAAATTACATTAATAATTTTCTAACTAAAACACAGAAATGTATCAGATTATCCATAACAACTTAATTTATTCTAATCACGGACGTCTTTGATTTTTATGGATTTTCTGAACTGTCAACATTTAAAAATGAACAAAAATATTTATTCGGTTCAAGAAAAGGTTTTCATTGTGAAAATATTTTACGGCGGCAATAGTTTGCGCGTAGTCCTTGCCTTATTTTCTGTAAAATTCAATAACGGTCCTATTCCTTCGGTATACCAACAAATAATTTAGTAAGAAATTTGTTTATTTTGCTCTAATGAATTTTGTAATCTGGCAATTTAATACTTATTTATTTCATATCTAGGTAAGGACAAAAACTTATTAATATACAATGAAATTAAAGCAACATAAAAAAAGAAAAATAACTATAACAAATATTCAAATAAACCCCCATTCTGTATCAGACAGTATCCCAGCCTATTATAGAAAGAATTTCTCACATTCGCAAGTTGCCGATCGTTTATTAAGTTGCATTCCGCAAAAATAGCATTCCTTAAAGAATCAATATTTGGGTGACGAGTTTTAGAAATATTATTTTTTAAATGACCCCACAAGAAAAAGTCACACGGTGTCAAATCGGGAGATCTAGCCGGCCAGTTTATAGCACCACCTCGACCAATCCAGCTCTCTGGAAATATTTCATTTAATAATTCCCTCACTTGTGCTCCAAAATGTGCTGGGCATCCGTCATGCTGAAACCAGACCTCCCGATTCGCATGTGCAACTTCTTCTAATTCAGGGCCAATATGGTTAATTAAAAGATCTAAATAAGCTTCTGAATTTAAATTTCCCTGTATTTCAAATGGTCCTATAATGCGATTATTAAAAATGCCTGCCCAAATATTGATTTTTTGAGGGTATTGCGTTGTAGTGGGAAGATTTATTCTGGGATTTTCCGGGGCCCAATGCCTAACGTTTTGTGAATTTGGCTCTTGATTTAAAGTGAAGGTACACTCATCGGTAAAACAAATTGATGAGAGGAAGCTGCGATCCCGATTAGCCCGTTCTTGCATTTCTTTACAGAAAGTTTGCCTTTTGATTATTCGTCAAAAGGAAGTAACTCTTGGTGACATTGGAATTTAAAGGGATGATATTTGTTTTTTTTAATATGTTACGGACAGTTTCTATTGAAACATTACATTCTAGGGCAATTGACCTTAAACTAGATGTTGAATTAGCAGTTATCAGGCCTATTACCATTTCCTCTACCTCAACATTTAGATTTCTTGGAACTTCTAAAAAAATAAATGATAAGATTAATTTTAGTTTTGTTTCACTCCACGTTATCACTTGTTAAATTTCTCATAATCCCAGTAAAATTTAAGTTAGCGAACGATAAGGAATTAGCAACTAGGTAATAATAATAAGCGAATCAGAATTATCTAAATAATAACCAAGTAAATTTATTAGTAAAAATTACCTTCTTTCAATGAAAGATTCCCAGTATCTTCAAATTTCTTAACTAAATTTTTTATTGTTGTTACCGAAGGAATAGGACTGTTATTGAATTTTACAGAAAATAAGTCACGGACTACCCCCAGACTATTGCCGCCGTAAAATGTTTTCACAATGAAAACCTTTTCTTCAACTGAATAAATATTTTTGTTCATTTTGAAATCCAAATTTTAAATTGTCGATAAATAATGTTGACATTTCAGACGAATTAGAAATTAGAATCAAGGGACTCTTTGATTAGAATAAATTAAATTGTCATAGGTAATCTGATGAATATCCGTGTTTTAATTTGAAAATTATTAGTGTAATTTTTGCTTTTAATGCTTTAATAAATTGGAAAGTTGCAGAGTTTTTGATATCCTCGTACGCAGAAAAAAATAGTCTTTCGATTGCTACCTTTACCACCACTGTAACTACACATGGGGAGCAGGAATCCCCAAAAATGTAATTGCCCATGTTATTTCCCCATGTACACATGGAAGTTTGTCACACGGTATATCCCCAATGAATGAAATTATAAATCACTTAGGAGTTTCTTCTATATATATTTCAGGAACGGGATTTATCTCATCGAGTTTAGATGCAAATGGTGTACTTTGTAAAATTGGTCGCTGTGGAAGTGTATTAACAAAGAAGATGTTTAATCATTTTATTTGTTCCAGACGAACAGCAACGCTGGTCCCGCTCCTGAGGGAGGACTACCTGACGGGAGCAGTGAATCTAAATTTAATATAACTTAAAACAAGCGCCGGAGTTAATTAAATATTTTTGAAATCGTTAAATTGCAGTTACACAAGAGAAATTTATACTTCAAAAGGGCGATTGAAAGTCGACATAAAAGGGATTTATTTACCCTTAAATATTAAATATTCAGTTGCCTCTTGAAATTGAAAATATGAAAATATATAATATTGAAGTTTATGCGAATATTCTTTTTGATGGATTCGGGAAATATACGTCTTGATTTATTTTAAGTGAATGGTAATTCTGGGTCGTCGGAATTTATTTTTTATTCAGTTCGAGGGAGAGGGTATATGTGAAAACTGCCATTAGCCGGATATATTCAAGTTAGATAATAGAAAAGTCCGCTTCATCCGACAGCATGACATTATCATATAAATGGCTGTATTACTCCAGAACAAAACTCATTTACACCCTCTGCAAAACTTGTTTGGCTTTAGTAGGTACACCGGGTATAAGTTAGTCTTCAATCGCCATTTTGATGTTGTACGAACTATCGAGGTTATGTTGTAATTTATATATGTAATTTAAGTAAACACAGGGTGGATACTTTTCGCGTCTTTACCATTTGGCGACGAAATGAAAAGTAGTACCCTGTATACTGATTAAATATTGTCCAATTCAATCAATTATTGTATGAAATGCACGGACCAATCAAAATAATTTTAATCAGAACTCAAAAGAGAAAAGAATTTCGTCATTACAGGATGGGCCAATAGCGTGAAGTCGACCTATATCTCTGGTTCTATTCAAAGTATCAAAATGAAACTTTACACGTATGTTGAGAACCCCACGAAGCATCCGATAAAATGATTTTGGTGTATACAGGGTGTTCACACTCTAAGCACCAAACCAAAGTTATGTTTTTTCAAATGGAACGCCCCACATTTGTTTGCATATTTGAATTCCCAATAAAATTTTATGAAAGATGGTGTACTACACGATGGTGTTTAGAGTGAGCGATTTTAAGATATTGCCATTTTAGTGCCAGTGTGGACCCAACTTTGAGGAGCTGCTGCCATCTACTTTACTGGTCGGAGCTATTTAAGATTTCTTTATTGGATTAGGTGAAATTCTTGAGTACTTTTGTCACAAAACTTAATATACAGGGTGGACAGCTTACGCATATTTTAGCGCCCAAAACACAAAATATGATTTCCATTTTGTTTCTGGAAGTTGATTTCACATTGAGATAAAAAATTTCATCGCCAGATTGCTTCTTCATGGTCATATTCTTAAATAAATGGTAACTTATTAAACCTACGTATAAATTTAAACAAGGAGTGCCATGGAAGAAAACCGTCTGTAATGTGTGGGCAATTACACACAACGTTAAGAGAACATATTTTATTAGTTAACACTTATTTGCATATGATTATTATATTATACGACAAGTACACAACAACATTAAGTAAATACACGACTACGCCATTGACAGCGATTGCCAACTGGGTGCGGCCCATGAACTTGACCGTCAACCTGTGTCTGCCGTGCGTTCGGATTTACCGCAACCAGGATCGTACGTAAGCGCTTCTGGTTACGTTACATCCCCCTTTTTGTATTCAAAGATTTAGTCTTTGAGGTGGATTCACTATTCTTCCTGACCTTGTCTTGATGGGTGAGGCCAGGTTTGGTCCTGTAGTTGGTTGGGAAGAGTGAGAATCATCTCTCTCAACTTCTTGGGTTTCTGGAGATGGAGGTTGGAGATTTACAGTCGATGTGGATGGAACGACGGTAATGGGTTCAGTAAATTTGGCTTCGGTTTTACGAAGATGATAGGAATTTCTTCTATAAACACTTCCATCTTCTGCTCTTACCAGGACTGACCTTGGATTTTCCGTATTTTCTATTACTTCTCCTCCTTTCCATTTCCTGTGTGCTACTCGGATGCCAACTTTGTCTCCTTTTTGAAACTCTGGTCTTACTCTGGTTGTTCGATCTGCGTATTGCTTCTGTTTTTCTCTCAATTTTTTCAGTTCTTCAGAGACGTTTTTTGTAACTTTTGGTTTCAATTTTTCTTTTGCAATTGGTAGTTTTGTTTTAGTTACACGGCTCATTAACCTTTCGTTTGGAGAGTGCAGTACATCATTTCTTGGTGTATTTCTGTAATTTAGCAATGCCAATTGAACGTCAGAGTCATCTTCTGAGCACTTTTTCAAAATGTTTTTTATTATTTGAACACCACGTTCAGCTAATCCATTTCCACTTGAGTGATATGGACTAGAAGTCTTGTGTTCGAATCCCCACGATGATTCAAAATTTTTGAATTCTCTGGAAGTATATTGCGGACCATTGTCGGTCTCGAGCACTTCTGGAATTCCATGGGTGGCGAACCATTCTTTAAGTTTATCAATCACTTCCTTTGAGGTGAGTGTTTTTAACAGTTTATAGTCCACGAACCCGAAATAACTATCGTAGATCATCACGTTTTCTTTACCGCGAAACGTAAAAAGATCACTCGCGACGATTTGCCATGGGAAATTTGGTATTTCTTTATTCACCAATGGTTCTTTGATGTTCGCGCGTTGCGTTTTTTGGCACACCGAGCACTTGTTGATAAAGTCTAGTATGTCTTTATACTGCGATTTCCAGTACAACAACGGTCTTGTGCGTTTTAGACAACTTTGTATGCCGAGGTGTCCAGCATGAATGTCTTTTAGCACTCTGTTCACTTCTAATTTAGGAACAACTATTTTTTCACCTTTGAAAATTAGACCTTCGTAGTACGAAAGTTCTTCGCGGAAGTTGTGGTAGTGCTTTATACAATTTGGCAGTTTTTTACTTTCATCTGGAAAACCATTTTTTATGTATTCCAGTAATTGTTGCAATTCGAGATCTTGCTTTGTTGATTCTCGTGCTTTTCTGCTCATGCTTAGTATTATTTGCACTTCCAATTCTTCTTCCTCATTTTCTTCTTCTTCATTATTACAGTCACGACTCAGAGCATCTGGAATTGGAATTTCTGTCCCTTTTATGTACTTTACTTGTGGTGAATACATGAGTACATCAAACAAAATTCTTTGGAGACGCGCTGGTGCTGACTGAATTGGTTTTTTGAAGATTACTTTCAGTGGTTTGTGATCAGTTTCCACAAACAGCGTTTTTCCGTAGATGTATTCATGAAATTTTGTGCAAGCGAATTTGATCGCAAGTGCTTCTTTTTCTATCTGCGGGTAGTTCTGTTCTGATTTGGTTAAGGATTTGGTAGCGTATGCTACTGGTTGACCACTTTGGAGTAAAACTGCTCCTAAACTCGCGGAACTTGCATCTACTGACAATGTTACGTTGTCATTGACGTCATAGTACTTCAGAACTGGTGGTTCCGTGAGTACTTTTTTAATTTTGTCAAACGCTTCTTGCTGTTCTCTGTTCCAGACCCATGCTACATCTTTTTTCAGCAACTGCCTTAATGGTTCTGTTAATTTGGACATGTTGTTTATGAACTTGTTCAAATATGTTACCATGCCTAGCAGTCTTTGTAACTGAGTTTTGTTTTCTGGCGTTTTCAGCTTGTTTATCGCTTGGACTTTTTCTATGTCTATTTTTAGACCTTCGCTTGATAGGATATGCCCCAGGTTTGACAAAAATACATTTTTCTGCGTTTAATTTCAATCCAGCATTTTCCAGTTTCTTCATGACTTTTGCAGTGATTTCTTCTAACTTCTGTTTTGACCCTGCATGTATCAATATGTCATCCATTGAACATTCTGTATTGGGCATGTCTCTTAACAAGGAATTCATCACTTGTTGGAAGACTTCTGGTGCTGATGCGAGACCAAATGGAAGTCGCGTACAACAATATCTTCCCCAAGGAGTAGCAAATGTTAGGTATTTTTGAGTTCTTTCACTGACTTTTATTTGCCAGAACCCTCTTTTGCAGTCTAGCAAAGAGAAATACCTGGATCTTGCAACTTTAGCTGCGATTTCTTCCATCGTTTTCAGAGGATAATGTCTTCTCAATAAATTCTTGTTAACATCGGTAGGATCTATGCATATCCTTATTTGGTTCTTTTTTCTTACTATAACCATTGGACTGACCACCGGTGTTGGTTCTGTGATCGATTTAATGACTTAGACATCAACCATTTTATCCAGTTCTTTTTTAACGGCCTCTCTTATAGCGTAAGGAATTCTTCTGGCTGGTTTTATTTCGAAACTTGGATTTGGCACTAGGTCAATATCATATTCAAAATTTTTCAGGCATCCCAGTCCCTTGAAAACATTAGTTTCCTGCTTTTCTGTAGAAAGTGCGTTAACTCTTTGGATTAGTTTTAGATCTTTGCACGTATTTCGACCTAATATTGGGCAGACATTCTCTCGAACGATTTTGAAGGTTATTTCTGCTTGTTTACCTTTAACCGTACAACTCAAAGTTGTTTCACCGATCACTTTAATTTTATGATCCGTAAAACTCACCAATCTGGCTGTTTTGGATGGTTTTAGCGAAATTTTGGCTTCTAACTTCTTTAGTAACCTTAATGGAAGGACATTGCATTGTGCCCCTGTATCTAGCTTGACTTGGAACTTTTGCTGCTTGTATTTGACAGTTTCATTCCATTCGTTGTCTTCTTTTGAGCTGATCGCGTGCACATACACAACTTCTTCATCATCTTCCGTGATGGAGTTGATTTTGCTTTTTTGTTCGACCTTCTTTTTGTTTTGGCTGAAGCACTTTTTTGTTAGGTGACCTTTTTTTCCACAGTTTTCGCAACTTTTGTTGTAGGCTGGACACTCTTTTTTTCCGTGCTTGGAACCACATCTTCTGCAGTCGAATTGTTCTTTTGATGAGTCTTTTGAGTTTTTCTTTTTTCTTATTACGTGTACTTCTTTTGCCTCTTCTTTTGTTATCTCGTTCATTTGTCTGGACGTTTGTTCACTTGCCCTACAAATTTTAATTGCTTTTTGTAGATCAAGGTCATCTTCTGAGAGTAATTTTTCTCTCAACTTTACATCTTTGACCCCGAGAACAATTCTGTCTTTTATAAGGCTGTCACATAAATTTTGAAACTCACAGGTTTTGCTTTTGTTTGTGATATTAGTTAAAAAATCATCAAAGCTCTCACCTTCTTTTTGCTGTGTCGTGTTGAAGACGTACCTTTCATAAGTATGTGGTATTTAACTTTGGTATAAAATACGCCTCGAATTTTTCTTCAATTATTTTTAGGTTGCTTTTTTCTGCCTCTGTGAGCGTGAATGTGTTAAATATTGCCAGTGCCTCTGGTCCGATTATTGTCATAAAAATGGCAACTTGCATGTTTGGTATTTTCTTATCTAATTCTGCTGCAACTGAATAGAAGTCGTACTGTTGTTTCCAGAGCTTCCAATCGTTGATCATGTTTTCAGACAAGTGTAAAGGTTTGGGTGGTCTAATTTGGACGCCACTGGACCTCATTGTTTCTTCCTCAGCATGGGACATTTTTAGACACTAGTTACTTTATTTTATCACTTATTTTTCACTGCTTTTTACTTTTTGGCACTTAAAATCAAGACTTCTGACACCATGTAACGTGTGGGCAATTACACACAACGTTAAGAGAACATATTTTATTAGTTAACACTTATTTGCATATGATTATTATATTATACGACAAGTACACAACAACATTAAGTAAATACACGACTACGCCATTGACAGCGATTGCCAACTGGGTGCGGCCCATGAACTTGACCGTCAACCTGTGTCTGCCGTGCGTTCGGATTTACCGCAACCAGGATCGTACGTAAGCGCTTCTGGTTACGTTACACCGTCCTTTCAAGAAGTAATCTTGCAATGAGATTTCTTGTGCTGGTGTAAACTCTGTTCGCTAAATTTTCTGTAAAAACAAAGTGTAAGCATTTTTCTGAGTTTTGGGTAGCAAAATTGGGGAAATTCCCCAAAAATGGTACAAAATTACGGCAAAAATCTCAATTCTTAAGGTTCAATCTTTATTTTTGTCTAAATTATCAGTCACAGACCTGCTCCATTTTGGGCAAGTTGGCCACTCCGTACAATATGAACTACACTGCCGGACAAAAAAAAACCGGACACATGTTTTTATTTTTGTTTTGAGGCCCTACAATATTTTGATGTTACTTGACTTACGCAAATAATTAACGATTGCCCTACTAGTGAGGAAAAAGAAAGTTTTAGCTGAATATTGCACCTTTCAAAAGCCTAAACAGCCAAATCAGCATTTTGACTCTTCATGCATCTTTATTGAAACATCAAAATCTTTTACGTTATTGGGCTGCTCTCTATTTTCTATTGGTTTCTTGGTGAAATTTCATTTGTAAATGTCAGCTTTTAACATTTTCCATACAATGCACCCCGAAATTTGTTCACAAATGGTTGCTTTAAGCCACGATGGCCGAAGAGTGCGGTATATTGCTCAAGTGCTGAATATACCCCGTAACACAGTGCAAAATGTACTCTTGCGATTTCGTGAAACTCATGGGTTTGTAAAGAAGGTCGGATCTGGTCGTCCACTGGTACTAAAATGGCCATATCTTAACATCGCTTACTCTAAACCCCACCGTGCAGCATATCAGCTTTCATGAAATTTTGTGGGGAATCCAAATATGCAAACAAATGTGGGGCATTCCATTTAAAAAAGCATAACTTTGGTTTGGTACGTAGCACGTGAACACCTGTATTACATCAAAATATAATAGAATCAGAGATATGGATCGACTACGCACTAATGGCCCATCCTGTATAAAGGCTTGCTTATAGAGCCTGTATAATTTTTATATTTACAACGAACGTTTAGATACTATTAGTTTTAATTTAAGTAAAAAGTTAAATGAGTATTCTTGTTGGATTGAAAGCGTAGAAGATAAAAAATGACATGTTATAAATAAACTTTTATTTTAATTTCGAAACTAGTAGAGTAGACAGGCGGCTTCTACAATTTCCCCCACCACTGATACCGTCACTCTTTCATAGATTCCCCCACCGCTCACCACACTACACTACTCTACAAGAATCGTTTAGTTGAGTATGCAGAATCTGTAATAATGATACTTATAAAAAGACAATTTAACGTACTTTAATATTTCGACTTCAATTCTCCTTTCGTGTCTTTTAGCAAAGTATAAAATAGTCACCCTTGTAGATACGTTTTGGGAGTTTAAAATTTTGTTTTGTGCTTTTAAATAGACACATATCGAATTAAGAAAATAGTAAATTAAATTTAAAGACATGTAGTTTGTGTATTTGATAAACACATTTGTTTAAAACAAGAAATAGAGACCAAACTAGGTATAGGATAAAATAATTTAAAATTTTATATTATTTTTGATTTCATCGTTGGAGGGCATGATGCACACTAAATAATGTAGATAAGGTTCACCTAATTTTAAGGCAGTGTGTTTCGAATTTCACAACTTTAATTCAATCCATACTAAATCTAATTATAAAAAAGGCCATATTAGCAAAGAATTTTCTAATATATGCCTGACTTAATGATTAATTCAAATGTTATTAACTAATGCTACTGAGAAGTTTAATACAGGAACATAATTATTACGATACAAACTAAGAAATAATATAAAATAAATATAATCCAAAAGTAAATTAAGCAAGTCAGCTTTCCCACAAAAAAACAAGCGAACTTTCCTGTCACTTTTCTCTAAAAGAACTTGAACATTTTATTTAATTTTCAACCTGTCCATAAATATAGAGATTAAATAAATTTAACCACAAAAATGCAATGTTTAAATAAAGATAACACTCTTAAATGTATGTATTATGTATTTATGTGTAAAATAAATAAATATGTTATAATAAGTACGTAGTTGTGTTAACAGATTTAAGTTGGCGAGGGATGGGGTTGCGCATTACCATACTTCACGGATGCAATACAATGTCTTGCAGTACCAGGGGCGCAGGTGAGCTTTTGAAAAGGTAAGTTGGCGGATTGCGAAAGGAAATAGTGTACAGGTGTCTTATTTTAGAAGTTTCCATCAAAGTTTGGTATTTTCTTGATCTCCCGGGAAGAGATGGTGAATAATTTGAATTTTATATGACCTATATTTGCTTTTTTTTAATATTTTTTGAACTTTTGTTTTGGAAACACCAACTTGTGATTCGATTTCGCGACAAGAAGTTTTGGGTGTCGCCTCAACCAACGATAAAACATTTTATTTCTTCCTCTTCCCTATTTTCTTTATTATAAATTTTGTTTCTAGGTTTATTGAATGACCCATAGTGAATTAAGTTTGATTTTAATCATTGTGTACCTGTTGAAAACAGCAATTATGTCGTATGACCAATCAAATTTATTAGAAAAAAATAGCAAATGCGTAATAAAGCTTCCAAACTGGAATTAACTGCGTATAAATCGAATTCTCGTAAGGTTCCACCTCATTTATAACTCAAGGACTGGCACGAAGCTCCCCTTCCATTCTCTAATGATTTCCAAGCTTCAATACTATACAGCAAATTGGCAGACTGTCAGCCAGATTCCCCCCGACACATAACGGTAACATTTACGAAAATTAACGACAATCTATTAAGAAAATTTTTTAAATTAATGTAACCGAGTTAGTAACTCAAACGGTGAGCTAATGAACTGATTAACCTAGTTATTTTACGGTGCAGAGCTTTTAAAATGAATAAAACAACGCGTCACTTGGCCCCGACACGTTAATGAATTAATTATGCTGTAATACTCTTAGAGCGAATGATGTTTAGTCTTCTAAGTGTTCCTGTCGTACATTAGACGGCAAGGGCGTACAGTTTTTCGTTGGAATTTTAAAGAAACGTACATTCGACAAAATTTTATCCACAAAGGTGTAACTGAGGATGTCCTGTTGCTGTAAAGTTACCCTTATCTACTAAATTGATCCAACTTAAAGTTGAAAAGTCTACAAACAGATTTAGAGTTGCCAGAAGCAAGTCTTCGAAGACTTTCTTTAGTGAATAAAAACACTTATTAAAAGACTTCGTTTTCAAACTGTGGAGACAACATTTTGATATAAATTTTTGACTCAGAATTTTATTTATATTCTGTTGAGAACAACATTTTGATTACAATCTAGCAGGTTTAATATGGTAATGCCCTCAATTTTAATCAAATTCCACATTTTTACGATGCACTCCTCATGCAGTTTCAAGCAGAATATAAGTCAAATGAAAACTTTATTAAATTGGAATAGTGAGGTTATTGCCTGACAATAAAACCCGTATGAAGATAACACTACAATATAGAACTGATCTAGCTAACCCTAGGTTTTTATATTGCTTTTATTGTACTGGTTTACGATGGATTTGCTCATATAGGTACATATCCGGCTGCCTTTTTAATTGTACAGTTACACCCCGGTTTAATCAGCAGGGAGTTTTGCGGGAAATGGTGCAGATGTTATAAATTGTTTCAAGTATAAGCAGCTTCAAAAACTTACAAACATTTAACCAAAACGACAGCAATAAAACTATAAAGCTCAATTTTAAAAATTGTACCATGCCAATAAAGCTCTTACATCCACTGTAATGCGATCCCGCAAATATAATATGAAAGCGGAAGTTGAATAACCTTGAATATGATGCGACATATCTTATTACACACAGTTTGAATAAATCTACCCGTGCATAATTTGAAACCTCTGATGAAATTTGACACCTGCTCGGTGAAATTCGAATGCTGTAGTTGGATATGTGGTGTTAAATTTCATCAGATTCGATTTAAATTATGTCACATATATATAAAGCTACACTCTGTTTTGGAATATATCGCTTTACTTTACCCTCCAGGTAAACATAGAACAATTTTGAAGCGATATAAGACAATCACAACTTAAACAGTAAAAGTATGCAAGGCGTTTAGTATTCTCAAAAGGAACCTCCCTTAAAGTATCCATAGTTCTCTCTATCGTTTATAACAATGAACTCGTATGCGCCGACTGCACAAAACACTCAATTGACACTATTTATGTTTGTCACGTGGCAGACTCTCCAGAGTTATTGTTATTGTTCCCGATTTGGATTCTGCTGCTCCCTCATACTTTAAAAAATGCACGTTATAAAATTCTCTCCGCGGCACGTATCGGGCCCCAGTAAATCCCCGCGGTAATTGAATCTAGAGGTACTGTCGCAGTGTTTACACTCACGTGTGTATCCAGCGAGTTTTTAGGTGAATTTAAAAATTCAGGATACGCTGTAAAATTGGTTTACCTATTTATATGAGCGTTTTACGAGGACGTCTTTTAAATAAGAAGTGCAGCAGGAACGTACAGCCTCATGTAGTAGGATTTATGTGTTGGTTAGACGCTGATATTTTCTTGGTTCATTATAAAACGCGTAGCGGAATCCAGAAAATCTGAAGTTTGCGTTCATCGTTATTTTGTTCCTTGGAGATGCAAGCTAACTGCTTCACTGGAAGAACTTAGAAATAAAGTATCAAATTCCTATTAGAGAGCAAACACAAGCAAGAAACTAGCCAATTCACACGCAGGCTCCGATTCCAAGCCACCCACTAAATTGCAACTTTATCTCGGTTTTTCCTGTCAAAGTAAACAAGATGAAGGATCGAGATATTTGCGAATGCGACGAAAGCATTGCATATAGAGAGCAATTTCGGCTCGTTCCTCTAATGTGTTTAATCAACGGTTTAATCATAATCAGAGACGGAAATAAGCCAAAGTTATCAAGAACCATCTCACGAGTGCCATCCCTATCTCTCTGATTGGCTCCCGTCTTAAAACGGATACGAGACGAGCAGGAAGCGCAACTGAATCACGTGACTGGAGTTTACATGGGGCAGGTTTCAACAAAGTTGTTAATGCGTGTGATTCCTGCTACAATTTTATTTATTTGATGCTTTTGTATAACTCATTATTCAATTATTATAACATATTCCAACATATCGTGTATGTATTATGCGTTTCTGTGGCAGCGTTTATCCAACGACTACTGTCTGTGCACACTTATCTAGAATAGGGGACTTAATCTAGCCTTAAAAGTGCAACTACCTGTGAGTTCTTGCAAATAAGGCGCAGTACCCAACTCTGATGAAAGTTTGAAACACTAGGCGTAGAGCGTAGACGAGTGTTTTAATTCGTCGGTCGTTGGATAATAAACTATTTTCAACCTTATCTTGGAAAAGATAGCCCGATTTTTTGAATCTAACGGGCACCTGTTGCACTCTAACCTCAAATGACAAGTCGCACGAGTTGACAGATCATTTTGTGTTCGGTCGGTAAAGTCGGACTCTAACCGGCTCAAGTAGATCAGGGACGTAAGTTTGTCAGTCTCGCAGGATAAAAGGTAAGTCAAGCGGCATTGTACTGGGTTCGAACCCACGCTGTGGGATTCCACGCTTGCTTTTGTGTCCACGCGCCATTTTAATAAGCTTCACCGTACATCAAACGAGCAATTATAGTTCCATATCATATTTAACTTCCGAGATGTACTTAGATGAAAAATGGAATTGAATTTGCACGAAGGCCCCCGTACAAGCATTTGTGGCTTTATAAGGAAAATAAAAGGTTGAAACAGTGTGGAATGATTGTCCGGGAATCTGCGAAATATATTTTAGAAACACTGAATCGATTCCACTCCGATAAAATGTCAATTAGTTCTCGTTCGGCGGATTCTGGGGAGGCTTTGAATGCTATAATGAAACAGCATTATTGCTTTCCCAACGGCACCACTATTTCACGTGCCAGTCAATATAATACAGAAAAATCCTAAATGTATTTCCCATATATCACGTGTATTGTGTGCATTCAGAAAAGAATTTACTCTGAATAGCAGAAAATGCACTAGGTACCTCGTTAGCCGCAGCATTCTCTGTACATTTCTCGAAATTTCTTCGTCCAAGACCACCTAAAGCATAAATACACGCAGGTTCACAAAATTCGATCCGCTCCTAACTCACCGAATTAAAAAACTGAATAAATAGCCAGTTGCTAAGATATAAACTTACGATACATTTTAAAACTTTATGAATAGAACCGAGTTGTTGAAAATAATACAAACTGGAATAAAGACCTCGTGAATAAAAAAAAAATTTAAAAGAACCCATTAATGAACAAAAATTTGTGTAATATAAAAGTTGATGGCAACTTTGCTGCTCGGAATATAAAAATAATTAGAAATCGTGGGAGTAACGTGCGAGATAAAACAGAATCTCTTCGGAGGGACGAGATTTCGATTTATTTGAGCTATATATGACTGAACAAATCTACTTGAAAGTGGAATCGAAAAAATGAAACCCGGGAGGGCACTCGTCTAAAGTGCTACTAAATGTTTCCCACTCTCTCCTCTTTTTTTCCTTTTATAAAATATTCCCCATCTTTTTCTACCGCGCTCTTCCCTGTATAATAGAAGGTAATACTTATAGATTACTGGAGAAATGCATAGGAAAAACAGTAGATTTTACTTTCAAAATCAGCATACACTTAGTGCCAATAAAGGACGACGTTTTGAAGCAAAAAAAGTGCAAGAGTTGCTGCCCGAAGATTATCCCAGAAGAGTTGCCTTTTGTCAAAGGATGCTACAAAGTTTAATCGAAAATCATAATTTTTATAACCTTGTTTTGTTTACTGATGAAGCAAAATTCACCCAAAATGGTATTACAAAGAAAAATGGATAGGTCGTGGTCAAAACGCGCCAATTGCTTGGCCACCACGATCGCCTGAATCCTCTCGATTACTACCTTTGGGGGTCTCCTTAAAACCCTGGTATAGGTATTATACACCAGACGACAACTTGGAAGTTCTTCAGGCTCGTGTACAGAATACAGTAAATGGTATTCAAAAATGTAGATAGGTACCCTTTTGTCGTAATTTGACATTTTTCGAGAAATTTGACGTTTGCAGTGCTTTAAATAATTAAGGATATCTCGGAAACTAAATTAGATAAAACGTTGCAAACCTTATTTTAGAGAATTAGGAAAGTTCATGATATGAAGATTAAATTTGAGATTTTTAAAACTCTGATATCGACTCGATTTTTTTTAACGAAACGGCATATTAATTTGTACACCATCAGACGCAGATTTCTAGCCTCTTTCAATTTTATTTAAACTATTTTGGTCTGTCTCTTCTAGTTTTTAGAATATTTTGAATAGTTACCGCTTGAAAATGCGAAAACGCATTTAAAAAAATTAGAAAATACGAAATATTTCAAAAACTAGCAGAGACAGGCCAAAATGGTTTTAATGAAATTGAAAGAGGATAAAAATCTGGGTCTAATGATGTAAAAATTAATATACGGTTCCATTTAAAAAAGTCGAGATATCAATGTTTGAAAAATCTGAAACTTAATGGTCCATAATCATGAACTTTCCTAATAAATTCTCGAAAAATAAAGTTTGCAACGTAACAGGAATCTCCTTCTGCGTTTAACACAACTGTCAAAACCGCAACGTCAAATTTTTCGATAAATTTCAGATTACGTCCAAAGTGTTTTTAATAAAGTGAACCTAAAATTCAAAAATAAATTAAAAATGCGATGACATAAAGGCTGTTCCATTTAAAATGACGAAGTTAGTATGACAATATTAATTTTAGGGTACTTACTTACATTTTAAATGTAGCCCATTTGTGACGTGTTAAGCGGATTTACCAATAAAATAAGTCCCTTGTGTATGCTCTACAGTACATATCCATTGGTACAACAAAATGCGCGCGACCAGTGCGTTGGTTTATTGCTTGATTCACACTTGTTTATTTGGCTGTTAAAAGTAGATAAGATTCCATAACTTATTTTCTGAATATGCTTAAAAGGTGTATAACGCCATTCTAGGCTTTAAAACACAAACAACACACAACTAATAAATGAAACGGAACACAATAAGTTTAAGAGCTGAACACAAGAAAACGTTATCGTCAGTCGAAGATATGAAAATATAACAATGACGCAACGCCGAATGTATTGGAAACAAGAAAAATGAGAATATACATCTTTTCCCTATATTTCATCAGATTTTACATCGATTCAATCGAATTTCACATAAATTTCAACGGATTTCACATGGATTCTGTCGGATTCGCGTAGACTTCAAAGAATTTTACATGGATTCCATCGGACTTTCCATGAATTTCATCTGTCACTAGATTTTTTTATTTTAGTTGCTTTTACATTCCACAAAATTTCATATGAATTTCTTTAGATTTAAGAAGATTCCATCAGATTCCTAAGGCTTATTCAAATTACATATGAATTTAATCGAATTACACGTATTTCATCAGATCTGGCATGGATTCCACCAAATTTTATATGTATTTCATCAGATTTTACACTGATTTGACATAGATTTCGACAGATTGTACGTGAATTCTATTGGATTAAAGTAGATTTCAGTTATTTACATGGAATTCATGAATTTCATGTGTAGCCAGATTTGTTATTTTAGTTAATTTACATTCCACAAAATTCTTATTCTGATTTCATAGGAATTCCATTAGAATGTCATCGGTCACCAGATTTTTTATTTTAGTTGCTTTACATTCCACAAAATTTCATATGAATTTCTTTAGATTTAAGAAGATTCCATCAGATTCCTAAGGCTTATTCAAATTACATATGAATTTAATCGAATTACACGTATTTCATCAGATCTGGCATGGATTCCACAAGATTTTATATGTATTTCATCAGATTTTACACTGATTTGACATAGATTTCGATAGATTGTACGTGAATTATATTGGATTAAAGTAGATTTCAGTTATTTACATGGAATTCACGAATTTCATGTGTAGCCAGATTTGTTATTTTAGTTAATTTACATTCCACAAAATTCTTATTCTGATTTCATAGGAATTCCTGAGATTTAGTAGAATTGCTTGTGAATTTAATCGAATCCCACGTGGATTTCATCGGATTGTACATAGTTTTCAACGAATTTTGCATGGATTCTATCGGATTCACTTAAACTTCAATAAATTGTATATGGATTCAAACGAATTTCCTATGAATTTCATCTATCACCAGATTTGTTATTTTAGTTAATTTACACCTTCTAAAGGTTTTATTCAGATTTCATACGAATTTCATTAGACTTAAATGGAATTGCATCAGATTTCATCAGATTTTACATCGATTCAATCGAATTTCACGTAAATTTCAATGGATTTCACATGGATTCTGTCGGATTCGCGTAGACTTCAAAAAATTTTACATGAATTCCATCGGACTTCCCATGAATTTCATCTGTCACCAGATTTTTTATTTTAGTTGCTTTTACGTTCCACAAAATTTCATATGAATTTCATTAGATTTAAGAAGATTCCATCAGATTCCTAAGGATTATTCAAATTACATATGAATTTAATCGAATTACACGTCTTTCATCAGATCTGGCATGGATTCCATCAAATTTCATATTTATTTTATCAGATTTTACATAGATTTCGACAGATTTTACGTGGATTCTTTTGGATTAAAGTAGATTTCAGTGATTTTTACATGGCATTCATGAATTTCATGTGTAGCCAGGTTTGTTATTTTAGTTAATTTACATTCCACAAAATTCTTATTCGGATTTCATATGAATTCCATTAGATTTAACAGGATTGCATCAGATTTCTGAGGTTTATATTAGAATTGATTGTGAATTTAATCGAATCCCACGTGGATTTCATAGGATTGGACATATAGTACGGAATTGCATCAGGCTTCTAAGGTTCATTCAAATTGCATATAAATTTAATCGAATTTCAAGATAATTCCATGTAATTTCCCACAGATTCCATCAGACTTCATGTGTATTTCATAAGATTTGCACAGATTCAATCGGATCACATATAGATTTCAACTGATTTTACATGGATTCTATCGGATTCAAATAGATTTCAATGAATTTTACATGGATTCCATCGAATTTTATATGAATTTCATTTGTCGCCAGATTTTTTATTTTAGTTGCTTTACATTCCACAAAATTCAATCAGATTTCATATGAATTTTATTAGATTTAAGGAGATTGCGTCAGATTCCTAAGGCTTATTGGAATTGCATATGAATTTCTATGAATTTCACATATTCCATCAGATTTCATATGTATTTCATCAGATTTTACACTGATTCAATAGAATTTCACATAGATTTCAACAGATTTTAAGTGGATTTCATCGGATTGTACATAATTTTCAACGGATTTTGCATGGATTCTATCGAATGCACTTAAACTTCAATAAATTATATATGGATTCGAACGAATTTCCTATGAATTTCATCTATCACCAGATTTGTTTTTTTTAGTTAATTTACACCTTTCAAAGTTTTTATTCAGATTTCATACGAATTTCATTAGATTTAAATGGAATTGCATCAGATTTCTAAGGTTTATTCAAATTGCATGTAAATTTAATCGAATTTCAAGAGAATTCCATGTAATTTCCCACAGGTTCCATCAGACTTCTGCGTATTTCTTAAGATTTTGCACAGATTCAATCGGATCTCATACAGATTTCAACTGATTTTACATGGATTCTATCGAATTCAAATGGATTTCAATGAATTTTACATGAATTCCATCGAATTTTACATAAATTTCATTTGTCACCAGATTTTTTATTTTAGTTGCTTTACATTCCACAAAATTTTCATTCAGATTTCATATGAATTTCATTAGATTTAAGGAGATTGCGTCAGATTCCTAAGGCTTATTCGAATTGCATATGAATTTCACATATTCCATCAGATTTCATATGTATTTCATCAGATTTTACACTGATTCAATAGAATTTCACATAGATTTCAACAGATTTTAAGTGGATTTCATCGGATTGTACATAATTTTCAAACTGATTTTGCATGGATTCTATCGGATGCACTTAAACTTCAATAAATTATATATGGATTCGAACGAATTTCCTATGAATTTCATCTATCACCAGATTTGTTATTTTAGTTAATTTACACCTTCCAAAATTTTTATTCAGATTTCATACGAATTTCATTAGACTTCAAATGGAATTGCATCAGATTTCTAAGGTTTATTCAAATTGCATGTAAATTTAATGGAATTTCAAGAAAATTCCATGTAATTCCATCAGATTTCATATAGATTTCAACTGATTTTACATGGACTCTATCGAATTCAAATAGATTTCAATGAATTTAACATGAATTCCATCGAATTTTACATGAATTTCATTTGTCACCAGATTTTTTATTTTAGTTGCTTTACATTCCACAAAATTTTCATTCAGATTTCATATGAATTTCATTAGATTTAAGGAGATTGCATCAGATTCCTAAGGCTTATGCGAATTGCATATGAATTTAAATGAATTTCACATATTCCATCAGATTTCATATGTATTTCATCAGATTTTACACTGACTCAATAGAATTTCGTATAGATTTCTACAGATTTTACATGGATTCCATCGGATTAATGTGACACAAAGCCGAATGTATTGGAAATGAGAATATATATCCAAAAATTCAGCTTCACTAAAAGTCGTCGAGCGGGCACTTGAAATTAAACGCACTCGTATAAATAATACTATTATTGTATAAAAATATAATGTACAGAATTTTAAATACACCTATGTACAAGAACCTCGACGAAACATTTATAATGCATGATTTAAAAAAAACAACTAACTTAATCCTATGACTAGCTGATTGTACAGCAATGAATTGTTGCTAAAAATGAGGTAGATCAGGAATTCTGGAACGACATTTTCAAAAGAAACAAAAAACAGAACGTAAAACTATTACATAACAAACTGATAACATCCTCTCCTCCAATTTGTACTTCTTTTAAGTAAACGCTCGAAAATGACAAAAAAATAAACTATACGATCTGCACAGACATTCACAAACTAAAAATTTAATAGTCAATATTATTAATAATAAAATATATAAATTTCTTTACTCAATTATGCAACAACGTAAATAGAATCTACTTTGGAACACGTCTTTACAACCGTAAAACTTACAAATTACGTAAACGAGAACTCTGATACAACAAATAACGATATAGCGCATCTGCTCCGGCATTTATGCCCCAAATTTGAACGATATAAATTAGAGGAGCAGGACACCACAATTTTCAATTTGACGATAAGCTTCGAAAATTTCACGCGCCCTACCACCCGTAGCTTTGGAACAGCCCGTGTTTAACAGGGTTAAAAACAACCTTCGCACTTTCGAATAACATTTAATTTTATAAAGGCACCGTACTACTTTCAACATAAAGCTAAAATTCTTAGGGAACTATAAGCAGCATACGTTTACAAAATATATAAAATAATTTTTTTTGTACAGGATATTTCACGATTCCATAAATTCACAGATCGGTGCAAATACCCTGTATAATTTCTGCTGTTTTGGAAAAAGCAGGAAAACTATAATACTGTAATTAATAAATGATTTCATTCACAGAAACAACGTAAAGAAATATTTTGATAAATAAAAAAAGTTTAGGCTGCAATGTTTCCGTGAAATATTTGAATCCTAGGAATAAAATCGATTGAATTAACGAATTACATGCGCCAACGGAGCATCCCAACAATTCATAGAACTTTGGAAGCGGTTAACCAACCGTATATATATAAATATTACAAAATACACTCAACCGTTAATAGCACCAAATCTGCCCTGAAAGTTTCTTTAAAAAAATGATATGACGTAAAAGGGCACTTACACTGCGTGATGTGTTCTCGTATAAATCAGTCTTGGAATAGCGGCAATTTTCCCGCAGACGAAAAAAACTGCCGCCGAAAGTTTTGTGAATAGAAAAAGCGTTTCTACGTTATTTTCCCAACTGAAATTAATTTGTTCCTAACGATAGCCGTTTGCTTAAAGCGAATAATTGACACAGCGTCACAGTGATGATATCTCAAGTTTACTTCCCACCGCCCGTTCTCAATATTCGAGACGAATATTTATCATCAAAATTTGATTATTCCATACGAAAGAATACAAAATCGAGGGAATCTGCCGGAATCTAGTGACTAGCAAGGTCTCCACACTCTTATAATAATACGGCAGTCAATTTTTCTCTTACATCATTGCTAGATCGCACGGCAGTCCATCTCGACTTTGTACGTTACAATTTTAAATTAACTTAAGGAAAACTTTGTTGCGGCAATCATTATATTTAAGTTTTACACATGTTCTTCGATTTTATAATACGAAATTAGGGGAAGCGAACAGATCGAATTGCATATGGATTTCAAAAGGATTTAATCAAGTTTCACGCGAATCCCATCCGACTTCAAAGGTATTTCATCACTTTTTACATCGATTCAATCGAATTTCACATAAATTTCAAAGAATTTTACATGAATTTCATCAGACTTCCCACGAATTTCATCTATCGCCAAATTTTTTATTTTAGTTGCTATACATTCCACAAAATTTCACATGAATTTCATTAGATTTAAGAAGTTTGCATCAGATTCCTAAGGCTTATTCGAATTACATATGAATTTAATCGAATTTCACGCATTCCATCAGATTTTACACCGATTGAATGGAATTTGACATAGATTTCGACAGATTTTACATGGATTTTATTGGATTAAAATAGATTTCAGTGATTTTTACGTGGAATTCATGAATTTCATTTGTAACCAGATTTGTTATTTTAGTTAATTTACATTCCACAAAACTCTTATTCAGATTTCATATGAATTCCAATAGATTTAAAAAGATTGCATCATATTCCTGAGGTTTACTCGAATTGCATGTGAATTTAATCAAATCCCACGTGGATTCCATCGAACTTGACATAAATTCAATCAGACCCTATACGTATTTAATCAGATTTTACACGGATTCAATCGAATTGGACATAGTTTTCAACGAATTTTACATGGATTCCATCGGACTTCTCATGAATTTCATCTGTCACCAGATTTTTTATTTTAGTTACTTTACATTCCACAAAATTTTTATTCAGATTTCATACGAATTTCATTAGATTTAAGAAGATTGCATCAGATTCCTAAGGCTTATTCAAATTACATATGAATTTAATCGAATTTCACGTATTCCATCAGATCTGGCATGGATTCCATCAGATTTCATACGTATTTCATCAGATTTTACACTGATTGAATGGAATTTCACATAGATTTTGACTGATTTTACATGGATTCTATTGGATTAAAGTAGATTTCAGTGATTTTTACATAGAATTCATGAATATCATCTGTAACCAGATTTGTTATTTTAGTTAGGTAATTTACATTCCACAAAAATGTTATTCAAATTTCATATGAATTTCATTAGATTTAACAGGATTGCATCAGATTCCTGAGATTTAGGAAAATTATTTTTGAATTTAATCGAATCCCATGTGGATTCCATCAGATTCCATATGTATTTCATCAGATTTTACATGGATTCAATGGACCTGGGCATAGTTTTCAACGGATTTTGCACGGATTCACTTAAACTTCAATAAATTATATATGAATTCAAACGAATTTCCTATGAATTTCATCTGCCAACAGATTTGTTATTTCAGTTAATTTTCACCTTACAGAGTTTTTATTCAGATGTCATATGAATTTCATTACTCTTAAATGGAATTGCATCAGATTTCTAAGGCTTATTCAAATTACATTTGAATTTAATCGAATTTCAAATGAATTCCATGTAATTTCCCACAGACTCCATCAGACTTCATGCATATTTCATAAGATTTTGCAAAGATTCAATCGGATCTCATATAGATTTCAACTGATTGTACATGGATTCTATCAATTCAAATAGATTTCAATGAATTTTACATGGATTCCATCGGAATTTTTTTATTTTAGTTACTTTACATTCCACAAAATTTTTATTCAATTTCATATGAATTTCATTCGATTTAAGAAGATTCCATCAGATTCCATCAGATTATTCGAATTACAAATGAATTTAATCGAATTTCACGAATTCCATCAGATCTGGCATGGATTCCAACAGATTTCATATGTATTTCATCAGATTTTACACTGATTCCATGGGATTTGACATAGATTTCGACCGATTTTACATGAATTCTATTGGATTAAAGTAGATTTCTGTAATTTTTACATGGAATTCATTAATTTCATCTGTAGCCAGATTTGTTATTTTAGTTAATTTACATTCCACAAAACTCTTGTTCAGATTTCATATGAATTCCATTAGATTTAACAGGATTGCATCAGATTCCTGAGATTTAGTAAAACTATTTTTGAATTTAATCGAATCCCATGTGGATTCCATCAGATTCCATATATATTTCATCAGATTTTACACGGATTCAATGGAATTGGACATAGTTTTCAACGGATTTTGCATGAATTCTATTAGGTTCACTTAAACTTCAATAAATTATATATGGATTCAAACGAATTTCCTATGAATTTCATCTGCCAACAGACTTGTTATTTCAGTTAATTTTCACCTTACAGAGTTTTTATTCAGATGCCACATGAATTTCATTACTCTTAAATGGAATTGCATCAGATTTCTAAGGCTTATTCAAATTGCATTTGAATTTAATCGAATTTCAAATGAATTCCATGTAATTTCCCACAGATTCCATCAGATTTCATGCGTATTTCATAAGATTTTCCAAAGATTCAATCGGATCTCATATAGATTTCAACTGATTTTACATTGGTTCTATCGAATTCAAATAGATTTCAATGAATTTTACACGGATTCCATCGAACTTCTCATGAATTTCATTTGTCACAAACATTTTTATTTCAGTTGCTTTACATACATTCCACAAAATTTTTATTCAGATTCCATATGAATTTCATTAGATTTAAGAAGATCGCATCAGATTCCTAAGGCTTATTTGAATTATATATGAATTTAAACGAATTTCACGTATTCCATCAAATTCCATATGAATTTCATCAGATTTTTCACTGATTCAATAGAATTTCACATAGATTTCAACAGAATTTACATGAATTTCCTTGTGATTAATGTAGACTTCCCATGAATTTCGTCTGTCACCGGATTTGCATCAGATTTTTAAGGCTTACTGAAATTTAATCGAATTCCAAGTGAATTCCATGGAATTTCTCACGAACTCTGTCAGACTTCACATGCATTTCATTAGATTTTACATGGATTTGACTTAGAATTTAGTGATTTTTACATGGATGTAAATTTAATCGAATTTCATGCGAATTCCATATAATTTCCCACGGATTTCATCAGACTTAATGTGTATTTAATCACATTTTGCAGAGATTTAATCGGATCTCATACATATCTCGACTGATTTTACATGGATTCTATCAAATTCAAATAGATTTCTATGAATTTTACATGGATTCCCATGAATTTCATCTATCACACATTTTGGTTAATTTTTATTCGGATTTCACATAAATTTCATTCGCGATTTCTAAGGCTTATCGGAATTGCATATGAATTTAATTGAATTTCACATAGATTCCATCGGATTTGACAATAAATATGTATTTCATCAGATTTTACACATAATCAATTGAATTTCACATAGATTTCAACGAATTTTACATGGATTCTATTGGATTCACGTAGACTTCCAGGAATTTTACAAAGATTCCATCAGACTTCCCATGAATTTCAATGGAACTTCCCGTAAATCCCATCAGACTTCACATGTATTTCATCAGATTTTACACAGATTTCATCAGATTTCAATTGATTTTGCATGGATTCTATTAGATTCACCTAGATTTCAATGAATTTTTCGCGAATATCATCAAACCCGCCCTGAATTTCATCAGAACTGATTTTACATGGATTCTATCGAATTTAGTAGATTTCAACGAATTTTACATGGATTCCAACGAACTTCCCATGAATTTCATCTATCACCAGATTTGTTATTCACGTCCACAAAATTTTTATTCGGATTTCACATAAATTTCATTTGCTCTAGCAGGATTTCATCGGATTCGCCATGGAATCCATCAGATTTCATATGTATTTCATCAGATTTTACACATATTCAATTGAATTTCACATAGATTTCAAAGAATTTTACATGGATTCATAGACTTCTATGAATTTTACATAGATTCCATCAGACTTCCCATGAATTTCATCAGTCACCAGATTTGTTATTTTAGTTTTCATTCAAAATTATTATGAAGAATCATTAGATTTAACGGGATTGCTTCATATTTCTAAGACTTACTCAAATAGCCTGTGAATTTAATTGAATTTCAAACGAATGCATTGGAATTCAAATGATTTCACGTGATTCCATGGATTTCATTAGTGGTTACCTACCAATAATTTCTGTTTGAAAATTTTTGCCAGAACAACGTACTCGTCCTCAAAGATTAATATGGATTTTATTTTTCTGCCTTTAATTCGACAGATCTTTCTTTCGACTGCCGCAATAAAATTTTCCCGAAATAAAATAACAGAAACAGAAAGTTACAAGTAATACGAAGAAAATATATTTTTAAAACTCGGTCGAATAGATCCAAATCTTCAAAATAACACTTTAAATAGGAGAAGAGCGAAAACTTGAGAGGAAGTATATTAATAAGTAATTGAAGGAACGGGAAGCAAGAGGAAATCTTCTCATGGAATGCTGCAAACCAGTCCTCGAACTGCAGACCGCAAAGCAAAAAAATATATTTCCCTCGTAAACTCGAAACCTTCGATATGACAACCTCGACAGTAGACTCGAATCTGTTACGTAATCACACTCTCCTCGTGTCTTAACGAAACCAAAAAGCTGCTTAAACATCATGGGGGCGGCGGCGGCGATTGAAAAGTCTGACTAAACGGAGGCAACGGTTTCTTCCCCTCCTCCTCTTCCTCTTCTTGCGTGGGCCTCGTCGTCTCCTGCAGCAGTCTCATAATCTCAGAATCGGGCAGTAGAACTGTTTCCTCGAGCAGCTGCGGACTTATATCCGCCGGGTTCGGCAAGCCCTCTTCTTCTTCTTCAGGTATCATCTGCGATGACGTACCTAGAATTTCTTGTTAAAAAAAAAAACATGGTTTTACCTTAAATTCCATCCTTACTTTCTCGTAAACCCTCCAGAAAAGTGCCGCCTAGTTCAGACGGGGGCCGCACCGAAGCAGACGGTAAATACTGCACGGGGGTCATGGGATCCAGCTGTTCGAATCCCTGCGCAAACAATAAACTGCCTTCCCCGAAGCCCTCGATGAACTCCAACTGCGTGTATTTGTCCGACTCTTCTGTTTTCACTCCCGGTATTTCCGGTTTCGAAGTTTCGGTAAACTCGCTTTTGACTATGGTGGATTTCTCTAATTCTCGCGATTCGGACGTCAACCGTTCGAAATGCCACTTATCTATGTGCCGGGCGAGGAGGTCTTTCCGAGTGAAACGCTGCGGGCAGAACTGGCAACCGAAATCGGTCGCACTGGGCTTTTTCTGCTTTGCTGTGTCAGACGTAGCTGGAATGGAACCATAAATTTATTCGTGGGAAATGTGAGTGTACATTAGGAAGAGAAAGAACTCAAGGAGAAGAATGCAAATATATTTGTTATTTGGAGAGGAAAGAATTAGTATTGAACACGGAGAAGACTAAAATTATGAGATTCCATAAAGGAAGACTGAAGAAGTCGCACAGAGAAATTGGAGTGGAAGAGAGAAGAGTTGGAGGAGATGGGGGAGTTTAAATATCAAGGATTCACATTCCAAAAGAATGAGGGCCAAGAGAAGCATGTAGGAGAGGTAGCAAGAAAGGCAACAACAGCAATGAAGCAGGTGTGGAGAATGAGGAGGAGGAATTTTGGGAGTGCCTGGAAAAAGTAGTGAAGATGTTTGATGCATTAGTGAGCCATGTGTGTGGGGCAGAAATCTGAATATGGGAAGAGGGAGAGACAAGATAAAGGAATTCCATGAACAACCAGTTTAGATTGGACAACCTCAAGGTACATGATAAGAAGAAACAGAGATAAATTGAGAACCAGGGCAGGAACAAGTTGGCTAGGCAGTGTTGTGAAAAGGTACAGAAGGGAAGAAGAGAAGGATCGAAGTGAGAAGATAAGTTTTATCAGGACAGAAGTGGAGAACTTGAGAATAGCAGGATGGAACATGGTGAGAGAGGTAGGCAGAGAAAGAAGCAGAGTAGACGTGAGAACATGTGTTGGAGAAGTGCTGGTAGAGGAAGAACATTGAACAAGTAAGAGTGGAGATGATATTGGAGGAAGGCGGAAGAAGGGAGAAATAAATCCATTATCTATCTAATAAGATCTCTGGTAGAATGGATAGTAGATGGGATGTACCGTAGGGAAGCGCATTGGGGCCTCTTTTATTTATCGTTTATGTAAATGATGTACACAGCAATTGAAGCATATGTATAACTTCAAAAGGATCTAAGTGCCATTTTCTGTTAAGTGTAATATTAAGAAAAAACTTTCTTAAAGGAAAATTAAAAGAGATATTTTAATGCACTATTTTTTATTTCAAAGAGGAAAACAATCTTCTGTTTAAGTGCATAACAAACTAATTAAAAAATTAAAATTTGCAGAACAATAAAAATAAAACTTTCCTATTTGGTAAAACGATACAAGTGACAGTACTAATCAAGGTAAAAAAGGGTCGAAGTCCAATCAGAGTCTAAGTGCCATCAAGAGTATTAAGGTTAATTTGAGCAAATGTTTTCGTAAAATTGGCGAAGTTCTTCTGGTAGATAAGGTATCATGCCTTTTAAATTCTTTTTCTTTTCGTTAAAAACGTCCCAGACCGAAGTCGCACGGGATTGCCAAATCGATCAAATCTTCACAAGCAGACACCCCTAATTCCCCGGCATGAACACATTACTCCTCATTAGGTACGAATAAGATAGACCAAGTCAGTTTGTGACTGGGTAATGTTTGATTGTTGATATTTCATCAATAAGAGTAATTAAACACCGGGCACTTACTCAAATTTATAAGACGGTGACTATCAGTCGACCACACGGTGAAAACAGGAGCGTTCAATCAGGTACTTCTAGTTCGGATGTGAGAAGAGGAATCCTCATCTTCAGTGGTGCGGTCTTCTATTTTATAGTCCAGGGGAGGGGCTATTGGAGGCGGTGTAACGTCGCATTTTCCTACGTCACCTTGGTGCCGTGTGCAGAGATTCATCGGGGATCTTCTATGTCACGTTGGAGCCGTGTGCAGAGATTAATTTGGGGACTCCTATACTCTCGCGTGGCGTCCATCGCCTCTGGAGCTTGCTCACTTCTTTCAACGGTGCATGCATATACGGACGGATCTATTCAGTATTTCTTTCTCTTTTGATTTGCAGGTAGCGGTCTCGTAGAACAATTACGGAATGCCAATCTAAATTTGTTAGAGTTTTTAGGCATTATCTCTATGCATTGTTACAACTTGGACATTCTTTTGCAGGGATAAGCCTGTTTTTATATGAAGTATGCGCCGTACCGTAAGTCTTACAACGCTTTCTTTCCCTTATTAATGACTCTTCACCCCTTTTCCCTTTTGATGTGTTGCAGTAGGCACTTAGATCTTTTTTACTTAAATACCCCAAGCGCTTAGACCTTTGAAAATATTCAAAAGCCATTTGCAGTGTGTTTGGGCACTTAAAACCATTTCTACAGCATTGGGCTTGGCACATAGATTGTTTTGATACCAAAAACGCAAAATCTAGTTTTTTGGCACTTAGATCCTTTTGAAGTTATATGCTTCAATTTATAAAATTCATTTGCTTGGTGATGACACCTTGATCTCTGTCTCAGGTAGGGACTTCCGTGAGTCGACTGTTTTGTTAAATACATGAGAAATTGAGAATCCTCAAGTAACCTAATTGCGACTGATTAGTTGAATAAACAAACTGCGGTAAGTGCAATAAGTAAAGTGTGGACAGGTTGAGATATTGGTACGAATTTTTGCCCCGCAAGCGACGCTCATGGTTATGAGTCACGCTGCACAGTGGTTCAAAATCCCAAATAGTCGATCGAAAATCAAAATTTGTATTTTTTTATATGACGCTAAACATAACACAATCGTTCTTCTAGTATCTGGTCAACTTCTGAAATAAATCACCTGAACGTATTATTTTTCTAAGAAATTGTACCTGCTTTTAAATTCACCAGTACTTTATGTACCCTCCATATTCCACTAATTTTTTTGCACTAAATGTATTCTACGAAACAGAGGACACAAGAGGACAAAATAATTTTCAGTACACAGTATTAGTTAGGGTCTTAGGTAAACAAAAACACCTAAATGGTTTGCATCGGTTTGCCCCTCTTACGACAGGGGGTTGCGTTGTCACGTTCACCCGGCATTGTATTTGCGCCTCTTGCTGTTCGCACTTTCGGTGGCTATTACTCTGTTGTTTGATATTGCGTGTTGTGGTGTAGCTTTAGTTTGTGGATATTTTGTGTATATTTTAACGATGGCGGTTCGTCCAATAAGCGGTTCGTCCAATTACGCGTTTTTCTTTACACGAAGAGTTTCTAGAAAATATCGAATTATCCATTGAAGTTCGAAAAAATTGTGTTATAGACTATTTGAAAGAAGTTTTTCATACAAACGGAAATGATGCTGCTACAAACGCACTTATAGTTTTTACTAGAACTAATTTTTTTGCTCCATATATCAGAAATTGGAAGAGTGTAAATAGAAATAATGAACGGTTTCTACAGAAATTTGATATGTGGCTTCACGAAGAAATAAAATTCCCAGATATTGTTCTCCGTTGTGTGCCTACTCCTATAAGTAGTGAACCTTCAACATCCACAGGAGGTAAGCCGAACTATAAAACTTTTTATCAATTTGTATTACGGATAACAAAATTTAGGTCGCGGTCGCCCATCTAAACAATTTGAGGATTGTTCTGATGTGATAAAGCGTAGAAAAACTGAAGAACTGCGAACTACAAAATCTTCTGAAGAATTGGCTTATGCCACAACAATGAAATTAAGAGAAAAAGGCGATGAAGCGGCTGCTAAATTGCTTAAAGAAACTGTGACAACTCCATCCCGTGCTAAACGCATTTTAAAAAAATGGAAAACTATAGAAACAAATCAGTCTGCATATACTCCGGAAGAGGCTTTGTCACTTGTAATTTCGTTAAGTTTAACCAAACAACAGTACCTTACTCTAAGACGATCAGCTTCGCTTCATGGGCACACTAATTTATATCCATCATATCATACTGTGCTGGACATAAAAAAACAATTGTATCCAGAAGGTATTATTTTCACGGAAGAAAAATGCGAAGTTCCTCTTCAAACCCTTCTCAACAAAACATGTGAAAGTATTTTGAAAATAATACCGGCAGAGAGCAATCCCGATAGGTTATTGAATTTGATTTGCAAATGGGGCTTTGATGGAAGCTCTGGATATACGACATTTAAACAAAAATCCAACACGTCAGAAGAAATACGTGCTGAAGAGAGTGTATTTGTTACATCTTTAGTACCATTAAGATTAGTGTTTGAAAATAGTTCAAATGTTTTTTGGAAAAATCCAAGCCCTGCCTCGAAGAGATTTTGCCGGCCGATAAGACTTCAGTGGATTCACGAAACCCAAGAAATTTCTAAAGCTGAAGAAGAGTTCATAAACCAACAAATTAACAACTTATTGCCATTTGATTCTGAATTCGGTCGAATTAAATTTACACTGTCACTGACAATGGTTGACGGAAAGGTGTGCAGTGCATTGGCTAACACTTCGAGTATGAGGTGCTACATATGCAATGCTACGATTTCGCAATTAAATGATATTGAACAAATTCGTTCTTGCCCCATCCAACCGCAAATGTTAAGATTTGGATTGTCAGTCTTACATGCTTATATTCGTTTTTTCGAATATCTTCTTCATGTGGCCTATAGACTAGATCTAAAAGTGTGGAAAGTATTTAAAGAAAACAGGGAAGTACTACAAAACAAGAAACGCGAACTTCAAAATAAGTTTCGGCAGAGAATGGGACTAATCGTTGATGTACCTAAAGCAGGTGTAGGCACCACAAATGATGGGAATACTGCAAGACGATTTTTTGCTGATCCTAAATTATCGTCTGAAATTACTGGCATCGATGAAGATCTAATTAAAAGATTTTCAGTAATTTTGAAGGTAATCAATAGCAACCACGAAATAAACACAGAGAAATTTGAAAATTATTGTGTGGAAACAGCCCAAAAATTTGTGAGCTTGTATGAGTGGTACTACATGCCCACTTCCGTCCATAAAATCTTACTACACGGAGCAGCAGTTATAGAAAATGCTGTTTTGCCTATTGGAGAATTATCCGAAGAGGCACAAGAAGCGAAAAATAAAGATTTGCGACGATACAGGGAACACCACACCAGGAAAATTAGTGCCATTAAAATAAATGAATATCTTTTCCATCGATTAATTTTAAGCTCAGATCCACAATTAAGTTCATTTGTACACGGAAAACATAAACAGAAGATCACTGATGCTGATGTCCTCCAATTAATCAATATTTCTGACGAAGACAAGAAAGATTCTGATGACGATTTTGAAGAAGAAGAAGAAGAAGAAGAAGAAGAAGATGATTAGCAAAAGTAAGCCCTTCCAAATATTTCGTAACATGCAAAATCGCCTGTAATATTATTAGTATTTTATTATTATTATTATTGTCAATGTATTTGTGCATTTTTTCAATTCCTACATAACATTGCAACATACATTACATCTAAAGCCCTTAAATAATTTCTGTTGCAAAGTCGTAACAACTACTATTAATGTTATTATTGTTACTATTATTATTAGTTATTATTATTATTATAAAAATTAGTATTTCACTGTGTTGATAAACAGCTGAGTTTTGCACGCTCCGTTATCAAACTCAATTTGTGGGTCATAACCAGTAGTAATAAACTCAATAGTATTGTCAAAGTGGAGAAATCAGAGTGAGGATCCAGTACTAGTATTGGCAAATGAAAAGTAAATGTGATAAGATAGAAATTTGAACTTAAATTGTGACTTGGCGTGGTGTTTTTGTCAGTGGTGGTAGAGGTCATTCATCCGAGCTGTTGAAGTGTGGATACCTTTGGCGCCGGCAGGTAAGCAACCCATTTAACACAGGTGAAATTGAACAGTTGCGGAGAGAATAGTAGGAAAGTAAGACAATGGAGGAAATCACGGAAGTAATTAATGAAATAAGAGAAATGAGAGATGAAAATAAGGAGTATAGAGAGTATGTAAAGACACTAATACAAGAAAACGGGGAGATGAAGAAGGAAATTAAAGAACTAAAAAGAAAAATGGGACAACTGGAGGATATTGATGAAAAGCTAGAAGAAATAGAAAAAGAAAAGAGGAAAAATAATATAATAATAAGTGGTCTAAAAACAAAAGGAACAGAGGGACAAATGAGGGAAGATATAGAAGAATTTATCAAGGACAGGCTACAAGTAAATGTAGAAATTGAGAGAGCAACGAGAATAAATGGAAATATGGTGGTAGTGAAAGTGAATAACTTTGGCAAGAAACAGGAAATAATGAGAAACAAAAACAAATTGAGAAAAATTAAAGAAGAGAGAGTATATATCAATAATGATTTAACAATACAAGAAAGGGCAATACAGAAAATTCTGAAAGAGAAAGCAGAGGAACAGAGGAAGAAGGGTAAAAAAGTGCAAATAAAGTATCAGAAGCTAATAATAAATGGAGAGGAAAAGTTTATATGGAATAAAAACCAGAAAAGACTGGAAAAAATGGACCAGCTCCGAAATCCAAAAAACTAGATGAGATCAAAGAGGCACGAACGATGTTGACGAATACGTGAGAAAAAGGAAAAAGAAAGAAAAAATTATGGAAGATGGGAACATGGAATGTTAGAAGCCTAAGTGGGAAAGAAAAAGAATTAACACAAGAGTTTGAAGATGCCGGGCTGGATGTATTGGCTGTATCGGAGACGAAGAAAAAAGGAAAAGGATGCGTAGAACTGGATAATGGGCATTGGCTGATATACAGTGGAGTGGAAAATAATGAAAGAGCAGTAGCGGGAGTGGGTTGCATGATTCATCAGAAAATGACACATAGAATAAATGAATGGAATGCATACTCGGAAAGAATATTAAGCATAGAACTTGGAAATGCGGAGGAGAAAATTAGAATATTATGCGTTTACGGACCTAATGAAGATGAAAGAGCAGAGATTAAGGAAGCTTTTTGGGAAGATCTAACAAACATTACAGAAGATAGTAAGGGGGATATATTGGTGTTAGGAGATTTTAACAGCAGAGTTGGTGTAAAAGATGATATATATACAACAGTAATAGGACAGTACGGGGAAATAACAAGAAATAATAATGGAAAAAGAATGCTAGAGTACTGCCAAATGAACGATTTAATCATCACAAACACTTTCTTCCAACACAAGGAAATACATAAATACACGAGAGAGGAACCGAGTAGAGGAGAGAAGTCAATAATAGATTACGTACTAATAGAAAAAGAGAAAAGAAGACAAGTTGTTGATACTAAAGTTAAGAGAGGGCCAGAAATATACGAGCCCTAACAACTATATGTTGGAACAAGCAGTTTTTTTGCGAATAAAATGCCAGTTCATGGAAATTCTTGTATTTATTTTTTTTTTAATTGTACATATTAAATTAATAACATTTTTTATCATGTATGGAGTTATTTTTACGGTTTAGTTAGATATTTTATGATGATTACTATTCAAATTATTGTTTGATAATCGAAAATTGCTGACAACTAAATATTGGAACATGTTTTGCTTTTCCTCACGTTTCTTGAGTTTTATCAGCCTGAAGCGAAGGATGCTTTGAAATGAAACATAGGAGTAAGTAGTGTATTGTTAACAAGAACTATCACGCGTCATTTGAGTATTAATAATTAACAACCGTAAGTTTTATTACAAGTAAAATACAATAATGGTACGTGGAAAACCTACTGATCCAAAAGTGCGAGAAATTATTATTCATCAGTACCACAAAGGGAAAACAATGCGTGAAATTTCCAGTGAATTGACTATAGCAACTACTACTGTGTTTAATATAATTAAGAAATATGGTGAAACTGCCAGTACTGATGTTCGCGGTAAAAGCTCAGGCCATCCAAAAGCTGTTTTTCAAAGGAGTGTAAGGCATTTAGTTAGAATATGTAAGTCTGGAAGAAGAAATACACTACGAGAAGTAACCGCAAGGTGGAATAAAGAAACTGGGATGAATGTATCCAGAGAATGCTGTCGCAAATATATCCACAAGAGCGGTCTTAGTTTTTATAAGGTATGTTTGATAGGTACTTCCTTGTGGTATAAATTTTGTATTTTTTGACTTCCGAGTATAGGCCAAAGAAAAACCATTGTTGACGGAAAAGCAAAAAAGGAATTGTTACATTTGGGCCAAATCAAAACTTTCGTGGACCAAACATGACTGGGGCAAAGTTATCTATAGTGACGAAAGCAAATTTAATGTCTGTGTGGGAGATTACCGAAAGCGTGTGATTCGGAACAAAACAGAAGCATTCCATAAGGATTGCCTGAAAAGGACTGTAAAGTTTCCACAGGGTATCATGGTGTGGGGTTGTATGTCGGCCAAAGGGTTAGGAACTTTACACTTTATTGAAGGCATTGTAAAGGCAGCTAAATATCAAGATATCCTTGAACATTCGCTTTTACCAAGTGCAGCAAAGTTATATCCATTCGGAGATTTTATCTTCCAACAGGACGGAGCCTCATGCCATACGGCTAAATCTACCAAAAATTGGATAGGAAAACATGACATTAAAGTTTTTTCACATCCCTCTAGCAGCCCGGATCTTAATCCGATAGAGACACTTTGGCACAAAATGAAACAACGCTTAAGAAATAATCCCAAGCGTACTTTACCAGAACTACGTGCTAAATTGCAAGAAATATGGGATAGTTTCACCCCTGAATTCTGTGAAGGCCTAGTTGACACAATGCCTGATAGAGTTCAGGCTGTTATTCGAGCTAAGGGCGACGTTACGCCTTATTAATTTTTAGTTTAATTTGTTAAAAACCACATGTTCCAATATTTAGTGGTCAGCATTTTTCGATTATCAAGCATTTGATTGAATAGTAATCAACATAAAATATCTAATTAAACCGTAAAAATAAGTCCATACATGATAAAATATGTTGTTAATTTCATATGTACAATAAAAAAAAAAAATACAAGAATTTTCATAAACTGGCATTTTATTCGCAAAAAAACTGCTTGTTCCAACATATAGTTGTTAGGGCTCGTACAGCGATCACTATTTGGTAGTATCGAGTATAAAAATTGAGCAGATAGCCAATAACAGAATAAATAGAAAAGTAGAGAAAGGGATAGAACATGAAACAATAAGGTCATATGAGCTAATGAAAGATGCAGTTAAAACAAAATATGAAGAAGTGACGAATCTGGAGTTGGAAGGATTAATGAGAGATAAGGAAATACTGAATTTAGAGCAGATGTGGAGTAGATTTAAGGAAATCACTATTGAAACAGCTAAAACAGTATGCGGGACATGTAAAACAACCAAGACTAGAAAACAAACGCCTGGTGGACAGAGGAGATACAGAAACAAGTAAAAACAAAGAAAATAAAATGGAAGCGGTACTTGCAAAGGAAAACGAATGAAGTTTACGAAGAATATAAACAACAAAGAAAAATCGTCAAAAGCATGATAGCCGAGGCAAAAGATAAAGCCTGGACGGAATTTGGGACAAAACTGGAACAGGATAGCAAAGGCAATCAAAAACTGTTCTTTAAAGTAATGAAAAATTTAAGAAAGGGGAAAACAAAACAGTCAATATATGTGAAAGACTCAAATGGAAATATACTAACAGAAGAAAGAGAAATAATGAAGAGATGGCAAGAATATTTTAAGGAGTTACTAGCAGGAGAAGAACAGAGAACACAAACAACTACAAACAGAAGAGAGATAACAGACAACGAAGAGGGAATAACAATGCAGGAACTATTGGAAGCTTTACGAAAATTGAAAAATGGTAAATCACCTGGACAAGACAGATTGACGTCGGAGATGATGAAAAATATGGGAGAAGTGGGAAAAAAACAAGTATTACTGGAAATTGTAAATAAAGCCTGGAGGGAGGAAGCTATACCTAATGACTGGGAAACTGGAATGATACTGCCTATACATAAAAAAGGAGATTTAAAAGAATGTAATAATTACAGAGGAATAATATTGCTGAGTGTAGGAATGAAGCTGTATGAACAAATACTAAACACCAAATTGAAAGATGTAATAGAAGTAACCTTGACAGAATCCCAAAGTGGATTTAGAAAGGGCAGAAGTGTGCAAGATCACATATTCACTATCAAAGAGCTGATTGAAAAGACCACATTGAAAAGGGGAAAAGCCTATATGGCCTTCATAGATCTACAAAAAGCCTTTGATAGAGTACCGAAAAAAATAGTATGGGATATTCTGGAGGAGAAAGGAGTAAGCAACAAGATGAATAGAGTAATTCAAAGTTTGTATGCGAACACGAAAAGTTTGGTGATATTTAGAAATATGAAATCGGAAATGTTCACGACACAAGAAGGATTGAGGCAGGGTGGGGGAATGAGTCCAGTACTATTTACAATATTCATGGATCACATTATAAGGAAATGTAATGAGAGAACTAAGAGCCTGGTTGTGGGATATAATAATCTTCAACCAATAGAAATAAAAGAATGTGCATATGCTGATGATGTAGTAATTATGGCAACAAGTGAAAAGGAATTACAGACGAACTTAGATATTTGGAAAGAGATACTGGTAGATAATGGCATGAAGATGAATCCGGAAAAGACAAAGATTATGACAATAACAGCAGAACAAGAAAAAGTACATATAAACTTAGACGGAGTAAGAATAGAACAAGTGGAATATTTCGAGTACTTGGGAGCGACAATAGAAGGAAAGGGAAAGCAAGAAAGAGAGATAAACAAAAAAATAGAAAATGCAGTTAAAGTGTATCACAGCATAAATAAAACATTTATCAACAAGAAGGAAGTTTCAACCGGAACAAAGATGAATGTATTCAGGGCTGTTTACAAACCCATTCTAACATATGGATGTGAGGGATGGACTCTAACAAGAAAGCAGAAGAGTCAGATACAGGCAGCGGAAATGAAGTATTTGAGGCGAGTCCGTGGGGTAACAAGAATGGATAAAATTAGGAATGAACAAATAAGAGAAGACCTTGTAACGCAACCAGCCCTAGAATACATAGAACAACGGCAGTTGGGTTGGTGGGGACACCTGCAGAGAATGAACAAGAACAGACAAGTAAAGAGAGTTTGGGAAGCTAAAATACAGATAAAGAGGAAAAGGGGAAGACCACGGGAAACGTGGGAGAATATGATAGGAAAAATACTGGCAGATAAAGGAAAAACATGGAATGAAGCCAAGTTAATAGCGAGAGACAAGAAACAGTGGTGTAAATTTGTTTACGGTTAGGAAATATGTAACCCCGACACCTATTAGGTATAAGGGGAATATGATTATATATATATATATATATATATATTTAATCAACTATCTTTGCCAGACCCGCCATATTCACCTTACTATCTCAGACCCACGTAAAATTTAGCACCTGGTTGTGTATATTTCGAAGATTTTGTTTCTATTCGATCCCTTTAAACCCATAAATCACATGCAGACAGAGAAAACTTAAAAAAAGTAAGGAAAGAAAAATCATATATTCCACTGTCGTTCATAAGCCCACTACATTCTACAGTCTTGCCAGACCCGGCGTATAAAAAGGGAGCCTGCCTCCTAACGTTTCCAAGCCCAGCGACGTTGTCAATTCTGCCGGGACTTGCAGCGCATAAAACATATTGAGAATACTTATTATTTAAGAATTAAAACTTTCTGGCCCATTATTGTGTCTACGGGTCACTGAGATGAACCGCATAAAATTAATGGTGGCGCTAGCACGAGATAGGGAGATTGGTACAGGTATGAGTTTATTAATTGATAATATATAAAAATTTATCAAAGTTTAAGTAAAATACAATTATTTGTCAAAGGAAGGGGGTTATAAAGAAGAAAATCTTTCTAAGTATGCATACACGGTGTCCCAACGAAAACTTGTACCCCCGTAAAACTCGGCAAAATAAACGTTTTGACAAAAATCTAAAAACACGTCGATTTTTATATCAAAGAGGACCAATTTTTATGCAACAATCATTCTTGCAACTCTAGCCCTGTGCGGGGGGTAGCGACCCCCCTACAATTTTTAAATGGGACGGGGGGGTCAAATGATCCCTACTTTGGAAGGGTTTTTCATTACTTACACAACCGTATTTGTTTTATTCAATTCGATCAATTTGTTACCGAGAAATTGCTTCTTGAAGTTTCCAAGTTAAAAAATTAATTAAAGCACAAAAAGGTTTAAAATATCGAATGTATTGCTCGAAATGACCGCCACCAATTGTCATACAATAATACATTCTGGATTCAAATCCAGATCTTACATTTCTCAAGACCTCAGGAGTTATTGGTCGGCATTCGGCGATAATTCTTTGACGCAGTTCTTGTGTATTTGTGGGTTGAGTGACGTAAACGGTTGATTTCAGATGACCCCAGAGAAAAAAATCTAGGGGGTTGAATCCAGAATGTATTATTGTATTACAATTGGTGGAGGTCATTTCGAGCAATACATTCGATAGTTTAAACCTTTTTGTGCTTTTATTAATTTTTTAACTTGGAAACTTCAAGAAGCAATTTATCGGTAACAAATTGATCTAATTGAATAAAACAAATACGACTGTGTAAGTAATGAAAAACCCTTCCAAAGTAGGTATCATTTGACCCCCGTCCCATTTAAAAATTTTGGGGGGTCGCTACCCCCCGCACAGGGCTTGAGTTGCTAAAATGATTATTGCATAAAAATTGGTCCCCTTTGATATAAAAATCGACGTGTTTTTGGACTTTTGTCAAAACGTTTATTTTGCCGAGTTTTACGGGGGTACAAGTTTTCATTGGGACACCTTGTATATGCGGGAAGGCTTTTCTTGATAAAAATTTTTGTTTTCCTCGAAACTTAAAAAAATTACTTAGATATGACTATTGACCTACAGTATCATCAATTTAATATTCTGGGTGGTTTGTAAAAACATTGTGACAGAAAGATTGTTACAAAAAATAAGAAAATCATTATTCAGCTAGTACACATTTTTCAGCTCTTTTAATGAATTCACTACAAACTTTAACCATTATAACTGGCACATTAACTTCATATACTGAAGTGATATTTAATATCTAGAGATTATTTGATTTTTATTGTAAATGATGATTACGCTTAAACAGAGATAAAGGAACCAACCTATAGATCATTAGATTTGTGGTTTCCACCTGCATATGTATAGTCAAATCTAATTAGGTTTTTAGGGCTTTTGAGGAAAGAAGATTTTTTGTCAAGAATTACTTTTTCTTAATAGGAACATTAAAAAAATTCCTCTTTGGAACTCCATCCGTTACATACTGTATATCAAAAGTAATTGTAGTGCCAATTTGCTATTCAAGGGCTTCTTTTTTCACTAGACGATTAATTTTCTTAGATGCGCAACTACCAGTCCCGAAAGAATACAATGACGTTGGAATGGAAAGTGAAATTTCTTTTAGTAAACAACCCACAAGAGTTCGAAGAAAAGGACTGGGTTAGGGTAAAAACTTTAGTATACAATACTTACAGAGACAAGTAATACCTTTGTAACTGTTTTTCCTTATTTTCATTTCTCTGTGAGTACTACAGGGTGTCCAAAATTAAGTATGTGCCATTGTTAACTTCAATATTATTGGGTCTACAGGGATAGTTAAATGGGTAAAAATTAATATTTTTTATGACAATATGAAATTCTCAATAAAAAAGTCTTAAGGCCCATTTACAATCAAATTACGTGCTGGAGTGCGAGTCCGAGTACAAAGCTTTCTTTAGGAAATCCAATGCATTCATTTTCAACAAAACGCACACATTCGAAAATCGCGTGCACACTCGCACTCCCGTGCCAGGACTTACAAACTGCAAGCTTTCGTGCTCGAGTGTGGCGGACTCGTGGAGAAATGTCAGTTGTCAATGTCAAGTCAATAACACATTAAATTTCTTAATGGTTCTTTTTTGTAACATCTTACGACGGACTTTCCAATAATTAAAAGGTTTTGACTTAGCAATTTGCGAAATAGGGAAAACAGTGTAAAAGTTGTAAAAAAGTTAAAAAAGTTCAATTACAATAAAATTCGATCGGTAGATGCGAAAAGTGACAGTTTGCGCAGACTACTATTGCGAATATAAATTCAGAAATACCCACAAAATTTGTATCGAACGCCTGAGCTCACGCGCGAGTTAGATTTTGTTGAAAATAGCAAATTACAGTGTGCGGCACACTCGGAGTCGATCTCCGATGTCGAATTTGGTTGAAAATGAGCCTTAAAAGTTGCAAAAACGTTAAAAAATGCTAAATTACTATATAAAATTCGATTGGCAGATGCGAAAAGTGACAGTTTGCGCAGACTACTACTGTGAATATAAATTCAGAAATACCCACAAAATTATGTAGTTAATATTTTCTAGCTTTACTACTTGGTAGAAGTTCATGATGAAATAAACAATTACACTGCGCACTACCAATATATAACGTTTATTTTAATACTTTTGACCGGTTTCAAGATAAAAGGCTATCTCATCATCAGAATGATTAAGAAAAATTGTTAACTGTCATATTAATTTGTTTACAATTTTTCTTAATCATTCTGATGATGAGATAGCCTTTTATCTTGAAACCGGTCAAAAGCATTAAAATAAACGTTATATATTGGTAGTGGGCAGTGTAATTGTTTATTTCATCATAACCCACAAAATTTGTATCGAACGCCTAAGCTCACGCGTGAGTTAGATTTTGTTGAAAATAGCAAATTACAGCTTGCAGCACACTCGGAGTCGAACTCCGATGTCGAATTTGGTTGAAAATGAGCCTTTAATGTACTTAACCTATTCTCTTCAAAAATTAAAAGTCTACATAGCTTTTGAAGGTCCGAACTGCTCCGGTACGTAGATCATGGAATAAATTTTGTGTTAAACGTACAATAATTATTGTCGACGAGTGTTATGTGTTGTGTTGTTTCTGTTGTTTCTTTTTCAGTTTCAAATAATAAGTATTTAATCAATTTTATTTCATGCCCCATCTAATGTGGTGTACTCGGGCAGTTCTGATCTTTGAGTCATGTTATTTTAAATTCTGGAAAAGATGTTAATTAAGGCCTTTTTATTCAGAAGTGTATACTCTTTCTAAATCTTTGGGAATGTGCAAGGTGATCCATTGAAAAAAATATTGTTTATGTGAATAACCCGAAAATTCCATGTTCAATTGTTTTTAGTTTTCACAGTCTTATTCGTTTCTAAAAATACTCTTTGCCCATTTAACCACTTGTATGCCCAATGATAACGAAGTCAGCAATGGTGCACCCTTAATTTTAGATACCCTGTATATTATTTCACTTTCATCGTAAGAGTTATATGTTAATTCATTTTGATATTTCTAATACCTACCTTTGTAAGTTTTTCCCTTAATTTTAATTTCTTTGCAAGCATATGTGTTTTACGTTAAATAAATTCATATTTCTCGAAAATAAATGTGATTCAATTACTTTTACTCCTAACCCACAGAAAACCTGTTGGATTTTATGGATTTTGTTCCACCCGTTTTTTAAATGGAATAAAAAAATATGGTTTCAAAACAAACTATTTCAATATTTTATTAAAAAATACGAAATATTTTTAAATATTTTAAGTTGAGCATGCGCTAAAACTTCCTATAATACTCAAAATTACATTTGTCATTTTAACTCCAAACATTTAAATACATACGTGCTAATTGATACCTATTTATCTACGCATATCCCAATTTTCATACTAAAGTAAAATAAACGATGTTGCCAGATTTCGGGCTTCACTAAGTAAGTTATCATTGATGGGTCTGAGAGAGTTCGTATATAATTATATACAACATACAGCAGCGATCAAAGCGCCCCCTGGTATATACTTGCTTGAACTAACATTGTATATAATTTCACGATAAACCGCCTTCCCAAGCCCAATGTCAATTTTTTTTTTCTGCATTCTGATTGGTCAGGCTAATAAATGGTAACGAAAAAAACATTAAAACGTTGTCAGACCCAGAGCCGGGTCTGACAACGTTGTATAAGGTCTGAGTACGTTAGATGAACATCCGAAATGGGTCTGTGTAAGCGGTTGAATAAGTCTATATATATATTATTATTATAAATGCATTAGTGTGTCTTTTTAGTGTTACATCACAAACTTTTAATTGAAAATTGTAATTCATTTACCAGATATGAATTTCGATCGGGTATTTTGAAATCTGAACCACTGTGCGCTGTTTGCAAGCCGCGCTGCTTTTATGGCTTTAACCTTGTTTATGAGACTAGAATAATCTGCCTATTGAACAATCGATAGTTTCCAGCTCCCGAACCACTTAAGGAGAGTATAAATTGGGAAAAAAGAAGCTGGGAGGACAGTTTTTAGTTTTAGACATGCGTTTTGTTTAACGGTTTGGTGTCGGTATGGTACGATTGCGAATTCTGTTGTCGCGTTTTTAAGTGTACCGGGGCGTTTACGGACATGATTAACCGTTGGTTGTAAGAGTGCTTAAAGAAGTTCGAACTGTGGATTGTTTAGTTTAGTTAATTAACTGTGCAATTGTTTGCTGGTAATTATTTAATTGTTATCGCTGTAAATAAATTGTGTAAATACAATATTAAAAAAACGACTTACATTCTCTAAGGCTCTCTAAGTAACTTGCGCCCAATTCAGGAGGCTGCTGCGCAGAAGTAGACGGCAAATACTGCACGGGCGACATGGGACTGAGCTGCTCGAAGCCCTGGCCGAAAAGCAAGCTGCTCTCGAAGTAATCCAAAGAAGAGGCATACTGCGCGCCCTCACCGCCCTCGGTCTTCACCGGGGTACTTTCCGTGGACGTTTCCGCGCCCTCAGACGTCTCGCTCTTGATCATAAACGAAGATTCTAACTCCTTCTGGGCCTCGGGCGGCAGATTCTTGGAATGCGATTTTTTTATGTGCCGAACGAGGTGGTCTTTCCTGCCGAAGCGCTGCGGACAGAACTGGCACAGGAAATCTCTCATACCCGTGTGGACGACGAGGTGCCGCCTGACGTCCTTGTTCGTGAAGAATTTTCTGTCACAAATATTGCACTTGAATTTCTTTTCGTTGGGGTTCTTCACCGTGCGACTTCCCGCGTGGATTTTCAGGTGATAGAGAATCTGCTCTTTAGTTTCGAAGGTTTCCGAACAAATCTGGCACTCCAAACTGCCGTCTTCCGCCGCATGAAGCGCCAGATGTTTACGGTAACTCAACAACGACGTATACTCCTTCTTGCAAGTCGGCTTGTTGCACTCGTAGATAGTTTTTTGGGGACTGTGCACTTTAATGTGGTTCTTTAGATGATCTTTACGATGGAACGTCCTTTCGCACACTTGACAACAAAAGGGTTTACGATCTGAATGGATTAAGGCGTGCCGGACGAGTTTAAAACGGGACGAGAACGATTTCTTGCAATATTCGCACTTAAACGGCGACGAGGCTCCGTGGATCGTTTGATGCCGTGCCAATTTCGCCGCGTTCGGAAAGGTTTTCTGGCACACTTGGCATTCGTGCTTCTTCTGGGGTGTCTCCTGAGTCGGCGGCTTCTTCTCTTTTTTCACCTTCCCTATTTCGCTAGACGGTTTCTGAAAATGAATAAAGAGTTCTTAAATGCCAGTTTAAACTGGCAGTTAAGCGTAAATGCAACTTTAAACTGACAATTAAATGTAAATGCGACTTTCCATCGGCAGTTAGGCTTAAACGCCAATTTAAACTGACAATTGAACGCAAGTGCGAGTTTAAAGTGGCAATTAGGCTTAATTGTGAGTTTAAACTGACAATTAAACGTAAATGCGACTTTCAATTGGCCGTTAGCCTAACTGATAATTGTATAAGTACTGGAAGTCGCGCTTACGTTTAATTGTCAGTTTAAACTGGTATTTGTACCTAATTGCCACTTTAAACTCACAATTAAGAATAATTGCCAGTTTAAACTCGCACTTACATTCAATTGTCAGTTTAAATTGGCATTTATATCTAACTGCCAATCTCGCTGCCAATTGAAAGTCGCATTTACGTTTAATGGTCAGTTTAAACTCAAATTAGGCCTAATTGCCAGTTTAAACTCGCACTCACGTTCAATTGTCAGTTGAAATTGGCATTTATACGACGGCGTAGAACGGCCACACAAAAAAAACATTCTTAAATGCCAGTTTAAAGCGACAATTGAATTTCAGTGTGTATTTAGACTGGCAATTAAGCGTAAATGCGACTTTAAACTGACAATTAAATGTAAATGCGACTTTCCATCGGCAGTTGGGCTTAAATGCCAATTTAAACTGACAATTGAACGCAAGTGCGAGCTTAAAGTGGCAATTACCTAGGCTTAATTGTGAGTTTAAACTGACAATTAAACGTAAATGCGACTTTCAATTGGCCGTTAGCCTAACTGATAATTGTATAAGTACTGGAAGCCGCGCTTACGTTTAATTGTCAGTTTAAACTGGTATTTGTACCTAATTGCCACTTTAAACTCACAATTAAGAATAATTGCCAGTTTAAACTCGCACTTACATTCAATTGTCAGTTTAAATTGGCATTTATACCTAACTGCCAATCTCGCTGCCAATTGAAAGTCGCATTTACGTTTAATGGTCAGTTTAAACTCAAATTAGGCCTAATTGCCAGTTTAAACTCGCACTCACGTTCAATTGTCAGTTGAAATTAGCATTTATACGACGGCGTAGAACGGCCACACAAGAAAAACATTCTTAAATGCCAGTTTAAAGCGACAACTGAGTTTCAATGCGACTTTAGACTGGGAATTAAGCGTAAATGCGACTTTAAACTGACAATTAAATGTAAATGTGACGTTCCATCGGCAGTTAGACTTAAATGCCAATTTTAACTGACAATTGAAAGTAGGTGCGAGTTTAAACTGACAATTAGGCTTAATTGTGAGTTTAAACTGACAATTAAACGTAAATGCGACTTTCAATTGGCCGTTAGGCTAACTGATAATTGTATAAGTACTGGAAGTTGCGCTTACGTTTAATTGTCAGTTAAAACTCCCATCACGTTCAATTGTCAGTTTAAATTGGCATTTAAACCTAACTGCCAATCTCGCTGCCAATTGAAAGTCGTATTTACGTTTAATTGTCAGTTTAAAGTCGCATTTACGCGTAATTGCCAGTTTAAACTGGCACTGAAGCTCAATTGTCACTTTAAACTGACATTTACGAGTGTTTTTCATGTCTAGGAATTAAATTAAAAAAATAGCACATACCCTTCTCTTAGGTGTTTGAAGTCCAGAAGGCCCGGGTTGATCTAAACCCGCGGGTATTTTGGATAGCTCTTTAACCTTCTGCGGGGGCACGCTCGGATAAAATTTCTGCACGCTTTCAGCGAGGCCTGAATAATTTTTTGATTGCCCATAATAATCTTCTAAAGTCGACTGTTCTAAACTAGTACCCGCATATGGTAACTCTGCTTTCACTTGCGGTAAATTTGGATTATAGACACCTTCCAGTTGGGTGACGGTGTACGGCGCTCGTTGATAGAACCCCATTTCTGTTGTTGATGTGCCTGGAAATGGTACCGCAGTTTCTGAGGGGGTTGTTACTTGAGGCGACTTTGGAGTCTGTTCCGAGCTCTGGTCTGGATCCAGTTGAGACGATTCTCCACGTACTACCTTACCGATTTTTGTTTTATCGCCCGGTGTTCCCATGGCGATACCATTACGGGCCACATCATCTAAAAAATTTATTTCTCATTGCCTATAGTCGTTTCAATAATTACTGAAACTTTAAAAAAGATAAAGTTACGAAGCTGTACGGAAAAGTAATGTCTTGGAATTGATTCCCAAGAAGAAATAGATTATATGCAAACAGCTGCTGACACACTTCCACTTCTTTGTGAGTTTGTAAGGTACCCATCTGTTGCATATCTTCCAAAATTTCATGGATTCCTTTCTTTAAAATTATGGCTATTAAACTTACGGCAGATTGAGAGATTCTTAGATTGTTCTTGATCAAATTCGTGAAACTTATATCCTTATATTCTTCAATGTTCTTCCAAGAAGCCCAACAACGGACCAGAGTTGTAAATTTCGATTTGGAGACGTGGCATTACTTTTCAGCACGTCCTCGTACGTTTATCGAATATGAGAAACACATGATCGGTCTTATCACAGATGAAAACAATTCATTTATTGGTATTCTCATCTACAGTGTTATCTAACAATATCTATAACAATTTACCTTAGCCATTCAGATCGAGATTGGTCGTTTTAAAAGCAAACACCTTTTTCAAGTTCAAACACATGTATTATTTAAATTGTCGATGATTTGATTGAAATTAAGCAAAAATGTATGTTAGTAGTTGGAAACAATCAAAAAACAAGAAGCAATTGGTGTTCAAAATTATGAAAAATATGAAAGTTAATCATAGTTCGAGACAACATCTGTTAAACTGATGGAGCAGACAATTAATACATGGATTCATGTAAGATTTGAACTGAAAGTAGAACAGGATGATAATCAAAGGAATGTTATCTTTGAATGGAATTTAGGTCGCAAAAACGGAACTAAATGAACTGCCTACTTTCTACTTCAAATATCACCTGTCTAACCCCCAAAAAACTTAAAATACTTACAATACCGTGTTATGGACAGCGATCACTACCCAAACACAGTGTGTCTGCTTGCAGAAAACGAAATCCTGGGACTATTCTCGCGAAATATTCGCTCTATCTGTTTAATATCATTTTCACAACACCCGTCACGTGTACAGATAAATCTGGATTATTATCATGCAGTTGCACTTGGAAAGATATCAAAATCACAGTTGCAACATTTCAACCTTTCTTCCAAAAATTAAGTGCGTTTTCGGGAACCTAATGGCTAAAATCACTAAAAATATTAGAATCAAGTCAATTATGTAAACAGAAACGTCACTGTCAAGGCGGCCATATTGAATATTTATCAAGGTGAATTAATTGGAAGTGGCTAGAAGACCGCCAAACAGCTGCTAAAGATGAAGCAGCATTTTCTTGGGGGCCACCCTAATTTTCTAAATACGCAAAACCTAATAAAGTTTGCGTTATACAACGATCTCAAAATTGACACTGAACTAGCAAACGGCGTTAACATTGGATTAGGCGATCACCGCCCCGCCCCTTTGATATTTTCCGTGAAAATGGGCCGGGGGCCTCTTTTCTAGAATATGCTATCATCCTATCATCACGCATTTTCGTGTGTTCAGGGAAGTACTTCAACCGATCATGGGTTGTTCGGGATTATTTAATCGGTTTAATAACTCGTAAGATAATATCTTAGTTAAAATTTTCAAACAAAGAAGACATGTTGGAACATTTTTTTCTGATTTAGGTCGTCGAAAAATAGAAAACTGAACAAGCAGCTAACATCCTCATATTTTTCTTGGTATTTAACTTCAAATTGCATCAGTAAAAAAAATCTTTACACACAGTGGTTGTGCATTGGGAACCTTGGCTTAAACATTCAATAAGTTGGTCTCCTCTCACATGTAACCAACTCTTTTTTTAACGAAATGAAAGAAAAAGTTAGTAGATTATGTGCTAACGATATATTTGTCCATTTTATACATTTCATAAGCAAACTCCTCCGTATGATTGGGATCATATTCTACACCAATGTAGTCAATTTCTAAGTTAAAATCACCCGGGATTTTACCAACAGAAATACCAAAATTAGTAATTTTATCTAACGGAACCGGATCTTGTCTGTCTTGTATTCGTCCTTTTGAAGATTTAAAAAATTTCGAAAACGGTATCTAAAAATAAGAAATTTGTGAATTAAAACAGAAAAGGTTATTGTAATATGGCTTAATACCCTTGAAACTTGCCAATATGGCCCTCCTCTAGTGTATAAAACATAACTGTACATATCGTTCCAGGTAAGGTCAAAATATCCTTTCGTAGAAATGTTCAAAAGATAATTTCGACCGTCCCCTCTTACTTTCAAAACTAACATATTGTAGTTTTGCCAATTCAAAAAAGCTTCTCTTTTAAAAGATTTCTAAACAAACAAATTAAAATTGCAATTCTTTAAAACACCTATTGTACTTCAACTTACCCTAGCTCTCAGCGTCTTAACATTACAATAACCAGACCTCTTTATGTGTCCATCTTTCGGCACCCGAGTTACCAACTCTCCAGAAAATACGCCTTTACCGTGCTTATTTAATTTTAACGAACAAGTGCTATAACCTTCATCGTGATCGCTGTCACTAGTCGCCACCCAATTGTTTATCGAGTTTTCACTACCAAATCTCCACACAACGTCCGTTTCACCAGCTCTGAATATAAGAAACTGATCGTCTTCGACGTGCTCTTTAATTTCGTCGGCCCACAAAGAAATTTCATGTTTTAGTTCCTTGAAACCATCCCTGACTAATTCTTTTGTCGATGGCTGTGGTCTTTTATCTTTATAACCGCCTTTTTCGTCTCTTTCCCAGAACGCGTTCAATTTTTGTGTTGTTGATAAATATTTTGCGCTTTTGAGGTTAGGATAAATTGACAGATTTTTGACGAAAATACTCCTCATCAGGGTCTTCAGCATTATTGCATTTTCGCTGATTTAAACTATTTCAAACTTAAATCAACCATTAAAGTTAAAAAATCTTCACTCATAAATTATAGGTTATGTTATGTCATGAGTTATGTCACTTTTACAAAAAGCCAATCTGGTAAACAAAAAATCCCAATGTCAAAGTGGAAACGTCAAAAGGAAGCTGTTCCGGTATAAAGGTTATGTTTAAGCAAATTTGCTCCGATTTTAGAATAATTTAAAATGTATTTTAACAAAAAATGAATTTATGAGTTGCGGCAGTTCTAGTAGCAACGAAATTTAATTCAAGAAATACTCGGAAGTTTTGTTTTATCGGTACAGGTAAGTATTTTTTTATTGAGTGGCACAATTGTGTTAGTAAAGCACTTTTTTGCCGTTATAAAAAAGAAGGTTATGGTTATTCCTCGAAGTTTATTCGAGCATAACTCTTGAACTGAGCAGTTAATTATTGAACATTTCTTTGTGGGCAATAGAATTCAGAATATGGCGTACAGTTCTCCGTTGATTCTGCGCTTAATAGCTTCGTCTGTTACTGCTGCTACAAGAGCAGGTAAAATAATTCGGGATGTTATGAGCAGTGGCGATTTGGGCATTGTAGAAAAGGTATTAAAAGATTTCGACTTAATTTACGAGTGAGTAATTTTGTATCATGTTTATAGGCGGAAAATGATCTACAAACAGAAGCGGATAGATCAGCCCAAAGATGTATCGTAGCTTCTCTTACGCGTCAGTTTCCTTCGCTTACAATAATAGGAGAAGAAGAGAGAAGCAACTGCGAAATACCGAGTGATTGGATGGTGACTGACAGCGATGAGTCTGTTTTAAAAATGCAATGTCCATCGGAGTACTCGCAAATTACGGATAAAGATATTGTTGTTTGGGTTGACCCTCTGGATGGTACGTCGGAATACGCGGAGGTATAAGTACTCTGCTTTTATGTGTGATTATTCTAACTATTTCTTTTTGAAACGCAGGGTCTGCTCGATCATGTTACAGTTTTAGTTGGAATAGCCATAAAAGGTCGAGCCGTGGGTGGCATAATTCACCAGCCTTATTACAATTACACATCAGGAGAAGACGCCGTGGGTCGAACGATTTGGGGGCTGGTAGGGCTAGGCGTCGGAGGTTTTACTCCTGAAGAAGCTCCTCCGGGGCGCCTAGTCGTTGTTACTACCCGATCTCATTCGAACCCGGTCGTCGAAACAGCTTTGGAAAGCTTGAAAGCTGATGAAGTTATTCGGGTGGGAGGTGCTGGCCACAAGGTATGAAGAATTGCGGTGTTTTTTTTCATTTACGAACATTGCAAGTACTTACATAATTTATCTTTTAATATTGGTGAAAATTTGATTTTTTAAGTTTATTAATTTATAACTGTCTTTTTATTATCAGTTCAGTTTATCTTTTTACAGATATTGCTCCTGATCGAAGGCAAAGCACACGCATACGTCTACGCCCGTAAGGGTTGCAAGAAATGGGATACTTGTGCTCCTGAGGCTATTCTAAGGGCCGTCGGGGGCAAATTGACGGATATGCACGGTCTTCCTTATAATTATTTGAAAGATGTGGAGCTTGTCAACAAGGGAGGTGTGTTTGCGACAGCCAAAGGTGTCGACCATTCCAAACTGATTAGAAAAATTCCAGCTGAAGTATTAGAGACTTTGCATTAGGTTCTTACTTGGAAAAGGTACTTAAATATTTTGTTTTTTGCATGTAACTGAAATAGAATAGCGAGGAAACCACTTTTTATATACATATTTTTTTTTTGTTTTATTGTATTCGTCTTACTATTTGTGATACTAATACTTGAATCTTGGAAATCTGAAATACCTTTTTATACCGGCGAAGGATGTTTGTGTTAAATGTGGTTAAGTATTAGGGTAATTCGTATATAAGTGTACCTAAAATAATTGAAATCTTCCTCTGGAAACACGCACATTATAAAGATATTCTCTATTAGACGATGTTGAGATATTTATTGAAAATAAAGTCTAATTTTTATTAAATTTGTTTTAATTAAGGTAAGGTGAGGTAAGTGCATTAAGGCTATCGAAACGCTTGGAATATTTGAGGAATGTAACGTTCCCGCTGCCAATGGATTATTCCAACATGGTTTAAGATATTCGCATGATTATTTTTTTCTTGTTTCAATTAAACATGGATCTAGGACTGTTCGCTAATAATTTTCATTAAAAACCAGAAATTCAACTTTAAAATCTACTTCACAATCTATGAAAATCGGACATATTGTAGCTAGAATATTTATCACATTTTTCGTTTTTTTTAGAAATTATAATCGTAGAGTCATAGATTAGACTTTTCGTTTTGACGGTATCAAAAAAAATATAATAAATTTTTGATAATAATGAAGTAATCAATTGGCTCCTGCACCTCTGCATTCGCCTTTTCAAGGGCCTAGAGGTGGCGGTGTCTAGCGGCGATATGTTTGAACTTCCCAGATTCAAGAAACGGGCGTGGCTAGTTTTTGTATGTATTCAGGTATTATTCTTGGGGCCTATTTTTCGTATCGACGACCTTCTAAAGTAATTTCCGATTCTTCCTAAAATTTATTATTGTTACACATGCAGGTGCACAGGTATCCCATTTATCAGAAAAAGCGATTCATCTGTATTGTGTAATTTAGAGAAAAATGCCAAATAGAAGATACTCTGTTTTTAAATTTCCATAATTCAAATTACTTTACTTATACATGGCGTCTCATTTCTTCTGTACAGCAGATGCTAATCTACACAACTTGGATTTCTTAAATAGAACTCCTTTAATATCATCTCACTTTTTATTTCCCTGTTCGATTTTACTATAGATTGTGTAAAAGTTGCATTTCTAGACTGAACTTATTGTGAAACTGGGCATCTGTTTATCATTCTCAAAATGTAATTTTTGAAACATCCCTCATCATAAGGTTCTCAGTCCGAAGACTGGTTGAACGCGTACCTCCATTCTTTTCTATCCTGAGCTAACCTACGCATTTCCCTAAAAGTAGAACATCCTACATCCCTAACTATTTGAGAGCAGTAGTCTAATCTAGGCCTACCCCTACCTCTTTTTATTCCTATCTCTGACTCTAGTATGTCACGAACTATTCCTTCGTGTCTTAGAAGGTGTCCTATCATCCTATCTCTCCTATTCTTTATTGTTTTCCATACCTTCCGCCTTTCCACAACTCTTTCTAATACTTCCCTATTGCTAACCTTATCTATCCACAGTATCTTCATCATGCATCTGTAACACCACAGTTCAAACGCTTCTACTCTTTTTCTATCCGCTTCTCCTATTGTCCAAGTTTCGCACCCGTATAATGCCGTACTCCATACATACGACTTTAAGAGTCTCTTCCTAGTCTCTATATTAACCGTTCTCGAACATAACAGTTGTTTCTTTTTGTTAAACGCAACTCGGCCCTGAGCCATTCTTTGTTTTATATCTTTAGTGCTCCTACCGTCTTGGGTTATTTTACTTCCTAAGTAGCAGAAATCCGCGACCTCCTCTATCTTCTCATTTCCTATTTGTATTTCAATTTTAGTTCTATTTTCACTCCATCTACATACCAAAATTTTAGTTTTCTTTTTATTGATTTTCATGCCGTAGCCCTGTGTCAAAACTGCTTCCATTTCATTCAAAGCCGTTCCTAATTCTTCTTTGCTAGATGCTAACACTGCTATATCATCCGCAAATCTGAGCATGTTAATAGTTTGGCCCTGTACATTGATCCCTGAGGCTGTTCTTTCCTTAACAATATTAATCGCATCTTCGATATATAAGTTGAAAACTAGAGGTGACAATGCACATCCCTGTCTCACTCCCTTCCGGATATCTACTTCCCTTCGTTCCTGCTCACATTCTATAACTGCCTTTTGCTCTTTGTAGAGATTATGTATTATTCTTCTGTCCCTGTATTTCATCCCTACCTTTCTCAGCACTTCGAACATCTTCCCCCATTTTACGTTGTCGAAGGCTTTTTCTAAATCTACAAATCCTATATATACGCTCTTTCTCTTTTCTATCGTTTTTTCTATAATTACTCGTAAAGCTAGAATGGCCTCGCGCGTTCCTCTATTTCGTCTAAATCCGAACTGATCTTCTCCTAATATTTCTTCCGCCTTTTTCTCCATCCTTCTTTGCACAATTCTAGTTAAAATTTTTGACGCATGGGAAGTTAAACTGATAGTTCTAAAATTTTCGCATCTATCCGCGCCTTTCCTTTTTGGCAAAGCTACTATGATGTTCCGTTTGTAATCTTCTGGAATCTCGCCTGTCAGGTATATGTGACTAACTAATTTAAATAAACGATCTATTACCTCTTGACCTGCGCACTTTAAGATTTCTGCCTGCAAGCCATCTATACCTGGTGCTTTATTATTCCTTAAACTTTTTAGTGCTAGCTCAAACTCTTCTCTCATTATAGGACTCCCTAGGTTATCCCCTTCTACACTGCTTTCACTTTCTAATATATCTTGCACTTCCTGTCCCGCATATAAGTTTCCTAAATATTCTTTCCACCTATCTGCCTTCTCCCCGCTTTCGATTAGAATATCTCCTGCCTCATTCCTAATGCTTTTGGTACTAGATCCAATTTCTCTAAAATTTCTCCTAATTATTTTATATGCTTCATCAGTCTTTCCTATTTCGAACTTATTTTCCACTTCTTTGCACTTATCGTCGATCCATTGCTCTTTCGCTTTCCTACATTTCCGAATAATTTCCCACTTGATCGCCTTATATCTTTGTTTCCCTATTTCATCTAACCTATTTTTATATTTGCGCCTTTCCTCTATTAGACTCACAATATGTTTTGTTATCCAGGGTTTCCTACTTTCATTCTGTTTATGACCCAAAATATCCCTAGCTGAGGAAACTAAACTATTTTTAATGCAATTCCATTCTTCCTCTATGTCCCTATAACAATATTTTCGCCCGCGCCCTTTAGTACCTCGTTTGTCTTTTTCTCGAACTTATCGCGCGTATCATCATCTTTTAGTTTCTCTGGGTCAAGATACCTTCTTCCGCTTCGTTTTTTCAAAATCTTAAATTTAAGATTGGCCTTCATAACGACTATATTGTGATCACTATCTATAACTGCTCCTGGATAACTTCTACAATCCCTAACTTGATTTCTAAATCTTTACCTAACAAGAATGTAATCGATTTGATATCTCCCTAGGTCTCCTGGCATCTTCCACGTGTAGCGTCTCCTAACATGATGGTGAAATAGAGTGTTCGCGACCGTTAAGTTATGTTTATCGCAGAACTCTATCAGTCTCACTCCCCTATCGTTCCTATTGCCTAATCCAAAGGGACCAACTATTCCGCCCTCTCGCACTGTGCCTACGACTGCATTTAAATCTCCTATAATTATTAAATTTTCGTGTCCTCTCACAAAATCTAGCACATGTTCAATATCACTATAAACTGCCTCTACGACCTCATCACTGTAGTTAGAAGTGGGCATATATACCTGTATTATTACTGTTTTTACAGGTTTCGAATCTAACCTAACCATAACTACCCTGTCACTTTGCTGTAAGAAATTTTCTACACTCTGCCCTACTTTTTTACGCATAACAATTCCTACTCCCTATGTGTGACAAAAATTTTAAAAGAAAACTGAAACACAAAATATGGGGTTTAGTTTAGAAGCAACTTACTTCGTATGCATACTTAGTAAAATCGATCGAAGAATTAAAAAACGCAATATGTATAGAGTGTCCCATTTAAATAATTCACCGAGTATCAACTCCCTTTGTACATAAAGTGTTCCGTACTGGCTAGCAAAGTTTCTGAAGCACTTATATCAGAAACCGCATCCTGAACCGATTTTGATCAAATTTATTTATTGCATAATTAGTTGCAATCGTGAATACTACGAAAGTACCAAAATTCACGATTCTACTTTAAATAGTTCCCAATTGCGACAGGGGGACACAATTGACACTCCCCGCATGTGGTCGTACTGAACTATAAAAAGATAAAAACAAAAAAAAAATGTTTCACATATGCTCTAGTGTTGCAAACAAAAAATATCGTTTGACCCTTTTTCGACGTTTCGATGTATGAAAACCGCCCTAAATATGTGCACACAACAAACCATTTAGATTTGTCCGAGTTTGGGCCATTACATATGCGTCAATTTTATTGTTGTATAGCACTTATAGTTCAGGAAAAAGAACACTGTGAGAGACAAACAGACATACAGACTGAGAGACAGACGGACGAACAGACAGAATGGTAAAACAAAGAGGGGTCTCTCATATAACTTCGCATAAATGGATAAATGGATCAACCTGTATAACAGATTCCCGAGGAGTGAATCACTGGTGGATTTCTTGTACACTGCCTTTGGATTTCCGTCGCCAACCGGAGATTTCCATTGCATTAATACAGCATGTTATTGGCCAAATGGGAACACATAACACACCCTATGAGCACCGCATTGGACTAATTTCGTATAAAACGTTTTTAGACAAATAATATTCGTCAACTTCCAACTACGTCTTCCGTTATTTCTGTTCTCTGCGTCATATCAGATAAAATCTGTCACGGAATTACGATGGACAAGAAATTAGCCGGGAAAGGGAAAGTTTAAAATTTGTGTTGTCACAGAAGGATTGGAATTTGAACATTTAATGAACTGATTATTAAGAGTGGCGTGTACCGTGGATTTTCTGTTGCAGTTGCACACTCAACATGACAAAACATTTTTTACCGTTTAGGAATTTGGAACACAGGTTCATGGAAGTCTATTCCAAATGTTAGAACGTTATGGAAAAAATTACAATACGTAAAGCGCTAAAAGAGGCTTTACTGAGCGTGTCTGACTGCGACAGATGATAACGGTACAAGTCATTATTAAGGAAATTTAGACTCAGCAAACCATTTTTTGTTTATTATTTTTTCCACCGCGTGGCTAGCTCTGGGGTACTGCGGCAGTACCCCAGAGCACAGACGAATTTAACTACTAGTTAACTACTAGTTAAATTCGTCTGTGCCCAGAGGTAGCCAGTTCGATGCTCTCAGTGTTTCTTTTTTATTTATAAGTAACCCACTGCGTTTTCTTGGGGAAACCAGCATCCCGAGACGAGTTTTGTTTCCCCGCCTATAATTTGGTTCGAAGTTCCTTGTTTTCTATTGCAAGTACTCGTCGGAATATAAATACTATACTATGATATTCAATAAACCCCGCGTTTCGTCTCTAGCTTCGGTGTTGTGTTTGTTCTAGCTCAAAATGAATGGAAAGCTCGGAGTCCTACTCTGTACGCTGCGAAATGCTCCCCCTAATCTAGCGCGCCCAGCAATTTTTGCATTCAGTGTCCGCCTACTTTGTACTTTTGGATTGCTACGTCCCTTCCGATACCCCTCCGCAGTAACTGTTCCGACAGCCTTAATAGGGTAAAAGCAAGCAGACAATCTGCACTCAAAATCAATATTTCTTTAATTAATACTGTTATCGCCATCTGTTTGAGCATAGTCAAATTAAAGCTGGAATTTATCAGCTGTTAGTGTCTATAAAGTGCTGCCACCTATCGCCCAAAAGTGTGATTAGGATTATGCAGAATATAGTCACAATCTATTATCATTGGTTTCTATCACAGCTGCAACCTCTACAGCTTGGAATTTTCAAGGTTTCTTGCTTTAGCGGCAACCGAATAAAACTGGCTGGATTAAGGACAGTGGCGGCTCGTGAATAAAACGGTCTGGTGTTCTGCAGGAGAAAATTTATGAAATTTCAGATGTGCCAATGAAAATTTTAGTAGGTATCTATTTTTCCACTCAGTCGTTCTGAATTTCCTTAGACGCGCCTTTGAACACCGTAGAATTTTGTAAACGATCTAGTCTTATTTAGTTCTGCCGCAAAATATACCCGTGTTTTAAGACGTTTCTGTTTCACCGTGACCTCTTAGAGCCAGTTCAGAAGCGCCGCAGAACTTTATACAATTAATAATTTTGGACAAAACATACCTGTTTTTTGTACATTAGACCAGTACACCGAATCCAGTTGAGCACGACTATTTATTTTTCCGAATACAGCCAGCTCCATTTGATTGTAAACGTGATTTTTGGAATTTTCATGTTTTCCAATCTTTCACCCAAATCACAGGCTAGAAAATAAACAGACGTCTCAATTGGCAGAATAAAGTTGTCTGTTTACAAATATAAACTCTGCGCAGATTTCGAACGCAATGGACACTTTTTCAATCTATATGAGCAGCGTGCCATTGGCGTCGCCATGAAAGTTTTATTGCTAACATAACCTGTGTTTTTCAAAGCATGTCATGGTTTGTATTTGAATAAACACGAAGAGAGTACATTTTTTCTGGTGGGAACAGCAGTATTCTCAGCTTCATATACATTTTAGTATTTATCAAAATATTTCAATAATTAATGGTAGAAACCAAAGACACATAGAATGGACCTGGCGTCCTTATGCAACAGCTGATTTTGTTTTGAAGTCTACACGTTCGTAGGCCAGCGAGTCGCGGGTAGCGTCTTGTTTGTTATTAAATTCAAGCAACGGACCAGACGAATGTTCGGCGATATTCTGTTTCCTCGGCGGTACCTGTTTACTACACAACTGGTGGGCTGCTTTGTTTTGCCTTTTCCACACACAAACGCTAGACTGTGGGTATTCCTCCTGCTTCAATCGGAAATGTAAATAGCTAAGTCCCCTCTACAAGTCTTTGGTAGAAACCTGCTAAATAATAATTTGGCGCCGTCACTGTAAATATTGATCAGCTGTCATTAAGAATAACCGGCAAGTATCGGAAATATTCGTTGTGGTATTCGGCTTTTGCGCCTTGCGCAGATTTCGAGCGCGAGTAACAACGCTGACAAAAAAGGTCAAAGACGCCGATAGCTAGTGAAATGTCTGTTTATTTTCATTAGTCTGTGCCCAAATGCACAAGATCTTTTACACCCGTTTCAGTCCAAGTATTGCCGCCTCCAAATAACACACCGAAAACAAAATAACGCATTTTTTTAGGTTACACCCACAAATCCAGTTCTTTTTGGCATAAATTTTTCTAGTAAATCGTCGGTTGTAATTTTTGCCGCGGCTACTGCCCAACACTTCGATAAAAATTTCCTGCAAAAGGCGGCCTTCGGATTTTACTTTTAGGTTTTCCTCGTATGCTATTTGGGAAAACCTTTTTACGCTTAAATTGTAAATTACTCCCATTTTATGATTTAAAAAAAACAATAATTTATAATATGCCTGCGCAAACGGTAACTCGCTTCTAGTAATACTGAAACTGGAACAAGTAAGATCTGTGCTTTGTGCAGCACATATGGGTCCATAACCTGCATATATTTCTATTCAAATAAATGTTGGCGCTGCGGCGGGTGCGCGGGTTTGCGGGGTTGGGAAGGGCGAGCACAGAACTGCTTTGAGTTGGCCAGCTAGTTTTTAATAATATTAAAGCGACGTTCGTTTTCGATATTGAATTCTCTTACTCGATAATGCAAATACATTCGATGTCTACCTCTACGTTTGTTGTGGTTTTAAGCGCCACGCGGGGATATTCGTAAAAAATGCTGTAAATTATCATTTTACCTCCTATATACTTTAAATGTTTAACTAATAAACTAACAAGCAAGTGTTATAATAATCATATTAAAGAAAATGCAATAAAAGAAACTTAGTTACAATTTAGATTTTCTATTAAGTAAAGTCTTCAGTTCTCTCCTCAAGATTTTACCGCTGACACTCTTTGGTATGGCTGAAATAAAAAACACCCCTCCTCGCAATCGTTTTGGTGATGAAACTTGAGATGCAACAAAATCTTGAACTTCTTTTTCTGTGAGTGGTACGCCTGGAGTTTTGACAACAAATGCTACTGGTAATTCCCCTGCTGACTCGTCAGGGATACCAACCACTCCCGCGTCTAGTATTTTCGGGTGTTTACTCAAAACGGCTTCTAATTCCGCCGGGGGTACCTAAAATAATTACTCATTTCTTGCTTAAGACAATTTTTGATTTGATATAACCTGAAAACCCTTATATTTAATGAGCTCTTTCAAGCGATCAACCACATATAAGAATCCATCATTGTCAAAATAACCCAAATCGCCGGTTCGATAAAACCCATCCTTGTCAAACGAATTTTTAGTCTCCTCTTCATTTCCATAGTAACCTTTCATTACCTTTTGTCCTCGAAAACAGATTTCTCCTACTTTGTTCCGTCCCAATGTCTTACCAGTTTCCGGATCCCTAATTTTCCCTTCCACTTCCGGTAGTAACTTACCGACTGAGCCAAGACGGTTGTTGTTGATTGGCGCCTTAACAACAGATACAGACACTTCTGTCATGCCATACCCTTGTACCAAAACAACTTTTAACCTAATAAATTATGCTTCGAATTAAACTTTATAGTAATTTGTTAAACAAACCTTTTCTGCGCAGATTTTTGTAGTTCTACTGGTAATGGAGCAGCTCCACATACAACATATTTTAAACTCGACAGGTTGTACTTATCTACCAAAGGACTTTTGGCTAGGAAAAGTATTACTGGTGGAACACTGGGTAGAAAACGTATTCTATAATCTTGTATTGTTTTTAAGTACAGGTCAGGGTCAAATCGCTTGAGAATGATCAGGTTTGTTCCTTTAAATAAGGAAAACATGGCGTTGTAGAAACCATAGCCGTGGAATATTGGTAAATTGCCTATTAAGTTATCTCCTAGACCAAAACTTAAGTCGCTAACAAAACGAGGATCCCTACAAGTAATTTGTTGTATATGCGCACGCCCACTAGCGCGGTTAAGCAACTGAACAACCAATCACAAACTATCTCTATTAATTTTCGTAATTGACATTTGCTACTTACAAATATCCTTCGAGGAAAAGTTCCGAATTAACGTGGGTTAACATGACGCCTTTCGGTAAACCGGTAGTTCCCGAAGAAAACAAAATGGCGGCCATTTCGTTAGCGCCAACATGAGTTGGTTTGAAATTCCCAACTTGTTCTTCATTTGAGTAAGTTTCAATGAATGTTTCTAAAGTTTTCACACCAAGAATACTTTCATTTGACTGTAACAGTACTATTTTTTTCAAAAAATTAAAATGTTTCTTTAATTTTATAAACTTTTCAACTGTAAGTTTCGTACAGAATATTATGTTTGGCTTGAGTACGTTTAAAGCATGAAGTAATTCGCCTACAAAAAATAATGTAAGTAATAGAAGTGTTTTAACAATTTTCAAACTTTGTATTTATACCTTCGATGTAACCACTGTTAATAGGCGATACAGTAGCTCCAATAAACAGTGTACCAAGACATGGATAGAAAAATGGAATACAATTTTCACTAGCAATTGCAACGATGTCTCCAACTTTTATCCCGTAATTTTTAAGAGCAACCGCCGTTTGTACGCTTTTATCAAAAAGAGTCTGCCATGAAACTTCTTCATTTGTTATTACATCCGTCTAAAATCGTTCATTTTGGGTATAAACAGTAATACAGATATCAGTTTTGCAAACTCAATTTTGTTGCCCGACGACCATTTTGATTTAAAAATTGCCTGGCAACAAAATTTCGTTCAAAACAGAAATGTATCCGCCAATCTTTGCTTCACATGTTACGTCATGCGCGCGTGGTGACAAAACGAGAATGCCTAACCAGCATACTGGTATAAATTTATTGTGGTAGCAATACAGCATTGACTTTATTGGATAAAAACATTCATTTAGCCCCCGATCTCCTTCTCATAAATTCGTTGAGTGTTTATTTATAGTAGGTACTATACTATTACTTTATTTTCGAATTTAGGCATTTCAGAAATGAAGCATCTTGTTATGAGCCTTATTCACAGAACATTTTTGTTTAAAGTTGTTCCGGAAATTTTTCCAAAGTACTTATATCAATTTACTCTGCTAACTTAAACCACAAACTACTTACTAAAGCTGGATATTTGCTTGGGATATTACTTTTAACACTATCGTATAACAATTCACCAAGTGTTAAACCACTTAAAGGTTTTAAATGTGGTGGCCCGCGCAGTATAAAATTACTATCACCCATTTTTATTTAAAAAAAATAATGTCGCTATTATTATACTGTTACAAATGAACACTAAAATTAGCACTTGATTTGCGAACTTGCGAATTTAGGTCCTGACGAGATTTGGAATAAGTAGGATAAGATATCTATGTAACTAGAACATTTTTTTTGTTCGTCATTGTACTGTAAAGTTAGGTAAATGATGAGTAGCGATATGAAGTGAATTTAAAACTGTAACCTCCCAATAAGTCTCAGTCTCATTTTCATTATATCTTAATAGCACTTCCACTTATCTTTTGAAATATGTAGCATAATAGTATATTATACACGATTTTATAATGAATGCTATTATTACCGAGGATGAAGTTTACAACACGAGCGAGTGAAACGAGCGAGTTTTCTAATCATCCGAGGTAATAATAGCATCATTATAACGAGTTGTATACTATACTTTGTCCACGACTATCAAAACAGATTCCCAGAAAGAATTTACCTTAATTTTCCTTCACCAGTGTAAGAAAGATTCATACATACGCTCTCAGGTATAATTTTCTTGGTTTTTTGGGCAATGAATCTAATGAGGCAAGTTCTGCAGCTTCTTTTATTGCTGGTGCTCTTAAAGAAACCTCGTTTTCACTCTCACTACTCATTATATCTTCTTTTTTAGAATATGCGGTTCAAATTAAAAGCAAACCATGCTGATTTGACGTTTCAATTTGAACTGACACATCGCGATCGCGGCCTACTAAATAAATGTAAAAAAGGGTCAAAGCACAGTATATCTATTTACATAGATATACTGTGGTCAAAACGATATTCCTATTGGTGCAATGAATAATATTCATTAATCACTGCAGTGATTAATGTATCTAATTATGATTGAAGGAACACAAGTATAAAGAGTATATTATAAGATAGTCGTGAACAAAAAAATATATAATATACATACCATAGCAATGGGTCCATTTCAATGGCGGTTCGTAATATTGGGATCTAGTATAATAAAACATAATATGTTTAACTGTTTAAACGTCTATAATATTCATAGTGCACACCCCCAATCGATTTTTCAGCCTGCAGATTAACCCAACCCTAACGCTGGAATGAGAGGGTCGATGCGCTAACTGGCGCGCCTAGAGTACATTAATATAAGACTTGTGGTGCGAATCAATCGCCACCAGGATTGACTGAACATATAATAGTATGTCTAAGTAGTTAGACCATGCAAGTCCTGGGTCATAATGTGTGTGTCAAACAAAAACAAAATTTTATTTGCAAATATTGTATATTATGTACACAGACAAAAAATTATTTTTTCTTATATGCATTATAATTTAGATTTTTGGTTTTTAAGCAAACTCCTCAGTTCTCTTCTCAAAATTTTACCGCTAACACTTTTTGGTATAGCAGGGACAAAGACGACTCCCCCTCTTAAGCGTTTTGGAGATGAAACTTGACCGGCAACAAAATCTTGGACCTCTCTTTCTGTAAGTGATACAGCGGGAGCTTTGACAACAAAAGCTATTGGTACTTCCCCTGCTGACTCGTCAGGGATACCAACCACACCCGCATCTAATATTTTTTGATGTTTACACAAAATAGCTTCCAATTCTGCCGGAGGTACCTAAAATATTTGCTTTATTTCTATTACACGTCATTAAAACAGTTTTATTTTGATATAACCTGGAAACCTTTGAATTTAATAAGTTCTTTCAAACGATCAACGATGTAAAAGAACCCATCTTCATCGTAATAGCCCAAATCGCCGGTCAAGTAAAACCCGTCTTTATCAAACGACTTTTTAGTTTCTTCTTCGTTTCCATAGTAACCTTTCATTACCATCTGTCCGCGGAAGCATATTTCCCCCACCTTATTTGGCCCTAAAGCTTTACCGGTTTCTGGGTCGCGAACTTTAGCTTCCACTTCTGATAGCAATTTACCAACTGAGCCAAAACGGTTTTGTGTGTACGGTACCTTAACAGAGGCTACTGACACTTCCGTCATGCCGTAACCTTGTACGAAAATCAATTTTAACCTAAAAAGTGATGTTTCAGACTAAATATCTTACGGTAGTTTGTTAAACAAACCTATTTTGTACAATTTTTTGTATTTCTACGGGTAGTGGAGCAGCTCCACATACCACGTGTTTAACACTTGACAAATCATATTTGTCAACCAATGGGCTTTTCGCTAGAAAAAGTGCTACAGGTGGAACAATCGGTAGAAAACTGATTTTGTAGTCTTGTACTGTTTTTAAGAACAGATCTGGTTCAAATCGTTTAAGAATAACTAAATTTGATCCTCTAAGCAGTGAAAATATGCTGAGGTAAAGGCCGTATCCATGGAATAACGGCAAATTGCCTATGAAGTTGTCTCCTGGCCCGAAATTTATTGGACCATCATAACGAGAATCACTACAAAAATCTAAAGCTGTCATTTCATCGAAGAGCACAGAATTAATGCGCTTGCGTACTAGGAAGTCCAACAACCAATCAAAACCAGTTTCATACTTACAAGACGCTCTCAAGGAATATTTCCGAATTTTCATGCGTCAACATAACGCCTTTTGGTAAACCGGTTGTTCCGGAAGAAAACAAAATGGTGGCCACTTCGTGAACGTCAACATGGGTAGGCTGGAAATTCTTAACTTGTTCTTCATTCGAATAAGTCTTAACGAATGTTTCTAAAGTGTCTACACCGGGTATACTTTCATTTGACTGTAAAAGTACAATTTTCTTCAAAAAATTAAATTCTTCTTTTAATTTTATAAACTTTTCGACGGTTAATTTGGTACAGAATATTATTTTTGGTTTAAGTACGTTTAAAGCATGCCGCAACTCTCCTGCAAAATATCAATGTAATAAAAATATTATTTTAACAATTTTTTAAACTACCTTCGATGTAACCAATATTAATAGGGGCTAGGGTAGCTCCGATAAACAGTGAGCCAAGACCTGGATAGAAAAACGGAATACAGCTTTCGCTAGCAATTGTCACAATGTCTCCAACTGCTATTCCATAATTTTTGAGAGCAACTGCCACTTGTATACTGTTATCAAAGAGAGTTTGCCAGGAAATTTGTTCATTTGCTACTACATCCGTCTAAAATTGTTATGGCAAAAAGTTATTCATGAAAGTCACGAATTATCAGACACTGTCGTAAGTAATGCTTCTGTGCGCTTCATATTCTGTGGTTAGACTCTACTGTGCGCATGCGTGTTGCACACAAAAATTTATTAGAGTGGTAGTGCTATAATGATAAATTAGTGCATTTTTCGAGCATATTTGTGTGCTTTAAATAAATATTGTTAATCGTTTGTTGATACACGTGTTTTGTTTAAGCCCAGTTGTTATTTTAGAACATAAGAAACCGTTAATCCACAACATAACCTATAAAATACTTACTAGAGCGAGATATTTGCTTGTTCTGTTCCTGTTTACACTGTCGTACAACAGTTCTCCGAGTGTTAGGCCACTTAAGGGTTTTAAATAAGGTGGTCCACGTAAAATAAATTCACTGTCACTCATTTTTAACGAAAATAATCCGGTACCTGCTATCTAAGGATCTAATCTAGTGTTACTATGTGCGGTCACTGCAGATTTTTGGTTTGTCCCTGGCACTGACGTGATTCTTGCCAGCTGCCAGGATAAGAAATCTAAATAGGTAATTGTAAAATTTTATCAGTAAGTTGGTAATTGTGATACCTATGAAAATTAAATTATTATACCCGGTGTTAGAGCTTAGCTTTATTGTTGTCAGGATACTAAACAATTATTGAAGATTTCGAATATTCACTCAGGTTACAAAAAATGTGTGGCGTGTTTTTATTGACACATGTTCTGCAAGACGATAGAAGATGGGGGAATAAGAAGCAGGGGTAATAAGATTAATTTTTTTGTGAGGAAAAATCTGAAAACAAATCACATGGTACCAAGACCCTTTACCAACAATGACCTTGCCCAGTACTTGCGCATTGCATGGTGAGGGCCTGACGAGGAAGGAAACCATACAACTTGAGACAGAGTTTGTTTCCCAAGAGAAAATATAAACAAGATGGGAGGAAGGAGAAGGCCCTGGTGAAGACTGGTTTCGTGGATTCCTGGCTGAGAATCAGAAAGAACGAAGAACCCAGCTCACAAAGGGTTAGAGAAACTGATTCTTTCATCATAAAAAAATTATGACGACATTACCAAAATGTACAGTGTTGAGGGCATCGGCTCTGAAGATGATGGACGAAACCGCCTTCTCTCATGATCCAAAAGATATGAGAATAGTGACTGAAAAAGGCGTTAAATGAGTGTCGAGAAACATCGCAGGAACTGGAAAAACCAATACAACAGTGCTTGCCTGTGGAGCAGCTGATGGCACAAAACTTCATTATTTACACCGGTAAACAGATGTGGTCCACATGGGTTCCAAACCGCGAATATTCAGGAACGTATCCCTTCCTTCTAAAGAAGAACGGCAGAAGAAAGTTTTCCTGTTCTTTGATGGAGTGATCTTCCATATCAATATTACACTCTAGTGAAAATGGCACAAGAAAATGACGTGGTCCTTATAAAATTTCCACCAAACATCAGACATTTCATTCAACCTCTCAACAAGATACGATGAAAACTGACTACTTCTTGACATAACCGTAAGTTTCCAGGCAAAAACGTGATTAAAGCACAGTTTGCAGAGCAACTTGCTATTTTGTGGGAAGAATCTTTTAAGTCCTGGAATCTGCGGTCAGGTTTTCAATCAACTGGGAAGAGAAAGAAGGTACCACAAGGTGTTGGTGAAATTCTAACATCAATGATGGCTACCCAGCACATAAAGGAAGAAGCAGAAACATGGAAAGCTAAATTGGAAATTAAGAAAGCCAAAAAAACAAAACAAAAACAAGACAATTCAAAGAAGCAAGAAAACCCAAAGAAAAAGAAAACTCAAAGAAGCAAGAAAACCCAAAGAAGAAAGTGCTGTGCAAAACGGCGAAAAAAATTGTTTGCGAAGAGGAAACCACATGAGAGGATGAACAAGATCTTCCCTCAAAATTGTTGGCATCTGATGATGAAGTCGGCCTGAACTTTCTTGATCATGAATCTGAGAATACGGATGAAGAACAAACAGGGAGATCGCTTTGGAAACCGAGAAATTCTGTGCAGTTTCTTATGATATGACCTGGTATCTTGGTCGTGTTATTTGTGTGGGTCAGGACAGTTGTACGGTCAAGGAAATCTGGAAAAGTTTGACTGGCCATCTCATGATGATATACAAGAAGTAGATAAACAATATATATTCTATGGTCCTATTAAAATAATAGGCAATAGACCTTTTACTATCAAACGATCAGGATCAGATTATGTCAACATTAAGAGTTGTTACTCTGCGAAGAAAAAGGGACTTTCTAAATAAGTGGACTATTTTCTATACCTAACTTGAAAATTTCGTGTTTCTTATTTCCCCATTTGTGTCTTATTACCCCATCCTCCCCTATGCTTAGCCTTATGGCGACACGTTCACGCATTGCAAGCAGGCGGACAGTTCGACGGTGGCTAGTATAATACAATTATTTATCAAATAAAGAAACAACTAATATTTATTTCACGATTACAAGACTTAATACGCTACATAAAAACTGCACTGTACCTAACTTAAGAATCACTGGGCATCTTGATCGAAGAATTTTTGCAATTCCCTCCTCACAACTTTACCAACTTGATTTTTTGGTAAGGCTTCGACGAATCTAACACCCCCATGCAGTCTTTTTTGAACACATACATTTTCTAAATAAAGAAACAGTTTAAACATGAATCTGAAGTACCTATTTACCTACCTGAAATGAAGTCTGTAAGCTCTTTTTCCGAGATCTCAACAGAAGTGTCTTTAACCACGAATGCAACAGGGATTTCACCAGCTCTTTCATCAGGCTTACCAACCACTGCTACTTCTTTAACACCCTTGTAGGATATTAGTAACGATTCTAGTTCTGCTGGGGCCACCTGAAAATTCCGCTACCATTAGGAATTGGAGAGAAGAACGTTGAATTTTACCTGAAATCCTTTGCATTTGATCAGCTCTTTTAATCTAGAGACGACGAAGAAGTGCCCATCATGATCGTAAAATCCCAAGTCTCCACTGTGTAAAAATCCTTCGTCATCAAAAATGTCTTCTGTCGCCTTTTTATTTCCCACGTAGCATTTCATGCAGCTTGGGCCTTTGAAGCATAGTTCTCCATATTCGTTTGGTCCTAAACTTTTACCAGTAGCTGCATCGCAAACTTTACCTGTGGCAAGTGGTACCAAGACACCGACACTTCCGAGTTTTCCTTTGCCAGGCACTGTAGTTGTTATGCAGCCCGATAATTCCGTCATACCGTATATTTGTCTAATTTGGCAATTGAATCTGTACAAATAAAAAAAAGAGTTTAATTACCTTGTGTTCGAGAGATATTTACTTGGTTTCTAAGCTTTGATGAACGAATTCTGGTAGAGATGCTCCTCCTGAGACAATAGTACGAACTGCTGAAACATCGTAGTTGTGGACTAGAGGGCTATTCGCCAAAAACAGGGCAACTGTAGGGACTACATACAGCGAGTTCACTCGATATTTTTCAATTATACTTAGAAAAGAGTCTGGTTTGAATGCCTTAACGATTACTAGCTGTGATCCAAAAAGTATACCATGTAAATATATCCAAAGTCCAAATATGTGGAAGAAAGGGAGTATGGCAAGTGTGACGGTATTTTCATCTAACGCTACGAAGTCAGGGTCCCTGGATAACAGAAAAAGTGATGTGTCTGTTATTGGAAAATTTAAAAAATCTCACCCCATAACTATCATTGCAACCCTAAAGTTATCTTGGGTTAACAGACAGCATTTTGGAAGCCCACTAGTACCAGAAGAACACATCATAAGTGCCCCTTGTGTTTCAGGATCAAGCGATTCCATTTCAAATGAATCAACATCTGAAGTTCCGATGTCCATGAAATGATCAAATCCAACATGGCCATTTTCATCGGTATCTCCAAAAACCACTATGGTGTTCATGAAGTCCAAATTTTTCCTTACACTTATGATCGCTTCCAACGCTGTTTGACTTGTAAATATGACTTTTGGGCGCGATACTTTGAATGTTTCAAAGAATTCACCTGAAGATAATTAATTTAGAAGTTGGAATACTTACTCTTTTTGACTTACGTCCTGTATATAACTGATTGACAACGTTTACAGTTGCTCCTAAGTAGAGTCCGGCAAAAACTGGTAGGCAATATTCAATACGATTCTCACTAACTATAGCAATAACGTCACCTTTTTTGATGCCATATTTTCGTAAACTGTCCGCCAGTTGAATGCTCTGCTTTAAAATTTTAGCGGAAGTAAATGTTCTGTTTGTAACGGGATCTATCTAAAGTTAAAAAAATTGCTAATGTCTTATAATAAATAATGCAAATAGAAGAGGTCATAACTGAGAACCTTGGGAGACGCCAAAGTTATTATAACAATAAATACTTACAAGGGTCACTTTATCACCAAATTTCTTCAAGTGTTTCTTCACTGTTTTCCCAATAACTTCACTGGGAATGTTCAGTGCACCTTTAGGACCGTACAAAAAAGTCTCGCTCGCAGACATTTCGAGTTGTTGTTACTGAAGAGCACAGATTCTGAATAATCGTACGCTACAAATGTACATTTATTTACTAGAAGATCGGGGTGTTGTTTTCACTAATCATTGTTGATAAGAAAGTGGGTATGGGAAGAATTTTCCATTTCATGTTAGTACTTACAACAAATAATTTTGCCAATGTTGTATTTTCAAAATTCAAGGCTTCAGTAATACCTGAAAATTGTTAAATCGCAGGCCATGAAACACTATATGAATTTGCTAAATATGATTTGAGTCTGTTAGGAAGTTCAACTAAAATTTGATAAACTTTGATAAATGAACTTCGGTTATTGACATAGTTCTGAACAAATGTCTATCAATATGTAAAAAATACTTTATTCTTAACTTTAAACTTTACTATCATGAATGCGGCTAGTTTCATTAGATTATTGGTTTGTGCTTGCACAAAACCTTCTGCAATTGTCAGTATTCCAGGTTTTCAAAGAAGCGACTTTCGTTCAAAGCAGCAGATGCATTGAATTTAAAACACTATGTATTACTTGTCTGCTTACATACCGGTAACAGGCGATATGCACCTAGTAGATAGTATTAAAAAATATTTTGGATTGTTTCGTAATTATTTCAGTAAATAAATAAATTGTTAATTAAAATGGAAACGTCATGGACTGTGTACCTAGTCATAATCTACTCGTGTGTGCAAGTAACTAATAACTACGGTCATTATGTGTTGTTTTCAAGAACTTTAACCCATTATTATCAGTTCTTCAGTTCATAGTTTTAACAGCAGTCTTAAACTTATCAGAATGAATTTACGTATATGCACAAAAAAACAGATATTTTAGTTTGTACTTGAACGTAAACACAAAGATAAAAATACGATCTTGTATTTTGTTTTTTGGCACTTAATTATTTGCTTTAATTTGTATTATTCAAGTTCAAGGAATACCAGAAACATCTCTTATCTGTGGTGTTCAAAGGGTACGCTATAATGTTTTTTGCAGTACATTTATTACTGGCCAAATTTTCTTAACGCCAACGTGTATCGCTTTTTCGAAATCATTTATTTCTTTGGGCTCCAAAGTTAAATTAACGAGGAGGTTCGGAGAAAAAAATAAGATATCTATTTTTGGCATGAAAATGACAGAAAATTGTTATTGTAATTGATTTACGGCGAAATTTTTTTTCTAAAAAATTTTTTTGCGGCGTAATAAGCGAAAGAAATTAGCTTATCACGCCCACATGCTAGTTCGCTTTGTTATTGGTTTGACGTCAGAGATTCGTAAGGCGCTCCTCCCACTTCTCTTGAAGTGCCCGTGAAGCGGTACCTATCTCATAACATACTTATTGGGACTATTTTGAGCGTGAATTTTTAAAGTAAGGTGTCAAGGAAACATAAAACAAAGACAACATAATCGATATAATCATGCAACAAGAGTATCAAAAGTCCGATTCACATAATTTGCCATATTAATGTAGTAGGTAGGTAAATGTCCCGGTAAATGTGGAAATGGTGTGTGATTCTTGCATCTAACCCCAATTTCATTCAACCTCAAAATAGTAGTGTAAAGGCAGACCGGTATAAGTAAAACAAAGTCAACAATTTATTAACTGCACATGCCTTTTATAATTCAGTATAAGTAGGTATGTAGATTGTAGATACCTGCTTACTTCTATTTGTAAAATAGGTACCTGCCTATATTCTCTAATACAATACAATACATACCCACTCATTTATGTACGTATGTATACCTAAGTGATTGACAAGTTATCAAGTTAACAGTTTTATAACGGATTGGAAATTTTTTCCATCATCATCATAAGGTTCTCAGTTTTTTCCATCATCATCATAAGGTTCTCAGTCCGAAGACTGGTTGGACGCGTACCTCCATTCTTTTCTATCCTGAGCTAACCTACGCATTTCCCTAAAAGTAGAACATCCTACATCCCTAACTATTTGAGAGCAGTAGTCTAATCTAGGCCTACCCCTACCTCTTTTTATTCCTATCTCTGACTCTAGTATGTCACGAACTATTCCTTCGTGTCTTAGAAGGTGTCCTACCATCCTATCTCTCCTACTCTTTATTGTTTTCCATACCTTTCGCTTTTCCCCAACTCTTTCTAATACTTCCCTATTGCTAACCTTATCTATCCACGGTATCTTCATCATGCGTCTGTAGCACCACATTTCAAACGCTTCTACTCTTTTTCTATCCGCTTCTCCTATTGTCCAAGTTTCGCACCCGTATAATGCCGTACTCCATACATACGACGTTAAGAGTCTCTTCCTAGTCTCTATATTAACCGTTCTCGAGCATAACAGTTGTTTCTTTTTGTTAAACGCAACTCGGCCCTGCGCCATTCTTTGTTTTATATCTTTAGTGCTCCTACCGTCTTGAGTTATTTTACTTCCTAAGTAGCAGAAATCCGCGACCTCCTCTATCTTCTCATTTCCAATTTGTATTTCCATTTTAGTTCTATTTTCGCATCCCCTACATACCAAAATTTTAGTTTTCTTTTTATTGATTTTCATGCCGAAGCCCTGTGTCAAAACTGCTTCCATTTCATTCAAAGCCGCTCCTAATTCTTCTTTGCTAGATGCTAACACTGCTATATCATCCGCAAATCTGAGCATGTTAATAGTTTGGCCCTGTACATTGATCCCTGAGGCTGTTCTTTCCTTAACAATATTAATCGCATCTTCGATATATAAGTTGAAAATTAGAGGTGACAATGTACATCCCTGTCTCACTCCCTTCCGGATATCTACTTCCCTTTGTTCCTGCTCACATTCTATAACTGCCTTTTGCTCTTTGTAGAGATTATGTATTATTCTTCTGTCCCTGTATTTCATCCCTACCTTTCTCAGCACTTCGAACATCTTCCCCCATTTTACGTTGTCGAAGGCTTTTTCTAAATCTACAAATCCTATATAGACGCTCTTTCTCTTTTCTATCGTTTTTTTTTAAAAAAACGGAAACAAATACAACTCACGCGAATCAAAAAACTACCTAGGTACTAGGTACTTGTTTAACAAAAAGAAACAACTGCTATATTCTGGAACGGTTAATGTAAAAACTCGGAAGAGACTCTTAAAGACGCATGTATGGAGTACGAAATTATACCTATGGGTGCGAAACTTGGACAATGGGAGAAGCGGATTGAAAAAGAGTAGAAGCGTTTGAAATGTAATGCTACAGACGGGTGTTGAAGATACCGTGGATAGACAAGTTAGCAATAAGGAGGAATTAGAAAGACTTGGGGAAAAGAGAAAAGTATGGAAGACAATAAAGAATAGGGGATAGGATCGTAGGATGGTAGGACACCTTCTGAGACACAAAGGAATAGTTCGCGACATACTAGAGTCAGAGATAAGAATAAAGAGGTAGAGGTTGGAGCAGATTAGACTACTGCTCTCAAATAGTTGGGGATGTAGAATGTTTTACTTATACGGAAATGCGTAGGCTAGCTCAGGGAAAGGATGGAGGTACGCGTCCTACCAGTCTTCAAAAGAGAACTTTATGATGACGTACTATTTAATTATTATTGTAAAATAGTTAATAAAATTTCCTTTTTTAGTTCAGGGAGGGAACGCTACGGCGATCCAGTATTTGGCTCCGTCATGCTCCTAGCATCCTGTTTCAAATTATGCTAACCGTAACACGTTACCAAGTACCAAGGTGTCCCAGAAAACTCGATAAATTACATTATGTTCGATTTTATTTAGAGTGGCTGCAATGGGGCAGCCGATAATTTTATAAACTTTTGCAATGATAAACTAACTCGCGAAAATATCGATAATGCTGACCGATTTTCCTTCTGGCTCCAACGAACCACTTTTTCCGTTTTATTGGTGTGCTGTACGATGTGTATTAGTCTGGGTACAAAACAGAAAACGCCAGTTAATAATATTTAACAATTTAACTACACATGCGTATGCATAATACTTATGGGACTGCTGCTCGCTGAAGCTGGGACTTGTACGTTATACTAAGTTCTGACGTCACGCGGCCTACTCTCGCTGCAAGGTACGATTTCTAGCCTCGCACCGACGGAAAACATTGCAACGGCTTCACAGGCGAAGGAATTTTTTTTTAACAAAAATTAACATAACTGCCTTCAGTATAATAAACTCTATCAATTTTAATGAAATTTGAAAATTACCGAACCTGCCTATTCTGGTACAATAACTTTTTAATAGCTGAAATGTCTTAAAGTACCTATGTATTAGATTGTTTGTTTGGAAGCAAATAAATACTAAAGGTATTAAGCCCAGTATTGATGATCTTAGATGGTCTTTGGGATATGTCTTCTACGGCCTTCCTTTTGATTCCGTTTTGTAATTTCTTCGAAACAACATTAAAATAAACAGGATAAATATTGCTGGGTTGTACATTTTACCTGATCCTGAGGGCATCAGTAAGCAATACGAAATTTTAAACACTTTATTTATATCAACAGTACATCTAGGTATTTATAATTAGTAACTAAAGTCTTGAAAAATAGATAATATCAATATTTAATGGTTGCGGATTTTTTTCGGAATCTAAGAACCGTTCACAAGAAATGTCCTCAATTCTTTCCGCGATATCTTCCCTGTTGAAGTTTTGGGTAAGGATTCAACAAATTCAACGCCGCCATAGAGCCTCTTCTGAGCCGATAAATGCTCTGTATAAATTAAAATCAAAAACAAAACAAATTATTTAACAGATAATCTTCAAGGGACTTATTTTGTACCGGCAACGAAATCTATGAGTTCTTGTTCAGAAATGTTTGCCAATGGTTGTCTAACTACAAAAGCTTTTGGTAACTCTCCAACCCGTTCATCAGGTATTCCTATAACGGCCGCTTCTTTCACTCCATCGTGTGTTGTTAAGAGGGCTTCTAACTCGGCTGGAGCAACCTGAAAAGCGATCAGTTTCCATTTTGGTGCAGACGAATTTTTATAATAATTGCCTTCTTAATAACCCTCCCAGTCAACAGTTTTTGTTTTATAAAGGTTACAAAAATTCCAGAAAATTATAAAAATTTCCTAGAAAATTGCAAATTTGTAAAGAAAGTAATTATTACAAGAAACTAAAAAAACCGTTTTAGCTGCAATGACAAATTTCAAGTAAGATATTGCCGCGAGTGTGATTAATGGCTTTGTTGTCTATTATTTACATGCTATGACATTTATTGGTAACTTGTACATTTGTGCAAATGTTCTAGAATGGTCTCTAAGTATGTATAAAAAGCCGAAATGAATCGGAGTTGGTTTAAGTTTAAATGAAGATACGAGCGATAGAAGGTGAAAGGCGATATACGAGGGTTGTCTGTTAACGAGTTTATTTAATACACTTTGAATTGTTGGACTCTGTTAGATACCTACCTCGTTGTTTGTTCATTTATTGTTAAATTGTAGGTACTTGACATGACATATTTGTTACCTGAAATCCCTTATATTTGATCAGCTCTTTCAGTCTATCTACAATAAAGAAGTACCCATCTTCGTCATAATACCCAAGATCGCCCGAATGTAAAAATCCATCACTATCAAAAATTTCTTTGGTCTCTTTTTCGTTGCCTGCGTAACATTTCATGCAGGCTGGACTTCGGAAGCACAATTCTCCAGACTCGTTGGGACCGAGAAGTTTTCCGGTATCTACATCGACTACTTTAGCTTCTGCCAGAGGTACCAACATCCCTCCACCACCAGTTTTCGATGAATTTGGCGGTTCGACTGTTGTACAGCCAATTGTCTCTGTTAATCCATAAGCTTGACGAACAGGACAATGTAAACTGGGAATTTATTACAATACAAATAGCACTCGTTATTGGGGCAACTTACACAGCTCCCAAAGCCCTTTGAACCTCCTCCCTTAGCGGCGCTGCACCACAAAAGATGTCTTTAATCGATGAAATATCGTAATTCTTTACTAATTCACTTTTTGCTAGAAACAGCAAAACGGTTGGAACAGCATACAATCTATCCACCCGGTACTTTTCGATCACCTGTAAAAATATTTCTGGTCTAAATGATTTCAGGATGACCAGCTTCATTCCGTAAATAATAGAGGCGAAGAGCACCAAGAGGCCGAATATGTGATAAGTTGGTAAATAGAGGACTGATGTTCCTGTGTTGGTTATGTTGACAAACCTAACGTCACTGTAAAAAGAAATTGAAGCGGCGTATTTCAGAGGGTAACGTGGCAAGCCCAAAGTTTAATCTTCGGCTGAGCCAACCCAGTGGGTTTAGGGATTTTATGCTTACCCACAGAAAACCAGGGCAGTTCTAACGTTTTCTTGAGTTAACACAGCCCCTTTGGGTAACCCGGTGGTACCAGAAGAACACATGATCAACGCGGGCTGCGTTTTAATATCGAAAGTCTCCAATTCAAAACCATCAACGTCTTCAGTGCCTAATTTTAGAAATGCGTCAAAAGATAGCACGTCATTTTCAGCATCTCCAAAAACTATGATAGTTTCGATAAAATCAAGTTTTTTCTTTAGATTTACTACGTTTTGTAGTTGACTTTTCGTGATGAATACAAGTTTCGGTTTGCTTATTTGTAATGCATTTTCTAATTCATCTAAAATATTCGAAAATATTTTTTAAATATTTTTCACAATAAAAATTGAATAACCAGCATTTCTGATTGCATTATAAAGTTACTTACGAATGGTATAAACAGGATTTAACAGATTGATCGTAATTCCCAAGAAAATAGCTGCAAAAACTGGTAAACAATATTCTAGCGTATTTTCACTAACCAATGATATCACGTCTTCGTTTTTGATACCTAATTTCCTGAGGCTGTCCGCCAATTGGATACTTTTTTTGAAGATTTCTCCATATGTAAAAGATTTTTGGGTATATTCTTCAATCTTAAAGAAAATATGATTTTTTTAGAAATTGATGCCCAAGAACACCGTGTTGTTTTGTACATAAGGGGATATTGTTATCCATACAGTTAAAAAGTCAGCCGAAATGGGGAAATCAGCGTAATCGAATTTATGACTTTTAATATTATAATATGTCTTAAAGACGAATATGATTTTGTATTAAATACATTTTATACATTAAAATTTTGATAATGTGCCACAGAAAACTAAAAATCGGCAATTGAAAACGCAATAAAGTCGCGACTACCAAAAGGCGCTTGTGTATGATATGATAGAACCATAATTTAATTTTATGGAAAGTAGGTATCAACTTCAAAACGAAAAAACGCAATTTTTTTTTTATTTCTTTACAGAGTTTACTAACAAATCTTTAAATAACTTACTATTGCTATTTCATCACTGCTTCTTTCCTTCAAAAAATCTTTAATCACTCTTCCCAGAGTTTCGTGGGAAATGCCACTTTCATCTTCAGGTCCTCGAATAATTTTCGACGACCTTTGTAAAACCATTGTTCGAAAGATTGTTGAGAGATTGTTATTTAACTCCTGAACTTCAACAGTTTAATGAATGAATTCTTTCATAACTACGAAAGATAACTTTTTCTGTTAATATAGAATTGATAAGAGTTCACGTGGTCATCTTCTAATGACGCTTTAGTTAATTGCAAGTCCTATGTCTTTGATAAGAAAGAATTAAGTTTGTTGCAAAATACTCTTTCAGTCAAATTAGGAACTATTCTATGGATTCAGTTCGACATTTGTCTATTCTATTTTCAATAAACGTCTATGTCTCTATGGTCACTGTGTGACATATGAGCATATGACATTTTGAGGTTATAATATTCAAAAAAGTAGTTTTTCATTACAAATTAACCATTTATTATCATCTGAGACATGAAGATATGATGAAATATTCACAAATTAGATATACCTACTTAAATATAAGAAGAAATGTGTTATATAGACAAATTCATAGGTCATCAAGAAATTTATCAGCACATGAAATAGAAATACCTTTCTCAAATGGGTAATTGCTTCTCCAAACGAATAATTCAAGCGTAATTTGCCTTTTTTCTCGTATTTTTAGACGTAACTTGAAAGTAGTAGTAGGAAAATACGCTAGATTAACGGATGGTTGCGCTGTTGCTACGTTTGGCGATACCTCAGTTATGGTGACAGCCGTTTCGAAAACTAAACCTTCCCCAGGAAATTTTGTGCCATTAGTCGTAGATTATCGACAAAAATCAGCTGCGGCTGGTAGAATTCCGACAAATTTTTTACGAAGAGAATTGGGAGCTTCGGAAAAAGAAATTTTAACTTCGCGGCTCATAGATCGCAGTTTAAGACCGTTATTTGATTATAATTATAATTATGAAACGCAATTAGTTTGTAATATGCTGGCGGTTGATGGGGTTAATGATCCTGATGTTATTTCTATTAACGCAGCGTCGGCGGCGTTATCTTTAAGTGATATACCGTGGAACGGACCGGTTGGGGCTGTCAGGGTGGGTTTTATCGAGAATGAAGTCGTGGTTAATCCAACGCGTAAAGAATTGCAATTGTCTAGTTTAAATTTGGTCGTTTCTGCTACAAAGCGGAACTTAGTTGTTATGCTGGAAGGTAGCGCGAATAATGTGTATCAACAGGATTTATTGAAGGCGATTAAAGCTGCTACTAAGGAAGCTCAAATCGTCGTCAATGAACTCGAGAAATTACAGAAATTATACGGGAAACCAAAGAGACAAATTGAAGCTGCTCCGGAACTTTCGCAAGAAGTAATTTGTTGCGTAATTTTATTTTTAGTATTACATTTTTTTTGTAGATTGTTGAAGCTTTACGTTCGTTATCAGAAATGCGTTTACGTGAAATATTTACGGACTATTCGTACGACAAGTTAGGGAGAGACGATGCTTTATCAGCGGTTCGAATAGATGTATTAGAAAAGTTGCAAAAGAATTTTCCTGATGTCGACGGGAGTCTGATATTAGACGGCTATAATAAGTTAGTGAGGCAATTATTTAGGGATTTAATTTTCGAACAAGATAGGAGATGCGATGGGAGAAGTTTAGAAGATTTGAGGCAGATCTCTTGCGAAGTGAACCTTTATAAACCGTTACATGGGAGCGCGTTGTTCCAGAGAGGGCAAACGCAAGTGTTTTGTACTGTTACGCTTGATTCTCATCAAAGCGCACTTAAACTGGATCCTGTGGCAGTGTTGACAAGGTACAGAACTAGTAAGTAGTGTTAATTTGTTCAGATCTTGAGGAATAAGTTATTTTCTAATTTCGTGAATTTTCGGTATGTATAAAATAAGTAAAATTTTTAAACAATTAGCGGCACGAAAGAAAAGAATTTCTTCCTGCACTACGAGTTTCCGCCATTTGCTACTAAAGAAACGGGTAGAATAGGGCCTCTAGGAAGACGTGAAATGGGCCATGGGGCTTTAGCCGAAAGAGGTTTAAATGCTGTAATTCCAAATAATTATCCGTTTACAATTCGACTTACGTCTGAAGTTCTTGAGTCTAATGGTAAAAAAGATTACGTAAAGAGGAATGTTGATTTATTAGGAGATTTATTGAAGGTTCTAGCTCAATGGCCAGTGTTTGCGGTGGTTGTCTAGCGCTCCTCGATGCTGGAGTACCAATCTCCGCTTCAGCAGCCGGTGTTGCCTTAGGGTTAGTCACGAAATATGCAGATAACGATTCAAAGAACATAGACGATTATAGGATACTTGTAGACATATTAGTAAGTGTTTGTAATCATTTATCGATCAAAAGTAAGCAGTTAAAACTATAGGGAATTGAAGATTATATGGGAGATATGGACTTTAAAATAGCGGGAACAAAAAAAGGCATTACTGCTCTCCAGGCTGACGTGAAGATTCCTGGATTGCCTCTTAAAATTATTATGGAAACTGTGCAGAAAGCAACAGATGCAAAAACAAAAATTTTGGATATCATGAATCAGTGTATCGACAAACCTCGGTAAGACGTTTATCGCTGATTTTAAGGGGCTTATTTAAATGTTTGTATTAGGGTAGAGAAAAAAGAGAACTTGCCAGTTTGTAAAAAGCTTGAGGTGGAACCACATAAGCGTTCTAAACTTCTCGGCGTTGGCGGTATTAACTTGAGGAAGCTTTTTATCGAAACAGGGGTTCAGGTGAACCAAGTTGATGATAATACGTTTGAAATTTTTGCCCCGAATGAACGGGCGATGGACGAGGCAGAGGAAACGATAACTAATCTGTTATCCACAGAAAAAGCTCCAGAGTTAGAATTCGGTGGGATTTATAACGCGAAAATTGTCGAAGTTAGAGATATAGGGGTTATGGTAACTCTATATCCAGACATGCCGCCAGCTTTGCTGCACAATTCGCAATTGGATCAAAGAAAAGTATAGTTGCTTTTACTTTTTACGTGAATTGAAATTTGTATGTCTTTTTCATTTTTTTTTTTTAGGTGGCACATCCGTCTGCTTTAGGACTGGATGTAGGCCACGAGATGCAGGTTAAATATTTCGGGAGAGATCCAGTATCAGGGTTAATCCGGTTGTCTCGAAAAGTTTTGCAAAGTTCGCCAATATAAATTGTTCGTTTTTTTCTCATTGGACTTCTATAAGCATAAGTATGTTGTATATTTTTCTGTATTACCATAATCAATAAAAGAAATTTTATAAATATTTTGATGTTTTATTTATTCAGTGTTTTATTGCAATAAGTTTGGTGAGCAAGTTACAAATATAGCTGTTAGTCTATAAAGTGCTGCCACCTATCGTCCAAAAGTGTAATTAGGATTATGCAAAATATAGTCACAATCTGTTACGATTGGTTTGTATCACAGATGGAACCTCTACAGCTTGGAATGTTCAAGGTTTTTTGCTTTAGCGGCAACCGAATAAATCTGGGAGGATTAGTTGGCAGTCTTTAAAGTATTATTTTCTATTTAGATATATGAAAATAAACAGATGCGCCATCTAGATTGCAGTGGCCACACTACCATTACTGTCAAACGTCCAGTTTACTATGCATCTCGGCCAAATATGCACAAGATGGAGAGATTGCAATAAAATTTTCATTCCGACACGCCGGTTCAACGAAGTAACGTATCAAGACGTTCTTAGGCGAAAATGAATAAGAAATAATTAACTTAGACAACCCTACTTTCTAATTACGATAAATATGAGTACAAATAGTAAAAAAGGTTGATCCTTTAGTGATAAATCTTTTTTTTATTTAACGCCCTATCTACTTTAATTTCAAAATGGTGTTCTGCTCTTGACTTCTAACCTGAGCTCAACCACGCGCTCTTCAGGTGCCAGTTTGTTTACCAATTCAAAATTAAAACAACTAAGTTTAAATTTGGGGTGTCAGTTGAGTCTTGCCTTGGGTGAGCATCACTATAGTTACATAATCCTTATTTTTTCGGTTCAGGTCCATGGTTTAAACGCATGATATTCATAGCACACACCCCTAATCGATTATTCAGCCTGCAGATTAACCCAACCCTAACGCTGGAATGAGGTGAGCGATGCGCTAACTGGCGCGCCTAGAGTATATTAATATAAGACTAGTGGTGCCAATCAATCGCTGCCCGGATTAACTGAACATATAATAGTTCTGCAAATTGCAGCTTTGGGGCGTCCCAGTTTCCGCCGGGAAGATATGGAGAATGTAGTATAAGCGAAGAACAATATAGGAGAATAAATAGGTGTTGTTAAACTATCATATACAGCAGTGAAGGTGGCGCGGTGGGCGGAGTATCGGCTTAGTGATTGAGCAGGTCCGGGTTCGGGTTCTATTCTTGAAGCGGTTAGTTTTTGTTTCTCATTTTGTTATTCCATTTATTTCGGCAGCAGTGAGGTGTTTTAAATAAAATTTTTGAAATCTCTTTAGACACAATATTTTTCACGTTGACTGGTAAGAAATAAAAAAAATCAAGAACTGATAAAAACATTCCCTTTCAAAAAATAGGGCAGTTTTATGAAGATAATGAGACACAGTGTCCCAATTTATGGTATCAAAGAGATGCTCCATAATGTAATTGTCGAAAAATGTTATTCCTAAACACAAAACAGATTGATAAGCAAACATTTCAGGGAGTTAAAACAAGTTATTTCGCGTAAAATACTGGACTTTTGTTTTAGATATTAATTTTTGATTCTTGCGTTGCTTTATCAAGTGGTAGAGAGCAGATTTACGTTATTAAATGTTACTATAAATTTGATTTAAATTATGTCAGATCTGTTTCCTCAAATGAAAACTCCTGCAATAGGGTAAGCCATACAGTTATTGGCCCCTTAAGGATTAGAATTTATTTTTCCTAGTATCAAAATGTTTTCTTATTATTAAATTTAAATGTAACTTTGTAACTAAGAAGTAAATACTTCAAAATTTATTCTTTATGATCAAGTAATGCATTTCGGTGGCTTGCTTTTTTAGAAAAAAATCACAATTCTGAGAATTTGAAAAATATAGTTATTGGCCGTTCATCGATAGTTATTGGCCGCTTTAGAACACAGTTATTGGCCGCCTTTTTGCAACAACTACTGTTTGTTGAAACTCAAATAGGTACCTCGGTAGGTACCTATGTAGGTACTTTTTATTGACTGATACAAGACTAGTACATAATTCAATATCAAAAGAAAAAAAATCCACCGGAGTTGCAGATAGAAATTTATTCGAAATATAAAAAAATGTTTCAAATTTAACATAATTTTTTTTTCAAACATGTTAAACAAGTAAAAGTATTTACATTTGATTTGTGTAAATTATGTTTAACAATACATTGCATGTGATATGTTCTTTTGCATTTATCGCATTTTATTCCAAAACTTTCAATGTTGAAATTCTTCGTGCATATAAAGCACAATCCTTTAAAACAATGTTCATTAACAAAGAGGACGGCAGATTTAGAAGCAGAATTTTCGACCTGAAAGTCAGATTTTGTTTCAAATATATTTCTTGTTACCTTATTAAGCTTGCTGTTGTCATTTAAGTTCGACTTCATAATTACGACATTAGAAATAACATTAATTTTTGGTTTCTTTGCAGATTTGGGTTGAAGACATTTTTGTTTCCTTTTCTGTTTCTTCTCGTGCAATTCTTTTTCTTTGGTCAACTTTTTCAGTTCTCTCTCTCGTTTTCGATTCTCTTTGTCTAGTAGCTTTTGTTGCTTTTCTTCTTCCTTTTTGTCTTTCATCTCTTTCCATGTAGAAGAAGTAATAACATAAGGAACTTTTTCTGATATTTTTGCCCCTTTCCTTTGAGGCGTTTCAGGCCAATATAAGTGATCTCCAATAATTGTACTATCATTGGCATTCATAAGCGTTCCATCAACGATTGGAAGTTCTTCAAGAAATTCATTGTTTTCATTAACTATGGGTAAATTTAAAATATCAAAGTCGGGTAATTTAATCTCTGACTCTGGGTCATTGTCCGAGTTTAATTTTTCTGTTTCGGAATTAATAACTTCTGGAAAGTTACTACCGTCCTTTTCCAAATTAAAATCTAAATCAAATTCTGCTTCCCTTTCTTTAAAGTAATTCTTAATTTCACACCTTTCCACAATAGTGTTATTATTACATTCTGTATTCCAATCACAATCACCTTCTGTTCTCTCTCTGTTTTCTTCAAAACTGTTAATCTCATTTGCAACATTTTCAACTATCAAGTTATCTATTTCTACACTTTTAGTTTTTTCGACTTCTTCGCTACTTTGAAATTGTTGCCACAGTTTAAAAAGAACTATTAAATCATTGTTTTCGACAGAACTGTCAAAGGTTTTAAATTTTTCTAATCTCTTCTTTCCTACTATCTCTTCAAACTTAGATAGTTGTATATAACTCTGCTTTTTATCTTCCAAGCTTTCTACTCTAGGTGTCACGCTCTTTGTTCCCAAACACTTGCTAAAGTCAATAGAATTTGCATCCCACGGACACAATCCACAAGCACGAAAGCCATTTACTATTGTTTGCGGCTGAATAGAGTCAGCTATGATACATTTTAACAACGAAGCAAAGTGTTTCTTCGTCAGATCTTCCGTGGGATGAGATCTTCGCCAAGTCAGAACTCCTTTCCTCCAACCATCTTTTAATGGTTTGAATGTGGAGACGTCCGCCGGTTGCAGAATTCGAGTTGCATTCGGGTACAAAGCTATTAGTATTATCTGTAAATCTGTACATAGTTGACTAAGTTTCCTATCAAGATGGGTTTTATGTCCATCTACAAATAGTATGACAGGAAATTCAATATTTAATTTTTTTACGAATGGATAAAAGTTGTTTCCTATGTACTCATAAAAAATCTCAGTCAGTCTTCATCCATCCTGAATCGCTGCATGCGATGCTAAATTCTTTTGGAACAGATTCGCATATTTCACTTGGCAGTCTTTTGTAAGGATATATGATTAAGGGTGGTGTAGTAATACCTGAAGCACTGAAGCTAAACATCACCGTGAGGGAAGTTTTTGCGTGGGCAGCATCGATTTCGTACACATTTCTTGCTCCTCTGGGTGCCAAAACCTTTTTATTCTGCGGACATAACTGAAAATTCGTTTCATCGCCATTGAATATGCGACTTGGATTTTCTAATATGTGGTTATAGCCTTTTTCCGTCAAATATTTCGTTATTTCGTGAAACCATTTCCTTATGTCATTTTCGCTTACTTTTGAGGAAGCTGCAGACACAGCCTCAGATTTTCGTACCGCTGTTTCTGGGTGCCTTTTCATGAAAGCTTTATACCAGCCATCCCCAGGGCAGTTATTAACAAAAGAGTTTTTTCGAGGATTGACGTCTAAAAACTGCTTTACTGATATTTGTACATCCTCTTTGCGGCGGGGAAATCCTTTTCTGTGACATTCTTTTATCCAGTGCACTAAAGTCTCTTCTTCCTGAAGGGTCAAAATTGGTGGAGGTCCATGTGTCACTTTTGAAAATTTGGTTGAGAGCCTAAATTGCAAGGTCGCCCTAGGGATATTGAATTTACGACACGCCACTCTTTTTGGAACACCTTTTCTAACTTCTTCCAGGGCTTCTAGAATGTCCGCCTTAGAATATCTTTTTTGATAGACATGGTCCAATGTTTTCGGCATTCTATGAAGATAGAAAACCCTTTCTTTAGTTTCCTAGGTACCTATCTGGCTATAGAATCAATAACATTCACTATAGGTACCTACATGTGTTCACATACTTTTTAAACCACACCATAACTTCTTTATTTTTAATTTAATAAATAAACATTTTTAACGAAAGTTTTAACTTTTAGGTAGGTACCTAGGTACCTACCTAGCAAAGTTTTTTTTGTAAATTACCTACTTAGGTACCTACAAATTAATAAAATATGGGGTAGTTCAAAACTGTACAGTACGAACTTCCATGTATAGTACAGTTATTGGCCGTTTAAAGTTGCAGTTATTGGCCGCGGCCAACAACTGTTTAATCAATAAAATTTACAATTTTGATAACATATGTAAAATAGTATGGTTACAAGAAGGATAAACGACACATTTATTGAAAAAAAATGTGCCATATAGAAAATATAGTAATTGGCCCTAAGGCCAATCACTATATATCGCAAGAATATTGTAACCCAGTAATTGGCCCCCTCAAATTAAGAAATATACCAATTTGAGAATAGAAGTATTTAAAGAACACTTTTGATAGCCTAATACATAAAAAAATATTGCCCTGTACGAACAACTGAGTTAAACATTTATTTATTAATTAACAAATGAGGCTCTTCTTACCTGAATTACGAAATAAACACCCGCTTCTCAGAAGTTCTTAACACCGACACACTCCAAGCGCCACCAACGTTAAAATAACGAACCGACAGTACTACCACTTTGCTAATATGAAAATGAAACATCAAGCTCCACTAACATAAAAAAAATTAATTTAGAAGAAAATCGTGTAGCTTATTATTAGAACATAAATTTGAGGAGGCCAATAACTGTATTGTGGCCAACAACTGTATGGTTTACCCTATGTATGGTTTGGCTCTTTAGATCATTGAAACCATCCCACCCGTTCCAGTATTACTAGAACTGCGTCAAGGTACAAGTCCGTTGGAACAGTACCTAAGAAAAAATAAATCAAAACCACAAGAACAAAAGCAGCAAACCAAAAAACACACTGAAAACTCCAAATCTTCTAAAGCAAATGGCTTCATCTAATTTATGCAAAGTCTGATTATTCTCTTTATGTAATTGAAGAACAGAAGAAGAAGAAAAATCGAGGAAGTGATGAGGTATTAGTGGATGAATAGTTTGCTTGAGTTTTTATAGTTTTGATGAATTTCATGTTATTTTCCCAAAATGCATTTCATAGATTTAAGGAAATAACCATAATTTTTCACTAAAAATCAAAAAATGATTATTTCTTTTCGACACTCTTGCCCCTTAAAGCTTTTGTGCTCTTACCATTGAAAATATTCTGTCTGTCACATTTGCCCCAAAACGTGGGGCTTATATTGATTGGTAACAAAGTCAAAATCTCTCGCTCTCAAATAGGGTAGTTTTATAAAGATTTTTCTTTTACCATAGCTAATAACGAGAGTAGCCAAGGTCCACAAGATAGCTCTCATTTTGTGGGATTTGCTGTATCCATTTCATATCTTTATTGTTGTTTCTCTCTGTCCTCTTATTCCAATAGTCCTCCTCTCCTACCTCCCAGCTCCTCTTATCGCCCTTCTCTAGGACTAGGAGGAAGCGGCGATTCCTCCTAGTTCTGCTTTTCGTAATGGGTCCTCTTTAACATTCTCTCTTTCCTGCTCCTCCTCTAATATCTTCACTGTTCTGCATGCCCGACATCTCTTCGTCCTCCTCACCTCTTCTTTCCCCTCTTAGACTACTTTCTTCTCGTAGTAGGCCTCCTCCTTTTCTTTGTCTTCCTTCTCGTCCACTTACTCACTCCTGTCGTCCCATCCCACTTCTTCCTTTGTAGTCTTCTTCGCACTTTTCATTTTCACTGCTTTTCCCTCTCACTCTGTCATTATTACTAATCCCTCTTGCAATCGTCCTGCTTGTCCACTCGTCTTCTTCCCCCTTTTACCTCATCTTTCTTCTCATTCTCCATCTTCCTTCTCATCGTCCCTATTCGTCTCCCAGTCCTCTTAATCCTCCCTCTAACTAGTCTTTTTCTCTCCACTTTTACAACTTTGGTAGGTACTCGCTTCTCTATAAAATAGGTATATTCTTAATACACAAATTCTAGCTTTTCCATGACAATTATTGTTTTCTTCCCTTTATTATAAAATATTTTTTCTTTTCTTCTTATCTTTAGCAGTTTCTGTTAGTGTTCCTGTTCTTGCCAAATGTGCCCATACCTTTATACCTATAAAGTAGTTTTATTTATCACAGATTGTAGACGGTACACATCTTTTCTTTTCTATACCCTCATCATTATTTGGCCACTTTCCCTGCAACGTCCATTAATTTTCGTAAACTCAAATTACATCGTCGAAACCTCAAACAAGGATTACTGCCGGAAAATTAAAATCGCGTGATCTAGAATTTAGGCAATAATTCATGAATTCCAAGCAGGTTGCCCCGTTAAAACGAAATTAAGTTTTCATACCCCTCGGGCAGAAATTGTGCCATAATTCTAGACGACCTATTTATCACAGGTATAGGGGCCACAAATATCGTCACGACGCGACTCCGACGTTCTTATAAACGTCACTATATAGTTATCTTTCGATAAATTACGCGCGTTGCGCCAGGGAACCACCTGACACTGTAGTAACATTTCGCAGACTCTGTGTTGTGCTATTATTGCCTCTACTACGCAAATATTTATAGGAAAATCGGGCAATAAATATAGCTTTTTGTTTTAAACAGGCTCCTGCTTCTTGCAGCGAGTGAAGTAAATTTGTAAATTAACTATTTAGTGTTAGGTACTATTTTTAATCCGCTCCCAGGCGCACTCAGGACTTTCAGTAATTAAAGAACTAACTGAAATTCTTTTCGAGCCGCTGCTGACACAGTTTCCGACGTGATTTATTGAGCAGACCGAAACTGACGTATTGAATTTCTAATTAAAAATTCGGCGGCGTTCAACGCATTTTAGATATTAAAATTAATGTCACTCGTTCCATCCTTGTTCTTCCAAAGATTGAAAAGTTTGGACTTGAAATTTCAACAGGGAACTAATAGGACATGCATTTACTTTCCTTCTATCATTTGGGGTTATTTTCGAAAAAAATGATTTGCAAAATTTGAATCGTTATTACTCATTCATTATGTCGTATAGGAATAACCCCACCAGTTTGACCAGTTGCAATCAGCATTTTGGTTGGTAATAATACATGCTCTACAAAACCTAAGTATTAGTTTTATTTTTTGCATTAAACAAAATATGAAATAAAATATTTGAAGGTTTAAATGCTACATGTAAACTGTTTTTTGATAAAATACTGGCAATTCTTTCTGAAACATTTCCTACCCATCAAACTTTGATTTAATTCCCTACAGTAGCTGAAAATAGCCACTTACTTAGAGTTGATTTTATTGCTAAACATATAAACCACAATTACAACTAACAGCTACAAAATAATAGCCAATATTTCGTATTTAGCTTCTACAATGAAACAACTGTTTAGGTATAATGTGGAACAGTAAATTAATACACCCTGTTCCCTTGCACCCAATCATTCATGAAATTTGACCATTCACAACAATAAACCAAATAGTCAGCAGCAGTGGCGGCTCGTGGGTTAATAACCAGGGGGGTCATTTTGGTTTTGGAACTTATAATTATAATTGCTCAAAAATCAAAATGCACTCGCAACATTCCAAAAATATCGGATAATATACAGGAGAGATCAAAAATAATAATTTGACTAAAGAGTAAAGTACCCTTATTTTTGAAAATAATGAAAAATGTTATTCGGGAAAGTTATTCAGTATAAAAAGTTATGGACTATTATGAAATAACAGCCACCTATGACCAAATTTATTTTTCTAAATTACAAACGTGTTAATATCTAATAAAGAACTAAAATTACTTTAAATTAATTTAAATTAGAGCACTTCCTAAACTATTGCCTCAAAATATCCACCTTTTCTCTCAATGCAAATTGCTGTTCTTGCTTTAAATTCACGAAACATAAATTTGATCATAGGTGGCTGTTATTTCATGATAGTCCATAACTTTTTATACTGAATAACTTTCCCGAATAACATTTTTCATTATTTTCAAAAATAAGGGTACTTTACTCTTCAGTCAAATTATTATTTTTTTATCTCCCTTGTATATTATCCGATATTTTTGGAATGTTGCGAGTGCATTTTGATTTTTGAGCAATTCAGAGCTTTTTATGAAGAATATTATTTTTTCACAAACGGATAATAAAAAAGTTTCCCATATGTAGAGAACTTTATAGGACACGTTGTATGTCCAAATCTTCAAAAATATAAGGGGACATATTGTTAAAATAAAACATACCTTAAACGTGCTTATATTTCAAGTCAATTCTCCTCTCCTTCTATTCCGCAAAATGGTCTATGACTTTCTCGTTGAAGTTTGGAATGCTCTTGACAAGCGTTTTCTCGATGCTCAACATAGACAAAGCACTAAGTATTGCGTAAAAATGTTTTTATCCGTTTCAAAGTTGAAAAACATCTCTCACTTTCCACGGTTGTCATTGGTAGTGTACACAAGATATTTAACAAGTTCACTGCTTCAGAAAATGTTTCGGACAAATTCATGTTAATAAAAAGTTGAAGAATGGTGACTGCACCGGCACTGTTACGAAAATCCTCACGACAATATATTACTTCAAGTTCTGATTTTAGTTTGGAAATATCTATTGTAGCATAATTAGCCTTCACCATATTTAAAATATTTTGGGGAAAATTGGTAGTGTATGCTTCAAATTTCTCCGTCTGAAATAACTGTGAACTCATGAGATGATCATTGAATCCAAATCTATGATGAATTTCAGACATAATAATGTCGCAAATTTCAAGTGCAGTTAGTCGTTTAGGGTCCCCTGCATTAACTTTTCTTCTTTTCGCTGATGATGTGCTTGGTTCTTCCGATTCTAAAATAGCACTTCTCACTTTTTGGATATTGCTGTTGAAAGACATTATGTAGTTTTTGACTGATATAACATCAATATCTCGCATTTGTAATTGTTTGAACAATATGTCTACATGACGCATTATATATTTTATGAAAAAAATTTAACCAAAATAAAAAAAGTTCATCTTCCAAATGCCTTTTTAAACCAGTTGCTTGATTTGTATTATTTCCGTCTTCCTCCTCATCAATGATTTGCTCCAAACAATATATTAAATCATCTTTATAAGTGTGTACATTTTCAACACACTTTGTATTGAAAGCCCATCGAGTGGGTGCAGCTTTAGGTAATCTCACCTTAACCACCCTATCCAATACCGCCGTACGTTTTGGGGATCGTCCGAAAAAAGACGAAAATGCATGTAAATTTGCAAAAAATATTTTTATCGGTTTGTGTTAACTCGCCGCTTTTTGGAGGATAAGATTAAGTTGATGGGCATAACAATGAATAAAGTGTGCATTTGGGTACATTTCTTTAATTTTTGTTTGTACTCCTCCCAGCTTGAAAATTGAGATGGATAGGTTAGCATTAGACGTAGTAGGTATTAGTGAAGTGCGATGGCCAGAAGCCGGAGACTTCTGGAGCGGAGATTTTAGAGTAATACACACAGGATCTGTAGGAGGAAATTCGGGAGTAGGAATTGTTATGCGGAAAAAAGTAGGGCAGAGTGTAGAAAATTTCTTACAGCAAAGTGACAGGGTAGTTATGGTTAGGTTAGATTCGAAACCTGTAAAAACAGTAATAATACAGGTATATATGCCCACTTCTAACTACAGTGATGAGGTCGTAGAGGCAGTTTATAGTGATATTGAACATGTGCTAGATTTTGTGAGAGGACACGAAAATTTAATAATTATAGGAGATTTCAATGCAGTCGTAGGCACAGGGCGAGAGGGCGGAATAGTTGGTCCCTTTGGATTAGGCAATAGGAACGATAGGGGAGTGAGACTGATAGAGTTCTGCGATAAACATAACTTAACGGTCGCGAACACTCTATTTCACCATCATGTTAGGAGACGCTACACGTGGAAGATGCCAGGAGACCTAGGGAGATATCAAATAGATTACATTCTTGTTAGGCAAAGATTTAGAAATCAAGTTAGGGATTGTAGAAGTTATCCAGGAGCAGATATAGATAGTGATCACAATATAGTCGTTATGAAGGCCAATCTTAAATTTAAGATTTTGAAAAAACGAAGCGGAAGAAGGTATCTTGACCCAGAGAAACTAAAAGATGATGATACGCGCGATAAGTTCGAGAAAAAGACAAACGAAGTACTAAAGGGCGCGGGCGAAAATATTGTTAGGGACATAGAGGAAGAATGGAATTGCATTAAAAATAGTTTAGTTTCCTCAGCTAGGGATATTTTGGGTCATAAACAGAATGAAAGTAGGAAACCCTGGATAACAAAACATATTGTGAGTCTAATAGAGGAAAGGCGCAAATATAAAAATAGGTTAGATGAAATAGGGAAACAAAGATATAAGGCGATCAAGTGGGAAATTATTCGGAAATGTAGGAAAGCGAAAGAGCAATGGATCGATGATAAGTGCAAAGAAGTGGAAAATAAGTTCGAAATAGGAAAGACTGATGAAGCATATAAAATAATTAGGAGAAATTTTAGAGAAATTGGATCTAGTACCAAAAGCATTAGGAATGAGGCAGGAGATATCCTAATCGAAAGCGGGGAGAAGGCAGATAGGTGGAAAGAATATTTAGGAAACTTATATGCGGGACAGGAAGTGCAAGATATATTAGAAAGTGAAAGCAGTGTAGAAGGGGATAACCTAGGGAGTCCTATAATGAGAGAAGAGTTTGAGCTAGCACTAAAAAGTTTAAGGAATAATAAAGCACCAGGTATAGATGGCTTGCAGGCAGAAATCTTAAAGTGCGCAGGTCAAGAGGTAATAGATCGTTTATTTAAATTAGTTAGTCGCATATACCTGACAGGCGAGATTCCAGAGGATTACAAACTGAACATCATGGTAGCTTTGCCAAAAAGGAAAGGCGCGGATAGATGCGAAAATTTTAGAACTATCAGTTTAACTTCCCATGCGTCAAAAATTTTAACTAGAATTGTGCAAAGAAGGATGGAGAAAAAGGCGGAAGAAATATTAGGAGAAGATCAGTTCGGATTTAGACGAAATAGAGGAACGCGCGAGGCCATTCTAGCTTTACGAGTAATTATAGAAAAAACGATAGAAAAGAGAAAGAGCGTATATGTAGGATTTGTAGATTTAGAAAAAGCCTTCGACAACGTAAAATGGGGGAAGATGTTCGAAGTGCTGAGAAAGGTAGGGATGAAATACAGGGACAGAAGAATAATACATAATCTCTACAAAGAGCAAAAGGCAGTTATAGAATGTGAGCAGGAACGAAGGGAAGTAGATATCCGGAAGGGAGTGAGACAGGGATGTGCATTGTCACCTCTAGTTTTCAACTTATATATCGAAGATGCGATTAATATTGTTAAGGAAAGAACAGCCTCAGGGATCAATGTACAGGGCCAAACTATTAACATGCTCAGATTTGCGGATGATATAGCAGTGTTAGCATCTAGCAAAGAAGAATTAGGAGCGGCTTTGAATGAAATGGAAGCAGTTTTGACACAGGGCTACGGCATGAAAATCAATAAAAAGAAAACTAAAATTTTGGTATGTAGATGGAGTGAAAATAGAACTAAAATTGAAATACAAATAGGAAATGAGAAGATAGAGGAGGTCGCGGATTTCTGCTACTTAGGAAGTAAAATAACCCAAGACGGTAGGAGCACTAAAGATATAAAACAAAGAATGGCGCAGGGACGAGTTGCGTTTAACAAAAAGAAACAACTGTTATGCTCGAGAACGGTTAATATAGAGACTAGGAAGAGACTCTTAACGTCGTATGTATGGAGTACGGCATTATACGGGTGCGAAACTTGGACAATAGGAGAAGCGGATAGGAAAAGAGTAGAAGCGTTTGAACTGTGGTGTTACAGACGCATGATGAAGATACCGTGGATAGATAAGGTTAGCAATAGGGAAGTATTAGAAAGAGTTGGGGAAAGGCGAAAGGTATGGAAAACAATAAAGAGTAGGAGAGATAGGATGGTAGGACACCTTCTAAGACACGAAGGAATAGTTCGCGACATACTAGAGTCAGAGATAGGAATAAAAAGAGGTAGGGGTAGGCCTAGATTAGACTACTGCTCTCAAATAGTTAGGGATGTAGGATGTTCTACTTTTAGGGAAATGCGTAGGTTAGCTCAGGATAGAAAAGAATGGAGGTACGCGTCCAACCAGTCTTCGGACTGAGAACCTTATGATGATCCTCCCAGCTTACCGCTCATGACTGATGCACCATCGTAACTTTGAGCAATCAATTTATGGGGTGCTTCATTAATTTTTAATAATTGGAGTTCTTCCATTATTGCATCGGATAAATGTTGTGCTATGGTACCTGGAGGGTTGACAAATTTCCAAAATCTTTCATGCACAATACCACCTAATGATCTAATACATATCGAAAGATAAAAATCTTTTGCGTTTTATTGGAGCTATCTGTGCTCTCATCAACTTGAATTGCCACAAAATTTGTCTGGTCAATTTCCTTTATTATATGTGTGTGTACAACGGCCAACATTGAATCTAAAATTTCGTTTTGAATTGTTTTTGATATTCCTTTGAATACTGTATTTTTTTCAAGGTGCTCTTTAAATATTAAGTCTAGTTCAGAGACAAAATCTATAAGGCCACGAAAAATCCCAGGATTATTGGACATGTCACTTTCGTCATGACCGCGCAATGCAATTTCAAAGACTCCACAAAATTTTACACAATCAATTATTTTGTTTAAAATATACCTATTTTTAGAAACCGATTCATTAAAGTCGTGCATTGATTTGCGATACGCACTATCAAGTTGCTGTCTTATGTCTACACGTCCTAAACTGGCGTAACTCATTGAACAATTTATATGAGAAGCAGAAGAAACATGCTTTTTAATTTTGTCTTTTAAATGTTTAATATCGGTTACTCCATTTTTAGCCCATATAGCATCATTTGAAAATAATAAGCACGGATAGCAAAAGAACGCATTTTTAACACTGCATCCACAAATCCAGTCGCACAAATTGTACGTCGATTCTTTAAAATATCTTTGGACATTTTTACCTTTATCCTTTGTTGTCTGCTTCAAATTCAGTTTTGGTTTCGGCCGTCCACTTTCCCTCTTTTCAAGCCGGCGTTCATAATTTAATGTTCCAGCTGACTTTAAGGCAAATATATCCTCAACAACACTCATCTTGTTTTGCTAAACACACAAAATTTCTCAACGATCAGAACTTCACAACGATCACAGTTCACATCCGCAACAATAAAGAAAGGTTTCTCGCCTGCTATCTAAGAAGAACTGAGATCCAGAGTCCAGAGAAAATATAACTGAATACTGTAGAACTAAACTCGATTCTGCGCAGTTGTAATCGGGACATTGACCACGTTGGAGATATAGGAGTAAAAGGTGACTCTCACTTCCACTCAAGAATTCGCCATCTGCTGTCACTGTTCTTCTTTACATGCATTTCTCCATAAGCCATAAGAGCTGTGCAGGGTCAATTTGAATAATGTCCCGGCTTGCTAGCGAGCGGGCAGCGCGGCTTGACGCTTGGCTATTTCTAGTATTGCTGCGAATGCAGACCGCTGAAGATTTTAAATTTGAGACTGTTAGACAAAAAATATTTTTATTACAATTATGGTTTTGATTAGAATATTTTAGGAGGGTCATTGACCAATTGACCTTAAGGAGAAACCGCCACTGGTCAGCAGTAGCGTAGTTGCGGACTGGTTTGAACGATACTTGCCTGAAAATGAGAAATTTGTGATTTCCTCTGACCTTCGATCGCTGTATTTTTTATTTACATAAAATGAAGCTGTAAGGGGGGTGGAAATTGTAAACTCCCGATCTAAATTTTTCATCTGTTTTGTCTTTGTCGCTTTTAATGATTTTTCCTAAGGAATTATTTGTTTTCTAAGCTAGTTTGTATTATATTATATTAATAAGAATATCCATTCATGAAAATAGGTGTGTGTACTCTTTGATAAGAGTTAAATATTTACTATTAACATTGTTATGCATCCTACAGCGTTCGTATTGTTTAGTAAACTTCAACTGGTTTTCATTGCTGTACTGATGCAGAAATATGACGCTCTCCAAGGCCGATGCAAAATTAAATTTGGCTCCAAGACCTAGCGTAAATTGAAATGAACTATGAAACTTAAAAAGTGGATTAGAGCAAATTAGTAAGTCCGAAGAGTACGTGACGCCAAAGTGAAACTTCAACTCGTCGTGCATAATACATTTTTCTTTCCGTGTTCAGAATAATTACAGCTGGCATCGGAGAAACAACAAAAGCTGGCTCAATCAGCGCGTATCGCGGGACCGCGAAGGTGCGGACGCCGAAACATTCGGGCGCGATCCTGCGCCGTCGACTCGAGGGGGTTTGGCAGTCGGTTGGATGTAGTAACGTCGCGGCGTCCGTCTCGCGAGCCTGGCATGTCGACGTCGCGCCCGCCGCTCTATCTCCGCTGATTGACATGGAGCCGAAAGCCAGCAACAACACCATCCATATCCAGTGCGAAGATGGGTTATTGCTGCCTTGCTGGACGCCCCTGGACGATGTTCCCACCGTAGACAGGGTGGGCAGGGGGTTGCTTTACTTCTTGGCGCTCGTGTACCTCTTCATCGGAGTTTCGATTATATCGGATCGTTTTATGGCCGCTATCGAGGTCATCACGTCACAAGAGCGCGAGGTCAGGGTCAGGAAAAGCAGCGGCGACAGACATATAGTGGTGGTGCGAGTCTGGAACGAAACCGTAGCAAATTTAACACTCATGGCGCTCGGATCAAGCGCCCCCGAAATCCTCCTATCCGTCATCGAAATTTACGCGAAGAACTTCAAAGCGGGAGACTTGGGGCCCGGAACTATAGTCGGTTCAGCCGCTTACAACCTATTCGTCATTATTGCTTTATGTGTGCTCGTGATCCCTAACGGAGAAGTGAGAAAAATCAAACATTTAAGGGTGTTCTTCGTCACTTCAACTTGGTCAGTCTTCGCTTACGTCTGGCTCTACTTAATCCTAGCTGTTATATCCCCAGGAGTAGTGGATATATGGGAAGGTGTGTTAACTTTTATGTTCTTCCCCGCGACTGTCTTCAGCGCTTACGCAGCTGACCGCAAAATGTATAAATACATCCGGAAAAGTTACCGAATGAACCGAAGAGGCGTAATAGTTCAAGCTGAAGCGGATGCTCTAGATATGGGAAGCACCGATCTCTTAGAAATCGACGATTCTCACGAAGAAGTCAAACAAGAATATATAGCAACTCTAAAAGAACTCCGCCACAAACACCCTAATGCGGAGCTAGCAACCTTGGAACGCATGGCTCATGAAATGCTCTTAAACAAAGGCCCCAAATCTCGAGCCTTTTACCGCATCCAAGCAACCAGAAAACTAATGGGCAGTGGAGATCTCCTCAGGCGAATATCAGAAAGAGCCCAAAGCGACTTAAGCGAAGTAAAAGCGGAACTCCAGCGCGAGTCAGGTGCAGCAGAGTTCAACCCTTCGGCACAGTGCCGCATCTACTTCGAGCCTTCAAAATATACTGTCCTAGAAAGCTGCGGCAATTTTGAAGTGAGGATAATTCGCACCGGGGACGTGGAAGGCTCAGTAATCGTAGAATACTCGACAGAAGACGGCACCGCCCAAGCCGAAAGCGATTACGTCCCTGTAAAAGGCACCCTGAGATTCCAGCCGGGCGAAAAAGAAAAACGGATCAAGTTAGAGGTTATAGACGACGACGTTTTCGAAGCCGACGAACATTTCTACGTCCGCCTGAACGCGAGTCATCCCCATGGTTGTCTAGCAACACCCTCCCTGGCTACCGTGATCATTCTGGACGACGATCATGGCGGCATTTTCAAATTCGACTCGCAGAATCACGAGTTGGTGGAAAGTGTTGGAGTTTTCGAGCTTAAAGTGATTCGTAATTCGGGAGCCAGGGGAAGAGTTGTCATCCCGTACTACACTGAGGACGGCACCGCGAAAGCTGGGAAAGACTACGAGGACAGCAGGGGAGAGGTTATTTTCGAAAACAACGAATCAGAGTAAGTTTTTTAAATGTGATTATTTTTTTAATCGTCAAATTGACCAATAGGAACATTGCATTTGGGTCTAGAAGCGTGTATTATTTCGGTTATTTTTTGCCGTTTCTATTTTCCAATAAATGAACAGTATTTTTGATCACGCGTTTAATTCTGACCAATTAAATCATTATTATAGTGAGAATTTTTTACCTAACTTATCCCAGCGGGAATTTTTTTTAGTATTTTGTTTTTGTTGATAAAACGACTTGTTTTCTGGTTTTGACATATTGTCTTATATGTTTTAATCGCAAATTGTGACATTGAAAGAATAATATTGACAGTTGTTTCATATTTGAACGTCAAAAAATAACCTTTCGAATACCACACGACAGTAAGAATAACTTGGAAAATAATTCTCCACATTTTACTCAAACTTGTCGCCATTCGGCAATAGCCACTCGAGCCCTACGGGCTCTCGTGTCTATTGCCTGGCGACAAGTTTTCGAAAATCTGTCGAATTATTTTCAAGTAATTCTCACTCTCTTGTGATATTACATACGGTTATTTTTTGCCGTTTCTATTTTCCAATAAATGAACAGTATTTTTGATCACGCGTTTAATTCTGACCAATTAAATCATTATTATAGTGAGAATTTTTTACCTAACTTATCCCAGCGGGAATTTTTTTTAGTATTTTGTTTTTGTTGATAAAACGACTTGTTTTCTGGTTTTGACATATTGTCTTATATGTTTTAATCGCAAATTGTGACATTGAAAGAATAATATTGACAGTTGTTTCATATTTGAACGTCAAAAAATAACCTTTCGAATACCACACGACAGTAAGAATAACTTGGAAAATAATTCTCCACATTTTACTCAAACTTGTCGCCATTCGGCAATAGCCACTCGAGCCCTACGGGCTCTCGTGTCTATTGCCTGGCGACAAGTTTTCGAAAATCTGTCGAATTATTTTCAAGTAATTCTCACTCTCTTGTGATATTACATACGGTTATTTTTTGCCGTTTCTATTTTCCAATAAATGAACAGTATTTTTGATCACGCGTTTAATTCTGACCAATTAAATCATTATTATAGTGAGAATTTTTTACCTAACTTATCCCAGCGGGAATTTTTTTTAGTATTTTGTTTTTGTTGATAAAACGACTTGTTTTCTGGTTTTGACATATTGTCTTATATGTTTTAATCGCAAATTGTGACATTGAAAGAATAATATTGACAGTTGTTTCATATTTGAACGTCAAAAAATAACCTTTCGAATACCACACGACAGTAAGAATAACTTGGAAAATAATTCTCCACATTTTACTCAAACTTGTCGCCATTCGGCAATAGCCACTCGAGCCCTACGGGCTCTCGTGTCTATTGCCTGGCGACAAGTTTTCGAAAATCTGTCGAATTATTTTCAAGTAATTCTCACTCTCTTGTGATATTACATACGGTTATTTTTTGCCGTTTCTATTTTCCAATAAATGAACAGTATTTTTGATCACGCGTTTAATTCTGACCAATTAAATCATTATTATAGTGAGAATTTTTTACCTAACTTATCCCAGCGGGAATTTTTTTTAGTATTTTGTTTTTGTTGATAAAACGACTTGTTTTCTGGTTTTGACATATTGTCTTATATGTTTTAATCGCAAATTGTGACATTGAAAGAATAATATTGACAGTTGTTTCATATTTGAACGTCAAAAAATAACCTTTCGAATACCACACGACAGTAAGAATAACTTGGAAAATAATTCTCCACATTTTACTCAAACTTGTCGCCATTCGGCAATAGCCACTCGAGCCCTACGGGCTCTCGTGTCTACTGCCTGGCGACAAGTTTTCGAAAATCTGTCGAATTATTTTCAAGTAATTCTCACTCTCTTGTGATATTACATACGGTAATTTTTTTCGATAATTTTGCTTGTTGATAAATTGCCATAGTTGCGAATTTGTAGGTGCATTTATTATTTATAATCGACAGTAATTTGAAGAGTACTTTTTATTTTGCCGGATAAATTTCTGTTTTGAACGAAATTTTGGTGCTAGGCAATTTGACGAATAAAACTGACAGCCAGTAAGAGCGCGAAGGGTTAACTTTTCTCGCAGCCATTCTGACAAAAACATGGAGGCTTACGAGATTTTATACATATGAATTAAATTATCTCGTTACTTTAGTACCTGCCAAACGTCAAATATTCCCAACACATTTCTTTTTATGTGAATTAATTGAAATAAAATTTCGTTTTGAACTGCCTTGCTTCGATTCAAAAAATAATCTTGTCAAATACAATTCGTGGTCTGGAATTTTTAGGTAATTTTACTCAAGCTGTTGCTTTTACTAGCCACTCGTGCAAATTTGACAGAAGATCACTCGCGCAAGCGCTCGTGATTTTTTAACTGTCAAATTTACACTCGTGGCTACCAAGCAACGCAACAGCTTTCGTAAAATTTCCGTTTTCCGACAATTCCAGACCACTTATTAATAATAATAATAATAAATATCTTTATTGTACATAACAGAAAGATAAATGAACATAAATTATGTAGTTAATATTTTCACTTTTCACTATTTGGTAGAAATCCATGATTAAATAAAAAATTACTTCGCGTACTACCAATAAGTATAACAAAATTATTTTATTTAACCGGTTTCAAGATCTACAAACGATCCCATCATCAGAAATGTTTACAATTTTTCTTAAACATTTCTGATGATGGGATCGTTTGTAGATCTTGAAACCGGTTAAATAAAATAATTTTGTTATACTTATTGGTAGTACGCGAAGTAATTTTTTATTTAATAATGAACATAAATTACATTGAACTAAATTATTATAATTGACAAGATTAGCTTCCAAGTATCGCACCTACAAGCATTCCTTAGCCGAGTTCGTTACCAATTGACAACTTAAACTATAGGTCTTTATTTAGCTAATTTTCGAAGTAAAAAATACAAACTTATATTATGTAAGGAGCGTGTCGTTCATAATCTGCTAATACTCAGTTATAAATAACTTTAAAATAAGACAATTATAAGTTCGCTTATATCTAAAAATACGTTTTTAAAATTATATATAAATTGGGCCAGAGTTGAGAAACAGTTGTTTAAATGTGCCGCAGAACAGCTGTCTATCTCCTAACTAATACGACTTGCGTGACACAAAATAAAAATCATTTGCATATTTTCTTGATTTGTATTCATCATTGCATGCGTGCTAAAAGTTCAAACGTACCAATAAATACATTATGATATAAAGTAACTAAATGATACCTAATCACCATCCCAAGAGAAGTAGTTGTTTTTTCAAGTTTGTAAGTCCTATTACAAAACGATTGTTAATCAAGTTATTATATACCAAAATTGGGGTTATATATTTACACTGGTTTCCTGAAGGATGATGCTTGCGCCAAAGAAAGAAGTGCTTACCTTAATAAAAGGAAGTCTGTTTACTGGAAAGTATATTGTGTTGAAATATTGAAGATGCTGCTAAGAGCTAAAAGAGCCCACTCCATCTTTTATGATCCTTTATTGTCCCGAATCATTTTACCCTGGACAATACGAAACTGTTTACTTTCATTTCCTGCAGCATGAAATTGTCATTAGTTGTATTGAACACAAGACAGGGGTTCTGACGTGGTCATTAATTCCCTTTAGACAGATATTGTGCTCTCCTTTCAATACAAAATGCTGAATAGGCCTTCCAGATCGCGGTTAATTACAGTTTAATGAACTAGATTTTAGGATAATAAGCAGTGTTACCCACTATTTATAGATTTACCACCAAAGTTCATAAAAGTTGGTAGGTACTTGTAGCGTATTGAAATTCCAGATGAGCAAATTCTTTGCTGTTCATCACGCCACTGTTATGGTAACTAAATCAATTTAGCTAACAGGTTTAGGACTCGCAAATCGTTCAGCCTGCTGGTTTATTTATACTAACCCAACGTTAAAACAGTACATAATGCTTTCAGCACAGTGCCGATTGCTATAAACACTACAACCTGATTAAGGTTTCAGTTTATAATCTGAAGCGGAAAATTAGCTCTTGAACGCATCCAGAAATAGTAAAAATAAGTAGGAGATATTATTTATTGGATAGGTTTAAATTATACTGATTTGATCGATGGTAATAGATAGTTTAATGGATTTAATATGGAAAGAGATATTATTTGCCTTGATCTGTCAGAGCTGATTGTTTTCATATCGCAAAAATTCTCAGATGTCTAATGTCTTTTTGCTTTCTTAAGGCTGTCGGAACGCCGACGAACAGTTACTGCGGAGGGGTATCGGAAGGGACGTAGCATTCCAAAAGTACAAAGTAGGCGGACACTGAATGCAAAAATTGCTGGGCGCGCTAGATTAGGGGGAGCATTTCGCAGCGTAAAAAGTAGGACTCGCAGCTTTCCATTCACTTTGAGCTAGAACAAACACAACACCGAAGCTACAGACGAAACGCGGGGTTTATTGAATATCATAGTATAGTATTTATATTCCGACGAGTACCTGATAGAAAACAAGGAACGTTGAACCAAATTATAGGCGGGGAAACAAAACTCGTCTCGGGATGCTGGTTTCCCCAAGAAAACGCAGTGGGTTACTTATAAGTAAAAAAGAAAAACTAGGTAAGTATGTTTTGCGATTGACCGAAAAGTTCGTGTGGTTAGAGTTATTTTAATAGCATTTCTCTAACAAAATTTTGCAATATTTCTTAAATCAAAAATAGACTGCAAAAAACGGAATACTCAATTTTTTGACTGGCCACTTCCTGTGGCTTTTTCTGGGTTCAGTCATCATGTCATATCACATTTTCTTTTCTGAGAGCATCGAACTGTCTACCTCTGGGGTACTGCCCCAGTACCCCAGAGCTAGCCGCGCGGTGGAAAAAATAATAAACAAAAAATGGTTTGCTGAGTCTAAATTTCCTTAATAATGACTTGTACCGTTATCATCTGTCGCAGTCAGACACGCTCAGTAAAAACGTTTTATACGAAATTAGTCCAATCCGGTGCTCATATGATGTGTTATGTGTTCCGATTTGGCCAATAACATACTGTATTAATGCAATGGAAATCTCCGGTTGGCGACGGAAATCCAAAGGCAGTGTACAAGAAATCCACCAGTGATTCACTCCTCGGGAATCTGTTATACAGGTTGATCCATTTATCCATTTATGCGAAGTTATATGAGAGACCCCTCTTTGTTTTACCATTCTGTCTGTTCGCCCGTCTGTCTCTCTGTCTGTATGTCTGTTTGTCTCTCACAGTGTTCTTTTTCCTGAACTATAAGTGCTATACAACAATAAAATTGACGCATATGTAATGGCCCAAACTCAGACGACCACATGCGGGGAGTGTCAATTGTGCCCCCCTGTCGCAATTGGGAACTATTTAAAGTAGAATCGTGTATTTTGGTACTTTCGTAGTATTCACGATTGCAACTAATTATGCAATAAATAAACTTTATCAAAATCGGTTCAGGATGCGGTTTCTGATATATACGGAACACTTTATGTACAAAGGGAGTTGATACTCGGGGAATTATTTAAATGGAACACTCTATACATATTGCGTTTTTTAATTCTTCGATCGTTTTTACTAAGTAAGTTGCTTCTAAACTAAACCCCATATTTTTGTGTTTCAGTTTTCTTTTAAAATTTTTGTCACACGTAGGGATGTTTCAAAAATTACATTTTGAGAATGATGAACAAATGCCCAGTTTCACAATAAGTTCAGTCTAGAATGCAACTCGTACACAATCATATAGTAAAATCGAACAGGGAAATGAAAAGTGAGATGATATTACAGGAGTTCGTCTATTTAAGAAATCCAAGTTGTGTAGATTAGCATCTGCTGTACAGAAGAAATGAGACGCCATGTATACCTAAGTAAAGTAATTTGAATTATTGAAATATAAAAACAAAGAGAGTATCTATTTGGCATTTTTCTCTAAATTACACAATACAGATGAATCGCCTTTTCTGATAAATGGGATACCTGTGCACCTGCATATTCAACTCATATGTGTAACAATAATAAATTTTAGGAAGAATCGGAAATTACTTTGGAAGGTCGTCGATACGAAAAATAGGCCCCAAGAATAATACCTGAATACATACAAAAACTAGCTACGCCTGTTTCTTGAATCTGGGAAGTTTAAACATATCGCCGCTAGACACCGCCACCTCTAGGTCCTTGAAAAGGCGAATGCAGAGGTGCAGGAGCCAATTGATTACTTCATTATTATCAAAAATTTATTATATTTTTTTTGATACCGTCAAAACGAAAAGTCGAATCTATGACTTTACGATTATAATTTCTAAAAAAAACGAAAAATGTGATAAATATTCTAGCTACAATATGTCCGATTTTCATAGATTGTGAAGTAGATTTTAAAGTTTAATTTCTGGTTTTAATGAAAATTATTAGCGAACAGTCCTAGATCTATGTTTAATTGAAACAATAAAAAAATAATCATGCGAATATCTTAAACCATGTTGGAATAATCCATTGGCAGCGGGAACGTTACATCCCTCAAATATTCCAAGCGTTCCGATAGCCTTAAACTTAAAAGACAAGAAACGTTCCAAATGAAATTGCTTTGTTCTCTTTTGGGAGCACTGCTAACACGACCCTGGGGACAACAGAGGCCACAAAAATTCATTTGGCTTCAAAGATCAAGTTCTTCTTGTTTAAGTGATTTTTTTGTCTCGAGACGTTTTTTAAACATCCTAGCCTTTGCAGTAGTCATAAACTCAACTACCAAAGACTACCAAAGAGTAAAAAGTGATTGTGTTACCAACTTACATTTTATTTATTTCTACTCCATATCCGTGACCTAAATAAAACTCAGTCAAACTAAGTAATAAAAAATATACACGGATGAGGGAGAACAGGATTAGGGATGGAAATCTACACAGACACACACAAATATAATACACTCAGATAAAAAACGTCAAAATTTGAAACCAGCGTGCAAACTTAATACTTGTGTGTGCCCCGATCGATAAGCTGTATGAGAGGCGACGGCCAGACTGCTCCCATAGGAACTTATCTTCGTTTCATAATGTGGGGACAAAAACGAATATTGCTTATGGTTGTGTAAACTGCACACATCGATGTAACTGGCTATTATAATGGCGTGACGTTCTAAACCTCTCAAAAAAAGTTGCTCTCTAAATTTATGTAGGTACATAAGTTGTCTCTCAAATAGCACGTGTCGGTATTTTCACAGGTAAGTACGTATCTCCTGGTAACACAAAAGTAATTATACTTACCCCAGCGTAGAACAGCCAACGGCAACGAAAATAAAAGGAATAGAGGATAAACTAGGGTTGCTACTTGAAAGGAACTTAATAGCTTCGTTATATCGCTCCACCTGGCTGTTCTCGCCCAAGATACGAGCCCAAATCCATAATAGTTCGGCCGGCCGTCGATTTTAACATGGTGGTTTACAAACATGTAAAATTACCAAATAAATGTATTTTTTTCGCAAATACTGCTACATCTATCTTAAAATATAATCGTTCAACTCTCTGTTAGCGAAAATACATTTATAATTTGTGCATAGTTTATTGTGTATTAAGGAAAAGAAACTACAATTTGTAATTCATAATAGTTCGGCCGGAATCAAGGCAGCTTTGTAATAAAATTACGCTCATCAAAACAAAACCGAAACGGCACACGGCATATCGTGGCAGTTTCTGGTAAGATTCGGAATCGCATAATGCCTCGTGGAAAATCACTGAGCAAAGATTTGCGGTGGTCCATTATAAAAGCTCATTCAAATGGTATTTCCGCAAGAAAAATTTCCATTTCGCACTCAGTTCCGCGATCAACAGTGCAAGATGTTATCAATGTATACAAGAAAACTGGAGATATTCAAGAAGGCAAAAAAACTGGCCGCCCATCAAAAATTTCTATCGCTGATCGACGTGCTTTGAGAAGAATTATAAAAGCAAATCGACGATCAAATGCTCGAGAAGTCACTACACTGTGGAGGGAGGTAACTGGACGACAAATGTCCGTATCCACAACTAGAAGAGCAATTCACAAATTGGGATACAAATTTTACAAGGTAGACAGCCAGTTTCTTGATTTTCCCTGTTAATAAACATTTTTGAATTTCATTATGTAGGCAAAAGAAAAACCTCTGCTAACCAAATTACAAAAACTCAACCGTCTAAAATGGGCTAAGATACATAAAAATTGGACTCGACAACAATGGTACAAAGTGATTTGGAGCGATGAATCCAAGTTTGAAGTTTGTGTTGGAGACACTAGGAAACGCGTTTTGCGTACAGCATCAGAAGCCTACCACAACGATTGCCTCGTTCAAAAAGTTAAGTTTCCAGCCTCCATTATGGTGTGGGGTTGTATGTCTGGAAGGGGAGTTGGGAAACTTCGTTTTATTAGTGGAATTGTGAACGCCGATGAATATAAAACCATTTTAACCGACAGTTTTTTGCCATCGATTCCTTTATGCCAAACTGCTGAAGGAGACTTTATTTTTCAGCAAGACGGTGCTCCGTGCCATACGGCAAAAAAAATAAAAACATGGTTTGAGGAAAATGATATTCCTGTTTTGCCGTGGATTTCAAGCAGTCCGGATCTGTCACCAATTGAATCAATTTGGCATACAATGAAGAAAGAGCTGCGTAAAAACCCAGCACGCACGGTAAATGAATTGAAAGCAAAACTGCAGCAAATATGGGATAACATTCAGCCAGAAGATTGCAGAGAGCTTGTTGACACAATGCCCGATCGTATTAAAGCCGTAATCACCAATAAAGGAGGCGTAACACAGTACTAACATGAAGGCCGAACTATTATGAATCACAGATTGTAATTTATTTTCGTTAATTCACAATAAACTATGCAAAAATGACAAACGTGTTTTCACTAATAGAGAGTTGAACGATTATATTTTAAGGTAGTTGTCACAGCATTTGCGAAAGTAATACATTTATTTGGTCATTTTACATTTTTGTGAACCGCCATGTTAAAATCGACGGCCGGCCGAACTATTATGGATTTGGGCTCGTATATCGTTCATTAACGTAATTTTGTTTGGTTATTATGATGCAGAGCGTTTGCTTGTTAAAATAGCAAGTTAGTCGATGCAATTACATATTTTTCTCCAGCTGCAATGTGCTAATCTTGGGTGACTCATTATAGAGCAATATGACCAAATGTTATGTGCAGCATCATGGCCATTGGCAATATTGCACTACACCCAAGATTTCCGTCTTTGCAGCGTTATAACTGTTTTTCTTTGTGTTTACGTTCACGAAGAATATGTTGGGCTCACAGCAAAGGTTAAAAATAAAAGAAAATGTTGTTTTTGACCATAGCGAACACTTAGCACATTTAGTACAAAAATAGCAAATAACTGCCAATATCGAGAATAGGAATGAAACTTTCCCCCAGTATTCTTAGGATACATAAAACTCCCAATCACTTTAATAGCGAATCGATGATTAAGCGATAAAGATATCGAAACGAGATTGAGCAAACGTTGTTAACCCACCACATATTTTATTACCTATACAGGGTGGGGCAAACTCCTGGGGATGGACGATAGAGGCCATACGGTTATAGTTAGAAAGAAAAACTAATAACAAACCCTATCTCGTTTCAAAAATTCTATTCCATAAAAATATTTTCAATTATACCAGGTGCGTCCAAATAGTTGGAATTAAGTACAACTTTGTTATTTCTTATGGAATGTGTATAATTTTATATTTTTTCCGGCTTCAAAATGATAATTTAATGGTACTTTGATAACATGATTCTATGTCTATTGTTAATGGTTATTGAGAAATAAATTTTTTCCCGAAAATTTTGACAGATAAGTAGTACATTTCAAAAATTTATATCTCGAAATTGGTAGAAGTTAAGAGGATGAAATTGGTATTGGTATTGGTAAATATCATGTAGTTTTTTACAGATTTGTTGAATTTTATTTATACTATACAGGGTGTTTGCAAAAAAATGTTTTCTGAAACTGTCGAAAAAACATCAAAAAGTCGAATTTTTCAAATGGAATTGTATATTTTTTCTTGCACTATCTGAAAGAGCTCAAAATTTTGAATGAAAGTGGCCAATAATAAACTAATGTTACATAATGAAGTTTTTTAGCAAAATCCTGTTTTCTTCAATTTTATGTAAAAATGAGGGATCGTGAAAATATCATTAGCCTTGAACAATTATTGCTTGTCAATCTGAAAATGGGTTTATTGTTATAATCTTGTTCTGTAGTGAATTCATTGTCATTATTACTGGTGTTACAAGTAATTGTTTTTGTTGTTTTCATTTCTGTCTTTGTGTTTAATCACCAATTTTATTATTTTTAAATGAATTTCCAACAACAAGAACTTGTTGATATGCTCTCCGTATTTATTGAATGCAACAGAAATTCTCTTCTGGCTTCTCGAGTATATGGGCGAAGATATGAACAGCGTCGTCATACACGCGTGGAAGCTTTCCAGAGATTGGTGGATAGATTTGAAAGAACTGGTTTTGTTCTCTACGAAAAACGCAATGAAATAACCAAATCCGTATTAACCGATGTGACAAAGGAAAATGTATTGCTGGCAATAGCTGAAAATCTGCAGACAAGTGGCAGAAGAATTGAAACAGAATTGAATATTTCCAGGAGAAGCATACATAGAGTTTTAAAAGAAAACCGTTATCATGAAAATTTTTTACCTATACAATAATCCAATAGAATTTGTGTATCTACAGTCACGTGTTCAAAGACAGCCAATCAGGAGAACATTTAACTGAAGAGTGCTTATGGGCTATTTTCACTTATGTCATCTGGATTACTGTAGCAACGGAAAAATGTCTATTTTGCACTGCTGTCGAATTTTTTACACAAAATGTCATTTCCAAGATTGTTATTGTCAATTTTAATTTCTTTTTAACAAATTGTTCTTTTCGGGCAAAAAATTTTCTTACCGAATAGCCCTCGAGTCTTGATAATTCGAAATAACTTGATAAATTTCCTCAAGCGGGTTTCTCTGTGGCAACATGATTATAAACCCCGAACATGCCACTTTTTAAATGAACAAGATCATGTCAACAGAACCTTATTTTGTGATTGGGCTCAGAGGAAACTGACGGAAAATGAAGACTTTTCCAAAAATATTTTGTTCACAGACGAATCAACATTTCAAAATTTAAATAAAGTTAATAGAAGGAATGTCCACTGTTATGCACAAGAAAGCCCACATTTTCTACAAGTCTTTCATAGACAACATCAGTGGTCAGTGAATGTTTGGGGAGGAACAATTGGAAGAAATGTAATTGGGCCACATTTTTTTGAAGGAAGATTAAATGCAAATGTTTACCACATTTTTTTGCAAAACAACTTACCTGTACTTATTGATGAAGCCAATGAAGAAGTTAATATTGAAAATATGTGGTTTCAGCATGATGGAGCTCCAGCCTACAGCGCAAGATTAGTTCAAAATTTTTTGAATTAAAATTTTGGAGAACAGTGAATAGGGATTGGGAGTCAAAATCCGTGGCCTGCAAGGAGTCCTGATTTAAATAAATTAGACTTTTTTCTTTGGGGTTACGTGAAAGACATTGTGTTTAGTATTCCTCCTACCACACCAGAAGACATGCGCCTCTACGAATTCAAAATGCATTCTCGGCTATTATTCCCGAAGTTTTGGATAACATGGATAGATCCTTTCATGAAAGAATTGCTCTTTGTTCCAATGAAAATGGCCAGATCATTGAGCATTTGTTGTAATCTGCTCATTATTTAGAGATTAATTATTTTGATTTGTAACAAAGTTTAATAAAAATTCAACCTGCATAATGTTTGCTTTTATTTTTAATGTTTTCTTAAATTCTTAGCAAAATTATAACAATAACCCATTTTCAGATTGACAAGCAATAATCGTTCAAGGCTAATGATATTTTCACGATCCCTCATTTTTACATAAAATTGAAGAAAACAGGATTTTGCTAAAAAACTTCATTATGTAACATTAGTTTATTATTGGCCACTTTCATTCAAAATTTTGAGCTCTTTCAGATAGTGCAAGAAAAAATATACAATTCCATTTGAAAAATTCGACTTTTTGATGTTTTTTCGACAGTTTCAGAAAACATTTTTTTGCAAACACCCTGTATAGTATAAATAAAATTCAACAAATCTGTAAAAAACTACATGATATTTACCAATACCAATACCAATTTCATCCTCTTAACTTCTACCAATTTCGAGATATAAATTTTTGAAATGTACTACTTATCTGTCAACATTTTCGGGAAAAAATTTATTTCTCAATAACCATTAACAATAGACATAGAATCATGTTATCAAAGTACTATTAAATTATCATTTTGAAGCCGGAAAAAATATAAAATTATACACATTCCATAAGAAATAACAAAGTTGTACTTAATTCCAACTATTTGGACGCACCTGATATAATTGAAAATATTTTTATGGAATAGAATTTTTGAAACGAGATAGGGTTTGTTATTAGTTTTTCTTTCTAACTATAACCGTACGGCCTCTATCGTCCATCCCCAGGAGTTTGCCCCACCCTGTATACTAATAAAGAGTGAAGTACGGAAAAGACTGGTGATGCTTCCCGAAGAGGATCAACAATTAAGCTGATCTACCGCTCCAATGAAACAATAAACTGTTAAAAATAGACGAAATAGGTGGCTGCGGTTTTGCACCAGAACACGACCGCGAGCGTTCACAATTGATTCGAAAACATCCGATAAATTGCTGAAAACAGGGAGTGAAAATGACACTTGGAACAATTAAATTTGTCCGCTGTTGCTTTGGGAATTAAATCCTTCATTTGACGCTAATCGTGAGCGATGCGTTTTTAAAATGTCCTCTTTATTTACACCGTACGGTTTGTAAATGTCGACCGGGTCACTAGATTTAACGGTTTTAAATTTGTCATACCTACCTGTCAAAATATTAGAAATCTTCACTTTACAATTTGTATTTTCGTTTTAGTCCTATTTTCACGCCCCCTGGTTTTCTTTTTATTGATCTTCATAGCATAGCCCTCCTTCAAACCCCTCCTTCTTTGCTAGATGCTAATACTGCTATATCATCCGCAAATCTAAGCATATTAATAGTTTAGCCCTGTATATTCATTCCAGCAGCTGTTAAATAAATAATAGAACTCAAATATTGGTGACACCACTTTTATTAAACTAAACAGAAATTCTTAAGATATAGAGTATTACAAATAACGTAATAAATAAAGAGGAGGAACTGCCTAATTTGGAACTTGAACTCACGAGCCTCTCGCTTTTAATCTCATTGTCTTCATCCCTCGGCACAACCGCGGGCGGAGGCTGTTGTTGCTGTCGCTTCTTCCCGAACAAAACCCCAATGCCCCCGAAGAATCCGCTTCCCGATTCCTTCCCGAACCTCCCGAACCCGGAGACGCCGCTTTTGTGTTCGTAATTGACTCCACCGTTGAATCCACCACCTGGGACGTAATCGACGCCCCCCGAGACACTGTGCCCGTTGCCGGCTTTGATGTCGGTCCCTAGATGAATAGCCGTCCTTCCATTTTCCGTTTCTCTTGTTAACACAGACACGTTAAGAGGTCCGGCCTTCAGAAAGTGTTGTCTGTTTCCACGGATACCGAGGAACTCTAAAAATCCCCCGTGCGCCGCGGGCAAACATAAAATTGAGACGAGCGCGAGGGTGCACGTTACCGAGGGAGCCATTGTTTGTTTAGGTATAAAAGTGCTAGGTGGACTGAATTTTCGGCCAACATCTCTTGCAATTTATATGTTTGAACTTGCGGTAAGTGAGGCACGAGGAATGTGATAATAGCTGAGTGTGTAGGAAGCAGAGAATCTGCATGATTCATCGAGATCGTGTGTATTTACAAGACCAGACATTCTTTTATGAATGTGTTAGGTCAATAACTTGTTGGTAAACAGTGTAAAACTTTTGTTGCGGTCAACGATGAGTGGAAATGGGAATAGCATGAATGGAGTACTCCAAGATGACTCAACTCAATAAGCAAGAAATGAATGAATCGGAATTTAACGGGATTTTACCGACAGAAATTTTGTTGGGTTAAAAAATACGCATAAATTATGCAGTAATGTCGTTTTTCGTCTAGTCATCGTAATCGTGACAAAATCACTTTTGAAGCTGGCTTTTCTGAATCCAGAAAGTTAACGTGAGATCAATAAACTGGAATTCTTTCGTATACAAGGTGATTGATCGTGGCAGCATCATGAACTGGCCCGTCAGATCTCCTGATCTAACACCCTGCGACTTCTTTTGTGGGCCACCTTAAATCCAGAATTTATTCCTTGATGCAATACACCGAAGGGACGCAGAAATTAATTTTCACAAAATTTGTTATTTGGAAGACGCATAACCTATACGACTAATACCATTATAAAACGAACACTATTCGTGGTGCTTGCTTTCAGTACATACTCCAGAACAATAATTAACAATCCTTCGCCTAGTTGCGAAAGTCATGCAATAATATAATTTACGGTTGGAAATCCTGCAGTTGCAACCTTTCGTAATAATGGAGATTCATATACGTACCTGCTTACAATTTCGTTGAAAATGATAAATGGGAATTGTCTAAAGTTTGCTGATTTCCATGAGTTTCAATAAATTCCGCTTTAGTCGACAACAAAGCATCTGTAGCTTGCTTTCTTGTGGGTGTCCTCAAGTTCGAAAGGTCTTTTTTTAAACTATCAAAATATATATACTTTTATATTGTTATTTCAAAAAACTGCAAAGATTTTGGTACTTTTTACCTTTAGAAAATATAAGATAGGTAGGTACATCCAAGATACCTGTGATGTTATGTAACAACTTTTAATAACTGAAATAAAAGCAACAAAAACAGAAGAAACAGCAAAACAAACAAAACAAACAAAAACAAGAAGAACAACAAACAACAAAATTATAGAAACTGCTCAAATTGATTACCATGTTTTTCAACACATAATCTACATCTTTTAGTTAATAGATTGATGAAATGAATTAAAATAAATAGGATGGGCTTGCAAATATCGGAAATTTGCATTTGTTGCCTCTGCTAGCTCGGCTTGATTGTTGTATCTTCGTATGCATATTTTTCTTTTAAAAATGCCCAAACAAAAAAGTCTAATATACTCATATCCGGTGATCTTGCAGGCCACAATATATGTAGATCCATTTGTACCCAACCATCTACCCGGAAAATGATTTTCTAAATAATTTCTAAATATTGCAGAATTGTGTGCAGGGGCACCATCTTGTTGGAAACATACCCTGTTTATGTTTATTAACGGAACATTTTCCATTATCGCCTCTGCGTTCATATTCAATAAATTAATGTATCTCAATCCCGTTAAGTTTCCATCAAAAATTTGGTATGCTAGTTGACCACCCAAAATAAAACACGAAACGTTAAATCCAAAACGTCATTGCCTCTGACGTTCAAAAGTTTGATGCTGATTTGTATCAGACCAGTGACGCACATTATGCCTGTTAAATAATCCTATGCTGCTTATGTGAGTTTCATCTGTCCAAATGACAGACCGCCCAAATTCTGGATTTTCTTGAATTTTATTTAAGTTCCACCTACAAATATTAAGCCTCGTATTAAGCCTTCTTTCTTGATTTCCCGGGAAGATATGGTGAATAATTTGAATTTTATATGGCCTATATTTGCCTTTTTTAAATATTGTTTGAACTTTTGTTTTGGAAACGCCAACTTGTGATTCGATTTCCCGACCAGAAGTTTTTGGTGTCGCCTCAACCATCGATAAAGCATTTAATTCTTCCTCTTTCCTATTTTCTTTGTTATAAATTTTGTTTCTAGATTTATTGAATGACCCATAGTGAATTAAATTTGATTTTAATTTCGGAAACATGCTTGGTTGTCTTCTTTCTGGGTATCTAAATTTAATAAATCGATGGATAGGTATTATACTGGAAATGGGTATCTAGGAATTTTTTGTGTACCTGTGGAGATATAGATCCATCGATTCATTTACATTTACATGTATATACTAAGTATCTATTAACAGTTGTAGTCTGCTTGGTACAAAATGAATTGGAGAGTTTTTGAAAATCGATAAAAATCAATATTATTTTTCTTCTCAAAAACTAAAAACGATATCCAAATTCTGGTTTTGGCATTCTATTATACACAGAAAAGTAGCTAGGATTCGCGAAAACCCCGAGGCTCTATCTCTGCTGCTTCTATGAGAAACCCCCAAATCACAACGAAAATGGGACAGTGTGTACATCCATATATTTTAAAAAGGTATCTGTCCTTCACATCATTTCCCCAGCTGGCATCTACAAAATCTTCAAGTAGCTTTCCACCTTTATTTCGTTCGTACAACAGTTTTAGATCCAATGTTCCTCTAAAATATCGAAGAACCTGCTTGACTCATTTCCATGCTTCTTCGTTTCCATCTCTCTTCATCAGGCCTTCCTCTAACATTCCCCAAACTATTCGGTAAATCTTACTATACACATCAAGTAATCGAGCTTTTATCCCATTTTAATTCTTCTGGCTTCAAGGCCTCTAGTACTGCCACAACGGCGTCATATTTTTTTGGAAGATGATTTACAGTGATCTTCAATTCAATATTTGTATATCTGTCTTGTCATCGGTCAGTTTAAGAACCGTTCGGCCTCTTGCACATGATACGGATTTTGTCCGGCACGGTTTTATTGCTTTTTCCGTACGTTCCAATGGTGCATTGGCTTAAATACAAGCTTGCAGACTATACGACTGCAACCGTCGCCGTGTCCGGCTGCCGTGTGCGGCAACGGTTGTCGATCGGTGAACACGGTCGCCGTGCCGTGTAGAAAGAGACGGAAGTTCCAATGAACAATAGGAACATATGGTGTCTTGCAGACGACACGGATACGTTATTTGGGCCGGACTGGCAGAGGTATTAAGGAAAATTGTAGATAATACATTTAACTCAGGTATCAGTAGCGCAGATTCAGAGACGAGCAACGTGAATGTCGATGCAGAATTACTAATAACATTATTTGGGGCAAGTCTTGTGCTGTGGGATAAATCCATTGAGGAATAGATATCAAAAAGAACAAAAATTTAACGTTCGCAGCTTGGGCAGAAAACAAAGGATGTACCTAATACATTCTTTCGTATCTACATCTTCGAAGAATGTACCTAGCGTAAATACAGTAAATAAAGTTTACGATAAACTCACTTTATCACTTATTCAAGCTTTAATTTTTTCATTTTTCCTAGCTGACTTTTGCATTATTTATATTTGCTAGATTTCCTGAGAAAGGATTTAAATTAATTCGAAAGCTTGAATAAGTGATAAAGGGAGTGTAATTTCCTCAATCCTTTGGCTGCATCCCCGTGTGCTCTTAGTTATTTACTTAAATACAAAACTTTTGCTTTCGATCCATGACACTACTTTACAGCACACAGATGCAGCGAATACTGACTGAATAAAATACGTCCCTGTTTACTTCTCTGGAAACAGAAAAATCGTATCATGTGCAAATGCTTAAAAATCGTGCCCGGCAAAAAGAGTAAACCGTGCCGGATGGAATCCGTATCGTTTGCAAGAGGCCTTTCGGAAAAGTCAGACATACCTACTTTTGAATTTGATATAACGAGTTTAATTATTTTACATCTGCTGGACAGATGCCGAAATCTTAGCTCATATACTGATAATTAGTCACAGTATTGCATCAGGTTATAAAGTTAGGCTGGTGCAATTTTTTATTGTATGAAATGAGTAAGATGAGATACTTGACTTCCTAAATTGCTGAAATCTGCGAGTAATCTTCTGGGATCTCACATGGCTCGTATATGCAAATGATCTGATATACATGATCTCTTACCTCTTGATCTACAGGCTTTAATCGATTCTTAAGGAGTAAACTCCACCTATCCCCTTTGTGTTGGTTAGTAATTTTTAGAATAATAAATGGCATATTCAAAACACTGTATGTATACATAAACGCTGCAACCGCATTGAACACGCTTTTAGTCCTCCAAAAGCTGCCAATACGATGCAAGTTATTATGCAATCGGCTCATTTGTTGTTTTCATTGGCACCGTTGAAAATTACGAGCCGGGAACGTACGTTCAACGTTCCGCGTCTAAATTTTCCAATATCCCTACGGCATCGGCAAATTTATTATCCCGGATTATCGTAAAGGCGGGCAGAAAAATATCAGACGCCATTATTACCGACCAGTATCATCAACAAAATGGTCAAAGTTGGCTGTGAGTAAAATGTTTGATCGGTTTTTCCGAGCATCCGCGGAAATTTTCGCTGCAAAAAGTAAAGGAGAGATAAGCGCCTTTATTAGTTTGCGTTTGCAGTTCGGTTTAAAATGTGGGAATATCCTTTCTGAGCTGAAATTTAAATATTTTATGGTTTAATTTTTGCATGACGATATTGGATGGCTTAGTTTCTTGCAGATACACTGATTTATTCTGTTTGATTACTTAATGCGTATTCTTGATCAGTTTATTAGTTCTTGGACGGTGGATTAAACGCCTAGGACCTTGGAAGTCTTGCTTTTAACACTACCAAAACAGGTTCCTTATAAATCAAAGTATTCTTAGAAGATCATTCACAAAACTAAATTGCTATTTGAAAACATTAAAACATTTTGATCATTTTGACAGAAGTTTTCTTGTTTGTGTAGGCGGGTGTGTACAAATTTCTGTAGATTTCCCCTTCTTCTATTGTTTGTACAATTTTGAATGACCTATAGTCTCCTAAATTCACAAGAATAGGTATAATTATGGAGTGAACGCAGAAAACAATGTACTATTTATATACACATATGAATCACAAAAATAACTTTACATTTTGACAGGCAGGAACTCCGTTTTTTGAGGTTATGTATGTATGCATAGCAAGCGCATGCGCAAAATGTACCATAAAACCAATTGGTTTTATAATACACTTATGTAAGATCAAAAGATTCTGGTAAAGTACAAAATTCATTGTATAAGATTAAATGTTCTTAGACAATGTTGAGCAATTATTACATTTTAAAAACTTGTAATTCAAAAACAAAGCTTTAAAACCGAGTGACCAACAGCCCCTTTTGAGCTATTTTGTGTTTTGGAAAATGTTATTTCGTAGAAAACTTCGAACAACTATTTGATTGAATTTTAATTCGATATTTTTTCTTTCCATTCGTAATTTCTGAAAATCGTAAGGGGTGGTAAAGAGGAAAATAAAATAACCTGTCTGTTCCCCACTCAAACGAACCGAGAGTATCATTTTATTTCAAATTCAATATAAAATTTAATCAAATTCAGTACGACAAAGAAGGGAACCTCGAGCAAAAAAATTATACACATATTTGATCAAAAAGGATATTTGAACAAGAGATCAAAAGCTGGCCATTCAGTCTTTGAGGACAGCTCATTTGTTCATGTAGAGAACGGAACGGCGATAGGCAGAGGAAAAGAAAAAAATAACCCCTGCTGTAGACAGACAGAAACTGTTAACAAGCGGAATAGTCTAGTCACGTTTGAGACGATGCTGAAATAATTTATCTTGCTTTAGTTTGGATTTGGCATTCCTAAACTTTAATTACTGATGTGTCTGATGCAAATTCGTGCTAAAAGAATATTCAGTATCATCAAGGCATTCAATAATTCAACGATTCGCTAGGATTGGGTCAGAAAACAAAATCGAAGTTAGGGAGCCAGTATTGTCGTGACAAATATCGCGTGCCCGGTTTATTTGGTATGTATAAATAACTGAATCATGTGGATTAAACGTTATTTCGAAGAATACAGAAGCAAAGTAATAATCCGGCTTAGTGAACTGTCGGCGTGCGTGCGATAACAGATATGTTAGAGCATTACTGCTCTCAAATAGTTGGGGATGTAGGATGTTCAACTTTTAGGAAAATGTGTATCTTACCTCAGGATAGAAAAGGATGGAGGTACGCGTCCAACCAGTCTTCGGACTGAGAACATTATGAAGATGACCAAAAAAACTGTTTTTGAATCGAACGTAAGCAGCTTGCATACGAATAACATATTGTGAAAACGTGTGGCCATAAACCAACATGTTTTATCTGCGTTTTGTACATGTAAATGAGGGAGACACTGACATTTACACGAGCAGCAAAAGGGTAATTACTATTTGATGACTATGTTTGCAAATGGAATCGCGAAGTTGTCAATAAATGGCGTACTAGGTACTAAAAGGATTTATTCTTTCCAAATTGATTGATGTACATTTTTTTTGTGAAAATTGTTACTATAAGTATGGATAACGACACGCAAGAAAAATCCGGCAAGAATTATTAATTAAAAGTGTCGTGAACAAACCGCAGGGGGGAGGTATTTATAAGCAACCCCTGTGTGTTTAGTTTATGTACCAAAATCAGTTTCTGGCGTTTTTGGTTCGTTTCTACACTGTACTAAATTTAGGAATAATAATTACCACGATTAAAACTAAGTCGAGCAGAAATTTCACATTTACGTCAAGTTGGGTGATGGATGGTATTTCCCTTTTTATCAACGGGTTTTCCGCCCTGTGTCCGAAGGCGCCGATTCATTTTATTTTCCATGTATCTTCTGGTAAATAAATAATCGTTGCGCGCTCCCAAAACCGACTGTCACTTGCCACAGAAACCGAAAGGGAAAACAATAAAATACGGCATAGTTTCTGTTTTCAATGAATGTCGTGAGAATGTAAATGAATCAATGGATCTAGAGATTAAAATCAAATTTAATTCACTATGGGTCATCCAATAAACCTAGAAACAAAATTTATAATAAGGAAAATAGGGAAGAGGAAGAAATAAATGTTTTATCGTTGGTTGAGGCGACACCAAAAACTTCTTGTCGCGAAATCGAATCACAAGTTGGTGTTTCCAAAACAAAAGTGCAAAAAATATTTTAAAAAAGGCAAATTTAGGCTATGCAAAATTCAAATTATTCACCAAGAAAGAAGGCTTAATTTTTGTAGGTGGTACTTAAATAAAATTCAAGAAAATCCAGAATTTGAGCGGTCTGTCATTTGGACAGATGAAACTCACTTAAGCAGCGTAGGATTATTTAACAGGCATAATGTGCGTCACTGGTCTGATACAAATCAGCACCAAACTTTTGAACGTCAGAGGCAAGGACGTTTTGGGTTTAATGTTTCGTGTTGTATTTTGGGTGGTCAACTAGCATACCAAATTTTCCGGGTAGATGGTTGGGTACAAATCTTTTACTAAATAATGTTAAGTAATAGGGTAGTTTCAAGCAATTACCCTCTGGAGTATCCGATAAGTGCAGCAATTATTATTTATTGAACATGCTCCATTGGATTACTCGGCTAATACCAACTGCTTCCTGTTTTGGCGTGACCCAGCGTAATTTTCTTTCTCTGGGAAAAGAGTATGTGCATTTTAGATTTATTATCTAACATTTATAAACTAAGAATATTTGTCCCCGCCCCGTATAACATAGCCAAGATAGTCAAGCATTGAAAAACAACAGCGGCAGTTTTTGTCAAACTTATTTCGCTATAAATTTTGGTATATTTTGTGCCAGTTATATTTTAAGATTTCAATTTTTTGTGAAATGCTGGCATATCATATAATTAAAACACTGGATAAATCGACGTTTCGCCCCCGTTCGGGGGCTTTATCAAGATTTATTGGTATAAATATAAAATATAAATTTGTCAGTAAAAATTTCTGACAAGAACAGAATTTTTCTCAAACAATAAAAATTATTTATGTAGGTGTTTTAATTATATGATATGCCAGCATTTCACAAAAAATTGAAATCTTAAAATATAACTGGCACAAAATATACCAAAATTTCTAACAACACATGAAGAAAAAGTGTAGAAAATTAGAAGAAATTTATTAATTAGAAGAAATTTGTATAATCTTAGAAAATTTAGAAGAAATCCTGCACAAGAATTAGAAGAAATCTATTAACTAGAAGGAATTCGAAGAAATTTATATAACCATACAAAATTAGAAGAAAATGAACAACTTTGGACAATATCAACAAACAAATTTTTATAAGGAAGTCACTCATAATTTCGGTAGGCAAATTACAAATATTTTAAAACTTTTCTCAAAACTAAATATCAAACTGACACATCTAGAAAATAATAGAATATTTTTGTTAAAATGCAGAGAGAATGACGTTATTCCCAAATTTTTAAATTATATAAACCCAAAACAAATAAATATTGAAAATTCCTATTATAAATCTAAAATTAATAGAATTTTTGAAAAATGCCAAAGATCATGTTTAAACGTTCTCATTTCAAATTGTTATAGTAATATTTATAGAACAAAAAAAGAATTGAAAAATTTAGAATTTAAAATCAATAATTTCCTACCCCAAACTTACATCAATTTCTTTTATCATTCACAACACCAAAAATTCAATACTACATTTATCAACATAAAAGAAAAACAACAACGCAAATTAATAAAACTTACAAACAAAAATGAAAACAACAATCCAACTAACACAGAGTGGATACATAATATATCCTCCACAAATATTCCAACAAATATTCAAAAAATTTTACAATTAGGACCTGACTTTTCTTTGAATACAAATAATAAACACTTTCCAATCAATAACATTATTGCATCTATAGAAAGCGGTATATCCTTACTCCCATCTGACGAAAAAAACTTAATCAGACATCAAATTTGTCAAATTATTAAAAAATACACTAATTCTAATTCAAAAACAAATAAAAAAGAAAATGAAATTTTAAATAACATTAAAACTACAAAAACCTTCCTCAAAAATAACTCACAAGTAATTGTATTAAAACCTGATAAAAGCAATAAGACAGTAATAATGAACTCCATAGATTACGAAAATAAACTTTATGAACTATTAAATGATAGATCAACATATTCAATTATCCCTAAAGATCCTACTATCAACTTACAAAACAAAAATAATAATTTTGTTTCTAAATTACTTGATGAAGGTAACATTCTTCCAAAACTTAGTAGCAAACTTAAAATTCAAAATTCTCTACCTCCACGGATATATGGCTTACCAAAATTACATAAAACTAATATTCCTCTCAGACCAATTGTTTCTTGCATTCAAAGCCCATTTTATAAGTTATAAAAATTTTTAGCTAACATTCTTTCTAACATCATATGGCAAAATGAATTTTATATCAAAGACTCCTGGTCTTTTAAAGAAAAAACTAAAAATTTCTATATCCCTGAAAACTTCAATTTAATTTCCCTAGATGTAGTTTCACTTTACACAAATATACCATTAGATCTTGCAATTTCCACTGTCAAAAAAATTGGAATAGAATCGAACCTTACACATCTCTGACTCTAAATAATTTCATCACTGCAATTGAACTTACTCTAACATCTACGTACTTTAAATTTAAAGATTCAATTTACAAACAAACAAATGGCTGTGCCATGGGCTCCCCAATTTCTAGCCCCATTGCTCAGTTAGTTTTAGAAGATTTAGAGACAACTGTTATTCCTAAATTATCTTTCAATTTACCATTTTTTGTTAGATATGTGGATGATTGTTTAACTGCTGTTCCTCCAGAAAAATATAACGAAATTCTTAATAAATTTAATAACTATCATCCTAAATTACAATTCACTATTGAAATTTCAACAAAAAATCAAATAAATTTTTTAGATTTAACTTTATATAAAATGAAAAATTCAATAGAAACTGAATGGTACACTAAACCAACTTGGTCTGGCCGTTATATTTGTTTTAATTCTGAACAACCCACTTCCCACAAAAAGAGTATTGTTATGTGTCTAGCTGACCGTGCGATTAAACTCTCCAGCCCACAATTTAGAAAATCCGCAATAGAAAAAGTGTTAAATTGTTTAATAAAAAATAATTATCCTAAAAATTTCATTATGAAAATTATAAAAAATAGAACCCATCAATTTTACAATAATAATACCGATAGTAAAAAACCGAAAGAAAATAAAAATTACATTTCGTTACCATATATTAAAGGCATGTCACAAAATATTAATAAATTATTAGTAAAACACAACTTACAAGTATCGCACCAAAATTATAATAACTTAAAATTTGTGTATTCTAATTTAAAAACACCCATTCCTAAATTGATTGAATTTAACGACACCAAAATTTTAGAACAAGAAAAAGATTTAAAATCTCGACTATTTTTAGAAGTGATCTATATAAAAAAAGAACAAAACTCTATTAATGATAGAACTGATATACAAAATTTAAGTCAAATTTACTGTAATATAATAAAATAAATCATTCTCTCTGCTACTTACTATTATTATTGTTAAATTAAATACATAAACATTTTTCTTTCATAATTTCAATTGTATTCAAAATCAAAAGCGCTAAACTTTTTTTATATTTACATCATAGTTACCTACATAAATAATTTTTATTGTTTGAGAAAAATTCTGTTCTTGTCAGAAATTTTTACTGACAAATTTATATTTTATATTTATACCAATAAATCTTGATAAAGCCCCCGAACGGGGGCGAAACGTCGATTTATCCAGTGTTTTAATTATATGATATGCCAGCATTTCACAAAAAATTGAAATCTTATTTCGCTATAATTCTGTCGTTTGCTCGCAGAATCAAGTAGCACAACTAAATTACAAATTACAAAAATACAATGAACCTATGTTTTGAAAACTGTTCGTAGAAACATTTCGATTTTTAGAAAAAGAAGGTACTTCCTTGTCTATCGAACGTCGAACCCTTACCTAAATTATAAAAAATTAGTCATTATTGTGATCTGATAACACAGAACTGACCTAACTCGGAAACGGAAGAAGTGACTACATTTTTCATATCTACATACCACGTTTTTATTTCTGGTATTGAATCATTTATTTCTACTTCATAATTAATAGGTACAAATAATGATATAGCCACATTCAACATTAATTTGTAGGTACCTATGACATAAAATAAATATATGCGTACGCTAAATTATTTACCAAAGGTTGCATTTTAAAAATAGTTGCCAAATTTCATCGCAATCGTAATTACTAACGTGCAAAGTTAATTTTAGATTAGGCTCACGTTGTGCTAGAGAAATTACGACACAGAGTTATTTGCGTCCTTCGTTAAGCCTATTTGGACAAGTTAGTAATATAATTATGTAAAGGTTTGCGTAGGGTGCTTTGTGGACAGTTGTTACTACTTGCTATAGTTGCATACAAGTAAGCGCTAACTAGCAAACAGATAAAGTTTTTCAATCAGGCGTTGATTACAGAATGTGCTTGTAGAAATTCAAACAGAAACGTGGATGAATTCGAGCCAGAACCCGGCAAAAATTGCAAGCAAGCTGAATTTTTAGATTTAGTGAAGACACCCAACATTAATATTGTTGCTGAAAAAAGTTACAGCGAATTAAATACAAATAATTTGTGCGCGCTAGCCGCACTGAGCCGTGTAGAAGTGGTTTAGGTGCAGGCGTACAAACGCTGCATTAATATCGAGAACATTTGTATTTTTTATTCAGACAAATTGCATTTCCCCTCACATAACCATGATATTATACATTGCACATTAGATTTCATGCACGCACATCGAAAAGAACAAGTAAATTTTTACTTTTACAGAACTGTGTTATTGTAACACAATAGAGTTTAGAGCTATTTGTGAATGTTATTGGCATAATAACGTCGTTTTCCATTTACCATCCATATTCTAGGATGTTTAGGATATTTGGGCCGTTCCTCAACACATAGCCGCACGTCTCCAATGGGCACAGGAACATAGGGGCTTGCGTTTACCCCAGTGATGGCGCAATATCTGGACGAGACCGGACCGACATGGGGGAACGAATAAAAAAAAGTTTTCTGAAGAAAACTAGGAGATTTATGTTCTCTGATTAATCGAACTGTCTAAATAAGATAATATAATAAATAATTCAGCGCTCGAATTAACTTGTTTTGAGAATAACTTCGACATTTAAATGTTTACGAGTACATTTATTGCTGTCTTGATTCGCGACGGAATGTATATTTTTAGCTAAAAACCATTAATGATTCTAGGGAAAAGCAAAGCAGAAATTCAGCATGAGCATAATGTCCGTACACATTGGAGTATGCTAAGTTGGGATTAGTCCCAGCACTTTCCAGATTAAAATGAAATATAGAAACGTTGTTGCAATTTTGTGAGCGATTGCCTTGTTTTGATTTTAGAAAAGGAAGTTTGTGATTTTTTGCAAAAAATGGAAGTTTTAACATCCCTAGATCGTTTGAGGCGTAATTCTGGCCACATTGCCCTTTGGAATACACACACTGTGTTTTCAATATGTTTCCAAAATAAATATAGAAAACTAAAATGACTAGAATAACACCATTCGTATAAAAATGCTCGGAGACATATTTTTTAATTAAGTTTAGTCATAAAATGAGTTACGATGGAGTATAAAAGTTCTTCAGGGAATTCATGGCACTGAGAAGCTTCGATGTAGGTTGGAACGACATAAAACACGAAATAAAAGCAGCAGACAACTGTGTGTACGCTTTCCGGATGTAATGTTATTGTGACTGGATAGGATCTTTGAAGCTGAATATCGTTACATGAATCGGCAGTTAAAACAAGCACAAATACATGTTTAAACAAAACGAATTTTACTAATTCGTGTGCAGGCAATGAAAGTAACGGAAAACAAATAAGTACTTGCATGTTTTAAATATAGAACGATGTTTTTATAGAGGGTAAAGAATCTACACGTTGTGTAACCATAGAAAATACTTAATCTGATAATGCAGTTACTCTGTGTGGAGGTTTAAAGCTCGTTACACGTAGAAACAAAAAGTCGCGTAAATGCAGAAAAATATCGACAGTGACTCGACTGTTGCAGCTTCATACATGGGTCGCAAACTACGTTTTACAAGAACTTTTTGCTATACTAGGTCATCTCGCGCGCTACGCACTCACTGCCCTAGTCGAGTCATTACTTCAAAGAAACGCATTATTGCCTGATTACAGAATAATTTACATCTGATATAATTCCCTGAAAACGTAGTTTTGAACTATACGGCTATTTCTTTGATTTCCTAAATAAATTATCAAATCTTCCCAAGAACGAACTCTTGAAAAAGCCACGCATAATTGTCCGTGAGAATATATTTCTTTTCGGAGATCAATTCCTATTTGATCAAATGTTTGGCCTTGTGATTTGTTAATAGTCATTGCAAACGCTAGTTTAATGGCAAATTATTGTCGTCTTTTAAAAGTAAAAGGATAAACATTTTCACAGTGCAACGTTATACGGTTAACGAAAACTATATCTCCATGTTTATCGCCTGTTAAAATTTTGCACTGTAGGATATTGTCTCCCAATTGTAAAATTAACAATCTCATACCATTACATAAGCCTTCATTAATGCTGAGATTTCTAACCAACATCACAATACAATATACTCTCAACTTCAATTCATGCGGAGGAAAATTTGGCGGGTTTAAAGTATTTAAATATTCAGGAAGAATAGCATCGTTTAATCTCCATTATCACAATTTTCAACACTATCCAAGTTTGTATATATTTTTTCTCTTTTTATATCTAACAGTTCTATCACTTTTTTGTTAATGTCTTCAACATCAGAATAGCTGATTAGATCATATCTATGAATCGCTTTTCTCTAATTGATTCCTCCATATATACGTTCAACGATATCCGAATTATAAATACATCTCTATGGCAATTCTAAATTGCTATTCATATCGTTCAAAACTCCATCTCCAACATCCAATAAAAACTTGGTGAATTCTCTGTTCTACCATGAGGAAGTAGTGTTGCTGCTATGCCCGTGAAAGCCATGGTACAAACAATTTTATTTTACTCTTCAGTAAGCTGTAAAGGGTTGTATAAATATAAGTCTTACAGGAGCCTCCTGGACCGTCTATATAAAAACATGAAGATTCAGAAATTGATTCATTTATGTTAGCATCACATTTACCCAAAATAATATCTTTCTGCTCTTCATTTAGGTGTTTATATTGTCGTGATCCTATTTCTATTGCTTGTTCTTCATTTGCATATTATTCAATGTCGTGGCATGGTAGGAAACATTGAAAGATGTAACCTTCCACAGAAAGCATGGAACTAATTTGAATATAACCTTTTTTGTCCTTCAGTATTGTTGTAACGTCTTTCATAATCTTGTGACATTGCTTCTTTAAATTCTTCCCACAACTCTTCCTGATAAATTGGTCGGCAATGCATTAAAATACGAATGAATAAATATCTCAGCTGTCTGGGCATCATCCAAATTTCAACTTCATTCATGGCTCTTTTCCACTCTTGATGATCTTAAATAAGACCTAATTTTAAACACGCTGCTACATAATATTCCTGTATTTCTCCGTTTACTGCTTTCAGATCTTCAAATCTGTTTGCTCCTTTAATATGAAGTAATAATAATCGAAAATGAAATAGTTAAATTTGGCTGGGGCTTACGGAGTACATGCGTCCAATGTTCCAATAACTTTGAATTGTTTCTGACGGCGTATACTTTTACAACGACAACAAACATGATACCTACCTGTGATAGTTCAGACGTACGCACTTTTGGAGATCGGTCCCGTACGTATTAAAAAGAGACGGAAACGGAAAATCTGACCTCGCTAGATCGAAACGATACGTGTCTATTGCGCATTCTCCATGACTAACATAATTTTTATTAGATAGGACCAATTCCATGCTCCGACTCGTGAAATGTTACACTTATTGTTGCTGACGACATAAATAAACTTTTAAATTTCAATCGTTTTAAAAAATTTGAAGCATATGGTAAATGAATCCCACGGCAAGCGATTAAAGAAATACTAAAACATTTACGTTTCAATAAAATATTAAAATTTATTGCAGATCCTTACGTTTCCTAATAAAATTCAAAGCGAAATAATCGTAAATCACTGAGAAGTGACTCAAATTTATGTATCTTTTTCCATGGAGCATGTTATTTAATTCACCGTATAACTCGGAGTGTCTATTTTCAATTTATGGACTGGGAAATTAAAAGGTTACTAAAATGAATTTGTTAGAAATGATATAAAATTTGAGTTTATAACAATACTATGCGCACTACCAATAATTTATTTTTATATAACATATAGCAATTTTCTAAATTTCAAAACGTCTAAATTTTCATCCATATAAAAACAATAAGTTACGAACTAAACTAGTCAAAGATTTACAAGAAGTAATAAAAACTAACGATTTAACCGTATGCAAGGTAATACTGTCACAATTTTAAATGCCCAAGATTACATTTCCACAACGGAACTATTATTTATAATGATGCAAGATTTTCAATGTTAAAATTTGATCCCTCTGCAAAATATCAGGTTCAAGTTCTGATGGTTCTAAAAGAATGTACCCCTTTTATTAACCCCCAAGATTAAAGTAGGAAACATTAAATTTTAAAGTAGTTGTTCGAAGAGTCCACCATTCACTTGGATACATTTTTCAATGCGTTTCCCGAGAGACCCCCGAGTTCTAAACTAAACAATGCCCCTGGATTGCCTTTGATTTCATTGGCAGCCGCTTGTATTCTCCGCCACAGCTCATCGGGTGAATCAACAGTTTCTTTATAAACCATATCTTTCATTCTCGACCACATCGAAAAATCCAGAGGATTTAAGTCGGGGCTTCTAGGCGGTCAAGCAAATTCACTTCCACGGCCAATCCACCGATGTGGAAACACGTTATCTAAGTACTCCCGCACCGGCCAGGAAAAATGTGCGGGCGCCCCGTCCTGCATGAACCACATATTTTCCCTTATATTAAGTGAGCTACTTCTTCAAGCAGTTCGTACAAATTTTGCTGAAGAAAATTTAAATAAAGCGGACCGTTCAGATTCGGTGGAAGTTGAAAAGGCCCAATAAAGAAATTTGAAATTACACCGCACCAAACATTGATCTTAAATTCATGTTAGAAGTGTCTTCCTTCAACGGCATGGGAGTTTTCAGAATCCTCATCTTCCTGCTCAGCCGAAATAATCTTCGGAGCGCTATTTTCACCTTTTGGACCAAAAGATCCTCTTTCGCCTAAGCGATTGTACAGATTTCTAAATAATTTATGATTTGGTTGCCTTTGAAATTTAAACACTAATAGTCGTTTTTTCTTGAAAATAGGCTGGAATATCAAAATGAGACAAGAATACATTTATTATTTAAAGAAGGTTGACCATCAACATTCGGATAAGGCATGCTCAGTTCAATGGTCATTATTTGACCTGCAGAATCTCCAGTTAACGGATTTCTCATTGTTAATGAAACACCCTATGTACAGATGATATTCTCTCACGCAAGAATTTGCGTCACTTTGAAAATCAAGAAGGTCTTCTAGGGTTCCTGTTCATCTTTTTGGTTTTCCAGTACGACTATCCCCGGAGTTGCTCTCGTTTTTCGAAATACCACTGCAATAGAATTTCACAAATAAAATCACGTCAAAATGATTCAGCGTCCAGATTATCCAAACATATTTGATATCATGTCAATTAGGATATAAAGTGACTCATAATAAAACATCAGAACCGAGTAAACATTTTAGCAGATTTGCAATAATTGTGAATGGGCGTTTTTCTGTTCGATAGACGTGTGAGCCACGAGAAGAATTTTTATTTTCAATATTTACGTATTCACTGAGCAAATTTACGTTAACCGCTTTCCGGCATAATGGAAGCTGTCAACTGTACTGGATTTACTTTCCCCGGGCGCCTCCGCCAGAAATATAGGAGCCCAGGGATTTGTTTTAATCCATTTATAGATCTCGCTAAGCCGATATTATGCTTTGCCATTGATGAAAACCATTCAGTTCACGCAGTTTTAGATGATTATTAATCGTGATTTATGATTTTGTGGAAATATTGCCACAGTAATTTTATACAGGGTGTACCATTCTAATTCTCTGGTGATGTCACGCGCAAATAGCAATAGCGAATAGTAAATAGAATTACCAAAACACAGTGATAGTTAGCGGAGAACTGTCGACGCCTTTCGAAGGGTTGGCTTTGGCTTGGCTAAGGACAGACATGCAAAAATATGTTTTGGGGCTCGGGGTGTAAGAAGAGGAGAGACAGACCAAAAAGAAAATGGTTAGAAGCTGTGAAAGAAGACTTGAACAATTCTTAAAACTTTTTTTTACTATTTACTATGCACCTCTTAATATATTCATTAATTCATATTAAAAGCTTGGCATAGGAATGTACTTAATAGTCTCATTTTGAATAAGTTTGCAGGGCTTATTCGAATTTCCTTCATTAATAATTCAACAGCGTATTAATTCACGAGTATCGTTACCCCCAATTTACCGGATTTGTCGCCATGTGCGGCCCGAAATTTAGTTAAACGTTTTAATGGAAACCTGAATGAGAATAATCGCGAAAAATCTCGCATATATTTGTATATTTTGTCAGAATTATAAAGCACGTGGATAATTTGCAACCGTATACAGTTTAATGATTGTAATTTTTGAACGTAATATATATAAATTTGATTATGCAGATTAAATAGAACAAGCTAAATTATTAAATTAGCATTTAAAAGGTACGAAACTTAATTCGCAAAAAGGAAAGGTTATTAAAGATAATCTACTATGAATTCTTAATAAGTTAACCCACACGCCAAAAGACAGTGACACAGTAATTAAACTTGACACGTGTTTCGCTGACAACGCCAGCATCTTCAACTCCTGAAGGCCTGCTGAATAAATGTTGCCATTTTCTGATATTAAAGGATTGCATAAGTAGAGTCTGTCTTCCTATTTTTGAAACTATTTGAATGTTCTGTGATTCTTTTTATAAATGGTCGTCCTGTTTGACCTACGTAACTCTCAGGGCAAGACCCACAAATTAACTTTAGTTTATTAATTTTTGGTCCGGAATATGTCAGAGATTTATCATTATTAGTTGAGTTATCAAATTATAGCCGTTGTTGACTGCAATTGGACAAACTACTATGCTGTCCGCTAGGGGTAATCCGTACGTGACCTTTGCAAATTTCGAAAACCCCGCATCCTCTTAGTCATAATTCCTCCGACAGAATTCGACCATTCAGAGAGGGATTCCCTAAATCACTTTATACATCAGACCGTGCTAGCACTTAAAATGGATAAAGATCTCGCCCTCATTTAATTGTATTGCCGAAACTCAGATCTGGGTCACGTTTCACACCAACTTATAGTAGCTACCCTCTTCAACGGTTCTCATTGATGTCAACAAGGTATATCGCTATAAGACTCATTTCTACGCCTACTCAATTATTACCTACCTGCGGATATAATTCATTATTAGTTCCGTTTATATATGAAAACTTTTCCCTTGATAAAGTTCACAAGAAAACAAAGGGAAAAGTTTTTATGGGAAAATTGATGTTGTTTCTTTAAGGCGTGCTATAATTTGAAATGCCCGTCACACTCCGAGCTTCGTTTTGTTGATATGTTGCCAATTCGTCGCGACCTAGACTTCTCTAGGTGAACGAGCTTTGACCTCAATCGTTTAATGTTATTTGATCTTTTGATCGACCTATTCTCATGCTTCCTACAATGTGCTTTTCAACCGGAATTATATGGGCTTTCTATAGCGAGGAAAATAAATATTGGATCAAAAATGAGTTTGCTTTAATCGAGTTGTTCTGTATGGAAAAAATTATATGGTGTGCTCGAAAATAGAAGCTCAACAATTCCAGTAACCCAATTTAATGTATTTTTCAAGTTTTGCCAATGAGCTAGAATGGCCTCGCGCGTTCCCCTATTTCTCCTAACCTCGAACTGATCTCCTAATATTTCTTCCGTCCTTTTCTCCATCCTCCTTTGCACAATTCTAGTTAAGATTTTTGACGCGTGGGAAGTTAAACTGATCGTTCTAAAATTGTTTTAAATTCAAATTAAAATGTAACGGTACCAGCTCTTTTAAGTTCAGAAAACCAATCCAAAATTACGTACACGTATGTCGAAAGTACCTAATGTTGGTAGGCATACTGAATACTTTAGTGATTTTCATGCAGAATTCTAGAACGAGAAGTTGAAAAAGCTTTCTATCTACATGCAGCTCCATGGCTATACGTAAACATGATATTTTATGCGAATCTATTTCCAGAAAACATCAAGTGTAAGTATACCAATCTAGCTCCCACACCCTTATTTGCATAAATGTATCCACCCCTCACGGACACAATTTCCTTTTGAAAATTGACTCTCAACAAGTTTCTTTTAAATATTCTATTTCACACATTCCGCAGTATGGCAAGTGAATCATTCATTATATGATCCTGCATTCTGTCTTTTCTTCACTTTCCAGTTCAGCTTCCAAGTTCATAACCTGGTTCGCTTGTGAGGATATCGACCTTAAAATACCGGAGTTCGATTCCGAGCGGTGTTTCCTACGTTTCACCAGCAATTTTCAAAATACACATTAACGAACCAACGCAGAGTTTTTTGTTAAATCGAATTTAAATGAAAACAATCTACGATATTAACTTGGCTAATGAAAAAGGAGAAAACATGAAAGCAATTTGGTTTGAAACAGTAATTTGAGGTTTCCTGGTACGAAAATTGTCGACCAGCAAACGAACTGATTGCGATTTAAATTGCTTAGCGGGGGCGGATGTGACTCAAGAGGAAATGCCGATCGATTAGGAATTACGAGTTGCACGCTTGGACAAAGAGAGAATATGATCTCTGGCGGTACGTTACGGGGGGCTCGGGGCGCCCATCTCCCAAAAATTTCTGCAAGGAAATCCCTATACTTCATCCCTACATTTTTGAGCACTTCGAACATCTTCTTCCATTTTACATTATCGAAGACTTTTTCCAAATCTATAAATAGGTACTCTTTCCCTTTTCTATTGTTTTTTCTATTATTACTCGTAAAGCTAGAATGGCCTTGCGCGTTCGCCTATTTCTTCTAAATTCGAACTGATCGTCCTGAAATTTTCCCGGCTATCCGCGCTCAAACTCTTCTCTCATTATAGGGCAGCATAGGTTGTCCCTCTCTACACTGCTTTCCCTTTCTAATATATTTCCTACTTCTTCTTCCCAAATATTCTTTCCACCTATCTGCCTTCCCCCTTCTCGATTCATGAACATATTCTTATTGTTTTTATGGTCTTCCTCCTCGCCTTTCGCTTCAATAATCTATTATTACTTTAATTAAAATAGGAAGGAATTTCATTTGAAGTTGCTGTAAACTTGCTGGGGATGTGTGCTAATTTCTGTCGGTTCCTGAATGCATTGGCAGTTTGTGGCGTGGGAATAGTAGACAGTGCTGGAGACCGCATTTGATTCATGACAAATATCTAGTTACAAATGCAAGTGGTTTCTTTCCTAGTAAGCCTTTTACGACAAAGTACCTAACTTCCAATTTTTAGTAGGTGGGTAATATTTTCTGTATTACGATCGCATAAATCCACTTTTTGATTTGTGCCTTGATTTTAAGAATAGAAACTACTACGATAAATACTTTGGATGCTGCACTGCGGGATTTGGTAACCTGAAAATAATCACCTGCCACACGTTAATATTGTAAGTGTATTCTCAACTTGGGTCATTAAAACTATTGGTTTAATTATAGCTGCTTTATGTGCTGACGCAAAGTTTCAAATTTTAATGTTTGTGGGTATGGTTTACATTGTTAAAATGATTCTTTATGTATCTTATATTTTAAACATTTGTAGAAACCGCAAAATGACGCACGTCAGGACTTAAAATAGGTATAATAAGGTCCACCATTTTGTCTGATTGTTGGATTAATGAGAAATGGGAATAATAACAACTGAAATAAGCTAGTTTAATAACTGATCTTTAGCATTCGCTTCCGAGGCATCAGGAAACTTAAAACAGAAGATGGAATAAATTCTTATTAATGGTGTACACCGTTCAGGATAACGTTTTGCAGATGGAACACGAACCTGCACGTATTTAAGGGATTGGGTATAGGTTACAAGATTGATTTATGTGAAAGGTTGAAAAAGTAAAATTAATGTTCTCTGTAGTCTTTGTGAGGAAGATACAAAAAGTTTGAACCGTGCATCTGCGATATCTCACTCTTCACTTCATTTATAATATTCTTATATCAAAGCAGAATAACTCCCAGTTTCCCAATGAAATTATTCTCGGTGTTTCTATGCTTTTACAAAAAAGAAATACATTTATAGTTGTCTACAAAATTATTTTAAGAAATGACGAAGGAACGCAGACGGGTTGATCTGATTCGCAACTTGACGTTATTATTTCAGAGGGTTGAGTAAATGTTTTTAAGGGGCGAGGGTTGCCTTCAACTATTCAGGCATTTCGCAGCTTCGCACCTTGGTAAATTGTCATCCTGAAATGCAATTTTAATCAGTCCAGTAAGGGTTTTAACCGGCAAGGTTTATCATTTTCAATCCCATATTTTTTTACCTGCTAATACGTATTTTGTTCTTTTCAGGAAAACGATACCACTACCAATAATAGAAGAAGACAGTTACGAAAAAGATGTACTGTTCTACGTCCAGTTGGGGGAACCCCAGATGTCTGGTGGTAAGATAAAGAAACGAAAGTGATGTCCTTATTATCTCTTCAAATATATTCTTTTTCATACTCTCTGCACCCTTCTTGTGCCGCACTGCATGCTAAGTAAGTAATAGTTCAGTTTTTTGGTTTTGAGTTTTTTGTCTAAGTGCCCTGTATTTGCGCGTATGTAACTTTTTGGTGTAGTTAGTTTTTAAATCCCTGTTTTTTTCGATGATTGCTTGACTTATAGGAGTGCCTTTGGCCCTGATGCATTTACAGCTCTATTCGTTACTTACGTACTTTACGAACATACTGTATAATAACATACTAATTTCGTAAGTTTTTGATTGTACGCTTAACTTCTTTAACTGGCTATGTACTTTGGCTTTACTAACTCATAATCTCATTGTCACCACCCAGTGTTTGAATTTCAATCAACCAGAATGAAAGTTGATTAGGTAATTCGTAATGACCGATGTTTTGTTAGATGAGGTAGCAAGTTTAGCAGCTGCAGCTGAGAAAAAGCGTCCGGAAGAGAGGACGGAACAAGAGAAAGTGGCGATCCTGGGAAAGCCGAGATTGGGCGAAATCACCAGGGCACAAATTAGAATCAAAGAGAGTAAAGAATTTAAGGTGGGTGTCTCTTTTTCTCTCTTTTAAATTAAATTTTAATAATCTTTTTAAGGAGAACTCCGGGGTTGATTTAAAAACTTCCGAGCTCATCTTTGTAAAGTGCGGAATAAATTTTTGCAGGATGATATTTTATATTCGTATTCAATCAGTATTATTATTTTTATTACTTTGCACATTCAGGAAACATAAACTTGACCACACAGGTATTTATCAACTAAATAGCTTACGTTGTAACAGCATATAATATCGGACACACTGGCAGATTTATGACGTACAAAGTATAATGAACATTTAAGATAATTTCGTTTAAAAAATAATCATTCAAGTTTTGCTAATCATTTCTTTGAAAACAATCATCAGTTCCCTCCTCTAGAAAATACTAAATTATTTTTCCGTATACTGATATTTCACTTGGAGTTTTTTCCCAATTGAATTTATTGTTTTTTCCCAAATGGTTTTATTTAACTTCATTGGTTCAAGTGACGGAAATTTGTCCGGATTTTCCTGGAATTAAGATATAATCGAACACTGTCTCCTCAGTCTATTGGCAGCGTCCTGTTTTCGCTGATTAATAGGCTCGAAGCCGTAACCCGTCAAAATAGCCCCCGAAAAAACAGCCCCCGACAAAACAGCCCCGATAAAATATCCCCGAACAAAACAGTCATAAAAGTGCAGTAATATTAGGATGAAAGGGGCGGAAATATCCTGCACGGTAAAATTAGTTTATTTGTATTATCGTAAGAACATAGAAATGTATTTGATTGCATTACTTGTTTTCTTTTCAGAATACTGTAGATAAATTAGTACAAAGGGCGAACGCCTCCTTGCTCGTCGGGACGTCATCCTGGAAAGAACAATTTATCGAAGCTGTCACTGTTAGTTCCAGTGAAGAAGGCGAAGAGAAAGAACCGTCCTATCTAGACTACGTAATGCACTCAATCACGTTGTTCTGGAAGTTACTCTTCGCGTTCGTCCCTCCTACAGGTAAGTGGAATTTGCACGCACAACTAAAACGAAGATAGAGTCGTTCTACTCTTTTTCGAGAGAAATAATGCACCGCCCACATCAAATGATTTACAGGAAGCAATGAAAACTTTAGACTATATTCTTGTCAACTAGTCGATTATAAATTAATCAGATGGAAGGGTACGTTAATTGTCAATTAATAGCTGCGAGTTGTAAACGTTAAACACGAAAGGGAACTAAATGTAATTCGAGAGATTAACAGTTGTGCTTCTGAGGTGACTGCATATCAAGTTGACTTGCATGTCAGCTGGTTTCACGAGATGTATAGCTGGAATAGTTTATCTTCTGCTCCTATTCGAATTGTAGTTGCTTTAAACGTTACATTAAATTCCTGCTACCAGGTAATATCGGGGGTAATACCATAGGTCATTTAGCCGATGGTCGTCCTCGTTCTTTCTTCCATAAATTTCGCTTTTCTCCAACTCTTTCTTTCTAAGTGCAAAACATTAAAAAATCTCACTAATTTCTCAGTTGTCGCAAAACAATTTTTGAATGTTCACGACGGCTTTGAGAAACCACGTGAACGTGTACTGCTTTTACTTAAAGTTTCTAGAGTATTCCGAGATAATATGTCAATACACAGATCGTCGAAACCCCAGGTGTTCGTGTCGCATGTGGACTGCAGATATATAATGGTAAACTACTTTTACAGTCCACATATCCAACGTTGGTCCTTCGAGCCGGATAGAATCATTACATCATTAGAAGTTATTAGAAGCAACAAAAAAAATCATCCAGGCAAGAACTGCAAAGATTACTTAAACGGGGGCATCTGAAGCAGGGTTTCAATGTTGTAGAGCAGATCACACCAATAATGATCAAGTGGTTAAATTACGTAGTTTAAATATCCCACGATTCGATGGTAGTTAGAGACTTCGGACATTACATGGTAAAAAAGGTTCTCTGAAACACTTCTATCTGGCGTCGCTTTGAGGAAATTAAAATCGGTTCGTGTTTTAGGATGTTATTAATTAAAGTATCGATACTTTAGGCCGATTTATAAACTTCACGAATTTGTAGTAACAAGTACAAAACAAATCATCGATATTTTGATTAATCCATAGTTTTATTTTCGCAATCTATGTAGTTTAACACACAACAATTACACTGTCAACATCAACAACCGTGAGGCACTAGTAAATAACGGACACCCACAATTAGTTCCGCTGAAATCTGTACACGGACCGAGAACAAAGCATTTACAATAACCGTGGTAACTCTATAACAAGCAAACAGGCGGTGCACGGACTGAAGACAGAGCTAGAAATGAATTCACTCGAGTCTCTTTTCAGATATGCTGAAGGGATATCTTTGCTTCATCGTTTCCATATTCTGCATAGGCGTGGTGACTGCGGTAATCGGGGATGTAGCCTCGCATTTCGGAGCCACCGTCGGCATTAAGGATGCCGTAACAGCCATCGTTTTCGTGGCTCTAGGAACTAGTATACCAGGTAAGATTAACTGGAAGAGCAATCGGAGCTTTCGAGAGCAAAGAATTGTTTTTGTTGGCTAGACACGTTCGCCAGCAAAGTGGCGGCCATTCATGACAAGCACGCCGATGCCAGCGTCGGCAACGTGACTGGAAGTAACGCGGTAAATGTCTTCCTCGGAATTGGAGTCGCTTGGTCCATAGCAGCGATTTATCATAACGCCAAAGGGGGCACTTTTGAAGTAGAACCCGGAAAGTAAATGCATATACGGGATACACGTACAGGGTGCTCAATTTTCGTCCCTCGGCGTGGAGATCTAGCTTATCTTAAGATACACAAAGTTGTTTATGTT